>BSEG01000016.1:31925000-33175000 GCA_036245055.1 Diospyros kaki | reverse complement strand
GTGAAGAGAAAACAAGGCGAGTCGCACGCCAGCCAACTTGAGAAGGTTTTCGCAATATTTAGAAAGAATAACATGCGCTTGAATCCAGATAAGTGTACATTCGAAGTAAAGTCAGGAAAGTTTTTGGGATATCTGATTACTCATAGGGGGATAGAAGCTAACCCTGAAAAGGTGCAGGCAATAATCGACATGTAGTCCCCCACCACAATAAAAGAGGTTTAGAAATTGAATGGCCGTCTGACAGCATTGGGTCGTTTTCTCTCAAAGCAGGCCGAATGCAGCCTCCCTTTCTGCCAGGCTTTAAAGGGAGGTAAGAATTTCCAATGGACTCCTGAGTGCGAGAAGGCCTTCCAAGAGTTAAAAGCATATCTCAAGGAGATCCCTCTATTGACACGACCAGAAGCTAGGGAGAGGTTGTACCTGTATCTTGGGATTGGCTATTAGGTGGTAAGTGCTGTTCTCGTCAGACAAATCAGTTAGGTTGACAACCCGGTATTCTATGTGAGTAAAGTGTTACAAGGAGCAGAGGTGCGATATCCCCATGCTGAGAAGGTAGCTTTGGCATTGGTAACAGCAGCAAGAAAATTGAGACCCTACTTTCAAGCACATGCAGTTATAGTGTTAACAGAGCAGCCATTGAGACAGATTTTGCAGAAACCAGAATGTTCGGGAAGATTAACCAAATGGGCAGTTGAACTTAGTGAGTATGATATCTGCTTCAAACCTAGAAAAGTGATAAAGGGGCAGGCGTTGGCAGACTTCATAATGGAGTGCACTTATTTGCCAGAGACAGAAGTTCGCACAAAGACATGGATGTTGTTCGTAGATGGAGCATCGAATGCCAAAGGAAGCGGGGCAGGGGTGGTATTAATCTCCCCCAAGGAGGAGGTGTTAGAATACTCTTTACACTTCATCTTCCCCAGCTCAAACAATACAGCCGAGTATGAAGCATTGTTAGCTGGGATGAGATTAGCAAAAAAACTGGAGGTAAAGAGCTTGACCGCCCACAGCGATTCGTAGTTGGTAGTGCAACAGTTCCAAGGCACTTTTGAAGTAAGGGAACAGGTTTTGGCTCGTTATTGAAGGACCAACACGAGAATCAAAGCATTCAACGAAAGCGTTTTTAATTAATAAAAATATTCCTCGTATTGATTAGAATCTAGGAAAACTTACTTCGCCTACGGATTACCGGACGGAATGGAGCGACGGGAGGAGGAGGCGCGACAGCTTCTTCACGTGGTAGAGATGACGGCTGTCCTGCAATCCGTCAGCTCCTTCGCATCAGATCTCTTGATCTTCCAAGGTATGACTCAACACTAGTGGCCTCTCTTGGTGAAGAACAGAAAAACGACTTCGGGTGAAAAAACCAACAAAGAGAGAATATATATAGGGAGAACCCTAGGGTTAAAATCCTAGTGAGCCAAATCCAATTAATTAATTTTCTAATTGGGTTAGCCCAATTAATTAATTAAAACCAATGAACTTATTATTTTATTCTAGCCCAATTAATTAAGGACCATTCTGAATAAAATAATTTTCTCAATGTAATTCACCCAACAGGCCAAATGTATTAAATAATACATGAGTTATAACAAGCTACCCCGGGGACCAAAAGACAAATTATTCATGGCTACTAAAATGACCAAAATATCCCTGCTACCTAGTAGCTATATTTTGTCATTCTAAGTGTTCCAACTATCACCATATGGTAACACTAACCCCACGAATAATTTTGCATGTGCAATGTCTTTGACCTACTAGTGTAATGACAAAAATACCCCTCTGTGTAACACCCATCATTTAGAAAGGAATAATGTACTAACACCTCTCTAAATGATTTCTACCATCCTTAGATCACTAGTCCAATAATCCGTGACTACTCGAATGTACTTGCTTATCACTGGGAGCTACCCACAAGCACACACTCTTAAGTCACGTTCTCAGGGCCCTGGATTATTTGATTATTCTTGGACAATCACAAGGGGGTGAATCACAGAAACTATCTTGTATTAGTCTGTCTTAGCTAATTAGAAACCATACTCCCAACTCACAAGGTTACTGATCTTTGATAGACCTCACCTATAGTGAATCTAAGAATATAGCTCTAGGTTCACTAGACCACCAACTAATACTCAAGTATTAGAGTACTCATCCATGTAGTAGCAATGATAGACTAGCTCCATGATAATCAGTACTTTGTCATTAGCTTTTATCACAGGTCCACTCTACGCATTCCAAATGAGCTTGTACAATTAGAGTAAACGGACTGTTTACTGGCTAAGGCAAGCCATCCTCCATTAGGATCTATTGCACAATGATCTTATCATGATAGAATGTCCAGTTCTATCAAAAGATCAAGAGTAATATTTTTCTTGCTTATTAAGTACCCATGATTCATGCCTAACTGTGAAGAACGACCCATCACATGAATCACTTACTTAATAGCATGGACACTTTTCCAACAATTAAATGCAAATGATATATGTGCCATAAACTGACTAAAAGAAAACATCATTACCATAAATTAAATAAAACGTGTCTTTAGGGCATACATTTCCAACAGTTATCTGCAGAAAGTGAATGAGCTCTCTCATTGATTTGAACATTTTGAACTCATTCAGATCAACAGGTCCTCCAACCAACACATTGACGCATTATCCAAGTTGGCCTCAGCTCGAGACACCCTAGGACGATTAATCCATATGGAGGTCTTGCAACGACGAAGTACAGAAAAAGGTGATGGGGGCGTCCATTGCATTGATATAATGGACGACTGGAGGACACCAATACTGAAATACCTGCTTGATTAAGAACTTCCAGCCACACCCTCAGAGGTTAAGAGATTGAAGACCTATGTGTCCCGCTTTACAATCATTGGCCAGGATCTATACAAGAAAGGGTACTCCTTGCCATTGCTCAAATGCTTGGGAGCACGAGAAGCAGAACAGGCGCTGGAAGAAGTTCATGAGGGAGACTATGGTGAGCATCTTGGCGCCAGAGCGTTGGTTAGAAAGATCTTGCGAGCTGGTTTCTTTTGGCCCACCTTAAAGCAAGATGCAGCTCGAAAAGTGCGAACATGTGACAAATGCCAGAAGCATGCTCCACTGACAGTGCTGCCCCTTTCGTCTCTAAGACCGATATTCCAACCATTACCGTTTGCATAATGGGGATTGGATATTTTAGGCCCGTTTCCTATGGCGACAGCCCAAAGAAAATTCCTATTGGTGGCCACAGATTACTTCACAAAATGGGTTGAACCCGAACCCCTAGCGATCATAACCAAGAAATGAGTGGAAGGGATGGTGTGGAAAGATATAATCTGCCGCTTCGGTATACCCTGAATTCTCAACACGGATCATGGAACACAATTTGATTCAGAGGCTTTTAGGGCCTTCTGCCAGAGATGGGGAATCAGCTTGAGGATGGCGTCCGTATCATATCCACAGGCCAATGGTTAGGTAGAGGCAAGCAACAAAACTATCTTATATGGACTAAAGACCCGATTAGAGCGAGGTAAAGGCAGATGGGCCGACGAACTTCCTAGTATTCTGTGGGCTTATCGCACAACCAGTGCGTGTCTACAGGGGAAACGCCTTTCAGCTTGGTATATGGAACAGATGCCCTAATTCCGGTGGAGACAGACCTCATTTCGCCTTGAGTTATGGCTTTCAATGAGGAGGATAATCCATACAGCTTGAGGGAAAACCTGGATACGAAAGATGAGTTGAGGGAGAAAGCGGCTATACAGCTGGCAGCATATCATAGGAGAATTTCCGGCTATTATAATGCAAAGGTCTGACCCCGAATGTTCCAAGAAGGAGATTTGGTGCTCAGGAAAACAGTGATCACAAACGCCCATAGGGAAGAAGGAAAGCTCAAACCAAATTGGGAAGGGCCCTACAAGATACAAAAGATGCTGGGACCCAACACTTGCGTGCTGCAGACATTGCAGGGAGAGATGATGGGTAAAACCTGGAACATAATGCACCTTAAAAGATATTTCACCACATTGACAGCCGAGATGAACCAGGGAGGATGCGAAGCCGAGACGAACCAGGGAGGATGTGAAGCCGAGAGCAGGGAGACGCATGTGCTACAAGAGGCACTACTTGGCTCCACTGAGAACCCAAGTTCTCTTTGATCTTTTAATTTTCTCGTGTAATAGTCCCCCTATAAATAAAAGAATACCCCCATGTATTCTCGTGGAGTAGGAAAAACCATAAGCCGAACCACGTAAGATCTCATGTCTAAAGTATTTGCGTGTATGATAACGTAGGATGCAGGTACTGCAGCTCGGCCGGGGTCCCTAACGATATTAGGATGACCCGATAGAGATCAAGCACCCATGACCTGAAACCAATTCGAGATCATCGGATGCTCCGACGGTTATGCCCGCAGACTCACCTAGATCCCTCGATCGAGTTCGGTGCAATGCTTTTAAGCTAGACCCAACTCCTCAGGTTGATCTGGCACCTAGGTCTCCTGGAAAAATAGGATGCTCGAGGTAAGTTCAGCGTGGGATCCCTAGCGTGATCCAACTTCCAGGTGGCAGGTGAAGAGCCCACTCAGAAACATTCGTGTAGGCCCAATGATCCCTAATTTTGATAAAGTCAGAAACTTAATAATTGCCACACAACTCTCGTAATCACATTAGAGGTGGGCTTACCTCGAGTTTGCCGGGGATGAAGAGTAGTGAAGAAAAGAGAAATTGAATAACCAAGACAGATAAATTAAAGTACGACTGCAAGTCACATAGCTAACAAACAAATGAAAATAATATGACCAAGGGATTATATATAGATGTAAATAAGACAATTACATGGGCCATGTTGAAGCGATCGCCAAAACATTGCATTCTCTGAAACTTGGATAAAATATGATACATCCCAAGCAAAACGTCGGAAATTCTAAAAAGAACACTTTGAAGGAAAACTAGTATTCTACACGATCGAACAAAAAACATAAGACAAATCAAAAAGCCTACACTAGTCTTCGGGAGGAAGGCGATCCGCATAGCCCGAACCCTCTTCAGGAGGCAGGCTTTGGAAAGCATTGGCAGAGGCATCCCTTTTTAGCTCCCTCTCAATCATCTGCGCAGTGCTAAATGAGCCGACGCCCACTTCACCCTCCTCGAGATCCAGGATGTAAGGGCTCCATGACCTTGCAAATTACTGAGATCATCCTCTAACACTCGCCTTACGCACTCATTAGGCCCGATATCATTCGGCTCATACTTCCTCCAGTCGGGGGGCGTGCCGGCAGACATGGCATTATCGAAAGTCACATCCCAGAAGGAATCCCCCGGGTGCCTGCTCTCCATAAAATTGCGGCAGAGGTAGAAACCAAACTTCAAAAAGCAGCTGTCATACTTATCCTTACGACTGAAGCAATCCTTGGAAAGACGGTACTGCCTCACAGCCTCCCTCGCCGCTTCGTCAACCTCTTGCTGCCTATTCCCACGCATCTTCTCCATCTCCATCTGAGTATGGGCCACTTGTTCCTCAGCACAAGCTAAATCCCCCTTTAGACGAGAAACCTCTCCCTGGGCCTCCTCCAACAAAGACACTTTCTCTTCATAAGCCCGATTACGAGCCTCTAGTGCTTTTTCCCACTTGCAGGCATTGTCTTCAGCTGCCTGACTACTTATGGAGAGATCGTGAAGTTGGGCTTCGAGCCTAGTTTTATCCGACTCCATGTGACGGATTCGCATGTTTAAAAGCTGCTCGTCCTCCCTCCATCGAAAAGACTTCTGTGTCAATTCGTAAATCTGCGCATCTTGACGAGCCAATCGGGCGTGGTTCATAGCATTGGTCACTACGGCACCTTGAGCTCCCTGCGAAAAACGAGCATGTGAGGGTAAGAAATGGCGTGTAACTAGGCAAGTGAAAAAGAAAAGAAAAGCACGAAAAAGTAAGAAAGCTTACGATTGCAAGATAATGTTCGAACTTATCCATGTCCTGTGGGGAATTACGAAAATATCAGCCCTCGTCATGAGGAAGGATGGAAGAGTAGAGAAGGCGGGCCGCAACCCCAGGCGTGTCGATTGTATCTGTATCCAAGACCCCTGGTTGCATGTTGAATTGCTCCCCGCGAACCCAGTAGTTATCATCCAGTCGAATGGCCCCTTGGTGGGGATCGGGTAATGCAGGAAAAATAGGGGCCAGCCCTCTGGAAGTTGATCCCTTCTCCATGTGCAGTATTCGACAGTTGCCGCGTTGAGGATTGATCACGACGCGACGATAAAAACCTCGACCCCTATCGTGAATGGCATCAACAGTGGCCAGATCAAGCCGAGAGGTAACCTCGCCCTCTTGACCTGCCCCATGCCCGGTAGGATCATGCGGAGTATGATAGGGATCCCCACTCACGGCTGCAGAAACGTCCATCTCGAGTGGGGAAAAGGTAGGGGGCCTATAGGCTCTGCAGGCGAGTTATGAGCCTGGAGGTCGTCGGCAGGTTGGAATGTCGCGGGGTCTACTTCCGCTTCTTGGCAACGGCTCCTTTTCCTCCTCCTATGTCGTGGGCGCGGGGGAGCCCAGGTTTCTCCCACCCCCTCACCTCGTTCGATGTTGTGAGAGTCATGGGAAGGAGTTCCATCTTGGGGATCAAATGTAGGAGGCGCTCCGGCTTGTGAAGTCTTAGGGGCCATCTGCTGGTTAGAGGATCTCATTAAATGTTGCATGGCTATAAAAGGAAGACATAGCACAGTTAGGTACAATGAAATAACCTTTGAAAATAAAGTTTATAGCAAAGAAAAATAGTAAGGCAGCTAGGGGGTCCCCACCCTCAGGAGAGGGTCGCTCCTGGAGAAGGGCATCTCCCTCTCTCGCCGTGACATCAGGAGTTGGGTCGACTGGAGGGTCGGGATATAAGGCCTTGGGCACCCTGCGAAGAGACGATTCGCCACGCTCTGGAATCCATCCCACCCTTGTCAATCTGTCCACGGACAAGAGGTCAAGGAGATGTTTAGGGCCACCCCTAGTTATAACGCGGCGACTATCCTCATATCTCTCTCTAAGCACAAACAGGGGTGCACTCAGTACAGGTTTTCCTACCCTCTCCGGGTTAGTGCGCCATTCATGAGGAGCGTTCCACACCCCATTCGGAGGTTTAACCAAAAACCATCGAGTGTCGAATGAAGCTTCACGAGGAGGAGACTCAGAAAAAAGAGTCTCGCCCTTGATCCGCTATAGGGTATACATATGAAAACGTTCCTTAACTAGACGTAAGAGAAAGAGACAATAGAGGAAATCGACTGTAGGGTCTATGTCATTTTCACGGCAGACGACAAAAAAGCCAACTAATTGAGCCCAACCGTTAGGGTGTAGCTGGCCCGGAGCCAGCCCGTTAAGGTGAAGAAACCTAAGGCCAAAATTATGGAGAGGGAGATGGAAGCCTAAACGAAAACTAGCCTCGTGCACACTCATTCACCCCTCTTCTACATCCACTGCGCAATTTTCCTCAGGACGAGGGAGTCTGGTGAGGTAATTCCTAGGGATGCGGTGATTTTGGCGGATAAAAGCCACGTCATTTTTTTCCATTTGAGAACGTTTACCCTTGAAGAGGAAGTGCTCGATCCCGTGGGAATCAACATCGTGGTGATATATTTTCCCGCTGGTCATAGCAGAAAAGAAAAGAGGTTGAAGAAGCTGTCTAAAGATAAGTTTGAGAAAATTTTCGGAAGATGTTTTACTCTTCGGAAGCAGAAAAATTTCGGAAGATGTTTTACTCTTCGGAAGCAGAATAACTTCGGAAGATGTTTCACTCTTCGGAAGCAGAACTTCGAAAATGTTTTTGACGCTTCAGAAGATGATTGATGCTTTGGAAGCAGAACTTCGCAAATGTGTTTGACGCTTCAGAAGATGATTGACGCTTCGGAAGCGTAGCAGACGTTAAAGGACGTATCGTTAGTGTTATCTTCCGAAGACCCACACAACAAACGTACTTCGGAGGGATGGTAGCTACGGAAGGAAAGTCGCGTGGAGATTTTACCTACGGAAGTGATTTTTTCTTCGGAAGGGATTGTATCTTCGGAAGGGTCAAATTCTTCGGTAGAAAGACATGGGAGGGTTTCCAGAGCGACAAGTGAAGGAGGCGTGGAAGTGGTGGACCCTATTTATAGGAAACTAGCGGAAGCCGAAGAGTTCCCGTGAAAGGCTTCGAAAGTGAGCTTCCGAAGATCAGTTCGGAAGAGGCCTTCCGAATCTTGTTGCATTTTACTTAGAAAAATACTCTTTATATTGATAAAATCAAAATAAAAAGTGGGGGACAATTGTTGTGCCCTAAGATTCGTAGGAAGAAAACCAACACCAATTAAGGCTCCCTGGGAGAGGTTAACCGAAGGTATCTTCCGAAGACGTATCTTCCGAAGATGATTTGACAGCTAGGGAAGATATCTTCCGAAGTCCATGTATGAAGCCCATTTTGTTCTCTATTCCCAGCCTATAAAAGGATAAGTTCAACACCAAAACAGGGATCTAGATACTGGTATTTTTCTCTCACCATATTTCCTTCCGAAGAACATAATCTTCCTTTCCATTACATCTTTTCCGTACTGACTTGAGCATCGGAGGGTCTTCGTGGGAGAGAACCCCACGAACCTTTTGACCATCTTTTTCTTACAGTGAATTTTGGAAGCATCAAGACGTGCCTTCGGAAGCCCTAAATGCGGATCTTTGGAAGACAAGGAGATCGCGACATTACAAGCTTCGGAAGACTGGACCTTGGCAGCTTCGGAAGACAGGTTATTTGTACTCTCGAGGACTGAGAACGGTAGCTTCGGAAGACTGAGGATCAGCAGCCTCGGAAAACTAATAATTGTAGCTTCGGAAGACTGAGGATCAGTAGCTTCGAAAGACTGAGAACGGTAGCTTCGGAAGACCGAGGTTTGGTAGCTTCGGAAGACGTCCCAGATTTGAAGGTCCCATCAGTGTCACCTTTGGAAGTCTCTACGGCTAGCTTCAATAGCCTTCTGAGGGGCGCTTTGTTCACATCTCGGAATCTGCGGCATCCACGACAGTCCCATCGTTGAAAAAATTTTAATTGTTGTATTTGGGCAACAACAATTATCAAAACTACTATATTATTTTCCAAGAGTAAAATATCATTATGTCATTATCAGCTACATCTCGATAACGCCCTTTTCCTTAGCGTCACTGCTTTCACCTAGAACGTTTGAATATTCCAGGGACATAACCTAAATTAGATGCTAAATCATCTAAGTGAGAGTTCAAAAAACATTTTCATGAATATATGTAAGACCATGAAACAAACCGACATATCCCGACATGTCCTAACCCAAGAGAATCCCACACAACACTTAACCCTAACCGGGGAAAAAACAATCTCTCTAAAGGCAACACAACCTCATTAAGAGAGACAACCTCAACGCTTGAATCCGAGTATCACCCCTTTATCATGTTAGGCATCATTATGGATCTATGTTATTTTTATATAATGGCAAGTATATCCCAAGAAGGGGGGTGAATTGGGATTTGGGTAAATTTTTGATAGATTAAAAACTTATAGCATGCAGGACACTATGTTTCGAAACGTGAGGAAGTATGTTTCAAAATAAACTTTTCTATTAAGTATGTTTCAAAATATAAGTTATAAATTAAACAAAATGAGGACATTTACTTAAACTAAAGAAATGTAAATATGTTGTGATGTTTTGTATCAATCAAGTGTGCTTCTACATGTTATTGTTAAGTATTCAATCTTTCATAATAGATAGTCGACTATGTGGTTTAATGCTATCTGCTATGCCTAAAAATAGTCGACTATGTTATAAGGATAGTCGATTATGCATAAGGATACTCGACTATGCTTGTTTAATCTGTCAACTATATATGGCTTTTGTCGACTATTTTTCATTCTATCGGCTATCATGTAAGGATAGTCGACTATGGTTTTTCTTTTGTCGACTATGTTTGTATATGATTTTGAAAATCTTCTTCATATTTTTGTATTTGTCGACTATGTGATTGTGTTTGTCGACCTTGGGTAATATGTGTGAGAAGATAGTCGACTATGCTTTCTTCTCTGTTGACTATGCTTTGTTTTATTGATGAATCTGTTGACTATGTATTGTCTTCTGTCGACTATTTCTTTCTTCAAAAAGCTATAACGACTAGTTTTTCAAACTCTAACAGTCACAAACGACTGCATTTTTCTTCAATCTTTTGGGAAGCTTATAAATACAAGTCATGGATGATCAAGAGAAGGCTAATGGACGGGAATGAAATGATTTGAGCTTATTGTTATTCTCTTTTGTAGTCAAAATCGTCTGTGCTTTAATTTTCTCTCTTCAAGGCTTTGATCTTTACTTGTAATTATTTACTTCAAGCCTTGTATCATTTTTTAGAGACATTGTAACTAAGAGATTCATCTCTTAGATTCTCTCTTATTGTACACTTCTTGTATTTTCTAGCTTGTGTAGCTAGAGGGCCTACTTGGTTTAAGTAGGAGGTTGTATTTCCTAGTTGCGGACTAGAGGACCTACTTGGTTTAAGTAGGGGGTTTTAGTGGATGGTTTGGAAAATCCTTAGTGAGGAGCTAAGGTAGTGGATTAGGCTTGGGTTAAGTCGAACCACTATAAATCCTTTGTGTTCTTCTCTTGTGCTTGTGTTATCTAGTTTGTTTATCATTGCTAGCATTTCCATCAAAAGGATTTCAAGTTCAATTAAGTTTTTAAAATAACCAATTCACCCCCCTCTTGGTGTGTGCCATAGCAAGTATGTTTCGAAACCTACTATGATATGTTTCAAAACTTTCCTCTCTATTTTGCTTATTTTGAAACTTTTAGCTTTTGAAAATGATTCTTTTGAAAGCATGAACAATGAGAATAAGCAAGTAAAATAGTAAAGCAAATTACACATGAGATTTATAGTGGTTCGGCACCCGCCTACTCCACTACCTTCAAACTTACCCACTTGAAGGATTTACAAACATAATCACTTTCACTAGCGATCAACGACACCAAAGGTTTTCCATGATTCACCCTAAAACCTTACACAATGAGTTTTTACAGGCTCAACTCAAACCTTACAATAAGATAAATAACACTTATCTTTTACAATCCAATAATTTGGATGTAATTAAACACCTTACCAAGTAGTTATTTCAAACCTATTGGTATGGAGTGAGGAGAACTTGAAAGGATGACAGTTTTGGTTTCAGTTTGCTTCTCCTTTTCACACCACAATGCACACCAAGAGTTAATTGAAAGGATTTTCTTTGAGAGCTTGTTGAAAGAGCTTTGTTTGCTTGTGCTTGTGTATGTGGCAATATCTCTTGTTGATGTGTAAACTTGTGTATGCTTGTGAGAGAGTCTTCTTGTCTTCAAAAACTGATATATATATATATATCAAAGCGAAAGATTTTTGGCTAATTATAACCGTTAGAGACAAGATGATAAAGTAGGTTTTGATACAACACATTTTTACACAGAGGTTTCGAAACATACGTATCATGTTTTGAAACATCCAGCCTTTATAGCTGGATATGCACTAAGAAACTGAATGAGTGGGAGATAATTTCTTTAAAACAAAATGATTTTGTTTTATTCTCTACTTACAAAATATCTGAAAATAAAACATTAGGGTATGGAGATTATTTCAAAAGTTGACTTTTAAAATAGCTTTTGAATTAAAGTGCAAGAGCATGTCAGTTTTTTAAATATTCTTCTGACAGAGTCGGATGTTTTGAAACATGCTATGAAGGTTTCAAAACACACTTCAAAAATATATTTCAAAACATGTTAAACAAAGTTTTTAAATGCTCTGCTGACATAGATGACAGACGTTTCGAAACATACTATCGAGGTTTCGAAGCATATGCTTAGTTTTCAAACAGGTTTCGAAATACAGCATGTAAACTTAGCGAACATTGAAACCTTATCAAAAGACATTTTGAAACATGTATAGCAATATGACAGAATGATGTTTCGAAATATGGAAAGATAGTTTCGAAAACATGATGCATGGATTTTTGATTTTTCAAACATTTGAACTTTCGCACCAAAACACTAATCATGCTTGTTTCGAAATATGAAAAACTTATTTTGAAATATGAGATTTTCATAAAGATTTTTCATTCTAAGGTTGGTTTTTCATCAAACACATTTTCTCATACATCAAAAAATATGATACAACAATTCTCCCTCTATTTTTTGATAAAGATAAAAACCTTTTGAAAAATCAATATAACTCCCCCTTAATCTTGTACGGGAGGTAGGAAACAAACCTTAGAGCGGCATGTCCTCTTTTGGCTTTGCTTGAGACATTACAACACAAATATTTTGTGTTACCAACCGTTAGTGCTTCAAGACTTTGTTAAAAATAACAAAAATTTTCTTATAGCTAATCACAAATGTTTTTGTAGATTAAACATGATTCAGTTTCAAAGTGAGCATGCAACCATTTCAACCATTTGATTTTTCTTCATGTTTCTCCCCCTTTTTATCATAAGAAAAAAATATGATATTCAAGTTAAAATGCTATTTTCTCTCCTTGAAGAGATAATATAAAATCCATGAAAGCAAACAAGATACCAAATGGAAGCAAATAGGAGTTCAATACCAACAAAAACATCCAATAGTTAATACATGCAAAAAGTATCTAAAACATCATTACATCAATCAAAATGCTTTCAATCTTTCTAGAAGTCTACTTGGTCGTGGAATCGAATGATTCCTCCTTGGAGTTGACTAGTTCTCCTAGGTTTCCTATTTGATCTCTAAGGTTGTCAAGGTACTCCTTCATTTGCTGATGATTTTTGTCGACCATGTCGTTTAAAGATTGCAACTAAGTCCCGAAAGAAGCTTGTATAGCCAGAACATCATCAAACTTCTGAGTCATGGAGGCAAAGCCTTCAGCCATGGTGGACTGAAGTGATGCTAACATATCTAGTGTGACTCGTGAGGATGGGCCAGCTTTGGAGGCAATAAGAGCAGGAGCATCTTCTTCTTCCTCAGCTTGTGAGTCTGTTTCATAGCTATATCGTTGATGATGATGGACTACTTTGGTGTTTTTTTGATTGGTTTCGTCATAAACGAATCCCATTTTGCGAAAGAAAGAATGGTTAAAGACAGGGATTTGCTTTTCAGATTGAATGGATGAGGATGTGAGGTTAGGAAATTTAGTTCGAAGGAATGTCGTGATGAGACATCCATAGGGAAGAGATTTTTTCTTTTGAGAGTGAGCATTGACCATTTTAGCACAAATGATAGAAGGAAGATTTATTTCCTTCTTGGTGATTATTTTCTCTAAAAACCATAGGTCTTCAGGATAGAACATTGCAAAATTTTTGGTTGGAGGGTTTAAAATTTGACAGATTATGAGATGAAGGATGCAAATGTCAATCGATAAGTTTTTCAGAGTTGTAAATTTTTTAGGAAGGTCTGGGTTTTTAGAAATAACCAGACAAGCATCTAAGGAACTAAAATTGTAAGGAGTATATATTTCTCCTTTGTTAGGTACATCTAAAAAGTCTGCTAGGGTTTTTGGATTGATTTTGAATTCAGTATTGTGAATGAAATTTTTGAAGCAATTGGGGTATTCATGTCCATCGAATGAATTGTAAGCATTTGAATAAAATTCAAGAACATAGTCGGAACAAACATCAGTTTTGAGTTCTAGAAGAAGGAGCCATTTTTGATCTTGTAATTGTGCAAGGAATGAAAAATTGGCTGCTCGTAGGTGTTCTAAATCAAAGATACGACCAAGGTTTACCTTGCATGTTTTGAACGAGAAGTTGTAGATATTAAGGGCTTGAGTGGAAGGGAAGTCCTCGTTGAACTCTTGGGGAGGCGGAGATGGTCAATGTTGGGTGTGTTCACGCTTGCTGGCGGATCTCTTCATCCTGACCATGATTGATTTGAGAGATTGGAGTGAGAGATTGAGAGAGATTTCGAGTAGGTGAGCAAAAGAGAGATGTTTCGTAGGCTAGGGTTTTGAAACAAGGAAGAAATTTCGGAAGAAATGAGGATTTGAAACAGTTCGGGTATTTATAATCCCGATTTTCTGTTTCGAAACATGTATACATATGTTTTGAAACAAACCTCTTTGGAAAAGATGTTTCAAAACATAGACCAATATGTTTCGAAATAAAACTCTCTAGAAAACATGTTTCGAAACATGGGATAACATGTTTCAAAATACAACTCTCTGGAACTTTTTTGGTTTCGAAACAGAATTTTATGAAGTTTCGAAACATGATACTCTTAAATAGGGGATGTTTTGAAACATGATATTGATGTTTCGAAACTTTTGCTGACAAAAACACTTAGGCGCAACTTTTGATAGAGATTTAACTAGACTTTGATTTCCAACAAATTTAGACAGATCTAAAGTGTTTAAACTTTTTGCTATCCAATGGTTTGGTAAAGATGTCAGCGATTTGATTATTTGTATCAACGAATTCTAAAGAGATATCTTCTTTTTTAACATGATCCCTTAATAAATGATGTTTGATTTCAATATGCTTGGTTCGTGCATGGAAGATGGGATTTATAGATAGGGCTATTGTACTTGTGTTGTCACACTTGATTGGTATTATTTCTAAATGAATGCCATAATCTTTTAGTTGATGCTTAATCCAAAGAACTTGTGTGCAACATAAACTAGCTGCTACATATTCGGCTTCGGATGAGGATAAGGCAACGATATTTTGTTTCTTGCTACCCTAAGTTACTAACAATTTCCCTAGAAAGTGGCATATTCCACTTGTACTCTTTCTATCAATTTTGCATCCACCATAGTCAGCATCGATATAGGCCGTAAGTTCAAATGTTTTTGATTTTGGATATAATGGGCCTAAATTTTCAGAACCTTTAATGTATCTTAGGATTCTTTTAGTGGCTTTCAAGTGAGATTCTTTCAGATCGGCTTGATATCTAGCACATATACCAACACCAAACACAATATCAGGTCTAGAAGCCGTTAAGTATAGCAAAGAGCCAATGATCCCTCTATATAATTTTTGATCCATTGATTTTCCTTTCTCGTCTTTATTAATGGTAGTTGATGTGCTCATGGGGGTTGATATAGGCTTACAGTCTTTCATTCCAAATTTTGCTAAAATTTCTTTTACGTACTTAGCTTGACTTAAATAAGTTCCTTGAGATGTTTGCTAAATTTGAAGACCTAAGATGTATGTTAATTCTCCCATCATGCTTATTTCAAATTCATTTTGCATTATTGAGGCAAACTCTTCACACAACCTAAGATTTGATGATCCAAAAATAATGTCATCTACATAAATCTGGACAAGTAACATATCATTTCTTTTCTTCTTAATGTAAAGTGTTGTGTTAACCTTACCTCTTTGAAATTCATCTTCAGTAAGAAACTTACTTAGCCTTTCATACCAAGCTCTAGGAGCTTGTTTTAAACCATATAGGGCTTTAGTAAGCTTATATACATGATTTGAATATTTTGGATTTTCAAAGCCGGGTGGTTGCTTTACAAACACTTGCTCCGAAATGAAACCATTTAAGAATGTACTTTTAATATCCATTTGATATAAAGTGAAGTTCTTGTAGCATGAGAAAGATAATACGATTCTTATAGCTTCCAATCTTGCCATCAGAGCATAGGTTTCATCATAATCAATGCCTTCTTCTTGACTATACTTGAGCAACTAATCTAGCTTATTTCTAATGATGTTACCACTTTCATCAAGCTTGTTTCTAAAGACCCATTTTGTTCCAATGATAGGATGATCTGATGGTTTAGGTACAAGACACCAAACTTCATTCTTTTCAAATTAGTTTAGCTCATCTTGCATAGCTTTAACCCATTCTATTGAGTTCTAACCTAGTCAAGAGGGGGGTGAATTGAAACCTTTTTAAAACTCTAATGCAAAACTTATGCACGTAGATATATGAGAAAACAAATTTAATATAAACCAAAATTGTAGTTGAGAGTACGGGAGGACTTAGATACTAGATGGATAATATGATATCCGCCAGCTGTGCTAGTATGTGCTTTGATCCAATATACTCTTCAAATTACAACTTGGTGAAAACAAGTGATTTGAATGCATACAATAACAAGTCTTTAAATAAATCAAATGGAATATTGAATTAGTATAAAGAATGATCAATTAAAGCAAATCAGAATATAATCAAAATAACCACAAAGAATGTAGGCCTTAGGATTCAACCACTTTAGATAGCACAAGACCAAAAACAAACAAGTATAATCAAGCAAGAATAAACAAGAGTGAAGAGAAGAAGAACACAATGATTTATAGTGGTTCGGCTCTTATGGCTTACATCCACTACCTAAGGATTTCCTTCCTTAGGATTTTCAACCAAATCTACTATATGAAACTTTTGTTACAATCACTGAAGCCTTCACTTGGCTTCACCTCCACCAAACTACTTCTAGAGTCTCACACTCACTAGATTGGATTTTGTACGCTCTTTACAAGATACAAGAAAAGTAGTGATAGAGAAATAGAGTTCTCTCAAAATAATACAATAAAGTGTAGAGAACTCTCTTAGTTTTCTCTTAAGAAGATAGAGGAAAAGAAAGACTTAGAGAGAATAAAAATCTTAGCCAATAATGTAGAAAATAATAGGGCTTCCAAAAGTTGTTCCAAAGCCTTCAAGATACCATTTTATATAGTGTTAGAGTAAGCTTTCCTTGATCAATCTCAGCCCTCCATGTGTCAAGTCTTCAAGCCAATCTCATCCCTTTATTTGAATTCTTGATTTACCTTCCATAATCAGCTAACTTAATTGATCATTAAGACCTTTGACTTTTGTTGATCTCCAATCAGCCTTGAATAAGCAAATCAATTCCAATAATGCATGGCTGATTTTAAGGATTAAAATATCATCAAAACCTTTCATAATTCTTGCAAAATCGACAATAAATAAGAAATGATCAATTCTGACTTCTAGTTGATCTTCAATCACCTTTGATTGTGCAATTGGCCCCTTAGCTTCCATAACAAGCGTAGCTAACTTGAAATTTGAATTTAAACCTCCAAATGGTGTAAAATCCATCCAAATATTCTCAAATAATGAAGCAAATTTGTTCAACAATGAAGATATCAGTCATAACTTCAAAAGCCCTTAATTGATCAAGTTTCCATACTAAAAATGTTGATAGCAAAAAGAGAATCAATTTGTGTACCTGAATATATGCAAGATATCCTCAGAATATTCTCCCATAATGAAGATATCAATTAGCCATAATGAGTAGGATACTTGATTCCATGATTTGAATCTCCATATCCTTTTAATGAGAGAGAATCAGCAATAAAGGAAAGGAATATCTATCAAAGTTTAATTTTCAAACCTCAATTTCCTCCATTAATGTTTAACAATAATGCTGAATCTTTAACTTCTCCATTTGAATGCAATTCAAAAAAATTCTTCCATATTTAACTGAGTAAAGGAGCTTCTAAGAACCTTTAAATTTACTCCATGATTCTCTTACCATATTTAGACCAACGAGATGATGTAGCCTTGATGAGTGTGCTCCACGTGGCTGCCATGTCATCAAAATGCCACATTAACAATGCCATGTTGCCAAGTTACATATATGGAAACTCCATATAGTGGACTGCTCCAATCTCCTCAAAAAATTCTATATAGATCTTTTGAACTTCCCATATATGAACAAGAATTCCATATATATATCTTCTAGACTTTCCATTCCAAGAAGAACTTTCCATACATAGCTCAAATACTCAAATTTCTAGAAAGGTCTCTAAAAACTTGTTTCCATATATAATGAAATCTCTATATAAGTATAAGAAGTTTTCATATATAACCTGTGTCATGAAATCACTAAGGAATAGCTTTGTAAGCCTTATGAATGCTTCATGCTTTGTTAGTACATAAAATATAAATTCACATTCACACATGCTAATCATTAATCATCAAAATCTACACTCAACAATCTCCCTCTTTTTGATGATTGCAAAAACGTGAAAGAAGCTATATTTAAATGATTTAACAAAAATATGATTTCCCCTTAAGCTTGCTCTTGCTCCCCCTTAATTTAGGCTCCCCCTTAACTTGCTCTCTCCCCATTAATTTAGTGTCCCTCTTATCCTTTTAAAACACTATTTAGCTACATATTTTCTCTCCCCCTTTTTTGTAATCTATCAAATAATACATGAGAAAGAAAAAAAAATACAATTAGGGAATAGGAATCATCCCAAGTGAGTTTCGAAGAAAAAGAAAATTTTCATTTGAAAGAGGCTTAGTAAAAATATCAACAAGTTGATTCTTGGTATCCACATATTTAATCACAATATCACCTTGTAACACATGCTCTCTAATAAAATGATGTCTAACTTCTATGTGCTTAGCTTTGCTATGATACACTGGATTCTTAGATAAATGTACAACATTTGTGTTATCACAATAAATGGAAATATTCTTGAACTCTAAACCAAAATACTCTAATTGTTGTTTAATCCAAAGCAATTGTGAAGTGCAACTACTTATGGCCATATACTCAACTTCAGTAGTGGAGAGTGCTACACTTGATTGTTTCTTAGAAAACCATGAAATGAGCTTATTTCCTAGAAATTGACAAGTACCCATAACACTTTTTCTATCCAATCTACAACCAGCATAATCCGAGTCACTATAAGCATACAAATCAAACAAAGAACTCTTATCATACCAAAGACCAAGAGTAGAGGTATCTTTTAAGTATCTAAAAATCCGTTTCACCGCAATTAAATGTGATTGTCTAGGATTAGATTGAAATCTAGCACACAAACACACAACATGCATAATATCGAGTCTAGATGCAATAAGATATAATAGTAAGCCAATCATAGATCTATATAGCTTTTGGTCTACTTCATTACCATTTATGTCACTATCAAGCTTTGTATTTGCAGCCATGGGGGTAATACAAGGTTTAGCTAAATCCATGCCAAATCTAAATAGCAAATCTTTAGTATATTTAGCTTGACTAATGTGAATGCCATTCTCACTTTGTTTTATTTGCAAACCTAAAAAGAACTTTAGTTCACCCATCATGCTAATTTGGAATTCACCACTCATACAATCAGCAAAATCTTTACACAAAGAATCATTAGTTGATCCAAAAATAATTTCATCCACATACATTTGTACAATAAGCAAATCATCATTTTTATGCTTCACAAACAAAGTACTATCAATTTTCCCATGATTAAAATCATTTTCAAGCAAGAACTTTGATAAACGATCATATCACTCTCTAGGAGCTTGTTTTAAGCCATAAAGAGATTTAAAAAGCTTGTAAACATGATTTGGGAACTTTTGATTTTCAAAACCAGGGGTTGCTTCACATAAACATCTTCTTGAATAAAACCATTTAAAAATGCACTCTTAACATCCATTTGATACAATTTAAAATCTTTAAAGCATGCAAATACCATTAACAACCTAATAGATTCTATTCTAGCTACCGGTGCAAATGACTCATCATAATCTACTCCTTCTTCTTGACTATAGCCTTGTGCCACTAATCTAGTCTTATTCCTAACCACTTTTCCATTTTCATCCATTTTGTTTTTGAAAACCCATTTTGTACCAACAATAGAATGATTTTCAGGCTTAGGAACTAAACTCCACACTTTGTTTCTTTCAAACTCATTTAACTCTTCTTGCATTGCTATTACCCAATTGGGTGCTTTTAGAGCATCATTAATACATTTAGGCTCAATTTCACAAATCAAAGCAAGAGAACTAAAAGATGCACACCATGAGATGATCTAGTTCTAACTCCATGAGAAATGTTGCCTATTATTAATTCTTTAGGATGCCGATGCTTATTTTTAATTTGATACCAATTTTGTTCATGCGAAGAACCTATCAATTCATTATTTTCTTGTGATTCTAAGTGAGTCTCATTTTCTAATTTATCTGCTTCTATATATGAATTCATGCTATTAGGTGTAGATTCCTTTAAACTATACTCTACTTGTGGTTCAAAAATTATATCTTCATCTTCTTCAATATTAGAACTCTTAGCTAGTGATTCATCAAATTTTACATGAATGGACTCTTCTATCGTTTTTGTCCTAGAGTTATAAACTCTATATGCTCTACTAGTAGAAGAAAACCAACCAAAGAACCTACATTAGATTTGGCATCAAACTTATCCAAATTATATTTAGTGTTTAAAATGTAACATTTACTCCCAAATGGTCTAAGATAATCTACTTTAGGTGTCTTACCATGCCAAAGTTCATATGGTGTCTTATTTAGCCCTTTTCTAATAGACAACCTATTTAACACATAACTGGTATGATTAATTGCTTCAGCCCAAAATGACTTAGGTAAATCACTTTCAATTAACATAGTTCTACCAATTTCTTGTAATGACCTATTTTTTCTTTCAACTACTCAATTTTGTTGTGGAGACCTAAGTGCAGAAAAATTATGAGAAATACCAAAACCAAAACCAAAGTTATCAAACTCACCACCATGATCACTCCTAATCTTAATTACACATGCATTTTGTTGATTTTGTAGTTTTCGAATTAGACTATCAAAAACATGCAGTGCCTCACTTTTATGAGAAATAAACAAGCACCAAGTAAAATGAGAAAAGTCATCCACAATCACAAATGCATATGATTTACCACCTAAACTTTTAACCCTAGTAGGACCAAACAAATCTAAATGAAGTAATTCTAATGACCTAGTTGTGGTAACATCTTGTTTTGATTTAAATGACTCTCTATCTTGTTTTTCTCTAATGCATGCATTGTACATATGTAGGTCATTCAAATTCAATTTAGGCACTCCTCTAATCAGATTTTTCTTTATTAGTTTAGAAAGAGTAGATGTGCTAATGTGTCCTAATCTTCTATGCCATAGATCCATAGAGTTATCATTCACCATAAGACAAGTAGTATCATTAACACATAAAGAATTCAGATTTAGTACATAAATGTTTCCTTCTCTAATGCCTTTTAAAACAATCTTATTCAAAGAATCTTTAATCAAGCACTCATTACCTTCAAATGCAACTATGTAGCCTTTGTCGATTAATTGACTTATGCTAAGCAAGTTGTAGGATAAGCCACTCACAAATAAGATATCTTCAAACATCAGTTTAGAAGGATTACCCACGTTTCCAATGCCTACAATTTTCCCTTTTGAGCCATCGCCAAAAGTGACATTACCTCTATGCTTTTTATCTTTAAGAGACAAAAATAAGGTGGCATCTCCAGTCATATGCTTTGAACATCCGCTGTCCAAGAACCATTGGCTTGAAGTGCCTTTGGCCTTCAAGTACACTTATTAAGCAAATCAAGGAACCTTAGGTACCCAAACTTTGGGTCCTTGGGGGTTAGAGAACATGAAATCATAGCCATATGTATCAAAGATATGTTCCTTAGCTTTTTGATTATTTAAACCCTTAGGAATCCAAAAAGTCCTAGTTCTAACAACTTTATTATTCCTAGTTCTAGCTAGTTTTTCATATTTAGCTCTAGGAATATATTTTTCTCCTTTAGTGATTCTAGCACGATGCACAAGCCTAGAATGAGTAAAATGAGTGGAAGAACAAAATTTTTGGATTTTCTCTTTTAGTTTACTAGGGTCAAAACCAAGACCAGCCTTTTTAAAATATGGTTTTTGAGATGCAAGCAAAGAATCCAATTTACTAGAACTTAAAGAAAATTTTAAAAATGATTTTTCTAAGTGCTCATTCTTTTCTTTTAAAGATGCTATTTCATTTAGTAATTCAGAATGATCACATACAATGCATTCATGCTCCCTAAGACTATCAATAGTGTCATGCAATTCATTTATATTATCTTTTAATGCACACACTTCATTTGGTTCATTTTATTCCATTTTCCTAATTTTAGAGTTTAACTCATCTATTTCTTCCATGTACTCTTCTTCTTTCTTTTCTAATCTACCATTTTCTCTCTTCAGCTTCTTGATTTCTCTAATTGCCATTTTATGTTTTTTAAACAGAAAATCAAATTCTTCTAATAATGCATCCATTTTGGAAGAGTTTACCTCCTCATCTGTGGAAGATGAGTTCTTTTCTCCTTTGTCCATCAAACAAAAGTTGGCCTTTTCTTCTTCTTCATCGCTTGAAGATGATTCAGATTCACTAGAATCATCCCAAGTTTATTTGAATGATTTTCTATCTTTCTTCTCATCTTTTCTCCTTCCTTTGGATCTACCCTTCTTTAATTTGGGACATTCAAACTTGTAGTGTTCAATCTTGCCACACTTGTAGCAAGTAACCTCCACTTTCTTTTCATTTGAGACTTCTACGGGCTTACTCCTGCAATAACTCCTTCTATTCTTTTTCATAAATTTTCTAAGCCTCCTAGCCAACATGACAATCTCCTCTTCGTAATCCTCCTCTCCACTAGATTCCTGTGCAACAGGTAAAGCAATTGATTTAGATTTTAAAGAATCTTCTTTGTTTTTATACCTATTTTTGAGAGTAAGCTCATGTGTCATTAGTGAACCCATTAGTTCATCTAGTGACAACTTCTTGGTATCCTTGGCCTCTTGAATGATTGTCACCTTTGGATCCCATGCCTCTGGTAGAGATCTTAGAACATTTTGTACCTTTTCAAAATCTGAAAATGGTTTACCAAGAGACTCAGGAGAGTTAAGAATATCAGTCAAGTGAGTATACATTTCAGAAATAGATTCATTAGGTTTCATAGAAAACAAGTCAAAATCATGTATGTACATGTTTATTTTTGTTTCTCTAACTTGACTAGTACTTTCATATTTTAACTCTAACTTCTTCCCAATTTCATAAGTACATTTACAACATTGTATATGATTAAATTCAGATCTACTCAAACCACAATGAAATGCACTCTTAGCCTTAGCATTTAAAGCAATTAATCTTTTATCTTCATCCGTGTACTTATCTCTACTCTTTCTATTATCTCTTTAACTTCTCCTCTCTTTACCTTTTCCTTAGGGACATATGGACCATCTCTAACTATTTCCCACAAATCAAGACTATATGCAATTAAAAAATCTTCCATCATTGTTTTCCAATATGCATAATCAGTGCCATCAAAGAATGGTGCCCTAGACAAAGAACGACCCTCATTTTCATAAAAACGCGAACTCGATGCCATGGATACACCTAGTGATGATTAATCACTTTCTTAGGAACCTTGCTCTGATACCACTTGTTGTGTTCTAACCTAGTCAAGAGGGGGGTGAATTGAAACCTTTTTAAAAGTTTAATGCAAAACTTATGCACGTATATATATGAGAAAACAAATTTAATATAAACCAAAATTGTAGTTGAGAGTACGGGAGCACTTAAATACTAGATGGAAAATATGATATCCGCCAGTTGTGCTAGTATGTGCTTTGATCCAATATACTCTTCAAATTACAACTTGGTGAAAACAAGTGATTTGAATACACACAATAACAAGTCTTTAAATAAACCAAATGGAATATTGAATTAATACAAAGAACGATCAATTAAAACAAATCAGAATATAATCAAAATAACTACCAAGAATGTAGGCCTTAGGATTCGTCCACTTTAGATAGCACAAGACCAAAAACAAACAAGTATAATCAAGCAAGAATAAATAATAGTGAAGAGAAGAAGAACACAATGATTTATAGTGGTTCGGCTCTTATGGCTTACATCCACTACCTAAGGATTTCCTTCCTTAGGATTTTCAACCAAATCCACTATATGAAACTTTTGTTACAACCACCGAAGCCTTCACTTGGCTTCACCTCCACCAAACTACTTCTAGAGTCTCACACTCACTAGTTTGGATTTTGTACGCTCTTTACAAGATACAAGAAAAGTAGTGATAGAGAAATAGGGTTCTCTCAAAATAATACAATAAAGTGTAGAGAACTCTCTTAGTTTTCTCTCAAGAAGATAGAGGAAAAGAAAGACTTAGAGAGAATAAAAATCTTAGCCAATAATGTAGAAAATAATAGGGCTTCCAAAAGTTGTTCCAAAGTTTTCAAGATACCCTTTTATATAGTGTTAGAGTAGGCTTTCCTTGATCAATCTTAACCCTCCATGTCTCAAGTCTTCAAGCCAATCTCAGCCCTTCATTTGAATTCTTGATTTACCTTCCATAATCAGCTAACTTGATTGATCATTAAGACCTTTGACTTTTGTTGATCTCCAATCAGCCGTGAATGAGCAAATCAATTCCAATAATGCATGGCTGATTTTAAGGATTAAAATATCATCAAAACCTTTCATAATTCTTGCAAAATCGACAATAAATAAGAAATGATCAATTCTAACTTCTAGTTGATCTTCAATCACCTTTGATTGTGCAATTGGCCCCTTAGCTTCCATAATAAGCATAGCTAATTTGAAATTTGAATTTAAACCTACAAATGGTGTAAAATCCATCTAAATATTCTCAAATAATGAAGCAAATTTGTTCAACAATGAAGATATCAATCATAAGTTCAAAAGCCTTAATTGATCAAGTTTCCATACTAAAAATGTTGACAATAAGAAGAGAATCAATTTGTGTAACTGAATATGTGCAAGATATCCTTAGAATATTCTCCCATAGTGAAGATATCAATTAGCCATAATGAGTAGGATACTTGATTCCATGATTTGAATCTCCATATCCTTTTAATGAGAGAGAATCAGCAATAAAGGAAAGGAATATCTATCAAAGTTTAATTTTCAAACCTCAATTTCCTCCATTAATGTTTAACAATAATGCTGAATCTTTAACTTCTCCATTTGAATGCAATTCAAAAAAATTCTTCCATATTTAACTGAGTAAAGGAGCTTCTAAGAACCTTTAAATTTACTCTATGATTCTCTTACCATATTTAGACCAACGAGATGATGTAGCTTTGATAAGTGTGCTCCACATGGCTACCATGTCATAAAATTGCCACATTAACAATGCCATGTTGCCAAGTTACATATATGGAAACTCCATATAGTGGACTGCTCCAATCTCCTGAAAAACTTCCATATAGATCTTTTGAACTTCCCATATATGAACAAGAATTCCATATATATATCTTCTAAACTTTTCATTCCATGAAGAACTTTCCATACATAGATCAAATACTCAAATTTCTAGAAAGCTCTCTAAAAACTTGTTTCCATATATAATAAAATCTCTATATAAGTATAAGAAGTTTCTATATATAACCTGTGTCATGAAATCACTAAAGAATAGCTTTGTAAGTCTTATGAAGGTTTCATGCTTTGTTAGTACATAAAATATAAATTCACATTCACACATGCTAAACATCAATCATCAAAATCTACACTCAACACATTCATCATCATTTAAAGCTTGTTGAACATTTTTGGGTTCTATTTGAGAGATTAGAACTAGATTGGTATTTAATCTAGGGGAAGATCTAGTTGATACTCCTTTGCTAGGATCTTCTAAGATTTCATTTTCTTTAACATAATTTCTTTCTCTTGGAAATGAAACTTCTTTTTGATTTTCTTGATCCTGGATATTGCTTTGATCTATGTCTTCATTGATTTGAATCTCATTCATCTTATTTGGAATGTCTTATAGATCATCATCATTATTGATTATTCTAGGTTTGTCATCAAACACTACATGAATTGATTCTTCTACAGCCAACGTTCTTTTATTAAATATTCAATAAGCTTTTCTTTGAGATGAGTAACCTATAAATATGCTTTTATGACTCTTAGCATCGAATTTTTCTAAGTTATCTTTACCATTCTTTAGAACAAAACATTTGCACCCAAAGTGATAGAAATGAGAGATATTTGGTTTTTTGTGTTTATACAACTCATACAGAGTTCTTTTAATGATTGGTTTTAAAAATACTCTATTTAGAACATAGCATGTTGTATTTACAACTTCAGCCCAAAAATATTTTGGCAAGTTACTTTCTAGCAACATGGTTCTAGACATTTCTATAAGAGTTCTATTCTTTCTTTCAACGACACCATTTTGTTGAGGAGTTCTAGAGACCGAGAAGTTATGGTGAATTATGTTTTCTTCACAAAAGGATTGAAATTCTTGACTTTCAAATTCTCCACCATGATCACTCCTTATTTGCTTTATTTTTAATTCTTGCTCATCTTGAAGTCTTTTGCACAATCTAGAGAATGCGTTAAAAGCATCACTTTTATTTCCTAAGAATAGCACCCCTATAAACCTTGAGAAATCATCTACTTTAACTAGGGTATAGGATTTTCCTCCTAAACTTTGAGTTTTCTTAGGGCAAAACAAATCTAGGTGAAGCAATTCTAAAGGTCTAGCTGTGCTAACTAAATTTATGGATTTAAATGAAGATCTAGTTTGTTTTCCTTTCATACACATATCACATACATGATATGTTGGGTAAGCCTCTAACTAGTTGTTTTCTAGCCAATTTGTTAATTAAGCTCATGCTTGCATGTCGTAGTTTCTTATGCCATAACCAAGACAAATTTGAATTTTATGCATTAAGGTAATTTTCATGTTTAAGCACAACATCATCAAGCCAAATAACCTATACATTACCATGTCTATTTTCAGAAAAAATAAGTTCATTCGATATCAAATCATAGACTTTACATTTGCTTGATTTAAAAGTGACTCTATGTCCTTTATCACATAATTGGCTTATACTTAATAAGTTGTGTTTTAAACCTTCAACTAGGCATACATTTTCAACTTTTGTTCTACTTAAACCAACTGTGCCATAGCCAAGGATTTTACCTTTAGAGTTGTCTCCATAGACAACATTACCTCCTTTTTTGTAGGTGAGAGAGACAAATTGATCTTTGTCTCCCGTCATATGCTTGGTGCATCCACTATCAAGATACCACTTCTTCTTTCCTTCCTTGGATCCCAAGCTTACCTACAAGAAATACATCACATTGGTACTTTTGGTATCCAAATCTTTTTGGGTTCATCAATGTTAGCAATCACATCATTGTTAACTTTTGGAATCCAATTCAAATTTAATCTATGAGCATTTTTCCTATAAAAACATTGCCTGACATGGTGTCATTTCTTGTTACACTAATGACAAGTTAGACTTGTTTTCTTATAGAGACCTTGATTATCTTGAACAACATATTTTCTAAATGATGGAGATTTGTTCAAAGCCTTTTCTTTAACGAACTTAGTTGTTGAAGTAGATGGTACATCGTTTATATATCCAATACCTCTTTTATCTCCAAATGATTTTTGATTTTCCAAAATCATTTCCAGCTTCTTCTTTTCTTCTAATAATTTTTCAAATGAATCTAATAAGTCATTGTTTTTCTTTTCTAATTCTGAAAATTTGATCTTTAAATTCTTACTTTTGTTCAATAATTTGCTCTAAGTCATCATAAGCAATCTTAAGATCATTGCATTCTTTTTCTTTGATTGTTGAGACATTTTTCAGAACTTTGTTTTTAGCCAACACTTTGCTATATGTTTCTAAAAGTAAGTTGTATTCATCTTGTAAAGAATTAAATGAAAGAGAATTGCTACTAGATGAACATGAAGTTACCTCATTTTTTTCTTGTGCCATAAGGTAAAAGTTTACGGCCTTTTTTTGTTGACTCGAATCTGAGGAGAGGGAATCTTCTTCATTAAATGTGGCTAATGACTTCTTCTTCTTGTTCATTTTCAGCTTTTTATATTGAGGGTAATTTTCCTTGATATGTCCTGGTTTCTTACACTCAAAACATTTTAATTCATAAGGAGTATCTTTAGAAAATTTCATGTTTTCATATGGTTTTCTCTTGGGAAATTTTCCTTTTCTCATAAACTTGTCATAACATTTTGTGAGTAGAGTAAGTTCTTCATCTTCATTACTTGTTTCACTTTCATCTTCTTCTTTGGCCTTGAATGCTAAGGATTTTAGTTTTAGCTCATTTGATTCTTTTCTATTTAACTTAATCTCATCAGTTAATAGTGAGCCTAATAAATCATCCATTGTAAGTCTAGATGTGTCTCTAGCTTCTTCTATGGTTGTGACTTTAGGTTCCCAACTAGATTGCAAGCTTCCTAAGATCTTATGAACCTTTTCTTCAGTTGTTACTGTTTTTACTAAAGCTTGCAAGTTTGTTACAATGTCATTAAACTTTGTGAACATCTCCTTAATGGATTCACTAGCATTCATTATGAAATTTTGATATTCACTAGTAAGGATTACAATTTTAGTGCTTTCCACTTTCTTGGTTCCTTCATGTGTTAATTCTAAGTGATCCCAAATTACATTTGTCGTAGTACATGAAATTACTCTATTAAACTCTAGCCTTTGTCCCATTAGTGTGTTTTTATTGTTCATTCCAACTTTCAATAGGAGGTTCCGGTAATGTAACCATACTAGATATACATGTATATACTTCAATATTTTGCATCAAGAAATATCTCATTCTTGTTTTCCAGTAAGTGTAGTTCGAACCATCGAAATAAGGCGGCCTTGAGGTATTTTGTCCTTCCAACTTGAAGTTGGTGTTGAATATCATTTGGATCTTTGCTCGTGGGTGGTTAGACCTACAAAACACTTAGAGACCTTGCACTCTGATACCAATTGTTAATTCTATATAATGGCAAGTATATCCCAGGAGGGGGGGCGAATTGGGATTCCAATAAAT
This sequence comes from Diospyros kaki, assembly GCA_036245055.1. Lineage (NCBI taxonomy): Eukaryota > Viridiplantae > Streptophyta > Magnoliopsida > Ericales > Ebenaceae > Diospyros > Diospyros kaki. The sequence goes on along the minus strand of BSEG01000016.1, from coordinate 33,146,441 downwards.
TTTTGATAGATTAAAAACTTATAGCATGCAGGACACTATGTTTCAAAACATGAGGAAGTATGTTTCAAAATAAACCTTTCTGTTAAGTATGTTTCGAAATATAAGTAAGTATGTTTTGAATCCAAACTTTCTATCAAGTATGTTTCAAAACCTACTATGATATGTTTTAAAACTTTCCTCTCTATTTTGCTTATTTTGAAACTTTTAGCTTTTGAAAACGATTCTTTTGAAAGTATGAACAATGAGAATAAGAAAATAAAATAGTAAATCAAATTGCACACGAATAAGTCCAAAAATTAGCCAATTTTTTTTCTAATTTTCATAATTATTTTGGAATTCTCTAGAATTTTTTGGGAATTTGCCATATTTTTCTCTAATTTTCATAATTATTTTTCCTCAAAAATTACAAAATAAATATTTCTAAAATAATTTCCTAAAATTTTCTCCACAATAATTCCCAAAATATTTTCTAGATTTTTAGAAATTTTTTTAAAATTTTTCATATTTTTCTTATATTTTTTTTCCTTTTTTCTTCTTTTCTTTTTATTTTCTTACCTCCTCCAGTTATCTTCTCCGGCGACGGTGACCGAAGACGATCTCCAATGGCTGATCCGATGACACCATTTTGAAGCCCTCCTTAGATCATAGTGGCACCCTCCGATGGTCGAAACACCCGTCGAAAATTGCCCAAATTGTTGAATAGCAGTCGACTCTGGCGAAGCTTCATGTTTTCTGGCCAAGCTCTGAATACCCCTCAAACGAACTCCAAACTACCTCAAAATTTCCATAAATTCTCCCCAAGACCACTAAAGAAAAAGCCCTCTATCAAATCTCTCAAAAAAGTCGAGCCCTATGATATTCTAAATTCGGGCAAAACCATCGCCTATTTATAGGTAAAATTCAGCCATTTCTTGGCCAATCACTGACCTTGGTGTAGCCCATAAGCTTCCTAGGACAATAAAGGCCATAGCCTGTCAAGATTTAGCCGTCACATCACCAGATTTCAGCTCCATGCATGATCAGATTCTTCCATGCCTTGTTGCAACACTTTCAGAAATTATATTTCAAGCCTTTGAAATTTTCTTTTGTATTTTGGCCCTCCATTTGAAGCCCCTGATCTTTCCAACTATTCCAATAAGACCCATAAGTTCTAAACCCTTCATCTCACCCCTGAAGATTTGGAAAAACCATCGATTCGACCCCCCTCAACCAAAATTAATAAATCACACTTAGGCCCAAATATACGTAGGATCGTGTTTTTACCAAAAATCCTTTTGTTTATTTTTGAAACCACTTAAGGGTTGCTCTTTATGCTAAATATGATACTACTCAGGGTCCCATTGACTTTCTGAAAGTCCTTTACGATCATTCAATTTCTCAGACTGAATCATAGTTATACCAAAAATTGTTTCTGATCGGATTCCTTTCGGCTTCATAAATCTTTCCTCGAGACGTTCATCGATTCCATACCCTTTTCTTTAGACATATAAATTCTGAGGCACTCCCTACCATTGATTCGGTGATTTATTTTTCTATCAAGCCCACTTTTTGATATTTTAAACCTCTCTAAATTACATGGCTATCTCACCCAAATATGGGGTATTCAATTCTCCCCCCCTCCCCAAAGAAATTTCATCCTCGAAATTTTGCTCTTGCCTAGTTAAATCACTAAAACAACACTCATCTTAGTACCTCACCTTAAATGTTCTACCTGAACCAGGTATCACGCGTGAGTTTTTCCTCAAATCAGTAGATACTACTTTTAACCTGAACATTTCAATCACTCCTCGTCACACGTCCAGAATTTCCTGTTGTAGCTCCTCATAGGTGGTCACACATATTCTCAAAACGATCGCTATCATTTTCGAACCATGCTTGATCTTACTTCAAAATTTTATGTTTTCTTAACAAGATCCATATGTTTTCACATTTTGACTTCCAATATTCTAAACCTCAAACTTAACCTTAACCAGACCTAATTTCAAAGTTTACTTATGTTGTAGCCCAAAAACTATGACAATAGAATTTGTTCAAGGTAATTTGAAACCGTTACTCAATGCCCAAAGGATTAGCCAATAGGAGAGTCCTTTCAGAGAGAAGAAGCCCCTCAGAAAGAAAAAAGTCCTCCTGGAGAGAAGAAGGGCTCTCCGAAAGTAAAACTGGTTAAAGAGGGCTTACGGAGAGATTGCCAGCCTTGCGGAGTGACTTCCTTCCAGAGAGTGATGCAACTCTTTGACAGTTGGTGGCTTTAACTATAATGGTTCTCGAAGAAGTTTTGATCGGCTTCCAGAGAGAGATGCTATTCTCTCGGGAAGATGTCTTGGAGGACCCGAAAGGGGCAGAATCAAAGGGGCTTCGGCTGCTTTTCCAGAGAAATTGCGACTAGAGATGAACGTTAGAAGGCTTGTGGGAAGGAATTCCCACGAAGACCCTCTGACGAGTATGTTAGCACACGAAAGGGGAAGTGACTGCGAAAAGGAATGTAAATGCTTCGGAAAGAAAAGTCCAGAGAGGGTGGATTAGTTACCAAATGATTCAGTCCCTGCAACTATATTGTGTCTCGTCTTTTATAGTGGTCTGGTGGTGAGTCAACTATTCATCTCTCGGAGAGCGTATCTCTAAGAAGATTCTTTCCCTCCAGGCAACATCCTTGAAAGGTTCTCTCGGAGAGAGCCTCTCTTAGAGTGTCTCTTAGGGAGGGCCTTTCCGTGAGACCTCTTGTGAGTCTCTTGGAGGTGCGGTACAACAATTTCCCCCCAGTCTCTGCTTTTAATGTTAAGTAAAAGTAGAGAGTAGACATTTTTTCTGAAAGATGTGCCTCCCTGAGATGTGCCGAATGGCTTTCTTGAGGATTCGCTTATAAATAGCTCGCTACCGTACCAATCTCTTGCTAACGCATACCTGGCACACTCCTTTGCTCTCTACGATTTTCTCTCTAAAAAAAGTTCTCCGTGACAACTCTCTCTCCAAAAATAGTGAGTTCACCTATCAAAGAAAATACTCTCTCCGAAAGGTCTTCAACTTCCTCCCAAAAGAAATCTCTCATTTTCGTTAGATTCTTGCCTCTTCCCGAGAGACTTTTCTTAATCGGAAAACTCTTAATGTCTTTTCGAGAGATTTCGCCTCAGTTCGAGGGATTTTCACCTTTCTCCCAAAAGATCCTGACCTTCCCGAGAGATTTTAATCTCTTTCCGAGAGGAAATTATTGTCATTCTTGAAAGGTTCTCTCTGAGAGAATCTTCGCCCTTCTCGAGAGATTTATAGTCCCTCTGAGAGATCCATCACAATTATTTTTGTCACAATATACTAAATTTCTTGTAGTAGCTCTCGCATGTCAGAGGACAAGTTGGCTCTTCTCTGTCCTAACCATGGGATTTCGTCTTCTTATCAAACTAGGATTCCCAATCCAGTCAAAAATTACGTAGTTAACGCCAAAGAAGGGTGGGTGAGCATCTTCAAGGCTAGCTTCCATTATGGTTTTAGTCTTCCCTTACACGATTTCGGCCTTAAGCTTCTTAGAGCTAGCGGCTTAGCCCCGACACAACTGCATCCTAATGGCTGGGCCTAACTGGTCGCTTTTTTCGTGCATTGCTGAGAAAAAAAGACAATCCCTACAATTGAGCTTCTCTATTGTTTCTTCTATCTTTGCTTAGTAAAAAATAGGTATCACCTGTATACCTTACATCATCCCCGGCTCGAGGACCATATTTTCAATGACTCCCCAACTAAAACTGAATCTTTTAACTCCAAGTGGTTTCTGTTCCAACCTCCCGTTAGCGTATGGAATGCTCCCCGTAAGTGGGTTACCAACCCCAAGAGGGTGGAAAAACCATGCTTGGGTAATCTTGCTTCCCTCCAATAGCAATACTGTGAGGTTTGCTGAGCTGTTCTTCAGGGCGGCCAGTCGCATCTTTATGACTACCTTACAGCAGACAGATTAATACGGGTTGCGTGGATTCAAGGTTTTGCTAGTCCGTCTCATCACCAGGCTCCTAGAGCCATGCAGCATCACCCACCCACTACTCACATGAATGCAAAGGAAGGGGACATCCTTCTACGGGACGAGCATTCCCAGAGGGTGTGGATCCACCTAATAGCTTCCTTTTTCTTTTCTCCGGCTCATTCGTTTCATGCTCTTTATAATTTTGTACCTGCGATTCATTGCTCTTTTTCTTTATCTCTATGCTAACAACTCATTTTCCCTCTGTAGGGATGAGGCGAATGGTGTTAAGATGGCAAAAAAGGGTGCCGACAGACTGCGCTCTTGAGAGCGACATTCCTGAACCGGCACCTCCTCCTTTCCACCCAATGGAAGAGATCGGTGAGACGACGACTGCTTCTCGCTAGAGGAAAAAGAGAAGGAACTAGAGGGAAACTGAAGGAGATGTTGCTACTTTCCTTCCCATGACAGTATGACTATTCCTGAGGAATGAGAGATCCCTGCCGCTAATGAGACCCTCCCTAGGGCATATGTGTCTCCTACACAGGCTTCCTCAGGCGAGGAAAGCCATCGAGATTCCATTTCAAGATACCAAGGAGCCGCGGGGGCAAGAACGGATACGAGCCCAAGCCCTATTGAGGAGGTAGATGTCGAAGTGGACTTGAGACCGGATCAAGCAGTGATGGACGCTACTCATAGGCGAGGGTGTGGTCTTTTCCAGTCGGCCATGATTAACCCCCAATGACCGAGCCGACGTGTGCTAAACATTGAAGAATCCCAGTGAGGCCTTTGCCCTATTCTACTAGATATGCCTCCTCTAGTTGAGAAAGCGTACAACCTAGGTCACAGGAATTGGGCTCGAGGTGAGCCGTTCCAAATCCAGGCGGGTGTCTTGGACACCAACACAGTCGACACACTTGGCGTTGGAGCTCACTTGTTATACTCCACCATTCTCCCCTGCGACGAGAGTCAGTACTTTCAGAACCCTCTTGAAGATATGAATAATTTCGAGCACTACCTAGCTATTGTGAGTTCTACTTTCCAGGTTTTTCCAATGCTTTCTTCACCACTCTACAACATTTATCTTATAGTCCTTTTTTTCCACTCGCAGGGGGCCTAGGGAGCGATGGCAACCAATGCCGTAACACTACAACAAAAATAGGCATTAATGACAAAAAATTAGCGACGACATTAGTTTTGGTCGTTAATGTAGTACTATTAACAACTAAATATAAATCCCGTCATTATAAGATAACTTTTAACGACATGCAAAATAAGTCGTCGTTAATCAATCAGTTTCCGTCGTTATTGACTAAAATTTTTAATTCTAACTATAAAATAAAAAAAAAATATTAAAATTTAAGTAGTACTTATAATAATTAATTTATTATAATTATTATAATAATACAATATATCAAACTAATTAATTTATTATAATTATTAGATTTATAATATAATTATATTTTTAAATAAATATTAATTTGATACAATAATTTAAATTATTTTATTACCATATTTTAGATTAATAATTCAAATTATTAGTTATCATAATTATAAATTATTTTATTTTTATCAATTAAATAATTAATAATTATTTTCGTAAATTATTTTATTTTTATCAATTCAATAATTAATAATATTATTTGTATAAATTATTTGATTTTTATTTAACAAATAAATATTTTAAAAATAAAAAAAAAAGAGAAAAAAAAATGTGGGCGGGATTACTCCCGCTGTGTATATCTCTCCCTCTCTTTTCTCTCCCTCTCCCTTTCCCCTTTTTCCCCAAATCATCAAATCCTTAACTCCCCTCTCTCCCTCTCTCCCTCTCTCTCTCTATGAAGTACTCCCACTGTCCATCGATTCGCCGCGCCTCCAATCATAGCCGCTGCCGCTGCCTCCGCCTCCGCCTCCGGTTGCCACCGCTGCCAAATCCGCCTCCGCCTTCGCTGCCTCAAAGAAGGTATATATATATATCATGTGTGTGTATATGTAGTCTGTGTGTATATATATTCTGTGTGTATATGTATTATGTGTGTATATATGTATTCTGCGTGTATATGTATCATGTGTGTATATATGTATATATGTATTCTGTGTGTATGTCTATGGATTATGTGTGTATGTATATATATTTATTTGATACTTTGAAACTTTGATTCGACTGATCGTGTGGCGCTAAAGCTATATAATCTTGTATTATGTGTGTATGTATATATATTACAGTGATTGCATATGCTCGATCCTGCTTCTTTCCTTCCTAATTTGACTATTTAGAGCAAGCTTTTGATGTTAAAAAAACAGAGGAACGTAATGTTATAAAACCAAAAGATTCACTTGCTTCTGATGTTAATTGTTACAACGTACTGTTATGAAACCAAAAGAAGAAAAAAGCAAGCCACAACATCTAATCTTTTCCAAAAACACTTTATAACAAAAACAGTAAGACAGTTAATGTCAATATTATTTGTAAAATAGTCACTTTCTTTTCATTTGAAAGGATAGCAGTATGTCAATGTTATTTTTGTCTTACTATTATTTGTAAAATAGCAGTATGTAAAAGATACATGTATGGTAGTATTGAGTGTTAATTGACCCAGATGTCCTTGCTTTTCATTTTAGTAAGACAAAAATAGTCACTTGAAAGGATAATTTTGAATGTTGAAAAAAACATTTATTTGTAAAATGAGTAAGCGTCGTTACTCACCAATTAGGTTATTAGGGAAGGTCAATTTATGACTTTTTATTATTGTTCAACTAGTATATGAATTTCAGAATATTCTTAAACAATTAATGTCAATATTATTAATCTCTTTCTTTTTAAATTTGAGATTTTTAGGAAAGCACTCTTATTATCCAAAACAGAAAAAAAAAGATAGAAAATAAAAAAAATGTTGGTTTATTTGTGGATGTGGAGTCCTAGTTATCTTTTAGGGTTGTAAAATTGATGCTTTAATCTTTCTTTGTATTCTTTTGTTAATATGTATTACATCTTTTTAGTCTTTTTGCAATTCTATATCATGTTGACTAATATTAACTGTCGTGGCTATGAGCTCTCCGTTTTAACATTTATTAACAAACTATTTTCCTGCAAGGTTGATGTTTACAACATAATCAATTATTCTCTTGCATATTGGCCAAAGGTACTATTTTATATGTTTTCTAGGGCATGAAAATATATGGAAGTTTCTTGTATTGCAGTGAATTTCTTTTACAAAACATTAGTGTCTGAACTACAGGTCACTGACAATCACACACAAATTGTGTGTCTGCATTGTTGCTTGATTGTATCCTTATCAACTTTAAATCCATAGCTGCATTGTTGCTTGATTGTATAAGCTCTCCTGAAGGAAAACATGCCATTTGTTCCTTAAAATAGGTCATGTCATGCAGATTAGCATCCGCTATTTTTATATTTGTAATGCTGCCAATCCTTTGCAGTAGCATAAATTGACAAAGAAGCAGATATTCAACCATAGATATTCAAGGGTTCTGTTCATTATGCATGGGCAAGTGTTCCCACATACCCTAGGTACTCGATGCATTCCCTCAATTGCTACGATGCTGATGTTTTCTTTCTATAATTTTTATGATGGAAGATTTTAGTTTTAAATGTTTCTCACTAGATTCCATGTTTTGTTATTTTTATCTGAAAATGGCTAGTGGAGTGATTGGATTTCTGATATGCTCAATGTGGATTTTATTCATCCTATCAATCCTATTAAAAAAGTAGAGGGAGGGCTGAAATTTATAAGAGAGCTGAGGTTTTACAACTCTGAGGTAGTTACACTCCCTCCCTCCCTTCCTTAGGACATAATCTATTTTTTTCTTAGTAATAATTGCTTGATAATGGTAACTTTATTTCTATTTTTGTCTTTTATTATTACAGTTACTGACTTATAAAAAGAAGGATATTAGTAATTGACTTTTACAGCTAGATTTACGCTTGACTTGAATTTTAGTACAATAGAATTTGTTTAAGTTGAGATAAAAGAAAAGGATATGTGATCAAATTGTTTCAGTTGATTGCACATGAATTTTATTACTACAAGTATTTCTTAATTTCGCAACTGCTAAAATTCTAACATGCTTTTGATAACCAAGAGATAATTATAGATAAGTTTTCATATTCAAGTACTTATATGGTTTATTTCTTTTCTAGATAATTGTATGTTCTCAATTATTTGCTTCAAACATTTTATGTTCACGCTGGAATAATAAATTGTTTACTGTACAATACAACAAACCTTCATGAACAACACTTGACCATTTTGATGAAGTGAGGAATTTGAGCTATTGTTTGCACTAGTTGCTAGGCTTCTCTTGGATCCTCCTCTCTCTGGCAGCCATTTAAACAGATACCAATTGAAGTAATTAACTTATGCTGTAATAGAACGTGTTGAACTGAAATTACTGCCCTTTATTAAGTATGACTCTCTTACAAACTAGTACACATAGCTGGTAGTTGGCCAAATGCTTAATTGAGTCAACAACTGTCATTATTATTAGAATTTTCTCTATCACTTTGTTACTAGAACATTATATGTGTGCAGCACTAGAGAGAAATATGTGAAAAACCAATGTTCTGACTAAATATTGCAGAACCAATCTCACGTAAGGCATGCCTTTTAAATTCAATAATAATGGCTTTGTTTATTACATTTTAGGAAGCATTTGCTGTTGTGAGAGAGGCTTCAAAGAGTGTTCTTGGCATTTGACCATTTGATGTGCAATTGATAGGTAAATTTTTATTAAATTATATATTTTCTTCTTTTGACACGTTAATTATTTTGTTGAGTTGTGTTATATTTCTTTGGAATTGTCTTCTTCCCTAAACCTGGAGAATGCTTTTGGACTTGCTCACTTGTGTTTTAACATTTGCCAAAAGACAAGGAAAGTGATGCCAGTAGCAATTTTAAGTTATAAAACATAGCATGTTTTGAATCTATAATTGTTGGATACCCTTGACTGAAATTATTTTCCCTAATGTTGGCAATGAATATTTCTTTATTTCATATTTAACTTTGAATGCCCCTGAACCTACTATTAATTTTTAATTATACCCTACCATGCATTTGAAGTAATTTCATTTTCAAGGTTACACACATGGTTTGCATGGTTATTTTAGTTGAATCTAGAATGGTTATGTTTGTGGTCATATTCTCGTACTTCAGTTGAATCTCAGCACCAATTATATGTACATGAATACTGGTAGTGTTTTTATCCCATATTCTCGTGCTCTGTAATTTAATTTATCTCTAATACTATCAATTTTTGTTGTATCTAGTATGATGGATAGGAATTGGATGCGATTGGATGATAGACTTTTTGACCAGTATGTTAATGGAGTTGATAATTATTTGTGATTCCAACATTGTTTGAGGTATGTATCCTGTGAGTGATAGGATTTAATCACTCCCTCCGGGTGGTGGGTGATCACCCATTTTTTTAAATTTTGAATGCTTAGTACTATATGCATCCTGTGAGTGATAGGATTTAATCACTCCCTCCGGGTGGTGGGTGATCACCCATTTTTTTAAATTTTGAATGCTTAGTGTTATATGCATCCTGTGAGTGATAGGATTTAATCACTCCCTCCGGGTGGTGGGTGATCACCCATTATTTTTTTTTATTATTAATGTTTAGTATTATATGTATCATGTGAGTGATAAGATTTAATCACTCCCTCCGGGTGGTGGGTGATCACCTATTTTTAAAATTTTTTAATACTTAATACTATATGTATCCTATGAGTGATAAGATTTAATATGTAACGACTCGTCTAGTGAGCCTTAGATGTTAATTATATTTTTATATAGTGTGTTGTATGTGGGCTTGTTAGATACCAAAAGTAAGTTATGGGTGAATAAGAGGGCATGTCTTTAATAAACAACTCATGGTCCATTCTTTTCTAAAATTTTTCATAAGATTCCTTTAAAGATTTTGTTGTAAGTTTTTTTCCCATGCCTATAAACATCATATATAAATAATTATGTTTTTAGAAATTAAATTAGTTTTTAGAAATCTTTATTTTCTTTTTTAAACTAAGAGAAATTTAGAATTGCCATGAATGTAAAAAATGGGTGGTTGCAAACAATGGAAGGTCGTTTAGAATTGTAGCACCAAATAGAGTTAGTTTTGTTGAATTTGTGATAGAGATACAAAACAGTCACAGCTATTAGAAAAATGGAACAAATTCACTAAAACTTCTAGAATAAAATTTTACCAATTTCACAAAATCTCCCTAATTTGTAAGAATTTTCAAGAAAGTTAAATATGTAAATAACTGTCCAAATTGATCAAAACTAGTGACACAAAAGATACAAAATTTTTATTCTCTAGGTAAGTCAAGATATGGGAATAAAGGCTCTTATACCTATCAACACAAAGCTAGGAGATCTTAATAATATTTTCTGAAGAATTGTGAATGTAATAGAGCAACCCTCACTTGTGCATTCCTGAAAATGAAGCTAGAAGAAGCCGCAAGCAATTCCATTAACACTTATTTATATAAGACAATAACTATACTATGTATCTGATATTTATATACAATGTCAGCTTATGCTTGTAGAACGCATATTTTGCATATCACATGGGCATACGTGTTGAATACATTTACAGCATTTATTTTGGAATGTCCATGCTTAATGGCTATTGGATGCTTCCTTTGCTTTCTTACAAAGGCTATTGTATAGATATTAGGGACGCTAACATATGAGCAGATTTTGATTCTTCGTAGAGAGAATTAATGTATCAATCATGATTCATACATATATATATCTATATAAAACCTAAAAAGCCTTTAAAATTTTAATATAGGATCTAATTTAGTGATTTCTAATGTTGTAAAAAAAAAACAGAGAGAATTTTGAAATATAGGATTTGAATCCTTCCAATATGGATTCATGGATTACTGGAAGGAGATTTTATGTTTGAAAGTTGTTGCACGAAGAGAAAGTGGTTTTTTGATTTGTGAGATTAGCCATGAATGCAAAAAATGATATACTTGCCATCTTTCAAATATTTTATGTTGGGTCATAGGACTAATGATCTTATAGAAGATATGGTCATGGATAAAGATAATTCACAAATTAGAATTCATATAGGTGGCCCTATTCCATAGAACTAAGGCTTTGTGTTTTTGTTAATCTACATCTCAATCTACTCTATATTTAAGGGTTTGTGATGGAGACGTTTTGGGCTTTATTAATTCTACTTCTAACATTTTATAAAGAAAACATGAACATTTCTTTGACTCTAATTTCATGTTTTTTTTTTTTGTAGGTTAATGAAATAACAAGACTCTAAAGGAAGCAACTGTTGTCTTGGAGTACATGAACAGTTTTATGACTATATAGTGTTTTGTTGTACATTAGTTTTGAATAGTATATACAATTGACAAAGTGTTATTTTTAATTGAACATATTTTTTGGTGTAATTTGTTAGCAATTAACACTTATATATATATACTACTTTTGGTGTGTAAATACTAATGGATAATGATTACTTTAGTGTTATTTGAATGACATGTTTAATTTTATGAGTTTTATTCCAATTTGATATGGATAATGATATATAAGTTTGGTGGTTTATATCAAAACATGATGTTTTTGTCATTGATGACTAGTAATTGTTTTCATACTATTAAAAAAAATAAAAGAATAAAAAAATAAAAAATATTTTTTTAATGATAGGAATCATACTGTCGCTAATTGTTCACATTATTAACGAGAGGAAATATTATCGTTATTAGTTTGTGTTTTGATAACTAAAAAGTTATTTTTAACGACAGGAATCATACGGTCGCTAATTGTTTAGACTATTAAAGACGGGAAATATTGTCGTTATTGACTTATAATTTAGTAGTTAATAATTATTTTTAACGATGGGAATCATATTGTCGCTAATACAATTAATGACGGGTTTATGATTCCCGTCGTTAAAGACTTTTATCCTCAGAGGCAATAACGACGACCGACGACGGGAAAATTCTCGTCGTTATAACTTTTTAACGATCGGAAATCAACTTTCAACTACTGATTTTCCCGTCGTTAAAACCCGTTTTTGTTGTAGTGTAAACCGAGCCCGCTTGGCAGCTAAGGATGCCGAGTTAGCGAACTGGAGGCGCAAGTCTGTCTCTTGGAACCAAGAACAATAAAACTGGAGTCAACACCTCAAAGACTTGGACTATGAGGAGTGGGAGACTCTCATGGAAAAGGAGCAACTTGCTTCCTCATATTGATCTTTGGAGATGAGTTACATGGAAATCCAAGTAGAGATGGAGTACGGTAAAGCCACTTATCAAGGGGAGATTGCTCGGCTGCAAGCTGAACTAACTGACGCCGGTCAACAAGTGGTAGCCAGAATGAAATCAGAGGTAGAGGAAGTGGTGAGTAACCGTCAGAGGGACACGAAAGAGGCCATGAAGAAAGCAGTCTGTGAATATCAAATTTTCGTAGATTGCTTTCGTCGGAAGGATGAATATGCTTCATGTAATTCGAAGTTTGACTTTTACCACGTTCGCACCTTTCTAGATGCAACTCGACCGCATGAGTCTTTTGATCACATGGTCATTGACACTGCTATGACTACTGTCCCCCCTCAAGACTAGCAGAAGTACAAGATGAACCACCTAGGACCAGACGAGAGCGTGCGGCGAGCACTGGAGGATGACCTAAGCAACTTATTCGGCCCTTGGAGCCCTTTTTGTGCTAGACCCCAAGGACGGTGAGGTTTCGATGTGCCCTACTGTTGCCGACATTACTGCCACCCTGGCCGACACTATCCATTTCATCGAGCAGGGCTTGGAGGTGGATACGAACAACCAAATTCCATCTTGTTGGCTCTAAGGAGAGGGCTCAAGAAGGGTACACGATCCCCTTGACCAAGATTAGTGTAGGTCTTCTCCTGCTATCTTCTTTTTGTGGGCTCAACATGTATTTTGACCCCTAACTTTTGCACTCTCATGTCAAACTCCTTTATTTCAAACGTACATGACCCTTGGGGCGTGTATGCTTTCACCCTTCGCCCTTTATTTGTTCTTGTGTTTGATTTATAACATAAACTTTTCTTCTTTACACATCGATCATATGGCAATCTGCTTATCTCTTTTAATTTCGAGAGGGGCATGAGCTACTTACTATAAGAGTTTTCTCCTTGCTTCATTATGTGTTGGACATTGGCTATAGGAGATTTATGCCCTTCGCTTTAGCGTGAATTATAAGGATTGCAATGACCCACCTTGGGTCTTACTGTGAGGGATCCAAGTTAGTTTCTCATTCGGGCACCGAGCTACGCTGATGGATTTAGGTTAGCCTAGGAACATTGCACTTGATTACCTTCAGGTATCCGTGGTGACCATTCAACCTTATGCTCTTTCTCGGACTTCTCTCCTCTCAAGTTCAGCCTAGGGCCCCTAGTTGGGGTTCTTCTGGAGTTTCCAAATTTACCTAGAGGCTTGGCACCAGATCTTCCATGGGGTTCGAGTTAGTCCATAGGCTTGGTGTCAGGCCCACACAAGGGATCAAGGTTAGCCTACAGGTACAACACCAGAACTCATCTGGGAATCCAAGAGGCTGTGGTGCTAGGTCTCAACCAAGTGGGCTCACCTGATAAGGCGAGCGATATCCCTGCGTTTCCTTTGGGTCCCCTCGGGTTCGTCTGATACACGGGTTCTAGGTTAGACTAGGCTGGTTCACCAAACTATAGTTAATCTTTCCAAGTTTGCTGGGAGGCTTGGCTCTAAATCTACCAAGGAGTCTAGGTTAGCCTATGGACTTAGCACCAAACTCACATGAGGGATCCAAGTTAGCCTGCAGGCATTGTATTAGAACATATTCTAGAGTTTAGGTGAGCTCATGGTCCTAGCTCCAGATCACCGTTTATCAAACTAGACCCTCTAAGACGTAAGCTTCCCATCGCCTTTTTTATTTTGCTGCTGTCGAACTTGTCAGGGTCATGGCTCGTTAGAATTTATTCTCTATTTTGATTCCTACATCAAATTTTGTGACAACTATACATATGAATACATATAACGCATAAAAGAATTTGCAGGGATAGGTTTCCAACATTGCTCACTTTTATGGAAGTACACGAGGTGTCTTCTTTTATTCATTGAAGGGAAATTACAATACACATGGAAATCTAAAAAAGGAAACAAAGATCCTGGTTCGTGACGCGGCCAGGAAACATTCCTCGTGGCATAAGACTTTCATTGCCTTGTTAATTGTCGGCTCTAGGGTCTCTTGTGACTAGCGCCGTTGGAAGGTACCTTTTGAGATGTATGGTGTTCCATGTCTTGTCTTGAACCTCGCCTTGTAATGTCTCCAACAAACTTGTATTCGATCCCATCATCTTTGCAATTTTGTATGGTCCTTCCCAATTTGGCCTGAGCTTTCCTTCTTCTCTGAGGGCATTCGTGACGGTTGCTTTCCTAAGTACCAAATCTCCTTCCTAGAATATTCGAGGATGAATGTAATACTCAGTATTACACGGTATTGAAAATAAATAAATTTTTGATTATTTGGAAGGGACCCCGGGTGGTTCGGGAAGCCTGAAAGTCAATTTTGAGAAATTAATTAATAAAATCTGCAGAGTTGGCGGCAGGAATGCCTCAGGACTGGGATGTCGAGGGAAGAGGGCAAGAGATTGGTGAGCATCTCGAGATGAGGATAATGACGCTGGAAGCGGTCCGACCGGGAATAATTTTCAGAATAAATTCTGTATAAACCCGAGTGGGTGCCAATACCGAATAGTTATAGGGGACCTCCTGGAAGCTAAGGGGACCCTAGGGGTGGTTCGATTTTCTGAGTAAGGCAACCCTTAAGTGTTTCTAGGTTGAATAAAGGTTCCGTGTAGGCGTAGAGTCGAAATCAAGATTCTCGAGTAGATGCCGATTATTAATTTTTAAAGAATCAAGAATTCGTGTGGGTTAATGAAAATTAATTTAGGTCTTGGAGGGCCCAAATGCCATTATTAAAAATTCTTAAGTGGAATTAGGGGTCCTCAAGTGTAATAATGAGAATTAATGGAGTTAATATGTAATTATATATATACATATGTATATGTGTGTATGTTCTCCCGCATGAGAGGAAGCTTCAAGGAAGCTTCCTATGTATTGTCTCTGCCATTTGAAATGGCAATGGAACAGAGCCGAGAGAAAGAATGAGATGTAGAGAGAGGAAGCGAACAGAGAGAGAATAGAGGAGAGTGAGAGCCTTCGCGAGGGAGAGATCAGAGAGCTTGGCCGAGGCTCGCGAGATCGGAGAAGAGCGAGAAAGAAATAGAGCAGTGCGAGATCGAGGGAGCCGGAGGCTAGCCGCGACCAGCAGCAATGCTGGAAGCTGCCTTGGCCGATGAGGCAGCAACTTCAGGGGAGCTGGAGCGTCAGCGAGGGCCGGCTTCGATGGCTGGTCGAGGTCGCGTCAGTATGGAGCGACCAATGGCAGCACTTGCGATGACCAAGAGGCGACGACGAAGGTCGGTTGCAGCGGCCATGGCGGACGCTGAGGTTGTAGTGCACAAGTAGTGTGCGCTCAGGAGGAGGATCCAGTCGCGGTGGCGGCGTTCGGCCAGTGGCCGCGAGCAGGCGGTGGTGGCCGCTGAGGGCGGTGATGCGAGCAGCGGCTGGAGGAGCTGGTGCAGGCGCGCGCAGGGCAGCCACGCAAGGAAGAAGAAAGAGGCACAGTGCGCGCGGGAAGAAAGGAAAAGAAGAATAAAAAGAAAAAAAAAGAAATTAAAAAAAAAAAAAGAAAATCTAGAAAATTTGGAAAAATGGGAAAAATTCTAAAAAAATGGGGGAAAGTTTCAGAAATTAGTTTGGGGCTTGAAGAGCGTGTCGGAAGCTCAAAATTGGGATTTTGGGCCCGAGCGGCAGCTCGGGACGCAACGTCGGCGTGGGCATTTTTTAAATTTCTCTCCAGATGAGTCGAGGTAAATTAATATTTCCTTCGCAAATTATTTGCATTAAGCGAGTTAATGTAGAATAATTAATTGTTGGATTAAACCCTATGTCGGGGTTGTTTGGAAAGTTGTTGATGCCTGGTTGATACTGTGGTTGGTATTGTTTCTGTTGAGTTGTTGATGGATGGGTCAGATGGTGTGTGTGGCGAAGTTGAGGGCATTGGTTTAATGCCGGACGTTAATAGAGTTGGGATTTTGTGTGTTTACCTCTAGGTTTGATCAGGAAGGTCGTGATCCTAGAGGAACTTGAGATTCAGGCTGGAATTCGTGCCGAGGCAGAGATGAGGCTTCGAGCCAAGTAAGGGACGGCCCCATGTGGAGGTGGCCTTGCAAGTTGGTAAATGTGTTTGATAATATTTTTATGTTGCATTGCATGTAGTGGTTAACACTTGCGTGATGCGAGATCTAGTGGACCTGTGGCTATAAGGAGGACTAGTGTTGTAAGGGCTAATAGGTTAATGCCTCGAACCTTGGAGGGTTGTAAGGACAAGTGGGCCTAGCCTCATTTGCATGCATTGGCATACATAAACATGATTATATTCATATTTACATGCATTGCACCCTTACTAAGTCTTTATGACTCATGGGGTTTTACCTCATGTGTAGATATTGCAAGTCCAGAGGCAAGCAGGGATGGCGCCGGGAGGCTGTTGTGGCAATTAACTTTGTTGCCTGAGATGTGTTGTTGTGTGTTCCCTTGTAAATTTTTATACATATTCATGTAATTGAGTGTAAGCGATATTGAGCACTAGATGTATTTAATTGTTGTAATCATCATAGCGTGATAAATGATTGTGAGATTGTTCTTTGGATATGGCTTAGTTGGCCAAGATGAGTTTCGGACCAAGTAAAGATCAGCAAGGTACGTTCTCATAAATCTCCAATACTCAGCGAAGTGTTTGTATGCTAGCTTTGTGCCTGGGTCACCTCTGGCTTGCTATGGGGCGAGCTGAAGAGAGGTGAAGCTCACTCGAGTTTTGGGTCTCGATCCGCTGTGTTTTCTTGATTGAGTTGGGACCGATTCCTAAGTGGAGAGAAGGGAAGGACGAAGCCTAGTTCCCACCTAGGGCATTTTCTGTTGAAACATAGTCCAACCCTTCAGTCGTGGTTTGTCGGGTGAGTAATCCGGTCGATTATTTATCGGTGACGCTCGTAAGTGGGAGCGTGTCGTTACAATGAACCCTTTCAATGTAGTAGTGGCAGATCCTCCTTTGGTAGGCCGCCAATTGCATAGCCGCATTCTCCCTCAGCTCGTCAAGTAGGTTCAGGTTCTTTCTCAAGCAATCCACATTTCCTTTTCATTGAAAGCCATAACCTATGGCAAGGTGAGGTCTACTTCTACCGGGATGAGGACGTCTATGCCAAACACCAAGTTGAACGGCGTCTCTCCCACAGGTATGTGACTAGTCATGCGGTAGGCCCATAAAATACTAGGTAACTCATCGGCCCATCTGCCTTTCACCTTTTCTAGTCGAGTCTTCAGCCCATGTAAGATGGTTTTATTGTTTTCTTTGGCTTGCCCATTGGCTTGGGGGTATGCCACGGATGATATCCTTAGACTGATTTCCCACCTTTGACAGAAGGTTTTGAAAGCTTCAGAGTCAAACTGTGTTCCGTGGTTAGTGTTGAGAATTCGAGGGATGCCAAAGTGGCAGATTATGTCCTTCTACACCATTCCTTCTACCTTTTTCTCGGTTATGGTTGCTAGGGGCTCTGCCTCGATCCATTTCGTAAAATAATCAGTAGCCACCAACATAAATTTTTTTTGTGTTGACGCCATTGGGAA
Organism: Diospyros kaki; assembly: GCA_036245055.1. Taxonomy (NCBI): domain Eukaryota; kingdom Viridiplantae; phylum Streptophyta; class Magnoliopsida; order Ericales; family Ebenaceae; genus Diospyros; species Diospyros kaki. Next base: position 33,128,754 of record BSEG01000016.1, on the reverse strand, counting down.
CGGGCCCATAATATCTAACCCCCATTGCACAGACAACAGTGGTTGAAATATCGGCTGAATTGGCCAGAGGGTGTGAGTCATTAGAGGTGCGTGCCTCTAGCACCTGTCACATGTTCACACTTTCTAGGTTGCGTCCTGCCTTAAGGTTAGCTCGTAGAATCTTTCCTGCTAAGGCTCGTCCCCCCAGGTGATCTCCATAATCTCCTTCATGTACCTCTTCTAAGGCCTGCTTTGCTTCTATGGGCCTTAAGCATTTTAGTAGTTATGTAGAATACCCTCTCTTTTACAATTTACAACCAATAACTATAAAGCGAGCCACACTAGTCACCAATCTCTTAGCCTGGAAACGTGTTGTGGGAAGTTCCTAATTAAGCAAGTACTTCAGTATGGGCATCCTCCAGTCTTCAGTCGCTGATAGAGCACATATTTTCATACTATTTAGCCCTCATATTTAGTCCTTTTTGCACATTAGTTGTGTTATTTCATTCATCTTGATTTTATTTCATTTTATTTTATAGGAATTGGGCTTCACACTATTTTATTTTATTTTGTCAGGTTTAGGGCTATGGATCATGAGATGGGGCATGAGACATCTTGATGGCAATGAGATATCTTGGAAATTGGAGATAGAGAAGCAAGAGCAATTTTGGCAGATTTGACCTCCTGCACTTCCTTCAGTGTTTTGGCCAAGATAAAATTCCATAATGAAGATGATGTCTTCAGAGATATTTTAGAGAACTTCTTGAGCTTTCTGGAATGGTATGGTTTGTCCAAATCCGAGTTCATTTGGGCCTTCAAACAGCGCTTCAAAGTCGGGGCCAAGAAGTTGGGGGCAAATTAGGAAAACTGCACAGATACTAATTCTTTAAAAGGCCATATCTTGGGCGTCCGATATCCAAATAAAGTGATTCAAAAGCCAAAGTTCATCTAATCTTTCTGATCTAAAATTATTATGAAGAGGACGAAGCCCAGAACGCAAGTTAACCTATCCGAAATCGGCTGTCAAGTTCCAGTACCCTAGGGTTTCCTCCTTAAGCTCTATTTAAGCACCTTAAGAGGCCATCAAAGGGGGATTCTTTTGGAGGGCGTGAACAGTGGCTGACTTCTCTTCTCTCCATTGTTCTTGTGAAGATGGAAGGCTAAGGATTTTGGCGCCGTTGCCGGGGGACCAATTTTGTTTCTGTCAAAGAAGACTGATTTAAAAAAAATATTGTGGTTGCTACTTGGTATATAGGTTGGAAACTAGCTGGTTGCGGGCTACTGGTCCAAAGCGAGTTAACCATACTCGACACTGCTAGATACAACGCCACGTACCAAGTTTATACCATTAATCAAGAAGATCAAGAAGACCAGCAAAGCAAAATAGAATACTTTCATTCTCTTCTTCACTTCTTCTCTTCTTCTTTTTTTTTTCTCTTATTCTCTTATTCTCTTATTCTGTTATTCTCTTTGCTGATAGAAAACTCTTATTCTCTGTTTTGTAGGATACCAACAAGCTGCATCCAAGTGCAAGAGATAGCAAAACTCAGCAAAAGCAAAACAGCAAACTCCTATTCAGCAGATTTGATAGCCTCCATGACAGATAGCAATATTTAAGGATTGAGATCAAGAAACTGGTTCTATCCTCTTCCTTTCTCATCCTTACTTGATGTTCTTTCATGTCTTTATGCTTCCCTTGATGTTTTCTTGCATTTAGAGTGGTTTTTGAGGCAAAATAGGAGCCGGTTTTTTAAAAAAAAACGATTTTGAGGCAAACAGTTACTGTTCACATTTTTCCACTTGCTCCGATTGGGCTGATTTTTGGTGTCCAAAGAAATGGGGGTGTGAGGAATCAATGTCACTGCTATGCAGTGAGGAGACCCTTTTTTGGCCAAATTCCAACGTTTAGACCACTTTTTGGGCCATTTTGTGTTTCTTAGTGGCTGATTTTGTGAGGTTTTCAGTGTTTTTAGGTCCCTCAGTGTTTTTGTGTTGAAATTTTGTGAAAAATTGCATAAAAAAAATCATCTTAGGGCTTCTTGATTGATAGATTTTATGTGCCCTACGTTTTTGCATTTTTGGTGTGCATAGGTCAGTTTGTGTGTTGTTCTTTGTGAGTCATTTTGAGAATGTTTTTGTGCTGATCTTTAGTGCATGACCAGATCCTCTAAGAACATACCAATTTACCTAGACCTTGAAATAGAAAAAACCCTTAGGAAGTAAAGGAAGGCTAGAGAGTTAGAGCACCTCAAAGAATCTGATAATCCTCCTGCCTTTTCTGCCATTGCATCTGATATTCCTTCTGTTTCTACACCTATCCCTGACTTAAACACAATGGCAGCTAATGGGAATGAACACAATCGAAATGGAAATAATGGAAATATTGTAAATCATGGTCATTTGGATGGTAGAACCATTAGAGAATTGGCTGCCCCTGATGTGCACTACCAGTCTTTATGCATTCAATATCCCCAATTGGATGCAACCTTTGAATTGAAATCTGGGCTAATCCATTTGCTTCCCAAGTTTCATGGCCTTGCAGGTGAAGATCCGCACAAGCACCTCAAAGAATTCCATGTTGTTTGCTCCACAATGAGGCCACAAGGAGTTGATGAGGAGCAGATAAAGCTTAGGGCCTTTCCATTTTCATTGGACGGAGCTACAAAGGATTGGTTATACTACCTACCACCTGCTGCCATCACAAGTTGGGATGGGCTTAAAAGAATCTTTTTGGAGAAGTTCTTTCCAGCATCTCGAACAGCCGCCATTCGGAAATAAATTTGTGGCATAAGGCAGAATCATGGGGAGACATTACATGAGTATTGGGAGCGATTCAAGAAACTGTGTTCTAGTTGTCCACACCATCAAATCAGTGACCAGCTGCTGATCCAATACTTCTATGAAGGTCTTATTCCAATGGATAGGTATTTGGTGGATGCAGCTAGTGGAGGAGCCCTCTCTGAAAAGACACCAGCAACTGCTCAAGAGCTAATCTCCAAGATGGCACAGAATGCCCAACAGTTTGGTACCAGGTCAGTCATTCCCATGAGACAGGCCAATGAGATTGGTGTTGCTGCCATCAATGACCAACAGAGGATAGAGAACAAACTGGAGGAATTGGCCTCCATGGTCAGACAACTAGCCCTTGATAAAGGACAGTCCCAATCTCAGCAGGTATGTGGTATTTGTTCATTATCTTCCCATGTTACTGACCAATGTCCTCAATTGCAGGAGAATACAGAAGCTTGTGCTGGCATCTTTCCAGGAAGACCCTTCCAGCCACAGCATCATCAGCAGCCACAGTAACACAGATATGATCCATATGCTGCCACCTATAATCCAGGGTGGAGAGATCATCCAAACTTGAGGTATGGAGGTCCTTCCAACCAGCCATTCCAGCCACAGCATCAGCAACCTCAGCAGCACAGATTCAATGCACAAAGACTAAGTCAACCAATGCAGCAACCACAACCAGCCCCTAAATCCGAATCAAGCTTGGAAGATATCATGAAGCAGCTCGTTGCCAACAATCTCCAGTTTCAGCAAAGGACCGACACTGCCATACAAAATTTGGAGACACATATTGGACAGCTTGCAACCAACATCAGTGAGCTACGGAGTCAAGGTTCGGGTCAGTTGCCTTCACAGCCAGTTTCAAATCCAAGGGGCAATGTAAGTGCTATCGTTCTTCGCAGTGGCAAGGAGTTGAGCAGCCCACCCTCTCCACAACCAGAATTTGGGCAGCAACAAGAAAGCCAAAAGGAAGATCAGCCTCCTCCCATTCAAAAGGACAAGCAGCCCACCACCATTGATCAAGATAGAGGAGAGACTTCCTACAGCCATCCATTGCCATTTCCTCACCGAGCCACTCAAAATAAAAAGAGAGCAGAAGCTGAGTTAGACAAGGAAATCATGGAGACTTTCAAAAAAGTTGAGGTGAACATACCACTCTTGGAGGCCATCAGACAGATTCCCAAGTATGCCAAATTTCTCAAAAACTTGTGCACCCACAAAAGGAAACTAAAAGGAAATGAAAAGATCAACTTGGGAAGAAATGTGTCAGCATTGATTCAACCTGCCATGCCTCAGAAATGCAAAGATCCAGGGACTTTCACCATTCCTTGCACTATTGGAAATTTGCAATTTCATAATGCTATGTTGGATTTAGGAGCCTCTATTAATGTGATGCCTAAATCTGTGTATTCTTCTTTGCAGGCAGGTGCAGGCACATTGACATCTACAGGAGTGGTGGTCCAGTTGGCAAATAGGAGCACAACATACCCTGAGGGAGTATTAGAGGATGTGTTAGTGAAGGTAAAGGATTTCATATTCCCTGCTGACTTTTATGTTTTGAATATGGAGGATGATCACACACCTGGACACGCACCACTCATTCTAGGTAGACCCTTCTTGAAAATTGCAAGAACAATAATTAATGTGCATGAGGGTACTTTATCTATGGAGTTCGCTGGTAACACTATTCAATTCAATATCATTGATGCCATGAAGTATCCCTTAGAAGATCATTCTGCCTTGCATGTTAACTTTATTGACTTAATGGTGGAGAAAGCATGTGTTGAGTTGTATGATCTTGAGTCTGAATTCCCCACCATCCATAATTTTCCTGATGATATGCATTGCCTTCAGTGTCATAATGGACCCAGTAAGTGTAGTATTTGTTCTGAAATAGATGAGTTTTTGAGTATTGTTGACAGTGCACCTTCTCATACTATATGTGATTCTCATGTGCCTCCCATAGAGGAAGTTTCTGTTGTTGAGAATGTAGTGCAGGTAGGTGGCAACATAAGCAGACTGGTGCCTTCAATTCAACAGCCACCCACCTTGGAGTGTAAGCCCCTGCCCGAGAATCTGAAGTATGCCTACTTGGCGGATGAAGACAAGCTACCCGTGATCATCGCCAACAACCTTCAGCCTGACCAAGAGGAGAAGTTGCTGAATCTGTTGAAGCAACATAAGAGAGCCATAGGTTGGTCACTTGCAGACATTCCTGGTATATCCCCTTCCTTATGCATGCACAGGATTCATTTAGAGGAAGAAGCTCGACCAGTGAGACAGCCCCAAAGGAGACTCAATCCCACCATTCTAGATGTGGTCAAGAAAGAGGTAAGTAAACTACTTTCGGCTGGCATTATTTATCCTATCTCTGATAGCAAGTGGGTGAGTCCAGTGCAGGTAGTTCCAAAGAAGATAGGATTCACAGTGGTAGCCAATGAGAAGAATGAGCTAGTGCCTATGCGAGTGCAGAACAGCTGGAGAGTCTGCATTGACTATAGGAGGCTCAACCAAGCTACCAGGAAGGATCATTTCCCACTCCCATTCATTGATCAGATGCTAGAGAGGTTAGCTGGAAAGTCCCATTACTGCTTTCTTGATGGTTTTTCTGGTTATTTTCAGATTTGCATAGCATCGGAGGATCAGGAGAAGACCACCTTCACCTGCCCCTTTGGCACTTTTGCATACCGAAGGATGCCATTTGGTCTATGTAATGCCCCAGGTACATTCCAGCGATGCATGGTACGTTCTTTCCTTGGACATGCAGGATTCTACAGGAGATTCATCCAGGACTTCAGCAAGATTGCCCTTCCAATGTCCAACCTGCTTCAGAAGGATGTGGAATTCAAATTTGATGAGTCTTACAAGATGGCCTTTGAGGAGCTTAAGAGGCGCTTGACCTCTCCACCCATCATTCAGCCACCCAACTGGGACTTAGCATTTGAGCTCATGTGTGATGCTTCCAATTATGCAGTTGGTGCCGTCCTTTCACAACGAGTGGAGAAGAAGTCACACGTCATTGCTTATGCCTCGCGTACTCTGGACAACGCCCAAGCAAACTACACTACTACTAAAAAGGAGCTTCTTGCCATTGTGTTTGCTTTAGATAAATTTAGCTCTTATCTCCTGGGTTCTAATGTTGTTGTGTTTTCTGATCATGCAGCTTTGAAATATCTCTTGAAGAAGCACGATGCCAAACCCAGGTTGATACGGTGGATGCTCCTACTTCAAGAGTTCAATGTTGAGATCAAAGACAAGAGTGGAGCTGAGAATCTTGTGGCTGATCATTTGAGCAGGCTTCCTTCCTCTTCAGAGGCCACTACCATGGACTGTTAGCCTATCAAAGATGACTTCCCATATGAGTTACTCTATCACTTGCATGATTTTGTTAGATCTCATATTTTCTGCAGGTTTGGCATTCCCAAGGCCATCATCAGTGATCAAGGATCCCACTTCTGCAATAGAACGATGCAATCCATGCTTCGAAAGTATGGAGTTTTACATAAAGTGGCGACGCCCTACCATCCACAGACCAATGGGCAGGCTGAGGTTTCAAACAGAGAGATCAAGCATATTCTAGAGAAGACAGTCCAGCCCAACAGGAAAGACTGGAGTAAAAGGTTGGAAGATGCACTTTGGGCCTACCGCACGGCCTACAAGACTCCTATTGGCATGTCCCCATATCGATTGGTCTTTGGAAAAGCATGTCATCTACCGGTAGAGATCGAGCATAAAGCCTATTGGGCGGTAAAGCAATGCCACATGGATATGACAGAGGCTGGTTCCCAACGAAAGCTTCAATTGCAAGAGCTTGAGGAATTGAGATTGGAAGCATATGAGAACTCCAGAATTTACAAGGAAAAAACTAAGGCTGCTCATGACAATTTGATTAACAAGAAAGAGTTTGAAGTTGGCAAGAAAGTCCTCCTATACAACTCCCGTCTCAAATTAATGCCAGGTAAGTTGCGTTCTCGTTGGATTGGTCCTTTTGTGGTTACTCATGTTTTTCCTTATGGTGCAGTAGAGCTTATGGATGAGTCAACCACAAGGCGATTCACAGTCAACGGGCAGCGGCTTAAGCCATTCTACGAGAGCTTTCAGGAGCATACTATGGAGGAGCTGCATCTCCTCAACGCCGCCTACAATTAACAAAATCAGGTTGTTCCTCTCTCCTTATTTTCTTTTTTATTTACTTGTCCTATACCTGATTCTTGCTGCATGCTTACATTGAGGACAATGTAATGTTTAAGTGTGGGGGGAGGAGTTTTAGAAAAAAAAAAAAAAAAACAACAAATTGCAAAATAAGGCAAATTGAGTTTGAAAGAATTTAGCATGATTAGAAAGTTGATCTTATCTTTTTGGGCTTTCAAGTAAATTGGAAATGAGTTTGGCTTGGTGAGTTGATTGAGGTAGTCTTTGTGGGAATATTTGTGCATGTTCTTGTCCTTTCTTATGCTATGCCTGCATCCACTGAATTATGGGTATCATTCCAGAACTTGTTTTGAATCTTTATTGAAGCTATCAGTGCTCATGCATGTGAAAAGATGATTAAGGCATTCTTTCATTTTTCTCGTCATACCTAAAAAAAAAAAAAAAAAGTGATCTTTTCCCATCTTTAGGTTGAAGAACATTCATTACATCCCTTGATTAAAAAAAAATTAAGCAAGTCCTTTGGAATCAAAAAGAAAAAAAAAATAGATAGAAAGGCCAAAGGCCAAGGTGAGATGGAGCGTAAAACGCACTCACCAAGGTGGGATGGAGCGTAAAATGCACCCACCATGCGAAAAAAAAAAAAGAAAAAAAGAAGGGTTCTATTTTCTGCTTGCTTAATAGTTCTTCATTGATCTTGGGATCGTCTTGAATGTTTTCTTTCCTCCTAAAGTTTACTTTTCATTGTTATCTTCCTATCCCTTTCACCTTACCATGTTTGAGCCATGAATAAAAGTCCTTTTGATTTGCATGCATAAAGCACTGAGAGTGGAGATTTAGAAGATGAGCATATCTGGTAGTGGAATTATGATTTGGTGGATTTGGGCATAGCATTTGAGGAACTTGAAAGCATGTTCTTATTCTATGAGGGTCTACTTATTTTAACTCGCCTTGCCAAGTGAAATTGCCATGCTACTTGTTTGTTTGGGAAGTGTAAGAAAGATGATCTTTGAAGTGTTGAATTCCTATAAAACTTGTCATGCCTCTCATTTTGCATTCTTTGCATCCTTTTTACTTGAAAGAGTGAATGTTAGTGTTTAGTGTTTTGCCCAGGAGTGCAAAAGTCCAAGTGTGAGGGAATTTGATAGAGCACATATTTTCATACTATTTAGCCCTCATATTTAGTCCTTTTTGCACATTAGTTGTGTTATTTCATTCATCTTGATTTTATTTCATTTTATTTTATAGGAATTGGGCTTCACACTATTTTATTTTATTTTGTCAGGTTTAGGGCTATGGATCATGAGATGGGGCATGAGACATCTTGATGGCAATGAGATATCTTGGAAATTGGAGATAGAGAAGCAAGAGCAATTTTGGCAGATTTGACCTCCTGCACTTCCTTCAGTGTTTTGGCCAAGATAAAATTCCAGAATGAAGATGATGTCTTCAGAGATATTTTATAGAACTTCTTGAGCTTTCTGGAATGGTATGGTTTGTCCAAATCAGAGTTCATTTGGGCCTTCAAACAGCTCTTCAAAGTCGGGGCCAAGAAGTTGGGGGCAAATTAGGAAAACTACACAGATACTAATTCTTTAAAAGGCCATATCTTAGGCGTCCGATATCCAAATCAAGTGATTAAAAAGTCCAAGTTCATCTACTCTTTCTGATCTAAAATTCTTATGAAGAGACCGAAGCCCAGAACGCAAGTTAACCTATCCGAAATCGGCCGTCAAGTTCCAGTACCCTAGGGTTTCCTCCTTAAGCTCTATTTAAGCACCTTAAGAGGCCATCAAAGGGGGATTCTTTTGGAGGGCGTGAACAGTGGCTGACTTCTCTTCTCTCCATTGTTCTTGTGAAGATGGAAGGCTAAGGATCTTGTAATCAGTCGCATCAACACAGCTTACCTCTCCTTCCTTTTCCTCTACACTGGGCCACTGCAAGACTTCCATGTGGATCAATCGCCCTAGGGATCCCAAGCCGAGGCTAACTTGGACAACGCATCGACGTGCTGATTGAGCGACTGTTGACTTGGATTAGTTCAAAGCAGCTGAATCTGTGCACCAACTTTCTCACTTTCTATAGATATTGAGCTAGCATTGGCTCTCTTACTTCATAGGTACCCTAAAACTGCTGCACTACCAATTGGCCACCAGATCGCTTACCTGTAATCTTTCATCCAGCCTAATCCCTGTTAGCAGCGCTTCATATTTAGCCACGTTATTGGAGCTGGAAAAGTTGAAGCATAGGGAGTAATCCAGTACCTCTTTTCTGGTGAAATTAGTTGTAACACCCCACTTCTCTGGTGATATTTTTTTTCTGGCAAAGTTAGGTAACGTAAGATTCCGGGTATATTTTTTTTTTTCCAAACAATCAACGAAAACTCAATATAAAACCGTTCCCTGAAGACCCTGTTACACCTTCTTAGTATATCAACTATGAACCATCGATAAACTAAGATAGGTACATCACCACAAATGCAGAAGCTAGATCAAAACCTCAATATAATAAAATAGATACCACTTTATTCATATCATAAAGTCAAACCAGCGTTTACATAATGTCATCAAAATTAACATCACAACTGAAATTGACATAATATAAACTATCCACTACTCGCCTTTAATCCTCGATGATCCCTTTCCTTTTCGCACCGCTGCCTTCACCTGGAACATTTGAATACTCCAGGGACAAAGTCCATATTGGATGATGAATCATCTAACTGAGAGTTCAAAAACACATTTTTCATGAATGAATGCAAGACATGAAATAAACCAATACACCCGGTAAGCCCTAGCCCAAGAGAATCCCAAGCGCTTAACCCTATTACGGGAAAAGAGCAATCTCCCTAAAAGCTATGCCACCGTACCGACTCGACGACACAACGACGCGATTCTAGCTTAAGAGGGCAAGCTAATGCATATCTCCAAATTACTCTTCCACTCTAAGCATCCAGGAACCACCATACAATCCCAACTCCAAAACTTCACATGGATCACCTAGTCGTCCTAGTGCAACTTCGCTAACCAAATGGTCTGGCACGGAAACCAAGGCAGCTATCCCATCATACTCACCAACACAAGATACCCCTATCATTCCGTCTCACCCTTGGAGAATTATGGTTACACTATCCAGACAACATCCTAGGCTGACATCCCACATGAACAGCACAGTATGGACCACCTAGTCATCTTAGTGCAACTTCCTTGACCAAATGGCCTGGCATGGAAACCAAGGTGGCTATCATGACATGCACACTAACATCAGATACCCTTATTATTTCGTCACGCCCTTGGATAATTATGGCTACACTATCCAGATAACATCTTAGGCTGAAATTCCATGCATACACAAAAAACTCAAGACAATGCCACATTTCACAATTCAAAGTATCATATAAACAATAGTTTTATAAAATGCAATGCATAAGTACAAAATGTTTAGGGACTAGCCTCCCTCATAAAACCAATCGTTACTGGTTACTGTTTACATGCAACAAAACCATTTTCATAAACAAGTCAAGTTTGATAGTGTATTATTCACAACTTAAACCAAGTTTCCAGGTAAAACACTCACTTCGAAGTATTCAGATTGCCTCGATCCTCGTGCACGACCTTGATTTGCGTGTCAAAACAAATAATCATACTTGTACTCAATCTCGAGCCACGACACTCCTAAAACACCATATTTAATTAAGGAAGTATCAAAATCTATTTTCCTTATTTTTTTCATAATTTCCTATATTTTCTCCCAATTTTCACCTCGATAATTCCAAAATAATTATTTCCTCAACCATTTTTCTCAATTTTTCAACACAATAATTCCTAAAATAATTAAAGGAAAATACTAGAGGAAGAAATACCAATTTTGCCTCTGTCACACGCCCTCACGCGCCTAGCGCATGGGTGCGGGTGGAAGGTGGCTCGTGCAGCCACGCGCCACCGTCTTCCTCGTTATTCCGGCCGCCAACGAGTGCTCCGATGGTAAAAACGAAGGTACCCCCTTGAAGCCGCAAGCAATTTGATCACAACCCCACCAACCTTCAGCTAAAAGGACACCAGAAAATGCCCCAAATAGGCTGTTACAGGCAGCGATAGGCGAACCGCCTCCAGATTCCAACGAAGCTTGAAATAGCTTCAAATGCACACCAAAATGCTTCCAAATGCTCCCAAAATCTTCTCCTTGATGCAAACACCAATAGCCCTTTATCAAAGCTCCATAAATCATCCAAAAACACGATCGATTTGTTGCCAAAATCACCGAAACCCTTGGCCCATTTTATACCCGAAAACCAACTTTCTTTCGGCCAATCACCGGCCCTAACTTGGTCCCTAAGCCTCCTACTGCTGTATACGACGTCCCCCAAACCACCCTTGGCTATCCCATGGCCGAAAACGGAGGCCGCGTGTGGTGCCAGTGTGGCGACTGATTTTCCTTCATTGCGTTCACATTGAAATTTTTGCTAAATTGCATTTTCACCCCCTAGATTCTTCCATTCTCATTTTGGCCTTTCCTATGCACCCCTGAACTATCCAATACCACCATTAAGGTCCACAAGATTAGTACTTCTCATTTCACCCTCGAAACTTCTGAAAAATTACCCTTTTGACCTTCCTTGGGCAAAATTAAAAAACTACACTTAGGCCCGATTGACCGTTTTGACCTTAAATCCATTAGTTTCAACCAAAAATCACTCAAGGGTTGTTCTACACATAAAATATTGGTTTTTAACATGCTTCGTTGACTTTCCAGATGATCCCTACGTCAATTCCATTTTCTTAGCCCGGTCAACAGTTGTACAAAAAACTGTTCCCGATCCTATTTCTTTTATCACCTAAAATCATAACTCGAATCACTCTTCCTTACTATACCATTTTTCTTAATCATCTAGGGTCCAGGGTACTCCTTCGGGTTGATTCGGTCTCTTTAAGGTGCGATAGTGTATCCTACAACCTCATTATTTCGATAATTCCACTTATACCCTTCATCAAATACCATCTATATCCCCAAGGATTTCCTGAGTATTACATTAGTACTACTCCTGCTCCACTCCCTTTGGTATTGGATGCCCCATCTACAAATAACATCTACTTCTTTCTTTTAACTTCTTCTTCCATGGGTGCGTGAGTACATTCCACTATGAAGTTTGCTAGCGCCAGCCCTTTTATTGCTTTTCTAAGTTCGAAGCTGAAATCATACTCACTAAGCTCAATTGCCTACTTGGTTAACCATCCTAAACACTTAGGCTTCTGCAGGATCTGTCTTAACAATTGATTTCTTAACACTATCATGGCGTGGGCTTGAAAGTAAGGTCTTAGTTTCCTTATTGTCGTTATCAGTGCCAAGGCAACTTTTTCAGTGTAGGGATATCAGGTCTTAGCTCCCTGCAATAGCTTGCTCACATAGTAAATTGGGTTGTCCATTTGTTCTTTTTTCCTGACAAGAACTGCTCTCACTACGTAATGAATGACCCCCAAGTATAAGCACAGCCTTTCTCCCATCTCCGGTCGAGTCAGTAGGGGAATTTCTTTTAAGTACTCCTTCAGCTCTTGAAAGGCCTTTTCACAGTCAATCGTCCACTGAAAGTTCCTTCTTCCTCTTAAGGCTTTGAAAAAGGGAAGGCTATCGGCATACTTCGAGATGAACCTACTTAGGGCCGTCAGCTGACACTTCAACCTCTGGATCTCTTGTATTGATAAAGGGGACTGCATATCCATTATTGCTTGCACCTTTTCTAGGTTGGCCTCTATTCCCCTGTGAGTGATCATGTACCCTAGGAACTTTATGAACTTCACCCCAAAGGCACAATTTTCTAGGTTCAAACGCATGTTATTCTCTCGGAAGATAGCCAAGACGTTTTCCAACTACTAGGCGTGTGATTCACCTTGCTTACTTTTCACTATAATGTCATCCACGTAGGCCTCCATCATTTTCCCCAGCAACTCTTTAAAGACCTTAATGACCATCTTCTGATATGTGGCCCCAGCATTCTTCAAGCCAAAATGCATCACTCGGTAACAGTATGTCTCATTTTCTATGATGAATGCTCTTTTTTTGGCTTTAAGCGAATACATGCTAATCTAGTGGTATACCAAAAATGCATCTAGGAAGCTTAACACCGCGTACCCAGAAGTATCATCCACCAGTCTGTTTATTCTAGGGAGCGGGTAGGAGTTCTTCGGATAGGTTTTGTTGAGATAGTGAAATCGATGAATACCCTTCAATTTCCATTGGCTTTCAACACCATTATGATATTCACCAGCCATTCAAGGTATTGGACCTCCCTAATAAATCTTGTTTCCAAGAGTTTGTCTACTTCTTCTTCTAGATACCTCAGCCTCCTAGGGGCGATGTGCCTCTTTTTCTTCTTAACTAGCTGGGCTCCTAGGCGTATGTTTAGTTGATGAGATATGATTGTTGGGCTAATCCTAGGCATATCGATGAGAGTCCAAGCAAATATGTTGGCGTTGGACCGTAGGCACTTAGCGACCTCTTCTGTCTCCAAATCCCCTAATTGGCTTCCTACACGCACATGCTTGTTGTTATTGTCAGGATATAAAGGGATTGCCTCAAGTGTTACAACTGGCTGGGGCTTGTTGGCTTCAAAAGATTCCTCACTAATCACTAGGGTTTCCCCTATTGCTGACTTATCTTTCCCCTTTTGCTCTTGGTCGAGCTAACATAGCATACTCTGGCTTGCTTCTGGTTACCTCTCACTTGGCTCGTACCTTGGGGTGTGGAAAATTTTATCAAGAGATATCTGGGCGAAATGATTGCCCTCATGGCATTCAGTAGGGATCGCCCCAAAATCACATTGCAGGCAAGGGAGAAGGTTTTGACTACCATAAAGCTTACCCGTCTAGTGACCACCTGTGGATAACTCCCCAGAGTGACAAGAAGCTAGATCGCCCCTACTACTGGAACTACTTCTCTTGTAAAACTGTATAGTGGGGATGCAACTGTTCTTAGTCAATTGTGCATGATGCGCATTTTTTTTGAAACAATTCCAATACAATATATTTACAGAGCTTCCATTATCCACCAAAATGCGCTCCACTGGGTGTTTTGCAATAACTGCAAAGATCACTAGTGGGTCATCATGGGGTAAGAACACATCCCTTTGGTCTCCAGGCATGAAAATAATGGGATCTTCTCCCTCTAGTAGCTTTGCCATTGAGTCCACGTACGTGTAACACCTGGCGTGCATAAGTCTTTTGTGCTACATTAGAATCCCCTGCTATGTTCTCTCCCCCTAAAATCATATTAATTTTTTCCATGATGGGCTCATTATTCGTTATTCCAGTGCTTGGCCCTACTTGTTCTCTCGTGGGACTCTCCTCTCTTTTTCTCTCCCAACATTGCCGATTATCCCCCCTGTCTCGGGAGTGATCCCTTGGACGATGGGGCCTTCTCTGATTACCTCTCTTTTGCCTATCTTCCCTACTTTTCTAGCTTTTCGGTTTGTCCAATATGAAATGATCAAGTTTCCCGTCTCGGATCAACTGCTCGATCTGGTTACGTAACTCCCAGCACTGCTCCGTATCGTGACCTGAGGACTGATGAAACTTACAGAAGGCTTCCTTATTTTTTCCCATAGTCTCCTTGGAATGAGAAGGGAAGTTAATGAGCCCCGTGTGCGCAATGGATGAGAAGATCGCCATCTTGGGCTCTCTGAGGGGACTAAAGCTTGAAAATTGCATCTTTGTAGACTCTTCCCTTCTCCGAGCTTTCCCCAGTCGGTTGGAGTCCGATTCTCTTGGCCTTTCTCTCCTTTTTACTTCCCAAGCTTCTAGAATCTCCATTTGAACTATGTATTGCTCTGCCCGGGTGAACAAATCAGTCATTGAGCTGGTCTCAGAGAATGCTAGGGACCTTCTGAGCAGCGCCTAAGTAGTCCCATGGAGTAAAGATGACGCTGGCAACCCAACTGGGAGATCTCACACTTCTTGTGTGGCATGCCTAAATTGTTCCATGTATTGCTTCAACTATTCACCCGATTTCTGTTGTAAGCTCATCAAGTACATTGCACTCTTTTTCTTTGGAACGTAGGCCGAGAATGCCTCTAAAAATTCCTTTTCCAATTGTTTAAATGATCATATGTGCTCGGTTGGCAGATCTGTGAACCACCATTGTGCTTATCCTGCCAAGGAGAGAGGAAAAGTTCAACACTTAGTTACCTCGTTCCAACCAGGAAGTATAGCCACGACCACAAAATGTTGTAGGTGTCTCTTAGGGTCTTCCTTCCCAAAGTAAACGGGGAGTTGTGGTAGCTCGAATCCCAACTAAACTGGTTGCTACTAGAGCTCTTCTAACAGAGGGAATCCTTTGGTAGAGGTTTCTATGGGTGTCATTACCACCTGTTTCTGCGCTAACACTTCTTCTATAAGCTTCTTAACGCCTGTCGCATCTAGCGTTTCGTGTTTTCCCGCTTCCTTTTGAAGAGGTGGGAGGCAGAGAGCCTTAGAATGGGTATTCTCTTCTGTCTCTTTGTACATTTGAGCTTTCCCCACTCGTCTGCCACTTTCTTCTGGTGAGTCTAACAGTCTAAGAGTGTGATCATCTTGCCTCTGTGTCCCTATCCTTATCCCTAGTTACCTTATCCTTGGGGCCTAGTCTAGCGCTTTGGACCTGCTTCCTGTAACGCCCCACTTTTCCAAATAAACAATGATATCAAATATAAGCTAACATCACCCTGGGCGTTATGGAAACCCTTACCAACGGAAGCATTTGATCGAACCTACAAGTTTAACCAAAGCTAAATAAAGGGGTTTCCACTAGATTTCCTTTGTAAGTTCAATAAATGCATACGACTTTCAATACTCCCTAAAACACAACACATCATAGCAAGTACAATTGTAGGACACTTACACACACACCTCTTACAACCTTGAGCACCCTAGCTACTATTTACAATATATTACCTAGGTTACAAGGGTACATAACGAAACCAAAATCCCAAAGCTAGCGAAGCTCCACCTCCTTGCCCACGCTTTGATCTTGCAACCTAAAACACTTGATACTTCTGACAAAACTGGGACGATGAATGCGCCAGGGGTATGAAACACCTGAATTAGATTATTACATCTAAGTGAGTGGTACAAAGAAAGAAACTATGCATCCAAGAGCAATATGCAGTTATGCCAGGAAACGAGCAGAAATAAGTATAAACCTTCCAAGACCATATCAAAATAAAACCTTCCCGAGTCACCCTCATCCCTTCCAGCACTGGTGTCAAACCTCACAGCCTCACTTCTAGGCTAAACCCCATCTCTAGGCACGTGATTGTGGTCCAATCTCTCAGCCTCACCTCTAGGCACAGCCCCACCTCTAGGCATGGGATTACGAGCCACCACTATGCCCGTCGGCACTTGTGTGAAACATCTCAGCCCCACCTGTAGGCACGGGATCGTGGTCCAATCCCTCAGCCTTACCTCTAGGTACGGCCCCACCTCTAGGCACGGGATTGCCTCCTTGATCCTCATGATGTTCCCAAGTAATCATGTATAAGTTCTCGATCCACCAATAGCAACTATCACCAAATAACATGTGGAAGACAAAGCAGAAGGAATATGTACAAACCAAGGAATATCAAGTAGGCACGGCCTCACCTGTAGGCACGGTGCACAAACCAAGGAAAATATGATATGCAACCACAAGCTACGTGTAAGAGTAGTCACGTTTAATCCCATCGATGAACCACAACAACAAACTCCGTGATGTAAGAAAAATAGGAAAGAAATGCTCAAAAGTAAGGAATCATGAGATGTAAGCAACAACCATCCACAAATGGAAACCAAGAATGATCAATGGGAATCAAGGAGCATGCATAAGGACCACTCAAAAATTAAACCAAGAATTATCAAGAGGAAGCACGCACAAGAACCACTCACCGTGATCGTTTTCCCTTCAATAGCACCGTTCCCAGCCCGGTTTTGAGCACTAGGGGCTGTTTCTACAGAAATCACGGATTTTAGTAAACCAAACCTTAAATATTTCTATATAAGGTTGTAGCTAATTAAAATAGGAGAACAACGATAAAAATTTCAGGCCAAAAAGAGCCCGGACGCGCCCTCACGCTCCCCCGGAAGGTTGGCTACGCGCCACCTCCTTCCCTATTACGGATTTTGCAACTGAAAATTAAAAATGCCATAACTTGCTCATTTTTTACCCGATTCGCTCTCCGTTTGAACCTACAGACTCCTCTTTTCATGCTCTACGACTAGAGAAAGAGAATCAACTTACATTTTTAGTTTCCTTTTTGTTTTAGTGGTTTTCCGATCAGGTCTCCCAAATCCTTTCTTCTTTGCTTTTTCTTTGATTTTTCTTGCACTTGCTTGTTTCCTTTTTCCTTAGCTTCACGTGGCCTGACCTCCTTCTCTTTATATAGCCTTTAAATTCCCAAATCCTCAAGATTTCACTTGGCCTCCAAGTTACTTATTTTCCACCCAAGTAATCATCACAACTTTGAAATTTTTGCAATCTTCTCAAGCAAGCCTCCACTTCTTTCAATCCTAGGCTTCCAACTACACTTCCAAGATAAGCTCTATCTTTTCCTTCCTTTGCAAGAAAATCCTAGCCAAGTTTAGACTTTTAGGAAAAAAATCAATCATTACCAACAAGTCTCCATTTCTTCCAATCTTCCAATGCAAACCCTCATGTGGCCTTAACTTGAAATTTCCTCTTCTTTTGCAAGCCAACACAAGTCTTCCAAATTAAGTCTTCCAAGTTAAGCCATTCCAAGACTTTTGGGGTAAGAATTAATCATTACAACCATAAGACTTTAAGACTTTGGAAAATTCTCAACCAATCTTATCTCTCCAACACATGGCTTTTAGGATAAGGATTCATTATTGCATTCATTTCTTTTGTTGGGAACAAGATATCCCTTTTACAAGTTGTGATATTTGTACTCGGATTCGGTTTAATGCCTTAAATCCATTCATATTTACACTTTAATTTTGAACTTCCATTTGTAACACTTTTTGCAACATCCAACCTTTACATTAAATTCTGGGGTATTACATCCTCTAACCTCATTATGTCTAGAATAAGGGATGTGTATGTCGACATTAATTCTTGTAGGAGGGTAGTAATTCCCTGCATTCTCCTCACGTTCTCTTCATTACTCCTCTGCAGCTTCTCGTTTTGATATTTCAATTCCTCATAATTTTTCTGAACTCTCTCATAGTCGACGAGGGCTATCAGAGCATCCAGAAACTCCCTTTCGAGATGGGGTTGGGCTTTCTCGGGGAGTTGACGAATCCCCCAGAGAGTCTAGCCCAGGCATTACGCAGGGCGGAGGCATGGCTCACCTCCTTTACCTTGCCACCCTAACACCCTAATCAGTAATGCGTACATCCCCCTGTTCTGACCGCCCTCAGCTTCCACCATCAAATACAAGGCCTATCTAGGCAATCTAATTGCCCCCCTGTCCATTGGTCTGATCATTTTTCTATTGGGGTTAACGTCCGGAATGAGCTTTATGATCCTAAGGGTGCCTGGCGTGTGCTGGCTGCGGTGGTGGCACCAGGTTGGCTTCTACAGCAGTCGCTGTTCAGGAACAAGTATTCCTCCGCATCGGATGCAACAAACTTCCTAGTGAAGGACCAATAACGAGGATAAAAGCATGCAACAGAAGCGTTTTTAAAAATAAAAATGATCCTCGTATAAATTAGAATCTAGGAAACTTACTTTTCCTACGGATTACCAGACGGAATGGAGCGACAGGAGGAGGAGGCGCGACAGCTTCTTCTTCGCATGGTGGAGACAACGGCTGTCCTGCAATCCTTCGGCTCCTTCGCATCAGATCTCTTGATCTTCCAAGGTATGACTCAAAACTCGTGGCCTCTCTTGGTGAAAAAGAGAAAAATGACTTAGGGTAAAAACCAAACAACGAGAGAATATATATAGGGAGAACCCTAGGGTTAAAACCCTAGTGGGCCAAGTCCATTTAATTAATTTTCTAATTGGGTTAGCCCAATTAATTAATTAAAACCAATGAACTATTATTTTATTCTAGCCCAATTAATTATGGACCATTCTGAATAAAATAATTCTCTCGATGTAATTCACCCATCAGGCTAAATGTATTAAATAATACATGAGTTATATCGAGCTACCCCGGGAACCAAAAGACAAATTATTCATGGCTACTAAAATGACCAAAATACCCCTGCTACCCAGTAGCTATATTTTGTCATTCTAAGTGTTCTAACTATCACCATATGGTAACACTGACCCCACGAATAATTTTGCATGTGCAATGTCTTTGACCTACTAGTGTAATGACGAAAATACCCCTCTGCGTAACACCCATCATTTAGAAAGGAATAATGTACTAACACCTCTTTAAATGATTTCTACCATCCTTAGATCACTAGTCCAATAATCCGTGACTACTCGAATGTACTTGCTTATCACTGGGAGCTACCCAGAAGCACACACTCTTAAGTCACGTTCCCAGGGCCCTGGATTATTTGATTATTCTTGGACAATCACAAGGGGGTGAATCACATAAACTATCTTGTATTAGTCTGTCTTAGCTAATTAGAAACCACACTCCCAACTCATAAGGTTATTGATCTTTGATAGACCTCACCTACAGTGAATCTAAGAATATAGCTCTAGGTTCACTAGACCACCAACTAATACTCAAGTATTAGAGTACTCATCCACGTAGTAGCAGTGATAGACTAGCTCCATGATAATTAGTACTTTGTCATTAGCTTCTATCACAGGTCCACTCTACGCATTCCAAATGCGCTTGTACAATTAGAGTAAACAGACTGTTTACTGGCTAAGGCAAGCCATCCTCCATTAGGATCTATTGTACAATGATATCATGATAGAATGCCCAATTCTATCAAAAGATCAAGAGTAATATTTTTCTTGCTTATTAAGTACCCATGATTCATGCCTAACTATGAAGAACAACCCATCACATGAATCACTTACTTAATAGCATGGACACTTTTCCAACAATTAAATGCAAATGATATATGTGCCATAAACTGACTAAAAGAAAATATCATTACCATAAATTAAATAAAACGTGTCTTTAGGGCATACATTTCCAACACCTAGTCCTGTTGATTGGGAATTCCTTGTCATTTTGGCTTTTTGCTAGTTTCCCACAGATGGCGCCAATTATTATAGCCCATAAACTACAACAATAGAATTTGTTCAAGGTAAGGGGAAACCATTGCTTAATGCCCAAAGGATTAGCCAACAGGGAAGTCCTTCTAGAGAAAGGAAGCTAAGTTCTTCCAAAGAGAGAAAGCCCTTTTCTGGAGAGAAAAAGCCTCTAGGAAAGAAGAAGGGCTCTCCGAAAGCAAAACTGGTTGAAAGAGGGCTTGTAGAGAGATCGTCGGCCTTGCGGAGTCACTTTCTTTTGAGAGTGATGCATCTCTTTGATAGTTGGGGGCTTTGACTATAATGGTTCTTGGAGAAGTTTTTATCGGCTTCTAGAGAGATGTAATTCTCTCGGGAAGCTGTCCTGTAGGACTCAGAGAGGGCGACGCTCTCTTGGGGGAATCAAAGGGGCTTCGGTTGCTTTTCTGGAGAAACTGCAACCAGAGATGAACGTTAGAAGGCTTGCGGGAAGGAATTCATGCAAAGACCCTCCGACGAGCAAGTCAGTACATGGAAAGGGAAATGACTGCGGAAAGGAATGTAAATGCTTCGGAAAGAAAAGTCTAGAGATGGTGGATTAGTTACCAAATGATTCGGTCCCTGCAACTATGTTGTGTCTCGTCTTTTATAAAGGTATGGTGGTGAGTCAACTATACGTCTCTCGGAGAGCATATCTCCTAGAGGATTCTTGCCCCTGAGGCAACATCCCTGAAAGGTTCTCTTGGAGAGCACCTCTCCAGGAGCCCTCTCGGAAACGTCTCTCAAGGAGGGCCTCTTCGTGAGACTTCTCGAGAGTCTCTTGGAGGCGAGGTAGAACAACTTCCAAGCTAATGCATATGTCATGATCATAAATGCATAAAAACCTATCTGAATTAAAATCAACATACCTTTGGTCATTATCGGATAGGTCTCTTTGTCCTCTCTCGCCATGCCAGGGTAGACCTCTTCGTTCTTTCTCATCAAGCAATAAACTCTTCTAGTATGAGGTCCTGGTATCATGTTTACCTTCCCAGGTTATTCTATCTTTTGTCTTTTTGAACATTCACCTGCATAATAACCGGGTTGATTACACGAGAAACATGTAATCCCCATTCGATTTTCAGTCGGAGGCACCTCTTTATTCTTGGGGCAATCCTTTTTTGCTACATGCAAAACATGTGATATACCCTTGAGAACAATTCTTCCTTGGGTGTACTTTATCACATCGACGACACGGTTTGGCATCTTTGAAATTCATCCCTCCTAACTTGTGTTTCATGCTTTTCGAATCTCTTTTCTTTTCATCAGATCTTATCAGTCCTACACACAGTAGGTTTGTCTCAATGGTCAAAGCCCTATCTAGCGCCTCGTTGTAAGTGTTAATAGCACACACGTTAAGAGCTTTCTGTAGATTCACTTTTAATCCACCCACAAATTTCTGTGCCTTATGCCTCTCGTCGACTTCATACATCGACACATGCCTAATCAATTGAGTAAACTCGACATCAACATTTCTTCTATCTGCCTCAATTTCATAAACTCCCAGTCTTCTTTTCCTGCCAGCTTCGTGAAAAGTACTTAGCATTAAAAGCTTCCTTAAAGCCTAGGTCATCGGCCGAGCTTGTCTCGGCCTTAGGTCTTGCTTTTCTTGCTGGGGTGTCCTTTGCAAGGCTCGTTGAGTCGATTGCCACCATCGCCCAGCTTCTTCCTCTAGCATGAAGGTAGCTCAGTTGACCTTTTCCTCATCACTGCATTGCAGATGTTAGAGCAGCTTCTCGGTCTGCTATATCCAGTATTCAGCCATATTAGGGTCATCTCTCGCCCTTAATCTAAACACCGGGGGGTTTTTGCCGACGATATTGATCCAGCACATGGGGGGTATGCCTTAGTAGCTCATTTCTTTCTACACAGTTTAGCATATTCTCTAGAATTCTTTCCATTCGATCAAGCTTATTCTCATTAGGACCTAATCCCTCTTCTTGCCAACCATTGCTTATGGCATGATTCGCAGAGCGACCACGGTGACAGCTACTACTATCACTCTTATCTCGTTCGTTGAGATCCGTGATTCTACGAGTTTTCACCATCTGAAAAGGAAAAACAACACTCTTTTAGAGGTAACCTCAATTTCAATACCCCTATCATCAGAATCAACTTTTCAAATTTTATTCTCAAAAACACTTATCGAACCATCCTAGGTTTCTTATTTTAGACCATACCCTAGGATCCTCGATTTACGCCAAATCATTTCTATACTCGAACCTCAATGATTCATATCACCTATTCACAAACCTGAATAAACAGCTAGGTTAAGTCTCATCAGACTAACTATCCATGACTTAATCATTCTCAATTCCATAAAATACCCTTGAGTCTCCAAATCGAGGTTTTTTTTTTTTTTGCAAATTCACTCTAATACAAATTGTAACGCCCCGTTTTTCACCAAGCGTACGTTAACATGGAATTTCAAGGATATTTTTTTTTCAACATACACTCAACATAAATTGAACCCCAACAATCTCACTTTACCTTCTCAGCATATCAACTTAAAGGAATGTGCTAAGACAGGTAATATCAATCACATCAGGGGAAGCAAAATCTAAACCTCGATAATACAAAACCATAATTCCTTTATTCATAATATAGAAATCGTACCATCGATGTTCAACATGACATCACCAAAATGATACACCTACAGCTGAATATCTTGTGCATAATGAAAA
Organism: Diospyros kaki; assembly: GCA_036245055.1. NCBI lineage: Eukaryota > Viridiplantae > Streptophyta > Magnoliopsida > Ericales > Ebenaceae > Diospyros > Diospyros kaki. Next base: position 33,106,000 of record BSEG01000016.1, on the reverse strand, counting down.
ACTATAAAAGATCTATTATGTCACTATCAACTACATTTCGATAACGCCATTTCCCTTAATGTCACTGCTTTCACCTAGAATGTTTGAATACTCTAGGGACATAGTCCAAATTATATGTTGAATCATCTAAATGAGAGTTCAAAAATATTTTCATGAATATATGCAAGACTATGAAATAAACCAACATATCCTGACATATCCTAGCCCAAGAGAATCCCACACAACACTTAACCCTAATCGGGAAAAATGCAATCTCTCTAAAGGAAACACAACCTCATCGACACATTGACATAACACAATCCTTCTTAAGAGAGACAACCTCAACGCATGAACCTGGGTATCACCCCTTTATCATGTTAGGCATTAAGCTCTCACTCAAAAACATTCTGGATCTTAACACAACCCTGGTGACAAGATGATCAACGTTATCCCTGGAATCAACGTCCACTTAAGCAATAATGTTATTTCTCAAAGGCACCTGGGGTGGTGTACACTCTTAGGCCCTGCTACTTGAGCCAACAACTGGGGTTGTGTCCACTCTCAGCCCCATCACTTGAGTACCGTAGGGTGAAGTTGACTGCTCTATCACCCTGCAATAAAAACACAATAAAACTTTTATATTTTTTTCTTTATTTTGTTGAGAGGTTTATACTTGTCAGTGTACGAGTGTAGTTGTAATTCAAATTTAAATTTTTATTTTCTGGATGAGTCCAGGTCGTCCACTGAGAGATTTATTTATAGCAAAAGAAAAAGAATGTCACATACACGCACACGAATTTGGATGAATTAGCAAAAAGATTTTTATATGGATTTTCAGATAACGGATACTAGGAAATAAAATAAGGCAAAAGTTGAAATAAACACTGAATGTAATATAGCACTTCAGTTAAAACAATTTTGGCACCAACCCACTGATCCTCAATTTTTAGCATAAAAGATTAGCAACATTAATTTAATTTCAGATATGAGGGTTTGTTATTAAATGCAATTAGAGATGATGATAGTTTTAGTTTAAGCAATCCCCATACATGATATGCGGGATTCTAATTTAAGCAACTACCATAAATTCAATTACAATTAATACACAAAACAACTAAATTAATCATCCGGGTTTGGGTAGGATAGCGTTTCCAATTCTAATAACTCCCAAATGTGGCATGGAAGCTCTAAGTTAGACTCACGCTCCAATCTAAATCTAGTGATTTTTCAATAATTAATACACACTCATACTGACATTTAAATTAATGTCACTCATTTAAATCACAGCTTTCTTTGGGAATCATTGGCGTTGGACACTGTCCTTGCCTTAACCCAAGATTGAATTTAGCCACTCATCTTCATTTGAAAATTAATTAACATGAATTTAAATGGCGTAATTTAAATGACAGGAATTAAAATAACAGAAATTAATCAGCCATTTAAGCGGTGGATAATAAAAAGACGTGAATTAAAAATTGTAGAAATTTAATGACAGAAACTAACCGGCCATTTAGGTGGTAGATAATAAAGTAACAATAAATAACATGAGAATTCAAGAGAAGAAAGAAAAGAAGAAAGATCACAAGAGATAAAAGAAGAGAGAACAAGAGTTATTCTCAAAGCAAAACTCTAAGAACACAACTAAACTTTCATTCAAGAATAATAACCTCCTCACAAATGTACCCAAGTGAGCTATTTATAGCCCATGAGATGCAATACAAATCACACAATTTAAAATTATACAACTAGACATAATTATATCTAATGGGCACTCACAAAACATTCACCTAACTAGTTGAAGAAAATTAGCTAAAAGACAAAAAATACAAAAGACTTTAGGTGGTGGAATACTCATAAGAATACAAAAGATTTTATGTGGTAAAGCACTCATAAAAATGAAAAACAAAGAAAAGTCTTTTACAAGTTGGGCTTTGTTGGGACTTTGATTGGTCTTGGGCCTTTCTTATATTGGATTCCATTTGATAGTTGGACCAAGTGCATTTGAAACATCCTCTAGACTCCATAATTAGCCCTTGAATTTGGGCAACAATAATGGGTAATCCAACGTCTTCAATTTATGCTTCTAATTAATTATAGAAGTTAACTTCCTTGCTTCATCCTAAAATAATATATAATGCGAATAATTATTTATTTTAAGCATAAATATAAAGCCAAAATAAGAATATAATTCATTAAGATTTAGGAAACATTGACCCCTCATCATACCTCTCAACTTGGATATTACTAGTTCCTTAGCAATCAGATTATACACCAGTCATGATCTAATCGCAATACTTGCATGAATATAAAGATTTCAAATTCAAAACCAAAATGCGTAGAGTAGAACATTCAAAATCATTCGAACATTCAAAATTAGATTTCTGGTTAAAGGTCATATAATTTTAGGAATGGCAATCAAGATGACCAATACACAGACTTACCCCCTTGAAGTTTTGACTTTAAACCTTATTGTGGATTTTCCTTCCAATAAAACGATTCCTCAGGTGTACACACAAGAGGGTGAACCGTTAAAAGAGTAAATGCAAAACAAGTTCAAAACTCGGTGTCATCCCAAATATAAGGAACATGTTTTCATGAAAGAATAGGGAAATTGACATAGCTTCATGACTAGAATAATGCCCTAGATGAATAACTTCTGAATTTAAACATAATTCCCTACTCCGAACTCGAATTCTGAGATCACATGATTTATAGCATCAAGAAGGACCAGACCAGGTTGTCATGGGACTATGAGGTTAATACAGGTTGTCAAAGAAAAGGGTAGAGTGTGCAAATAGTGTCGATTTTTTTTTTAAAAAAGCTAATATCAAACTGGACATATTATTTTCTTCAGCATTTATTTTGAAACACTTGTGCTGAACAATTGAGAGAATTTTTCTCTTTTTTTTCACTTTTTTTTTCTTTTTTTTTCTTTTTTTTTAAAAAAAAATGAAAATAGCTAGATAGACTAATCTCCAAAAACACATCAGGTTGGACAAAATTCATATGGTTATGGGTTAAACAAGGGTATCGAAAGAAATTGTACTACAAATGGCTCAAATGGGCTAGCAATGGAGGTTAATGTAAAGAAAAAAAAGGTTAATAGACCCAAAATGAAAGAAATTGATCCCCATGTTGCTTAGTCAATTAATTCAGAGTTTGAAACCAATCAAATTCATCCACTATCATACTAGACATTCAAAGCGAATTGACGTTTTGAAGCAATTGAAAAGATTAGATAAATAATAAAGCATATTTAGAGTAAGTGTTATTTCACTCATAGTTAACGGTTATTAGGCTCAAACACTCACTTGGGTAACAGTCTCCACTTCTGTTGAGGGATCATACAGTGTATTAATCAACTAATTACTGTTACCTTTGACTATATGACCGATAACCAATTTTTAAATTTTGAATACCCGATGAATGTAAATTACTTGCTCTAATACATATATGTTTTCAAATAAGAAATCAATGCATTCATGTTTCATATTGCAAACTTAACCGGCTATTAGTGCATAATTCCAAAGTTTTAGGAATAACGTTATTTAAAACACACAATTTTTTTTAATAAGAGCAGATAAAGATAACAAATTCACACAAGACTACAATCAAGCAATAGCAAACTCACAGTTAAATATGAACCAGGTAATTCATAACTAGACCTTACACCCCCCAACTTGAATTGAAGTAATAAAATAGGGTTGTTAGGAATACTTGTAACTCTACAAATCCATAGATTTACGGTGAACTGTTAAAACTCAAACAAACAAATTAGCATACCATATATATATATGTACATTTTCACACCAAAATAAAAAAAAATCATGCAAGTCATAAGATAAACAAAATGTGTCTCAAGAATACAAAAAGTACTCCTTACTCAACCATCTTATCATAGATTTGCCCAATAACATTCCACAGTTTTTTTTTTTTTAAAGAACACAACCAAAAAATCCTGCAAGTTTGTAAAATAAATAGATGCATCTCAAGAGTACAAAAAGTACTCATTACTCAGTCATCTTAATAAAGAACACTCCTTACAGTGATAAATCTAAATTAATCGGATCTCTTTGGCGCTTGTTTCTGATTGCCTTAAACTAGTTTATCCGAGGCTCATAAGGATCGTGCTGTGAAACATAAACATTCAATTTCTCTAGTAGCTCCTCAATGATAGATGCAGAAATGAGAACATTTCTTGTTGAAAGAGAAATGAACTTTTGATCCACAGCCTGATCAAGCAAAGAGAGCAACCCATTGAAAAAATGGTTAATATTTAAAAGTCCAATGGGTTTGGTATGGAGATTGCTCTTACCCCAGAAGATTTCTTCAAGTGTACCAAAACCTCCTGGTAAAGCAATAAAGGCGTCTGACTGATAAATCTTACAAGTCATGCGCTCAGACATAGAAGTCGTTTCTATAAGTTGACCATGTGTAATCCCGAAAATATGTGGTTCAGCCAAAGGGATTGGTATTACACCTACCACATATGATTTTTCAAGATGTGCATCTTGTGAAACACAACCATTCAATCCACGACTTCCCCCTCCATATACCAAATTAATTTTTTTTTCTCCTAATTTTAGGCCAAGTTCGCTTGCTACAAGTGCGTAATAACTATCGCTCCCAAGTTGAGAGCCACATAGTACACATATGGTATTGATTCAACGAACTAACTGACCTTTCATTTATGTTTGTTCCTTATGTATGCCCTAAAAAGAGGTTTGGCGATCAAAAGTAGTTATACAAAAATTCAACAAGAAATAAACATAAACAAAAATCATGCGTATGTACAAGTAGTTGTGATTGTGGCTCACATCTTCCTCTGGTTTTACATCCAAAAACGGCTTAAACACTTTCTATGAAGTAGGGATAGGCTTCCCATCCAATTTTCTTATAGATTGGCAAACAAGGTTATTTTTAGTCAGATTCACAAGACTATAGCGTTGGTGGTCATTTATGAACTAAGTCCATAAAGCAAGAAGTTCTCTTTGCACTATTTCACACGGATGCGTCTCAAGAGTCAATCAGATATCATCCAAAGATTCCTTACTCAGTCCATCCTTTATGAAACTAATTTTATCTTCTCGATTTATGGATGTAAACCCCACAGATTTGCATCGTGTGTTACACGTCCAACGATCATATTTGTGACAATCACTTACTCTTTTCGCTCTTCGTTTCTTCGCAAAACTACTCTTTCCCAAGCCTGGGAAATGCTTAAAACTATGTGAAGTTTTGCCTAGTAATCGAACTTTTACTTTGATCAACTAGTGAATATTTTCAAGGATGTTATTATATATCAACATTCTAAGTCTTTCACACCTAGCGGCATAAATTTTTTTCAAATCATTTATTGGGAGAGATGGATAGTACTTGCGAATTTTGAGAGTTGAAGATCCATTTTTTTTTAAATTAAAACATAACTATAATAAAAGAAAATTAAAAAACTATGAATCTTACAAAATGAATGATAGTACTTGATCGGAGAACAACATGAAGGAGAGGAGACTAAGCTTGCTTACAGAAGTGTAGCTTACCTCATATAGAGATGGAGTCTCTTCTAGAGCAATGGGCATCACTATTCTACACTCGGCTCGAGGCATGCCATAATTGCACTTTCAAGCTTAGCGTCATCTAGCGTCTCATTTTTCAACATTTGGCAGTGTGCCTCTTTCTTTATAGGGCAGTGTGATTGGACTGCCCGAGAAAAGTGGCTACCCCCAACATCAATTCTGTCTTTCTATTTTTTCTCAAAAAATAAATTAATTTTTTTATTATTTTTTTTAATTTTTTTTTTTGGGCCCAATAAAATCATATATATCACACAAGACAATATTATCAAGTCAAACAAAATTATTTGCACAATGGATCAATTTTAAACACCAATAAATCAATTCTTAAGTACACCTTACCTTTCAAATTGAATTGCGCATTGTCCTCAATTGGCAATAAAAGGATAGAAGATAGGCATACATGGTGGTCTTCAATGCATGAACTCGTATGCAAAAATTTTGTTTAAACAAATTTATTAGGAAATGCTTATTCTTATTATTTTTTTCTTTTTTTTTCTTTATGTTTTTGCCTCAATCTCCCCGATAACGTCGCCAAAATTTGACTGCTCTCTCACCTTGCAATTAAAACACAATAAAACTTTTATATTTTTTTCTTTATTTTGGTGAGAGGTTTATACTCGTTAGTGTACGAGTGCAGTTGTAATCTAAATTTAAATTTTTATTTTCTGGATGAATCCAGGTCATCCACTGAGAGATTTATTTATTGCAAAAGAAGAAGAATGTCACACACACACACACGCATTTGGATGAATTGGCAACAAGATTTTTTTATGGATTTTCAGATAATGGATACTAGGAAATAAAGCAAGGCAGAAGTTGAAATAAACACTGAATGTGAGATAGCACTTCAGTTAAGACAATTTCAACACCAACCCGCTGATCCCCAATTTTTAGCAGAAAAGATTAGCAACATTAATTTAATTTTAGATATGAGGGTTTGTTATTAAATGCAATTAGAGATGATGATAGTTCTAATTTAAGCAATCCCCATACATGATATGCGGGATTTTAATTTAAGTAACTACCATAAATCCAATTGCAATTAATACACAAAAGAACTAAATTAATCATCCAGATTTAGATATGATAGCGTTTCTAGTTCTAGTAACTCCCATACGTGGCATGGAAGCTCTAAGTTAAGCTTACGCTCCAATCCAAACCTAGTGATTTTTTAATAATTAATACACACTCATACTGACATTTAAATTAATGTCACTCATTTAGAGCACATCTTTCTTTGGGAATCATTGGCGTTGAACACTGTCCTTGCCTTAACCCAAGATTGGATTTAGCCACTCATCTTCATTTAAAAATTAATTGACAAAAATTTAAATGGCGTAATTTAAATGACAGGAATTAAAAAAATAGAAATTAATCGGCCATTTAGGAGGTGGATAATAAAAAGACGTGAATTAAAAATTACAGAAATTTAATGGTAGAAACTAACTGGCCATTTAAGCAATGGATAATAAAGTAACAATAAATAAATGAGAATTCAAGAGAAAAAAGAAAAGAAGAAAGATCACAAGAGAGAAAAGAAGAGAGAACAAGAGTAATTCTCAAAAAACACAACTAAACTTTCATTCAAAAATAATAACCTTCTCACAAATGCACCCAAGTGAGTTATTTATAGCCCACAAGATGCAATACAAACCACAAAATTTAAAATTATACAACTAGACATTATTATATCTAATGGGCACTCACAAAACATTCACCTAACTAATGGAAGAAAATTAGCTAAAAGACAAAAAATACAAAAGACTTTAGGTGGTGGAATACTCATAAGAATACAAAAGATTTTAGGTGGTAAAACACTCATAAAAATACAAAACAAAGAAAAGTCTTTTACAAGTTGGGCTTTGTTGAGCCTTTGATTAGTCTTGAGCCTTTGGTTGGCCTTGGATCTTTTTTTTTGTGATTAAAATATTTGGGTCTTTGGTTGGTCTTAAGCCTTTCTTATGTTGGATTTCATTTGATAGTTGGACCAAATGCACTTGAAACATCCTTTAGACTCCATAATTAGCCTTTGAATTTGAGCAACAATAATGGGTAATCCAACATCTTCGATTTATGCCCCTAATTAATTGTAGAAGTTAACTTCCTTTCTTCATCCTGAAATAATATGTAATGCGAATAATTATTTATTTTAAGCATAAATATAAAGCAAAAATGGGGATATAATTCATTAAGATTTAGAAAACATTGACCCCTCATCAAAAGTCCATCTCAGTCTCGTCCCAAGTGGGTCACATAACATTAATCCTTGGCACGCATCCCGAGTGCTATCACTCAAGTGCCACACACAGGCTAACAACCCACATCCCACATAGACATCACACAAACATGTTAATGTCACTATCACTAACCATGCATCATATAAAACAAATATTTGCATGAACATGATTTAAAATACAAAATTCAATGCACATGTAAACATCCACTTAGGATGAACCATGCATATGCAAACAACCTATCATAGGTCAAATCATTTGTATAAAACAAATCAAGTATAAGGTTGAACCACCAAAAATAAACCAAGTTTTGGGCAAGAAATATTAAAAATCAAACCATTTTTATAAACAAGCCAAGTTTTGGTAGTAACTACTCACCTCGAACGTAACTCAGAATGTCTCAAATAACGTGCTTAGTCTCGATTTTCATGTCATACCTCAAATAATCGTACTAATGCTCAACCTCGAGGCTCAATGATCCCTAGACATCATATTCATTCAAAAAAATATCAATACCTAGTTTTTCTAATTTTCCATAATTTTCTTCCTATTTTCTCCTAAAAAATTTCAAAGTAAATACCTTCTCAAGGTTTTTCCAAAATATTTATTTGCAATAATTCATAAAATAATATTATAAATTTTCTAGAATTTTCTAGGAATTTTTCTCCTATTTTCTCTCTAATTTTCATAATTCTTATTTCCTCAAAAATTGCAAAATAAATATTTCTTAAATAATTTCCTAAACTTTTCTCTACAATAATTCCCAAAATAGTTTTTTAGATTTTTTGAATCTTTTTGGAAAATTTTCAAATTTCTCTCCTATTTTTGTTCATTTTTTTTTCTTTTTATTTTCTTGCCTTCTCCAGTCATCTTCTTCGGCTACCGCAACGATCTCTGATGGCTGATCCGATGACATCACCTTGAAGCCCTCCTCAAACCGATCACAGTGGCACCCTCCGATGGTCGAAACACCCACCAAAAATAGCCCAAGTGGCCGAATAATAGTCGACTCTGGCCAAGCTTCGCATTTTCTGGCCAAGCTCCAAATACCCCTCAAACGAACTCCAAACTATCTCAAAATTTTTAGAAATACTCTCCAAGACCTCTATAGAAAAAGCCCTCTATCAAATCTCTCAAAAACTCACCAAAACTCGAGCACACAAATCCAGTCAAAACTATCTTCTATTTATAGGCAAAATCCAACCATTTCTTGGCCAATCACCAACCTTGGTGTAGCCCACAAGCTTCCTAGGATGATGGAGGCCATACCCTGTCGAGATTTAGCTGTCACATTATCGAATTTTGACTCCATGCGCGATTAGATTCTGCCATGCCTTATTGCAGCACTTCCAAAAATTACACTTCGGCCCCCTTAAAATTTCTTTTTGCATTTTGGCCCTCCATTTGAAGTCCCTGATCTTTCCAACTATTCCAATAAGCCCCATAAGTTCTAAATTCTTCATCTCACCCTCGAAGATTTGGAAAAACTATCGTTTCGACCTCCCTTTACCAAAATTAATAAATCACACTTAGGCCCAAATATACGTAGGATCGTGTTTTTATAGAAAATCTTTTTATTTATTTCTGAAACCAATTAAGGGTTTCTCCCGTTGACTTCCTAGAAGTCCCTTATGATCATTCGGTTTCTCAGGCTAAATCATAGTTATACAGAAAATCGTTTCTGATCGGATTTTTTTCGGCTTCATAAATCTTTCCTCGAGACGTTCATCGATTTCATACCCTTTTCTTCAGACATATAAATTCTGAGGCACTCCTTGTCGCTGATTTAGCTATTTATTTTACTATTAAACCCACTTTTTGATATTTTAAACTCCTCTAAATTACGTGGCGACCTTACCCAAATATGGGTATTACATTTTCTTTCTGCCCTCTAAGTAAAAAGAAAAAAAAAACATCCCTTAAAGATCTCTTAGTCAGGAAGGCTTTGTACACAAATCTACCCCATCAAGGATCAAGCTCCAACAAGCTCGCCCTCATCTATAACTCTATCCTTACCTGGAATGATGCAAAAACAAGTATAAGCCACAAGGCTTAGCAAGTATAATTTGAAAGGAACATTAAACAATAAGAATCAAGGAAACGTAAAGCAATAGGAATCAACGCAATATAGAATTACTCATTACATCACATGCACTCATGCTATGCTTCACTACATCATATAAAGATATCTATGCATATATGCCCACGTACGACCCATAAGCCCACATATGTATTTGCCAATGTAATTGTAATACCCCGAAATTTCTTAAAGTTATAAATGGCCTTTTATGAAGGGCATAAGTGGAATTTTTGAAAAAATAAGGCTATAGGGTACACTATCGCAGTCTTAAACTACCGAATCGATCAAAGGGAGTACCCTAGACCCTAGATAGTCAAGGAAAATAAAATAATACTGACGAGTAATACGAGTTATGATTTTAAGCATAAAAAAAGTGGGATCGGAAACAGTTCTCGGTACAACTGTCGACCGGGTTGAGAAAATCGAATCAACATAGGGAACTTTTGAAGAGTCGATAGAGTGTCTTGAGGACTTAGATTTTGTATATGAAACAAGTCTTGAGCGATTTCAGATTGAAATGAAAGGAATTAGGGTAAAAACAGTCTATCAGGCCTAAGTATAATTTTTTAATTTTGCCCGAATGAGGTCAAAAAGGTCATTTTTTTGGAAATTTTGAGGATGAAATGAGGATTAAAAAACTTGTGGGCCTTAGTGGTATTGTTGGAATAGTTAGGAGTGAGCCCTTTTTCCCTTCAAATCTCAATTCAATTTTGACTTTTCAAAATAAATCATAATCCCATCTTACTTTGACTTTTTTTATATCATTATGAATTTATTTATATTTATTTATTTATTATTTTTTTAACTTTTCAAACATCACACATAAATCCTCAAAAGCATTAATCAATTAATAACAAAATGCAACACACACACTAATAATGACTAAACGACTTAAACCCACTAAAAGATTGTTTCATACACACATACTTACAACCTGATGTAAGGTTGGTACAAGAACTATTTATGTACATACCAAGACCGCTCCACTATAGTGGGTTGGTCCACACCTAGTACGTTATCTGGTATTATTTCAGTTCCCTTTTTTCTAAGCTAGACACAAAGGTCCCCATATCTCCCGTACTCGCATAAACTCAATTTTTTCCAGAAATTTAAAATAAATAAAATACCTCACTTTTCTTCAAATTTACCTTTATTTCTCCATAAATAAGGCTTAAACAATATTCTTGATGCTTCCACAACATACATCAAACACCCACTACCTTTCCAACAAAAATCCTTTTTACTTGGATCTTGGTTGCTTCTCACAACACACCCAATAATGAGACTTACACCACAACTTAGGCTTCACATGCCATAAGCCAATGCCTCACTTTCTAAATGGAAACATACATTCCAATATAAAATACACACATGCTCTTGGGCTTCAACAAGCCATTATCAAACAAATAAAATTACATCTCATACATTAAACATAACAAATTAGTCTCCCCTAAGCCATACAATACACTTGAATCATCATTTCCATGCCTCCACATGCCAATCCACCTTGTATTGATTTTTCCATGCTTCCACAACCTATAGGTGAGGATAAAAACCTCATGAGCTATTAAGCTCAATAAGGGTGCAATGACAAATAAATATGAACATAACAAGTTTATATGATGCCAAGTGCATGCAAATGTGGCTAGGTTTCTTTGCCTTCACAACCCTCCAAGGTTGAGGCATCAACCCACCATTTCAACCATGTTCTCAAACTAACCTATGGCCATAAGTCTCATGAACATAAAAGAACATTCTAAATACAACATATACATTTATGAAACACATTTATAACACATTGCAAGGCCACCCTCCCATGGGGCCATCCCTTACCTATTCTTGAATCTTTAAAAATCTCCTTGCTTTATTGCCTTCAACCCTTGCTCTTTCTCAAGAACTTCTTCTTTTCTTTGAATCTTCAAGAATCACTTAGCTTCATTTCCCACTCTTTTCCTTAAGCGCCTCTTAAACAAAAATTTAAAGAAGCTAAGCTACCAAATAAAGGAAGTGGAAGAACTTAAACAAGCCAAAGGAAAATACTTACATTCTTCTTTCATTTCCTTCTTCTCTTCATTTATTTCTTCCATGAGAGACTTCTTCCTATCTCTCTTCTTTCTTCCTTCAAGACATTTCAAATGGCAAAATTTGAGGCTAAAGCACTCTATTCCTTTTTATACTACTCTTGTCTTGAAATCTCACTTTCAAGACTTCATCTTAGCCTTTGATTTCCAATGGCTTTTTGAGAGAAAATCTCAACCATCCATCTCTTTGGATTTAATACATCTCTCTTAGAAGAAACACAATCCATGCCATTTCCTTCCTTTAAATCTCATCCATTGGATTACCTTTGCCTTTACAAGACTTCATCTTCACCATTAAAAGAAAGCACAATCCATGTGCCTTTCAAAGAATTAATCTTAGCCCTCCAAAATTAGTCTTTAAATTAAATCATTAATATGTTGGCAATCCTTGCCAACTTCCAAGACTAAATGGTGGCCTTTAGATTATTTCCCATTTCCAAGAATCAATCTCATCCTTCCAACTTTTCATTTCTTTCCCATTTAAATTAATGGGACTATTTTCACCCCATCACATTTGAGAGACATAAAACATTTATTTCACATTTAATAAATCTCACAATTTTCCATCATTAATGGGAGACTAATTTCCCATTTTCCTTTGGATTTATTTAATTCTCCATATTTTTCAAGACATTAATGGTGACCATTTTCCATTTTCTTTGGGATTTTCTTTAATCCATGTAATCATGCCTCTCATTAAATGCTTGAAAGACAATTTATCATTTCTTTTGCATTTAATTAAATCACCCCAAGTATACTTGAACCACAAAATGCCAAGTGTCACAACAAGACACTAACCTTGGTTTCCAAGTTTTAATCTCATCCCTCCATGTGGCACTACCACATTAATTCACCAATTTAGGGAAAACATAATTATTTTCTCAATTAATAGAACATCCACCATTTTCCCAATATTCCATAATTAAATTCTTTTATGGAATTAAATTTCAAAATTCCCAAAATACCCTTTGTGAATTTATTAATCCCATATATCTCCACATAAATACAAAATTGGGATTTAATTCACTTATTCACCTAATTCCACATAGGAATTATTTCCAATTTATCAAAATACCCTTCATTGGATTTCACTATCCAAATTACCAAAATACCTCTCTCATAGGACACGCTCAATCTCAAGAACTCATTACCTCCTCAAGGATATTTTTGGAAGTTTTTCTCACTTCCTTTCTCATTCTCTTAACACACGTAACACCGGGTGTTACATTCCTCCCCCCTTAAAAGAATTTTGTTCTTGAAATTCACTTTACCATCATCTCCTACCCAAGACAATCACATTCTCGGGCTACTTGCCAAATTCTCCTGCTCGAGAATCCCATAGCCTACCCATTCTTCACATTTACCTCGGGTTACACTTATCTCAAGGCTTCACTTTAGGCTTTCGATCTTCCAACTCTCGAGGACATTCAACAACCGAACACCGTTTTGGCCTCTTGCCAAATTGCACAACAGATTACTGATCACGCTTACCGCAATGCTATCCATTTCTAGATGGATTTTCGCTACCTCGAGCATCACTTTGCAGTCCACTTCCATTTTTTCCATCAGTCAAAACCACATACACTAGCATTGCATCATTGATCAGTCTACCACGATTTTACGCCGATCTCACACGGCAACGTTTCTCATTGCCAATCACACATGGCCACGATTTTACGCTGGTCCAACCAGCAACGTCTTGGCACTGATCATTCACCGCAATGTCACATTCTAGTGCCCATTAGACACTCGGACACCCATTCCACCATGGCATACCGCCATTAGTCACATGCCTGCATAGCTTGAGTTGATCCTCATGGTAACTTCTCATTACTGATCAACTTACCATGCTAGCACTACCTAGGAAGCACCCATTTGGCCCACCTTGCCAACTTTGACCATTTCATACATGGTCTTCTACCTTGACCAGTCGACCCTCATTTATCGATACGATTACGCAAAATTGACTTACCTAACACCATGCCAGGCTATCACACATTTCAACCCTGTGCACTGCCCGAGTTCACATCGAGCTTGGCGACGTATGCACCATTTCAATCTCACCTCGAGCTTAAGCATGCTCGGGCCACAACCTTCTCCCAACCAGCAGTTCTTCGCATTAAGCACACAACGATAGTTACTAGCCGATATCACATGCTAGTAGGGTCTCATACCCATACCAGGGAACTCTTCACTGAGCAACCCCTCTTCAATTCTTCACCCCATTTCAACTTTTACAATCATATCCCATGCTAGGCCTTACCTTGGCTATTTACACTATCACGAGTCTAAGATCATACCATTGCGCTTAAGGTCGCGGAACCTTTAATCGGCCCTCGTCATCACCCACGGTGCGTGGCACAAGTGATTGGCTTATTACCATGTGCACGGTCACTTATGCATCGCACCTGTAGGATGACTCGTGTCTTTGGTCCACACGACAACAAGCCATCATGGTTACACCCCCACTCTTGTAGTGGTCTTCTGGCCAAATTTTCCCGTCCAGCTTCACTTTCATTGAGACCTTTTAAATCTCACCTTTTCTCAACAAAGCCTCTTACTCTTGAGGCACGAACTTTCAGCCATCCTACATCAGGTTCATTCTCAACCCGCAATAGACACCTGATTTAAACCATGCATAATGGTTCCTCTTGTCCTCCTTGGCAAGGACATCACCATGATAGCAACGAATTTCTCCCCCACGATCGTTGCATTTCAAAATTCACCGATACCAGCCTTCATGGCCATTCACACTCGGCTTCAAGGTCTTACCATGCATAATGGTTACCTTTGACCTTCCTGATAACTTCTTTTCCCTAACCGCGACGATGACACCACCATGCCATCTCAAAAGACTTGATGCTCTCTGAATCTCACTGGTCACCACAACCAGCACGACCCCATTCTTAGGTCGTCTTCCTCACATCACCTTTTATACATATAACATCTAGCTAAATCCCTGAGAGACTCTGGCTTCTCCCGGATTTCTTATACACTTGCTACAACCAACTCACACTACTCGGTGAGCAACCACATGGCTCTAACACCATAACAACTTCACTAGCCGATTTCTTTTCACAACCATTAACCTTAGACACGAGGTTAATTCTCATCAATTGCCCACACACTATGGCATCCCTCTAGTTGTATCACTCACAGCCATTAGGTGATTTCATCACTTCAACACCATTTCTGGAAACCAATCTCGTCCCACTAGCTCTTCCTTCGAGCTCTCTTTACACATTAGTGACATTTTAAATTTGCCCTTATCTTCCATCTAACCAACTCGATTTAATCTATCCGGATAGCTCTGCTCACAACTCACACAACCTTCCTCTAGGCACTGCACTTGCAATCATCGACTACTGCTTCGATTTAAACTCCATCACTGGAAATCACCCCTGCCACTCATGTGGAATTCACACTTCCACTGGATGCCGTAGGACTCAACTTCCCACTCAGGCACTTGCCATTACGCTGGCCTTTCCCTGGGTGATCTTTCCTGATAGAGTTGTAGCGCCTTAGGAAGTTCATCTCGCACCGTTGCCTCATGCTCAACCTCTCTTGGGAGAACATCTCCAGTTCTACCCTGATCACATTTCAACACTACTATTGATAGCTCTCATTCCAAAGCCACACTCCTCTGAGTGGCACATTTCTACCCTGACCAACCATCTTTTATCACCTTGCATCTCTTTCTCACAATTTGCCTGTTCTACCCACCAGGACCCGCTGAACCTTTATACTAAAGGCATGCACGGTACCAACAAGGCTTTACCTCAGGCCCTCGAGCCTCACGCTCCATTATTGCCATCAGGTGCTACCACCTGGCAATTTCTCATGTGTCATCAACTGGAAACCCTTCCAGTGCCACATGAGGACACTTCCTCATTTCGCATCGACACAACCAAGACTAACACCAGCCTGTGCAATTGCGCACCTTCACAGATTTCAAATCGTGCCTTAGCCACACGTTCAGCCTACCACAACTCACATCACTGGATTAGAGATTGCTATATTTGAAACCTCCGCACGCTTCAATTTCCCCATCGGATGGTTGGCTTCCATTTCGTAAGTCTCGCCCTCCACGACACTTACGTATCATTCTCGAGCCATTTACCAACTCTACCAATCAATCCCATCTTCACGCATTACTACAAGATCACACTGGGTACATCATCCTAATTTACCAGATCACTTCGATCAAATTTAACCACAACTATTTTAGCATCCTTTAGCAAGGAGCATCGCCACACCTCTTGTTATCACACCACAAGATATCACTCCCTCGATTCACAAACTTTCTTGCTGCCTTGACACCAGCAGCACTACCACCATACCTCAACCCTTTCAGAATTTTAGGTCTGGCTCAGGCATAACCTATAGCATACCCCAAGTCTTCGGTGTCTAATCGTCTCCACCACAGATAGGTTACTCCACGTGAAGGGCTGCAGTCCCTCTTGTGGACTAACCATCTGCATCCAGTGGTCCCTAGCATTAGACCCGTCACTGATAGGTGTCAACCGTAGCATTATTCCCACGCTAGACCCGTTTCTTTTCCCCAGGTTTCTTTCTCAAACACCTCATAGATCTTCAGTCCCTGACCATCTGCATAATCACTATGTTGCCCTGTGCTTTAGGTGCTCCAACACCTTGTCACCATCATCGTGTCACTCCCATACACTAGCCCAACACTGGTTCCCCATCGTATTGCCCTGTGCTTCAGAGAGTCAACACCCAATCACGTGTCACTCCCATACACTGGCCTAACACTGGTTCCCCATCGTGTTGTCCTGTGCTTTAGAGAGTTAACACCCAATCACTATTACTGTGTTGTCCCTTACACTGGCCCAACAACAGTTTCCTACAGCATGGTTCAGGTCCCACTCTGATCTGCTTTGCACCCCGTATCGTGACTTTCACCTTCCAGTCACACCTCTGCTATCGAACTCGACATGACTACCTCGCCACGCTCGCAGCCACTATTCCTACCAGGCGTCCTACTTGACAACAAATCTATCGGATCACTACCGCGTTCCATGATTCCTCCTTAGGACTACTCTAAATGTCCTATCCTGCACGGAAGACTTTCGGTCTCACTTGTCCAATTTCCTAAGGTGTTGCTCCACATTCTCGGCATCTGATCGTCACCTATAGTTCACTAAATTGCTCAGGCCCATGGGCCACTTGCCCTTAACGCGAGCCAACTCATTAGTCCTCTGCCACACGATCCATAGCATCAGATCTATTACATCGAGCTTTGCACCCTTAACATCAAGGCTACTTAAAGCCTTCCCGAGCTACGCTGGTTCCACCACCATCTTACCAACGCCATCTTATTTGGTTATCCTTGCCTTGATAACCTTAAGCTCATACCATAAGCCCTACTCCTCATGACTTCACATCTCTTACCGCTTCAAGACTCCCAAACCATTTCACCTCTTAAGGCCTCATGATTTTACCCTACAAGATCACACCTCACAGCTCTCACTCAACATTTGAAAGCTCCAACTTTCCACGACAATGGATCCCAATCCATCATGATTCATTTGCCCCCGAGCTCATCCTAGAGCTTGGTTATCATAGATCTCTCAATCCATAACCAACCTACTGAGCCTACCTTAGGCTCTGGCACCCATAACCCTAAAGTACCCACCATTACCCTCTAGGTAAATTGAGACCTCTCGTCTCTTCTTGCACACTCATAAATGCCTTCAGTCACTACGCCCGACCTGACCTTTCTGTACGCCTTGCTCGGGCTCCCATGACTTGAATATAAAATTCGGGGCTTCCACATTGCTCACCATGCCTCAGCCCACTTGGCATCCAAAGTTGGCATTTCTTGTGCGCGCATAGCCCACGGATGTCCTGTTACCACAATTCACTGCCCTCGGCCCACACCGCTCATACCCTTCGTTGGGTGACCTCTGCATTTACCATTAAGGGTCCCGTAACCTTATGCATCATCTCGACCCCAGGTATCATAATGAGGGTCTATTCACCTCTCATCTCCCGACCTTAGGTGTCTCGCCTGACCCCAAGTGTCAATAAGAGTTCAGATTAACCCCTCATCCATCATTCACATGAACGGTTACTTTGGCCTTTCACAACTAGGACTTCTAACCCAATGGCTCTCACATGCATATTCACGCAAGCTCAACTCCTTTATCCCAAATCTGGATTCCCCTGGATTCCAGCTCGACTCACTTGGAATTTCCATCTCACACAAACACCTGCTAGGGTCCATTCGCCACACACCTATCCTTTCTTAGAATAAATCCCATTTCATTATGAAATCAACTAGGGTCCACTCATACCCTAGGCACGTCCCTTCCAGGATCGTCACAACGATACAATCATATGGCACCATATGCATCCTTCGTGCACAACGCACACCCGACTCCCCTCGGAGTCTTTCTGCAAGCCACCAACGTCATGCCTACTTTTGGCCATGACTGTCATATACCTCACATGCTCACTCCACTTAGAGTCTCTCTACAAGCAACTTTTGCTTGTTCCATTCCCGGAGCTTGTCACACAACCTGTTGACGACTTCTTTCTTTGGGTTTCAAGCTAATTTCAACCTTAGCTCACCCTGGTTCAAGCACGCAACCCTTAGCACGTCACCTCTACGGGAACCACTCCATTCCCTCATACGGGCTTGTGCATCTCCCCAACATACGTTAGTCCACTAATCCCTTCCTGGATTAGCTATACCTCGAGCTCTCCTTGTCTCATCATGATCCTTATCATGACTCGGCTTTGTGTCCCCACACAAGCCTCAATACTTCAATCGCAAGGAACTCTTATCCTTAGAATGCCTCATGAACCTCCAAATTTCCACATTCGGGTTCTTGATACCAATACCCACACTTGGGCATTTGACTCTTCATTGCTCGAACCGTATATCTCTTACGGTATATCATCTCAAACATGATATTTTCTCATTCCTGTCGCAGGAATATCCGAGCACTCCATTCGCATAACCTCCAGCTTTAATGCCCCGACCCACTCCTAGGGTCCTCGGTCACTTGTGGTCCTACCTCCAAGGCCTTTCGATCAACCTTCGACCACATTTCTCCAAGCATCTTCCACTTGATGCTCCAACCATGCTCTGATACCAATCTGTAACGCCCCGCTCCCACTTACGGGTGTTACTCGTGAACAATTACCCGAATTGTCCACTTGCTCGGCCTTAGGTGAAGGGTGGACCATGTTTCAAGATGAAATGCCCTAGGTGGGAACTAGGCTTGTCCTTCCCTTCCCTCATTCCCAGGATTCACTAGCGAAATTAGGCTTTAACCACACAGCATTGGCTAAAAAGAAAACTCATGAAAATGCCCAACCGCTATTTCTTATTTATATTTAATTCTTTTCCCATCCAAGAATTTACCGGGCTCCATAAATCACCATTTAAAACCAATCCATTGATTGATTACCACTTTTGGAGGAAAAACTCAAATTTTTAATTTTTCAAAAATTTCGGCATTTTCTCCAAAATGCCCGAAAATCCCTTTATTTTTGAAAACTCCTCCGGGGCCCAAATTCAATTCAGAAATGGCCCAAAATCCCCAAAAATCCAATTTTTTAAAAAAAATTGACCGGCGGGGTCCGCTGGCACGCCCGAGGCCCGAGTAGGACCCCGCTGGCCGTTTGCCGCGCGCGCGGCTGGCCGCCTGCGGCCTGCTGCTAGTGCAGCAGCCCTCTGCTACCTTTTTCACTTCTCTTCTTCTCTTTTTTTTTTTTTATTTGGGGCTTCCAAACCCAATTTTTTTCAGAAATTTAAAATAAATAAAATACCTCACTTTTCTTCAAATTTACCTTTATTTCTCCATAAATAAGGCTTAAACAATATTCTTGATGCTTCCACAACATACATCAAACACCCACTACCTTTCCAACAAAAATCCTTTTTACTTGGATCTTGGTTGCTTCTCACAACACACCCAATAATGAGACTTACACCACAACTTAGGCTTCACATGCCATAAGCCAATGCCTCACTTTCTAAATAGAAACATACATTCTAATATAAAATACACACATGCTCTTGGGCTTCAACAAGCCATTATCAAACAAATAAAATTACATCTCATACATTAAACATAACAAGTTAGGCTCCCTTAAGCCATACAATACACTTGAATCATCATTTCCATGCCTCCACATGCCAATCCACCTTGTATTGATTTTTCCATGCTTCCACAACCTATAGGTGAGGATAAAAACCTCATGAGCTATTAAGCTCAATAAGGGTGCAATAACAAATAAATATGAACATAACAAGTTTATATGATGCCAAGTGCATGCAAATGTGGCTAGGTTTCTTTGCCCTCACAACCCTCCAAGGTTGAGGCATCAACCCACCATTTCAACCATGTTCTCAAACTAACCTACGGCCATAAGTCTCATGAACATAAAAGAACATGCTAAATGCAATATATACATTTATGAAACACATTTATAACACATTGCAAGGCCACCCTCCCATGGGGCCATCCCTTACCTCTTCTTGAATCTTTAAAAATCTCCTTGTTTCATTGCCTTCAACCCTTGCTCTTTCTCAAGAACTTCTTCTTTTCTTTGAATCTTCAAGAATCACTTAGCTTCATTTCCCACTCTTTTCCTTAAGCGCCTCTTAAACAAAAATTTAAAGAAGCTAAGCTACCAAATAAAGGAAGTGGAAGAACTTAAACAAGCCTAAGGAAAGTACTTACATTCTTCTTTCCTTTCCTTTTTCTCTTCATTTATTTCTTCCATGAGAGACTTCTTCCTATCTCTCTTCTTTCTTCCTTCAAGACACTTCAAATGGAAAAATTTGAGGCTAAAGCACTCTATTCCTTTTTATACTACTCTTGTCTTGAAATCTCACTTTCAAGACTTCATCTTAGCCTTTGATTTCCAATGGCTTTTTGAGAGAAAATCCCAACCATCCATCTCTTTGGATTTAATACATCTCTCTTAGAAGAAACACAATCCATGCCATTTCCTTCCTTTAAATCTCATCCATTGGATTACCTTTGCCTTTACAAGACTTCATCTTCACCATTAAAAGAAAGCACAATCCATGTGCCTTTCAAAGAATTAATCTTAGCCCTCCAAAATTAGTCTTTAAATTAAATCATTAATATGTTGGCAATCCTTGCCAACTTCCAAGACTAAATGGTGGCCTTTAGATTATTTTTCATTTCCAAGAATCAATCTCATCCTTCCAATTTTTCATTTCTTTCCCATTTAAATTAATGGGACTATTTTCACCCCATCACATTTGAGAGACATAAAACATTTATTTCACATTTAATAAATCTCACAATTTTTCATCATTAATGGGAGACTAATTTTCCATTTTTCTTTGGATTTATTTAATTCTCCATATTTTTCAAGGCATTAATGGTGACCATTTTCCATTTTCTTTTGGATTTTCTTTAATCCATGTAATCATGCCTCTCATTAAATGCTTGAAAGACAATTTATCATTTCTTTTGCATTTAATTAAATCACCCCAATTATACTTGAACCACAAAATGCCAAGTGTCACAACAAGACACTAACCTTGGTTTCCAAGTTTTAATCTCATCCCTCCATATGGCACTACCACATTAATTCACCAATTTAGGGAAAACATAATTATTTTCTCAATTAATAGAACATCCACCATTTTCCCAATATTCCATAATTAAATTCTTTTATGGAATTAAATTCTAAAATTTCCAAAATACCCTTTGTGAATTTATTAATCCCATATATCTCCACATAAATACAAAATTGAGATTTAATTCACTTATTCACCTAATTCTACATATAAATTATTTCCAATTTATCAAAATACACTTCATTGGATTTCACTATCCAAATTATCAAAATATCCCTCTTATAGGACACCCTCAATCTCAAGAACTCATTACCTCCTCAAGGGTATTTTTGAAAGTTTTTCTCACTTCCTTTCTCATTCTCTTAACACACGTAATACTGGGTGTTACATTGGGGCGAGCTTAATGTGCTAGGAAAAAGCCCGTCCAATTAACCTTTTGGCATGCCTCGATCTTAATTCTTTCTAAATTCTTGGTTTGGTTGTTCAAGTTTCACTATTATTGTTCATGATTCAAATTGTTGAAGCAGATCCATATTCCCAAGTATTTCTACAATTATTTTCTTACAAAGTGATGCTTCATTGATGCTTCTTTTAGTTGTATATATTTGGTTTTATCCCATGTATCTTTTGATCGCTAGCTTTATTTCCTCTAGTTGTCTCATGCTGCTTGCGCTCTGGGCTCACTAGTCTTGGTAGGTTTCATACTTGCCTGCATGACCCTTTTCAAATCACTTTCCCATCCGTCATGCATGAGGAGTCTTAAGCTAATTAAGTTAGCCCCTTGGCCATACAGTGGTCATGTGCCCTCAGGTGCGTTGCTTGCACCCTTCTGTGTTAGGCTTTTCCATAGTGTTTGGAGGCTTTATAGTATATAACCTTTTGGCGTTGTTGGTCTCCTAGCTTTTCTTGCCAGCCCTTTTGTTATTGTTCTCTCTTTGGTTGGCCTCGACCTTAATGTTTGTCTTCTAGGAAGAGAAAGTCATATATAGTTGGACTAATTTATTGTATTCTTTCCATATGTAATATTCTTGATTCTGCTAGCCAAAAATATTATGTCACATATTGATATTTTCCTTTTCTTTTGGGTAAATCATATATTGATATTTTCAATGTCTGATGAATTGTATTATAAACTTGTTAATACTATGATTAATAGCGGCATTTTTACTCTGGATTGCTATCCCGCAGCGTTTCCCATATAACACCGATCGTGGGGTTTTCCATGAAATGTCATTATATTCTTGTGTGCAGGTCCTTGATTCATATGATAAATTGTGTGCGAGTTCCTTAACATCTCATTTGATTAATTAATAAAGACATACAAACGTATTTGAGATTTGGGAGGATAGACAAATCAGAGCATGGAAAATCAAAATATATGTCACAGTTGATCACATTTTGTGGGCATGAATGATATGGTTTCCCTGGCTAGGTCATGAACCACCAACATGTTCTGCTGTTGAACATTGCCAAAGATGGACATCCCACTTGAACTTCCCATGGCCAAACACATTAACCCCACACTTGAATCTGCAATCATGTAGTTTTCCCCTGGCAACTCCAAATCCGCCCCTTCAAAATGGAACACCAACATAGGCACCTCCACCTCCCTCGTCGCATCGTTAGATGACGGCAAGCTGAAACAAAGGTCTAGATCAGACGCCCTTGATCTGTGCACGGAGAGCTTTGTTTGTGAAATGAACTCTTTCTTGACCATCTCAAAAGCCTTCTCTTCCAAGTATGAAATGGTGGTGCCCGAGTCTATGATCATGCCACCACTTCCATCTTCTTTAAGTGCAAAAGTGGATCTCTTGATGGGTAATAGGGTTTCACCTACTGTGATTCCCTCAAGAGACAGGTAATAGAAAGAGGGCTGTGATGGGTTTTTAATCAAAGGGGTGGTTTTGATTGCAGGGTAATTTGTGGTGTTTACACTTGCTAGAGATCCCATCAAAAGAGTACTAGCACTTGCTTTGGATTCATCACCAATGGAAGTTAGACAGTACGAGAACTTAGGCTCGCTGAGCTGCGAAACCAGCGACAATGGCCCGCGCCCGAGCCCCACTAGACCCGAGCCTTGGCTGAACCCATCTCCCTCATTGTCTTCTCCACAACCAAACCCTATTTTGGGCACTGAAACCTTGTCGAATGTGAAGGTTTCGGAGACTAAAATGCCTTGAGTTGAGGAATAATCACCATATGTGTAGAGATATTCACATCCATCACCACAGCTGGAATGTGGTAATGCCTCACAAAGAGGGCTAGAGCATGAGAGCTTCGAGAAAGAAGACGACTTCTTGGGATCAAAGATTGGGGAGGGCTGATCGAAACACTGCAGGCAGGGTTTGCACTGAGTCCATATCAGATCGCTGCCAGTGTCCATTATAGCATAGAAGGGCTCTGGTGGAGTGCCTATTGATAGCTTCATTAGAAACTCTCCACTTCCGGGATGAACAGCCGACTTGACTTGAGAATCTGTGGCAGCCAATGCCAGGGAATTGAGCTTCTGAAGCCTGTGCTTTCCACGCTTCATGGCCCGGCTTATACGTTCGAATTTGGTGAAATTTCCTCCTGAGTCAATGTGTTCAAGAGCGACTCTGAACCCGGTTGGCACATTCTGGCGATCAAGAGCTCGTCTTGAGATTGAAGATGATGGTGAAGCTAATAGGAGACTCACAGCTAGTGCTGCAAATAGCATTGGGAATGCCGAAGATGGCAACGAAGCCATGGATTCACAGTAAGAATGACACCTAAATGATCGATCATCTTTATATATATATGACTAGACTAGATGATTTATCGAGGCAGGCTTTATCAGTTGACAAACATTTCAATTGGATAGGTTGGTGTACTAACTCTTCTGTTGATGATACAAGAAGATAGAATATGAATTGAGAAGCCATAAGGGACTGTTCCAGTACTCAGATAGGGAGTTCCTCTCTGCAGATGCATCTTTTTCTTCATTTAGGTGGCTCCCCAAATCCAAACTTTAACTGTTATATATAGACCGTTCGTGCATGCCTGGTTTTAATTGTTAGTTCGTCCAACTAACCTACATCGTGGAAACTTTCAAGGTGAAGTGACCTTTTAAACAATCATAATCCAGAAGGGTATAGCACTGTAGTAATCTTACTTATTATTTTGTGTTTTTGTTTTTTATTTTTCTTTTTTTTTTTTTTTATCACGACAACACATAACCAAATATCTTATCGGGATAAAATAGATAAATTCATTGATTACACATAGTATAAACAAACTAATGCATTAGGGCAAACCCACAAAATTTAAGCGTGGGTCGCCCCTAGATTCTACACACAAATTATGTACACTAAACAAATACATAAAAATTTAAACTATCTAATGACAAATCAATGAAGGCTATATAGTCTTTACGACAAAGGCAATCCTCCAGTTGCCATTTGGTTATTATTGCTTTGGTAAGGGTAACCTTTCTCTCTCTCTCTCTCTCTCTATATATATATAAAGTTGAATCTAAAACATTTAAATCACATTAATTATATTAAATGTATTACGTTATTAAAACTATTAAATTATATCAAAATAATTCAAATAATTATTCTTTCATTTTCCCATTTTGTTATTGAAATGAATTTTTATAGGTCCAATAAACTATAAGAAATTTGGTGAATTTTTATCAATTAAATAATTATCGAAACAAATCAAATGAATAACTAGAAGGATAAGTTAATGTAGTAATCTAATGAAACTCAAATAAAAAAAAGATAAATTAATATTCATCTCTGTTTTAACATTAAGTTACATGAAAATTATTTAAATTTATGCGACTTCATTTTTTATTTCTGTTATTGAAAGATATTTTTCTTAATGTACATTAAAACTATTAAATGATATAAAGAAATTTGTAATGGCTTGAATAAATTTAAAGGAATTTGTAAAGTTTTACAAATTTAAAAATTATTTAAAGGACATTAAATGAATAAACAAAGTTGAATTTGAAAATTTTATATAATGTGTATACAGATTTTAATAGTTTTGGAATGAGTTTAAAATCAAATTAATTCACATTATTAGCTCCAACAAATTACATTAACATTGTTAAAATGAACTCCTTTTCTATTTTCTCATTTTTATTTGTATGAATTTGCTGTGTTAAAATAGACTCAAAAGAATTTAAAGTTATGTAAATATAAATAAATTTATTTAAATGAAAAAGTATTTACTATTATTATTTAATGACACTTCAGAGCACAAAATTATTTTTTCCCTTAAGAGATTGTCAAAAGTATAGAATATTACACTCAATACCTATTATTATTTTAAAATTCAATTATAGTTTTAAAAAATTAATTTATTGACAATAAATTATTTAAATTATATTTTATGATAACAAAAAATTTAATCTAATTTCTATATAAAAATAATATATGCATTTAAACCTGTACTTTGCGAGCTCATATTGCTAATATTATACAATAGAAATTTTTGTACATGATTCTCACCTAAGACAATGTGAACTATTTAGATTCATGCGAGGAGACGCTCTTTTAGTGCTTGCTAGTCACAACCTACGTCTCTAGACATGTTGATTATGTCATTTGTCATTTGAAATACTTGGGATATAAAAGCATGCATTTAAGTAATATTATTACGTTTAATATATGTTTGTTTCATTGGACTTTACGTTTGACTTTAACATTTAACCTATATTTGTGGTTTGATCATTAAACAGCTTGAGATAATTGTGTAGTGAGTTGCTTGTACAGGTTGAATATAAATAATTGTGTTATTTGTTTTGGGGACCTAAACAAACAAATAAGACCATTAAAGATTTTGGAAATTTAGCGGCAAATTTGTGTTGTTGCTAAACAACTCCATTAATATATATATATATATATATATATTATTTAGCAATGGTTTATTATTGCCACTAGAAATCAATACAATTTTTAAATATTAAATGCAGTGAAGGTTATAAACTGTAACTAAAAGTTAATATTATAAAATTTAAAATTTAGTTGATACTAAATGTAGCGACGGTCGGTTATAAATTGTAGTCTTTGAAGACAAATAAAAATAACTTTTTAATATAGCAAGTGTTCTGTAACTGCTGCCAAAAGCAAATTAAATACATCAAAATTAGATATTGTTTGCAAATCATTGCAAAAATAAAAGAAAATAATGTCTGAAATTTCAGTTTAAATTTTACAGTGATAAGAAACTGCTCTTTAGATTGCCATAAAATATTTTGGAGAGAGCCCTCAGTTTTGCTCAAGATAAGAGAGATTATCATCCCATAGGGAAGTTTTGTTGAGGATTTTCCAAAGGAAGATTGAAAGGAACTTTAAATATTGCACACCACATGATGATCAAATCATCTGATGTGACAATATTTTATAAGCCACCTTGAGGATTAATGGATGTGGCAATAAAATGATGTAGAACCCTATGTTCTGGATCTAAGATTTCTTGACACGTAGGATGCTCTTCAGGGATGAATTCTTCAGCTTTTCTAGTGAGGAATGTCCAGATTTCATTTAGGCAGTAGTTGGTATCATCAAGATAGGTTTCACAATATGGTAAGGAGAAGTCAAAACAGAATTGTTGTGAAGTGTGTACATATTCTTGACCTTTGAATCTGAATCTTATATCAAGAGTGGAGTATTCTTCTAGTGTATTTGGAAACAGATTTTTGGGAAGACTTGAATAGAATTCTGCTTTTGGATCAGGATAACAGTGTAGATTTAAGTTAGAGAGATGGAGCCATCCTAATCCTAAATTTGTGATCCATGTTTTCAAATGGTTATCGAAATTTATTGATTCAAACTCATCCCAATTTATATTTCTTCTGGGTAAAAAACCTCTAGATAGGAATCTTGAGAATAGAAGTTTGTGTCTATTATTCTTGAATTTTTCACATCTAGTTACTGAAGGTGATGGAAATGTTGATGTTTGATTTTGAGCTATGTTTGTTCTAGCTTTGTGTAGCTTAAATGAGGAGGTTTTTAAAGATGTTGAATCTCCCTTTTGTTTTTGTAATGACCTGTTATTGGGTCTAGGGTGTTTGATTAATATTGGAAGTTATTTTGATATGTCATAATCAATGTAATTAAAATGATTTAAATGACATAAGCCCAAAAATGGAGGAATTCATGTGTGAGGAAAGTCCAAGTAAATGAGTGGCAAATAAATGGAAAAGTCAAAGTGTTAAAAGAGTTGAGAAGTCAATGGGCTAGAAATGTTGATAAAGACGCAAAGTGATAAAAATACCATTTTGGGGAAAAATGAATGTAAGGGAATTATTGTATGAGTGAATATTTAAAATATGAATTATGTGTGAAATGGGTTGGGCCAAGGGTCTAAAGGCCCAATAAACTTAAAGGGTGGAAATTTAAATGAAATGGGTTGGGCCAAGTATAAAAAAGGCCCCACAAAAGTGATGGTTGAAAAGATACACCATTGGGCCCATTATGAATTGGGCTTGGGCCAAGTGCATAAATGTTGCATTTTAACTAAATAGATTATGAATAAATATATTTACATGTACTATATGGGTGAAAAATAAAATGAAAATGAAAATGAAAAAGGGAAAAAATGAAGCTAATGACCAATAAGGGTTTAATGTACATGTTGTGTTTGAAAAAGGTGAAGACAAATGAGAAATTTCATAATCGGATAGAATAAAGAAAAAAGGAAAGAAAAAGCAAATGATGCAAAATGGCCAAAATGACCAAAATGGACATGAAATATTATGTGTATATGTGTGTGCATAAAGTAAGAGCAAAAGGGTAAAAGCAAAAGGGGGTGGCTGGCAACCACTCCTCCCCCCCCCCCACCTCTTCTTCTTCTTCTTCTTCTTCTTCTTTATTCCTTTATCATTTGCATCTTTTTCTTTCTCTATTTTTCTACTTGCTTGGAGCTTCAAAGAGTAAGGATTTCAGCTTTAATGGAAGGCATCTTCTTCTTCCTCTTTTATATTGTGCAACTTTTCCTTTTCTTTCGGTTGGAATGTCACAATGTCTTTGTTCTTCATATTCTTGTTGTTAAAACTATTTTTATATTGATTGTATAATTATCTTCATTTTTTCCTAAATCTTGTGGCTTGTCTAAATCTCTTGTCGGGTCTTGTTGTTGGTCTTGTAGGGTTGTTCATCCCGTATTTTCTTTAAGGAATGACAACTTAGGGGTTAGGAAATCATCTATAGGGGTTCGTAAAGATAGAGCCAATTGTTTTGTGTAAAAGTAAACTCTATATGATAAGTTCTTGACCAAGTCGACTAAGGCGGCCAAGAGTTGACTCCCACATCCCCAGAGTCGACTCCTCTTAATATAGGCAATTAGCATAGACACTACATGAAATGCTTAAAGATTTATATAGAGAGAATACCTCGAATATACTCTACCCTTGATCTCCACTTTAGCATTTCTTTGAGCTTCAAGAAGTCCAATTTCTTTTGATATTCTAATGAGTTTGTTTGACTTCTTCTTCTTTGTCTATCTTTGGATATTTTCTTCTAACACTTGACAATATGATTTTGAAACATGTCATTCTCAAATTTGCACTTATAGAACTTAGAAGAAACCATTTGGTACCCATTTTCTTTGGATCCTCAAGTATTAGTATAATAATCATCACATGAGAATCACCCTTAAAGTTCACTACATCTTAGGGTCACATAAGAACTTTTCTTAGATCTAAACTATGTGGCCTAATTTTCATCTTTTTCAGACATGGTCAGTTCAGGCTATGATCTGAGAGTTTCTAATATTTTTTTTTAATTTTCCCAAGCCAAGAGAAAAAAATTGATATGAAATCCCTTTTTGAAAAATATTTTTGAGAAATAATGCAACTGATTTTGAACACTTTATGATGAAATGCAATTTTCAAACCTAGTATCTCTTGTGAACACATGTCAGAGAAATTTCGTGAGTCATCTAAGCATTGTACTCATTAACGATATTCAATGTAGAAGTAGAGATTATCTTCTCTTCATTTTTATTTAAACATACTTAGTGACGTGATTAAATGTTAGAATTAATAAAGCAAGAGTCAATATCTTCATTTGAGTATTTCAAGAATTTGAAAACTCATTGGATAAACAAGTTTGCAGGAGAGAGAAAATTATGATTTTATCTGTGCTCATTAAAATCACTCAATTCATATCAACAAAACTCATAGAATCATATAGATG
Organism: Diospyros kaki; assembly: GCA_036245055.1. NCBI lineage: Eukaryota > Viridiplantae > Streptophyta > Magnoliopsida > Ericales > Ebenaceae > Diospyros > Diospyros kaki. The sequence continues at coordinate 33,076,287 of BSEG01000016.1, read as the reverse complement.
AAAAACATTAAATCTCATTCATCATAACTAATGCCATCAAAATGAGAAGCAATATCCATGAGATATGCCTTCTAGAAACAATGAACTTCAGAGATAGCTAAGGATCACTCTTGGTAGTTGAGCCAAAATATAGAACACTTGCTCTGATACCACTTATAAGTTACCTTCAAGAGTGTGCACCCAAGAGGATAGTCAATTGGATGTTTTCAAAATTTTTTCTATTTTTAAAATTCACACATAAAATTTGATTTTGAATAATTATCTTTTCAAATAAGAACTATTGCTGAGAATAAAGATTATAATGAAGGGAAATTGAAATTACGAAATTCATATTTCATGAGAAAACATTTATGATTGAAGAGGTAAAAGATAAGGATTAAGACAAGATGTGAAAATATTCATCAAGTGAAAATCAAATATGAAAAGGAACAAGAAGCAAGCTGAAGACACAATATTTATAGTGGTTCAGCCAAAATGCCTACGTCCACTACCTTGATTGCTCTTCAAGGATTTTGAGCACTCCATTAAAAGAATAATTTTTCAAGAGATCAACTACAACCCATACATGGCTTTTACGGACTCAGCTGGAACCTCAATTCTTATGAGATAAACTGAGACTTCTATTTTTTCAGATTTAACAGTAATCTCTACTTTTATGGAGAAAGTAGCACCCTTAGAAACCTTTTATGGGATCAAGTTGAACCCTTACAAATACTTGTTAGAAAGACAATTTAAAAATAAGCTCACAGGAAGATAACCTAAAATGAGAATAAACAAAGCTCACTAAGGTATTTAGAAGAAGAGTGTAAAGGATAGAAATACAACTTTTTTGTCAAATTCTGGTTCAAAATGATCTTTCTTGAAGCTTATCCAGATGAAGGTTTGAGATGAAAGAAAAATATAATCATGAAAAGGTAATCACTCAACCAATATAGATTGGTCTGTAACAAGCATAACTTGGCTAGTCCTTAGCTCAGTTTAACTTGATATTATCTTAAGATAGTTGGAAAGGCAACAGCTTGATCTCATACAGCTCATGGCCTTTTAAAGAAGCTTTGAGGAACTTGAATGTTTGTTACATGTACATCTCAATAGCTTCTTTGATTTGACTAATAATAGTCAAATTAGTTGTACAAAATATGCATATATTCAGGAAGAAAGCATTTTGCACAGCATATAAGCATATTTTTCTTTCTATTAAAAGAGAAAACAATCAAACTACATAAAATAAACAAATAAAGCTCAAATAATAGAAACTATCCTTTCTGGTCACTCTAAATAGCAGCTAGGTAATGGCTATATTTTTTCAATTCTGTCACACAAATACTCGAGTGAAAAATAATGATACTAGATTCGATTTGGCACAATACTCAAGTAGACTAAATGACAATCGATTAAGCACAAGCTTCAGTGGATTGCATAAATATTCAGTTGATTACTCTATTCAAGCTAATTCACTCGACTGGGTTATATATACTATATACTCGATTGGATGGATAAACACTATTTGAACACTAGATAACTTTCAATCAATTAGCCGATTGGCTTTAGAAATAATACTTAGTTGAAAATTTTTCGTTTTCAATGGGACATGTTGCCACTTGAATATAAAATACCTAATAGTGATTGGAAAAAAGATACAAATGCTTACTTTCTGTTCTTTTCAAAATATTTGTCTATGGTACTTAACCTACTCAACTAAATGAATCAAGATACTCGATTTCGTACTTCAATCGATTGCTACCTTAGTCTAAAGACTTCACATCCTATAGACAATCCAATACTCGATTGGATGAATTTGTTCTTCAATTGATGATGCAAGCACAGAGATTTGATATTTTAGCACATTATTTCCAATTGATTGGTGAATATGATTTACTCGATTGTTGACTTAAATATTTGAATATATTTTTCATCACTTGATTTACTTGAGTAGATTTGAATTCCCTTGAATTATGCATAAGGGCTCACTAAATTATTTGATATATAATTAATTAAAGTTTTGTATTAATATTTTATTATTAACATCATCATCAAAACATAATTAATACATTAACTCAACATTGAACAAGGAGCTCCAAGGGCTAAAAGAGGCATTTGAAGGACACATTCTGTACTTGTGAGGAATGAGCTGATAAGCTTGGTTTGGGAGAAGAAGGTCTTCATCCTGGAGCAGATCTTGTGACGAGATGAGGTACTTCTTCAAGACTGGAACAATTAGAAGGAACGCGAGGAAGGGTCCATTATTGAGAAAGCAATTTAGAATAATTCCATTATTGTTGTTATTTATAAATTGAGGTATTATTTTATTTTATTTTTCAAGTTGGAAAATACACTTCTCTTTAGGAAACTTGATTTTTTTTTTTTTAATAATGAAGATATTCTTAAACATGTTCTAAAACTTCAAATATGTCTTGTACAATGTAATTTCTTTTATTCCAAATGAGCATCCCCTTCTACAGACCCTAAAGCATTTCATTATTTATCAATATTTTTTTTTCACTTTATTCTCCTCAGTAAGTAAGAATTTGGATAGAAAGAGAAAAAAGATTAAGAGAAAGAAGATTATATGTAAATGCCCAAGACTATGGACTCGAGCTAGGGCATACATTGACCTAAAATAACAAGAAAAAACTAGTACAGATCAATAGTTGAATTTAATAGAGAAGACAAGAAATGGGAAGATCACACTTACAAATAAGTGCATGCCCCTGCAAGTCATCCTGAGAAGTCATGGTCAAGAGTCGATTAGTCACTAACTAAAGCATATGAATAACCAACATGAGAGCAGAATCAGAGTTGTCTTGAAATAGCGTACCATTTCTATCCATCTAAATACTAGCTATGTACTAGAGTAGCAAGGATGAAATGATGTTGGGTTTTTCAGAAACAGGAAAAGAAAACAGCCAAGTTTGTAAGCAAGAACAATGAGAGGTTGAGACTGCAAAAATGTCTACCTAGCATCATTGATTAAAACTGATATTTATATGTGAATTCAGAACATAAATTCAAAAAAAAAAATTCAGCCTTATCTGATATCTGTTGCATCTAACAGCCATATCTCCTAAGGCACAGCAAAAGAAATAACAAACTTCCTAGTCTTTTGGTCATATTTCAGCATATGTTTTTGACTTGTTCAACTAGTTTATCAGCCACCTCAGCACCTTATGCAGCTCCTGAGACACGTCATTCAACACTCCTCCTTGGCTCTAGAGGTGCAAACTCCAAGCCTTTGCCTCAAGAACTCGAACCTAACTTTAGGAAGCGCTTTTGTCAATATGTCAGCATTTTGATTTTCAGTCTTGCAGTAGACTAAGCATACTTCACCATCTCTTTGTACCTCTCTTAAGAAATACAATTTTATTTTGAAGTGTTTTGTCTTTCCATGAAAGACAGGATTGTTTGCAATTGAAATTGCAGCTTGGTTATCAACATAAATCTGTGTGCTTCTCTTTTCTTCCATGTGTAAATCAATCAGCAGCTTCCTTATCCATAGGGCTTGATTCACAGCTGCAGCAGCTGCAACATATTCTGCTTCAGCTGTGGATTGTGCTATCACATCCTGTTTTTTAGAGCACCATGAGAAAATACCAGAACCAAAAGTGAAACAATAACCAGAGGTGCTTCTCATATCATCAATGCAACCAGCCCAATCACTATCAGAAAATCCATAAAAAATGAAGTCTTTAACCTTACCGAACTTAATACCATAACCAATCGTACCCTTGATGTATCTAGCCACTCTTTTTGCTGCTTGAAAATGGACTTCACTAGCACAATGCATGTATCTTGACAACAAACTTACTGCATGCATTATGTCTGGCCTTGTTGCAGTCAAGTACATTAGGCAGCCTATCAAACTCCTGTAACTTCCTTCATCCACCTTGTCAGTACCATCTTCTTTGCAGAATTTTTCCTTTTGATTCATTGGAGTTGCTGTAGGCTTGCACTCCTCCATGCTGAATTTTTTCAGTAGCTCTTTGGCATATTTTTGTTGACAAATGAAGATTTCATTTTGCTGTTGTTGCACCTCCATCCCAAGGAAGAATGACATCTTCCCAAGATCAGTCATCTCAAAGACATTTTTCATTTCTTCTTTAAACTTCTCAATCAGTTCTTCATTGTTTCCTATTACCAACAAGTCATCAACATATAAAGATACAATAATCACATCTGTGTCTACCTTTTTGACATATAATGTAAATTCACTCAAGCTTTTTGTAAAGCTTAAGTCTGTCAAGTGTGAATCAATCCTGCTGTACTAGGCCCTTAGGGCTTGTTTCAAGCCATATAAGGCCTTTTTCAGCAGATATACCTTGTCCTCAAGTTCCTGGACAGCAAACCCTTCAGGCTGTTCCACAAAGATCTCCTCTTCTAATTTCCCATTTAAAAAAGCTAACTTGACATCCATCTGATATATAATCCATCCTTTTTGTGCTGCAAGAGCTAGCAGCATCCTTATTGTGTCTAGTCTGGCTACTGGGGCAAATGTCTCCGAAAAATCCACCCCAAACATCTGTGCATATCCCTTGACGACCAGCCTTGCCTTGTGTTTGTTCAAAGAACCATCAGGATTAAGCTTGGTTCTGTAAACCCATTGGATTCCTATGGCTTTCTTGTGTGCTGGTCTATCAACCAACTCCCAAGTATTGTTCTTTTCAATCATCCTGAGCTCCTCTTTCATTGCAGCTATCCATTTCTGGTCTGTTGCAGCTTCTTCATAAGCTGCAGGCTCCAATACTGCCACATTGCACCTTTGATAGATATCAGCAAGTGTTCTAGTGCCTCTCACAGGAACTTCATCTATGTTGTCATTCTTCTCCAAGAACTCTAGGTCCTTGTTCTGTTCTGCATCTTCCCAATTCCAGCTTTCTGTTTCAAGAAATTTGATATCCTTGCTAACAATTACTTTGTTAGTTTGTGGCAGATAGATCCTATAGGCTTTTGAAATATTACTATAGCCCACAAAGATCCCTGGTTCTGCTTTCTTATCAAGTTTATCTCTTTTCACCTGTGGAATATAGGAAAAACACAAACAACGAAAATTTTTTAAGTTTAATAACCTTGGTTTGTAACCAAACCAGGCTTCAAAAGGAGTCTTTCTTTTTAAGGCTTTTGTTGGTAGCCTATTGAGCAGAAACACTGATGTACTGACAACCTCTACCCAAAACCTTTTTGGTAACCCTTTCTCATAAAACAGGCACCTTGCCATCTCCATAATTGTTCTATTTTTTCTTTCCACGACTCCATTTTGTTGAGGAGTATATGGAACTGTAAACTGATGTTCAATCCCTACATCCTCACAGAACTTATTGAATTTGTTAGAGGTATACTCAGTCCCATTGTCTAATCTGACCACCTGTATTTTGCAACCACTTTGGTTTTCTACCCATACTTTAAATCTCCAAAATGTATCAGCAACCTCAGACTTGAACTTAAGAAAGTAAATCCAACACATTCTTGTGAAATCATCAATAAAAGCAATGTAATACTTACTTCCTTTCAAAGACGGTGTTGTTTGAGGTCCTCCTACATTTGTATGGACCAATTGCAGCCTCTGTGTAGCTCTCCATGTCTTGTTTTGAGGAAAGGGAAGCCTTGTCTGCTTCCCATATTGGCAGGAAGCACATGCAGGGAGGTTTTCCTCCAATTCAGGTAGGTCTTCCACCAAATTGTTTTTCTTCATAAAAAGTAGGGCAGCATGGTGAAAGTGCCCTAATCTCCTATGCCATAGTGCAGCATTACTGTTCTCTCTTATAACTGCAGCCTGCTCTTCTTCCAGTGGATTCAAAGCAAAGCTTTTGCTTTTCATCTTGACTTTAAACATATCCCTTCCTTCTGCATCCTTGATCATACAACTCTTATCTTGAAACAAGACCTTAAAGCCCTTTTCTAGCAATTGACTGATGCTTAGGAGATTTTGATCAATTTCAGGCACATATAAAACATCAGGGATGAGTTTCAAACCTGAGAGGCTTTTAATGGCCACTGTACCCTTGCCTTTTACTGCAATGCGAGCACCATTTCCAATCTTGACTTTGGAAATGATAGTTCTATCAAGCTCCCTAAAGAGCTCCTGATCAAATGTCATGTGGTTTGTGCAACCACTATCTATAAGCCAGCTGTCACTAGAGCTGCTGCTGGCAAAGCAGGTTGCCACAAACAGCTGCTCCTCATGGAATTGATCTGTCACAGCCTTAGCTTCACCCTCTTCCTGCTGTGTTCTGCAAATTTTCTCCATGTGCCCTATCTGACCACACTTTATGCATTGAACATCTGGCCTCCACAAGCACCTTCTTTGTGGATGGTTAGTCTTTTTGCAATGAGGGCATGGTGGATATGTTTCACTCTTGTTGCTGTTGTTGTTGCCTGTACTTGGTCCAGGCTTCTTGTTGTTGTTTTGCCTCTTCTTCTTGTTCTTGCCTCCTTCATTGTTTTGTAATCTGGCTTTAAAGGCACCCTCCACTGAACCTTCTTGCCTCATGAGCCTCCTTTGCTCCTGTGCTTATAGTGCATTAACAAGTTCTGCCAAGGAAATGCTTGACAGATCCTTGGACTCTTCCAAAGAAGAGATTTTAGCTTCATACTTCTCAGGTAATGTAACCAGAATCTTTTGTACAATACTCTCATCAGAAAGTTCTTTACCAAGTAATCTCACCTTGTTTACAATGCTGAGCAGTTTGTCAGAATATTCTTTGATGGATTCTGACTCTTTCATTCTTTGCATCTCAAATTCCCTGATCAGATTCAGCACCTGCATGTTCTTTGTCCTCTCATTGCCTTGGTATTCCTTCTTGAGATACTCCCAGATATCATTTGCAGATTCTAGGTTCATGATTCTGGTGAAAATTGTGCTTGAAATTGCAGAGTACAAGCAAGCCTTTGCTTTTGATTTTCTGGTCTTTCTCTCCTTATGGTTCTTAATCTGAGCAATTGTTGGATTGTCAAGAAATGCAGGAACTGCGTATGCATTCTCCACTGCTTCCCATAAATCCAAAGCTTCCAAATGAACTGTCATTTTGATAGCCCAGGCTTGATAGTTGTCACCGTCAAAGACTGGTGGTGCAACTAATGGGAATGATCTCTCTGACTCCATTTGATCACAGATTTTGTGTGTTGTGTTTGTGCGGAGGGTTTTGATTTTTGTTTTGGCTCACTCAACTCACAGATCCCTCAAGAAATAAGGCTCTGATACCAATTTGTTGGATTTTTCAGAAACAGGAAAAGAAAACGGTCAAGTTTGTAAGCAAGAACAACGAGAGGTTGAGACTGCAAAAATGTCTACCTAGCATCGTTGATTAAAACTGATATTTATATGTGAATTCATAACAGAAATTCAAAAAAAAATCAGCGTTATCTGATATCTGTTGCATCTAACAGCCATATCTCCTAAGGCACAGCAAAAGAAATAACAAACTTCCTGGTCTTTTGGTCATATTTCAGCACATGTTTTTGACTTGTTCAACCAGTTTATCAGCCACCTCAGCACCTTATGCAGCTCCTGAGACACGTCATTCAACAGATGAAAACATAGTGCCCACGACAACTTATAATTTTTAACCCTTGTTTAACATGACTTAATTTGGCATGGGGTATGCCACTAGTACATGAAATGAGAAAAAGTTGAAATTTATATTTGACCCTAAGGGGATAAAATGGACTATGGTGCATGTTACATGTAGGAAAATAATTTAACAATGAGTTCAAGGGTAATTAATTTGGTTTATGTGGTGAATTAATATTAAATGAGGGGAGAAAAAATATTAATTTAATAGGTTACATGTTACATGTGTTACACGTACTTAAATTAATATTGTTGCATAGGGTTTTGATGATACTGGACTGATCACCGAGGTCTGCCTCGAGCCAAGTACCTGCAAGAGCGGGGCTGTAATCCCCCGGGAGAACTCCGACGCTCAAGTCAGTAGAAGAAATATGCTCAAAATGGAAATTGAACCAGTAGTCAGATGATCCGTACCTGTAGAAGTTGACCTCTATTTAAAGATGACATAGAGCACACTCCGAAAAGATAAAGATAACCTCTGAACCGGACGTTGGAGAGAATCTCGGTTGACCAAGTCAACCTCGTTCAAAATCAAATATGAGATGAAGGATGAAGATCTAGACGACACGTGGCGCTTCTTGAGACAGGCATGTGGCTGCACCATATTGGTAGTCTCCGAGTGTAGTATAGTAATTTTGCCCATAGTAAAATATCCCCTCATCACTTGCCCCCCCAACTCCTTGAGCTGCGAGGGAGAGGAGCTCGGGCAGCTGAAGAAGTAGTCCTCTAAACTTTCCTGCTTTCTTGTAAAAAGAGGTTTTGCAAAAAAGATAAATGAATAAGATTAAAGAGCTCTATTATTGGCTATTGTTGGCTCGTTTCCCAACTAAAAATCCCATCACCACTCCCCATGGCCCTCTAAGGATTTTATAAAAAGGGAGGTGGGGATGGTCCCCTCCTCACAAACACTATTGGAGTGAAAACCTACTTGGGAGTGAAGTAAAAAGGTAAGAGATCTCTCATCTCCTCTTCTCTTTTTTTCTTTCATTTTATTTTATTTACTTACTTCTTTATTTCAATTTTTTTTCTTTTTTTTTAATTATATTGCTTATATTTGCGTGGCCGAGACCGCTGGTCTCGGCCGAGCTGGAGTAGGCCGCGCGCCTCGGCCATGCGGCTTGTCGCGCGAGCAGAGGCCGCGCGCCTCGGCCACGCGGCTTGCCGCGCTGGCCGAGGCCTTGCGCCTCGGCCGCGCAAGGGGCCTACTGCCCCCTTTACTTATCCCTTTTTTTTTTTTTGAAGAAGAAGAAACAATTGGTCTCGGTCTCGTGGGTTTTTTTTTTTTTTTTTAAGAGACCATTGGTCTCGACCTTGAGACCTCTTTTCCCCTTGTCTCTAATTGCTTATTTCTTAGCTGATTTTTCGTGCAGGATTCTCACGGGGTTCAAGAGACTCTAAGTAGTGCCTTCAAGTTCATCAAGGGACGGACCGGCTCCCTCTTAAGGGTTCTCTCGTGCATTTCTCTTCCATCCTTGGAATTCTTCTCATCAGCCGGTATTCCTTTGCCTCCCTTCTCTTATTTTTTGTGGCTTTTTCTTGTCTTTCTTCCCATGTCATGTTGCTTTAGTAAGTCGATCTCCATAGCCTCCTCTAGCAACTCAGATGGGAATAGCTCGGACTCTTCTAGCTCCTCTAGCTCCTCTTCCCAGTCTGGTAGGCAAATAGGAGACGCTGGGACCTCTCGGCCTCGTCCTCATGCCCTTTCTTTCGATAATGATACCGACACAGAATTAGAGCTCCATCGTAACGGTCTCCCTGATGACCTAACCCCTGCCTATTCTTCCTTGTCCGAGGATGAGGTCTCTGGACTCGCCCAGAAATATCATCTCCCCATTAAGGGCTATTGGTATTCTGCACCCTCCAACCTTAGAGCCCATCAATCCCCTCCGGGGGGTTTAACCATCTATGAAACCTCTCTTGAAGCAGGGTGTCGGTTCCCTTTCGAAAGCACCCTAGCCGAGATCTTTCGACTCGTAGGGTTATCTCCTTCTCAACTAGTGCCCAACGGGTGGAGGAACTTAGTCTCTTTCGTTATATGTTGTCGGGGGAGAGGTATTGTCCCCAAAGGTAAACTCTTTTTAAAATTATTTTGCCTCGTATGTGTTGATAAGTCTGAGTTTCACTATTCTTTCATGGCATACCCTGCATGCAAGTTCCTCGTAGACACCCCGTCCTCCTTAAAAGGTTGGAAAAATCAGTATTTTTTTATGGGATCCGCCTCTCTTACTATGGGTGTGCCCACCGCCTGGCGTCGGCCTCCCTGTAAGAATTTCTCTCGTGAAATGACCCCTTTAGAGAGGAGGGACGCCGAGCTTTTGATGGGTTTGGAGCACGTCAGTACCGCCAGATTGATTAACGAGCAAACCCTGTTTCTCGGGGGTCTGTGTCGATACCCCTGCCCAGCAGCTGACACTCCCTTAGGTTGATTTTTCCTGTTCTCTCGTTCCACTTTTTGTTTCTAATTTCTGCTTGCTTCCTTATTCTGACATTTGATCTTATTTTGCTTTGCAGCCAAGATGATCGATGATGCAGAGCTGTGGGGGACAGACAAACAGGCTGTTGAAGAGGCCAAACGGGCCTGGAAAAATGCCAAGAGGCATACCCAAGACTCCAGGCTCCCACCTCGGCATAAGAAATCAAAAGCCTCCGGGTTCCGCTCTTCTCTGCCCCACACAGAGGCAGAAGGCTCTCAGGGCACCGAGCCCCTCTCTGACATGGTTGAAGAAGAGGCGCCTATTCCCGCCAGGGCTCTTCACCGACCCAACTGGAATGTCCATGAGACAGACCACAGTAGCGAGGCTTGGGTGGCGACTCAGCTTATTCAGGGCCTTCCCACTCGAGCAGACATGGAAGGGTCCTCCGACCTGACTTTGGAGACCTTGGAGTCTTGCTACGGCCAAGGCTTGGTTTAGGTTAGCCTTTCGGACTTTTAATATAGAGAACTCTCTCCCCCTATATTCTAACTTTGTGCTATTTAAACAAAGTATTGTTGCTCATAACGAGCTCCAAAGGCGAATGGCGAGAAACTCACAAAGAATGTTGGAGATGGATAATTCCCTTGCCGACTGCCATAGGACCATCGAGCAGCGGGACGAGGATCTGAGGGCTCAACATCAATGAAATGAGGAGCTTGAGGGACGCCTTCAGGGGCTCGAGATTAGCCACCATGCCATGGAGAAAGAGTTAGGACGGACTTGGGAGCGCAACCGGGAGCTTGAAGAGAAGTATGCAATCCCCACCCAACTCCCTGAGGTGAGAGGATTTATTAGAGATGAGCTGCAAGGGGTATGGAGGAGAGGTTTCACCCGCTGCATGGAGGAAGTTCAAAGGGCCTATCCTGACCTCAGTTTTGCTCTTGTTAAGTCCATAGAAGAAGTGATCGCCGAGCTCCGCTAAGCATCATCCTCCCAAGCCCCAGCAATTAAATCTGAAGAGTCCGAAGAAGAAGAAACATAGTTGTAGTTGCATGTATCTTCTTTCCATAAGTTTGAGTTGCACTAGACTTTTGATCTCTCATTGAATAAAATGCCTCGTAGTTATACTGTTTTTGTAATAATCTGAGCCGAGTGATCTCTATTACCTGATTTCTCGCCCCTCCACCGTCGCTCGCATGTTAACGCGGTGGCGAATGCTTGCTCTACCTTGTTCCTTTTGATTAGGGGTGGTCCCCTAGGGTCACATCTGCCCCTATTATTTTTAGCCATCTGTAACTCCGGTATGGAGGTGAGACCTTAGGAGTCTCCTCCGGGACCCATTAGGTCGGCTTCTTGGAAGGCTATTTCTACCCCCCCATTTTGCCTTTCTTTTTTATTTTAGGGGTGGTCCCCTGGGGCCATATCTGACCCTTGACTCTTCCTTTTTATTAGGGGTGGTCCCCCAAGGTCATATTTGACCCGTGACTCTTCTTTTTTATTAGGGGTGGTCCCCCGAGGCCATATTTGACCCATGACTCTTCCTTTTTATTAGGGGTGGTCCCCCGAGGCTATATTTGACCCGTGACTCTTCCTTTTTATTAGGGGTGGTCCCCCGAGGCCATATTTGACCCGTAACTCTTTCTTTTTATTAGGGGTGGTTCTTGAGGTCATATCTAATCCTTTGTTCTTGCTATCTCCAGGGAGGATAAAAGGACTCAAAAAATCTATTTGGAGGCCTCTGAGTTCGAGAGAGGGAAAACCTTTCCTTCCTTTTTGCCTCCTGCTTCTCATTACTTTTTATATTCTGTAGGACAGTCTGCACATATAAAAAGAACAATAATAAGATTTTATTGAGAAACATACATAGCTTCAAGGTCCTTGGGGGTAACCCCTTATTGATAAAATTTCCTCAAGTTCTGAATATTCCACGCATTCTTTATGGGAGTGCTGTCCATGGTTCCAAACCGGTATGCCCCAGGGCTGAGGGTCTCAGTAACCCGATAGGAGCCTTCCCAAGTCGGCGACAACTTGTTGGAGTCCCGGGGGTTGCTCACACTCGCTCGTCGAAGGACCAGATCGCCAGGTAGAAAACTCTGAGCTTTCACCCTTCGATTATAGTACCTCTCAATCCGCTGATTATAAACCGCCTGGCAGACCCTTGCTTCATCCCGAAGCTCCTCCACTGTATCTAAGTTATTCCTCAAGCCTTGCTCATTGGATTCTGGGTCAAAATGCTCCACCCTAAAATTTGGGATCCCGATCTCAACCGGAATAAGGGCCTCTGAGCCGTAACATAAGCTGAATGGGGTCTCCCCGGTGGACCCCCTCCTCATGGTCCGGTAAGACCAAAGGATGCTCGGTAACTCATCCACCCAGCTTCCATCTGCCTTGTCAACCCGGGCTTTTAGTCCATGGAGCATAGTCCCATTGGCAAGCTCAATCTATCCGTTAGCCTGTGGATGAGCTACAAAGGTGAAGTGCTGCTTGATCCCCAATTCTTGACACCACTCCTTGACCGTCCAATCCGTGAATTGGGTCCCATTATCTGAAACAATCACCCGCGAGATCCCGAACCGACAAACCACGTTCTTCCATAAAAATTGCTTCACTTTTCGCGCAGTGATGAAGGCCAGGGGCTCGACCTCTATCCATTTGGAGAAGTAATCTATAGCTGCGATCAAGAATTTTACTTGACCTGCGGCAGGCGGGAACGGACCTAGAATATCAATCTCCCATTGGGCGAAGGGGCACGGATGAACCAGGTGGGTGAGCATGGCGCTAGGAACATGAATTAGGTTGGAGACCCGTTGGCATCTTTCACATTTCTTGACCAGCTGCTCTGCATCAGACACCATAGTTGGCCAATAGTACCCTTGTCGAAGGGCTTTCTGATAAAGAGTTCGGGCTCCTATGTGACTCCCACATATTCCCTCATGGATCTCTCTTAAAACATAGTCAGCCTCACGTGGCCTCACGCACTTCAAGAGCGGTTGAGTGAAAGATCTTTTGTACAACTCCTCATTGACTAATATAAATTTCTGGGCCCTCCTTTTTAATTCCCGGGCCTCTAAGTCACTCTCTGGTAGCTTGCCATCCTTCAAATAACTAACAAGAGGGTCCATCCAACTCGGCTCTAGGTCGAGACATAGCTGCTCCACCATCTCGTCAATGCTTCTTTGAGGTAATGTCTCGATAAGAATCTGTCTGGAATTGGTTGGAAAAGAGGCCAATGCGATCCGGGATAAGGTGTCTGCTTCCATATTCTGGGATCGAGGCACATGCTCAATCTTTACAGATCGAAAACGACTCATCAATTCCTGAACGAAAACCAAATATTTAGACATGTGGTCCTCCCTGGCCTCATATTCTCCCTTTACCTGCTAAATAACAAGGTTAGAATCAGATTGTACGTTGAGATGCTTTGCCCCAAGCTGTGCGGCTAGCCTCAACCTGGCTATGAGGGCCTCATACTCTGCCTCATTGTTGGACACCCGAAACTCAAAATGCAGAGCGTACAACTAGGACTGACCCTTAGGACTCTTTATCATTAGCCCAGCTCCTCCGCCCCCAGCGTTTGAGCTGCCATCTATTGCCAACATCCATGGTCCTAGGCTGTCCTCTAGAGGTCCTCCAAGCCCAAATCCTTCAGCGATGAAGTCTGCTAAGGCCTGGGCCTTGATAGCTGAACGAGGTCGGTACTCTATGTGGAATGCTGTTAACTCCATTGACCACTTCAACATTCTCCCTGAAAGCTCTGGCTTCCCTAGAATCTGCCCTAGAGGCTGGTCGGTAAGCACGATGATAGAATGTGCCTGGAAGTAGGGTCGTAACTTCCTCGCTGAGACGACTAGGGCAAACGCTAATTTCTTCATGGGGGAATACCGAGCCTCTGCCACAGACAATCGTTTGCTTGTGTAGTATATTGGCCTCTGCCTCTTATTCTCTTCACGCACCAGTACCGAGCTCACTGCCACTTCTGCTACGGCCAAGTAGAGGTATAGCGGCTCACCCATCTTTGGCTTAGTGAGGACTGACGGTGAGGCTAAACATTCCTTGAGCTCGTTGAAAGCCTCCTGGCACTAAATGTCCCAGAAAAAATCTTTGGTCCTGGATAGGGCTTTGAAAAAAGAGAGGCCCTTTTCTTCCGATCGGGAGAGAAATCTTCCTAGAGCCGTTATCCTTCCGGTGAGTTGCTGGACCTCCTTAATACTTCTCGGGGTCGACATGTCTAGTATCACTTTAATCTTCTCGGGATTCACCTCGATCCCATGATGATGCACAATATACCCAAGGAACTTTCCTGCAGAGACACCAAAAGCGCATTTAGAAGGATTAAGTTTCAATTGGAACCTACGCAAGGTTTTGAAGCACTCTTCTAGATTTGTCGGATGCTCCTCTGCCAGCAGGCTCTTCACTAGCATATCATCCACGTAGGCCTCCATATTGCGACCCAACTGGTCTTAAAAGAGCCTATTTACGAGCCGTTGGTATGTAGCCCCTGCATTTTTTAAGCCAAAAGACGTAATAGTATAGCAATAAGTGCACCGATCAGTGACGAATGCTGTCTTCTCCTAATCTTCTTTATGCAACGGGATCTGATGGTATCCTTGAAAAGCATCTAGGAAACTCATGAGGTGGCATCCGGTCATGCCATCAATTAGGGCATCGATCCAGGGAAGTAGGTAACTATCTTTTGGACAAGCCTTGTTAAGGTCAGTGAAATCAATACATAACCTCCACTTACCTTCCCCCTTAGGAACCAAAACCACATTGGCGAGCCATTCGGGATAATTGACCTCCCGAATATATCGTGCCACCATTAGTTTTTCCACCTCGGCCTCTATGGCCCTTGCCCTATCTGGGGCAAAATTTCTCTTCTTCTGTATGACAGGTCGATACTCCCGCTTTACTGCCAAACGGTGCGTCATTACTACCGGGTCTATGCCTGGAATGTCGTGGACTACCATGTGAAAATATCTGCATATTGGCGAAGAAGTGATACAATCCGGGTCCGAATAGGGTCTTTCAATTCGGCGCTCACCCTCACGCATCTATCAACTCTGTCCGGGTCCAATGGTACCTCTACAAGCTCATCCACTGGCACAGTAGTCTTTGGGTCTTCTGGACCTTCTAGTAAAAAACTGACAGTGGCGGGAGGGGAAATCCCAACCTCCCCCACAGTAGGGCTCCGTCTCCATCTTGAATCTTCTTGCGGCTCTAACCGCTCCTGTACAACACCATTAGCTGTGCTGATGGATGCCATGTAGCACTCCCGGGCAGACCTTAGGTCTCCTCTGACTTCTCCAACCCCCGTCGCAGTGGGGAACTTAAGCACCATGTGATAATTACTCGACACAGCCCGCAGAGCATTTGGCCCTGATTTTCTGAGGATCATATTGTAGGCCGAGGGGACATTCGCTACCAAAATGTCTAACATGACCTGGGCAGACCAAGAACCCTTTCCAAGAGTCAATAAGAGTTGGAAGACACCATCTGCATATACCACTTCCCCGTCGAATCCAATCAAGGGGACACGAGCGGGCTTCAACTGTTCCATCTCGTATCCCATGCCTAAAAAGGCCTGTCGATATAAAATTTCAGAAGAGCTCCCCGGGTCCACGAGAATCCGCCGAAGCTCCCATTTTCCCAATTTTGCTGTGATGACCAGCGGATAATTAGAAACCGGATATCCGAGCAAGTCGTCATCAGTAAAGGAGATAACATCCCCTGGTCGAGCCCTTTTAACTCCCGCACGTCGATGTAGATCAGAACTCTCCCCCGACTCCTTGCCTGGCACCACCCCAGCCGCTAGAGTATGAAAAATCAACTATTGCGGAGGACTCCCATCCCCCTAGCGATTCTCTCTCCGGGGCGGGGTTCTAGTTCTGCGTCGTTCCTACGATCTATCGCGCCTGCGAGGGGGGCTCCTCGATCTCCTTCGTTCACCCCTTTGTGGTTCTGTATCCTTAGCTACAAACCTCCTCAGGAAACCCCGATTGATGAGCTCCTGGATCTCTTCTTTAAGTTAATGGCACTCCTCCGTGTCATGTCCATGATCTCGATGGAATCGACAATACTTGTCTTTACTCCGCTTGTTAACCGGGGCTTTCATGGGTCTCGATTTTTTCAAGTAATCCTTATTCTCGATTGTGGCCAGGATCTCAGCCCGAGGAGTATTAAGCAGGGTGAACCTGATTGGACTCTGGTCGAGCAGTTGTCGAACCACTCTAGAATTACATTAGATATCTATATACCTCTCTCTAGTTTGCAGCAAAGTGCACCCTAGGTCGTCTCTCACAAGGAGCCTTATCTTCTTCTACCAACAATAAGAACCAATATAAGCAACACAACAGTTTGTTTAGGGGGGGTTTTGACAGAAAACCAAATAACAAAACAGAAAACAAATAAGGATAGATGAAAATCAGTAAATGAAATGCAACCAGCTGTGTATTTGTCCCCTTTGTGAAATCTTCCTTGTCCAATCTATAGATCTTGGTTTGTTAGATGCTTTTAACATCCGGATATCAAACTCAAAGCATCCCCAACAACCGTCCAAGGATTAGAATGGCTGGAACAACAAAATGAATACAGAAATCTCTTATAAACAAAATGCAGCCATTCATTCTCTATTCAACCCATCCGAAGCTATGCAAGAACAACCATTCAAGCACATTATATTCATTCCCGAGATGTTATACCAACCAGCTACAACACTCTATTCTCTTAAGCATTTAACAGAAAATGAATCCATGTAAATTCACACAAACCTGCCATGAACTTCATGCATTCCAAAATCTGTTCAAACTAAACCAAATGGAAATGAATAAGATTAAAACAAACAAACAAACCAGGTTTTTGTAATTCATCCGGGACTCAGATTCCACAAGGGTTCAAGATACACAACCAGTTACAATAGCCTTAGCCTTTCATTGCAGCAAGACAAAATGGAAACAAAATGGAGAAAATAGAAAAATGCTACAATCAGAAAAACGGCCAGAATTCTCCTCTCTATCTCCTCTCAATGTGATGTGGAAAATAAGTGCTAAGAGGCCTTAAATACATGGCCAAGAAATGAAGACCTAGGAAGGCTAGGGTTGGGCCTAGCCTAGCCCAACAGATATGAACCCAAGACAACAAAAACGAGCAGCCCAAAACTGTAGAATTTAGCAGCCCAAATCTGCTCCTTGAAAGTGAGCCCAAGCTCCTTTAGATGAGTCCCATAATTGCCCAAGTCTTCAAGTCTTTTCCAGCTGCTTCTCTAGCTGATGGCCTATGACAATTGGTGCAGTCTGAAGAATAAAATGTAGGAAATTATCAGCTCTTTTCAAAATCTGGGAGAGTTCTTCCACAGGTGAGGATTGCTTTTCTAAATTTTTTATGCTGTCCTGCATTTTCTCCATGAGTATCTGCTCCCGCTGGATGCTAGCCTCCAACAATTTCTCTAAATGCATGGTCAGCTGCTTCCAGTATACAACAGTATCATACTCGGCATCTATCTCTAGCTTGGATTCATAGAAGTAAGATAGAAAATAGTGTAAGGATAATTTGAAGTATCATAAAATAGAAACAATGAAAGATCAGCAAAATTACTTCAAATTGTGTAATAAGATTGAGGTGAAATGCCAAAATATAGCATAAATATGCATGCTATCAGACTCCATTGGGGGCCTGACCTCTCCCCTTGTTGGCCCGGTTTATCTTCAGGCTTTTGCTCTCAGTTCTGACTGATGTTCTACCCTTGTGTTTAGTTTTGATGATGAAAAACAATACTTTGTTCTATCCCCAAGTCATGAGTCAAGTTTATGGTTTTCAACCAAAATCAATTTCAAGTACCTTTGTGAAAATGAAAACCAAATAATCTATAGTTTTCTATAAATGGAGATTTGCTCAAACAAGCATTAAGATTTAAAAGCATCTCCTAAAAAGATTTTCAAAATAAGTTTTGAAGTCGTTGGTCAAGATAAAGCTAAAATTAATTTTCGGCAAAAGACCGACTTGAACATAAATGTGTTTGATGAAAATCCAATCTTAAGTATGAAAATCATTTATGTTAATCTCATATTTCAAAATAAGTTTTCATATTTTGAAGTGTGAATGAAAGGTTTTGGTTTGAAATTTAAACATATGAAAAATCCTTTAGTTCATGCATCATGTCTTGAAACTTGTTTTGATAACGTCTCAAAATTTTTCTAAGTCTGGAAGACTAGCACCTTATAAGGAGACATATAAGAAAATGATTTCATTTTGAAAAACTATCTCTCGGTATTTTGATATCTTCTATCCATTAGTGCTAAAACGATTTTTAACGAATTTTTCAAGAAATGGAAAGTGTATATCTTGGAGGTGGTAAAATTGCAAAATCCTAAGTTTGTACTAAAACCCAAATTTTACTTTTTTATTCTTATGGATTTTGATTTTTTAAATATTTTTATTGAATCCAAATAGGGGGTACTTTCTTATTTACATTTATGTATTAAAGTAAATGGAAGATAAAATATAAATAAAACAAAATGGAAGGTAAATAAGTTGTGCTGTATGTATGTCCTGAAGGATGGCTTCATCTGTCAACAGATGTCTCACCATCTGTCGACCGACTCTTCAGTTTTAGACCATCTGTCGACCGATGATCTTGCATCTGTCGACCGACAGAATGTCATTTCGTGATGCTTCAAGCATCTGTCGACCGATGCCTATGCATCTGTCGACCGATAAAATGCATGCACAAGGAACTGTCGACCGGCTCAGATGATCTGTCAACCGGATTTTAAAAATTTGCTAATCTGTCCACCGATGCCTTGCATCTGTTGACCGTTTGTGTCGCAGAAACCCCCAACGGCTAGTTTTTCCACTCACCCAAAGTGGCTTTCCCACTACCAACGACAAGATTCGTGCATGGGCTTTCAAGAGACTATGAATACAAGTCAAATGGATGATTCAAGCTAACCAAGAGATTACATTACAAGCTCCCAAGTGCCAAGATCATTGTTGTGCTTCATTAGTAAATTCATTCTCTTTTCAAGACATTGTATTCATTTTGTTAAATTCATTATCAAGCCTTGTATTTATATTTGAGAGAGTTTGTAACTGAGAATATTGTTTCTCAGATCCTCTCCTATTTTATATCTCTTTGTAATTTTTCTAGCTTGTTTTGCTAGAGAGACTACATTGCTTGTAGGAGGATTTTGATTCTTAGCTTGTTGTGCTAGAGGACTTGCTTATTGAAGCAAGGGGTTGAATACCTAGCTTGTTGTGCTAGAGGACTTGCTTGTTGAAGCAAGGGGTTGTATTTCCTAGCTTGTTGCTAGAGGGCCTATCCGAAGAGATAGGAGGTTTTTAGTGAATTGATTGAAAAAACCCTTAGTGAGGAGCTAAGGTAGTGGAGTAGGCTTGGTTTAAGTCGAACCACTATATATCGTTGTGTCTCTTGTATGCTTGTGCTATTTGTTTCATTTATTGTTTGAAGCATTTCATTAATCCTCACTTTCACTAAAATCACATTTTTCATTAAAAGGATTTTCAAGTTCAATCAATTTTTTAAAACAACCCAATTCACCCCCCTCTTGGTGTTGGTGCCATAGCTATTCAAATCTAACACTGACTTCTCTTCTCTCTCTTATCTGAGTATTCACTTCTCTTGACCCGCATCACCTCCTCGGCATTAATGTACTTGGTGGCTCGGCTCAGTATCTTTGTGAATGTTTGGGGACGCCTCTTAGCCAGTGACTGGGTAAAAGGGCCAACCCTTAAGGCATTCTGAAAGGCCACCATAGCGATACTCTGATCAAGATTCTCAATGCTCAATGCCTCCATATTAAACCTGGCCACAAAATCTGTTAACGACTCCCCTTGGTTCTGCTTGAGATTCACAAGGGTCATGGTAGACCTCCGGTGCCTCCGAAAGGGAGCAAAATGAGCCAAGAACCTATTCCGAAGCTGTCCGAAGTTAGCGATCGACCGATGTGCCAGACTTGAATGTCCTTCCAAAGTGGCCGGGAAGACTCTACACCACATAGCATCAGGTGCCGACTGGACCAACATGTGAGAGGCAAAGAGATTTAAGTGATCAGCGGGGTCAGTTGTACCTCCATATGGCTTAATAGCTGGGATTCGAAGGCGCTCGGATGGGGTAATCGCCATGATCTCCCGACTTAATGGCTGATTAGAAACAATGTCGTGTGGCTCTTCCTCCCTCCATCCCAACTCTGCAACCTCCCTCTCTAAATGCCGCAAACGTCTTTCTCGCTGAGCCCCTCCAGCCCAGGCATAATCGGGACTAGAGGACTCCTCCTCCTCTGAGCCTAGCCTCCCATACTCGCCACGCCTAGAGGGTCCGCTCCGTCTCTTGTCCCGATGGGACTCCTTCCCAGCGCGGGGGGATTCGCCTCCTCGGAATTCTCTATGACTAGAGTGGCGATCCCCCTGATGTTGACTATCATGATTGGAGTGCTCCACCGATCTCATCTTCGGGGGCTACTGTTGGGCCAAAAACGTGTTGAGCAATTCCGTCAGATGTTGGACCTCTAACTGGGCTACACGATCCTGAGGTGGCGAGGGATTCGGGGGATGACCCCCTACGGGGCCACTCTCAGGTGGGTGGTTTTGACTCTGATCTGGGACAGGCTGGATCCCAGTAGCTCGTGATGGATTTCTTCTTGTCGCCATAACGGGAGGAAACTTGAGCTCGGTCGGGGTACTCGACGAATAAGAGCAGATAAAGTAACCCACCCCACGGTGGGCGCCAAATGATGATACTAGACCGATCACCGAGGTCTGCCTCGAGCCAAGTACCTGCAAGGGCGGGGTTGTAATCCCCCGGGAGAACTCCGACGCTCAAGTTAGTAGAAGAAATATGCCCAAAATGGAAATTGAACCAGTAGTCAGATGATCTGTACCTGTAGAAGTCGACCTCTATTTAAAGATGACGTAGAGCACACTCTGAAGAGATAAAGATAACCTCTGAACCGGACGTTGGAGAGAATCTCGGTTAACTAAGTCAACCTCGTTCAAAATCAAATATGAGATGAAGGATGAAGATTCGGACGACACATGGCGCTTCTTGAGACAGGCACGTGGCAACACCATATTGGTAGTCTCCGAGGATAGTATAGTAATTTTGCCCATAGTAAAATATCCCCGCATCACTTTTAAATGTAGAGATTTGAATCAAAGGAAGACTAAAGTATCTTTAATGGGATTTAAGTTAGGAAGTGTCAAAAAATAAGTCTTCTATTTCTCCTATTCATTGCATAGGGGATGGAAAGAATAGTGCGAATAAGTGGGTTAGTTCAAATATATCCTTTGGATCCAAAGATGATTTATGGATTAGATTTATTCTAGAAATTATGGGAATTAATATAACTAGAAAGAAATTAATTTTTATTTTTTGTTTTTATATTAGCCATAGGATTAAAATAGATGGATGGATGAGATTAAATCTTGAAGAAGGTAAAAATGGAAGAATTAAAAGATAAAAAGTCACAAAAACACTAAGCAAAACAAAACGCTCTCTCTTAGAGCTCTCACAGGACAACCTCACCAAGGCAAAGAGGGATTTGATTGCTCAATTTCAAGTTTATTTGAGTTGAAATATTAAGATTTGTTCAAGCATGTGTTATATGTGTTCTTGGAATAATGGAAATGATGCTCTTAAACATGAATGTGAGGTTCATGTACAGTTTAGAGCATTTTCAATATTCTAACTTGAAGCTTAATGTGATGAAGCATGCAAACCAAGTTGTTTTTTTTTTTTTTTTTTTGGAACTTGTGTTATACTTTATGTTATGAGATAGATGAAATAAGAGTTTTGAATGTGATAGTTCACCCCATGTATTGTTTTCTTCCATTAAAATGTACATTTGTAGATGGCCTTGGAGGATCTTCAAGGGATAAAGAGAAATTTGTTTCTTATGATGATGGGACCTTGATGTGGAAATGTTTCTAAAACAAGTTTGAGATGAAATTTGAAGGAAAAATGTGGGTGTTATTTCTCGATGATACACAAGACTTGGCTTAGTTAACACGTGCATACATTACTAGGGTCATGCTTAGTCTTGACCTAGTAGCCAGGCCACACTCAACCTCCATCTACTAGCCAAATCATTTTTAGCATTGGAATTCTACGAAGGCCCTGCTTGACCCAGTCTTTTACAAGCTTGAGGACAAGCCAATCCTACTTAATTAGGATTCTCTTGTTAAAATAAAAAGACAAACTCATGAATATGGGTTATCTCTTATAATCTAACGATTTATCTTAATTTCAATAAACTTAGAATAAATTCCTTTTCCTAAATCCTAGGAAAATAGTCTTAGGGGATAAAGCTTATTACCTTGAAAGTGCCTAGGATAACTACTCCTCTTAAGTATTTTCTAACGAGGAGACCTAATCCTAAGTGAAGGATAATCTCAAATTTGATATAAGTAGAGGATGATCTCTCATATGAGGTAAGCATTAATTATCTTGGTTGTGATCTTCATCTTCTGTACTTCTTCACTATTACTCTAGCTATATCTAACATAGGCATTGAAGTGACTTTTTTGGCCAACTCTAAGGCAATCTCATTAACTTCTTTTGAAATTTATCAAGCACAATGACCAATTGATTGATGCTCAAAAATGCAACAAATTGTTATATTCTATTGCCCCCTAATCCATTTGATCAAGCTAAAATCTTCAGAAATGCTTATTGCAGCTCAAAAGAAGAAGAAAAGATGAAAGATATGGCTCAAAGCTCCAAAGGCATGATTTAAAGAAGAAGGAAGAGCAAGGAGATGAAGGTGTTCTAACAAAGTCAAAGCTATTCAATCGTATCACCGGAAGATATTCGAATAAGGATCAAAGCAGATGGAAGCTTCTCAGGCATTCGAATGCAACCAAACCATTCGAATGAGTTGAGAATTTGAAGAAATTCGAATAAGCATATCATTCAGAAGATATGAATGTATATTCGAATGAAGCCTTGGATCATTCGAATGTAATGGCAGAAGGAAGAAAATCCATTCGAATGGAGGGTGAGTAATTCGAATAAGAAACGGCGTTAATGGCTCAAGATTCGAATACCTCCCATGTCATTCGGATGCAGTGAAGAACTCGAGTGAAAAATTGGAAATTCATTCGAATGAAACTACTGTTTCATTCGAATGAGTGAGAAAATCGCCGTGTAAGGAACAGTAAATCGAGAAATTCATTCGAATGGGACTTCAATTCATTCGAATGGTCTGAGAAAACAAAAGAACCTCAAGATTCATTCGAATGTTTCTGCTGACTCATTCGAATGAGTATCCGAAGCAAGGTCTGGCACGCGCAAATAAATGCGGTGGCTCTAAGGTAAATTCCACCAACTTTCTGAACTGATGGACCCCACCTCCATGAGCCGTAAGCTTAAAATGGAGTCGACATTCTTTGGAATCAGAGAGCAGAGAGTAGAAGTTACTTAGAAGAAAATACAAAAAGAAGACAGTGGCAGTAGAAAGAAGCAGACCCTTTTGCTGAGTTGACGGATCTCTCTCGTTTTTATTAGTTCCTGCTTTGCAATTGTAGAGAACATATGGCACTTCAGTTCTTCGTCTTGTTCTAGTTAGTTCTCAGCTTTGTTTTATTTTTACAAGTCTATTTTCATTTTCTGATTTAGCTTGTAGTTCATTTCAGTAAACGATACAGTATTAGCTTTATTCAATCCTTAGTATTTGATTCTAGTTTTATTTTCTTTACTTGCAAAATTTCGCATTCATCTGTTGAGAATAACTTTAGTCGTGCACTTCCCATGAAGATGTGTGGCTAACTCGATTCTTGGGTTAAGGCAAAGAAGGTGCCCAAAGCCACTGATGAATCAATATAGCAGAACTTCAAATAACTAAGTAACCAAAGTAAGAGTGGTTTGAGAAATGTTATTAAAATCTCAGGCTTGGATTGGTTCGTATGCCTAAACTAGAGTTCCCATGCCATGTATGAGAGCTTCTTAACCTGGAAACGTTCTCATACCCAAGCCCCGAGCAATCATTTTGTAAAAAAACGTTATTTATACACTGATTTATAATAGCTGCTTGACGTAGAATCCCCATGCCATGTATGGAGGTTGCTTGAACCAAGAGTTATTATCATCTCAGAAGTGCATTTAACGGTTGTAAACTCAAGCCACTTGAACTGTCAGTTACACTACAGAAAGCTATATGGAAAATCAGTTGGGTTTGGCACCAGATCTGTCTTGACCCAAGACCTCTCCATATCCAGATACAGTTATATACATTTAGCTTAATCTCACTTTATTGTTGAAAGAACTGGTGTGGTTATCTCCTTCCATGAGTAATCTCCCTGTGAATCGACCCGGTCTTGCCCAAAAAAATAACAAATAAGTTTTCTGCTACAATCACACTCGTGCATTGGCGAGTCTAATCACCTCATTCTGATTGTGAACACAAAGAGTTGCCAAACCAGCTAAGAAAGCAAAAGAAAAATACAAAAAGTAATAAATACAGAGTGAGTGAAGCAGCAAATTTTGGCACCGTTGCCGGGGAGGTTAAGGTAAGCCAAATAACTATCCCTAGTTCTTTTCTGTTTATTAATTCCTATTCTCTAACTTCTCTTCTCTGTTAACTCTCTGCCTGTTTGAACTTTCATTGTTATATTTGCTCATGTCTCAACATGATAATATGTCTGAACATGGTGATGAGAATGGTGGAAATGACCCTGTTGATGAGGAGATAATTAGGCCTCTTAGGGATTATCTACACCCTTCTAGGCAGATAACACCCTCGTGTATCATCCTTCTTGTCAATCACCATAGGTTTAACTTCAAACCTGGCACAATTCAATTGTTGCCAACATTCCATGGCATGGATTCTGAGAATCCATACAGTCATATGAAGGAATTTGAGGAGGTTTGCAGCACTTGCATGGACCACACTACAAACGAGGATGTCGTTAGGCTAAAACTTTTCCCATTCTCATTAAAAGACAAAGCAAAAATGTGGTTGGGTACTCTTCCTCCTAGATCTATAGGGACTTGGAGAGAGATGCAGGCAACATTCCTAAAAAAATATTTCCCTGCTAATAGAATTGCTACTCTCCAAAGGCAAATCATGAACTTCGCCTGTAAGTTGAATGAGAACTTTGCTCAAGCCTGGGAAAGATTTAAAGATCTCCTCCATACTTGTCCACACCATGCCTTTGAGCAATGGAGAGTAGTCAGCTTCTTCCATGACTCACTCACTCCCCAACTGAAAATGTTAGTTTCTACAATGTGTAATGGAGAGTTTTATGACAAAACTCCAAAAGAAGCATTCCACTTCTTTGATACATTGGCTGAAAACACCAGAAACTGGGAAGTTGGTTTAACTTCTTCTAGTGATCAAAGAGAGAATTTACAACCAAGAGGGAGGCACCAGTTGAGTGAAAATGATGATTTGCATGCGAGGCTAACTGCCTTGACAAGAAAAGTTGAAAATATGGAGCCCAAAAGAGAGTAATCTATTAAACAAATGGAAGTGAAATGTGCAGTGTGTGAAACAATAGACCATGCAACCGAAGAATGTCCTACTCTACCTGCATTCAAGGAGGTATTGTATGGGCAATCTAATACAAACCACTCACACAATTTTGAGGGAAGACAGAACCAAAATCAAGGTGGAACCTATTACGGGAACAACCAAAACTACAATCCATACTACTCCAATAATAGGAACCACCCCAATCTGTCATGGAGACATGATCATGGAAATCACCCTCAAAATTCCTTCCCTGCACATCAACAATCTTTCCATCAAAATCAAAGCTCTTCTTCCAATACATACCAACCTCCGTATAAGAGATCATTAGAAGATACCTTGCATCAATTTATGCAGAACCAAACAGGTGTCAACAATCAAGTTGCCCAACTTGCAAAAAGTCAAGAGCAAACCAACAGAGCGATGGAAGATATGAGGGGTCAGATAACAAAGTTGACCCAAACTCTAAGTGTGAGAGAACTTGGAAGATTCCCTTCTCAAACTAACCCTAATCCAGTTAGGCAAACAAATCAGGTGGAATCTTCTAGTGGTGAAAGTAATGCACATGAACAAGTCCAATCTGTGACTATCCTAAGAAGTGGAAAGGTAATTGAAAAACCAAGTGATCTTAGGATAAGCCAAATTGTTGATGAGAAAGAGAAAGCAGAAGAACAGGAGCCAACCTTAGAAAAAAATGAAAAAAATGAAAAAGAAAAAAATAAGCAAAAACAAAAAGAAGAAGGAAAAGGTAAGGACATTGAGAGAGAAAGACAATATCATCCTAAACCTCCTTTTCCTCAAAGATTGAGTGTTACAAAAAGGGAACAACAAAACGCTAATATCTATGAGGTGTTTAAACAAGTTAGGATCAATATTCCACTCTTGGATGCGATCAAACAGACACCCTCATATGCTAAATTCCTAAAAGATCTTTGCACAGTGAAGAGAAGAGTGAACGTGCATGGTAAAGCCTTCCTGACTGAGCAAGTAAGTTCCATCTTGCAATTCAAACCCCCCCCCCAAATACAAGGACCCAGGTTGTCCAACCATCTCGTGCATAATAGGAAGTCAGAAGGTAGACCAAGCGCTCTCAGATTTAGGGGCAAGTGTCAACCTATTGCCTTATAGTGTCTATCAGCAGTTGGGTTTGGGAGAACTTAAGCCTACTAGAGTCACTCTGCAACTGGCAGACAGGTCTGTTAAAGTCCCTAGGGGTATTGTGGAAGATGTCTTAGTTCAGGTGGATAAATTCTACTTTCCAGTAGACTTTATAGTTCTAGATACTCAACCCCACCATGGTCCACAACCACCCGTTCTTGTGATTTTGAGGAGACCATTTCTAGCAACTTCCAATGCAATCATTAATTGTAGAAATGGAGTCTTGAAACTGTCGTTTGGAAACATGACTGTGGAGATGAACATCTTTAGAATTTCCAAGCAACAGAACACTGAAAGTGAGATAGAAGAGGTGGACTTGATTCAAACTCTGTCTGAAGAGTATTTTGAGAAGGAATTTGTCACTCAAACAGTGAAAGAAGGTAATCACTTGGAGGTTAGCAGTGAGGAAGGAGAGATGCCTATAGCTCAATGGATTCCTAAGCAAGAACCTGTAGAACCATTACTCACACCACCAACCTCTGTGACTCATCCGCCCATGCCTGAAAAGAAGCCACTGCCGAATGAGTTGAAGTATGCCTTTTTAGGAGAAGGAGAGACGTACCCAGTAGTCATTTCTTCTAGTCTAAGTACCCAACAAGAAGTGCAGTTGATAGAAATGCTAAGAGCACACAGAAAGGCTTTGGGATGGACCATATCTGACTTGCATGGAATCAGCCCTCTGATTTGCACCCATAGGATCTTCTTAGAAGAAAATTCAAAGCCAGTGAGGCAAATGCAAAGAAGGCTAAATCCCAATATGAAAGAAGTGGTTAGAAAAGAAGTGCTCAAATTACTGGATGCAGGAATTATTTACCCAATATCTGATTCAAGGTGGGTTAGCCCAATCCAAGTTGTTCCTAAACGGTCTGGAATCACTGTGGTGAAAAATGAGAAGAATGAGTTAATTCCAATCCGCCTTCAAACAGGTTGGCGTGTGTGTATAGACTATAGAAAACTCAATTTAATGACCAGGAAGGACCATTTTCCTCTACCATTCCTAGATTAAACACTTGAAATGATAGCAGGGCAAGCATTCTACTGCTTTTTGGACGGATATTCAGGTTATAACCAGATTGATGTAGCACTGGAAGATCAAGAAAAGACAACCTGCACATGCCCTTTTGGGACATTTGCATATAAACGTATGCCATTTGGGTTGTGTAATGCTCCTGCCACCTTTCAAAGGTGCATGATGAGTATATTTAGTGAAATGGCTGAGCATATTGTAGAGGTGTTTATGAATGACTTTTCTGTCTATGGAAGTAGTTTTGACTTGTGCTTAAAGAATCTGGAGAAAGTTTTGATTCGATGTGAAGAGACTCATCTTGTGCTCAACTGGGAAAAATGCCACTTCATGGTTAACCAAGGCATCGTCTTAGGACACATAGTCTCATCCAGGGGTCTAGAAGTAGATAAAGCCAAAGTTGAAGCCATTCAGAAGCTCCCAGCCCCCAGAAATGTCAAGGACATTAGATCTTTTCTTGGTCATGCTGGCTTTTACAGGAGATTCATTGCCTCGTTTAGTACAATAGCAAGACCTTTGTGTTGTCTTTTATCTCAGGACGTTCCTTTTGAGTGGACTCCAAAATGTCAAAGTGCCTTTGAGAAGCTGAAACATGCACTTGTTACTGCACCAATCATACAACCTCCTGACTGGACTTTACCTTTTGAGCTAATGTGTGATCCAAGTGATCATGCCATAGGGGCTGTGCTAGGACAGAGCAAAGAAAAGAAGCCCCATGTCATTTACTATGCCAGCAGAACTTTGAATGAAGCTTAGAAAAACTACACCACCACAGAGAAAGAAATGTTGGTCGTGGTATTTGCATTGGACAAATTTAGGTCATACTTGGTGGGGTCAAAGGTGATTGTTTATACAGATCACGCTGCTTTGAAATACCTGCTCACCAAGCAAAATGCCAAACCACGCCTCATTAGGTGGATTCTATTACTCCAAGAGTTTCACATAGAAATTAAGGATAAAAAGGGAGTAAAAAATGTTATGGCTGACCATCTGTCTAGAATTCCAGGTCAGAATCTTACTGAGGGTCCCATTCATGATAATTTTCCTGATGAACATCTTCTTCATGTGAGTACATTGACTACTGCCCCTTGGTATGCTGATATAGCCAATTATTTGGCTGTAGGTTCAGTTCCCGGTCATTGGACTAAGCTGGATAGACAAAAGTTTTTTAGAAAAGTCAGGACATTTTTTTGGGATGAACCATATCTGTTTAAATATTGTGCTGATCAGATTGTGCGAAGATGCATTCCAGAACATGAGCAACACAGTGTAATGAACTTCTGTCACACCCTAGCTTGTGGAGGACATTTCTCTACCCGAAAAACCATGGCAAAAATCTTACAAAGTGGATTTTACTGGCCTACCATGTTTAGGGATGTACACCAGTTTTGCTTATCATGTGATAGATGCTAGAGGTTAGGGAGTTTGACAAAAAGAGGTATGATGCCTTTGCAGCCCATTTTAATTCTTGAAATTTTTTATTGTTGGGGAATAGACTTTATGGGTCCTTTTGTTAACTCACTTGGGCACGAATATATCCTGCTTGCTGTAGACTATGTCTCCAAGTGGGTTGAGGCAATCCCAACAAGGACAAATGATCACATAATAGTGGTAAAATTCTTAAAAGAAAACATTTTCAGTAGGTTTGGAATGCCTCGTGCCATCATCAGTGATGGTGGTTCTCACTTCTGTAACAAGCCAGTGGCAGAATTAATGAAAAAGTATGGGGTAGTTCATAAAGTGTCAACTCCATACCACCCTCAAACTAATGGCCAGGCAGAATTGGCAAATAGGGAGATCAAGCGCATTTTAGAAAAAACCGTCAGTTTCAACCGAAAGGATTGGTCTCTGAGGTTAATAGATGCTCTTTGGGCATATAGGACTGCATATAAAACCATATTGGGTATGTCTCCCTATCGACTGGTTTATGGAAAACCATGTCATCTGCCAGTAGAGGTTGAGCACAAAGCTTACTGGGCTATCAGGAAGATGAATGGAAGTTTAGAAGAGGTAGGATTTAACAGGAAGCTACAGCTGAATGAGCTTGAGGAACTTAGAAACGAGGCATATGAGAATGCCAAGTCTTCTAAGATGCACATGAAGAAATTGCATGACCAGCACATTAATAGAAAGAACTTTTGTATAGGTCAACATGTGCTACTCTATGATTCAAGGCTCCATCTGTTTCCTGGTAAACTCAGGTCAAGATGGACTGGTCCCTTCAAAATTCGTGCCATCTCATCTCATGGTGTATTTGATATTGAGAATCTTCAATCTGGTCAGGTTTTCAAAGTAAATGGCCAGCGTCTGAAACCCTACTATGAGTCTTTGAATGAACAAGAAGAGAACGTGGATCTTATAGATCCACCCATTGGGTAGTGGTTAGTAACATAAAAAAAAACATAAAAAAAAAGAGAAAGAAATTTTATTGTTTTGCTTTCATGAACTGTTTTCACCCTTTATCTTGACTCAAATGTTGAAGGAAGCCCACGGATCCACACATGCAATAAAGGCTACTAGCAATACCCAAGTAAGCATATGGATCTTTTCTGCATTGAAGACACCAGGTACTCTTAAAACTCAACTTTTTTACTGTGTCTAAGGGTATTTCACCATCCAGGTATTTCTATTTTTTTTTATGTGTTATTGTGTTTAAAGACAATACATAATTCAAGTTGGGGGGTGAGGTACAACTGATTCATGCTTAACTGTGGTTGTTTGTTTGATTTGTTTTTGAAAAAAAAAAAAACTTTGCTGTTATTCGAATTCTGTATCCGGATAAGTTAGCCATTCGAATGTGTTGTATACCATTCGAATGACCTGTGAGCTGTTAATGAAAAAGCATGAAATCATTCGAATAGTCTCTGCTGTATTCGAATATATGCCAAATTAATTCAAATGAAATCACTGTTGCATTCGAATAAGGGGCCAAATTCCTTTGTAAATGAAGATTACTGTTTGAAATTAATTCGAATGAATTTCTCTCTTTCCAAATACATTCGAATGAATCTGCTGTTTCTTCAAAAATCTTGAAGCCTTCATTTGAATGCTCTCAATCTCATTCGAATGATTTACATTACATCCGAATTCATTCCCAGCATCCGAATATAGTTCTAATTGGCTTAAAAAAAAAAAATCTGCTCAAAGTCATTTGAATAAGGCTATCCGCATTCGAATGATTGTTCTACCTTTGATTAAAGCATGCTGTCAAATACATTCGAATGATACGCACAGTCATTTGAATGGCCGAGAAATTAATCCGAATGAAACTACTGTTGAATTCGAATGGGTAGCTCAATTCCTTCAGTAATCAAAGTCACTATTTAAAATTCATTCGAATGGATTTTATCTCATTCGAATGAATCGTCCAGTCCTTTAAAAACCCTCAGCGAACATCCGAATCTTCCCATTTTCATTCGAATACTCTGCTGTTCGATCTTCTAAAACCCGAGATGCCATCCGAATCGCCCAGTGTTCATTCGAATCCATCTCCACCATTCGTATGACTCTAGAATCATTCGAATGACGTTCCCGAAAGTCTCTTAACCGCTTCTGAAATTCGAATCGTCGCCCCCGTTTAAAGATCGAAACGCTTCCTTAATCGGCGCGAACGTTCATCCATCCACCCGATCCCATCCTATAAATCGAGTTACCCTCATTCCACATCCATTACATTCGTCCGAAGATCAAGCCGGTTACGTATAAGGAAGGATGTTTTGCAAGCATTCGAATAAGGGTTTGGCACATTCGGATGGTCTGGGAAGAGAAAAGCCGAGAGGTAACAACCCTTTCCATTGTTTAAATTCTGATTTGGTTGGTTGGATAAAGGAGTTGTTGTAAAGAGGGAGTGAAGGAGATTAATGAGAAGGAAAGAAAATTGGTTGGGAGATTGATAGGAGAAGAAAATAGAGTAGCCGAGTCTTGCACACCAACTGTTCGACAAAAATCCCAATCCATCTCCCTAGACCAAACAACCCTTATTTAGTCATGCCTCCAAAGCAAAAACGCCCCAAAGTCGTAGGAGAAAGTTCTAGGGCATCGAAGAGGCAGAAAGGAAAGGAAAGTGCTCCCATCCCAACCATCGACTTGAGCCCTCCATACTCCAATGTTAGGTTCATTAGCCCAGCCGCTGAACAGAATTATAGTGAAAGATATGCAAAGAGGCCTGTGCTATGTGAGAGAGGAATCATGCTTGAGCGATTTAATGAACCCCCATGTGATTTACTGTCATTAATCACTGCCAAAGGATGGCAGATTTGGGTCAAGTTTCAAAACAAAGCCATAGTTCCCTTAGTCAAGGAGTTTTACTCGAATGTAACCAGTGATAGAGATGACTCGGGAAACAGGTGCTTAGTTACTAAAGTGAGGAAAGTGAAAATAGAGTTGAAACCCTCTGATATTGCTGAAACCTTTCAAATTCCAAGAGAGGCATCACTAAGAGATCATGAAGAAGCAAATGTGGACTTAGGGAAGGAAAACCTAGCTAAGATTTTGACAGAAAAGGACGATGCTGTGTGGCTAGGACCTGCCCTTCCAAAGAAGAACCTATCTCCAAAATGCATCATTCTGCATAGACTTCTTTGTTCACATTTCATGCCCCATGCATTTACTGGAAGTGTCTCAGTTAAGCAAGCCGTATTCATGGGAAAAATGATCCTGGGAGTACACATAGACTTGGCCAAGCATATTTTTGATACCATAGACCTAGCAACCAAGCATGCACATGGGAGTGGAGGACTACCCTTTGGAGGGCTGATTACCTACTTTTTGCTGAGGAACGGGGTAAAAGAAAAGACAACCTTTGAAGTCATCAAGCCAATGGAAAGAATCAGCCCAACATCTACACGCAGAAGCAGTGGGCAGTTGAAGAGGGTTGAGGCAACAACACCTGAGAAAGGAGAAGCGTCAGGAAAGCAGGTTGAACCACAGGAAGGGCTATCTCAGGAACCACCACTGTTTGAGGATGAGGCAGAAAGACAAGAGGAAGAATCTACACTTAGAGGTTTGCTTAGGATGGTTAAGGAAATGCAAGAGAAGCAGGAAAGGCATGAAGCCTTAGTGGAGCAAGCACTGAAGAAGATCCAAGAGAAGCAGGAGACTATCTTTGAGGAGCTTCAGGTGAGGCAGAGAGCCATCCATTCAGAAGTAATGGCCATGAGCGACCGTCACACTGCATTGGACAAGAAGATAGGTTAGCTTCTGAGCACACCTATGGAGGAGCCACCACTGAAGACACTGAAAGACAGGTTGGATGATGCTGAGAGTTACATGCAGAGGGCCATTGATTTATGGCGAGAGGAAGGAGGTGCACCTACACATCCCCAGTCTGAGCATGCAGCTCCTCCTAACTCTGTCATTCCTTCTT
The DNA here is from genome assembly GCA_036245055.1 of Diospyros kaki. Classification (NCBI taxonomy): domain Eukaryota; kingdom Viridiplantae; phylum Streptophyta; class Magnoliopsida; order Ericales; family Ebenaceae; genus Diospyros; species Diospyros kaki. Next base: position 33,043,283 of record BSEG01000016.1, on the reverse strand, counting down.
CTTCCTCTATTCCTCCTGCTGAGCCCTTATCAGAGACTCCTTCTGGAAGCTCTACTAAGGAAAACTCCACTGAGAAGAACTCCACTTCTGATGATGCCACTGATGGCACTGAGTAGTCATAGGATTTGATTCTTCATGTTTAACTTCTTTAACTATGAACTATAAAAATTTAACTGTTTTTCATTTTCAATAGAAATCGCTTTGCTTACTCTATGCTTCAAATTATTGTGCTTGATGCTTCAAATTTACAACTGATTAATTGCATGGTAATCTTGTATGTGAAAATAGAACTGTATGAGATTTAAAACCAGGGCCATGGCTACTTGGGAGTGCTTCATTTTTGTTCATTTGTTGGGTTGGCATACCAAGTATGATAATCAGCATATTAATTAAATTCTTAAATTCAAGTGGAGATTGGTTACCAAAGTGAGTGTTGAAGCTTCATAACTTTTTATTCTGAGTAGAACAACACTTATTCATGCAGTAGAGTATTTTGTTGATTCTCTTGTCTTTCAATGGCTTCAAAACAACATTTAGCTTTGAGTGTCCTTTGTGATCACAGCTAATCTTGACTGACTCTAAGCTTGAAATCAATTGAATGAATGGCATTGTTTTAAAGAGCATCATAGAGGGATCATTCACCTATCACTTGAGCCAAACATCCTATTGCTTTTTGATCAAATCTCCATTCATAGCCTGTTGAAACTCTGCATAACAGATTACATCCAAGCCATGTCCATAAGGTTTTTCTTGTCCATTGATTAGGACCCGGGAGTTATTCTGAAGGCTCAGCTTTAGTTTATTCAACCAAAAAAAAAAAATCGTCTGGGAATCTGACGTTAAAAGACCACTTTACCATTTAAGATAAATGGTTGTCTCTAAGTCTGGGACATTAAAAAAAAAAAAAATCTTTCTTAGCCACAATAAGAGAATTCCCGAGACCTATGAACTCTTTTGATTGCCATCATTCCCTTTTGATATCCCACATCACCATCGAAGCCCCAATTACTTTCCAGAGAGATCCCTCTTGACTCTGTGAATCATGCATATTCAGGATATAATTTCAAGAGTAAGGAGGCTTAGTTAATTTTAGATGTTGGTTGTCAAAGATACTAATCTGATCATGAAGCTATGTCAAGTCCCTTTCTTTGTTACTCACATTCTTGATAATTGATGATACCTTTTTGAACTTGATCTACGTTTACTCCAAATTAAGGTACATCCCTTGAGAGTAACTCTGAGTGATCGTTTTTATTGATGAGAGGCATACCCAGTGAGAATTGTAATCAAAGCTTGAGAGGATTTAACAATATGCTGGTTGACTTAACTTAATATGCCCTGGACAAAAGTGCAAATAATAAGCATTTCTTTGATTATCCAAAGTCCCTGTGCTATTGACCATACATTTTTGCTTCACGTTTAAGATTTAAGCTATTAACAAGTATGTGAATGATGAAGTATTCTTGCTTTTAATTTGATTGCTAAGGGACTAGCAACGTTTAAGTTGGGGGGTGTGATTGATGCTCAAAAATGCAACAAATTGTTATATTCTATTGCCCCCTAATCCATTTGATCAAGCTAAAATCTTCAGAAATGCTTATTGCAGCTCAAAAGAATAAGAAGAGATGAAAGATATGGCTCAAAGCTCCAAAGGCATGATTTAAAGAAGAAGGAAGAGCAAGGAGATGAAGGTGTTCTAACAAAGTCAAAGCTATTCAATCGTATCACCGGAAGATATTCGAATAAGGATCAAAACAGATGGAAGCTTCTCAGGCATTCGAATGCAACCAAACCATTCGAATGAGTTGAGAATTTGAAGAAATTCGAATAAGCATATCGTTCAGAAGATATGAATGTATATCCGAATGAAGCCTTGGATCATTCGAATGTAATGGCAGAAGGAAGAAAATCCATTCGAATGGAGGGTGAGTAATTCGAATAAGAAACGGCGTTAATGGCTCAAGATTCGAATACCTCCCATGTCATTCGGATGCAGTGAAGAACTCGAGTGAAAAATTGGAAATTCATTCGAATGAAACTACTGTTTCATTCGAATGAGTGAGAAAATCGCCGTGTAAGGAACAGTAAATCGAGAAATTCATTCGAATGGGACTTCAATTCATTCGAATGGTCTGAGAAAACAAAAGAACCTCAAGATTCATTCGAATGTTTCTGTTGACTCATTCGAATGAGTATCCGAAGAAAGGTCTGGCACGCGCAAATAAATGCGGTGGCTCTAAGGTAAATTCCACCAACTTTTTGAACTGATGGACCCCACCTCCATGAGCCGTAAGCTTAAAATGGAGTCGACATTCTTTGGAATCAGAGAGCAGAGAGTAGAAGTTACTTAGAAGAAAATACAAAAAGAAGACAGTGGCAGTAGAAAGAAGCAGACCCTTTTGCTGAGTTGACGGATCTCTCTCGTTTTTATTAGTTCCTGCTTTGCAATTGTAGAGAACATATGGCACTTCAGTTCTTCGTCTTGTTCTAGTTAGTTCTCAGCTTTGTTTTATTTTTACAAGTCTATTTTCATTTTCTGATTTAGCTTGTAGTTCATTTCAGTAAACGATACAGTATTAGCTTTATTCAATCCTTAGTATTTGATTCTGGTTTTATTTTCTTTACTTGCAAAATTTCGCATTCATCTGTTGAGAATAACTTTAGTCGTGCACTTCCCATGAAGATGTGTGGCTAACTCGATTCTTGGGTTAAGGCAGAGAAGGTGCCCAAAGCCACTGATGAATCAATATAGCAGAACTTCAAATAACTAAGTAACCAAAGTAAGAGTGGTTTGAGAAATGTTATTAAAATCTCAGGCTTGGATTGGTTCATATGCCTAAACTAGAGTTCCCATGCCATGTATGAGAGCTTCTTAACCTGGAAACGTTCTCATACCCAAGCCCCGAGCAATCATTTTGTAAAAAACGTTATTTATACATTGATTTATAATAGCTGTTTGACGTAGAATCCCCATGCCATGTATGGAGGTTGCTTGAACCAAGAGTTATTATCATCTCAGAAGTGCATTTAACGGTTGTAAACTCAAGCCACTTGAACTGTCAGTTACACTACAGAAAGCTATATGGAAAATCAGTTGGGTTTGGCACCAGATCTGTCTTGACCCAAGACCTCTCCATATCCAGATACAGTTATATACATTTAGCTTAATCTCACTTTATTGTTGAAAGAACTGGTGTGGTTATCTCCTTCCATGAGTAATCTCCCTGTGAATCGACCCGGTCTTGCCCGGAAAAATAACAAATAAGTTTTCTGCTACAATCACACTCGTGCACTGGCGAGTCTAATCACCTCATTCTGATTGTGAACACAAAGAGTTGTCAAACCAGCTAAGAAAGCAAAAGAAAAATACAAAAAGTAATAAATACAAAGTGAGTGAAGCAGCAAATTTTGGCGCCGTTGCCGGGGAGGTTAAGGTAAGCCAAATAACTATCCCTAGTTCTTTTCTGTTTATTAATTCCTATTCTCTAACTTCTCTTCTCTGTTAACTCTCTGCCTGTTTGAACTTTCATTGTTATATTTGCCCATGTCTCAACATGATAATACGTCTGAACATGGTGATGCGAATGATGGAAATGACCTTGTTGATCAGGAGATAATTAGGCCTCTTAGGGATTATCTACACCCTTCTAAGCAGAAAACACCTTCGTGTAACATTTGTGGTAATTTTTCAAAATCGTCGCAAAATTCATTAAAAAATTTAATTTAGCGGCGGTTTTTGAGAAACCACCGCTAAATTTAAAAATAATTAAATAATTTAAAATTAAATTAACATTTGCGACAATTTTAAAAAATTGCTGCTAAATTTAAAAAATAATTAAATAATTTAAAATTAAAATTAAATTAACATTTGCGACGATTTATAAAAATCGCCGCAAAATTCATTAAAAAATTGAATTTAACGATAGTTTTTGAGAAATTGTCACTAAATTCAAAAAATAATTAAATAATTTAAAATTAAAATTAAATTAACATTTGCGGCAGTTTTTATAAACCACCGCAAAATTCATTAAAAATTGAATTTTTCTTAAGAAAATAATTAAAAATTAAATTAATAAAAAGAAATATAAAATTTTAAAAAGAAATTTACAATTTAATTTAAATTAATCACAAAATTCATTAAAAATTTTAATTTAAAAAATAAAAGAAATTTAACAAAATTTTAATATATTAAATTTTAATAATTTTAAAAAAATATATAAAATCTTCTTTTTATTTTTTAATCAATTAATTTACTTTTAATTTATTGCATTATTCTTTTAAAAAATAATCAATTAATTAATGTTTTAAATTTATATTAAAAAATATAAAATATAATTATGAAAAATAATAGTTGGATTAGTATATAATTTATATGTATGCATATATAACAAGGAGGCTTCGCAGATTAGATGGTTCACGCGCGTGCGCGCGTAGGAAAGGTCCTGGGTTTGAAACTAGGAGAGGGGAAGGCTGAGAAGTTAATCTCCAGCATCGCCACGTAGCGCGCAGGGGCCAAGTGTGAGCTCGAGCCAGTGTAAAGGCAAGCCCGGCCGCACACGTTTAAAAATTTATTTTTTTTTAATTTTTGCAACTGTTCTGAAACCACAGCTAAAATTAAAAATTCAATTTTTTTTTTAATTTTTGTCGTGATTCTGAAACCGCCGCTAATTATTTTAAAAACTGCCACTAAATCACTTATTTTGTGGCGGTTTAAAAATCGCTGCAAAAAATATAATTAGCGGCAGCTACTCTAGTGGTTGCTAAAAACCACTGCTAAATCTCTTTGCGGTAGTTAAAATCGCTACTAAATGCTGATTTTTTTATCGTGATCGTATTACTATCCTTAATAAATTCAGCAGAAACCAAGATAAAGGTTTATAATATTTTGGCACCATGGCCTATACAAAATGAAATACAAGAGCACTAACGAAATTTACAACATAAAATTTCCTCACAACATGCCATCATCACAAACATTAACATGGATCTTCTAATCTAGAAGGTCTCTGTACACCTCTAAATCTGGGCTCCAGCCCCATTAGACTTGCCCTTAACCACTGTTTGACCTTTATCTAGAATAAAATAAGAGTATAACAAGGTGAGCCACAAGGCTCAACAAGTATATACATAAAGCATTGAGAGATATAATCAAAAGGCAAGGATAATCAAGATAGAGTAAACAACAACTCTATGAAAAGGGTATAAGTAAAACACAACTCATAAGTTTTTTATTCACGACCATTTCTATGTCGTGATCATTATACATACCATGTATTCATTTCCATGCTCATGCTCATGCGCATACATGAATAGTAAGGAATTTTCACATATTCCTCATGGTTCCCATGACCACCATATCCATACATGAATATATACATCATGAAAATATATCAACAAACAATAATAATTTGAACCTCGCCTATCGAGTTGAAGGCTACCTTACCCACATCAGGCACTCAAAGGATATCATTTTCTCACCTACGGACATAGTCGCCGCACAAAGTAATAGGTGCGCAAATCAATATAATCATGTATCACATAAGTATATCCAAATTTCATGTCAATCATTAATGATTAAGAAATATTACACACGAAAAAAATTAATTAGACAATTTTAGAAAATTTCTAAATTTTGAAAGATCAAATGCCTATTTTGGGCTTACTTTTCAATCAAATTTCATGAAAGATATATCAAATCGAAGCCTCAGATCTCTAGTTTCTGAAAATAAAATTGTATTTGGAATTAGAAATAATCATAATGAATTATTGCCTAAAAACTGAAGTAAGGTAGAATTACTATAATAAAATTATAGCATTTTGGATAGAATTCAACAAGGCTGTTATGGGTCCAAATCATGACAAAAAATTTCAAATCCTATACCAAAATGAAGCTTATGATGTCTAGTTTATATAGAAATAAACAGATTGCAAATCAGATATAACCACAGAAAGTTATACTGCAAAAATCCAAACAATGTTGAATTACATAGAGCAATAAGTTATAAATTTTTTTAGCAAAAATTAACAAGGCCACTAGGGGTTCAAATCAAAGACAAAAATTTCAAACCCTATATCAAATTGAAACTCATCAAGTCTAGTTTATAATGCAATAAACAGATCTCGAATTAGATATTTTTTATAGAAAGTTATACACAAAACAATAAAGCATGCGCAGGCTACCATGCCCCAAAACAAACATATGGACAGAATGCAAAACGACCTAACAAATAATTGTGTTATTCTAATTTAACCAAAAATGTCATTCCTTGAAATATTTTGGAGTAAATCAAGCCCCAAATGATCACATTAACAAGACACATAAACTTTGAAGGATTTTTACAAAGATTTTACAACTAAAAAGAAAACTTCATTTTTATCAAAAGATAGTTTATAACCATGGAAGTGAGCAAGATATACTCAAAATTGAAGAGAGATCAACTAGATCTACACATAAATATAAGAAGAGATAAAATCTTGCATAACAAAAGGTGATGCAAGAGAACTTGTATTTCTTTAAATAGAGATAAACCAAGAAGAACTTGTCTTCTAACTTGAAACTCACCCTTGAAGTTTCAAATGAAAGAGATGGAAATGGAGAAGAAGAAGAAGAAGAAGAAGAAGAAGAAGAAAATCAAGAAGATGAAGAAAAACAAGAAGGGGAAGACTTCTTGAAAGTGGAAGGAAGAGAGAGAATATAGGGAAACAAAGGAGAGGGAAATGGGGAAAGAGAAGGCCATGTGTCTCTCACCAAAAGACCCTTTTGCCTTTCACTTGCACACACAAACACAATTATTATCATGCCCCTTTTGAACATTTGTCATTTCTCATTTCTTTATCAAACTCATTTATACAATTTCTCATTTACCCTTACCTTTTTCACACTCAACATAAGGATCTCAAGCCCTTTTTTGAAATTTCACAATTAAATTATATTTCTCTTTAATTTATCTCACCACACAACAAATGAGCTCAAACCCAACCCATTAATTTAACTTTTGCTAATTAGGCCCAAAGAGTTTATTTTCTAACTAGGCCTAACACTTAAAGCCCAACCCAATTCACTTGAATTTAACTAAATTCACAACCCATATAATTTAGGCCCAATCCATTAGAAATAGGTTTTATTTAATTTTTAGTTATCACAAATCTTTGGGCTTTTCACGTTAGCCCTAGTTTTATATATTAAACTCAACTCATTTTATTAAATTTTCAACCTCTAGATTTCTCTACAATCTAAGATATATAAAAATATATCTATTTACCAAAATAAAATAAAATCATTAATCATGACATAGACCTAATAATCGGTCATTATAGTATTAATGCTCTGTAAAGCTAGAAGCTCTCTTCATCAAATTGACAATAACTTAAGGAAGAATTTCAAATTTGAAAAATCAAATCTTTGTTATCCCCCCCAATGGGTGAAAGCTAAAGAAGTGAGTTTAAATGGCCCTCATCTACTAGTATTGAAGATATTTATTGGCTCTCAACTAGTGGATTCAAAGTTGAAGATATTCAAGCATCCAATTATGATGTATTTCTATTGTCTTTACATTCATCTTTGTTTATTAAAGGGTTGTACATCAATTGTATTTAACTCACTAGCGTGAGAAAATGTCACTTTATTTTGTGAGGATTTTGTCTTACCAAGATTGTTCTTAAGGGAATTGTAAATTGAGGTTCTAGCTTTTAAACGAAAGTTAGGATTCTTCTAATTGTTTCATAATTGAATCTTTTCAAGTTTTACTTGAAAAGAGGGACCCATGCTCTTAAAGTAGAATTTCTATAAAATCATGTGTATTTGTGCCTGGTTGATTGAGTTTTTATCTCATTATCCTTCTCTATTATTAGAACACACAAAAAATCAAACTTATTAAAATCAAAAATTTATTAAAAAATTCTTAAACCCAATTCATCCCCTCTCGAATTATTTTCTAAGAAATAATTTTTTTTATAAAACTTAATTCACCGATCTCCCTTTTTTATGTTTCTTAGCAACAAAAAGTACATAAACTCGAAAGCCGGCCTTTTGCTTTATGTAAGTGTTTTTTAATTATAGATTTTAAAAACACGAAGAATAGTCCCTATATTTTCGTAAAACCTTAAAGGTGTTGAGATTAATCAATTCACATATATTACTAATAGAGCAACTTAGTCACTTAACCTATCTTAAAATGCCTACAATCTTTTGTTTAATGTCTAAAGAACAAAATAATAATTATATTACCAAGGATAGTAGTTAAGTAGCAATAAATGCACCTTATTTTTAGATAAAATGAAATTATTTCATCTTATTTTTATTAATTAGAAAATTTTATTAATTGATAATAAATGTATTTTGTTTCATCATTGACACTAATCATAGTGAAACATAAGGGTTGCTCCTAATATCTTTGTAAAATCTTGAAGTGCATGATGTAATTTACTCTAAAAAAATAAGCTTAATAATAATAATAATAATAATAATAATAATAATAAAAGGTTAAGGGTAAATAATTATTTTGCATGATTGGTATATAGTACATACATAGTAAAAGAAAATTACAAGAAATTAGTGAAATATATTGAAAAAAGTTTATGAACTTCATGCCTTCTCAAAACTCTTTTGGGGTTTAAGTAATTTTTATTAAATTCTAATATCTAATAATGAATACCTAAAATTTCTTATTTATTTAGATGGATCACATATTACCATGTCACCCACTATATTTCATTAAATTTATGAATGTAATATATTTTCCAAGTATATATTCTAAATTTTTAAATATTAATATTTGATCGGTTAAATTTAATATTTAATAAATCAATTAAAATTTGAATGAATTTAAAAGATCATTAAATTCTTGGCGGGAGAGGCCCGGAATCTGTCACGCCATGCTCTTATTGCTATATATATATATATATATATATATCATCAATTGATCATTAAGCCATAATGGCAAAATGACATCAGTGGTCCCCACTACTTCTGCGCCATTTATTGCAAATAAACACTTCTTGTACGTGTTGTGAGTAAAGCTTGAATGGGTGCTCTCAATTGTAACCCATATACATTTATGAAGCTCAACTGCAACAAATAAATAAATAATATTATATTATATGTATTGTGTTATAGATAAAAGTATATTAAAAGATAAAAAAAAAGTTTAAAAATTCAAAATATCTGTTTGAACTAAAAAATGTAAATTTTTTCCATAACCTGCACAAACATTCATAAAAAATTTTAATTTTAAAAATATTTCAAAATATTAAAATAACCATCATTCATAAGAATTATAATTCTAATGAGTTTCAAAATATAAAAATTTTAATTCTAATAAGATTAGAAATAATCGTGACAAATGTTATCTATAATATTTTTATTAAACTTAAATTATTCAGGATTATTTCATATCTTTCTATAAATAAACAGATATTTATTTAAAAAAAGTATATTTTTAATACTTGTGTAAATACTGTTATTAAACTTTTATTATTCTTAATTAGTGTCTGATTTAAAAATCAAAGTATTTGCAAGAAAATTCTCCAACCTCCTCTGATTGTTTTTTTTCTTACAAATTTAAACAATTTGAAGATGATATTTTTTAATTAAATAAATTTATTATTATATTTTAATAACAATAATACATAAGTTAATAAAAGCCAGAAGTGTATCCATCACCTTGACGACTCCTTCCTAAAAGCCCTAAATTTTTTCCCCTTCGTCTGTTGAACTGCCCCCTTGGATCCTTTAAACCTATGTTGCACAGAAACAGAAACGAAAAATGTTTTCGATAGGAAACGAAAACGTAGAAACAGACGTTTTTCTAAAAAAATAGACATAAATATGGTGCGAAACGAGAATAAGAAACGTTTTTGAAATGTTTCAAAAATAGAGAAATGACACCTATGAAGTGTTTCCATGCAACATAGCTTTAAACATTGTAGGTTATGTTTTTTTATAATATGAGTACCTTAGTGGTGCATTAATTATTGACACTATAATATAAATTTATATAATTTAAACAAAATAAAAAAAATTCTAAAATAGATATATATTATTATTTTTATTTTATGCATAACTATTAAATCGATGAGTTTTGACAGATAAATTATTATGAAAAATAAAATAGAAAATAAAGAGTTAAAAACTTGATGTTAATTTTCACTCTGTTTTTCTGTCACAACGCTGCCAGCCAAACGCAGCCCAACGGCCACAGTGTGCGCGGTTTGACTGCCAGCTAGGATTTAAACGGAAAGTTAGAGAGAGAAGCCCAGACTTTAAGAATGACTGACAGGCAGACGGACGGACTGTCGCAGACAGGTAAACAGACAGACTGAGGCATTAATTAATTAATTAATTAATTATGTTTTATTATTATTATTGGGTTACGTAGTTTGGCGAATGGTCAATGTCGGCGATTAATTTTCTTCTCCTCGTTGGCCGGGCCGCTTTTCTCGTTTCCCGATCCTACGCTCCCGCTGACACAGACAATTCCTGACTCTGATCCTCCAGCACCAGCCGTCCATCCTCTTCTCTGGACGGTTGCGATCTCTCCTTCCAGAACCGTCGTGTCTTGCCTAGACGTGTTTCACGGAAGCCACTGTTGCCGTCGCAGCTATCCCTAAATGCCTAATAAGGAAAAAACAAAAAGGACATTTTTCTCTTAATTCAAATCACTAATATAATATTAGAAAATACTATTTATATTTTTTGACTACACTCTAAATTACATAATAGAGCTAAAATAACATAAGGTAAAATGAGATAAGGCGATAAGACATATGATTAAATTACTCCTTAGACGAAACAGTAAGATGACGAGATTAGAGAAATATTTTAATCGTTTATGCATGTGTATAGTTTAAAGTGTAGTTGGGATGAGGTTCACTTCCGAACCCCCTCCACCCTAGGCCCCATCAATGAGGTGATGATGTATATCAGGGAATTGGGCAACCCTCAGTTTCGATCCCGGGTGCATTCACGCAAATGTGACAACACGACGCTTATGGGAATCGCTAGAACCACCCGATTATGTCCCTAGGGGCATTTAAAGTATAGTTCTTAATATATAAGTAGCATGATCTTATAATATTAACTCAACTGAACTGAGTTGCTTATCTTAAATTGTGTTTTTTTTTATTGATTTTACTATTTAATTGCTAGGTAAAAATCACACCAAAGATCACTAAATTTTAGTGTATTTTTTATTTTAGTAATTAAACTTTAATTTTTTTCAATGTAATCACATAAGTTTAAAAAATTTTATAATGTGGTCACATAAGATTTTTCAATCACTCTATAGTTAGAATGGGTGATGTGGCAAATAATAAAAATATTATCTAATAATATTTTAATATAATATTATTATATATTGACACGTGACACGTTTTGATTGATTGTCATTGCACAATAATTTTTATTATTTAACACTGAAAAATCTTATATGTGACCATATTACAAAATTTTTTAAATTTCTGTGATTACATTACAAATAATTAAAGTTTAGTGATTAAAATGAAAAATACATAAAAATTTAGTGATATTTGGTGTGATTTACCCTTTAGTTGCTACATTACAATAAATCATTTTTTTTATTTTATCTAAAATTACTTTATTTTATTTCAATAATCATCTTTCTTTTTTGTCTAACTCATCATTCAAGATATCATTTAATAATGAAGGTTAATGGTTTCTATTGTCGTTATATAATTTTAATAAAATCGGTAATTTCAATTAATGAATTACTAAAATAAAAAATTTATTCTAAAATTGCATGATAAACATAAAATTCAATATTTATTTTTTATAATTTACCATATAAATAATAATTTAAAATGAAAGTTACCTATACCATCACTAACAATAATTTATTTCCCAATTTTTTAGGGTTGTCCTTAAAACAAATATTAATTTAAATTATTTTTTATAGTTTATTGTAAAACATTAATCTATATAAAAAAGGAAACAATTGAAAATATCTACAAGAAGTGGCATAATGAGATTTGAACTTACAATTTAATACTGGTTAGTCACCGCCTCAACCACACGTAGAAAATGTCATTGTCTTTATTAATTATTTTATGAAACTATACAATCACTACTACTTCTGTTTTTTTTTCCCCATAAATTCATGAGTAAATTACTAAAACAAAAACTGAAATTTTAGTTTGTTTCAATATTATAACAAATTTTCAAAATCTTCAGTAATATACTGAACTTTCTATTTAGTTTTCATTTTATGAAAAATTTAAAATTTTTCAATTATATACCAAACTTGGTGTTTAATTTCAATTTTATAATAGATTAATTTTTCCAAGACCCCTTATTGTTTGGGTTATTTGCATGAGTCCCCATTTGATTTTTAAAAATGACTTTATAGGTCTTTGTGATTTAGCTTTTTGCTCAAACATCCATCTCTTTACAAATCTTGTCACTTAAACTCTAATTAAGTTAATTAAATACTGACTAAGTTCTTCTTAACTAAATGAAAACTAAAATGCCAAATAGAAAACATTTATGGCCATTTGGATAACCTATCATTTTTGGGGATAGAACTCAATATTGAAAACAATGGATCTTGAGTTCTCAAGCGATGAAACCCCAATTCTATCAGAGATAAAATTCCTTGCTCTAAAGTTTGCGGAACTTTATTTCAAAAGAAGATAAAAGTTTTAATTCTAGAACCCATTTTTATTGTATTAATTTTGATGGTGTTTTAGTGATAAACATTGTTTACACATAACTTTAATAAATAGACTTGAATCATTCATTTTGAAGATAAATGTCAAAACTATCGGCTAGATGCTTTTAATTGTCAATCGATTGTTATATTATCTTTTTGACAAAATCTTTTTAAAGTTAATTGTTGATTGGATGCTTTTACTTGTTGATCGATAATTAAATTGTTGACCATACAAAATATATGCTCTCGGTTGTTTGCTTTCAACCATTTCTATAAACTTTCCAGTTGAAAATTTCATTAAACTATCGACTGGTTTTACCATACTGTCGACCAGCTTAACTTAAAAAATTTGTCGATTGATTGTCAAAATTTGTTGACTTTTTATCACAAAAATTTTGTCTTTAACAACTATAACTTTAAAATGGACAACGAAACCTATAAATAAGAGAATATTTAAAGCTCAAAAGAAAAGGTTGACCATTGGGTTTTCAAGTTTTAGATTATATACCTTCAAGTGACATTGTGTTTAATCTTTCATTCTCATTTTGAATCAAGGCTCCTTTTGTCCTTGTAAGTTCTTTTCAAAGCCTTGTACTAGCTAGATCTCAGAAAGAGCCTATCAGATTTGTTACTCTTATCATTTTTCTTGTATTTATACCTTTTGAACTGTCTTACTAAAAGAGCTAGCTTGCGTGTTAGCAACTTAAAACTTATATAATGGATTTCAAAATCTCTAATTGAGTGATAGAGTAGTAGATGTAAACTAAGTTGAGCGGAACCACTCAAAAATCTTCTTGTCTCTTACACTTTTATATTTTCTAAAAGTTTTTCTCTATATTGCACTTCATTTACAAAATTTCCAACATTCATTTTACTCACTATTTTAGAAAAACACTCTTTAAAAAATATTTTTTACAAACACTCAATTCATCCTCCCTTTTGGGTATGTGGTGCTATACTATTGTATTACCATGTGTTGAGATGGTTTTGAATTTAGATTTCAATGATTTAATTCAAAGTATAATAAAAAGTACAATTTTTTTATTTTATACTTATTCTATTCTAGAACTTGTGAAGACTTTAGAATAAGAAAAGATTGCAACAATAGATTGAGACAAAAGGACCTTTTTATACTATTTTTATTACTAACCAAGTTGTAGTAACTGCTCTAACTAACTTCATAACAAACACTTGGTAGTTGACTAGTTAGTTAAAGAAAGTCCTTTGGTGAGAATGACAACAAGTTGAAACCCTTCGAACCTCAACTTGTTTAGCAACTACTTTCTCTCTAATGAAATGAACATCAATCTTTATATGTTACATAATAAATTAGATTTTCTGTAACTTGTTTAATGGAAAGGTTATCACACCACATAATTAGAAAACTTGATAGCTTAAATTCCAGTTATCTAAATAAAGTTTTTGAGGCCACTTTTCCATCTAAGGTTTTGCTGCTAGCTTTTGAGGGTGGCTAAGGCTATTTCCATTATGTGAATATGGTGTAGATTGTATTTTATACAAGTGTTGGGGTAGGGTGTTAGTTGTGGGATTGATTGGTAGCCAAATACTTTCTCATTTGTCAACTGGTTATTCACTTAGTGAATTATATTCCTATTTATTTGTCTAACAAGTAATATTATATGATTATTTAACAACTGATGAAGTATATGAGCTAGTTTGTCTGACACTATGAAAGAAAAGTGACATCTTATCACAATCATTACAGTAAAAGTTCATACAACACTAATTGTGAATAATTTTAGAAGAAAAATATTGAATAGGAAGTAATAGGAAATTTAAATACCTTTATCCTGAGATGGCGCAAATTTTACAATTTTGTTGAATCCTATATATGACTTAAAAATGATGACAATTCTTTGATATACGCATTATATTTTTAGCTAATCAATCGATCGATGACACCTAGTTAGAGGCTATATATAAGGGGACACAATGAACTATCTATTGAGCAAATGAAAAATTATATATAGTAGTAAATACTTTAATGTACATCTTTTATTTATCGTACATAAATCGATTTGTCTATTTTTTAAAATTAATTTTATTAATTATATAATTAGAGAATATAATCTATATACTATTACTTAAGAAAACCCCTTCTATGAAACTTTTTGCCAAGTGTGGTCCAATTTTAGATTGCTTGTCAAATTATTAACCCAAACAAATTATCGAGTTTGGAAGACCTGCATGGAATCATATCTCCTTAGAAAAGATTTGTGGAATATTGTGGATGATGACAATAAGGTTCCTCTTAGTAATTAAAGAGGATAAGCCTAAAGAACATAAAAAGTGAAAGCAAAATTATGCTAAGTGAAATTTATCTTAAAGCGTTTTGTCTTTTACGACTTATCTGGTGATATTATCTAATGTGAATCAACAAATGAATTTGACAAACCCTTGATAAATTATTCAACAAAAAGGATGAAGCTTGGCTGTAAGTCTTAGAAAACTATCTGTTAATACAACTGAAGATAATGTTTTTGTTGCATAGTAATTGTTTAGGATGAAGAATTTATGTTTAGAAATTTCATTACTAAACCCAGATGGGAAGACCAGATGTAGCATCAAATCATTCGTGGACTTAAAAAATTGTATATTCCCTTTGTCACATTAGGCACAAGGGTGGGCATAACAACCACCCTTGGAGGAGTTCGAAAGTCTCTTGCTTCACAAGAATCTCTAGCCCAGACAATGATCAATATTTCCATTAAAATTGAAGAAACTAGCGTATTGCTTGCCAAGTATAACAAAACTTTCAAAGAGAAAGAAATATTATTTAAGTTTTTGGGAGAGATGACGACTCCTCTTCAAAAGAGCATAAATTCTTTATATTTTATTAGTGTGGAAAGACTGGTCACATAAAAAAAAAAAATTTATTGGTTCAAGTTGCAACAAAATAGTATGTGTAATACCCCAGAATTTAATATAAAGGTTAGATGATGCAATAAAGTGTTTTAAATGAAAGTTTTGAATTAAAGTGTGAATGAGAATGATTTTAAGGACTTAAATGCAAAATAAAGGATAATAATTGTCATGATAAAGGCTTGTTTGAGAAACCTTGAGTTGGATAACTTCTTCAAATAATTGTCATGATAAAGGCTTGTTTGAGAAGCCTTGAGTTGGTGAAATTGTATTGGAGGATTTATCTTAAAAGTCCTAAAGCATTAATTACTTACACCCTAAATTCAAAGCAAGAAAGATTTGGAAGAATTCTATTGGTTCTCTAAAAGATGAAGATAAGAAGGGTTGCTTTGCAAGCCATGTAAAGGGAAAATGGAGGAATGAGATTGGAAGAAAGGAGAAGCTTGAATAGGAAGATTGGTTGTAATGATTAAAAGTCTTAACTTGGGAGACTTGACTTGAGAGACTTAACTTGCAAGACTTGAATTGGCTTGCAAAGTAAGGAGAAGATGGAGCTTATCTTGAAGGCCACGTGAAGGTGTACTTGGAAGCTTAGGATTGGAAGAAATGAAGGCTTGCTTGAGAAGATTGCAAAATTCCAAAGTTGTGATGATTAATTGGGTGGAAAATGAGTAACTTGGAGGCCAAGTGAAACCTTGAGGATTTGGGCACTTAAAGGCTATATAAAGGAAGGAAGCTAAGGCCACGAGAAGCAAAGGAGAAAGGAAAGAAAGCAAGTGCAAGAAAAATCAAAGAAAAAGCAAAGAAGAAAGGAAAGAGAGACCTGGCTGGAAAACTGCCAAAACAGAAAGGAAACTGAGAAGGTAAGATACTATTCTTTCCGTAGGATCGTAGAGCATGAAAAGAGGAGTCAGTAGGTTCAAACGGAGAGTGAATCGGATAAAAAATGAGCAAGATATGGCCATTTTAATTTTGAGTTACAAAATAAAGAAGGGGGCAACGCGTGGCCACCCTTCTAGGGGCCTGTGAGGGCGCATCCGGCCTCCGTTTAACCTGAAATTTTCATCGTTGTTCTTCTATTTTAATTACCTACAACCCCGTATAAAAATATTTAAGGTTTGGTTTACTTAAATCCATGATTTCTGTAGAAACAGCCCCTAGTGCACGAAATCGGGTTATAAACCGTGCTATTGAACGGAAAACGATCAAGGTGAGTGGTTCTTGTGCATGCTTCCTCTTGATCATTCTTGGTTACATTTGTGAGTGGTTCTTGTGCATGCTTCCTCTTGATCATTCTTGGTTACATTTGTGAGTGGTTCTTGTGCATGCTTCCTCTTGATCATTCTTGGTTTCATTTGTGAGTGGTCCTTATGCATGCTCCTTGATTCCTATTGATCATTCTTGGTTTCCACTTGTGGATCGTTGTCACTTACATCTCATGATTCCTTACTTTCGAGCATTTCTTTCCTATTTTGCATGCATCATGGAGTTTGATGTTGTGATTCATTAATGGAATTAAACATGACTACTCTTGCTCATAGCTTGTGGATTGCATATTATATTTTCCTTGGTTTGTGCACTGTGCCTACAGGTGAGGCCGTACCTACTTGATATTCCTTAGTTTGTACATATTCTTTCTGCTTTGTCTTTAACATATTGTTTGGTGATAGTTGCTGTTGGTGGATCGGGAACTTGTTGGCTGCTTGTTGGGAACATCACGAGGATCGGGGTGGTAATCCCGTGCCCAGAGATGGGGCCGTGCCTAGAGGTGAGGCTGAGGGGTTGGACCACGATCCCGTGCCTGTAGGTGGGGCTAAGATGTTTCACACAAGTGCCAACGGGCATAGTAGTGGCTCGTAATCCCGTGCCTAGAGGTGGGGCCGTGCCTAGAGGTGGGGCTGAGGGATTGGACCACAACCACATGCCTAGAGGTGGGGCTTAGCCTGGAGGTGAGGCTGTGAGGTTTGACACAAGTGCTGGAAGGGATGATGGTGACTCGGGGAGGTTTTATTTTGATATGGCCTTGGAAGATTTATACTTATTTATGTTTGTTTCCTAGCATAACAGCATATTGCTCTTGCATGCATAGTTTCTTTCATTGTACCACTCACTTAGATATAATATCTAACTCAGGTGTTTTATACCCCTGGAACATCCATCGTTCTAGGTATATGAGTTGCACCAGGTGATACAGGTTCCAGTGCGAGCGTGGGCAAGGAGGTGGAGTTTCGTTGGCTTTGGGATTTTGGTTTTATTATGTACCCTTAAAACCAAGTGATGTATTGTAAATAGCAGCTAGGGTGCTCGAGGTTGTAAGAGGTATGTGTTTGTAAGTGTCCTACAATTATTCCTACAGTGATTTGTTATCTCTTTGGAGTATTGAAAGTCGTGATCATTTCTTGTACCTAGAAATGAAATCTAGTGGAAACCCGTTTTATTTAGCTTTGGTTGAGCTTGCAGGTTCGATCCAATGCTTCCGTTGGTAAGGGTTTCCATAATGCCCGTAGGTGAAGTTAGCCTGTATTTGATATCATAATGGTATTTGGAAAAGTGGGGCATTACAATATGGCTAGAGCTGAAAACCAGAATGAAAATGATTAGGGAAAGTGTTGCATTGTTGGGAGAATAACAGTTGGTGTTATGACTTCCATCAACTTCAATGGCAATTAAATCATGGATTCTAGTTGTGGTCACCACTTAATATGTGATAAGCCAAATTGTTAAGCTTCCACTCATTTGAAGGTCGTGATGCCATTATTATTGTTAACAATATTATCCATCAAATTGCAAAGGAGGAAACAATGGTGATTAATGAAGATGGGAACAATTCTGTTGAGTAAATGTTTTAATAATGATGTTGAAGATAAAATATTAGGGTAAAACTTTAATAAATATAATGATCAAATAAAGCTCTCAGCAAATCAGGTATCTCATTAACCTACTCGAGTAAAGTCTACTACTAATTGAGTGAATGTAAGATGAAAGTTTTGACCAATTTTCAAACTATCACTCGAGTATTAAATTCTTGTAATTGAGTAGACCAGTTTTTGGACTTATTGTTAATAAAGGAAAGGGATAGTTGAATGACATGCTATCACACTTGACTTCCTTGATAATATAATCGAGTATCTGATGAATATTGTAAGGCTCAATCGAGTATATGTTTGTGTACTCAAATAACTCTCCGAAAAATCTTTAATCAAATGATTAAAATTGTATTCAACTAACCTAAACATTAGTCATGTTGTGGGGTGACTTAAGAAAATTCAAAAATCCCAAAATTTGGAGAAGTATTTTTCATAAACCTAGATGACCCTAGAGAGTCTCACGAACAAGAGTCTCTTAGAGCCTCTAGAGCTGTTGAGCCTCAGCATGCCTAGCCCGAAGACTCATCCAGAGTCTTACGGGCCCAACTTACCTGGTGGATTCGAAGAGTCTTTGGACCCACCTGAAGGATACTCATCGGACACTTTTACCCCAAAGATAACTCCAAGCCCTTTGACCTCACCCGATGCATCTTTCCTAGAGAGTCAGGGGACTTTTGTTTGTGGACTCCACTAAGTGTCTAAAAATACCTACTTATTCCATGAAAAAATGACCTTTTTGGTAGAATCTCTTTGAGACCATAGTCTGAAAGACTTAAGACCCTAGACTCTACACGACCCATCGGGAACCTACTCCACCAAAGACCTAAACTAGACACACTAGACATTTCACATATGTACATACACGTCCATATACATTTGCATTACATCTTCAAACATTAGAGTTTGACTTAGGCATTAGAGGCCCTATGTGGGAAAGATCCCTGTGTTCCTCTAATTGTCTTTGTGCTGTAGATATCCCCAGAAAACTATTCCCCGAAGACCCTTGAGACTGTTCCCCGAAGACCCCTCAAGGGCAATATCCCTCGAAGACTCCGAAGAACCTTTGGGGACCCCTAAGCCTCAATCCTCTTAGGCCCTAATTTAGGCCTCCATTGACCCCCAATAGTTTTCTCAGTTCCCTCAAGGGGCTCTACTTTGGTTGTTCCCAAGACAAATAAATTTAATTGTTGTAGTTTGACAACAACAATTTTGCGTCGTCTGTGTGAAATGAATGAAAAGTCATATATCTTGGGAAAATTTATGAAGACTACTCGCATAAACATGTCGCTCCAGTTGGGCAATCCTCAGCGCTGCTAGTGCCTCAGTATGCAATGCCTCCTTGTGGCTTAGTTTTCGAATCCTCTTGGGAACCTCTAGGGAGCTTCCACGAGGCTTTTTCCCTACTATTATGAGCCTTCAAAGGCTTTTCCCCCACTATTATGCCAGTCCTAGGGGAAAAATGTACCTCTCCACCCTATGTCATGTGCATTCTTCAAAGCAAGGAACCACTCCAAGAAAGTGGGAAGGTTGGGGCAATGTGTTGCTTGTTGCTTTTTTTAAAGACCAAGCTTGGGGTGTTGTGGCTTCCTAAGCCTGAACTTGACGATGAAGGCCATTTCACCAAGCATTGCCGCATTGAATTTTGCAATTAAAGGGGCCTTTTCCTTGGGTAAAGTTCCTTTGGAGGTATTCTGCAAGAGGGTTTCATGAACCCAAGTGGAAGTACCTTGGGCTTGTCAATTTCCTTAGATACGCCTTTCCCCAAGCCCGGGTGTGCTTTAAGAGCAGAGGGTTGCCTACCGGTTTATAAGTAAATGAAGTAGGAGTTGGTGAGTTGCGCGAAGTGCTGATGAAAGGAGATTAATTTCAACATTCTCTGTAGCAGCTTATTTTTGCAACCACTCATGTCTCTCAATCGCTACATCTTCCCCTTTTGCTGAAAGATGTTTGGCATTCAACACCAGTCCCTTGAAGCCCTACACAGGCGGGACCAAGTGACCATCTCCAATAAGAGTTACTCATACGCCTTTGCCATAAATGCTTCAAAGGAAAAAAACTATCAGGGCTATCGATAATATTATGTTGATCGCTTCAGGAATGCCATATTCAAAGAGTTCAAGACAGATTATTCAAGATTATGAGATGGAAGCCTCTAGTCTATAAGCAAAGTGCTCAAGTGAAGACAATACTAACTGAAAACTAACCTGTTATAACATGCAAATATAGATGCATATATCGAACCACACATATACAAAATGCTTTTGTATAGAAAGGGATGTGGTAGTGATATTGGGAATGTAATGTTTATGCATGTATTTTTTGTGTGCCTTTGTCTTGCATCAACTCTGTAATAGACCAAGGAATCTAGCTCGACTCACACTGGGGAGCCAGGGGGATGGAGCTCCCTGGACTGATCCTAATTTTTTGTATATGGAACCAAGCCTCAGGTACAAAAGTATTTATGAATAAACAAGGACATTCTAGTGGAAGCATTAGAGTTATCATTGACCCTCTATCCGAAATGCGTGAGTGGATTCTATTATGAACAGACGCTCCAAGAATTCAAAAGTTAGCTTCCAAGTGCCTTGTTACAACATTGGTAGCCATGCAAAGGACATAGTAAACACCTCAAGATGTTTTTTCCTTTGGGATCAGATATCATCCTCAACATTCTCATGGTTGTAGTGTAAGCATCCTGGCAAAACACTAAAACAAAAATAATCACGGTTGCAGATGTAGGCATCTTGTTGAATCGCTAAAACAAAAATTAATTCTCATGGTGGCAGATGTAGACATCTTGCTAAATTGTTGAAATAAAGATACTCTTGGTTGCGGATGTAGACATCTCGTCGAACCGTCAAAACAAAAATACTTATGGTTGCAGATGTAGGCATCTTGCTGAACCATCAGAACAAAAATACTCATGGTTGCAGATGTAGGCATCTTATCGAATCTCTTAAACAAAAATACTCATGATTACGGATGTAGGTGTGCTGCCGAACTGTCGGAACAAAAACATTCAGTCATTGATATGATCGTGGATGTAGGTGTTTCGCTGAACTACCGAAACAAAAACATTGCTATTATGAATATAGGCCATGGGTTGAGCCACCAAAAACAAAGATATTCACCATTGTGGATGTAGACAATTAGCCAAATTGCCAAAATGAAAACATTCAATCATTGATACAATTGTGGACGTAGACATTTCACCAAACTGTCGAAACAAAAGTATTGGTATTCTAATTGCAAAAGTAGGCATTCTACTAAATTGCCATAACAAAAATATTGGCATTCTAAGACGTATGCATTCTATCGAATAGCCATAACAAAAATATTGGTATTTTGATTACAGATGTAGGCATTACACTAAACTATTAAACTACCAAAACAAAATAGATGAAGAATAGATGTAGGCACTGCGTCGAATTGCAGAAACAAAATAGAGTACCTTAAGGCACGCCTCGTGCCATTAGGTAAGGCATGTGTCCTCTCCACTTGGTATTCTTTTTCACATGGGCACAAGATAGTACTTGTGAGACAGTTCCATTGTCTTTGGATGCAAAGATGAGGGTTGCTCCTTCCAATGACTGCATCTCATGCCCTGTAGAATCGTGCACCAATTAGTGGAAGGAATGGGGTTTAGGAAACACTTTTTGCAGGTCCATTGATACTCACCCCCTCCATTACACTAGGGTGTCCCTATCATACATTTGGTCTTCACTACTAGACCTTTCCACAAAGGGACCCTATGGGTTTCGGCGTTGTCCCTCCCATTTGGCACTAGGGAATAATGGTGACAATCGGGCTATGGACAAGTTTGGAGGGTTTAAGGCGGTCTAGGAACTCGCATATGTACATTACTCCTAGTCTTAAGTGGTGGTAGTGGTAGCCCCTGTTGATGCCAGATGCGGCATGATTTATATATCTAATTCTAGATATCTACTAGAATTATATCCATATATATATTTATTAGGGCCTGGTATTTATAGTGTCCTGGTAGGTATATTGCTACCCTTGAAGTCATTTCATTTTTTCCATAATTTTATATACATCCCTACTTTACCCCCATAAGGTGGGATAGATTAGCACCCCCCAAGACTTGCATTAGGGAGCTGGGTTTTCTTTGTGTGTCTTTGTATGTGCCTAGGAATGCAGGTATTCATAGAGTGCGCAATCCCTACTTAAGGAGATAGCACACCACAAATGGTTACTGGATACCATTTTTTATACTGAAATCATTCTATGTTCCGGCATCATCCCTATTTGAGTTACATGCATGCACAAGATTCATACATAGCTCATAGCTTTCCTTTATCTTGAAGTGCGTTTGTGATTGTCATTTTTCGTAGTACTAGGTTACCTTCGAATAAGGGCCTGCTTTCACCCTTGAGTTATAGTAATTGGCTACTCACTACAAAAAAAATTGATTTTTTGCGGCGGTTTCGAAACCGTCGCAAAATATGGTTTTTGCGGCGGTTTTTTTAAAATTTTGCTACGATTTTCAAAAAATCGTCGTTAAATTTAAAAAATAATTAAAAAATTAAATTCAATTTCGCGACGATTTTTGAGAAACCGTCGCTAAATTTAAAAAATTAAATAATTCAAAATTAAAAATATAATAATATTTGTGGCAGTTTTCAAAACGCGCCGCAAAATTCATTAAAAAATTAAATTTAGCAGCGGTTTTTGAAAAACTGCCGCTAAATTCAAAAAATTACATAATTCAAAATTAAAAATAAATTAACATTTGTGGCGGTTTTTATAAACCATCGCAAAATTCTTAAAAAATTAAATTTTGCTTAAGAAAATAATTAAAAATTAAATTAATAAAAATAATTATAAAATCTTAAAAATAAATTTAAAATTGAATTTAAATTAATAACAAAATTCATTAAAAATTTAATTTTAAAAAATAAAAATAAATTTAAAAAATTTTTAATATATATAATTTTATTAATTTTTAAAAAATATATAAAATTGTTTTTTATTTTTAATCAATTAATTTATTTAATTTAAGTCAATTAATTTATTTTTAATTTATTCCATTATTCTTTTAAAAAATAATCAATTAATAAATTTTTTTAATATATATTAAAAAAATATAAAATATAATTTTTAAAATTAGTTGTTAGATTAGTATATAATATATATATATATGTGCATATATGTTAAGGGGGCTTCACAGATCAGGCGGTTCGTGCGCGCGCGTAATTGCGTACTTGAGTTTTTGGGTTCGAAACTTGGGGAAGGGAAGGCATTGGGATTTAATATCTAGTATCGTCACGTGGCGAGGGCCGAGCTGGCCCGCGTGGGCCATTAAAACATTAAATTTTTAATTTTTGCAGCAATTTTGGAACCGCCGCTAAAATTAAAAATTTATTTATTTTTTAAATTTTTTGCAGCAGTTTCAAAACCGCCACTAAATCACTTATTTTGCTGTAGTTTTTTAAACCCCCGCAAAAAATATAATTAGCAGCGGTTATTCTAGCGGTTGCTGAAAATCGCCGCTAAACGCTCCGAGACGACTGACTTAGCGGCAGTTAAAAATCGTTGCTAAATGTAAAAACAATCGCCGCTAAATGCTGATTTTTTTATAGTGACTCCTTTTTGATAGGCAACCATCCAAAGAATGGCTTGGTCTCTCTTTTTGTTAATCAAATCCAAGTTTTCTTTTAAAGCTACAACGTTCGTCTATTCATTAAATCCACTCCATCGAGGCAATTCTGCCCCACTTTCGACCAGGATTAATGCCTTTGTTCCATAAACTAGGTTGAATGGTGTAATGGTGTTTCACCAATAAAGACATTGCTTGTGATTTTGAATGCCCATAGAATTGGTGATAGCTCATCCGCCCTGGTAGCCTTTCATTATTTTAGCTTGTAGTATATATTCATACAAACAGGTTAACTAGTGACATTGGTTTTGTCAAAGCGAAAGATTTTTGCAATGGTATAGACTTAGTGCCTTGAAGCATCATTATGACTACCATGCTAACATGTAAGTCTTTGTATTTCCAAAGTGTCATTTTTTAATCGATCCACATATTGCCTTAAAGTTTCTTTATTTCCTTGTCGAATGCTAAATAGGTGCATAGAATCTTTTTTGCATTGAGAATTTATGATAAAATCTTTTATGAACTCTTTTCACAATTATTTAAAGGAAGAGATGGATCCCTCGCTAAGGCTGTTGTACCAAATTCGAGTGTGGTCAGTGAAAGTTAATGAGAAATCTTGACACATAATAGCATCTTCCTAGTCATGGAGCATCATAACAATTTCATAGTTCTAGAGTAGGGATTGACTTGAGGCATCTTGAATTTCGTATGGAGTTATTTTCCATGATTTTTGGGGTGAAAAGCATTTTCATTCCGGTTGAATCTTTTTCTACAGCCACTAATTTCTTTGGTTTTAGGACTTGCTCCACTATTCTTTTGATATCCTCAGCATTCTAGGCAGTAAGATTGGGTTGATTTGGTTGATGCATAAAAGCTACTCCTGGGGCTGTACTTTCGACTATTTTGTGATATTTTTGGCCATGAGGGATGAGAACTCTCATTTTGGGCTGACACTCCCCCCAGTTAATTCAGATAGTCTCAGAAGCCTTCATGAGGGGTAGTTTCTCAAAGCCATTCTTGGTGGGGATTCTCTTTGAAACTCCTGGCCTAATTCTCTCATTGCAGAGCTTTGGGATGTATGACCTTCTGTCGACCTTCCTGAGATCTCCTAGGGCTGGGACTTTGTAACACCCAAGAAATTCTTGAAGTTATAAATGTAATTCTACGTAGGGTGTACGTGAAATTTTTGGAAGATTAGGGCTATAGGGTACACTATCACGATCTTGAGTGATCAGGTCGACTATAGGGAGTGCCCTAGACCCTAGATGTCAAAGAAAAATGATATAGTAGTGATAAGCATTTCGAGACACAATTTTACGTGTCGAAAGAAATTAGATTGAGAACGATTTTCTGTACAACTAATTTCAATCTTGAAAAACTGAATGATAATAAAGGATGTAATACTCTAGATTTTTAGGTTTAAATATTTGAGAAAATAGGACATTTCAAGGTATTATGAAAGTCTGGAGATAAAAGTTCAATTTCTAAGCCAGGGGCAAAATCGTAAATATTAAAGTTTGGGTAAAAGTGTAATTTACCTAAAATTTTAGGGTATTAGTGTAATAAATCATTTCTCTTAGGGCATAAGTGCAATTAAAAAATATCTAAAGGACCAAGTTGAAAGGGGTCTAAGTGCAATTACCCAAAAAGTTCAGGCTAAACTATAATTCTTGAAACCTTTTTCCTAGGGGCATTTGGGAGATTCAGGAAAAATCTCATGATAACATTAGAGATAAGATGAAGGCTCATGATAATTTTGGAGATAAGATAAAGGCTCATGATGACGTTAGAGATAAGATGATGGCTCATGATGACTTTAAAGATAAGATAAGATTTGATTTGGATAAGATTTGGTAAGATTTGATATGATTACTACAAAATCCAAGCACTATGAATAGCATGTTCATGGCCAAGGGTTTTCTCATTCAAAGTTGTGTGATAAATTTGTGCTGGACGAGAGTGATTTGAGCTTAGTGGATAGAGGGCTTTTGTTCTTAGAGAAGAAGAAGCATGCAAAGTACACACGAGGCATCACACGCGCAGAACATGTAATATCCTAGTATTTTGAGAATAATAATAATTAATTTTTATTGTATTTAATATATTTTTTGGCATCCATTAGAGATTATAATTAAAAAAACTAATGGGCTTAGAGTTAGTGGGCTAAGTTAAGAAAAGGAAAGGCTAACTAAATGGGCTTAGAGTTAGTGGGTTAAGTAGAAAAAAGAAAGGCTAAGTAAATGGTTTTAAAGTTAGTAGGCTAAGAAAGTGAGTTTAAAATTAATGAACTAAATGAAAGAAAATTTAGTGGAAAATAATTAAGGTGACAAAATAATTAAAGATGATGGGTGAAATAATTGAGAAATATAGGAGACAAAGTAGAGTGTGGATAAATAATCAAAGATAATGGGTGAAATAATTGAGAAATGTGGGAGATAAAATAGGGTATGAACAAATAATTAAAGATTATGAGTGAGATTTAGTGAAAAATAATTAAGAAATGTGACAATAATTAAAGATGATGGGTGAAATAATTGAGAAATGTAGGAGACAAAGTAAGGTGTGGACAAATAATCAAAGATAATTGGTGAAATAATTGAGAAATGTGGGAGACAAAGTAGGGTGTGGATAAATAATTAAAGATTATGAGTGAGATTTAGTGAAAAATAATTAAGAAAAGTGACAAAATAATTAAAGATAGTGGGTCACTACAATTATACTAAACTTAATTCAACCTCTATAAATAGAGAAAACTTGAAATGTTGGAGGATTTGAATTAGAAAGAGAAAGATTGTAAGAAAGAAAGATTTGAGAGGAAGAGAGAGATTTGAAAAGGAGAAAGAAAGAATATAGAGAAAAATACTAAAAATTTCTAAAAAAATCATATAGGCTGGATTTAGTAGTTCGTGTGAAAATTTGTGGCAGAAGACGTTGTTGGATGCGCAAACTGAGTTTTCGTCACAATATAGAAGAATACCAAATCACTTCGCGGGAAGGTGAGTTATCTTCAAAAATTTCTTTGAAAATTTCAGAAATATGAGAATGAAATTTTAGAATTTTTGATGATTAATTTGGAAGACAAATGCATGATTGGTATTTATTATAGATTTTTTAGACAATAGATGCTTGAAAATCAAAGAGAAAATGAGAAATAAATAGAACATGGATTCTGAAAATTATGAGGAATTTCTAGGACTTAGCAATATTGTTTTAGGAATTATTATTTAGAGAAATTGAGAAAATTTTATGAGAAATTATTTATTCTATAATCTTGAGGAAATAATAGGAGGAAATGGGAGAAATTAGGAAAATTAGAAAAAAAAAATTAGAAATATGATTTTCTTAAGTAATTATGATGCCCAAGGTACATCAAGGTTCATAATTGAGTACGATTGGAAGTCCGACGCAAATTTTAAGACAAAATTACACTATGGGCAAAATTATCTTTTTGCAAGGTAAGTGGTACTTCTCAAACTAGATTTAGTTTTATGAAAATGGTTGGTTTGTAAGTGATTTTCCCAAAACTCAATTTTATGTAAATGGTTTTATCATGTTGCCATGTCTTGATGTGAATATGTTCATATAGATTGCATTTACATGTACTGATGATGAAATATGCATATGTATACAATAATATTATTGATCATGCATTTGCATAAAGGTTTGAGAGTACGGGTCAGGACCGCTGCTCTTCCAAGGGTGCACCCATACACCTCGGCCTAGTAAGGAGGCTGTGAAAATGGGGAGTAGCAATAAGGTACGGTTGGCTCAAACAAAAAAGAAATGGAAAAGGACATTTTGCATTTTGCATTCATGCACGAAATATGTTTATTGTTCATTTACTAAGATGATTCATCATCTAATATGGGCCTTACCTCTGGAACATTCAAACGTTCCAAATCAGGTTTACAGCGAAGGCACAGAAGTGGAATGAAGAGTAATCTATCCAGGGCATTGATGGTACAAATAAAATATTTTCTGCATTTAGTTTCCATATGATGATCCTATTATGTACTGGTTATGTTATACATGTTTTCAAGTCATGTTGAAAAACTTACATTTTGTTTAAAGTCATGTTGAAAAACTTATGTCATGTTTAAAGTCATGTTGAAAAACTTATATCATGTTGCAAGTTATGTTTGGAAGACTTATGTTATGATGACGAATAATCTTGTATTATTAATTATGTTGAGACAACCATGTAATATTATTAGCGTTTGAGGTATGTTGAGGTTTCGATTCTAGTTTTCGCATTTAATGTTTATGTTGATTCTCTTTCGAGATAAATGTATGAAAATTTTGGGATGAATAAGAGCAATGATATGATTAGTCATAGTTTTTTTAAAAAAATTATTATCCCATAATTGTCCTAAGTTATAGCCCGCTTGGAAAACGGGGCATTACAGAACACTTGGGCAACGCGTGAGAGCGTGTGAGGAGGTGGTTTGGTCAAAAGACTTGAGGATTTGCATGAAAATCGAGCTTGGGCACCAGAATCGAGGTATTCTGAGTTTCATTCAAGGTGAGTAGTTCTATCCTAAATACTTGTTTTGATTCTACCAAAACTTGATTTGATTTCATGCAAAAGGGTTTTGTTACATGTGAACAGTTGAACTTGTCCTAGTTGTGTTCATGTGGCAGGTTCGTCCCAAAATATTTTATGCATGTGCATTGAATTTTGTGCAATAAATTATGTACGTGAAATGTTTTTTTATATGATACATCGAGTTGCAGTATGTGGCATTGTCATGTGTTTGTGTTGTTCATATGGGATGTCAGCCTGGGATGTTATCCAGATAGTGTAGCCATAATTCGCCAAGGGTGTTGTCGAAATAACATATAGGGGTATCTCGTGCTAGTGTGCATGCCAAGATGGCCACCTAGGGTTCCATGCTAGGCTGTGTGGCTAGGGAAGTTACACTAGGGCGATTGGTGGTCCATGTTGGATATGGGTTGGAATGAGTAATGTTTTCAGAATGCTTTTGAGTGGGAATGTAATCCCTGACGTGATTGTGGTGAGCCGGGTTCCAGCGTTGATAGGGTTCCGTGCTAGGCTGTGTGGCCAAGGAAGTTACACTAGGGGTACTGGTTGTCCATGTGGGATATGGGTTGGAATGAGTAATGTTTCCGGAATGCTTTTGAGTGGGAATGTAATCCTTGACGTGATTGTGGTGAGCCGGGTTCCTGCGTTGATGTTGACTCTCCTAGGTCGGGAGTGGTAATGATTGTTCCTGAGGTGTCGAGGAGATGTGTTGACTTTTTCCCTTTTAAGTTAGGATTGTGTTGTGCCAATATGTCGGTAGGGTGATCTTGCCTTTAGAGAGATTGCTCTTTCCCCATGGTTGGGTTAAGCGCTGTGTGGGATTTTCTTGGGCTGGGGCTTGTCGGGTTATGTTGGTTTTGTTTTATGTTTTACATACATTCACGAAAAGGTTTTTAAATCCTCACTTAGATGATTCAACATCTTATTTGGACTTTGTCCCTGAAAAATTCAAATGTTTTAGGTGAAGGCCGACACTAAGAGGAAAGGAATTGCCGAGGATTGACGGTGATTAGTAGATAGGTCGTAGCATGTCTTTCAATTATGATGTGCATTTTGATGATGTCATGTTAAACGATAAGTACGACTTTTCATGTTATGAATAAGATGAGTTCGGTTATGTACTATTTGAGGTTATGATTTGACTACATTTTTGATGATTTACCTGTCTTAGTTTATTAATTTTTACTTTGTTATGCTGAGAAGGTGTAACGGGATTGTCGGGGAATGATTTATATTGAGTTTATGTTGGAAAAAAAATATATCCTCGTAATCTTACGTTATCTAACGCCTTGGAAAAGTGGGGTGTTATAGACTTTCTTTTTCTGAGGTTGAGATATGTAGTTTTACAGTATGGGGGTAATGTAGTTTGATGAAAGGCGCATTCAAGGAACCTGACCATTTCTCGGAGGGTGTTAATACTTCCTTCATGGTGTCGCTTAAGTGCTTTATACTCACTGAGTGGGATAGTCTAAGGAACTATCCTGGAGGCTCTTAGAATTTTATTCAGAACGATCTCTCACAGTCTCAAGTTAGGAGGGTATCAATGTTAGGACCCTCCTTATCGTGCTTGTTACCTGCAACTTGAGACCGTGTGAAAACCATTGTAGTATTCTTAGGCTTTTTGGACGCTTCTCATAGATGGCTCCAATTGTTGTCGCTCTAACACAATAATGAATTTATGGGGGTGGAAACGTTTTCATTAAGTTGCTTGATATTGTCATCCACCAGAGACCTAATGTAGTCCCGAGGCCTTTGTCTCGAGACCTGATGTCGTCTTAAGACCTTTATCCAGAGACTTGATATCGTCCTAGGGCCTTTGTCCCGAGACCTTCGTCCCGAGACTTGATGTCGTCATGAGGCCTTTGTCTTGAGAATTGATGTCGTCTTAAGGTATTTATCTAGAAACTTGATACTGACTAAGACTACAAGATAGAAAATAATCAAAGGGCATGGGGAAGTCTCTATGCAAACACTCTAATACTTAAGTCAGACACTGAGGATACTAAAAATTGTAGAGAAGAGTTTCCACCAGTATTAAGGACGTACATTTTAAAGGTAAATGCCAACTATTGGTGTATCAATGCAAGGGTTTAATTGATTTTCAAAAGTATTTTTTGAAAACGCAAATAAGGCAGTAGAAATAAACATAAAAAACACCTTGCAAGACTTGTTTCCAATGACCATATGCAATGTAAGACTAAACCATTTCATAGGAGGTTTAGTATATATACCTCACAACACTAAGAAGGCCAATGTAGAGGCTGGAATCCTCATTAGACAACAACAACTTACTCCCAAACAGCTCTAGAATAGAATTTTAGTTAGACTAAATTGACCCTAAAAAACACGAGATGTCTAGTCAGTTCATGTAACACCTCACTTTTTCAAATACGCAATAACTTGAAATGCAATTAAGACATCACCTACAGGCGCTATAGAAACCCTTACCAACAGAAGCACTAGATCGAACTTGCAAGCTTAACCAAAACTAAATAAAGGGGTTTCCACTAGATTTCCTTTACAAGCATAAGAAATGCATACGACCTTCAATACTCCATAAAACACAACACATCATAGCAGGTACAATTGTAGGACACCCACACACACCCTTTACAACCTTGAGTGTCCTAGATGCTATTTACAATACATCACTAGGGTTACAAGGGTACATAATGAAACCAAAAGTCCTAAGCTAGTCGAGCATCACTTCCTCGCCCACGCTTGAAATGGAACCTGAAACACCTGGCACTTCCAATATACCTAGAACGTGGAACGTTCCAGGGGCATCAACCCAAGTCAGATATTACATCTAGGTGAGTGACTCAGAAAAGGTAAGTACATGCGTGCAAATGCAATAGTGCCATTATGAAATCCACCCCTATGGTAGCAATGCCAGGGTGTTACAATCACCCTCGCGGTCATCATAGTCACTCCTTAGCTCACCGTAAGAGCACGAGATCTTCCATGATGTCCCAACAACTAGCCATAGTTGTAAGAACCCATATTTTCATGAGATTATCACGTAATTTAAGGAAGTTTAGAATATCGAAAAATTGACTTGATAGCAATTAAAAGTACCGAATTGACTGTAGGGAGTTCTTGGAGCCGAGATGTCCGAGGAAAATGATATGGTTTTGTCGAGCATTTCGAGGTATGATTTATGGTATCGGAAGAAATTGGATTCAGAACGATTTTTGGTACAACTAAAATGCAACTGCCATTTAGGCTGCAAAATCGAATTGTTATAGGCAACTTTTGGGAAGTCAATGGAAGTTTAAGGGGGTTTTGGTTTTTCATAAGAAATAACCCTTTAGTGGTTTCAGGAAGAAATGAAACCATTTCATTCGCCAAATTGGCCACGAGGAACCCACGAGCAATGGTCGGGGATGCCTTTGGGTCAAGTTATGGCTGACAATAGCCACTGTGGTGGCCGGATTCAAAGAAAAATCGACTGAATTATTGGTCGATTTGGTTGTTACCTGCAACTTGTGATTTTGGTCGGGTAAGGCTACTTGTAGGGCGATCTGAGGAAGATAAGATCTCTTAAGGCCATGGGTTGTTCGATCTAGTGCATTTGGAGGTCCGAAAATGCCTATAAATAGGCGTTTAGGGTGGCCGAAAATGGGGAGAGTTGGAGCTCAAAATCGGGGCCGTTTTCGAAAAAATTGAGAGTTAAAATTAAGGGGCTTTTGTTACCCATCACTTGAGGAGCAAATATGAAGATTTTGAGGGATTTTCATTAAGGTTTGCTAGGGTTTCAAAGGTCATCGGAGATTGGAGGCAGTAGCTTCAGCCGAGACTTCAAGCTTTCGTTTGAGGAACTTCTGGTGCTCCTTTCGAGCTCCAAGATAGCCTATGTTGATTGACTGAGGAAGGAGAAGAACTTGGTGGAATCATCCAAAATCGTCATCATGCCCGTCTCCGGAGAAGACGACCGGCGCGTGCCGGTCACGCGCTGGCCTTCACGCGCCACCACTCGCCTAGGCGCGTGTGGGCTCGTGCCAGCACGTGGGTGGTCCAAAAAATCTGCAAAAATGTCAGAAAAAAAGAGAACAATATTTTATGGGGGTTTGTGCAAAAAGATTTAGATTTAGCTTTCCCGGTGTCTCGATTTTTGAACCAAATAGCCTCGTTTTTCGTGTAAACGAGGGTTTGAGGTAAGTCTAGTAATTTTCCTTTGATGTTCTTAGACTTTAATGAATTGTTGTGGAAAAAGATTGGAGAAAATAGACCTGAAGGTATTTATTTGAATGTTTAGAAGGGAAAATAGAAGAAAATAGAAAACAAATGCAAGAAGTTATAGAAAAAAAGGTTTTAATATTTATTTAAATAAATATGATGATTAGGGTGCTTTGAAATTTAAGTTGAAGTGACTTGTGCTAATTTGAGATTAGCACGTAAATCGAGGTGATGCACGTATTTCGAGACAAACACGTGAGTATCAAGGTGGCCCGATGATTTTGAGAAGGTAAGTGGTACTATCCAATTTGATTTAGTTTATAAAAGGACTTCGAAGCGTTTTTCAATACAATTCCCAATTTCATGAAAGCTTTAGTTATCATGTTGACATGTTATGATATGCTATGCATCATGTAAGTTGCATTTACATTTTATAATGAAGATATATGCATATAAGCACGATAAAATTCATGGTCATACGTTGCATGAGTTTAGGATTAGGGACTGGTGTTGTTGCTTTGCCAAGGGTGCACCCATACACCTCGGTCTAGCAGGGAGACTGTAAAAATGGCGAGTAACAGTTGGGTGCAGTCAGTCCAAACACGAGAGCAAGGATTGATATGTGCATTGCATTCATACACATGCATTAAATTATGTACATCTTACTTAGATGATTCATCATCTAACTTGGGCTTTGCCCTTGCAATATTCAAACATTCTAGATGGAGATTGTAGCAAAAACTAAGATGAATGAGATATGAAATGGCACTTAGCAAAGTGCATGATGAGTTGTATGATGAGTTAAATGTATGTTATGTAGCCCATGTATTTAAGTTCTGCTACTTTAAATTCTGAACGTTTTGAGGAATGATGATTTATAGTCTCATTTATAGTTAATGATGATGTATAACCTTGTTTATGGTTAATGAGAATGTATGAATTGATTTATGAGTAATGAAGATGTTAGGTTTGATTCTAGGTTCCGCATTTAATATTTATGATGATTCTCTTTCGAGATAAATGTATGGAGATTTTGGGATGGATAAGAGCAATGATATGATTTAGTTTTAGTAGTATTGAAAAAAAAAATTATCCCATAATTATCCTAAGATTTAATGTGCTCGGAAAACGGGGTGTTACAACAGTCACCAACACGAACATGATATATGACAAAGTAGAAGGAATATGTATAACCAAGGGAAAATTTGACATGTAAGCCACAAAGGCATGATATGCAAGTCAACATCCACACACAAGTGAAGCAACAAATGCTTAAAGTGTCACAAAACATGCAGGAATCACTCACCTTGACCGATTGCCTTAGGAAACACGGTTTACAATGAGCAGGATGGGTTTTCTCGTAGTTTTTCTTATTGCTTGGCACGAACTTGGAGAGAGACCCAAAAACTCCGTTAAGGCACATTCTTCCTCGACTTTCTCCTTTCTTTTCTACAACATTTCCTCTCTCAAACTCCCTTCCTTTTCCTTCTTGCTTGGTGCCCAAAATGAATAACTCCAAAGCCCTTATTTTTAGGAAACTTCGATGAACCAAATTGAGCCACGTGTCGTGTCATCATGAGACTTCAAATCCTATCTCCTGAGTGGCCTATGAATGCTTGCCACATGTCCTTAGGGATAAAATTTGGAGACTTTTGCAAACTTGTAAACTAAGTAAGTTTTTCTTTGGATAATCACGCGATGCCACCTCAAGGGGTCATTATGAGCCATCATGTGACCTTATCTTATCTTCCAAGTGGCCAATGGTTGATTGTCGTGTGTCCTTCAAGATAAGGTTTGGAGACTTTTGGAGGCTTAAGTAATCTTGAAGGCAAAGCAAAAGATTTGGAGAAGACTTGGACTTTAAGTGAAGACTTGGACTTGGACTTCAAAACGATACAAAGCTATATTTGATTGAAGTTTGAAATCCAAAGATATTTTGAAGAGATATTTTCAGATTTCAACAAACGATGCTTTGGCTCGAAATTTTCATGTAACTACACTTAGACCCTTGCAACTTAGTCCCCGGGCAATTTTTAATTACACTTTTTGGTCTCCAAAAAATAGATAAATTATGCTAATACTCCAAGATTTTTAGGTAAATTACACTTTTACTCGAACTTCAATATTTATGATTTTGCCACTAGCTCAGAAACTAAATCTTTGTGTTAAGGCTTATATAATCCCTTGAAATGACGTATTTCCTCAAGTATTAGAATCTAATAACCTTAGGTATTACATCATATTTGAGTTTGAAAATTTGAGATGTTCCATCCTCCCCCCCTTAAAAATAAATTTCGTCCTCGAAATTCCACCTCATTCCTCAAGATTATGGTGTCCCCAAAACACATTCCCTAAGAGATATCATCTCATTCCCCAAGACCCTCATCATGGTGGATAACGTACTTGGTTGGGTGTGCCTCACCCAACATTGTTGCCCCAACTTCTAGCCTTAGGCACCTGAATTCGACTTGGAAATTAAAGTATTTTATCCTGCAAAAACCGTCGTCGGGGTTTTACCCATTCCCAATTGACTCCCTTCACGAGTCTTATCACAAACACTACTATTCTGGTGAATAACTTTTCGAATAGATTGTCCGTCTAAAAAGCTTTCAACCATCTACAGACTGTTAGGGATCCTATCACAATGCTCAATTCCTTTGAGACTTGGGTTCTAATCCCAACATAACAAACACGGTGCTACCCAAACTCTGGCATCTGACTGTCTTCGCAATTCACTATGTAGCTTTGACTCATGGGTCTCACACCCTTACCGTGAGCCAGCCCACAAGCCGTACTGATAATTAGTCATGAGCCCACCACTAGTCCTCTGCCTTGGTCCTTAGGTTCAGATCCGCTGTTACAAGACACACACCCATGGTGCTATTGTTAAGTTAGAGCCTCTTATCCCGTCACCGAGAGTTGTAATTGACCCGACTCCTGTCACTTCTGATACTTCTCTCAATACCAGCCCAAATCTCCAAATCATGGGTGATATAATGTTAATCACAACTTCCTCTTTGCCTAAACCCATGCTTCTAAGTGTACCAGAGTGTAGCTACTACCACACCATTAGTTATACTCACAGGGCAAGATTCGAGACAATCAGACCAAAGCCAGTCGCCCATAACTATTGGGATGTACAATTGTCTGTATACTAAACCGAAGGTTAGGTTGGTAACTAGAGTAAAATTTCCCTTCCCCAAAGGTCAAGTATGGGAACCACAATCCCATTGCTTGCTATTACGAGAAAACACATTTCCTAAGCAAGCTTATAACACAAGACATATCTACATTGGGGAAACATATCACTCACAGTTACGACCTACCCCGACCTACGTATGCAACCATAGTTTCATCACCCTCCTTACGCACAAACTTTAGAATCTCCAAGCCCACACAACATATCGTGTAATAGTCACTCTCTTGGTACCCAAGTCTTTTCCCTCAGATCAATGACTTAGACCCATGATCCCAAGCTTTCCTCCATTTTATCTCAAAATGGAAAATCCTTAACTTTCAAAAGTTCTTTAAATCGTACCCACTCTATATTCGGTGTACCTTGCCCTTCAGGATTTGGCAAATTTCTTATCATAGCTTTCCAACAATAGATCACTTTGTTAAAAGACATAAAGTGGAACAGATGATCTTTTCCTTTTCGCTCGATCATCACTTTCAATATTGTATTGCTTCTATACTTGAAGGACTCACGGCTAACCTGTTTCTCATAACTTAGAAAAATTACTTGCAGCACCTTATAGGACAATCCTCAAGTATTGCTCAAATTTCCTTGTAGCTAAGTAAATCAAAATATACTCAACCAATACAATCATAAACCAATCCTACTATGGTTTTCAACATTATAGGTATCGAATCCATAAAGGCTATTGGTTATCCCAATTGCTATCATTAGATACCCATAATAATCTATAACAAGATCTAAGGCAACCTTACTATATCTTCCTTTTTAATTCTCAATGGGTTGTATCCTATCCTCAATTGAATCCCTTCAAGTCACAAATCCTCAATGAGTATATCATTCCCATATTCCAAATTTTTATAAACAATTAGACAATAGAATAGTCTCCCAAGAATTTGTTATCTAAAATTCTCAAGATCTTAAATCCATCGAGCACCTGCAAAATAACCATATAGCAAAATAGTCTCCTGAGCATGTATCTTCTAAATTCCTCTGGACTTTGGATCCACCAATTTCCTGCAAAATAAGTAGTCTCCCAAACGATTACTTAGTACTCTCAAAACTCCAAGTTTTTCAAATCCCTGTAATTCAAATAAGTTTCATCTAAAATATCCCTAAGTAATCTTGAAGTAAGGAAGATGTCTCCCAAAATCCCGCAAGCCATTCGAGATTTTTTTTTTTGGCAGGGGTTTTATTTCACCAAGTGACTAGAATACTTATTCGTACCAAGTCCCATCCTATAAAACAATTAGGCATCTCCCAAACGATTATTACCTAGAATCCTCGAGATTCCAAATTCATCAACTCCTACAAACTAACTATTAGTACGAGACTCTAATGAACCATATATGGGAATACTTCCAAAATCCTATTAGTCTCCCAAGACTCCCAATATTTGTCAGATTTTCACAAAGTAATTATTAATGAGGTACCCTAACAACCCACATACGGAATGTCTCCAAAAGTCCTGTAAGTCATTCAAGATTTCGGTTAAGGGTTTAATCCTCATCAGATAATAAAAATGCTTACATATACCCTACTCATAGGATTCCAATATCTCCCAAATCCAGTTAGTCTCACACAAATTTATAGCTAAGTTTTTATTCTTTACCAAAACACTTACCATAGTCATTGAAACAACCTCAAATGCCATGTAACCCGTCCTATCACTAAAGCTCCAAATATTTAGTAACATCAATTAAAACATCCCATCTTACTATTTTACCTTCTAGGATCCTCAAAACAACCATATAATCTATCCTGTCATCAAGGAACCCCAAAGTTAGTACCATCATATATATTTCTTAAATAATGTTCCAAAGAAACCCCCAAAATCTTCAAATTGTCATAGGGTCTTCATAACCTTGATTCCATTCATTCCTTGAGTTTCAAGAATCCTTATAAATAATGACTTACAAAAGAACCTCTAGAAATCCTCGAGACCTAAGTCCACCAGGTTTTTGCAAAATATTTGTTAATAAAAGACTTGGAGAACACTTGGGGAAGACTTGAGAAGACTTGGACTTTAAGTAAAGACTTGTACTTGGACTTCAAAACGATCTAAAGCTACATTTGATTGAAGTTTGAAATCCAAAGATATTTTGAAGAGCTATTTTCAGGTTTAACAAACGATGCTTTAGCTCAAACTTTTCACGTAACTACACTTAGACCTTTGCAACTTGGTCCCCAGGCCATTTTTAATTGCACTTTTTGGTCCCAAAAAATGGATAAATTACGCCAATACCCCAAGATTTTTAGTTAAATTACACTTTTACCCAAACTTCAATATTTACGATTTTGCCATTGGCTCAGAAATTGAACCTTTGTTTAAGGTTTCTATAATCCCTTGAAATGACCTATTTCCTCAAGTATTAGAATCTAATAACCTTAGGTATTACATCATATTTGAGTTTGAAAATTTGGGATGTTACAGTCCACGCTTCGGTGAATGGTTGAATCCTTCAAGTCACTCTATGTGCTAGCCAGAGAGAGCGAGGGAGATTGAGCTGAAAAATAGGTTCAAAGGATAGGAAAATTCTAATCCAATAATAGTCTCACTATTATGGTGGAGTCGCTACAATAGCAATATGAACAAAGATGGCAATAATGGAGGAAGGGGCAAGGAGATAGGGTTTCTAGACTCTCTTTAGGGAGAAGAACAACTTAGATTGAGAGAGAATTGCACAAGCCCGACCTCTCTTATTTTTTTCATCCTCAAATATCACATATATACATGCCCAAAACTGGAAACCCTAGCTGCTTTGCATAAACTGACAAATCGGCCATAGGAGAGAGAGAGAGAGAGATGAGACCAAGGGGTAATAAGAAGGACACACGTCGTTGCCCCTCTGGTCTTATAGAAGCGGTAGACAATTTTGCTCAATTGGTCGATAGAATTTGTCGACAGCCTTAAAGGTTGTTGACCGTTTTTCTTCTATTCAACCAAGTTTGCATAAATTACATCTAGGTCGGCCATAAACACTTAATGACCCTTTCACCATCCCATGATGAAATTGAGGCCCCCGTTAACTCTTAACGGTATGCCTGTCAACTCTTGACATTTGCTCCTTATTAATTTGATCATTGACCATTAACTCTTCATGGGAATGACATTAACTCTTAATGACAATTTCAACTTTAATCGCTTAGTCAAAACCCACACCTGAATATGCATGTGAGCTTCTAGGTTCACTACTAAGTAGCAATTAGGATGTGTCAAACTCTTTGATGTTGACCAAATATTTTGGCTTACAATGAGGATCTCTCCATCTCCCTAATGTACCCCAAAAGAACCTGAGTGACAACTAGTATTATTTCAAGGCGATTTTACCAGTAATGAAGTCTTAATTCAGAATAGAACCCATTTGGGCTTTCAATTCTCGTGTACTATAATCCCTCTATCGAATAACATTTCGATTGAGTGAGAGTCATGGATTGATCAAGTTTAGCAATGAACTTCCTCA
Organism: Diospyros kaki; assembly: GCA_036245055.1. NCBI lineage: Eukaryota > Viridiplantae > Streptophyta > Magnoliopsida > Ericales > Ebenaceae > Diospyros > Diospyros kaki. The sequence goes on along the minus strand of BSEG01000016.1, from coordinate 33,003,869 downwards.
TTCAAATAGCATTCTTTGCAGCATCGCATGCCACAACATATTTGACTTTCATAGTGGAGTTTGCAGATATTTTTTGCTTGAAACTCTTCCAGCTAACTGCCCCTCCATTATAGACACATACAAACCTACATGTAGACTTTCTATCATCCATATCATATTGAAAATTTGAATTAGTGAACTCGTCAACACGGAGATCACCCTCTCCATGCACCAGTAACAAATCCTTAGTCCTTCTCAAGTACTTAAGGATACACTTTACTATTGTCCAATGTTTCAAACCTATATTGGACTGATATATGCTAGTGATGCTCACAACATATGCAATATCTGGTCTAGTACACAACATAGCATACATCAGACTCGCAACAGCCGAGGCATAGGGAATCTTTTCCATGTTTTCTTTCTCTTTTAGTGTCATGGGAGACATCCCCTTAGAAAGATGAATTCCATGCCTAAAAGGTATATAACCTTTCTTGAAATTTTTCAAGCCAAACCTTTTTAGCATCTTTTCTATGTATAAATTTTGGGAGGGACCTATTAATCTCCTTGCTCTATTTCTATAGATGCGGATTCCCAAGATATAGGTCACTTCTCCTAGATCTTTCATGGAGAATTTATTGGATAACCACAATTTAATTGACATTGACATGCCAAGTCATTCCCCATCAAGAGGATGTCATCCACATACAAGATCAGAAAGGCTCGCGCGCTGCCACTAACTTTCTTGTATATACATGGTTCATCTAGATTTCTAATGAAACCAAACTCTTTGATCTCATTATCAAAGCAAATGTTCCAAGACCTTGAGGCTTGCTTAAGACCATAGATGGATCTCTTAAGCTCGCACACCTGATTGGCACTGGAAAAGTCAAAATCATGTGGCTGCTCCATGAATATATCTTCCTCAAGATAACCATTCAGGAATGTTGTTTTGACATCCATTTTCCAAATCTCATAATCATAGTTATTGTTATGGCTAACATCATTCTGATGGACTTAAGCATCACGATCGACAAAAATGTCTCCTCATAGTCAGTCATGCTTTAAAGGTTTGCACCTTCCCACCAGGACCAATCTTTCTCTTGTAATTCCATTTGCACCCTATAGGAGCTATTCCTTAAGGTGGATCTACTAGAGTCTAGACTTGAATGGAGCGTGCCTTGCTCGTGCAGTGGTGGAGATTGTCTAATGGATGAATAGGTCCGGCAAATGGAAGGAGGATGAGTAAGTGTTGAATATGAGGGTCTGACACTTAGAATCTGAGAGTTCAAACCTTCATACGTAGGTTAAGGGCCTCCAAACCCAACTCCAGGGCCTTACCACTAGATGCTAAGTAGCAGAATTCGGTGTCCAGAAATGAAAGAAAAGTCTGAGGGGCAAAGCAAAGCATACAAAGAGATGGCATCTTCCTTCTTCATCGCTCATGAGGAGAATGTTCAACTTTGGAGGTCCCTTGCTAACTCTAAGGATTAGGTGGCACAAGCTTGTTAAGAGGTGGCCAGACTCAGTGAAAGTAGGTGTTAAGAGATTGATGAGGCTGTGAGAGAAGAGTTGAGGGAGTATCGGCTTTCCAATGATTGCTTTCAACGAAAAGAGGCTTATGCTAGTTGCTTCTCCAAGTTTCGTTTTACCTCAACCGTAGTCTTTTAGAGTCCAGGTGTCTTGGAAAGTTGTTTCCTGAGATGGTGTTCTCGGAGACATCCTCACTTGTTGATCCTCCTGACTGGCAAAAGTATGAGCCCGATTAGTCCGACATAGATGAATATATAAAGGCTACTTCAGCAGATGACCTCGCCAATTTGTTCGGATTGTGGAGTCCTTACGTGCTTGATTTGGAGGATTCTTTAGGGATGATTGAGGCTCTTTAGGAGATTAAATGTGGGTTGGACTAGCTCGAGGGTGCTCCCTTGTGTCTGCTCGCCCCAGAGTTGGAGCACCTTTCTTCTCGTAAAGATGATTAGGACACGTGTTACATTTCTTTTTGTCGAACTTTTAATCTTTTGAAGTATAGTCATGTGTTTTTGCTTATGTAGATTTTTCCATCTTAGTTATGTAGGATACAACCTTTTTTATGTTAGTATGGATGTTGGACTTTTGAGCCATTATCTCTATGTATGAAAGTTAAGATTTTCTTATGTTTTATGCTTATGCGTATGTTGTGATTACCCCTCTTTTTCATTATCTCACATACTTGTTTGTTCGTTTAAGTTAAATGTACCTGTTATCATTTTCTCGCAAACATTTGAACTACACGTTATGGAGTTAGGATCCTTTAAATTTAGGCTTTTCTTTAACCACTTCTACGATCTGACGTCTTTCGCTTTCCCTTACGGTCCATATTCAAGAGCTACTTGTCATGAGGAATTTAGGATGAGCGTTGCATCCTCGGTCTGACCATGAAACCCATACTATAGCCTTGGGTTCTCTAGTTACTTCAATTCGAGGGGCGCCTCATTTTCAAACATTTGTGAGGTGTCTCGAGGGCAAACATGTAATTTCTGTAACACCTCAACCTCTTCTAGGCATTTATAATATGCTAGGATTTTTTTTTTTTTTTTGCATCACCAAGATCCTCAACATACACATAATAGAATAACATTAACGGTAAACAAAATTATAAACGAAAGAAAAATCAGAACTTAATCATCTCACAATTTAACATGTAACTGCATTCGTACATCTGTTTCACATAACATTACAATAACAGTTATACACTAAATACAAAATCATTTGAATGACTGGTCCTAGCCCTAGCATAGGACCCATAATTTCCACCATGCTCACGCCTCGATCACCCCTTTGTCCTTCCAACTGCTCGTCTCGCCCGAAATGTAAAATATTCCAGGGATATAGTCCAATTTCAGAAGATGAATCTTCTAAGTGAGGGTTAATATACCAGGAATGAATGATGCACTGACATGTATAAACAGATACCCTAGTGTAACTTTCCTACCAAACTAGCCCGGTATGGAACCCTAGGCAGTAGTATTGACTTGCACACAAGGCAGCGGAGTACCCCAAACATTGTTCCAATAGTACCCTCAAGGAATTACGGCTACACTATCAGGGTGACATCCCATTCCTGTGCGCAAGTAACAATATGCTAATAACATCATGCTATATGAAAATTATGATTATCGATGCAATAGTACATGAACAAATATGACAAAGATGACTGTAAATATTGTGAGTATCATGCATAATCTAAGCAATCACATCACGTATAAGCTTTATAGAGTAAACCACTCACCCTTTTTTCAATATTCAGATCACCTTGAAAAACGCACACTATCTTGATTTGTGTGCCAAGTCTTGAAAGTCGCACCAACACTCAACTTTAGGCCTCAAGGTACCCTAAACACCATATTCATTCAATAAATACCAATACCTAATTTTTTCATATTTTTTTCACATTTTTCTTTAATTTCTTCCTATTTTTCACCATGAAAAATCTAAAATAAATACCTATACCATCATTTTTCCAAATATTTCTACATAATAAATCCTAAAATAATTTTCTCAACATTTATAAAAAAAAAAAGAATTCAAAAAAACCTGTTGGTGATGCACCCTCATGCGCATAGCGCATGGTCTAAGAGTGAGAGAAAGAGCGTGAACTTCACGCTCTGGTAGTCTTCTCCGGCTTTGGCACACTAACGATGCTGGTTCTCACTCCAGGCTTGCTTTTCTCCTTCATTCGATCAAGATGGTACCAATATTGGGTTGAAAGGAACACCGGAAGAGGTCCAACTGACCGATTGAAGTCTCGACTAACTCAACCGCCTAGGTTTCCGATGAGGCTTCTATTCTCCCTCAAACCTATACGAATGCTCCCCAAACCTTCCAGAAACACTCTATAGCCTTCAAGGAATAAAAACCCCTTATCCCTTGCTCTTGATTTTCCCTCTAACACCTTCAATTTAAGCCTCAAACTTGCAAAAACTCTCGGTCACTTTGAACCCTATTTATAGCCAAAATCGAGCCCTAACACGTCCAATCCTGTCTAACCAAGCTTTTAATGGCTTTTACCTCTCTTAGATTGACCTAAAGCCCTCATTAATGCCTAAAAAATGTCTCTTCTAGTCCTCTATTTTCTAGCCAAGAAACGACCAAAATTTCAATCACATTGACCACTGACGTGGCCAGTTCTCAATCGTGGATGACCCCTAAGGCAGCTAGGCCTAGCCCTACCCTTTCTGGCATCCCTCTTGAACGCTTCACCGACCATCTTTGGCGATGTGATAGGCGGCCAGTGACTGGCAGTGTTCACACTACCATCTTTTTTTGGAAATTCTATTTTTACCCCTCTCAAACTTTGAAATTCCTTTTTTGTCCTTTCACTTAGCCCCTGACCTTTCCAAAATTTCCATTGAGGCCCTCAAGCTTTAAAATTTTCATTTCTACCCCGTAAATCTAGAATTTTTGTCATTTTGACCTTCCTCAGGCATTTTTTAAGAAATTACACTTTGGCTGAAATAACTAATTGAATCGTAAATCCTTTCCTTTCAACCTGAAACCACTTAAGGGTTATTTTTTACTATAATTTTGACTCTTTTAAGGGTTTCATTGACCTTTTAAGAGTCCCTTACGACAATTCGATTTTTCAGCCTGAATCCAAGCTGTACCAAAAATTGTTTCTGACCCAATTTCTTTCAATGCTAAAAATTATGCCTCGAGATGCTTGTTAGGGAAATACCTATTTTCTCATGTATCTAAGCTCCCAGGCCTTCCCATGATTGATTCGGTCATTTTCTCGGGCTATTCTGATCCCAATTCTCATGAAACTTCACATTTTCTTCTCAAAATCTATTCCAAAGATAACCTGAAGTTTCTAGGTATTACATTCTCTCCCCCTTAAGAAATTTATCCCTCGAAATTTTTCCTTTTACCCAACCAATTTACCCACACTACAAAAAAATCAGCATTTAGCGGCGGTTTTGATAACTCAGCCGTCGCAGAGCATTTAGCGGAAGTTTTCAGCAACCGCCGCTAATTATATTTTTTGCGGTGATTTAAAAAATCGCTGCAAAATAAATGATTTAGCAGCGGTTTTTATAATATTTAGCGGTGGTTTTGAAACTGCTAGAAAAAATTAAGAAAATTAAATTTTTAATTTTAGCGGCGGTTTCAAAACTGCCGCAAAAATTAATTAAATTTTATTTTTTTATTGCTAGGCCCGTGCGCAAGCGTGGCCAGCCCGGCTCGTGCCTGGGCCTAGCCAGCGTGCACGCGCTGGCTCGTGCTCGTGCCTAGCCCTTGCGCGCCACGTGGCGATGCTAGAAATTAAATTCCAGCCTTCCCCTCCCCATGTTTCGAATCCAAGATCTCTCCTATGTGTGGGTGCGAGCGAACCGCCTGATCTACAAAACCCTCTTGACATATATGCGCATATATATATTATATACTAATCTAACAACTAGTTTTCAGAATTATATTTTATATTTTTTAATATATATTAAAAACATTTATTAATTGATTATTTTTTAAAAGAATAATGAAATAAATTAAAAAAAAATTTTATTGAGTTAAATTAAATAAATTAATTGATTAAAAATAAAAAGAAGATTTTATATATTTTTTAAAAATTATTAAAATTTTTTATATTAAAATTTTGGTAAATTTTTTTTATTTTTTAAATTAAATTTTTAATGAATATTGCTATTAATTTAAATTCAATTTTAAATTTATTTTTAAGATTTTATATTTGTTTTTATTAATTTAATTTTTAATTATTTTCTTAAGTAAAATTTAATTTTTTTAATGAATTTTGTGACCCCAAATGTTAATTCAATTTTAATTTTGAATTATTTAATTTTTTTGAATTTAGCGGCGATTTTTGAAAATTGCCGCAAATGTTATTTTAATTTTAATTTTGAATTATTTAATTTTTTGAATTTAGCTACAGTTTCTCAAAAATCGTCGTGAAATTGAATTTAATTTTTTAATTATTTATTTATTTTTTAAATTTAGTGACGGTTCTTTGAAAATCGCCACAAAATTAAATGTTTTACTGGATTTTGCGGCTGTTTTATGAAACTGTCGCAAAATTTTAAAAAAACCGCCGCAAAGAATCAATTTTTTTGAAGTGCCATATTTGGCAGACATACAACTCACAATTCCAATGGCTTTAATACCTCAGCCATACATTTATCATTTGATCTTAGCAATCATCCAAATTTGTACCATTATACAGGTAATGCCTTTTAGGCATGCCGTGCTTTTCACAGAATCTCTTGTTGTAGCTCCTTACCAATGGTTACGTTTGCCAAGGATAACCTAAATTGTTGCAAAGATAAATAAATTATTCACAACCATTTCTTTATTTCACAAAATTCTTGGTAACATTCTACAAAAATTTGCTATTCTATTTCCATTTCTTCAAACAATTGGGGTTATTTTTTCCTAATTGTATCCTCGAGCTCCCACGTAACTTCTTCCTTAGTGTGATTTCTCTACTAAATCTTCACCAATGGAATAACTTTATTCCTTAAGGCCTAGTTGCGATGATCCAAGATCCGTTTGACCAATTCTAGATAAGTCAAATTATCTCTTAGCTTGATCATTTCTACCTGATTTTCTTGGGTTGGGTTCGGTATATGTCTTCAAAGTTGAGATACATGAAAAACATTGTGGATGTTAGACAAGCTTGAAGGAAGTTTAGACGATTCGGCAATGGTCCAACTCGTCCTACAACCGGATAAGGTCCTATAAACTGGGGTCTAAACTTACCCTTTTTTTTCCTCGAGTTTCCAAATGTTGAGGTGATACCTTTAGATACACATGATCTCCTACCTCAAATTCCAAATCCCACATTCTTTTGTTCGCATATGTGTTCGACTTTGCACGGTTCAGATTCTCTCTTGAATCTTTCGGATCTTTTTCGTAGTCTACTGTACTAGCTTGGCTACCAATTTTAGATCATGCGTCGGGTAGTTTACTTCGTGCCTCCTTAATTATCGTGACCCATTTGTGATCACCGGCCATGTTGCATCAACACGTAACCTATGACTATTTTTGAGGCATCCGTATATATAACGAATCCTCGCGGCCCATCCGGCGTAGCTAAGACTAGCACCGAAGTCAGCCTAGCCTTAAGTTCTTGGAAACTTTCCTCGCATTTGGCCATCCATTCATAACTAACCTTTTTCTGCAAAAGCTTTGTTAGGGGTGGGACTAACTTTGAAAATCCCTCTACAAACCTTCGATAGTAGCCCTTTAACCCTAAGAAACCCCGTATCTCTGATATATTAGTTTGCTGCTTCCATCTTTTGACAGCTTCGACCTTAGCTGGATTTGCTGAGATCACATGACCCAAGAATGCAACTTGGGACACCCAAAACTCACACTTTGAGAACTTGACATATAATTGATGTTTCCTAAGAGTTCCCAACACTATTCTCAAGTGTTCTTCATGCTCACTCTCATTAGAGGAATACACGAATATGTCATCTATAAATACAATTGCAAACTGATCCAACGAGGGTTAGAATACCCTATTCATAAGATCCATAAATGCTGCTAAAGCATTTGTTAATCCAAATGGCATTACAAAATACTCAAAATGGTTGTACCTCGATTGAAATGCCATCTTTGGAGCGTCAATTGGCTTAATCCTCATCTGATAATACCCGGATCTCAGATCGATCTTTGAGAATACCTTTGCTTCCTGTAGTTGGTCGAACAACTCATCAATTCTTGGGAGCGGATACTTATTCTTAACTGTGACCTTGTTTAGCTGACAATAGTAGATGCATATCCTCAGATTACCATCATTCTTCTTTAAAACAGTACTGGCGTGCCCCATGGCGGTGTACTTGGCCTGATGAATCCCTTATCGATCAGCTCCTAAATCTAATTCTTCAATTCTTTCATCTCTGTCGAAGCCATTCAGTACAACGGGATCGATATTGGTTGGGTTCTTGGTATTAGCTCAATCGAAAATTTGATCTCCCGAGGTAGAGATAGTCCTAATAATTCTTCTGGAAACATGTCCTCATATTCCCGTACTACTCGTACATCGTTGATTCTTGGTTCCTCCTTTTCGAATTGAGCATAGGCCACGTATCCATGAGCTCATTGGCTCATCATCTTCATTGCTTTCACTGCCGAAATCATCTTTCTAACCTTGGGGTCACCTTGCCCCTGAAATTTGACCCACCTTCCTTTGGGTTTTCTTATGGTCATTATTTTCTTTTGACAATATATATTAGCATCATAATTGGATAAAAAATCCATACCTAAGATGACGTCGAAGTCATATACTTCCAACAAAATCAGATCGACCTGAAATTGAACATTACTCAGGCTAATTTCGCACCTTTCTATGATTTTTGGGGACCTCATGCTTTTACCCATAGGTGTCAAAATTATCATCAAAAACCCCATAAGTTTGGTTTCTACTCCCAAACTTCCCGCCAATGCATGCGACATAAATGAATGTGTTGACTCAGGGTCTATCAATGCATGAACATGGATTTCTAAAATAAAGAGCGTACCTTGGACAACCATTGGGTTTGTCCCCACATCCTCTTCAGTTAGGTTGTAGATGTGTCCTTGACAAGTCCGACAAACCTCTCCTATCTTCCCAGCTAGCTCGTCTGCTTGTCTGATCTACAACTTTTTTGGACAGTTCTTCGCAAAGTGTCCCGACTGTTCATAATGATAGCACACACCCTTCCTAGGGCCCTTCATTGGAGACACTTCTCTTTTCTTGGGGGTAGTTTCTCTTTATGTGCCCCTTCTCTCCACATGAGTGATAGCTAGACATCCCAGCTAAGTATTTTCTCCTCAGATGACTCTTCTTGCATTTAGGGCATTCCTTATTGCTCTGGGGATTTTGCTTTCAGACTTCTACTCTGTGTTTCCCTTGGTCTCATTAGACTTTATCAACTTAACTCATAGGAGATTTCTCTCCGTAGTTAAGGCTTTGCTCAAGGGTTCCTCATATGAGTCAACAGACCAAGTGCTTAAGGCCTGTTGTAGTTCTACTCGAAGTCTTGATAGGAACTTCTGCGCCTTTTGCCACTTGTCTGAGTTGTACATCAGTACGTACTTAATGAGCTAGGTGAATTTTATGTCGTATTGGGTTACCGACATCTCTCCAGTCTATTTCAGGTTCATGAACTCCCAATTCTTCTCTTACCTCTAGCTTAGGGGAAAATACTTGGCGTTGAAGGCTTTTTTGAATGCCTCCCAGGCTGATGCTAGAGCCTCACTGGATTCTGACTCTTGCTGTGAGCGGGATCATTGCGTAGCTCATTTTGTCGTCTGCCACCATCTTCCGTCTTCTTCTTCCAGCATAAAGGTGGCACAGTTCACCTTATCTTGATCATCGTATTGCAAGTGTCGGAGTAATTTATCTATCTACTCCAACCAATATTCGGCCATACTAGGGTCGTTGCTGGATTTTCCTTTAAACTTTAGCGGCCATTGTCACTGGTACTATTCTGGCACGTTATCCGTGTGTCTAGCTAGTTCTTTCCTAGTCGCGTAGGTCAGGAGGTTTTCCATGACCCTTTCCATATGGTCTAATCATCCTTTCGAGACTATAGACTTCGTTTCTCGGGCCCCATTCCTGATGCTACTATTGTCACTACGACTGTAGTGGCAATTCTCAACATCTTTGACATCCTCAATTATTTGGTTGGTGATGGGAGTCCTATTTCGTTGTCGCCTTGTAGTCACCATCTGAAAGGGAAGTAAGGAAAATATCTTATTTTGAGAAAAATCCTTTCCAAAAAGGGATTCGATTTCATTTCTATGCCGAAGTACAATATATTGTATTGCTTAAGGTAAGCAACAAAATATCATAACTAACACACTATTAAACATAAATTAAAGTTGCTTGGGACTCCTTCTAGGGACTGTTCGACTTCCAGACCCAAGCATCGTTGCTCGTCGTGCCATCCCCCACTCAACCTCTAGACCATCAGGGTCGTTGCCCCCTCTTCCTCATCATTCAAGCTAAAGTAGTTGACATCCATCCCATTAGCTTCGGCTGCTTCCTTGTTGTCGCAGTCTCCATCTAGGTCTTCTAAGTCTCTTCGTAGATGTTAGCAGCGTGATCGTGAAATTCCTAACAGAAGAAATACAGGGACGCGTAATTACCTTGATGGCAAACCCCTTTAGCTAGGGCTCTCCAATCCCTTTCCAAGTGGTTGATCAGAAAATCCACTTGGGCATGCATTAGGCTTGGTCGCACATAACTATTTGGCGGTACATCCCTTAAGATTCCCTTGAGAATATCTAGGCAGCCAAAGACGACCTCTACCACTGGCTCCCTATCCGCCCATCGGCTGTTCCAGTGAGTGACCCAAAATTGATCGAGGTAGTCACCTTCCATTCTAACACATCAAACATTGATCAGATTTCTTCACTCGAGATTTTCTAAACCTCGAGTTCATAAATCCCTAATGATTTCTCCTAAGTCTCCAAATAATTTTGCTCTGATACCAAATGTAACACCCCAGCCTTTTTAGGGAGTACATAATATGCTAGGATTTTTTTTTTTTTTTTTGCATCACCAAGATTCTCAACATACACATAATAGAATAACATTCCCAAAATGAAGCTAAGGAATGGTAAACTAAATTATAAAAGGAAGCATAATCAAAACCTAATCATCTCACAATTTAACATGTAACTTCATTCATACATATAATCCGTTTAACGTAAAATTACAACAATAATTATCAACTAAATACAAAATCATCTGAATGACTTGTCCTAGCCCTGGCATAGGACCCATAACTTCCACCATGCTCACGCCTCGATCAACCCTTTGCCTTTCCGGCTGCTCGTCTGGCTTGGAACATGGAATATTCTAGGGATATAGTTCGATATCAGAAGATGAATCTTCTAAGTGTGGGTTAAAATGCCATGAATGAATGATGCACGGATATGTATAAACAGATACCCTAGTGTAACTTGATGAATCACATGATAGATCTATGATTCAAATATAAGGAATTTAATTTTAATGATGAAAAACATCTCTCGCTTTTGCAAAATCTTCTATTAAAAATAATTTGTAATTATCAAAAACAAAATATCTTCAAAGCATACTCTTATGAAAATCCTTATTCAAAAGGTTGTAAGTGCCATTAGTCAAAATAGGTTCCAAATGAAGCATTTTTTTCCAAAATCAATAAGGTTATTTGTCGAGTGGTCAATATGACCTGTCGACCATTTTTCAAATTCTGGCCCAACTGTCGACCGATGCTTATGTATTTGTCGATCGGTAGAATGGATGTCTTTTGAAAGATATCCATCTGTCGATAGATTGCTTGTTATCTGTCGATTGGTCCTTTGTATTGACCTTCATTTTTCAACCGATGCTTATGCATTTGTTGACTGACAGTATGTGTCTTTTGAAGGATGGCTTTATTTGTTGATAGATATATCATCATTTATCGACCAGAAGAATGTTAATCTTCGGTGCTTTATATGGTGGGAAAGCCATCTGTCAATAGATGACTATGCATCTGTCGACCAAATTTTGAATTTTTACTAATTTGTCAACTGATGCCTTGCATCTGTCGACCGTTTGCTTTGTAGAAACACATAACGACTAGTTCATCCTTTGCACTCAAGTGCTCTCTCCACTTATAATGGCTTGATTCAAACTTGGATTTTCAAGAGGCTATAAATACAAGTCATAAGGAGATTTCAAATTACCCAAGCAATCTATCTTCAAGCTCCCAAGTGCTAAAATCGTCGTTGTGCTTCATTGGTAAATTCATTCTCTTTTCAGGGCATTGTATTTAATTTGTGTAATTATTTTTCGTGCCTTGTTTTCATCCTTGAGAGAACTTGTAACTGAGAATATTGTTTCTCAGACCCTCTCATATTTTGTAAAAAGTTTGTACTTTCCTAGCTTGTCTTGATAGAGGGCCTACTTTGCTTGTTGGAGGTTTTTGTAATACCTAGCTTTGCTAGAGGGCTTGCTTGTTCAAGCAAGAGGTTTGTATCTTCCTAGCTTAGTGCTAGAGGGCCTATTCGATGTGATAGGAGAGTTATAGTGTTTTGCTTGAATATCCTTAGTGAGGAGTTAATGCAGTGGATTAGGTTTAGTTAAGCCGAACCACTATAAATCCTTGTATTCTCTTGTGCTTGTGATCTTTACTTATTTATCATTTCAATCATTTCTTTATTTCTCACTTAATTCATATATTTTAACCTTTCATTTCATATTTTTCATTCTTGTGTTCTTTATTATCAGAACGAGATTGTCTTTATATGGTTGATACATCATCATGTCATTTCAAGGTCTTGAGGTTTAACGAAGCCGTGGTCTTCATAGACGACATCTCCTTTTCATCAAAAGAATTTTTAATACACCAATTCACCTCCCCTCTTGGTGTGTGCCATAGATTTTTCAAATCTAACAATTGGTATCAAAGTCAAGTTCCCATTTCTTTTAAATAGGTCTAACAAACTAGGGACAAGATCCATCTATGGCTCATTTTGCTAGTTCATCTCATTTCGAGGGTCAAAACACCACTCGTCCACCTCTATTTGTTGGTACTAAATATAACTATTAGAAAGCAAGAATGCAAATCTATCTTATGCAGGATTCCTCTCTTATGCAAGCCATCAAGAAGCAAATCACATTTGCTGACACGAAGAAAATGGAGACTTGGCAGTAGAGGAAAGGAGAAATATGGAAATCAATGCAAAAGAAATGAATGCATTGATTTGTGCCCTAAGTGCAAAAGAATTCAACCGTATCTCTACTTTCAGGACTGCCAAAGAAATATGGGACAAACTAGAGGTAACACATGAAGGTACAAAACAGGTAAAAAAAAAATAAAAATCAGTTTACTTGTTCATGATTATAAATTATTTTCCATGAAAGAAGATGAGTCTATAAAAGATATGTTTACTAGATTTAATGATATAGTTTCAAGTTTAGAATCATTAGGAAAAACATATCCAAATGAAGAAAAAGTTAGAAAGATTTTAAGGAGTCTTCCTAAAAATTGGGATCCAAAAGTTACCGCCATCATGGAAGCTAAAGACCTAGAAACTCTAACTTTTGATACTCTATTAGGATCACTAATGACTCGTGAAATTTTGATGAAAAGAAATGATATAGATGAATCAAAGGAAAATAAAAATATAGCTTTTAAGGTAGAAACCGACAACCAAGATTCACAAGATAGTGAGGCCGACCACTTGTAATGTTTACTAGGAGATTTAATAGATTTATGAAAAATCATAAATTCAATCAAAGAAGACACTTTAAGAAAGATAATGAACAAAAAGAAAAAGGTACTAAAGAAATTAGATGTTATGAATGCAAGAAAATAGGTCATGTAAGATCCCAATGTCTTTCCTTGAAGAAAAATGAATGGAAATGGAAGAAGAAAGCCTTAGCCGCATGGAGCGAGAATGACTTCTCCTCGGGAGATGAAGATCAAGACGAAGAAGTAGTCAATCTTTGTCTTACGGCCAAAATTGAAGAGGTAAGTCCTTCGAAATCCTTGGAATTTACTCTTGAAGAATTAAAAGATGCATTAAATGACATTATGAATGAGTTTGAAGAAGTTAGTTTCAAATACAATGTTCTCAGAAAAAAAATCAAAATCATTAGATAGTGAAGTAAGAATATTACAAGAAGAAAAAGACTCTTGGATGAATGAGAAAAAGGACCTAGTAGATAAAAATGAAATTCTCACCAAAGAAAATCTTGACTTAAAGAAATCCTTAGAAAAACTTGTTGAAAAGAAAAAGAAACTTGAAATGATCCTAGGAGCTCAAAGAAGCTTTAGAGATAAACAAGGATTAGGTTTTGATCCATGTCTAGGTAATCAAAACATAACCATTTTTGTAAAAGCTTCATATCAAAAACCGAAAGATCATTTTCGTAAACCATACTTTTCAAAGAATAGGATCACATGTCATTATTGTGATAGACATAATCACTCTATCAACAAATGCTTCATAAGAAACAACCCACATAGATATATGAAAATTTTTATACCAAAAAGGGAGTTATATGCTAACATGAATGGACCCAAAAAGGGTTGGGTACCAAAGGAAGCAACTTGATTGCTTGTGTGACAGGTTGCTCTTGCTACAAATATTGTGAGAAGCAAATGGTTTCTTGATAGTGGTTGCTCAAAACACATGATCAGAGATGAACAAATCTTCAACAACATCACCTACAAACAAGGAGATAACGTTGTCTATGGTGACAACTCAAAAGATAAAATTTGTGGCATTGGCTCTATATGTTTTGCAAATTTTGTGCTTGAAAATGTTGCTTTGGTAGATGGTCTTAAACACAATTTAATTAGTATAAGTCAATTGTGTGATAATGGAACTCAAAAGATAAAATTTGTGGCATTGGCTCTATATGTTTTGCAAATTTTGTGCTTGAAAATGTTGCTTTGGTAGATGGTCTTAAACACAATTTAATTAGTATAAGTCAATTGTGTGATAATGGAAATAAAGTGTGTTTTAACACCTATGCATGTGAGGTATCATGTTTAAAAACAAACGAGATAAAATTTGTATGAAATAGAATTGATAATGTATACATAATTTACCTAAACCTATCATTATCTAATATAGAAAGATGTCTAGTATCTACCATATCTCAAAATACTTGGTTATGGCATAGTAGACTAGGTCATGCTAATATGAATCTTGTAAATAAATTATCTAAACATGATCTTGTTAAAGGGCTACCTAAGTTAATATATGAAAGATATCACATTTGTGATGCTTGCATGAAAGACAAGCAAATAAGTATTTCCTTCAAACCCTCAAATGAAGTCTCAACTTCTAGGCCTCTAGCGTTGCTCCACTTAGATCTTTTTGGTCCTATGAGAACTCAAAGCCTAGGAGGAAAACATTATCCTTTTGTCATTGTAGATGACTACTCTAGGTTTACTTGGGTAATATTCCCTGCTTCTAAAAATGAAACGTTCAAACAATTCAAATTTTTTTGCAAAAGAGTTCAAAAAGATAAAGGAATATGTATTTCAAAGATAAGTAGTGATAATGGAGGAGAATTTGAAAATGAACTCTTTAAACATTTTTTTGAAAAAAATGATATTGAACATAATTTTTCTTGTGTTAGAACTCCTTAACAAAATGGAGTAGATGAAAGGAAAAATAGGTCGCTAGAAAAAATGGCTAGGACCATGTTGTGCGATAAAAATCTCCATAAAAATATTTGGGTCGAAGCCATGAATACAACATGTTATATTCTAAACAGAGTTTCCATAGGACCTATCTTAAAGAAAACCCCATATGAACTATATACAGGAAGAAAACCTGATATTGCATTCTTTCACATTTTTCGTAGCAAATGCTGAAAGTAAAGCAAGATCGCTATGGGGCAAGCAACGTAGTTCAAAAATTTTGAACTTTACCCCAATCTTGGCGATTGGATCAACGTCCAAATCAAATCATTCACATACAAATAAAATAAGTCTAACTTTTAAATTTTCAAGTCGTTCGCAGATTCGAGCTGTCCAAGCGTCCGGCCTCTAACTCGTGATGCAAGACACGCGTCCATTGGCAAAGAGCGGAATAGGAGTGCTAGCTCCTTCTCCTTTTCGTGGCTTGTGTATGGACAAAAAAGAACGCCCACGTTTCAAATCGATGCCAAAAAGAAATGGGGAAGAGTGAACAACAATTCGTTTTTCAACTCTTGAAAAACTGCACAACCATTAATTTCTCAATTTGGGCAACCCAAAAAAGGCTATTTATAGAGAAGCCTTTTAGGGTTTCTTAAACCCTAATAGATTGGGCTAGGCCATTAATCCTATTTTAACTAGAATCTTAAGTGGGCTTATTCTAGTCCAACTAGAAATATAATTAAGTGGCATAAATCCATTTGTAAGATATTTAGCCCAAATCTAATTCAAGCTCAAATATTTATTATTTAATACTTGGGCCAAATCTAATTTAGCCCAAATATAATATTTAATATTTAGTCCAAATATAATATTTAATTTAATATTTGGCCCAAATATATTTTATTTCCTATTTTCCAATCCAATAAATAGAAAATTATTAAATTAGAAACTCCTTCCTAATTTAATCAATTGGCATTTTAGGAAACTCTTTCCTTTATGACGCCTCTCGTCATATCGACGTCATTACGTCTCTTTGTTCTTTTTCCATGAGAACCTACGACGACATAACTTCTTATCGAAGTGTCCCACTTAACCATACATCCATTCTCCTGGTTTAAGCCAGGGACCGTACCTATTGCGTATGACTCATTAGGCTTCCGAATATGTTGACAATGTGTCTCTACACTACTTGGGTCTCTACACTAACAATTGCTTCTTTCTAAATAATAAAGATGCCTTAGGTAAATTTGATTCCGAATGTGATGAAGGTATATTTTTCGGATACTTAGTACTAAGTAAGGCATATGGAGTATTCAATAAGAAAACATTAGCAATAGAAGAATCCATTCAAGTAAAAGTTCATCATACAAATTCTTTATGCCAAAAGTCTCAAGAAGAAGAAGAAAATGAATTAAGCAAAAATCTTGAAAAACTCTCATTAAATCATTAAGACAATCAACCCTCAAGTAACAAAAGTTAAAATGAAGAAATTATTCCTCAAGAAGAAAAAGAACCATCATTCCTAAGAGAAAGAAAATATGTAGAAGATAATGATATTATAGGAGAATCTTCTAAAGGAATTAGGACAAGACCATCTATTAGAAATGAATGTCAATGTGCTGCCTTTATATCTCGAATAGAGCCTAAAAACATTAAGGATGCCTTAAATGAAAAAAATTAGATCGTTGCCATGCAAGAAAAATTGAATCAATTTGAAAGAAATGAAGTGTGGAAATTGGTTCCACAACCTAAAGATCATCCAACCATAGGAACCAAAAGGGTATTTAGGAACAAAATGGAAGAAAACGGAATTGTTACTAGAAATAAAGCTAGGTTAGTGGCTTAAGGGTATAGCCAAGAAGAAGGAATAGATTATGATGAAACCTATGCCCCCGTAGGTAGACTTGAAGCCATAAGAATGCTATTGTCATTTGCATGCTACAAAGATTTTAAACTATATCAAATGGAAGTCAAAAGCACTTTCTTAAATGGTTACATAAATGAGGAAGTACATGTAGAACAACCCCTGAGTTTTTAGGATCCAAAATTTGAGGATCACGTATTCAAACTTCTAAAGCTTTATATGGTTTAAAACAAGCCCCTAGGGCTTGGTATGAAAGACTTAGCAAATTTCTTATAGAAAAAGAATTTAAAAGAGGATAGATAGATACAACTTTATTTATAAAAATGAAAGACAAAGATATTCTACTAGTTCAAATATATGTTGATGATATTATTTTTGGATCAACAAATAAATCCCTATGTGATAATTTTGCGAATTTAATTCAAGGGGAGTTTGAAATGAGTTTGATGGGAGAATTGAAATATTTTCTAGGATTACAAATTAGACAAGAAGATGAAGGGATCTATATATCTCAACAAAAATACATTAAGGATCTTCTTAAGAAATTCAATGTTCAAGATAGTAAATCCATAGCTACTCCTATGAGTAGTTCATCATATTTGGACAAAGATGAGGTAGGACAAAAAGTGGACAATAAGCTGTTTAGAAGCATGATTGGATCATTTTTATATCTAACAAGAAGTAGGTCGGATATCATGTTTAGTGTGTGTTTATGTGCTAGGTTTCAATCCTATCCTAAAGAATCTCACCTAAAAGCAGTAAAACGAATTTTTAGATACTTAAAAGGCTCATCTAGTTTAGAACTATTCTATCCTAAGTCAAGTGAATTCTATCTTGAAGTTTATACCAATGTTGACTATGATGGGTGCAAATTCGATAGAAAAAGCACTAGTGGCTCATGCCAATTTCTAGGCTATTCTTTAGTATCATGGTTGAGTAGAAAACAAAACACCATTACACTCTCTTCCACCGAAGTTGAATATCTAGCAGCTAGAAGTTGTTCTGCTCAAATTTTATAGATGAAACATCAATTAGAAGATTATGGCATAAAACTTCATAATATACCTATAACCAAAAATTGTAATACCCAAAAATTTGTAAGCTATTTTCATTAATTAAATGAATCATTTTCCTGATTTTCTTTAGGTTCTCGAAGACTCAGGAATTTGTGAGATTCAAGGATCTTTAGGGGACCTAAGTGCAATGGACTTCAAAGTTTATTTAAACCTAGCTTTGGATTCCAAACTCCATTAAATTCAATTAAGGGACACATGGATAGAAATGATTACATGGTCACATGTCACCATTTGGATGGAGACACATGGATAAAAATGATTATATGGACACGTGGCACAATTTGGACGAAAAATCAAAATTAATGATTAAGCATGATTAAGCACCAATCTCGAGGGACACATGGCACCGTAGGATGGAAGCAATGATGATGGCTCATATCTCAAGGGACACATGGCATAGTAGGAAGAAAGTAATGATGATAGCTCATATCTCGAGGACACGTGGCGCCGTAGGATGAAAATAATCATTATGGCTCAAATCTCCAGGACACATGGCGAAAATCCATTCGTCGAGGGGTTTAAAATGTCATGATTAGGCCCATATCTTAAGGGCCACTTGTCACAATGGGAAGAAAGCAATGATTATGATGCAAATCCCAAGTGCCAAGTGTCACCATCTTAGAAAGCCAAGTGTCCCAATCTTATGGATTTAAGGGCTCTATATAAGCATGCTTTGGGTTGGGTTTTTGGCCACTAAATTAAAGGGGTAAGTTGTTGATAAAAAGGGAGAAATTCTGTCAAAGAAATGGAAGGAAGCTCTGCCCAAGTGGAAGCCGAAAGTAAGCCACCGGAAGATATGAGCTTGTCTCAAAATCCATGCAAATAGTCACCAAATCTGTGAAGTAAGCTCATTTTTTTTCTTGTAATCATGTAGAGCATCGAAACAGGAGTCTTTAGGTTCAAATAGCACTCAAATCGGAGTTAAAATGAGAGTGTTATGGCCGTTTTAATTTTCAAGGTCCAAAGTCCGTCTGGCGCGTATGCCACACGCTCCCAGTAGAGCTGAGCGTCCAGGTGCGTGGCAGCCCCTTATGGCCACACGTGTTTGCGCATGAGAGGCCTTCCTGGGTTGAAAATTTTCATTCAATCTCCTATTTTTAATTGCTACTTACCTATCTAAAAATATTTTAGGTTTGGTTACAAAAATGTCTCGATTTTTATAGAACAGTTCACTTAGAGAGACGTTCGGACTTAAATTTGTGTAACCGAGAAGTGTGAAGCTTCAGTGAGTGGTTCTTGTGCATGTAAACTGTTCTTGCATGCCTCTTACTTCATCTTGATCACTCTTGACTTCATTTATAAGTGGTTGTGGCTTACGTTTCATGGTTCCTTTTGTTTCGAGCATATCTTTTCTACCTTGTTGCACCGGGTTTGACCATGACAACTTTTGTGCGTGGCTTATGGCTTGTATATCATATTCCTTCTGCTTTTTCATATGACATGTCATGGTTGGTGGTTTACATCTCATGTTTTATTACTTTTGAGCATATTTAGCCTATTTTATACTCATCTCGGTGTTTGTACCTGTGGTTGGTTGTTGGGACATCATGGGCGATCTCATTTTCTTGTGGTGAGCCATGATCTCATGCTCTTGCGGTGAGCTACCATGATGATTGCCGGACATCACGGGGGATCTCGTGCTCTTGCGGTGAGCTATGATCTCATGCTCTTGTGGTGAGCCACCATGATGACTGCGAGGGTGATTACAACCCCCTGACCTAGTTACCACATGGGAAGTTTTATATTGGCATGATCTTGGAAGATTTGTACTTATCTTTGCATATTTCTTGGCATAGTTACATATTACAATTGCATACATAGTTTCCTTTCCTTGTACCACTCACTTAGATGTAACAATCTAATCGAGTGTTTCATACCCCTGGGATATTCAAGGTCCTAGGTATCTCAGCATGTCAGGTCCCGGAGATGAGAAAGAGAAATAAAGGCTACAAGGAGGCCAAAGTTTAGTTTAACTTTCTGTTACTCATGTTCAATGGTTCTTATGTAATTTTTAGGTTAGTTTTGAGAGTTTTGTATAGCAGTTGTATAAACAGGAGTTACGTAGGGTTTGGATATACTCATTATGCTATTAAAGTTGTAAGTCGTGATTACTATGTACTATGATTGTGGTAAGAGTTTTTTGATAAATTTTTGGAAGTCATGCATTTCTGTGTACTCATATTAGAGATTTTATTATTGGAAATCCTTTTTTATCTAGCTTCAGCAACTATCAGGTTCTATCCATCACTTCCGTTGGTAAGGATTTCCATAATACCCTTGTGGATATTAGCTTGTATTTAGCTTCAGCATATAATTAAATAGTGGGGCACTACAAAAACCCTGTATTTCATGCTCGAACTAAGTACATTGAGGTTAAGCATCATTTCATCAGAGATCATGTGCAAAAAGGCGATATAGAACTTTATTTTATAGATACAAATCATCAAATTGCCATTATTTTCACAAAACCACTTGATAAAGGGAAATTTGAATATTTTTGGAGTAAATTAGGAATGATGATTCATTAGAATAAATCTATAATGTGAGAAATTGTTAAATGTATCTATGTTTTGCTTGGGATTCTCTTTATTGTACTTTATTTGTTGGCCAAAATTACCAATCTATCGATAGATGATATTTAACTGTCGACCGTTTATACATATTTATGCAAACTATTGACCGATGTATTCACATCTGTTGACCATTTCATCAAACAGCCAAAATTAATTGTGATACATAAAGAAACTGTTGACCGATTATATCTTATTTGTAGACCATTTCTATCATTTTTTCCCATCTTTCGACAGATTAAAGGATATGTCAACCATTTTGATCAGTCCTTAAAAGGATTGGGCGACCACCCATTTTCATTCCACGCCCTAATTTCTTTCAAATCTGACTCTCTATCTCTCGTTTTCTTTCTTCCAATCGTCTTTTCCTCAAATTTCTTTCTCTCAATCATTAATCAAACCCTCATTCATCATCATGACGTGCATGAGGAATCTGGAAAAAGGAAAGGAGAAAACCATATCAAGTCATCTTTATCGCTCTCTTCCACGGCCTTAACTCTTTGAGAGCAACCATGAAAATGAAAGGTACCTTCAAAAATTCGAATCTAGAGAGGTACTACTTGGCCGATACTTAGATAATGACTTTTTAGAAGGGATTAAGTTTCCTTACATCACCACTTTTAAAGAATTTGGATGGTGGGATTTCTTGACAATACATAGGGATATCCTAGAAGATGTGATGCGAACTTTCTATGCTAATGCTGATAATTTGTTTAATGGCCAAAAATCTGATGTGAGGTTTAGAACTAATATAGGCAAAAACCTACTTTGAAGTAAACCTAAGTCTAGTTCAAAATCAATTTGGGATACCTCAAGGAGGAGAAGACTTTACCTCATGGACACAAGATCTTGTTCAAGCATGTAAAGAAGTTTATAAAGACAACTCCATAACTGCCCATATAAATGAAACAACGAGGATGAGTTTACACACTAGGATATTACATCTTATTTGTTATCAAATGCTACTTCCTAGAAGTGGGAATTTTTTGGAAGTCACTAGACTCGACCTATGGCTAATGCAATGTATTATGGCTAAAAGAAGGCCAAATCTTTCATTTCTTATTGTGAATCACATGATAGAGTCATTTAGAGGAAGTAAGCGATCACTACCTTATGGGATGGCTCTAAGTGATCTTCTAGAAAAAGAAGTGGGAGGTCTCGAAGGTGTAAGAAAAATTTACTTAAATCCCACACAACACATAAATAGCAATATAACCATAAGGATAGGGTTTGTGGCTCAAGAAGGAGGAATATGGGTTCGAGGAAAAGTAAGCAAGAAAAGGAAGACCATAACTCCAGTCGAGCCATCCTCATTCACTTCATCATCCACCATTCTTGACAACCTTATTTGTGGCTTAGCGGAACTCAAGTTAGAATTTTCAAGCTTTAAAGAAGAAGTTCGACATGAGTTGAGGGAGCTTCATCGCTGCCACGGTGACCTTTTTGACCTCATTTCATCTCGACTCCTAGCTGCTTCATCCTCTCATCCTGATGCATTTACTTCATCATCATCTTCATCCTCATCTAAAGACATCTAGATGTTTTCTATTATTTATCACACATTTGTTTTTGCTATTTTCTATTGTTAAACAATGTTTATGTTCATGACTATGATGGATTATATGTGGTTATTTTCCATTAAATACATGCCTTCTTAGTATGTGGATGCTTTTACATTGATATCAGATTTATCTAACTGTTCATGATCATTTCAATGAATGAGTGGCTATATTTGGGATTCCCAAACTCTTTGGAATACAACCATGTTTTGGTTTAAGGGGGAGCTTAGCTTAAATGATGTCTGCTTCAATGACTTTGATTTTTTGAGTTATCACAAAAGGGGGGAGAAATTTGGGTGAATAAAATCATTTTTTAAAATTTTCAAAATCCAAGTATAGGAAAATTTTAAAATCCAGACATATAGAAGTTAGACATCATTTCCTTAGGGACCATGTCCAAAATCAAGAAATATGTCTTGAGTTTGTTCCAACGAATTTACAAGTAGCGAGTATTTTCACAAAACCCTTACCACAAGAAAGTTTTCAATTTATTCAAAGGAAATTAGGGATAATAAACTCATTTTGAATAGTCGAGAACAATTTTAATTGTTGGTGTGTTATCTATCTATTCCAAAATGTTTAAATGTGTTCTCTTATAATGATAAATATGTTGTAAATGTGAAAATATTTTACGAAAAATACTATTTTCAAATATTTTTTTACTGTATCATAATTTCAAAATTCTTTCATATTTCATTTCATGCATTAATATTTCTCATGATGGGTATGACGTACTATTTCTAGTACTTAACGTTACATTTATATTTTCAATACTTTTTTGTTCATCATCCATTATATTTCTATATAGATTATGCTTGATCAGTTTCTCTCAAGAATTATATTATTTACATCTTTATTCTTTCCACTAATAGTGATTTTTTTATTATAAAAAAAAGGAGAAGAAGAATGAGATTTTATGAGATGAGAGATTGTATGTATGAGAGTGAGTTGAAATTTTAAGTTGTAAATTTTTGTGTGGGGAGAAGAATGTATGAGAAATTTTTTATGTATCAGAGATTGAGAGATCTTGTATAGGAGGAAATTGTATATCTGAAAGGTAGACTGTTAGGCTAGGCATTCAAGAAAAACATGTTTTGATTATTAACAAAAGAGTATTTTCAATATACAAATTATAGTGTTTTGATGATTAATAAAAGAGTATTTTTCCTAAATATACTAATTGTAGTACGAAATTATTTTTGATTAATGTGCAATCAAGGTAATCAGTTTTGGTCCTTAAAACTCTTGAAAAATATTTTATCTATTAAGTTATATCTAAAACATTTTTATGCTATTAAGGGAGCTTATATTATAAAATTAAGGGGGAGTTCAAAAATATTTTATTAAATTAATCATTTTATAAATCATATTTTTTTATCATGAAAAAAGGGGAAGAATGTTGACCCAACTTGCTCATATTAATTATGTTTTGATTATTAACAAAAGAGTATTTTCAATATACAAATTATAGTGTTTTGATGATTAATAAAAGAGTATTTTCCTAAATATACTAATTGTAGTACGAAATTATTTTTGATTAATTTATAAAATATTTTTTCATAGCATATGTATTAGCAAAAATATTATTTTCTATTAAAAATATTTAATAAATAATTTTAAATGCATACAAATTATTTAAAAATATTCTTTTTTTTACAAATTCTGGACCAAAAATTGACTCTTAGCATGCCAAAGTCGACTCTTGACTGTTGCTATAGTGCCATTACCATGTTTTACTATTTGCTAAAGTACTGCTATAAGAAAAGTTGACTCTTTGATTTTTGAAAGTCCACTCTTCAATTTTCGGAAGTCAAGTTTTAGTGCCAACAATCAGATTTTTTACTGTTGCTCTCATATAAATGAGAGTCGACTTTCCCACTTTGGAAAGTTAACTTTCGGCCTAACGGTCAACTTTTTGACCGTTGGAATAGTGCCAAAAAATTTAACATCCCTCTCCTAGAATTACCCGAGAAGAAGTGTTATGGGAAAAAAGATAAAATAAAATAAATTCTCTGATAAATTGAATCTGAAATCATCAATAACTCAACTAATCAAAACTGGAAGCGTCTCAAACAACTGAAATTGAACTCTAAGTCAATATAAACTGGAAACCATAAACTCTATCTAAGGGACAATCCCTCAACTGAAATATAAAATAATCCTAAACTGACAAGACACTATAAACTAACAAAACTCCCAGACATCTTTTATTTTTAAGCAGTTCCACGTACACACACTACTGACCACTACTGGTAGGCCCCACATTTGGTACTCCCCCGCTAGGATCAGGAATGATAAAGAGTACAAGGTGAGCTACAAAGCTTAGCAAATAATAAGCTGGAAAGAATGGCTGAAGCTGAATCGAAGAATATTGATATTGATAAAATGCTAACTGTCATTGTATTGAAAGATATAATAATCACTGAAAAATTACATTTACAAGATGTAATGCACATAGACTGTAAATAAATGTAGGTATGTAATTTTGACTCATAAGCTCACATAATCTGATAATACATACCTGACTGATTTGAATCCTGCATACATAAAAATTGTAAGTATATAAACTAAAACTGGTGGGATTTCCGCAGACAAGTCGCCTGACATGCATACTAAATGCAATGTCCATACACATACTAGCACAGATATGAAGTGCTCCATATAAAGTCATGCTCAATGCTCATACCAAAATGTATGCACATAATCTCACGAAATAATATTGATCATGTCATAATAAATGCTAAACATGTCGTCTGATCTTTACTATATTAGAATACAAAGATTCTATGAATTATGTATTATGGTATGAGCATGATTAACTTGTCATATTCTGACATGTGAATTCAATATTTAGAGGTATTGAATATTTTTATTTGAATAAAACCTGAATTAAGTACACTGGAAGACTCATTGGAACTGCTAGAAAATCCATCCGGATGTGATGGAAGCCCATCTGGATATGTTGAACACGCATTTGGATACATTGGGCTTATAAACACAAGCTATTCGGATATGTTGAGACTTATTCGGATATGATTCAGATCATCCAGATATCCCTTTAAGACATTCGGATGCTACAGCGGCTATTCGGATATAAACTTTCAAAACTTGAGAAAGAAATCCGGATACAAAACAAGGTATTTGAATATCAACTTAACTCACCTGAATGCATGAGGGAGACGTCCAGATATCACACACAACAATGGCTGGACACATCCGGATACGACTCGATGTATCTGAATATCACTCTCAACAATAATAGACACATCCAGATACAGCACAAGGTATCCAGATATTACTCTCAAGGAATCATTGAACTCATTTAGATGCGAATCTAAGCATCCAGTTATAAAACAAAGGACACCCGAATACAAACAAGGCCATCTAGATGTCTCTCACATAAATCATTTTTAACTCATCCGGATAGACACTGCCCTATCCTGATGTCACTCACATTCATAGATTAACTCATCCAAATATGGGAAGACTCATTTGGATATCTATAATTAAATTTGACAAACATGAACACTGACAGGGACTGTTTTCATTCAAAATTCAACAAAACTACACCATTCTGAATAAAATCTTGGGAAAACGAATCCCAATCGATATGAAACAACATCATGGATGATTTAAAGATAATATTTGATTGAATCGCTATAAAGGATCATGCATATCTTCACCAAAACTCATTGTATATATATATATATTAGCTTTGAATAGAAATGGCACCAACACCAAGAGGGGGGGTGAATTGGGTTGTTTTAAAAATTTGATTGAACTTGAAAATCTTTTTAATGAAAAATGTGATTTTAGTGAAAGTGAGGATTAATGAAATGCTTGAAACAATAAATGAAACAAATAGCACATGCATATAAGAGACACAACGATATATAGTGGTTCGGCTTAAACCAAGCCTACTCCATTACCTTAGCTCTTCACTAAGAATTTTTCAATCAATTCACTAAAAACCTCCTATCTCTCCAGATAGGCCCTCTAGCAGCAAGTTAGGAAATTACAACCTCTTGTTTATACAAGCAAGCCCTCTAGCAATAAGCTAGGTAATCAACCCCTTGCTTCAATAAGCAACTCTTCTAGCACGACAAGCTAGGAATCAAAATCCTCTTACGAGCAATGTAGGCCCTCTCGCAAAACAAACTAGGAACATTACAAAGAGATATAAGATATGAGAGGATCTGAGAAACAATATTCTCAGTTACAAATTCTCTCAAATATAAATATAAGGTTTGATAATGAATTTAAGAAAATGAATACAAAGCCTTGAAAAGAGAACAAATTTACCAATGAAGCACAACAATGATCTTGGCACTTGGGAGCTTGTAATGTAATCTCTTGGTTGGTTTGAATCACCCATTTGACTTTTATTTATAGTCTCTTGAAAGCCCATTCATGAATCTTGCTGTTGGTAGCGGAAAAGCCACTTTGGGTGAGTGGAAAAACTAGCTGTTGGGGGTTTTTGCGACACAAACAGTCGACAGATGCAAGGCAACAGTCGACAGATTAGCAAATATTTAAAATCCAGTCGACAGATGAAGAAGAACGGTCGATAAATGGTTGTGCAAGTATTCTTCCAGTCGACAGATGCATAGGCATCGGTCGACAGATGGTGCACACTATCGAAGCATCACTGAATAGCATTCTGTCGGTCGACAGATGCAAGAGCATCGGTCGACAGATGGGCTAAAACTAAGAAGTCAGTCGACAGATGATAAGGTATCTGTTGACAGATGAAGCCATCCTTCAGGATATGCATACAGTAAATGTCCTCATTTTAGTTTATTTATATTTTACCTTCCATTTACTTTAATACATAAATGTAAATAAGAAAGTACCCCCCATTTGGATTCAATAAAAATATCTAGAAAATCAAAATCCATAAGAATAAGAAAGTAGAATTTGGGTTTTAGTACATACTTATGATTTTGCGATTTTACTACCTCTAAGATATACACTTTCTATTTCTTAAAAAATTCGTTAAAAATCATTTTAGCACTAATGGATAGAAGATATCAAAATACGGGGAGATAGTTTTTCAAAATGAAATCATTTTCTTATAAATCTCCTTATAAGGTGTTAGTTTTCCAGACTTAGAAAAATATTGAAACGTTATCAAAACGAGTTTCAAGACATGATGCATGAACTAAAGGATTTTTCATACGATTAAATTTCAAGCCAAAACCTTTCATGCACGCTTCAAAATATGAAAGCTTATTTTGAAATATGAGATTAACATAAATGATTTTTCATACTTAAGATTGGATTTTCATCAAACACATTTATGTTCAAATTAGTTTTTTGCTGTAAAACAATTTTAACTCTATCTTGACCAACGACTTCAAAACTATTTTGAAAATCATTTTAGGAGATTCTTTTAAGACTAAATACTTGACTTTGCAAATCTCCAACTGATATAGAAAATCATAAATCAAAACTAATATACAAAAAGCTGCAACATCAATATATATAGACACTGTAACTGTTAAAATCTGAGAACAAAATGAAGGGTTCTTGACTAACCTGAAAACGATACTTAATATAAACCTATAATGGAAGGGATTATAGGGAAGATACTTACCTTAAGATTCTTGATTGATTTCTGCGACTTGTTATGCAACTTTTCTTACCCATAATTCCACAGAGACTGAGGTCTTCTTGAGTTCTTTGCGACGTGAGAAGAATGGCTTAATATGAACCTATTTAAATAAGAAGCCCTAGCCCAAAACTCCTTAATTATCATGGAGTCCTTATTCTTAAGTAACTTGGAGACTTCAAACCAAAACCCTTTCATGCATGGATTCTCCTCAAATGCATAATATCACTTAATTAATAATAATAAGAAATTATTATTAAAACTCTTAAATTACCCTCATGCCCTTGCATTTATTTTTCAAATAATTAAATGCTATCATTCTCTTTTAAAAATTTCTAAATTACTACATTAAATAATTAATTGAGAAATTCTCTTTTCCAAAAATTAAATAATTTCTAAATAAATTCTAGGCTTTCTAACGGGTCGTTACAATTTCACCCCTCCTTAAAAGAATTTGGTTTTCCAAATTCATACCTTGTTACTCGAATAACAAGGGGTAACGACGCCTCATCTCTACTTTTAATTCCCAGGTCGCCTCTTCTGATGAGTGTCGCTGCCATTGCACTTTTATAAGAGGAATTGATCGGTTCCTCAAAATCTTTTCCTTTCGCTCTAAAATATTGATAGGTATCTTTTCATAAGATACATCTTCTCTAACTTCAAGAGTCTGAAAATCAATTACGGGCTGAGGATCTGGTACGTACTTCCTCAACATCAAAATGTGAAATACATTATGAACATGGGATAATTGAGGTGGCAAAGCTAACTCATATGCTAAAGACCTTATCTATCTGAAAATCTCAAACGAACCAATGTAACGGGGACTAAGCTTCCCTGATACGCCAAATCTTCGAACTCCTTTAATAGGCATGACTATAACGCCCCACTTTTCCAAATACAATATAACTTGAAATATAATTAAGATATCACCTACGGGCGTTATGGAAACCCTTACCAACGGAAGCATTGGATAGAACCTGCAAGCTTAACCAAAGCTAAATAAAGGGGTTTCCACTAGATTTCCTTTGCGAGTTCAATAAATGCATACGACCTTCAATACTCCATAAAACACAACACATCACAACAAGTACAATTGTAGGACACTTACACACACACCTCTTACAACCTTGAGCACCCTAGCTGCTATTTACAATATATTACTTAGGTTACAAGGGTACATAACGAAAACAAAATCCCAAAGCTAGCGAAGCTCCACCTCCTTGCCCACGCTTTGATCTTGCAACCTGAATCACTTGATACTTCTAACAAAGCTAGGACGATGAATGTCCCAGGGGTATGAAACACCCGAGTTAGATAATTACATCTAAGTGAGTGGTAGGAAAGAAAGAAACAGTGCATGCAAGAGTAAAATGCAATATAACAGGAAGTCTCCTCAAATCACCATCATCCTTGCTGGCACTTGTGTGAAACGTCTCAGCCCCACCTGTAGGCACGTGATTGTGGTCTAACCTCTCTTGCCCCACCTCTAGGCACGGCCCCACATGTTGGCATGGGATTGGCCCCACCCCGATTATCGTGACGCTTCTCCAACAAGCGGCCAACCATCATACACAAGTTCCCAATCCACCAATAGCAACTATCATATCACCAAGTAACATGTGGAAGACAAAGCGGAAGGAATATGTACAAACTAAGGAATATCAAGTAGGCACGGCCTCACCTGTAGGCACGATGCACATACCAAGGAAAATATGATATGCAACCACAAGCTGCGTGCAAGAGTAGTCACGTTTAATCCCATCGATGAACCACAACAACAAACTCCGTGATGCAAGCAACATAGGAAAGAAATGCTCGAAAGTAAGGAAACATGAGATGTAAGCAACAACCATCCACAAGAGAAAACCAAGAGTGATCAATAGGAACCAAGGAACATGCATACGAACCACTCAGAAATGAAACCAAGAATGATCAAGAGGAAGCATGCACAAGAACCACTCAGCTTGATCGTTTTCCCTTTGATAGCACGATTTATAGCTCGGTTTCGTGCACTGGGGGCTGTTTCTACAGAAATCATAGATTTGAGTGAACCAACCTTAAATATTTCTACACAGGGTTGTAGGTAATTAAAATAGAAGAATAATGGTGAAAATTTCAGGTCAATCGGAGGCTGGATGCGCCCTCACTGGTCCCCAAAAGGTGGCCACGCGCTACCCCCTTCTCTATTATGCAACCCGAAATTAAAACGGCCATATCTTGCTCATTTTAACTCCAATTTGCTCTCCGTTCGAACCTACGGACTCCTATTTTCATGATTTACGACTCTACGTAAAGAGAATTAGGTTATCTCTTTGAATTACCTTCTATTTTGGCAGTTTTCCAGCCAGGTCTCTCTTTCCTTCCTTCTTTGTTTTTTCTTTGATTTTCTTGCACTTGCTTTCTTTCCTTTCTCCTTACCTTCTCGTGGCCTTAGCTTCCTCCCTTTATATAGCCTTTAAATGCCCAAATTCTTAAGATTGCACTTGGCCTCCAAGTTACTTATTTTCCACCCAAGTAATAATTCCACCCAAGAAATGTTTGCAATCTTCCAATGCAACCCTCCACTTCCTCCAATCCTAGGCTTCCAACTACACTTCCAAGATAAGCTTTATCTTCTCCTTCCTTTGCAAGCCAATTCAAGTCTTACAAGTTAAGTCTCTCAAGTCAAGTCTCCCAAGTTAAGACTTTTAGGGTAAAACAATCATTACAATCAATCTTCCTATTCAAGCTTCTCCTTTCTTCCAATCTCATTCCTCCATTTGCCCTTTACGTGGCTTTCAAAGCAAACCTTCTTATCTTCATCTTTTAGAGAACCAATAGAATTCTTCCAAGTTTATTTACTTCGACTTTAAGGTGCAAGTAATTATTGTTATCACCAAAACTTTAAAACTTTTAAGTTAACCCTCCAATCCAATTTCTCCAACTCAAAGCTTCTTAAATAAGCATTTATCATTACAAATATTCTTATTGTTGGAGAAGTTATCCTTTCTTATTTGCATTTAGGTCCTTAAAACTATTTCCATTTGCACTTAAATCCAAAACTTCCATTAAAACACTTTATTACATCATCCATCCTTTACATTTAAATTTTGGGGTATTACAATGACTCTTAATCAAACGTGGTCGCTTACCTCAAACTTGAGGTCTCGTCGTCGCTTGTCTACATAGCTCTTCTGTATGTCTTGGGCTATTTTCATTCAAGCTTTGATCACTAAGATCTTTTCTGACGTCTAGTCAACAATTTCAGGACCTAATAAAGCCCTGTCACCAATCTATTCCCAATATATCAACGATCGACATGGATGCTCATACAAAGCCTCGTATGGTGACATTCTAATACTTGAATGGAAACTATTATTGTAGGCAAATTCTACTAAAGGTAGGTGCTCATCCCAACTGCTTTGGAAGTCTAGAACACAAGCTCTCAACATGTCTTCAAGAGTCTTGATAGTCCTTTCTGACTGACCATCTATCTACATATGAAACATCGTACTAAACTTCAACTGAGATCCTAATGCATCATGTACAGCTCCCCAAAAGTGAGAAGTAAAACGAGGATCTCGATCTGATATAATGCTGGATGGAGCACCGCGTAATTTCACGATCTCCTCAATATAAATCCTGGCAAATCTGTTCAAAGGATGAGTCTTCTTAATAGGCAGAAAATGGATTGATTTAGTCAAATGGTTGACAATCACCCATATAACATCATAGCCTCTGGTCGTCCTGGGTAATCCCATCACAAAATCCATAGCAACATTATCCCATTTTCACTTCAAAATAGGTAATGGAAGTAATAACCCTGAGGGTTTCTGATGTTCTGCTTTAACTTGTTGGCATACTGAACATTGTGAAACATATTTAGCTACATCTTTCTTCATACCATTCCACCAATACTATCGCTTTAGGTCGTGGTGCATCTTCGCAACACCTAGATGAATAGAATAACAAGTCTTGTATGCTTCATTCAGAATCTTTTGCTTAAGATTTCCATCATCGGGTATATAAATACATTCTTGAAATAAGAGTATACCATCACTCTGTAAAGTATATCCTAAAGAAGAAAATTTCTCGATATCTGCTAAAATTTGTGCCAACTTCTCATCTTTTGATTGTTGGTTCTTGAGTCGGTCAAATAACTCGGGTTGTATTCTCATGTAAGCACAACTCACAATCGATCTATCCTATGGGACTGAAATAGAGAAAACACTTAATTACTCCAATAATTTTCATTATTGAACCATCATTATAGCCATAGAAGCTCCTTACCTATTCAAGGCATCGGCTACCACATTAGTCCTTCCTGGATGGTATAAAATCTCATAATCAAAGTGTTTAAATAACTCGACCCAACATCTTTGCCTCATATTCAATTCTTTCTGGGATAAGAGATAACACAAATTCTTGTGATCTGTATAAATTTCAACTTTCTCACCATATAAATAGTGTTGTCATATTTTCAATGCAAATACTATCTTTGCCAACTCCAAATCATGAGTAAGGTAATTTGCCTCATCTTTTTTCAACTTTCTTAAGGCATAGGCATTAAGTCGACCCTCTTGCATCAATACGCATCCTAATCCCAAATGGGAGGCATCACTATATACGGAATATTTCTCTCCACTTCTTGGTATAGCTAAAACTGGTGCAGTAGTTAACTTCTGCTTTAATCTTGGAAAGCACGTTCACACGCTACATTCCATTCAAACTTCTCTCATTTTCTTGTTAACTTAGTCCTAGGGGAAGATAAACGAGCAAATCCCTCAATGAATCACCTATAATAGCTAGCAAAACCCAGAAAACTACATATCTCTGTCACTGTCGTTGGTCTTAGCCAATCCATTACTGCTTTAGTCTTGTCTGGATCCACTGAAATGTTAGTTCTATATAATGGCAAATATATCCCAAGAAGGGGGGTGAATTGGGATTTAGGTATATTTTCGATAACTTGAAAACTTTAGCTTGTAAGATACTAGGTTTCAAAACCTGATGGAGTATGTTTCGAAACTAACCTCTCTGCTAAGTATATTTCAAAAGATAGATGAGTATGTTTCGAAATCTAACTTACTGAAAGGTATGTTTTGAAACCTACTTGTAGTATGTTTCAAAACCTTGCTCTCTGTTTTTCTTATTTCGAAACTCCTTTAGCTTTTGAAAAATGTTTCTTTTGAAAGCTTGGAAAACAATAGTAAGCAAGATAAATAGCCAATACAAGTGCACACGAGATTTATAGTGGTTTGACACTTGCCTACTCCGCTACCTTCAAGTTTACCTACTTGAAGGATTTTCAACCACAATCACTTTCACTAGTGATCAAACACACCAAGGGTTTTACCACGGTTCATCCCTAAAACCTTACACAATGAGTTTTATGGCTAAACTCAAACCTTCACCAAATGAGCTTTTTCGGGCTAAACTCAAACCTTACAACATGTGAGTTTTAGGCTCAACTCAAACCTTCAAACTTTAAACAAGATAAATAATGTTTTATCTCTTACAGCCCAATAGATTTGCTTAATGAAATGTCTTACCAATATGGCTGTACAAACCTTCTTGGTTTGAGAGTAGGAGAGCTTAGATGAAAGAGACTTTGAGTGCTTTAGCTCACTTCTCCTTTTTCACACCTCACAGCACACTTGAGAATGATTAGAATGGATCTTCTTGTAGGCTTCACCAACTGTTTTCTTTTATAAGTGCTTGTGAGTGTAACTTGTGTCTCTTAAAAAATGTATACACGAATAAGTGCTTGTTCTCTCTTGTTCTTGTGTGTTGTATGTATATATTTTTCATCTCAAAGACCTATTATATATATTAAGAAACAAAGTTCTGATTGCAAATAGCTGTTAGAAACAGGATTAGAAAAGTAGGTTTCGAAACATGCAAACTGTGTTTCGAAACATCACATAAGTAGACCAAGGTTTTGAAACATACAAATTAGGTTTCGAAACATCATAGCTTCTAGCTAGACAAAGCACTTAGAGACACCGACAAGTAGGAAACAAGAGCATAAGGAATCTCATGATCATTTAGATATAAAATTGGTCTCCACTTAACCAATTAATAAATGAGTTTGCAGGGCATGGAGAAATCATTTAAAAAATGATTCTAAAACCTTTTTGGATTAAATAAACATTCAACTCCCATGCTTCTTGGTTTTGAAAATATTCTGCTGACACAGAGTCAAAGGTTTCAAAACATAGATAGAAAGTTTCGAAACAAACTTTAAAAACTTCTTTCAGAACATATGCAACTCAAAAACGTTTAAATGCTCTGCAGGTAGAGACATAGGTTTCAAGATATGATACTTAAATTCAAGATAGATTTCGAAATATGATATGCAGATTTAGCAAACTTTGAAACCTAGACCAAGACCATATTTTGAAACATTTAGAGAAGCATATAAGAATAGTGTTTCGAAACATAAACACTTGGTTTCTAAACATCATTCATGCATTTGGATTCTTTCAAACATTTAAGCATTCGTGCCTAAAACTTGAATACATTGTTTCGAAATATGAAAGCTTATTTCAAAATATGATTTTCACAAAGATTTTGCATCAAGCACATTTTCTCATATACCAAAAAATATGACACAACATGAAATACCGTATCCAGACACCACATAGCATAGAAATCCAATATGAGTGAGCCAGAACTCACATTTACTTAACTTGGCATATAATTGCTCCTCTCTAAGCCTCTATAATACTAGAGTAAGATGTTTCGTATGCTCCTCCACATTAGGTGAGTAGATTAGGATATCATCGATGAAGATAATAATGAAGCAATCTAAGTACTCATGTAGAACTCGGCTCATTAAATCTATGAAAATAGTTGGGGTATTCGTCAACCAAAATGGCATCACCACAAACTTGTACTGTCCATAGCGAGTCCTGAAAGCAATCTTTTGAATATCATCATCTCTGACTCACACTTGGTGATATCCCGATCTCAAATCTATCTTCGAAAATTCCTTAGCTCCTCGCAACTAATCTAACAAGTCATCCACTCGAGGTAAGGGTTACTTGTTCTTCACTGTCACCTGATTTAATTGGCGATAATCAATATATAATCTCAAAGATCCATCTTTCTTCTTCACAAATAACATTAGTGCACCCCACGAGGATGAACTAGGTCAAATAAAACCCTTCTCTATTAATTCTTCTAAATGGGCCTTCAACTCCTTTAATTCATTTGGTGTCATTCGATATGGAGCCTTAGAAGTAGGCTGTGTACTAGGCAATAATTCAATAGTAAACTCTGCTCCTCTCCAAGGAGGTAATCCTGGTAGCTCATCAAGGAAAACATCTAGGAAATCATGTACTACTTGGACCTTGGATAACTTCCTCTTACTCCCCTCGTCAGTGGTTATAAAGGCTAGGCAAGCTTCACATCCATCACGTATCAGCTTCTCAACTTTCATCATTGAGATCATAGGAATTGTAACCATAGGCTTGACTCCTCTATATATAAGAACCGAATGTTGAGGTAGGTCAAAGTCAATAATCTTTCATCGACAGTCAACTCTTGCATAATACCATGACAACCAATCCATGCCAAGGATCAAATCAAAATCCTTAACATCGAGAATTACCAAGTCTCCCAATAACTTCTTCTCATGTACCTTGATCTCACAATTCTCAAACATTTCTCTAGCCACCATAATCGTATCTCCTGGTGTAGAAATAATCAAATGATACGGTAAAGAAATTCGAGTTTAAGGAACATAACATACTGTACGCAGTGCAATAAAAGAATGTGTAGAACTAGTATCAAATAATGCATGCACATCATGACCATATAAGGATAAAATACCTTGGATAATACCGTTGCCTTGCTCTGCATCCACTATGGTGAGAGCATGGACCCTACCCTGCACCTGGGGTCTCTTCGCGGGTTGTGGGTGTTGTGCTACTGGCAGTGCTACTATAAGAGCTGCTCCTGGCCCTCTAATTGCTTATGGCCTCTGATTCGTCTGTTAGCCTTTATTCTGGGGTGATTGTGTGAACCTATTAGCTATGTGTCCTTTCTGTCTGCACCTAAAACAAGTTACCTCTGGTGTGGGGAGTGTTGTTTGATTCCTCGGACAATCTTTCTTCCTATGCCCTTCTTACCCATACTTGTAACATACATTTTTTTCTAGCTAGACACAGTCCCCCGTGCCTCCTCTCACACTGATTGCACTGTAGATTATGCTCTATATTATTTCTTGGTCCGGCTATCCATTTCCTCTTATTATTATTGGATGTACCCTGAGATGTACTTGCTCTCTTCTTGCCCTATTGAGCCATCCTCCACTCATTACAATCCCGCTCAATAGTATATGCACGCTGGACTACCGTAGCATAATCCTCGCTTAGAGCTCATCCGAAAACATAACGGATATCCGCACGCAATCCTCTTTGAAACTTGGACACCAACTTCAGGGCATAACGAGACAAGCCTGTAAACTCTGTCTCATACTAGGCTACTATCTTGGTACCTTGCACTAGCTCGATGAACTCATAAACCTTTTGCTCCTTGACCCATGCTAGACAATAAGCATCATTAAACATTTGTTGGAACTCGACCCATGTGGGTTCTCGATTACCAAACCTCTGGCTGACAATCTCCCACCATCTCTCGACATCGCCTCTAAATAAGAATATGCTAAGTTGCACCTGTCATTCATCTGTAGATCCAATAGAATGGAGATGCTTCTCTATCAATAAGATCCAATTCTCAGCCGCTGTTGCATCTGTGCCTCCAACGAACGCTGGTGGTTGGAAAGCCATGAAATCCTTTAGTAATTGGCTACTGACATCTGCCTCTACAACTGGAGCTGTTGGAGTGATTGGTGGATCGCCTCCACTACCTCTTGCTTTTGTGGTTACCTTACCTGATTAGTTACTAGCATATCAACTACCCTCATCAAACCTACTAGCATGCCTTGCATCTCGGCCATCCCCTGCTGTAAGTCACTACCATACTCCCCTGGTGTGCCTGGTGTGGACATCAGAACTTCGTTCGAAATAGAAGTAGCTTGACTGCAAGTCCAAGGTCGTCCACCTCTATTACTCATCTTCCTGACGGGCACAAGTCCTAACTCTACTCAACATCCCATGTGTGTATGGGAAACACCTCAAAAACACCACTCTGATATCAATACTATAACACCCTTTCTCCTAGAACTGCTCGAGAAGAAGTGCTATGGGAAAAATAGATAAAATAAAATAAACTCTCTGATAAAATGAATCTGAAATCATCAATAACTCAACTAATCAAAAATGAAAGTGTCTCAAACAACTGAAATTGAACTTTGAGTCAATATAAACTAAAAACCATAAACTTTGTCTAAGGAACAATCCCTCAACTGAAATATAAAATAATCCTAAACTGACAAGATACTATAAACTAACAAAACTCCCAGACATCTTTTATTCTTGACCGACTCCATGTACACACACTACTAACCACTGCTGCTAGGCCCCACATTTGGTACTCCCCCGCTAGGACATAAAATGGTGAAGAGTACAAGATGAGCTACAAATCTCAACAAGTAATAAGTTGGAAAGAATAATTGAACCTGAATCGAATAATATCGATACTGATAAAATACTAATTGTCCTGATTGATCTAATGCACAGAGACTATAAATAAATGCATGTATGCAACTTTGGCTCATAAGCCCATATAATCTGATAATACATACCTGACTGATCTGAATCCTACTAAACATGTCGTCTGATCTTCTCTATATTGGAATACAAAGATTCTATGAATTATGTATTACGGTATGGGCATGATTAACTTGTCATATTATAACATATGAATTTAATATTTGAAGGTATTGAATATTTTTGTTTGAATAAAACTTGAATTATGTTCACTGGAAGACTCATTGGAACTACTAGAAAATCCATCTGGATATGAGGAAGGTATCCGGATATGATGGAAACCCATCCAAATATGCTGAAGACTCATTCGGATACACTGAGCTTATAAACACAAGCTATTCGAATATGTTGAGACTTATTCGGATATGGTACAGGACATCTGGATATGATTCAGATCATCCAGATATCCCTCTAAGACATTCGGATGCTACAACGACCATTTGGATATGAAATTCCAAAACTTGAGAAAGGCATCTGGATACAAAACAAGGCATTCGAATATGACTCATCCGGATAAATGAGGGAGACTTTGGGATATCACACACAACAATGGCTGGACACATCCGGATACGACTCAATGTATCCGAATATCACTCTCAATAATAATAGACACATTCGGATACAACACAAGGTATCTGGATATCACTCTCATGGAATCATTGAACTCATTCGGATGCTGATCAAAGCAT
The DNA here is from genome assembly GCA_036245055.1 of Diospyros kaki. Taxonomy (NCBI): domain Eukaryota; kingdom Viridiplantae; phylum Streptophyta; class Magnoliopsida; order Ericales; family Ebenaceae; genus Diospyros; species Diospyros kaki. The sequence goes on along the minus strand of BSEG01000016.1, from coordinate 32,965,752 downwards.
CCGGATAAAAAAAATAAAATAAAAGAACACCTGGATATGAACAAGGCCATCCAGATGTCTCTCAAATAAATCTTTTTTTACTCATCTGATAGGCACTGCCCCATCCGGATGTCACTCACATACATAGATTAACTTATCTGAATATGGGAAGACTCATTCGGATATTTGCAATTAAATTTGATGAATATAAACACTAATAGGGACTTTGTTTTGATTCAAAACTCAACAAAACTACATCATTCTGAATAAAATCTTGGAAAAACAAATCCCAATCGATATGAAACAACATCATGGATGATTCAAAGACAATATTTGATTGAATCGCTATAAAAGATCATGCATATCTTCACCAAAACTCATTGTATACGTATATTTATATATACACTGTAACTGTTAAAATTTGAGAACCAAACGAAGGGTTCTTGACTAACCTAAAAATGATACTTAATATAAACCTGTAATGGAAGGGATTACAGGGAAGATACTTGCCTTAAGATTCTTGATCCACTTCTACAACTTGCCATGCAACTTCTCCTACCCAAAATTCCACAGACACTAAATTCTTCTTGAGTTCTCCGGGTGTGAGAAGAATGGCTTAATATGAGCCTACTTAAATAAGAACCCTAGCCCAAAACTCCTTAATTATCATGGAGTCCTTATTCTTAAGTGTTGTACCCTCTCTCCGAGAGACCCATGGGAGATATCTCTCTGGAAGGTGATGGGGATACGTCTCTTGGGGAGGGCTCTCTCCGAAAGGATTTATGGCCTTCGAAAGATTCTATGGAAGAGGGGTTCTCTCTGAGACCTTCACCCGACCTCTATAAAAGGCAAAACCCCACACAATATGAAGGATCGGAACATTGGGTAACCCACTCATATTCTCTCTAGATTTTCGGTTTCCAAAGTAATTGAATCCTTTCCGCAGCTATTTCCTTTTCCCTGTCCTAACTTGCTCATCGGAGGGTATTCACGGGAATTCCTTCCCGCAAGCCTTCTAACTCTCTTTCCTGTTACAGCCCTTCCGAGAGCCCCAGCCCTTTTCAGACGGTCAATACACCTTCTCGAGAGAATCCTCAGCTCTCTTCAGAAGCCGATCAGCATCTCTACTAGCCATAACAGTCCAAGCCACCAATAAAAAGGAAGTTGTTTCACTCTGCAAGATCGCTAATCCCTCAATAGGGGTTCTATTCGTAGTTCCTTTCCAAAAGTCATATTTTTCTTGGGAAGAATTCTTTCTCCCTGAGAGGCCCCCTCTCTTCGAAAGATCATTCTCTCTCCAAAGGGACCCCCTCCATTAGCCAATTCGTTGGGCATCGAAGTGATGGTTTCTCCCACCTTGAACAAATTCTATTATTGTGGTTTTTCTGGCCACTACATTAACTTGGAGACTTCAAACCAAAGGCCTCTTACGCATGGATTCTCCTCAAGTACATAATATCACTTAATTAATAATAATAAGAAATTATTATTAAAACTCTTAAATTACCCTCAGGCCTTTGCATTTATTTTTCAAATAATTAAATGCCATTAAATACTATCCTTCTCTTTTAAAAATCTTTAAATTGCCACATTAAATAATTAATTGGCAACTTCTCTTGGTTAAAAATAAAATAAGAAATTAAATATTTTCTAAATAAATTCTAGGCCCTCTAACGGGTCGTTACAAAAAATGCCTATAAATACCTCCAAACTCATTTTTGGAGATCATTCTTTACACATATTGCATATCCAAAGCATCCAAAAGATTCCAAATGCTCTCAAGGTAAAATGCAAGCAATCCAAGGCTCTCGAAGTGTTATTGCACAACAATCAAAGAGTCACAAGGCAAGAAGAGAAAGATTTTCGAATCAACTCTAAATTTCTCCATCAAATATGTCACCAATTTATTTTTTTATTTAAATAGTATTGCCTTGTATAATTTGTTCTTAATTGTTTATTTATTTGTGTCCAAGTGTGTGTTAGTGTCAGTGCCCTAATGTTAAATTTAGATGGCATCTGACATTTATAATTATGGGACTAATAATATAATTTTTGCAATATATATATATATATAACAAAATGTGTTTTCATATTTTGAGATCATATCTTCATTCATAACTCTCCAATCATTATATATGAATAACTCCTTAGATTTTCTATTAAAAGTCTTACTGTTAAGTGTTAAGAATATGTGACAATTGAACTTTGCAATAAGGATATGTTAATGATAAATTCTTAGTCCTTAGACTCCTCAGAAAAGGACTCTAATTAGTCTAGTACGGACTGGCACATGGGATACTACTTTTAATAGATAAATATTATCAATTAAAAATCCTAAATCTAACAAGATATTAGAATATTGGGATAAACATCATCCCTTTTGTACCAAGCTTTTATTAGGATTGCTAAAAGATAATGTTTATCGTTTTTATAGGACTGTTGAGGGGATTTGCAGATGTCGAAGCTATCTAGTTTGCACATTGCATGAGACCCCCCTCCAATTAAGGGAAAATTTACACCTTTTTAGCCTAAAATGTTATTTTGAACTTTTAGGCTTTTTTGGGTTTTTAATGAGATTTTGCCTATGACACAACAAAAATGATTAATGAGAACAACACATGGGAGTTGGTTAACCTTCCAAAAATTAAAGAAATCATTGGGATGAAATGGGTTTATAAGACAAAGCTTAACCTTGGTAGTTTAATACAAAAGCATAAGGAAAGGCTCATGGAAAAAGGTTATTCACAACTAGGGATCAATTATAATGAAACATTTGCTCACTTAGACTCAATAAGTGCATTGTTGCCCTTGTTGCTAAAATGAGATTAGAATCTCACGGCACAAGTGGCATAGACAAGTGGCATGTCATAATGAGATTAGAATCTCGAGGCGACATGTGGTGAAAAATAATTCGCCGAAGATATCTATAAATAAGGCTTTTGGGAATGGTTTTGGGGCATTCATTTGAGAAGGAAAGGTGAAGATTTCTAGGAGAGATATTCTAAAGAAAAAGATGGGGGAGATTCTACAATAAGAAGGGGAGAAATCAGTGAAGAAATAAGTGAGAAACAAGCTTTGTCAGAAAGTTCAGAGTTCATACCAAAACTATAAAAAAATAGCAAGGTAAGTCCAGTTTAAGCTTATATATTCCTGTAGAAGGGAAAGAAAGGAAGTCATTATTTAACTTGACATTTCCAGAAATCTTGTTTAATTAATTTAGAACAATCCTATGTAAAATATTTTAAAGTCTAATTTATGAAAATACGTGTTTTCTAATGAAAATCCCTTCTTGTAGACTGTGAAAAGTACACTCGAAAGGTAAACAACTAAGATGAGTGGTTTATGCATGCTTCTTACTTCTTCTTGTTCACTCTTGGGTTCATTTATGGGTGGTTTGTTGCTTACGTCTCATGTTTTATTGCTTTTGAGCATATCTTTCCTACTTTGTTGCATCGGGTTTGACCGTGACGGCTTTCGTGAGTGGCTTGTGACTTGCATATCATATTCCTTCTATTTTTTCATGCAACATGTCATGGCTGGTGGCTTACATCTCATGTTTCCTTGCTTTGAGCATATCTTGCCCATTTTATATGCATCTTGGTGTTTGTATTTGAGGCTAGTTGATGGGACTGGAATTTGAACATGATGATTGGAAGCACATCACGATGATTGGGGGGGGGGGGGGCAATCCCATGCCTAGAGGCTGTGATGAGAATCATGGAGGGCCGACTAACAATGATTCAATTGGACAAGTCAACCATGTCAGGATTGGATGATTGACAAGATTTGTGCATAAAAAGGAATGGTTGTTGATTGACGATTGATTGCAAGATTTTGGCGCATAATTGATTGGATAATTGATTGACAAGATTTGAGAGCATAAAAAGGAATGGATGATTGATTGCCTGATTGATTGATTGAAATGATCTGAGACTATAAAAGGAATGATTGATTGATTGACCAAATCTAATTATTTATTTATTTTCAAGTAGAATTAGGATTTAATTATTCGCCTATTTAAAGGCTTTTCCATTGTAAACATTAGACAAAGATTATTATGAATTTTTGAATTCGAGAGATTTATCCCTTCTATCTTGTTCTTCAATGAACAAAACTTCAAACTTATCAAGGGAATGATTCTTTTGTGGCGTTCAAAACCCGAAATTATCAAAGATCTGGGCAGTCTTTGTGGCGTTCAACAATTCTTGGTTCTTGTTTTCGCATAATCAATGGGTCTAGATTTTAATATAGTCTAGGTTCTTGGTTCGTGAATCAACAGGTCGGGAATTCTTTGCCTTTTATCCAATTTTGGCTTTTCTGGAGTTGGTTTCAATCTTTTGTGGGTTCCTTGGTCTTGTCCCATCGCGGGTTCACATCAGTTGGTATCAAAGCTTTGGCTCTAAAATCAGGTATTTATCTATCCTTTTTTTTTCATTCTTATATCATTTGAAAATAAAAAAAAAATATTCAAACCATAAGGTTTTGTTCCATCTTTTCATTCTAGGTCACATTATCTTGAGTCTTGTTATTTGAAATTCCTAGAGTCATCCATATTAGAAAATTAAAAAAAAGAGATTTTTTTTTTCTTTTTGGTATCTTGTTTCGTCTTTTCATTCTACATCACATTTATCTTGAGTCTTGATTATTCGAAATTCCTAGAGTCATCCATATTAGAAAGTTTAAAAGAAAATTTTTTTTCCTTTTGGTATCTGGTTCCGTTCTTTTCGTTATACATCACATTTCATTCTTGAGTCATTTTGTTTGATTTTTCTTCGAGTCATAAAAAAATTACAAAAAAAACAAAACAAAAATGCTTGAAAGTTTGCAGGCTTTCATGGATGTGACTATTTGTGACAATGCCTACAAGCTGATCCTTCCAGTTCATGATTTGAAGACGAATCGTCTTGAAGAGAGGGGGAATGATGAGAATCATGGAGAGCCGACTAACAATGATGTAATCGGACAAGTCAACCATGTCAGAATTGGATGATTGACAAGATTTTGCATAAAAAGGAATGGTTGTTGATTGACGGTTGATTGCAAGATTTGAGAGCATAAAAAGGAATGGATGGTTGATTGATTTCTTGATTGATTGATTGAAAAGATTTGGGAGCATAAAAGGAATGATTAATTGATGGATTGGTTGATTGACAAGATCTAGTTATTTATTTATTTTCTATGTAATTTAGGATTTTAATTAGTTTCTAAGTAGAATTAGGATTTAATTATTCGCCTATTTAAAGGCTTTCTTTGTAAAGATTAGATAGAGATTATTATGAATTTTTGAATTTGAGAGATCCCTCTGGTCAATTTTGTTCTTCAATGAACAAAACTTCGAACTTATCAAGGGAATGATTCCTTTGTGGCGTACAAAACCAGAAATTATCAAAGATCTGGGCAGTCTTTGTGGCGTTTAACAATTCTTGGTTCTTGTTTCCGCATAATCAACGAGTCTAGATTTTAATATAGTCTAGGTTCTTGGTTCGTGAATCAACGGGTCGGGAATTCATTGCCTTCTATCCGATTTTGGCTTTTTTGGGGTTCGTTTCAATCTTTTGTGGGTTCCTTTGGTCTTGTCCCATTGCGGGTTCACATCAGTCGAGGTCATGCCTAGAAGTGAGGCATGAGGGGTTAGACCACGATCATGTGCCCAAAGGTGGGGCTTAGCTTAGTGGTGAGGCTGAGATGTTCGAAACGAGTGCTAGCAGGGATGGTGGTGACTCGGGGAGGTTTTATATTGACATGATCTTAGGAAATTTGTACTTATTTCTGGATATTTCCAGGTACAACTGCATATTGCTCTTGCATGCATAGTTTCCTTTCTTGTACCACTCACTTAGATGTAACAATCTAACTCGGGTGTTTCATACCCCTAGAACATTCGATATTCTAGGTATGTCAAATGTGATAGGTATCCAAGTTCCAATTTAAGTAATGGCAAGGAGGTGGCAGGCATTTACTTTTGGTTTTCTTGATTTGTTCATACAAACTTGTAATTCAAAGAGTTGTATTGTAAATATGATACTTAATAAGAGGATGTATGGATGTGGTGGGTATGTCCTACGGTTGTACTACAAATAACGAGCAAAAGATGCAATGTTTATATTGTTGAGTGGAAATCCTAGCTATTTAGCTACTCAAATTCGATCATAGCTTTCGTTGATAAAGGATTTCCAATAACGTCCGAGGTTGTTATTAGTGTATAATGAACTTCATATAACTTAATTATATATTTGAAAAGTGGGGCGTTATAATGGGCCTTTTGTCTAGACAGTTCAAAAGCTTTTAGACCCGAAGGAGTATACAAGAATTGATGGTGTATATGAAGAAGACAATAAATCTCACACTTTTTTTTTTTTTATGGTGTAAAATTAGCCTCTTTATTTTGTAACAAAGTTATTTCTTAAGGGGATTTCCTTCTAAACGCTCTTTCTATGCCTATTGAAGATGAAACTCTGTCATGGCTATTAAAAAAATTTATTAATTGTTTTTAAGTAAAATATTATTTTACTTATTTTTTCATGTTTAGATAGAAAAAGAATAAAAAAACATTAATCATGATTTTTTATTAAAATGTTAAAAATTACTTAACTAGAAAAATCTCATTTCTTTTGCAAGAGATCGTATCTACAAAACATTGTTAGGTTTTCTAATATTTATGTTTCATAACATAATTTTCTTACATAATATATTTAAAATAAAATAAGATTAAAAATATTCTTTTGTATTAAATATTTTTACAAAGAATACGTAAGTACTGTTTCAACATATGTATCTAATACAAATTCAAAACTAACATTTATATGGATTCAATAACATATATATTTTATTTTTCTTAAAAATTTTTAAATGCAAACCCAAACACTAGAAAATAAGATAAAAGTAATTCTTTATGTATAAAACTTATTTATATAAAAATATTCTTTATTGAAAAATATTTTATATTGTAACAAAAAATGCCTTACTGCAATAAATATGTAATATTTATGTAAAAGGTATGGAATTAATTCTACAGGGTTAATAATAAAAATAAATAAATTTTTATTTTATAATTATTGTTGCTAAATTACAACAATTAAATTTATTTATCTTGGAATCGAGCAAAGCAGAGTCTTTCGCTAATGCAGAGGGTTTAAGATGTCACTGGTGAAGTCAATCGGATCTAGGTCAAGTTAAAGCTACAGCCTTAGAAGGTCAGATCTGTAGAAACTCAGATGAGGGGTCTTCTGGGCCTTTGGGACTGTGGGCCTAGAAGAGCCTTCGAGGCAATGATGGATTGGGGACCCAATGAGTCTTCGAGAAGATGAGCCTTTCGGGTCTTTGGGGAGCACAACTTTGCCTTAACCTACGATCATAGAGGATGTCAAAAAGGCACGTGAGAGACTCCCTCATGCAAGCCCTCTGATGCCTAACTCAGACAATAGTCCAAGAAAGTATGTCAATTGTATGTAACATGTAAGTGTTCAGATGTCCCGAATAGTGGGGTAAGAGTAGGTTCTGGATGGGTTTTGGAGAAGAGCTTAGTCCAAATGGTTCCAAAAAGATTTGTTTTCCATGGAAGAGGAAAATATTTATAGACAATATGTGAGACCCATAATCTAATCTAGAGACTTTTTTGGGGAGTATGACTAGAGAGGGCGAAGGGCCTGGAGACATCATCGGGGTAATGCCCTGATGGCTATCTTCTGGTGGTCCCGAAGGGGGCTTCGGGGCCACCAGGAGACCCAAAGGGTATCTCTAGATTTATGCAAAATGGATAGGCCAAACTGTCCCGAGTGGACCCTTCGCAGCCCAAAAAGCTATCATCCTAGAGACTCTATGGGGAAGGACTTATCAAGAAGATGCTTAAGACTTAGGAAATTTTAAAGCACCCCACAACAATAGCTCTCCACTATTGCCTTGGGCTGAAAGGTGAAAGGAAATGTATAAGAAATGTGGGTGTCGAAGACTCATTGGGGGAGAGTCTTCAAGGCACTCACAATGCTTGGTCTGTTGAAGACTACGACTTTAAATAGAAAATGGTCCCTAATGGGTTATATTTTCCCTCGAAGAGCTAGAGTCATCCTGAGCTCCTGAAGACTCCCAATCGTTCCAGAAACCCTTTTGTCGCTCTTATCCCTTCGGAGTTTCTAATCCTTCAGAAGACTCTAATCGCTAAAAAAATCTTAACTCTTTGAGGTAAAAATGGCTTTTGAACAACCCCTTATTGAGGTTACTATCTCCTCACAAATGAGACCCTCGATTTTAAAAGGTAAAACTGCCAAAGATTTAGCGCGATCTTACTGTATTCCTAAGTCATGGAACCTAAGGGGCCCTATGAAACTAGAACTTACGGCTACTGTTAGAGAAGGATCGATAGCGATTCATTTAGATAGTTTATGAGTGGGATATAGGATTCCACTGCACCCTTTTGGGATACAATATTTTAGGGAGGAAATACTGGTGTCGTCCCAGTTGCATCCTAATAGTTGGGCCGTGCTAGCGAGATTTTTGGTTTTGTGTAAGGAGCAAGGGATGGAACCCACCATGTCCTTATTGCATGCTTTTATCGCTCTCGCACTATAAAGGGGAGAATGAATTTGTGTCCCTTCAAAGGACGGCGATTAAGGCTAAATTATTTAGGGATGGACCTCAAAAAATAAATGATTTTGAGACTAGGTGGTTGGTGGTCACACCACCTGCAGAATGTTGGAGGCCATCGCGATATTAGCGTATCGAGCAAATGAGGAGCACGAGATACAATTAGTAGGATGTTAATTCACTGGTGAAGGACCACTAGGACAAGATAAATAAGATGGCTCAAGGGGGGCTAGTAATTTTATCTGATTTAATAAACAACACACACCTTACTGAGCCAGGATGGATGGTTGTTGAAGGGGGCAATGACACTGGCATTTCGAAATGAGTTGAATCTCAAGTAACCACATCCCCGACATCCTCTTCATCGGATGATAGCGAGGAAGAAGAATGTGATGAAAATAAGGGTGAAGACAAAGAGGTGAATATTACAGGCGACTCATATGCGACAGGAGAAAAGAAATGGTGAGAAAGGGATATAGGCACTAGGGGTGCTCACCCTGACCCTTATCTTTTTTACTTTATGCTTTACTACTTTTGATATCAATAGTTTGATAATTGCACTGATGATCTAATTGTCTTTAGATGTGCAAATATGAGGCAGTTTCAGAGGGCTTTATTGGGAAGGTAGGAAGAATCAGAATAACGGGCACAAAAGGCCCTGCAAAAACACAACTATATGCTACCCGAGCTCTTCCTTTATCAGGAGAAGTCAAGGGAGAAGAAATTCCATAAGATCAGAGGAGAAAAAGGGCTAGAATGGATGGTGAGGGGCCTAGCTTAGTGGGAACTTCCATGGACTCAGTTTTGGGATTTTTTTTTTTTTAAATTTTTCTATGATAGATCTTCCACCATCTCCTCCACCTACTAACGGGTTTATTGAGGAGGGAGAGATTTCACCAACATCATCATTGAGTCTGGGGATTCAGGCTACCATAGTGGCTAACAAGGATGAATGGGAGGCAAGAGAGGAGAGAGAGACCAAGGCTGAACTGGAGAGACACCATGGCTAAAATTGGGACACCAGCAACTTATCTTTTTCGCAGCCAACATAATGGCCTGGATACAAGGAGTTGGCCTTAGAGTCTAGGATTCATCCACCCCTTTTTCTGGACCTAGGCCCTATCCACCAAGTAGTGGTGCTAGTAGGAGACCAAGATATAAGTGGGTGCAAATTTTTGGCTCACCAAGGCCTCTTGGATACTGATTTTATTTTAGAGCCAAGTGTCGCGACAAGGCCTATGTATGCCACGATAATGTCACGCGATTAACTGAGGTATGCAGGGAGCACTCGAAGCCAGCTAGATATAGCAAAGAAATATTTGGCTAAGGTATGGGAGATCTCAAATTTCTTTTCCTTTAGTGCTTCTCTTGTATTTACTTCGGCTCCTGATATTTGGGTTTTTACTTGGTAGGGAATGTAGTGCACAAAAATGGCCACGGCGAATGCCAGAGTGGACCTATCCAAGATCAAGGTGGATAAAACCCGAATAGTTCGTCTATCCCTTAGCTAGAGAGACGAGATAAGGCACTTGGAGCACAAGGTTCAGGACCTCAGAGAATATAAGAAACAAGCTCTCATGCTCGATCGCAAAGAAGAAGAAGCAAAGAGAGAGAGAGACTCCTTGAAATGTGGTGTTGAGTGGCTTAGGAAGACTGTGACAGTGCTTATGGGGGCCAAGTCTGCCATAATTGTTGAGCTCAATCAAGCCCAGGAAGAAAGGAATAGCGCATGCTCTAAGCTTCAAGGGGTAAATAGGAAAATTAAGGAGCTAACCAACTAGCTTAGGGGGGGTCAACATCGATGCCATCCAAGCAGAGGCAATGCAAGAATTTTTCTTGTCCCGAGTGTGCCACAAGAAGAAGGAAAGGTATGCCTCAGGTTTTCGAAGTATGGATTTTACTTTGCTCGGAGATACCTGGAGAGAACACGTCTAGGCACTAATTTTTCTGACGTCGTCTATATAACCAAGAAGATTAGAGGGGGTATCCACAACTAGCAGGAGTATGGGGATCCTGACCCTATAATGCCAAATGAGTTTTTGAATGTCGAGGTGAGGGATCTCTCTAAACCTGGTAGTCCATGGAGCCCATATGTACTAGAGCCGAACTCAAACCCTCTGATGTCGGTTGGTCATGGAGCTCTCTATGGATAGAGGCAATTGATGCCTTGTCAGATATCGAGTTCATTGACTTGGATTTCATAGAGGGATTCATTACTCAGGAGGATGGGTTCCCTGGGGCTCTAATTTAGGACAGAGTCATTTTTTCCCCTTTTCGTCTTTTTGGCTCATTACATTTTTTGTATTTTGGGAACTGAACAAATACTAATAGAATGAGCATTCTTTTGGATAACGAATTGGTACTTGGTTGACTAAGCAAGGTCCTAACGCATGCATGAGCTATATGAATGCATGGAGCATAAGTGAGAGCAAAGTAAGATTATAAAATAATTCAATCGTTATCGATAAGGACGTGCATTTTCTTTAAGCTGGGGCCAAGTACCCGTATTCTTGCATATTCATGGGCACATAAAGAGAATCCAGCTCCCTCAGGTAATAGGGATGCCAACCTCCTCCAACTGATGGAAGGTAAAGTAGTTATATAAGTTTATGGAAATAGTGAAGTAATTTCAAGTGTGTTAGTATACCTATCAAGGCAATATGAAATATCCAACCCTGGGACATTTATAATATAGAATTTGAAATAAATGTTCAGAGGTTTAGAATAAGATATAAGACGTCCCGTATCAAACATTAATCAGAAGTACCACTGCCACTATTTGTAACTAGAGGTGAGATGCATGCCTAAGTCCACTGACCATGTTAGAACCATCGATCTCATTCATAGCTAGAATGTCACCACTGTGCCCCAAGGCCATGCAAGAGGGAGGACACCGGCCCATAGAGTCCCTTTGTGGAAAGGTCTGGCCGTAAGAAGCTGTGCACGATCCTAGGTGCCCTAGTATAGTGGAAGGGGTGATTACCAATAAACCTGCAAAACAAAGGAAGTTTCCTAAACTCCATTCCTTCCATTAATTGGGCGCAAACATGTAGGACCAGAGGAGCATTCATTTTAAGGGAGCGACTAATCAGTGCTGTCGAACAATGATAGATTAGATGAAATATAGATTCGGATTTGCAATAAGGGTGCAACCCAAAGTCGTCTCCCAACGAACCTCAAACGGATCTGTCAAAACAAGACTAAACGAGGGGGGTTGTGATGAAAACCGAAATATAAACGTTCAAGAATGAAACAACGATGAAGTAAAACGTAACCCGCTACAAACCCTACCTCCTTACCACGGTAATCATCGTCTCACTTATGAAAACAATCTGTTTGGTTTGATTTTCTTTTGATTTGAAAAACTCTTCTACAACCGTAAAAGATTAAACCAAATCGAGCAATCGCTCATACAAATATACCATTTCGTTTCTTTCTAATCAAAGCCTCAATCGAGTACATCAATTAAACCCATCCAAAGATCATGCATGCATTCACACAATCGCATAAAAGAAACATACATAAACTTAGAGAAGAAAAAGAAACAAAATCATCCATAAAAACATGAAAATCGAGTTCCAAACCGGATTCAACAATATGACCGAGACTCAAACCGGGCAAGGGGTACAAGAATGTAGCGAATCACAAGCAAATTAGCCTTCCATCTTCTTGGTTGAAATCGTGAGAATTCTCCTAAAATCGGCCACCCCCAAAATCGGCCACTTATGTGCTTAAATAAAGCTTAGGGAGGAAACCCTAAGTTACCGCAAATTCATAGCCAATTTCGAATAGGATAAAGTGCGTTCTAGGCTTTGGCTCCTTCATTAAGATTGTAGATCAGGAAGATTAGATGAATTTGGGCTTTTAAATCACTTAATTTGGATATCGGACGCCCAAGTTATGGCTTTTTAAAGATTCAGCATCTGTGCAGCTTTCCTAATTTGACCCGACTTTCTGGTCCCGAATTTGAAGCGATGTTTGGAGGCCCAAAAGAACTTGGATTTGGACCTACCATACTATTCCAGAAATCCCAAGAAGTCCTATACAATATCTCTAAAGATATCATTCACGTTCTGGGATTGTAACTTGGCCAAAAACTTGAAAGAAGCATAGAAGGTCAAATCTGTCAACACACTTTTGCTTCTTTTGTCTCCAATCTCCTTGTTTCCCTTCTTGCCATCAAAATTCCTCATGACCCAGGAAGCCTAAATCTGTCCAAAATAAGATAAAACAGTGTGAAGCTCAATTCCTATAAAATAAAATAAAACAAAATCAAGATGAATAAAATGACACAACTAACATGCAAAAAGACTAAATATGAGGGCTAAATAATATGAAAATATGCGCTCTATCAGCTACCCCATTCTTTGCATCCAAAGACAATGGAACTGTCTCACAAGATGTATGTTGGGCCCATATGGAAAAGAATATTAGGTGGAGAGGACAGGGGCCCTAATGGCATAGACCGTACCCAAAGGCACTCTATTTTGTTGACGCAATTCGATAATCTACGTCCACAGATCTATTTTTTATTAGTGATTCGGTAACCTAGTGCCATGCTTACATCAATAATCAAAATATCGATATTTTTTCAAAGTCATTCGACGAGGTGCCTACTTCCATAATCATAATGTTTTGTTGAACCGATTCGGTGGGGTGCCTACTTTCACAATAAGATAGCAATTATTAGACAAGGTACCCTTGACTGTGATCATGGGGTAGTTAAATGTTTTTATTCTAGCGGTTCAGCCTCTCACCTACATCCGTCCTTAGAGATTGCCTTTAGCAAGTGGCTGTCCTCATATCAGAATACTAGATAACTTGTGATGTTAGAATACTTTTGTTCCCAAACCTCATTTGTTCATAAATGTCCAACTTCAAATTGAAGATTATAGGAGATGGATATTAGGCTTAGCTTAAGCGTTTTTGTCCCCTTAGCTCCCTAGTCTGACTCTTAAATCTTTCACTAAGTTACTGCAAAATAGAGGATACACACATATATGTTACGTTATATCCTTTTTACATCATAGATGCATTTTGTTTACGAGGTTCGATACAGGAACCTACTTCTGCAGCTTACAAAATGTTAGTTTCAAGTTCATAATGTCTTCACTTGGAAGCTTCTGCTTGTCGCTGGATAGCTTCTACTCTTGATCTTGAAATGATTCTTTCCGTAAGGCATTCCTAAAATGATCAACATAATGCTGCAGACATTTACATCGATCTTTTTCCTTTGAAATATCCATGGCGAAGGGTTATGAGAAACTCTCGTCACAACTGATCACAAGGCTTGAGTGAGCCAAGGTGGAACACCAAGCACCTTTTGACAAAGAGGGCAAAGATTGAAACAAGAATGGTTGGAGAAAGCAAGTTGTTGGAGGAAGTTATCTTCTTGGATCGAGATTTATTGCAAGGCTCAGTGCAGCAAAAGATGTTGATAATTTATCTTCTTCTGTTGGCCTTTCGTGCAGCTTTACAACTCTTGCTCCCACTTGAGTTGGTAGACCACCCTACACTTGAATCTCACCAGGCTTGGAAAAAATATATACGAGGAAGCTAGGAAGCCTGGGGTACTCCCTTCTGGATTCATAGAACCCTTTTGTAAGCACATCCCAGGAAGAGTCTTCCCCGCAAAGACACCCTCATCAAATACAAGTTCGGGAAGTGACAAACTCCTGAACTTGGCCTTCAGATATCATTGGGGGGTTCATCCTCACATTCCACTTACCCAACCTAAATCCCTACTCTGAAGAATAGCATGGACGCCCAATAGAGATACAAGGTGTGCTTTTCTCCTAAAAGCCGGCGTAATAACGGGAGAAAAGCCTTGGAAGGCCCGTAATAACATCAAGAAATGAAACCTATACGCATCGACCATCTCGAGTGAGCATCTCAGACTGAAACCCACATGCACTAACTGTAACACCCTGTGTTACTGGTGTTAAAAATAAATAAAATAAGATTCCAAAAATGCCTTTTGAGAGAGAGGCGGGAAATGAAATGATGGGCCTTGGGAGGGGCATTTTGGTAATTTAATCAGTGAGCGGTCCGGTTGGCCCTAGGGGCAGTTTGAGAATAAAGTGAGAAATTGTCGAATTAATGGCAGGAAATGCCATAAGACTTGGATGTCCAGAAAATGGGAGAAGGGATTGTCGAACATTTCGAAATGGGATTAATGACGCTAAAAGAAGTTAGATCAGGAATAAATTACGATACAGTTGCTGTATAAGCTTAAATTATTGGCTGAATTGAATGTTCGTGAGGGCCAATAAAGAAGTCACCGATATGTTAGAGGGGCCCGAAGGGTGGCTTGATTTTATAAATAAATCAACCCTACAATATTTTCAAGTTGAGATAAGGTCCCATGAAGGCACAGGGACGAGATCGATTTTATGGAGTAATGGCCGATTATTATCTTTGAATAAATCAAGATTCTATGTAGCTTGATCTAATTATTTAAAACCTTAGAGGGTGTAAATATGATTATTAAAATTCCCTAAGTGGAATTATGGACTATTAGTGAGGTTGATGTATAATAATTAAATAATTATGTGTGTAATTAAATGAAATATATATATATCTACATATATGTGTGTGTGCGCTCATTGGATGCGTATAGTGGCCTTTTCTTTGGATTCCAAACAGAGGGAGAGATCGCGAGAGATTGAAAGAGAGCTCTCGGCCGAATCCAATGTATGAGAGATCGAGAGATAGAGCTCGCGATCGAGAGAGGGAGTAATGGCCGAGACCAAAGAGAGAGCTTGAGAGGGATAGAGATCGAGAGAGAGATGCGGCCGTAGCTAAAGGCCACTGCCATGTCCGCAGTGCTGCATCTCGAGGAGTGGCCGAGGGCAGCGATTGCTTGAGAGGAGGCAGCTTGTGGCGGCCGTGATGACCAGCAGCAACAGAGGTGCGTCGATGGCCGGCCGAGGCCAACGGTGATGGCAGCGACGGTGCGTGCAAGCTGCGCAGGGGAGGCTGCCATGGCTGCTCGCGATGGCAGAGACCAAGGTGAGGGAGACCGGTTCGGGTGGTGGCCGGCGATGGCTGAGACGACGGCAACCGGGTGGCTCGCGGCCTTGTGCGGAGGCTGCTGGTCGAAAGGAAGGAGAAGGCGCGCGCGGGAAAGGATGGAGAAAAAGATGAACAGTGGCCGCGCGGGTGAAGAAAACAGAAGAAAAAAAATAAGAAGAAAAAGAGAAAAAAAAAGGAAAGAAAATAAGAAAATAGAGAAAATATGAGAAAAATAGCTAGAAAATTCCAGAAAATTGGAAAAACAAAATTTTGGAAATTTAATTGGGGGTCGAGGAGCGTGCCAAGAGCTCAAAAATGGGATTTTGAGAGCAAGGCGGCATCCCATGAGGTGACGTTGTTGTGGGCGTTTTTCGAATTTCCCCTCATGGCTAAGGTAAATTAATTAAATTCTTTTTTTGATTATTTACATTAAGCGAGATAATGTAGAATAATTAATTGTTGGATTAAACCCTGGGTTGGGGTTGTTTGGAAATTATTAAACGGCTGATGTATGCCGTGGTTGGTTGTTTGGAAGTTGTTGTTGAGTGAGTGTTATGAAGTGTGGCAAAGTTGAGGGCATTAGTTTAATGCCGGATGTTAATGAAGTTAGGTTTGTGTGTGTTTGCCTCTAGGTTCGATCGGGAAAGCAGTGATCCTAGAGGAACTTGAGATTCAAGCTAGAATTCGTGCCAAGGCAGAGATGAGGCTTCGAGCCAGGTAGGGGACGGCCCCAATGGCGGCGGCCATGCGAATATTGGTAATATGATTAAATATATGTTGAGTGCAGTGGTGTGTTATGCATGTTCCATAGGTAGTTTAGTGGAGTCCTATGGCCATGGGAGAGACTAGACGCATGCTAGGGATAATATGGGAGGTAAGTGCCTCGAACAAGTAGGTTCGGAGAGTAGTGATGCCTCGTCATTCATGCATAATTATTTGTCATTGCATTGCATATATAAACTTGTTTACATTCATTTGCACCCTTACTAAGTCTTTATGGCTCATGAGGTTTTACCTCGTGTTGTAGATGTTGCGAATCCAGATGCAAGCAGGGATTATGTCAGGAGGTTGAAGTGGCAACTAGCATTGTTGTCGCATTATAAATTGTATTATCTCCTGTATATATTCATGTTGTGGTATGTATATATATATCTGTGTAGATGAATGTGTATGTTAATGGGCACTAGATTGTATCCAGTTTGTTGTAATCAGTATAATGTAATATACGATTGTGTAGACTTTTGGATGGCAGTGGCTTGTTGGGTGGAGCCAAGCTTATGAACGGGTAAGGATCTAGGCGGCACTTCCCATAAATCCCCAATACTCAGTAGGTATTTATTGTGCTAGTTATTTTGCCTGGGTCACCTTTGGCTTGTGATGAGATGAGATGAAGAAAGGTGAAGCTCACTCGAGATTCGGGTCCCATCCGTTGTGTTTCTTTTTATGTTTTGGGACCCACTCTTTGAGTGGAGCGAAGGAAAGGACGAAGCCTAGCCCTACCTAGGACGTTTCCCGATGAAACATAGTCCATCTCTTCATTGGTTTGGTGTTGCATGTGAGTAATCCAGTTGATTATTCATTGGTAGCGCCCGTAGGTGGGAGCGGGTCGTTACACTAACATCCTCAAGTAACCATCACATTTCTTAGTTCCCTATAAACTAGATTACACTAGGCAAACATCATGAATCAGAGGCATGAACAATAGACAATAAGGTAAAGTAGAAATTCCACACAACAATTACATAAGCCATCATCATGCCTTACCATAATATATATATATATATATATCAATGTGTCATCATATCGTATCATCACTTTGTGAACCATTGTTCACTCTGGTTTTACCTAGGCAAGCATTATAAGCCTAAGCTCCCATGATCAGGTAAGTGCCTACTAAACTTATTTTGGATATCCTTTTCATCTTGCAGCATAACTGCAGTGCAAAATAATAGGTGCACTAATATATATATATATATATATCATGCACGTGCACTCAGCCACCATATATATATAATTTTGAGCATGCTCCCATATTAATCTTCCATTATTTCAATCATAGACATTCACTTCACTATAAATAGGCACCTATCACAATATAAAAGCCAATAAATGTACACATGGGTATTCATTTTATTAAGCACATCACCTATCTTCCACCTCAACATGAACCAAACATGATATCGAACTAACAAACGAACTCATTTCTAATTAATATGACAATTTGGGGGGAAAAATAAAAACATTAAATGACGTGTTGAATAGTGGCAGGGGCAGAACGGTTAATAGCTTGGCCACATCTGTCGATTGTTAGGCATCTGCTCCACGAATCGGTTGGCAACCTCACTCTCATCTGTAGACTTACAGAGGCCTTTCCTCCAAAATGGTCTACAAATTGGGCATGGTTGGTCAATAGCCAGAATGCTATTCACTTGATCACCCCCTAAGCAACACACATCAGTCAATAGATCAATCAATAGAATGTGAAATTCCCCAATCAGTCGACAAACAAGAAGGAATAGTTGACAGAAAGTGGTGAAAATGACCCGCATAAAGCTAAAATACATTCAAGTTACTCAAACTCTTAAATGCAACTTAACTCTAATAATAAACACATAATTCCTTTGAAAAGATAGGGTGAATCAAAACCCCATTTAGACCTTAAACGTGATTTACCAAGAATTCCAAAAAAACTACACAAGTTACAAGAAACTGGGTTGAAACCCTCTTTACCAAAAATAATAAAGGTTTCATGAACAAAACCACAAATATGGATGATCCAAGAACACCAAACCAAAGAAGAAGATCAAGATTTGCATCAGAAGGAAATAGAAGGAGTAAAAACTTGTATGTAAGAAGAAGAACAAAAGGAACTTGCCTTTGGTGATTTTGTTAGCCAAACTGAAAGAGGAAGAACCCACGAACTAATTGCTGAAACCAAAAAACAATCCATCGGAACAACTTAAATCCTCATTTTGGAGCTTGAAATCAAGGAAAGGATTGAAGGAGAGAATAAGCAAAGGATATGAAAGCTGGAAGAAGAAGGAAATGAGATGGCTTCCATGCCAAGCCGCAGCTGCCCTTCTTTTATATTTTCTATTTCCCTTTTCTTTTATTTAAACCCACATATATATCCATTAATCTCCCTTTTCCATTCATTTAATTAATACAAAAAGTATATATATACACACACACACAATAGGTAGCCATTTCTACCCATTTTCCTCTTTAATTTTGACTTTTTTTTACCAACAATCCATTTGACTTTTCAACCATTCCACAATCTCACTTCATTTGACTTTCCACCCCTTCTTCTTTTAACTTCCCCCCCCCCACACAAATTGTATTCATTTTTGACTTTTCATAACACATTAATTTGTTCCAATAATGCCAAAGTATAACACACCTAAAAATATTAGCAAGATAACTTAAACCCACTAATGGGTTGTTACAATGACTAACACAAATTTTTGTACTCTAAAAACAAGAAAGAATCTTACTGTGTAGATGACATAAGATATAGACACCAAGGGCATGATTACTTCTACACTTTTGACCTATTGTGTGATACCCTTCAATTCTCCACATGCGAAACTCTTTTAGATGAAATATAAATTGATTATAAGGAAATATAGCACTTCCTAATTGGAATTTGAGGAATATTCACCATTCAAATACCCTAGTGTTAGTGTTAGTTCGCTAATGCTAGATATACATGTCATCTGATGTATGTAAAGGGCTAATGATATAATCTTATAAATTAATAAAAGGTCATATCTTCATTCATACTCTCATCTTTTCTCTATGAATGAGTCCCTAGATTTCCTAGTAAAGATCTTATTCTTAAGTGTTAAGAATATGTGACAAAGATATTTAGTTAGGGATTTCTTAAAGGTATTCATGTTCTTCAGACTTATCAAAAGAGGAATGTGATTTATTAATCATGGACCGGCACATGGGCTACTACCATTAATTAACATGAGATGTTAATGATAATGGATGGTAAGTCACATGCCATATTGCATGAGATGTAGATAGTAGACATATGGGTAGGTGTTAGTTGAACATCTATTGAATGTAATGCCTGTAACATATCACATGGCCATGAGGATTAATGATCTATTACTGGTTCTCAATTATGTACCAAGTCATTAGACCGGAATGATAGAGTTATCTTGTACACTGGTGTCTAGGATTTACCATTGAGCGAAACCATTCGATGTGAGAGGTGGGGATTCTCTCTATGTGGTCTCTATGGAGTAGTGTATGGAGCCAGATGTTCGCTGATGGGATCCATTATCCTCCATCAAATGGGTATGAACATCCTATGTGGTATCAGTTGGATATGGTTGGAAAACCCCCGACCAAGGTACGCATGATCAGAAAGGAGTTTCTGATGTCGAAAAGAGTTTCAAGGTGTTATCTTGATCACACCATACTAGATCTTACATATTTACCGAGTCCTGTGAGTTTAATCAGTCCATGGCTCTCACTTGGTCAAGATATTAGTCAATGGAAGGATTATAATGCACAATAATCAAAGAACCTTAATAGGTTCATTCGAAGTATAGACTTTGTTACCATTAGGATAGTCCTGAGTCTTGGCTAGAGGATACTCAATATCTTTTAGGATGCTTTAGGGAGCTAAAGACATTCTCTTAGTAGAACAAAGTGTTCAATTGATGTGAAGGAGTTGGCATGTCCTCATTGCTACATGGCTATGAACCTATAAAGTTACACTCATACTAAGTAACAGGTTGGATTAGTGAACCTTTGTTGTTAATGTGTTCTTCAACATTAAGTGTTAACGAAGCAGGTTGTCGTTAAGAGTTAACAAAAGGGATAGGGGGGCCTTGGTTCCATTAAGAGTTAATAATGGGGCCTTGATCCAATAAAGTTGAATGTAATGGACATACACAAAAATGGATGATAGTTGAAGCAAGCGGTAGATAATTTTCTATTGGACATAAACGATCGATAGTTTTGAGAGCGACATTAATCCCGTGTGCTTCTACTTTCTGTCGCTTTTTTTATATTAAAGCAATTAATGATATGATGGTCTTCATCATGCCTCTTGTAGGCATTTATGAGGTATAATAAATGTGAGAGAGAGAGAAGAGAAGCTTGAAGAAGAATAGAGTGAGAGAGAGATTGGCCAAGAGAGCTTTTTCAAAGTTTGTTTTCTTTCCAACTTTTTCCTTCTTCCTTCTTTCTTTTCTTGTTCAGTCTTTTTCTTCTTCTTCTTACTCCAAAGAGGTCAATTGATCCCCTCTCTTCTTTGCTACCCTTTTATTGTTAATCCTTGGTCGTGTGACAACCTTAAGCAAACCTAAGGAACTGTCACAACTTTCATTCACCTTCATCGAGATGGTCCTAACACGAGCCTAGTGAAGGGTTTTGAGGTAGCTCAGGCATGAATGGACTAGTTCTTCCAAAATTTGAGGAGCTAGGCTACTTGCCCTAGTTTTGTAGGTTTGGGAGATGTTTCAAATAGCGTGGAGGAAGTTTGGGAGTGCTGTTACGTTTTTAAAGTAATTTTGATGATGAAAAACTTAATTCTTTTGTAATTTAAAAATGAAATCATTGGTATATGCTTAAAATTTCCAAATGAAGTATTCATGGCCTATAGATGTTATTTTCTTCTAAAACCTTAACAAGCCATACAAAAATTTCATTGAGAAATATTCTATCTTGAAAACTATCTCTTTAGCTCTTGAGAAATACTTTGTTAAAGTATGTGTTGAAATTTGTTAAGCTTATTCTTTAAAATCACACACTTGTCTTAAAAGAGAAAGTCAACTTCTTTATGCATCTATAAACAATTTCTATTTTGACGTACTCAAAATTGATAGTTTTCAGGCATTTAATGCAAGGCAATGGTCATTAAATTCAATTTAATTGCTTAACCATCTAGAAAGTTATAAATGAGTAAAATGAGCTAGTAGAGAGGATAATGAACAAGTGTAAGTGCTTAATCTAGCCTTTCCATCTCTCATATGTTTTTATGTTTTCATTTGTTTTCATCTTTTATATTCATAGGCAAAGTGTAATCCTTGTAATATTTTTTTAGCCTTTGAATCTTCATTCTTAAGCTTCATTTTAACTAAGAGAGCTATCTCTTAGATTCTCTATTGATTGTAAAGTTACTATTGTATTATCTAGCTTGTGTGTAACACCCCTTCTCCTAGAACTGCCTGAGAAAAGGTGTTACGGGAAATAAAATAAAACTAACTGATAAATTGAAATCTGATACTATAATGAATATCTCATTCGAATGAAATAAAACTCTGAGTCAACATAAACTGAAAACCATAGCTGCATCTAAGGGAAAATCTCTAAACTGATATATCAAATAAACCTAAACTAATAAGACACCAACTAATCCCAGGCATCTTTTATCTTGAGCAGCTCCACGTACACACACTACTATCCACTACTGCTAGGCCCCACATTTGGTACTCCCCTACTAGGACCTGGAATGGTGAAGAGTATAAGGTGAGCTACAAAGCTCAGTAAGTAATAAGCTGGAAAGAATAACTGAAGCTGAATTGAAGAATATCAATACTGATAAAATACTTAATAAGCTTGTACTGAGAGATATAAGAATCATTGGATTGCATTTATAAGATGTAATGCACATAAACTGTAAACTAAATGCAGGTATGCAACTTTGGCACATAGGCCCAAATAACTGTAGTACATACCTAACTGATCTGAATCCTATAAACATAGAAACTATAAGCACATACTGTGGGCAAAATGCCCCTAGCCCCTTGGTCGACATCAGGCGAGCAAAACATAAACTGAAACTAAAACTGGTGGGATCTCCGTGAACTAGCCGCCTAGTGCGCAATATGCAATGCTCACATACATGCTAGCGCACGATATGTAGTGCTCCATAAAAAGTCGTGCCCAATGCTCATACCAAGATGTATGTACATAATCTCAAAAAGTAATGTTGATCATGTCATAATAAATACTAATCATGCAATATGATCTAATATATTGAAATAGAAGGATTCTATGAACTTTGAATTAAGGTATGGGTATGTTTATCTTATCATATTTTGGCATATGAATTCAATGTTGGAAGGTATTGAATACATTAATTGAATTAAACTTGAATTAGGACTCACTGAAAGGCATAATTAATATTCTGGAAGAACCATTGGGATACGAGAAAGCGTATCCAGATATGAGAGAAGCCATCCGGATATGATTCAAATTATCCGGATGCACTAGAAGCATGAAGAACAACTATTCAAATATACTGGAATGTATTCGGATATAAGCTAGGACATCCGGATATCTCACGAGGCATTCAGATAGAACTGGAGCTTATTCGAATAAGAAATTTAAAACTTGGGAAGGGCATCCAGATACAAAGCAAGGCAACTGGATATGAGATATTCGGATGTACAAAGAACCATCTGGATATTACATCCAAAGAACTTAGATCTCATCTAGATATTACACTCAACGAGCACTGGATGCATCCGGATACAACTCGAAGCATCCGAATATCACTCGCATATAGCCTATCTGGATACGACTCAAGGCATCCGGATATCTTACTTTCAAAACTCGCTAGACACATTCAGATATGAAACAAGGCATCCGGATATAACTGGGATATTCAGACATGAACGGTAGCTATCCGGATACCACTCACAGAGAACAACTAAGATATACGGATATCTCAACAACCCATCCTGATGTTACTCACACAAAACTTTTTGACACATCCGGATTGTAACACCTCCTTATCTCAAGTAACATGCTAGGTTTACACCTAATTGCCCAAGAGGTGTTAGGAAACCCTAAGCAGCGAAAACAAAGGATCGAACCTGCCAAAATATTTGTAGGGTTCCCATACAAGCTAAATAAGCACAAACCTTTCGATAGGATAGAGTTAAAGTCTAACATAAGAAAAAGAAGTACAATCTCCGAATAATTACAACACTTCTGAAATAGGTTTACATAAAATGACAAAAAAAGTATTTAAACGTCCACGGATTCTTTCCCATTTGCCTCGCTCACTCCTTAGCTCCTGGCACACCAAACATACTTAGAACGCGGAACATTCCAAGGGCATCAACCCAAGTTAGATTATATGAATCTAAGTGAGATGGTTTCAAGAAAAAGAATAGTTCGTGTATGAAATGCATGTATGCAAAATGGAACCCCTTTTGTGGAAGCCATGCCAGGGTGTTGCAATCACCCCTGCGCATGCCATGCTCACCTCAAAACATGCATATGTGGCTCCAAGAGCCACTCATGGCGGCCACTAACTTGCCACAAACAACCACATGCCATGAAGTGAGGAAATAAGTAAAGTTTCATGCCAAACAAAAAGAGCAAGTGAGTATGTCCACATATAACACAAATGATTCAAGGAATGATCAATATGAAGCAAAAATGATGTAGAAAACCACTCACACTTGCTGTAGTTCCTGACGGTTCACCGTTTCCATGAATTTTAGCCCGATTAAGCTGCAGTTTTATACAGTTCGGGTCACCAAACCAAAATATTTTTACATATAATTATAGGACTTCATTTAAGAAGAAAACCCTCAAAATTACAGAGCAAGAATCTTAGGCATGCGCCCTCACACACCACCAAAAGTGAGGCCACGCGTAACTACGGCAGGCGCGTGTGATGCAAGAGCCGACTCCCTACTTCTTACTGATTCTGTACCAGAATTTTAAAACGGCTATAACTCTTTCATTTTAACTCCGATTCACCTTCTGTTTGAACCTATGAACTCCCCTTTCAGTGTACTATGACCCTACAGAAGGAAAAGTGGCTTTCCTTTTCAGTTCCCTTTCTATTTTAGCAATTTCCCAATCAAGTCTCTCTATTCTCCTTCCTTTGCTTTTACCCTTGGATCCTTTTCTTCGCTTGCTTTTCTCTCTTACTTTTAGCTCTACATGGCCTTTCATTCTTCCCTTTATATAGTCCTTCAATCTCAAATCTCCAAGATCACACTTAGCTCTTAAGTTAGCCATTTTTTCTACCCTAGTAATTATGACAAGCTTGGAATTTCTTCATTTGATTCTTTCTTTCAAAGGAAGCCTTCCATTCTTCCAATCCAATACTTCCAAATGCCCCTCACGTGGCCTTCAAGATAAATTCCTTTATCTACTTCTTTTGGTAAGCCAATACAACCCTTCCAAGTTTTATTACTTTTGACTTTAAGGGTGAATCTTAATTATTACCATCATAAGGCTTTAGGACTTTAGGGAAAATTCTCCAATCCCAACTCTCCAACTCCAATCTTCTTAGATAAGAATTCATCATTGCAAATATTCCTATTCGTTGGAGACAAGTTATCTCTTTTACAAATTATGATATTTGCATTTGGGTCCTTGAAACCATTCCCATTTACACTTAAGCCTTAAACTTTCATAAACACTTTATTGCAACATCCAACCTTTGCATTAATTTTTTGGGGTATTACATGGATAGCCTCTATCCCATCTGGATGTCACTCACATACTCTGAAGAACCCATCCGGATATGAGCGAACCTATCCAGATGTTGGTAACTTTTAAACCCAGAAACGAACGCTCACAAAGACTCTGTTATTGATTCAAACTTAAATAAACTACACCATTCCCGAAGGAAACTTGGGAAATCGAATCCCAATTGATTTGAAACAAACTTATGAATGATTCGACAATAATATGGATAGGAATGATTGGGAAAATCATGCATGCATTGACTTGAACTCACTGTAATGCATATATATGTATACGTATCTGTATAATATGAAACTCAATGAAGCATTCTTGAATAAACTGAGAATGAACTAACATGAATCTGTAATGAAAGGAATTACTGATAGGATACTTGCCTTATGCTAGCTCTGATCGGATCGAACAATTGCAACGAAAATCTCTTAAGCAATCTCACTGTTGAAGCTTATTCCTTCTCCTGTTCTTCACATGGCGTGACGAATTGGTGCTATCTATGCATATATATATATATATATATATACTGGAGAGGCAGCCCAAAAAGCCATCTCTCCCTCTCCTAATACAACTAGGAGACTCTCAATCCTACTCCTTCTCCCGCATGGATTCTCCTCAATCCCTTAATCATAATAATTCTAATTAATTAATTAAGTTCTAATAAGAACTTCTTAAAAGACCAACATATCCTTATTTTAATTCCCACAATCTAAAAAGAATTAAATGTTATTTAAAAGTTATTCTCAAAATTAAAAATATTCTAAATTGCCACATTAAAATTAAATTGGCAAATTCCTTTAACCCCAGAAATAACTAAATACCAAAATAATTCTAAATAAATTCTGGACCCTCTAATGGGTTGTTACATTGTGAGTTAGAAGGCCTATCGGCTTATTGGTAGGAGGATTTGTATTTGTCGAGCTAGTGGCTAGAGAGCCTACTTGAGATCAAGTAGAAGGTTTTAGTGAATTTACAAATCCTTATTAAGGAGCTAAGGGACTACAATTGGTTAGTTGAGCTTTTTCATTTCCACTTTATACTTTTCAAGCTTTGCAAATACCATTATGCATTCACTATTTCATAGCACTTAATCCTTATTTCAAGCCAAAAAAAAAAAAAAATCAAGTCTTTAAGTAATTTTTTTTAAACACCCAATTCACCCCCCCTCTTGGGTGTGTGGTGACATGTTTGTGCAAATCTAACAATTGGTATCGAAGCAAGTTTCCTTGTATTTCAGGTTTAATAACCTGAAGAAGATCCACATTTGGCACACATCTTTGGAACAATGCAAGTTGAAGGCCAAAGCACCTCTCGATCTTCATTTTTTGACGAAACAAATTACGGGTATTGGAAAAAGAGAATTATATGTTTCCTTATGAAAGATACTAACATTTTTCAAGTTATAATGGAAGAAGTATCTCTACCTTGGTTGAAAGAATCAAGGATTGGACTGCTGAGGAAAGAAGGGCAATGGAAATAAATGTCAAAGCAATGAATACATTGTTTTATGGTTTAAGCCCCGATGAATTCAATCGTGTGCCAACATTCAAAACTACTAAAGAAATTTGGGACAAGCTAGAAGTGACACATGAAGGTACAAAGTAGGTAAAAGACACCAAATTTAACTTACTAACCTATGATTATGAATTGTTTTCTATGAAGATGAGACCATAAAAGAAATGTTCACCACATTCAACAACATTGTCTCTAGACTAGAATCATTAGGAAGGTCTACTCTAATAGTGAAAAGGTAAGAAAAATCCTAAGATGCCTTCCAAGGGCTTGGGATCCTAAGGTAACCATTATAACCAAAACTAAGGATTTAGATACCTCATCTTTTGATAATCTTCTTGGCTCTTTAATGACTCATGAAATCACATTAAAAAGAGATGTAGGAGAAGATTTAAAGAAAATGGAAAAAAAAAAAAGATTTTAAAGTAGGCAACGATCAAGATGAAGACCTTGATAGTGATAATGAGGATATGGCTTTATTAGCTAAGAAATTGAATAAATTTTTCAAAAGAGGTAGATTCAACCAAAGGAAAAACTTTAAAAAAGATAAGGGTCATAAAGAAGATACCTCTAATGAGATTCGGTGTTTTGAGTGCAGAAAACCAGGCCATATAAGCACGAAATGCCCTTTCTAGAAGAAGGGTTCAAAGGAAGTGAAAAAGAAGGCACTTGCCACATGGAGTGATGAAGATTCATCAAGCAAGGAGGCAAGTGATCAAGAAGTGGTTAATTTATGTCTTATGGCCAAGGAAGAGGATGAGGTATCATCCAATGTCCCTAATCTCCCTAGTTCAAAATTTACCTTGAATGCACTATATGATGCATTTTTAATCTAGTAGATGATTTTGAAAGGGTTAGTTCAAAAAACAACTTACTTAAAAAGAAAGTTAAGTCACCTAAAGAATAAATCATTTCATTAAAAAAGGAAAGGGACTCATGGAATGATGAAAAGAAAATTTTAAGTAATAAAAAGGAAACTCTTCAAAAATAAAATATGGATTTGAAAGAATCTCTAGAAAAGCTAGTTGAAGGTAAAAAGAAACTTGAAATGATTCTAGGAAATCAAAGAAATTTTGTAGAAAAACAAGGAATTAGTTTTGATCCATTTCAAAATGAGATTGGAAAAATTATTGTGGGAAACATGAGATTTTTCAAAAAGTAATGTACTTATGAGGTCGATGATATCGATGAGATTGATATTCAAATATTTCTTAGAACGTATTGATTTGACTCCATAAGGGGGACCACCACCCAATAGCATGTTGCCGCCCAGAGCAAAACCCCGTATTTCTTCTAGAGAATTTCCTAATTGTTCCAGAGCAATTAGAAAGAGATTCTTTAACCAGAAAGAATTCGGTTCAAATGTAGGATACCTATCCATCTAATTGGGAGCAAAACCTCCCATGAACTTTTGAAAGGAAAAGGGCCAAACATCTCTTACTTTCATATAATTGGGAGTAAATGCTTTATTCAAAATAATGGAAAAGATACTTTAGAAAAATTTGATGCAAAAAGTGATGAAGGCATTTTTCTAGGATATTCCTCTCAAATTAAGGCTCATATGGTATTTAACAATAGAACAATAATAGGAGAAGAGTCAATCCATGCGGTGGTTGACGATCCAAACTATTATCTACCAAAGTCTTGTGAGGAAGCAAAAGATGATTTGAATTAAACTTTGAAAATTTATCTTTGGAAAACAAGGAAGATTCACCCTCTAGTGAAAACTGATAGAATTGAGTAGCTATGGCAACAATACCCAAAAAGGGGGGGTTAATTGGGTGATTTAAAAATTTGATGTAAAACTGGAAAATTTTCTTAATAAGAATGAGAATTTTTTATGCATGTTAAAGGTAAGAAAAACAATTGCAAAACACAATCTAGGATATGAAAAAGTAAGCATAATAAAGAGACACAAGCAATATATAGTGGTTAGGGTTAAATAAGCCTAATCTACTATCTTAGCTCTTCACTAAGGATTTTCAACCAAAATTACTATAACTCTCCTATCACACCGGATAGGCCCTATAGCACCAACTAGGAATATACAATTCTCTTGCTTAAGCAAGCAAGCCCTCTAGCAATGCTAGGTAATGCAAACCTCCTACTATGACAAGTAAGTCCTCTAGTTATGCAAGCTAGGAACATAAGTAACGATACAATAAATGATCTTCTAAGAGTATGCCCTCTTAGTTTCAATGCAATCGAAAACAAATACAAACCTAGAAATATGCTTTTACACAAATAAAATACAAGCCTTGAAAGTAAAGAGATTTAGGGCACCAATGAAGCACAACAATTGATGAGCACTTGGGAGCTTGTAGATGGATCACTTCAGTGTATTGAAATCTCCTCTTGAATATAAACACTAATAGGGAAGACTCATTCGGATTGTTGACGTTATGGATGCAGTGATTGTCAAAATTTAAAAACCAAGAGGATGCATTTTACCTGTCGATAGTTTGATGACGATTGTCGACAGTTTGGGCTATAAACATAAAAACGGTTGACAGTTTAGGATATACTGTTGACATCTTTACCCAAACAAAGGATACTGTCGACATATTCTTTAGAACTATCAACATTTTTGCTTTTGATTCGAAAGAACATTTGTTTTAAAAGACTTCCTTTCTCCTTTTCCTCCATTCTTTGAAATCTTAAGATTGAAACTTATTTGAAGAATGTATATTAACGAGCTTCATATAAACTACATGAAGGATTTTAAATTTAGATAAAGTTTTGATTTTTGAGAAGATGAAAAATGATTTTTAACTTGATTATTTGAATTATGCCATGTGAACCATTTTGTTGATCATCATCAAAATCGAAAGCAAGGAAGCAAATTATCAAAAACCTTTTTGAAAAATGTAAGACAAGAATAAAAAGAACCAACATTTCCTAGAGAAAGAAATATTTGAAAAATAATGAAATTATTGGAGATTCGTCTAAAGGTAAAAGAACTAGGTCTTACATTAGAAATGAATGTAGATTCACTACATTTTTATCTCAAACTGAACCTAAAAACATAAGAGGCATTAGAAGATGAAAATTGAATTATTACCATGCAAGAAGAGTTAAATCAATTTAAAAGAAATGAATTGTGCCAACTAGTTCCAAGACCTAAAGATCATCCAACAATTGGAACTAAGTGGGTATTTAGAAACAAAATGGATGAAAGTGGAGTTGTGATTAGAAACAAGGCAAGATTAGTAGCACATGGATATAGTCAAGAAGAATGAATAGATAATGATGAAACCTATGCCCCCATATATAGCTAGATTGGAAGCCATTAGAATGCTATTAGCATTTGCATTTCATAAAAAATTTAACTTTTCCAAATGGATGTAAAAAGTGCATTTTTAAATGGATTTATAAATCAGGAAGTTTATGTGGAACAAGTTCTAGATTTTGAAAATCTTTATCATGAAAACCATGTGTTCAAACTTACCAAAGCCTTATATGGTTTGGAACAAGCCCCTAGAGCTTGGTATGAAAGACTTAACAAATTTCTCCTAAAAGACTTTAAAAGAGGAAAAATAAATACAACTCTTTTCATTAAAAGACGTGACAAGGATATCATGTTAGTTCAAATTTACATAGATGACATAATATTTGGAGCCTCAAATGAAACCATTTGTGATGAATTTACAAAACTAATGCAAGGGGAAATTTGAAATGAGTATGATGGGAGAACTAAAATACTTTCTTGGTATACAAATTAAACAAAATCATGAAGGTAATTTCATAAGTCAACAAAAATATGTAAAGGATCTTCTTAAGAGATTTTACATGCATGATTGCAAGTCTATTGCTATTCCCATGAGCAACTCATCATATCTAGATAAGGATGAAATAGGTAAGTCAATTGACATAAAATTATATAAAAGTATGATTGGATCCTTACTTTATTTGACCGAAAGTAGGCCGAACATTATGTTTAGTGTTTGCTTGTGTGCTAGATTTCAATACAATCCTAAGGAGACTCACTTAAAAGGTGTCAAAAGGATTTTTATGTATTTCAAAGGATCATCCAATATTGAATTATATTATCCTAAGACAAATAAGTTTGATTTAGTTGCTTACACCGATGCTGACTATGATGGATGTAAGATTGATAGGAAAAGCACTACTGTAATAGCTTTAACAAAAAATCATGTATTCCATGCAAGAACAACACATTGAGGTAAAACATCACTTTATTAGAAATTGTGTCCAAAACGAGGACATCAAAACTTGAATTCATAGACACAAATCATCAAATAGCTAATATTTTCACAAAATCATTAGATAAGAACAAGATTGAATTCTTTAGGAGCGAATTATGAATGATTGCTTCTTGAGGTTACACATATTTGATATCATTACCCAGAATGAAATATTGATTGTTGTAATATGTATGATGTGTATTTATCTGTATTCAATTATAATTATCCTTTTTGTGAAATGTGTTTTCAAGTTTTTCAAAAAGACAAAGGAATTGCCAACCGTTTTCTTATAACTGTTGATTGTTTTTCACCTTTGTCGAAAGTAATATGAATAGCACAAAACTTTCGATCGTTTTCATAAGACTGTGGACCGTTTAATTAAAAAGTTGACTTTTACTCAATTATAGTAACCATTTTTAATGAATCCAGAGCTATAAAAGTCGACCTTTCTAAACCGAATCAAATCCCTATTTCCCATTTCTCCTTTCTCAAACCCTAATCTCTCAACTTCTCCTCTCTTCGTCAATTGACCAAGCCTTTCCAATAATTTTAATCAATTTCTTGCACTATTTTGACCAATTTCAATTGATTCAAAAGAGTTCTTGAAATTTTGTCCATCCCACTTTTATTCGACCAATTGCAAAAAGTCAACTAATTCATTTTGTTCAACCCATCCTTTCTTGTTCATCAAATTTTGATTGATTACTCCTAACTTTCAACCATGGCTAGAACAAAAAACGTGGGAAAAGGGAAGGAACGCATGAATGACAGTTGACCCCCTCTGTCTCAACGCGCCATAGAGTTGTTTTCCGACCCTCACCAAAAAGAAACATTTGAACATGAATTCAACTCTCGTGAGCTACTTCTTGGTCAACATTTAGATGTTCAATTTTTAGAGTCTATCAAGTTTCCTTACGTAGATACTTTCAAAGAGTTTGGATGGTGGGATTTTATGTATATACATAGAGACATACTAGTGGATTTAGTTAAGGTCTTTTACTCAAATGGGAGTAATTTGTTTAATGGGAAAAGATTGGATAAGAGATTCAGAACCAACTTAGGATCCACATTATTTGAGCTAATTATGAACTTTATTCATAATCTCTTTGGAATACTAGAAGGTGAAGAAGACTATGCCTTACAGACATGTGATTTTGTGATCGCTTCTAAGTTAGTTTTTGAAGATGATACCATTACTGAATTTGTTTCTAACACCAACAAGATGTCCCTTCACAATCGTTTGCTTCACATCATTTATACTCAAGTCTTGGTTCCAAAAATGGGAATTACCCTTAAAATACTAAAGAATACTTGTGGCTAATGCCGTATATAATTACCAAGAGAAGACTTAATTTATGTTTGCTAATAGTAAACTAGATGATCAAGGCATTTAGTGGCAATTCTAGATCATTTCCATATGAAATAATAGTTAGTTCTATTTTGGATAAGATGGTAGGTAACTTGGAGAGTGCTAGAAAAGCTTATATTAACCCTCCTCAACACCTTAATGTTGTCACTGTTATGAGAATAAGATTTAAGGAGAATGAAGAGGGTGAATAGGTAAGGAGTAGGAAGAGGAAGTTAGTTGATGAGTTTCATAAGGATAAGCAACCTATTCCATAACCTGATCATGGTCCTTCATCCTCACAACCTAGAGAAGAAGTGGAGCATATAAACAATGATAGTTAAGTTTGTCTTCATGGGATGGCTGAGCTTAAGAGTGAGATTAAGACCTTCATTCCAGGAAAGACATGATCCTCACTTGCCATGATGTGATATCCTCCCATCTTGCTCAAGTTATGCAGTTGATTCCACTAGTCCATTCTATCCTTGCTCATTTGCCTACATTAGCACCGTCTTCACCTCCTCGAGATCCTTAGAGTTTTTCTTTATTGAATGTTGTTCACATCTACATTTTTCATAAGTTATGTTTTTTTGTGTAACATCCCACATCGAGTGATAGGAAGGACTAGATTAACTTACCCTGATAGGCCTATGCGAACTTCGCAGAGCTCACCCATCCTTAGGCTACCCTAGCTCAAGCACTCTTAAACTGGGAGTTCTTTATCCATATTCGTCCAAAAGGTATCTAGCTGGTGTTGTTTCCTTCCTTACTATCCTCGATATATATACTAGCTAATCTAGAGTCCCTTCTTAAACCTGACCTTAGGCTCTCAAGGTATTACGTTTTGGCTATATTCTGATAATGTATGATGCTTGTATCAAATGCTTTAATGAATTCAATAAATGAAGGGTGGTATATTGTCATTTCTATCATATTGTGAATTTTACCTTGTCTTATGTTCTCTCAAGCTTAAGCGATGATTCATTGTCTAAGGAGGGAGTATCCGATTATAGATTCTGTATGTTCTACTTTCTCATGAATTGAGCGGGAGTTCTTAAATTTTCTCTTAAAATTCATTCTTTTTTATTATGACAAAAAGGGGGAGAATTGGAGCATATCTTTTCAATCCTTAATTGAATCCTTTAAGTAAATTTTGTTAGTGAGGGGGAGTTAGGAAGTTTTGTCTTCATCAAAAAGAGGAAGATTGTTGTTATGTTTTAAAGTAACTTTGATGATGAAAAATTTAATGATTTTAGAATTTGAAAATGAAATAGTTGGTATATGATTAAAATTTCCAAATGAAGTATTCATGGCTTATAGATGATGTTTTCTTCTAAAACCTTAACAAGCCATACAAAGCTTTCATTTAGAAATATTATATCCTAAAAAATATCTCTTTAGCTCTTGAGAAATATTTTGTTAAAGTGTGTGTTGAAATTTGTTAACCTCATTCTTTAAAATAACACATTTATCTTAAAAGAGCAAGTGAAAAATGTCAACTTCTTCTATACAAATGTCAACTTTTTCATGCCTTTGTTTTATAAGTTGCTGTAAGTTCAAATTCTATCAACTTTCTAAAGAATATAGTCGACCTTTCTAGTTCTTTAACAAAAATCATTCAACGGTTTCAAAATCTTTCAACAAGAAAAATTCTTGCTCTCAGTTCAAGTGGTTTTAGTTCAAATATAGTCAACGGTGACTGTATAGTGTTAACTTTTACCCCAAAGTGTTGATTTCTTTTGCAATCAAGTTGACTTCTTTTTTTTGAAAAGTCAAATGTTCTTTAAGTTCTATTTGAATTTTCAAATCTTACGAAAGAAACAATCGACTTCTTTATGCATTTGTCGATAGTGTCTATTTTGACATCCTTAAACCAGCTAGTTTTCAAGCATTTAATGCAAGGAAACAGTCATTAAATTCAATTTAATTGTTCGGCCATCTAGAAAACTATAAATAGAGCATGAAGGAGCAAGCGGAGAGGCTAATGAATAAGTGCAAGTGCTTAACCTAGTCCTTCCATCTCTCATATGTTTTTATGCTTTCATCTTTTATATTCAAAGGAAAAGTGTAATTCTTGAAATATTTGTTTTAGCCTTTGAATCTTTATCCTTGAGTTTTATTGTAACTAGTAGAGCTATCTCTTAGGTTCTCTATTGATTGTAAAGTTATTATTGTATTACCTAACTTCTGACCTAAAAGGTCTACTGGGTTATTGGTAAGAGGATTTGTATTTGCCTAGCTGATGGCTAGAGGGCCTGCTTGAGATCAGGTAGGAGGGTTTAAGGAATTTAAAAAATCTTTACTGAGGAGTGAAGGGAGTGGAGTAGGCTGGCTGAGCCAAACCATTATAATTATCCTATGTTACTTTTTCATTCTTGCTTTATACTTTTCAAGCTTTGCAAATACCATTATTCATTTAATGTTTCATAGCACTTTATCCTCATTTCAAACAAAAAAAAAAAAAAATCAAGTCTTCAAGTAATTTTTTTTAAACACCCAATTCACCCCCCTAAGTGTGTGGTGACATATTTGTGCAAACCTAACAAGGAGCTCGCTCTTGAGGTGTATTAGAAAACCAACAACAACCATCATCCACTAAGTTATACCTCTCAAACTCCCTATGGATGGTTGGTTTATATATATATATATATATATGCATATGGATGTTTGATACTAAGTCTTGCAAGGGTTTGTTTTGCTTCCACTATGTATTTGTTTTTCATATTTTACTCTTGTGTCTAGTTTTGATGATGAAAAATAAACTAATTTATACCCTAAGTCATAAGTCAAGTTTATGGTTTTCAACAAAAATCAATTTCAAATACTTTGTTAAAATGAAAACCAAACAAATTATATTCTTGTACATACATGGAGATTTGCACAAACAAGTATTATGATAAAATCCCCTAAATGATTTTCAAAATTAGTTTTCAATCTTTGGTTAAAATGAAGCCAAAATTTTTCTAAGGCTAATGACCATCTGTCGATTGGTTCTTCTAACCTATCGATTGTTCAAGCATTTTGGACCAAACTATTGATAGACTATATGTGACTATCAAGTGTTGTGGATTTCATAGTTCTAGCTATCGACCATTAGCCTTAAGGCTGTCGATTGGTAGAATGTATAATTCTTGATAAATTGATGTTTTGTCTTTGATATGATTTTGATGATGAAAATCAATTGTAGTTTAATGATGACATTATTTTGTTAATGGTTAATAACTTGGTGCTTTAAATTACTTTTATATGATCTATTAAGCATCAAAATTAAAATTAATTTTATCATGCAATCAATGTCAAAAATCTTGTGATAAATTTTTTCATGA
Source organism: Diospyros kaki (assembly GCA_036245055.1). Classification (NCBI taxonomy): domain Eukaryota; kingdom Viridiplantae; phylum Streptophyta; class Magnoliopsida; order Ericales; family Ebenaceae; genus Diospyros; species Diospyros kaki. The sequence goes on along the minus strand of BSEG01000016.1, from coordinate 32,930,320 downwards.
CATTTAGAATATTATGTTTTTATTTTATCAAAAATACTTATGAAAATAATTTTGAAGTGCAGAAAAAGTTTCAAATTGATTTTTTTGCAGTTAGCTATAGTGATTTCTGTTAGCTACAGTAATTTTTGTGTTGCTACAGTGAATTTGCTACAATAGCAGTTGATCATTTCTTACAAGTTGTCAATCGTTTCCTTTTATACTGTCGACCATTTCTTATAGGTTGTCGACCATTTTTATGCAAGCTCTCCGTTGTTTACTGTCAACTGCCTCTATATCATGAATTGTCGACCGTTCTTCACCAAACGATTGGTCGTTGTATGAATTCTTGAACTAACCTGTCGATCGATTCCTTAAAGGGATCGACTGTTTCTATCGCAAAAAGTTCCAACGGCTAATTTAACAACTTGCCTAAGATGCTCCACCCACTACCAACGACTATATTTTTTAAAGAGCTTTCCAAGCAGTATAAATATAAGTCTTGTAGATCATTCAAGACTAGCAAGAGAATTTATTACAAGCTTTCAAGTGCTCCATCTTTCATATACTCATTTGTTTTACATTTTTCTCTCTAAAGTCTTTGATTATCATTTGTATCATTTTATTCAAGACTTGTGTTTATTTTGAGAGATCTTATAACTAAAAATGTCTACTCTTAGATCCTCTCTTTTGCAACATTTTCTATTTTCCTAGCAAGATTAATGCTAGAGGGCCTAGATTAATTGTAAGAGATTGTATTTCTTAGCTTAATTGCTAGAGGACTTGCTTGTCTAAGAAAGAGGTTGTAATTTCCTAACTTGTTGCTAGAGGGTCTATTCGCAGAGATAGAAGAATTGTAGTGAATTGGTTAAAAAACTCATTAGTGAGGAGCAAGGGGAGTGGATTAGGCTTGGTTTAAGCTTAACTGCGATAAATTGCTTATGTCTTTCTTTTTCTTTTGTTCGTGTTTTATTTATTGCACCAAGCATTTCCTCACTTGCTTTAGAGTCTCACTTTTCACCAAAAAGGATTTCAAAGTCAATAAAAATTTTAAATAACCCAATTCACCCCTCTCTTGGTTATGGAGTCACTACCATACGTTTATAATAGTTTTGGTTTTGAAAAAGTTTTAAAACTCGTATACCTTTGTAAAGATCCACAAAATGTTGGCGTTTTCCACTTTGTGTGATTATCTTTCACCTATCTCTCATCAATTTTTAAATCCTAAACATAGAGTCCTTCACCATTTCATTGCACTTCTATCAATATCTGAGGTGGCTCTCTCCATTTCGTCACATGTGATGATCTGATAATCATATGGTGTGCTATCCATAATATCCATTTCAATCTTTCCTCTTTCATTTTTGTTCGAATGTATGAATCTGTTATCCTAAAATCGACCGGCCAGGTTCCATATGGGATGATTGTTACCCTTATTCTAAACAAAACTCATTAACTCCTTTAACATTAACAATCATTTTCTCATTCTTCCTACGATACCTACTCCAAACACGCACTTACAAGAATGAAAATCAAATGTGCGGATGGAATGTGGAAAATGCCTCCAAAAGAAAACAAGGCAAAAGAAAAAAAAAAGAAATGAGGTTGGACCCTCTCAATTGTTGGTGTTAATGCCTAAATGCTAGATTTACATTTCATTAGATGTATGTAATCGGCACTAATGATGTAAACTTGTTCATAACTAAAAGGTTATATCTTCATTCATACTCTCATGTTTTTCTTATGAATGAGTCCCTAGATTTCCTAGTAGAGTTCTTATTCATAAGTGTTAAGAATATATGACGAGATCTTTAGTTCAGGATTTCTTAAAAGTATTCCTAGTCTTCAAATTTATCAAAAGGGAAATATGATTTATCAATCATGGACTAGCACATAGGCTATATATGACAATTGATTAACATGAGATATTAATGATAATAAAAAAGAAATGAGGTTAGACCCCCTCAATTGTTGGTGTTAATGCCTAAATGCTAGATTTACATTTCGTTAGATGTATGTAATCGGCACTAATGATGTAAACTTGTTCATAAATAAAAGGTTATATCTTCATTCATACTCTCATGTTTTTCTTATGAATGAGTCCCTAGATTTCCTAGTAAAGTTCTTATTCATAATTGTTAAGAATATATGACGAGATCTTTAGTTCAGGATTTCTTAAAAGTATTCCCAGTCTTCAAATTTATCAAAGGGGAAATATGATTTATCAATCATGGACTAGCACATGGGCTATAAATGACCATTGATTAACATGAGATATTAATGATAATACAGGGTCAATCACATGCCATATTACATGAGATACAGATAATAGACATGTGGGTAGGTGTTAGTTGAACATTTATTGAATGTGACGTGTGTAACAATTCACATGACTGTGAGGATTAATGATCCTTTATTGGTTCTTGATTCTGTATCTGGTCTTTTGACTTAAAGCAACAAAGTTATCTTGTGCACTAGTGTTGGGCATTTACCATTGAGCAGAACCATCTGGTGCAAGAGGTGGGGATGTTCTCTATGTGGTATTTACGTAGTGGTGGACAGAGCCAGATGCTCACCAATGGGATCCATTGCCCTCCATTAAATGGCAATGAACATCCTATGTGGTATCAATTGGTTGTGGTTGGAAAACCCTAACTAGGGTAAGTTCAATTGGAAAGGAGTTTCCAATATCAGATGGAATTCCAAGATGTTATCTCAACCACACCATACTAGATCTGGCATAGTTATTGTGTCCTGTGAGTTTAATCACTTCATGACTCATACTCGATCAGAATGTTAGTCAATGGAAGGATAATAATACACTAATAATCGAAGAGTCTTAATAGGTTTCATCAGAAGTATAGACTTTATTGCCATTATTATTGTCCTAAGTCCTGACTAGAGAATACTTATGATCTTAGGATGCTCTAGGAGCAAGAGAGATGCACTTAGTAGGTCTAAGTATTCGACTGGCATCAAGAAGCTAACATGTCCTGATTGTTACATGGTTCTTAACCTAAAAAGTCACACAGACACACACTAAGTAATATATCGGATTAGTGAACCTTTACTATTAGTGTGTTCCACATCATTTAAGTGTTAATGATGTCGATTGTTGTTAAGAGTTAACTAAACGGATCAACATGTTTGATAGACCGTTAAAAGCTAATGGGGCATGCTTTTAAGAGTTAACAGGGGCCTTGGTTCCATTAAAAGTTAATGGAAATGCTATTAAGAGTTAATAACAAAGCCTAAGTGCAATAAATTGGAAGTAATAGAAACTAGCACAAACAGTCAAAAGGTGGGCGCAATCAATCAACAGTCTTCTTTGTGAAACAAAGGAAACAGTTAACAATTGTGTTGGGCAATCAACAGTTCTTTTCAAATGGTCAATAATTTTGAGAGCAGGATTAATCTTGCATGCTTCTACTTTTCGTCGCTTCTTTCCATTAGAGCATTAAATGCTCTGATGCTTCTCCATCATTTCTCTTTAGAGCATTTATTATGCTTAATAAATAAGAGAGAGAGATAGAGAGAGAAGAAGAAGAAGAAGCTTAGAAGAAAAGCAAAAAAATTGGAAAAACTGATTGGGAGAGTTTTCAAAACCTCCAACCTTCTTTTCCTTCTTCTTTCTTACTTTTAGTTTGGTCTTCTTCTTCTTCTTGCTCCAAGAAGTCAATCAACTTGTAGTTTATGCTCCCTAGTTAATCCTTGGTTGTGAGACAACCAAAAGCAACCCGAAGGATCCATTACAGCTTATGGTCACCTTCATTGAGATGGTCCTAGCATGGGTCCAGTGAAGGGTTTCGAGGTTTCTCAAGTGTGGACAAACTAGCTTGGTTCTCCACATTTGAGGAGGCAAGTTGGTCACCCGAGCTTTGCAAGAATAAGGGCAGATATGGACAACTTAAAAGAAGTTGGGAGCTTGTTGTTGAGGCACGTTGGACAACTGACAACAACCACCATCCGTTGAGGTACATCTCTCAAACGCCCTATGCTTGGTTGATTTATGTTTAATATGCATATGGATATTTAGTACTGTTGTTTCACTTTTGTATACTTAGTTTTGATGATGAAAAATAATATTTTATTAAATCCCTAAGTCATGGATCAAGGTGGTGGTTTTCAACAAAAATCAATTTCAAGTGCTTTGTTAAAATGAAAACCAAAAAGATTTATGATTTTCTATATTAGTTGGGGATTTGCAAAGTCAAGTATTTAGTCTTAAAACAATCTCCTAAAATGATTTTTAAATTAGCTTTGAAGTCGTTGGTCAACATAGAGCTAAAATTGTTCTAAGACAAAAGACCAAATTAAACATAAATGCGTTTGATGAAAATCCAATCTTAAGTATGAAAAATCATTTATGTTAATCTCATACTTCAGAAAAAGCTTTTGAAGCGTGCATGAAAGGTTTTGGCTTAAAACTTAATCGTATGAAAAATCCTTTAGTTCATGCATCATGTCTTGAAACTCGTTTTGATAACGTTTCAATATTTTTCTAAGTCTGGAAGGTTAGCACCTTATAAGGAGACATACATGAAAATGTTTTCTTCTTAGAAAACTAACTCCCGATAATGCAATAGCTAACATTCATTAGTGATAAAATGATTTTTAACGATTTTTTTAAGAAATAGAAAGTGTATATCTTAGAGGTGGTTTAATCGCAAAATCCTAAGTTCCTACTAAAACCCAAATTCTACTTTCTTATTCTTATGGATTTTGGTTTTTTAGATATTTTTATTGAATCCAAATGGGGCTACTTCGTTATTTACATTTATGTATTAAAGTAAATAGAAGGTAAAATATAAATTAAACAAAATAAGGACATGTAATCAGTTGAGTTTTTAAATTTTTCATAATGGATAGTCAACTATGTGGTTCTGTACTGTCGACTATTTAAGACTTCTGTCAACTATTTTTGCATCTGTCGACTATCATGTAAGGATAGTCGACTATGGCTTTTCATCTGTCGACTATTTTTGTTCATAAGTTTCAAAATTTTCTTTGTAATTTTTGATCTATCGACTATGTAAAAGGATCTGTCGACTATGAGAAATTTTGGTTGAGCAATAGTCGATTATGCCTTCTTATCTGTTGACTATTTCTTGTTTTACTTGTAAAAATAGTCAACTATGCATTTTCTTCTGTCGACTATTTCTTTTTACAGAAAGCTATAACGGCTAGTTTCTCATTCTCCAATGGCTCAATAATGGCTAGTTTTGTGCAAGACTCTTGGGATGCTTATATATACATATCAAGAAGATCAAGAGAAGGTTAATGGACGGGAATGAAATAATTTGAGTTTACTGTTACTCTTGTTTGTAGTTACAGTGATTGGGCTTCAATTTTTTTTCTCTCTTTAAGGCTTTGATTTTAACTTGTATTAATTCATTCAAGCCTTGTTTTCATTGTGAGAGAACTTGTAACTAAGAGTGTCAACTCTTAGCATCTCATTTACATTTGTATCACTCTTATTTTCCTAGCTTTGTGCTAGAAGACTTGCTCATTGAAGCAAGGGGTTGTAATTCCTTGCTAGGTGCTAGAGGGCTTGCTTGTATAAGCAAGATGCTGTAATTCCTCGTCTTGGACTGGAGGACCTACTTGGTTTAAGTACAGGGTTTTAGTGGATTGTTTGCAAAATCCTTAGTGAGGAGCTAAGGTAGTGGATTAGGCTTGGGTTAAGCCAAACCACTATAAATCCTTGTGTTTCATGTGCTTGTGCTCTTTGATCTATTTATCTTTCCAAGCATTTCATTATTCCTCACTTGGTTCACATATTTATCTTAGTAAACTTACATTTGTCATTTTTATATACTTCACGTTTTATTTCATAAAACCTTAATTTGTGTTAAAAAGATTTTCAAGTTCAATTAAGTTTTTAAAATCACCAATTCACCCCTCCTCTTGGTGTGTGCCATAGCACCTCTTAGTCTAACAATTGGTATCAGAGCCTAACTCCTTGTTTCTAGGTCTAACAACCTAAGGAGAGATCCATGGCTCTTAAGGAAAGATATCCTACTAATGTGGCACCTTATTTTGATGGCTCTCATTATGATTTTTGGAGAAAAAGAATTTGTGTATTCATGACATCCATCGATTGTTATTTGTGGTATATAGTGGAAAAGGGTTTTGTTTTAAAACCGAGGATGGAATGGGATGATCGTGATAAAATGAATTTTTCTTTAAATATTAGAGCTATGCATATTTTACAACATGCCCTAAGTAATGATATTTATATTAGAGTTTCTAAGTGCTCTAGTGCCAAAGAGATATTGAGTACTCTTGATTCATTATATCTCTCTGAGAAATCTTGTGAGCACGTTGATGAAAATTTACAAGTTAAAAATCCATTGAATCATCAACAAATAGAAGAGAAAGAAAGTTCTCATACCTCTACTGAAGAAAGCTCAAACACGTGCCTCATGGTAAATGAAGAAGAGGAGGTAACCTCTGCTTTTACTGTCGATTTTATTGATTGTAATGATATTGAAAATGATCATGAGTCTGGTTCTTTGAATTCTAAAAATAATGACCATGATTCTTTTATAAATAAAGAGTTGTTGAATGCTTTAAATGAATTATATGTCAATTTTGAAAAACTTTGCTCAAAGAACAAATCTCGTCAAAAGCAATTAGATTTACTGTCAAATGAATTGGAAGTTTTGATATTGTAATACCCAAGAATGGTTTGAGGTTATAAATAATATTTAATGATGGGCATAAATAGAATTTGTGAAAAAATGAGACTATAGCGTACACTAACGCATCTTTGGACGACCAAATTAGCCGAAAGGAGTACTCTGGACCCTAGAAGATTAAGGAAAATTGTATAATGTCGACGAGTGATTTAAATTATGATTTTTAGTGATGAAAGAAATTAGATCGGGAACAGTTTTCGGTACAGCTGTTGATCGGGCTAAGAAAATTGAATCGACATAGGGATCATCTGAAAAGTCAACAGAGCGCATCAAGGACTAATATTTTAGGTATAGAACAACCTTTAAGTGATTTTGGGTTGAATCGAATGGATTTAAGGTCAAAATGATCAATTAGGGTCTAAGTGTAATTTTCTAATTTTGCCCGATGGAGGTCAAAACGGTAATTTTTTGAAAGTTTCAAGGGTGAAATGAGAAGTACAAATCTTGTGGGCCTTAATGATATAGTTGGATTTATCGGGGGTGTTATGGAGAGGGCAGAAATGTCATTTGAAGAAAATTGGGGGCCAAAGTGTAAAAAAGAGAAAAATGCCATAGTGGGAATGCGACCGCCACACATGGCCACCAGAAACCACCCCTGGAGGCGTCGGGAAGGTCGTCTGGAAGGTGCTAGGGTAGCTCCAGATGATGATGAAGTTGTTAAGGCTTGCCATTGGCCGGAAATGGCCTTGATGCAACCGGATTTTATAGCAGAAGTGACCGTCGATTCGGCCAAAATTTTCAAGGGCCAAATCTCATGATTTAAGGCTATTTGATTGACTTAGAAGCTAGATTTGGGGATAAGGGGATAAGATCAAACAAGATTTGGTGGGTTTTGGCATCGAAATCGGGTATATATAACCCAACCAAGGCCGAGGATTTCAAAGGGAATCGAGAGAAATTCAGGGCTTTTTGGGTTGAATCGTGCAAAGAGGTTAGGGGGCTTTTGATCTTTGAATTAAGGAGAGCGTTTCTGGAGATTTTGGAGGCATTTGGAGCACAAATGGTGGCTGTTCGAGCTTAGCCGAAGCCTGGAGGCGGTCCGCCTCCGTCGGCCTGCAACCGATCGTTTGGGCCGTTTTTCGGTGGCCTTTTGGCTTGAAATCGGTACCACTTGGATCGACATCAAAAGGGCTTCGAGAGGGTATGCTCAGATATCGGATCAGAGTAGTCGCCGGTGCCGAAAAATTGGAGAAGATGGTGGCACATGGCTGCACGCGCCAGCCTTCACACGCAGCCAAGCGCGTGCCAAAGGGCAATTCGATAATTTCAATTCCAATATTTTTCTTTAATTATTTTAGGATTTATTGTGTTGAAATATTTTGGAAAATAGTTGAGGAGATAATTATTTTGGGATTATCGAGGTGAAAAATGGGAGAAAAATAGAGGAAATTATGTAAAAATTAAGGAAAATAGATTTTAATGCTTCCTTAATTAAATATAGTGTTTAGGAAGTGTTATGGCTCAAGGTTGCATATAAGTTCAAAGGATTATGATTTGGCACACAAATCGAGGCCGTGCACAAGGATCGAGGCGATTCGAATACGTTCGAGGTGAGTAGTCTGACTCTAGTTTTAATCTTATCTTGAAAATGTCTTGGTGTGAATGTAGTGGGTTCAGGTGAGCAGTCTCACTAGAACTCAGAATGCTATGCTTATGCGTTTTATTTATGTATATATGGCATCATTTGCATATTAATCATGTGGTATATTGCATCAACTATTTTTACTTATAAAAGAGTCGGTGCATGGCATGTGATTTTTATATCATCGGGGTATTGATATTCGTGTCGGTGTTGTGTCCGTCTGGGACGGGATGGGGTCTACTTGGGAATGGGACAATGTTAATCCAGGTGAACGGGTGTCACGGTGAAGCACTCGAGAGATTAAGTATGTCGCGGCAAGGTAAACCCCAATGGTGTGTGGAATGGTGTTTTCTACGGGAGGTTGAGTATGTCCGGGAGATTTCTCAAGTTAGACGTGTCTTGCATGTTGTTGTTGTCTGAGTATGCCGTGCTCGTGTGTCTTTCATGCATTGTATAAATTGTTTCATGCCGTTACTTAGATGTTTTATCATCTAACCTAGGTTATGCCCTTGGAACATTCAAACGTTCCAGCCAGGGACTGCTGCGAGGGAGAGGGCGTGGCCAGTTGAGAGCAACGGTGTTTAGCTTGCTAGTTGTTGTAACATTTGGAAGCTTTAGTATGTATTTGGATGTGTATGAACGATAGTATGGTAATATTGTTATCATTTAATAGTTTGTAATAAGTGTTTCGGTGTTGGAAGACCTTGTATGGAACTCATGGTAGGCCACGGTATTAATGTTATTGTTTCCGTTGCATTATGAAATGTCTCGTTTAGTTGTTAAGATTATCGATCTTATTAGTTAAATGGGCAAGGCTGGGGTTTTCGGGATCTGTTATCTGCATGTGAAAATTGTTCTTGGTATCACCGCACGTGATGAACTTGAAAAAAAAAAAAAAAGATTCCCGAAAATACCCTTATAGTGACACGTTTGGCAAGACGGGGTGTTACAGATATGGCTAACTTTTGACATATTCATGTTTTCTTTTATTTCTTGAATCTTGAAATCTAGAATTATTAAAAATGGGAGAACACTAATTGTAGGGAGAGAAATTTAAAAAAAAAAAATCATCGTTAAAAACAAGGGGAGCAATTTGGTATAAAATACAAATCTTACCTACTTTCCTTTACAATTTCCAAGTGGTAAAATTTCTATAACCTTCAATAGTATCAGAACTACCCATCTTAACATATGATGGTATGTCAAAAAAGGAAGAAAATCATATCATATAAATTATCCTCTTATCCTTTTTCATAATGACAAAAATGGGGAGAAGAATTTAGATTAATGTTCACATTTAAGTTTTGTCATCATAAAAAAGAGGGAGATTGTTGATTTATGCTTTGATGATGAAATCTAAACAAACTTTAATGACTTCAATAATAAGCTGTTAATTGAGTAAAGTCCAATGTCAATCGAATAACACATCCCTTACTCAAGTAAAGTCTATTGTTAATTGAGTATTTGTGTTTGAGAAAGTTAGTTTTAACCAACTTTCAAAAGATTACTCGAATAACCAATTTTGTTAATCGAGTAAAGATAATTTATGGACTTAAGGTTAACTGAGTGAAGAAATGATTAGTTGAGTGACAAGAAATCATACTCGACTAACTTATCAGTTTAATCGAGAAAGACTTGAATACTCGAAGGCTTAAACGATTATATACTTGAGGTGTTCAAGTATTGTGCTAAAAAGCTTTAATCGAGTAGTTTGAATGACATCAACTAATTATGATATTAGTCAAGTAATTATATTCTACAATCGAGAAAAATATTAAGCTAAAATGCCAAGTCTCTGTACTTCTGTCTTTAATCGATTAAAGGAAAATGTTAATCGAGTAATTCATTTTTTAGTTAAGTAACCAAAGATCTTACTCAAGTAATAATATGGATAAAAAATGTCAAGTCTCTATACTTGAACATTAATCGACTAAGAGGTTAGGCTTAATCAAATAACTATTATCTTAGTCGAGTATAATTTACTGGACAGAGAGTAAGTCTCTATATCTAATTTAATAATCGACTAAGAAGTATCTCGCACTCGGGTGATGACATGTTTTAATCAAGTATCAAAAGTGCTTAGTTGAGTAAATGACTAGGAGTCAAAAAGTTAATCAATTATAATATATTATGTACTTGAGAATGTTATTTTGTAATTGAGTATATAAGTGAATTAGTCGAGTAAGGTTTATTAGAGAGAAAGTATGTCTTTATATTTGAATTATTAATCGACTAAGTAAATATTGTAGTCGAGTAACACCTAAAGCTTAATCGACTATCCTTTGAGCATACTATAGTATCTGCTGATTTTACTCAAGTAACACTAAATTTTACTTGACTATTTTTGAAAATATAGTCGTTACAGAATATTTAATATGCCCAGAGTTAACTTCTTTAGACAAAACCAATGCATTAATGCAATCTAATGGTTCTCTCATGCAAAAGGAATGAGTTTTAATTTCAAATCTCAAATACTAACAGTTATATAATGTGCATATGGACAATGTTTTCTGTAAGATGACAAATAGATGTTTTTATTTATTGGACGAAGTTACACTGCATTAAAGATCCTAAAGCTATAAATACTCAAGAGATTCACTAGAATGGATGAGAGATATTGAACTAAGTTGATCTGAATATCCTCAAGGTAATTCTAAAACCAAAAGAGCTCTTATCATATACATTCTTTGTTTATAATATTGTACAACTAAAGAGATTATGCTTTATTTTTCACATCATTTTTAAATCTCTATATCTATGAGAAGCCTTTTATTATTGAGAAGCCTCTCCAAGTGTTGAAACTTAGTTTGTTCTTGAGCTATTGTGGCATGTGCTTGAGCCCTGAAAAAGCACGTGTAAAGGTTTCAGTTGATATTTGTAAAAATGATGTAAAAAAGTTATACCTTAGCCTTTTAAAAGGTATATAGTGAGTTGGTTGAAAATTCTTATAAGGTAGTGGACATGGGCAATGCGGTTGAACCACTATAAATTTATTGTTCAGCATTCTTTAATTTTTTTTTTTACTTTCAGCAAAATTTTAATTTAAAATGAACTTAATTCACCCTCTTTTAAGCTAATAGTTTCTTTCAATAGACATCTATATAGCAATATCCTATAAAATCCTAGTCCGGGTTCACTTTGAAACCCTAGACAAGGTTGTACATGGAACCCCAGAGAACAAGCTTGACTAGGAGTTAGTAGTTGCAATGAGCAATGATGGTGTCATTTGCAATTGCCCATTCAATGAGCACTGTTTATTGATAGGAGATTCCTTCATCTTTTTCATCTTTAACATTAGTGATGAAGATTTTCTTTTAAGGCCTATCATTCTGTTAATGAACCCCAGCGATGGGTGGCCATTACCAGTGTTCCCTTTTTATCTTTGTGAATCACAAAGGGGAGGGGAGAAAAAAGAATATAAAATAATCATTTTATCCGCTTCTTAAACAATAGAGGAAATTATTGAGATTTTCGAAACAGTAGGAGTGTTTACGCAATAAAGTAAACATGATGACTGTTTATCATAATTTTCTAACCCAAAAAAAAAAAGAAAAAAAAGACAGCAAATTGTATACGCCCGAGTAGTCCGTGGAGTGAATGAATTGAAGCGAGGACAGAGGTGGGGAGCATCGGTTGGTACAGGAGAGTTGGAAAGTAGGGATACCGAAAAGCCAAAAATAATAAGGCAATGATGATAGGATCGCCATTAATGGCCCCTCTGTGACGTCTCGCGTAAACTATGTTTTCAAAATGTTTTCACCTTTTGTCTTGATGTGTGTGCTCTTTCGTTTTGACTCTAATTGACCGGCTGTAGCCGGTACCAACCAAGACACACAATCTCATTCTCACTCTCACTCGCCGGATGATGATGATGATGATTAAGATTATTATTATTATTATTCACAATTAGGAGACACAAACAGAGAGAGAAAGCAGTGTGAATGACTGACTGATGAGCGATGACCTAGGAAATGAACGAGGGAATTTAAACTAAGAAGCAGACTTTTTGGGTTTCAATTAGTTTCACGTTTACATGGCTCGGAAGAAATTGACAAAGGCTTGGGCACATTGGATGCATAAGTGAACTCTTAGGTACTTAAAAGAGTAAGATGGAACGAATTATCTAATAAAGGTAAATAAAGTAGAAGTTAACAGGTTAGTAGAGAAAATTTGAGTTGCTAATGAGAAGACAAAACCTTAATATTTTAGTAATTAAATTCATCAATATACCCGGTCCAGACAAGTATATATTTTTCTAAAATACACATAGGGTCTTGTTTTGAGAGTTAAATTCAGGGACCATCTGAATCATAAGTGCAATTAGTGCTTGAGTCAGCAGTCAGTAAGTGTGCATGTGTTGTAGTGCTAGCTGCTGCATGCACCAGACAGGATACCACTTCATCTCTCTCTCTCTCTCTCTCTCTCTCTCTCTCTCTCTCTCTATAAAGCAAAGCTAATCAGTGGGTTTTAGCTAGGGTTTTCAAAAGGGTTTGGAGTTGTGTTGAGGGGAATGTTGGCTGGCTCGAGGCTTTTCAAAGAAAAAGCCCCCCAGGAAAGGGTTCTGAAAGCCATGATCTGATCATGAAAAGGCTTCGGACCAGGCTTCATTCCCCTCAAACATCATATACATACGTACGTATAGGTATATATATCACGAGGCTTCGCCATTATACATTATTTTCTTTGAAGGTTAGGTCGAGAGGAATGTTGTCTGGCTCGAGGTCATGGAAGGTGATTTATTTTTTTGAAGGAATTAATATTTGCAGCCTTAGATGATTCTCGGACCAGGCTTCATTCCTCCCTACCATCACTCTTCTATGCTCTCCATCTTCTCCGGTTCTTCTGTGTCAAGTCAAGGTGAGTGTATATTATACTCTTCACACTTCATTAGAAACTAGATACTTCCTAATTGTTACCTTATCTATCTGCAGCATTTGATGTTTAAGGGCATTGCATGAAAAACCCTGTTCTTTTCTTTCGGAGCTTTTGATGACAAGAAAATAAAGAAAGAAAGGAGATAACTCTGGGTTCATTTTCTGTCACAGTTAGAAGTCATCTAGCTGTGGGGGTACTTTGTATGATCCAGATACATACCATTGTTCGATCTCATATATATCTAGATGAATATTGAACACTTTGATATCTAGAAGTCGATTTGCCTAAGTTTGTCGACTCATTTCTTCATTTTTCCAATTAATTAGGTTAATCATCAACATGTAATCATAATTTGTCTGTAAAAGCATGAACCCTAGCCAGCTAAGATCGGTTTCTGTCATGTGTTCGATTTATCTGGACAAGATGGAACTTGTACTGTGAACGCCATTAATTAGATGTGAAACTCTGGCCTGCTGCAAGCTAGCTAGGGTTAGGCCTGTAGATTCGTGGAGTTTCGTGAAAATATCCTTCCTCCATTCTCATAATCACCTCATCTTTTCTTTCTCAGTTTCAGCTAATTAAACTAGAAAATAGAAACTGCATTTCTCCCTCTCTGAACTCTCCCTTCAGATCAAGCAAAATTTGGCATAAATATTTCATTTTCGTCCACGTATCTTCAGGTAATTAAATGAACAATAATCAAGGCATGTATATTTATATATCTATACCCGATTAATTCATTCTGTATGTTAATTTGGTCTTTTGTTGTTCAACTTTATATGGACTTTTACGTATGTGAAGTTGCCAAAAAATGAGCTTTGTTTTGTAGCGAGCGTAGGTAGCTAAATATTATTAAATAGTCAGGGCACCGAAGCTGCTGAGCTGAGCGTGGACTTGTATATAAAACATGAACTGTACTGATCACACATATATATATGTATATGCATATATATGTGTGTCGTCCAGTGATCATGTGGAAGAGGGAGCAGTGCAGAATCGCCCCAGATAGATGTTAACAGTTAACGAGAAAGAAAGCGAGTTTCTCGGTTGAGCTAGAATTTGGGTTCTTTCTTTGCCATTTATTTATGATTCATGTTAATTATTCAACTTTTTAACACACGGCCATGCCAAGTTATGTGTGAAATGAATGGCGATGATGAATGCGAGCAGAGAGAGAGAGAGAGCGAGGGGTTTCCGGGGATGGTAACTGTTTCCACGAGAGATTAAAAGAGTCATAAATGAATGCCTCTCTTTGCTGCTTTTCATGGTACAGGTGGTAGCTTTTGAAAAGCCAACATCAGTCCTTTGTAGACAGACAGACACAGAGAGAGAGAGAGAGAGAGAAAGACCTGACATTTCTTGGGAAAAGAAATTAATAGAGAGAAGTCAGACTCACTTGGGTATCCTGCGTGACAACCTTTGCCTAGATTTACGGCTTGTTTGACAGAAAAAATAAAAATCTCTTTCCAATACATTGAAAAAATAGTCCTTTTTTTTTCATTTATTTTTGTGTTATTTGACTAATAAAAATAAGCTTTGTATGATATGAGAATTTAATAGTTGAAGATAAGATATAATAATTATATACATTTTATATAAATAGTATCAATTACATTTTCCTTTTTAGTTTTAACATTGTCAAAAATGATCTTAACATACTAAAATGTTTAAAAAGACAAAAAACACACTTCTTCCTCTTGCTCTCCAACAATAGTTTTCTCTTTGAGAGAAGGTTTTTTTTTTTTTTGGGGGGGGGGGGGGTGTCCTAATTTTACAACCCTAGATATATTAAGTTTTCACAAATTTCACTAGGTAACAGAATCATTTTTAGGACATATGATCAATAAAACTATGAAAGCCTTAGCAAAAAGAAAAAGAGAAAACCATGAAAGAAAATTTCAGTATAATTTTTCTTTTCTATAAAGCCCTAAAAGAGAAGTATCAAGTAGCTATTTTATATATGTTATGAAAAATAATAAAAATAAATGCTATCTAGAGGTTATGTTATGATAAAACAGATTATGGCCCCAAAGACAGTACTCTTTATAGAAGTGATCTTTCCCACATAAAAACTTTCCAATTGTACACTCGTTGAGACCTCACTTTTTTGGGTCAACTTGTCTATTTAACTGCTAATCGTTCAAGACCATATTTCCGTACATATTGTGCTTTGTACGTATGATAAAGTTATACCTAGCAAATACGCACACACACGATATAGTTGTCACCTTAAATTTCTAGGGTATTTAATTATAAAGTTTATCTGTCTTCATTTCTTCTTTTTTTTTTTATAAATGGTTTAACAATAAGAGATGCATGTTTGCGTCTTGCTAGTGTCTAATCATGCATTGAAGTATCATAAAAAATGAAGTAAAACCAAAGGGCTGAGGAATGATCATCACGGCTCAGCATGAAAGGCACGGTGATGTTAAGTTCAAATACGAAATACCAATAATGTTTTGATAATTCTTAAACAAGAGGATCATTATGACTCAGAGAGAGGGAAAAGATTTCGTAAGTTGCACGAAGAGACGTCGCTTCTGTCTTCTTCGTTGATGTTGAGAGAGAGAGAGAGAGAGATCAGTGGATCCATGTGTGTGTGTGTGTGATTAATGTTGCTTTCTTGTGATCCCTACAATTACCAAATCCAATGTTTAAGAAATCCTTTTTGTCCATCGTCTAAGAAGCTGCTGCTGCAAAACCTCACTCTTCTGTCTCTTTTCTCCGCTTTATTTATCGCTGCAAAACCACACTGTTTTCTGTTCTTGAATAGTTGCAAAACCCCACTCTTCTCTCTCTCTCTCTCTCTCTCTCTCTCTATATATATATATATGTATTTTTTTAAAAAATAACAATAAAATCAAACTTTTGTTTTCTAAGTTTTTTATTTCATTTATTATTTTAAACAAGAAAATTAATTAAAACTACATTTGATTGACATTAATATCTCTTTGGCTCATATTAATGTCTCTATGCCTTGGTGGATTGTGACCATTTCTTTGGCTCATATATATTAATGTTGCTAATATGTACTATCTATAATTTTATTTCCTCTATATATGCATTTAAATCAATGAAACCATGAACATACATCCCTAATGAAAAGGAATCTACAAACTTTAATACTATATATATGTATAGTGTCATATCATAACAGGTTCACCTACCTCTAGTATTCTTGTTATATACCCTGAATTCAGCACAGAAAATTAGTCAAACTAGATATGACCAAATATATGAACAATAACTAAAATAATCACACTGCTCCAACTAGTTAGGTGGAGTTATTTCTATGAATTTTAAATCTTAATTTATTTTAATTTATTATTAAATTTTGTAGGATCATTATCTCTTATGTTATATTTAAAAAATTGTTGAGGACAGATAATATTAATGGAATGAATAAGAAATAGATAGAGAATACTTTTCATTAATTCTCCTCAAAACTTTTTCTTTTATCTCCATTGAATAGGGAACAGAATGGAAGAAAAACTTAATTTTGTGTGTTGATAATATTAATCTTACTAGTTTTTTGGCTAATTGATTAATTTTATTATTTTCTCTTTGAGATTTGACAAAATAACAAAGATGCTTTTGACATTTAAGAATTAATAGTAGCTTTCCTTAGACAATCACCAAACCAAAGAAAAAGATAGCGATAAATAACTAAATTTCGACTGGCTTTCCATACAAAAGAGAAGAGACAAAGGGGATAATAAAATGTGAAGTATTTAATTTTTATAATATTAAAATTCTTAATATCTGTAAAGTAAAAATAGAAGAAAAAGTATAGTTAGAATTGTAAAATTAATTAAAAAAACTCTTTATCATTTCTTAAATATTAGGAGTGTCGTCTATGTGTTTAATTTTATCAAACCTAAAGGGTGTTAAGTGTAATTTTACTCTTTTTTTAAATTCAAATTCCTTTTTGGCTTCATAACATTCTTTCTTTAAGAGGGTATTAATAATTATTTGTTGTTTAATATACTCACATTCCACCAATTTCTTTTTCCTCTCAAGTATGCTAAAATATTTTATATTACTTTTCATCTGTATTCACCCGGAGGAAAAAGAAAATATTTTAATCCCATTCTATTGTTTTTGTTTTCTTTCTATAGTGCCATAGACAAAAGTTACAACTACTATTCTGTAGACATGTATTGATAAGTAATTAAACTCATTAAATACTAGGGAAGAGTAAAAATTCTGTGTAGCTAAACTAACCGAATAAAATCAATCAAACTTGTTGGTTCGATTCAGTTCATTTTTTGCAAAAGTTCGCCTATTTAATTTCGATTCAGTTTTTTTGGCTGGAATAAACAAACTAATCGAACCGACGAATTTTAAAACGACGTTGTTTTGATGGTTATATGTTCATGTATTTGACATTTTCTATTCAATTTTTTTATTATTTTTGTGGTTTTCAATTTTGTTGGTTATTCGGTTTTTTTGGCTTGTTTGGTCTTCGGTTGGTTTGGTTTTTTTGTCTTTGTTTTGCTTATTTGGTCAATTCAATTTTTATTATTATTATTTTTGTTCAATTTTTTCAGTTTTTAGTTTATTTGATTTTTTGGTTAATTCTATTGGTCTAATTTTTTGGATTTTTAAACTTCACCAAACTGACTGTTTGCGCACCCTACTAAACACTTGTAATAATCTATAAATCACAAGCATTAGGTAATCACCCATCATGCCTTTTTCATTCCAATGGATTCTTTTTATAAAGGGTGAGAGAAATTATCAATTTAAACAGAATGCTGTCCCAATACAAGCAAAGGGGTTAGAACTCAACCCAAAGCTGGAAAAAATAGAATTAGAGTTATCCAGTTAATACATTTTCCAAACAAAGACAGCAACCCAACACCCTAACTATTAGAAACCCCAACATCAAGACTCTCAACAAAGGTGCAACTCCCTTTCTAGAAACAGGAGATCTGTAAATAACAAGGAAGTCAACCATGAAATCATAAAAGAAACATCAAGACAAAACACCAGCTTGTGAGAAACACCCCAAAGTAATAGTTAGACCCAACCTTATCAGGCGAAGTCAGGATTTTAATTAACTAGGGACGAACTTAAATATAAAAACTATAATTTTAAAAATAAGATAATAATAATGATATTAAAATATAATTTTTTTTTATAATTATTCTCGGTAACTTTTCATATTTTGATAACAATGTATAATGACCTCATTATCAATTTTATTAAATACATCATTTTTAACATACACAACTAAATTATCATTCATCAATTGGTTTTTAATCTTATTATATATGTAATCGATTCTTCACAATATTCATTGTAAAAAATATTCTTTCAACTGTAGCAATAGCAACCGAAAGAAAGAAAATCAGGTAGGTATTAGGAAAGAAAGCAAGAAATGGGATAAATTTGAAAATGAAATAGATTAGGACTTAGGAATTAGTGGATTTAGACCATTTGACCTATTTAGGCCAAGTTTTAATACAATAATTTTAAATTAATTTTTGGAGTTGGACTTAATTAAAAACAATATAAAATCAAAAAAAAAAAAATCTAGCCCAATGGGGGCAACTGCCCCCATTGGGCCTCACTTGGTTCCGCCCTTGCTTACCATCTCTATAACGCTCTCACTTTCAGGCAACGAATGCTCTTTATCAAAAGATAACCCCTTTACCTAGAGACTTTGTCACCCTATTGACAGTTCTTACCACATGAACAAAAAGTGATTGAGTTGAAGTGTTTAGACAACCCATCCAACTTTGTCAAGTAGTCCCATAATTTCCACTAATTTTCTATTCATTCCATCTCTATCTCTCTCTCTCTCTCTCCCTCTCTGTGTTAGATATCGTTCAACAAGTAACCTAGGCAAAGGTATTACAAATTATAGATATTTTTGAACTTAATTTGGGATGTATAGGGAATTTCAACAAGCCTCCATAACACGAAAGGGAAGATAAGACCCAGCAAATATAGCTGGTATCCGAGTATTTTTGCTAAGTAATGTACAGCTTGATTAGAATTGATCTATTGGAAAAACAAACCTGCCATTGATCGTGACAACCAGCCAACAACAACTTTAATTATATCCTCACTAAGAGTTTCTGTAGACCAATGGAGAGATTCCCGTACGTCTAACAAGCCTAATATATATACTACTCCTAACATCATCTTGAAAATCGAATTGCATAAGAACAGCTTGCCATTTTGTTTCTTCCGCCATTGGAAGGCCTTCATGGATCGTCATATATAATTAAACTACTGCCACTAGTGGTGAAAAGGCCAGGACTAAATGCTAAAACAATTGGAACCCAGATGGTCACCAGCCGCAATACCTCCAAATTAAACTCCTGTTTTCCTGCATCGATCGCCGCATCGGCATTAATTTATTTTAATAGTCCCAATAGGAGGATAAGGCCAGGATTACTAACAACGAGGTCCTTTGTCCCAACACATTGTTAGGGATATTAAATAAAAGTGAGGAGATTCAATTTTCTCTTAATTAATTAATCTATTACTTTAAACAATAACACTAATATAAAGAAAGTAGAAAAGTTATAGAAATAACTTATATTTGTAGATCAAGACATACTGATGCCCTCTCTTAAAAGTAGATATATCTTCTTTTGCATTTGATTGACGACATTCTCCTACCAAAATACAACTATTTCTCTAAAATGTTGAAATAATTATATATATGTATACATTATATATATGTGTGTGTGTGTCCAAAATATAATATATATAGAGAGAGAACTAAATATTTGAAATAATTATGTGTCAAGGAAGAAAGGAGGAAGGTGTAAGATATTTGAGATATTTTAGAAAGGGGAGTAGTCGGAGGTTGACAATTTGCTTCTGCATCAACATCTCGTGCGAGCTTTCTGATTTAATTCTAAGGCAGATTTTATGAATTGACAGTTTTTGGTCCATTGTGATTATTCTAGTATGTATCCCGAGGTTGGTTGCACATTACTAAACTTTGGATGACCAATCCTTAAGGCTGCTATTGTGCTTATGATTGCAGTTGGTGCTCATTTTTTCAAACATAGGGGTCTCCGTGGTCTTGTTGAGCATCTTTTGACCTTTGTTGATGAAAGTTATTCATCCCTTTTTGGTATTCTCTCTCTTTTTTTTTTTCTCCTAGATGCTGAGGATTTATTTAGTTGTTTGGTAATTTTATCTATTTTCTTTGTTATGAGGCTTGAGATATACCTTGATTAAAGCTATAGACGTTTTGTGATTTTTTTGTTTTATGCAATTCTTAATTACACAAGAAAAAAAAACACTCATCTACCCCAAAAATGCATATATATGTACACACACACACACAAATATATATATATATATATAATATTGCAACAAATCTTATTTTTAAAGTCAATTTTTTTGGAGACACTTGCAATTTTCTTGAAAAAGTAAGTTTTTAAATATAATAATTATTTTGTCACTTCTAAAAATTTATAATAAAGGTATAATAGAAAATTGTTTGTATTATTTGCCTCTAAATTATAATTATTTGAGTCACTTAATTTTTTTCTTTATAATTGTTGTAACATACCTTCCATGAGATTTCTTCCAAAGGGCTTCCAAGGGAATTCTCCTGGAGAAGTCAATCAAAATCTAGGAAAATGCCCTCTCCAAGAAGGGTCTTTAGAGGCCTCGTTCCTTGAAGACCTGGGCAGCCTTCTGAAAACCCTTCAAGAACTAGCTTCTCCAAAGGCCTAGGCAGTCTTCTGAAAACCCTTTAAAGACTAGCTTCCTCCAAGACTTGGCCTACCAAAGTCCTTCTGAAGCCTAACCTAGGGACAACTGAATGCCCTCACCCAAAAGGTCGTGCATATGTGCCACGTGTCATGCCTTCTCAATTGTCCCAATCCTACAAGGGATATAAATACCGCCTAACCTTTCATCTTCTGAATCCTTCTAGTGAATTCGAAGACCTATCTCCAACTCTTCATCACATAGTCTTTTGAAGACCTTACATTCTTCAGGGAATGCCATCCGACATTTATCTGCATTGCACAAGCATTCTTTAACAGCATGACTATGTCTAACTTAGGCATAAAAGAGTCCGCGCGGGAGAGATCTCTGCTTACCTTCTGACTGTCTACTGTCTTGCAGGTCAAAAGAGCCGAAGCTTTCCCAAAGACTCTTTCAAAAGACTCTTCCACATAGCTCCTCTCAAAAGCCCTATTGTAGCCTATCACACCCGAAGACCCTTTTTCCTTTCAGAGCTATCCTTCCATGGGACCCCATTCAGGTGACCCTTCTAAGCAAACCTTGTTCCTTCACCTAGCCCTCCCAACTTTCTGTTGAGCTTCTCCAAAACAAACAAGTTTCAATTGTTGTATTTCTGTAACAACAATAACAAATTCTTTAGAGGTAATTTTATAGACACACTTTCAATTTTCCTTAAAAAGCATGTTTTTAAAGGCGTTATTATTATTATTATTATTATTATTATTATTATTATTATTATTATTATTATTATTATTATTATTATTATTATTATTATTATTATTATTATTATTATTTTGCCTCTAAAATTTTATATTAGAGGCATATTAGAAAATCGTTTTTATTATTTATATCTAAAATATAGTTATTTGAAGCACTAAATTCTTTTTGTCTCAATAACAAATTTTTTACTAGCACACTTTCAATTTACCTTAAAAGATATGGTTTTAGAGGTATAATTTTTTGTTTGCCTCTAAAAATTTATGATTGCTCTATTGTTTGTCTCTAAAACATAATTATTAGAGGCAATTAATTTTATTTCCCTTTGTTTGTCTCTGACTGCATTCGAAATATATTATTACACTTCATTCTTATACATTCAAAATTTAGTAACTTTATAGAAATGATAAAATATTTATCCTTTAATATATTTAATAAAAATTAATAGTAATATAATTTAGTGATAGGTGATAGAGTTGGTAGAGATATTAAGCTCTCAAGTTGAGGTCTTGAGTTCTCAAAGTCTAAAAGGGATTCAATTACTCCCAATTAAAATGATATACACTTGACATTTATTATTTTAGAGCCAGATTATGAAATATTCCAATTATTTATAAATGCAGATTACTTTCGGCTCTAAAAAATACATGTTTTTAGAAAGTGTATTATTTTGTCTCAAGAGACATTTAGAGGGAAAAAAAAATATACTTTTGGAGGCAAAATTAAAATGCATCAAAAATTCAAATTTGTTATAGTGTATCTTCATAATATCTTTGCTTAATGATCCCGTCACTTATCCTTATTTATTGATAAGGCTTTGTAAGAAGGTTAAAGAACTTTAAGGAAAAAAATAGATTAAATAGGGAGTAGTTAGACCAGGTCAAATAAAAGATATGAAGGGCTAAAAACAAAAATAATAACATAAGAAATAAAATAAAAAAATGATATTCACATACAACACATATGCAGTCCTTGCGGAAGAAGAATGGTCTATCTACGCATTATTGATTATACATTATAAGTATAATATCTTAACCTATTTTCATTTGGTTTAACAAGGTGATACAATTGAGCATTGGATAGATTCACCCTTAATCCATTTAAAAATATAATCATTTATTGTGTGAAAATAAGATTAAGAATCATAATCAAAGTTTTAATACAATAAAACATGTTTAGATCAAATCTCAGTGATATTAACATTTTATATTCTTTTTTAGTCATGTTTAAACCATCCTTAGCCAAAGGAACTCTTAAAGTTTTTCAACCTCTAATTGAAGTTTAATATTTAAAATACCCAAATCATTAGTAAACTTCATGAAATTTCAAAACAACTAGAAAATTCAAAAGATGATTTTGTGCAAAAATTAATGTCAACCTTAAAGGAGATCATTTGTGTAGTACCCTGAATATTTAAGATAAATTAGGAAATTATGATTGTCATTCTAGATAAACAAAATGTTAGGGATTTCATATGGTTTTGCGAGTTTTTTTAAAATTTTTACATCATATGTACAAAGTAGAATCAAACACAAAATTATATGAAGATTGGGTGTTTAAGCAATGGATATTATCCATTGAATGCAAAAAACTGACCAATTCAATAACATTACTCTTTGAAGATTTAAAGAATGAAGTAGAAGAAACTTCACAACCTAACCTCTACTCTTCAAGTGTGAAGGGCCTAATTGGTTAACACTAAGCAAGCTTCCAAAACTCGTTGGAGCTTCCTTTTGTGCTAGCTAAAATCCACAAGGATTATGTTGGCTTGTTGTTCTCTATCATCTTAGAAGTAACACAACACTTCAAGTAAAATGGAGAAGAGAAGAATAGGAAGAACAAGAAGAAGAATCTATCGAGAAGACGTAATTTTCTACAATGAATATTTTCCAATCTTCCAACTTCTTTTAATCTCTCTTATATACTTATTCACATGCATAATGGAGAGGCAATTAGTGGTTTCCCACTCCAATACATGCAGCAAAATATTTGGACAGGTGGTCTGGGAGTTAGTGGATAATCCACTAACTCTCGACGCTTCCATGCATTATTTGTCAAATACAAACTATTGAAAATATTCATGAAGTAGTTGATAGTTTTTAACTTCTGAGAAACTGTCAATCAATCAAGAAAAAAGTCGACAATTTGGTGTTTTATGATGCAATGTCCTTCTATCGCATATAAAGTTATCATTAACTCTTAATGACAACAATACCTTCCATTAATTTTTAATGGCATCAAGAATACAATATGAGCCTCACATGTCTTATTTCGGTCATTTCTCTTTTGAGTATGTGACTTTCTACGTTCATCACCAACCAACAATATTCAAGAAATATCAAAGTTGACATCAAACTCTTCAATCTATCCTGAGAATCTCTCCATCTTTTCAAAACATTCTAATGATCTTGAGTGGCATCTAGTAACATACCAATATAACCAAAATGACAATAAAGTCAATTCATCATAAACATGTTTTGTCGACAATTACCTTGTAATTTAATCTTTTCATTACTAACGTCCTAACGAATGAGAGTCATGCACTAATCAAACTCACTAAGTCAAGGGAGATGGGTCAAATCCAAGAAGAGGAAGGATGTTCATATCTCTGAGAATGAGGACGACCAGCCTCTACCTCCTCCTCCTTCATCCAACTTGCCTTACTTGCCTCTGTCAATTCCTTCATTGCACATCAAGAGTGATTCTTCTCAGCCACAGGATGATCCATAGCTCCTCGTGCATAGCTTGGCAGACTTCAAGTCTAAGGTCAACAATTTTAGAAGAGAGATTCGAGACATCCACCATCTGCAAGAGAAGATGGCACAACTCATGGAGATCATCCTCTCCTATTTGTCACCACCTCCATTATCATCTTCTCCACCGCTGCCACTTGAGTCTTAGATTTTTTACTAGATCTTATGTTCACACATTTTTGTACTATTGTATGTTTTTGCTCTTTGATGGGTGTGTTTCCTATATGTTGATCTTATGTATTAAATGTTTGTTTCGCATAGTATGTTAAATGAATGTCATGTTCTATGAATTACATTAGCCTATTTCTCTTATGACTAATGTTTGTTTGTTTGGATGTTTAAGGACAAGTCATCTTAAGGGGGAGTGTTTTTTATCAAATTCATTTTTTTAAAACAAAAATCTTTTTGAATCTTGACAAAAAATGGGGAGAAAACGATATATTTGGTTAATTTTTGTTATCATCAAAAAGAGGGAGATGGTTGTTTTGCTCTTTGATATTGTTTTGATGATGAAAAATATTGTCTAAATGTTTTTTTATTTGGTGCATCTAACTCATTTTATTAAGCGCCACAATCAATTTCATCCAATGCTAAAATTTTGTTCTCAAAATTCTTGAGGGCATTCAGAAAAACAAGTTTTTATTCTCAAAAGAATCTTTTATTTTTGTTGTATCAAATTCGGTCTTAAAACACTTGAAAAACAAAGCCAATTTTTAAAGATAAAGGCCAAGCTATCGCTCGTATTTCATATATAGGTTGATCATTTCTGCTTATGTTGTCAACCGGCTGCCTAAGCCTGTTGACCGACCTAATGCATGCTCCTGGCCAGCCATGGTCAATTGCTACTACATCAAATTTGGTTAACCGTCTTCATCCCAATCGACCTTTTTGTTCTTCCTGGTGACTAATCTTTTAGTGTTTTCTCTTACCAATGACTATTTCTTGTGCCTGTCAACCGTTTTCATTGCAAATGTCTTTAATGGCTAGTTTTGTAGATCATTTATTGCATCCAATGGCTCCATCAACAACTAATAAATTCAAAAGCCATGAGAAACCTATAAATACCAATTTGATGGTACATTTAAAGGGTTAGAGAAACCATTGCAAGCTTCAAGTTTACTATTCTATTCAAGTGCTTAAACGATTTTAAATTTTCTCTCAAAAAGGCTTCGTATATCCTTTATATCATTTGCTTAAGCCTCAGTGTTTAATTTTTGAGGAACATTGTAACTATGAAATTTTTCTCTTAGATCATCTCTTGTGCAAAATTTATTATACATTGCCTTGCAAGGTTGCTAGAAGGCATACTTTGTTAAATAGGACATTGTAATCCTAGTTGTGATACTGGAAGGCCTACTTGGGATCAAGTAGGAGGTCTTAATGATTGTTTAAAAGTAAGAAGCTAAGATAGTAAATTAGGCCATTTGAGTTGAATCACTATAAGTCATTTTTTTCATTTTCACACTTATCTTTCATTTCCTTGATCTTTTTAAGCATCACTCTCAATTAGCATCATTTTGCTCTAAAACCTTATCAATAGGCTAAAATTATTTAAGCTTAATCAAATGTTTAAAAACACCCAATTCACCCCATCTTGGGTGTGTGGTGTTATTACTTATACAATCTGACACATCTTTTATAAATGACTTGTCGACTACTATTACAAATGTGCTCAACTTACTCATACCCTCATTGGTGCAACAAAATAGTGGAGAAAAACATGTACATCCCAAATCACTTTTTTCAAGAGAGTTGTATTTGCAACCCCTCCATTAAATGGTCCAATATCTCAGTTAAACATTTCTAATTAAAAGAGCTCAAGAATAAGTTAAAAGAAATAAGGAAAAGGTGATCATGGAAACCTAAACTTCATCGAAAAGGACAAAGAAAACTTTCACATGTTAGAATAATTAAAAGGTAAGCCCTAAACCCTCACACACTTTATCTCACTCAACATGAAATGGCCCTTTCTCGGAGATTCCGCTAGCATAGGATGTCCGAAGTAAGTTCATTAAAAGTATAGATACAGATAAAGATTTATTTATAGCTATCCACTCCACTCTAAATCCCATAAATAACAAAGTCACAAAAGATCTTATACATTTTTTGCAAATACATGATTCCTTTAATAAGTTCATAGGGCTGAAATGCCAGTACATAAATACAACATAAGTTATTCTATCTTTGCCCTCAAAATACACTAAGACCTTTTTGGTTGGGAGAGCCCTGTACACGCATATACTTAATCCTCACTCAATCTGGCCCTTTCTTTGGCCTTACTCTTATCTGGAATTACGACAAAGAAGTAAAGGGTGAGCCAAAAGGCTCAACAAGTATATAAACATATAACAAGTAATGAGTGAAAAGAATGGAGGCATGAATAATTACAACAAAATGGAATAGAGCTTTCTCACTATAATTCATACATTCTTACAACTTACATATTATTTCAATATGCCTAGCTATTATTCATGCCATATGTCAATGCAATACTTAGTAATATCAACCTCCACATTGTGGACACCCACCCACGCTCTAGTCTTACACTAGGCTCGCCTTAAGAGCTGAAGCTCCCACAATAGGCAATAGTGCCTAACGGTTTGCTAGGACATCCTTTACCTCAACTACAATCGAACTGCCGCTCAAAATAATAGGTGCGGTACTCTTTCACAAATATAAAATGCCATGCATATGCCATACACCACAAGCCACACGTATTGGTTATGAACGAAATAAACATCCATTATCATACTTAGGATTACTCATTTTTCCATGCACACATAGCCATCCCCATTCATTAATCAATTATAACATATAAAACCGAACAATTTTACACACATGCCCACATAATAGATTCCCGACCCTCCAAGAATAGCAATTAAGATCATATATTGATGAAGTAGCTTATTGGAAGCTCACATGGTGAATTTAGAGGTGGATTAGAAGCATCACAAGGTGAAACAAGCAACTAAGGGAAGCAATCGGTCAACAGAATGAAGTAATCTATCGACAATCAATAACCAAAGCACCTATTAGTCGATAGATGAGGAAGATCTGTCGACCAACAAAATACACAAACCAAGATCGATTAATAGATGAGAGGAATCTGTCGATCGACAAAATACAAAACAAGGATCGATTGATAGATGAAATGAATCTGTCGATTGACATAAAACAATTTCTCAAATAGTCAATAGATATAGCCAAGTCAATTGATAGATAACAACGAAAATGCCAAGAACGAAGCAAAAATGCATGCAAGAAGTCCAAGCTCTTGCATACAACTTAATTCTTACAACAAACTCATCATTCCTTAGAAAACATGGAGTGAACCAAGACTCCATTCAAGTATTTAAAACAATTTTCCAAGATTTCAAGAAAATCTATGCGAGATACAAACAAATGGTTAAAACCCTTTTTATCAAAAAGATAGGAAATTCAAGGATCAAAAAGTCCAAAAATAGAAAACCAAGTGTGTAACAACCCAAATTTTTCAAGATAAAGAGCAAGGTGGCTCGTGCAGTGCTTATAATGGGTGTTCTTGGGGCAAATAAAATATCTATGTGGGGCTTGAAGGAATTTCATGTGGATGGCTAGTGTAAGGGATGATAACTAAGTAGGATATCAAATAGTTGGATAAGGGTTGAATTGAGTAAAGCATATTTGAACACGGATAAGAAGGTATCTGGATACAAGGCATGATATTCGGATATAAGGGTCGCGCTTGGGAAAGCATCTAGATATGCAAGGGGGGTATTCAAATAGCATGGAGTTGTATTCGCGTATGTTGGGGGTGTATTCGGATGGATTCCAAGAGAAGAAGGGAGCATATTCGGATAACAGGAGAGGCATCTGGATATCCCAAGATAGGTATTCGGATATGTGAAGGAAAGAGGGAAGAGTCGTATTCGGATGTGCAAGGGCATATTCGAATATGCTGAAAAAGAAAAGAAGGGTATCCAGATATGTGAAGTAGATATTCAAATATTGGAAGCCCTATCCAGATATGTGAGATAAATAGAAAGAGCCCTATCCGGATATGAGGAGTTCCATCCGGATATGGGCCACGCGTCCAGTCTTATCGTGTTCCTTCCTCTCGTTTCTTTAGCTTTATTTTTCTTGGTGGCCAAGTAAATCGATAATGGAGTGGCAGGGGATGGGATAATCAGAGAGTTAGTAAATCTCATGATGAAAGAAATTAATTAAAGGAGTGAGGAGTTGGTAAGGACATATTATGAGGGCCTGGCTATTTTAAATGAGAGAAAAGGGGCTCGACCAGGTGAAGAAGATAGAAGAAGAATCCTATGTAGTGGCTAGGAGCTTGAGGAATTCCAAAGAGATTTGAGGAAGAAGAAGACTAAACAACAGCAAAAGTAGGGAGAGAAAAGGGAAGAAAGCTTCGTTAAGGCAAGCTCCTAACTTGCTCTAATTTATTCTCTCTTTTGGATTTGCGTATGTTTTCGTTATGAGTCTCCTTTGTATTATTCTCGTCAGTTTGAATGGTTTTGCTCGATTGTTTATTTGGCCTGTGATGTAGAAATCTATTTGAGTCATGTTTGTACTCCAAACAAGGGTTTTGAATCGCCTTCAAATTCTTAAGGAATGATGCATTGTTCTTAGGTTCAGATTACGCGAGGAATCGAGTCTCCTTGCAAAAGGGATGGTTATGTTAAGAGTTTTAATGGGAAATGTGCATGAAGAGTTGTGAGAAAGCTTATGAAATGCGAAGTCTAAAGAATATAAATTAACATTATTTATGGATGTTTATGGGTGTGGGGTACAAAGCTACTAACTACCGATCGTAGATCGTAGTAGTTGATGGCTGGATATATGGGAGCCAATTAGCAATTGCTATGATAAGCTATAGACGGGTCAGGTGAGCTAGAACTATCAGTCACCCACTTTGATTTGTGCATATCATGACTTTGTGTGTTACATAAGGCTGGGTTGCATGTACTTGGGAACATACTTTGTATTTGTGGGGATGGATGAGCATTGGCATAACCCGGTTAGCCTAAGTGTCGACTTGGGTACCTTAGGTGAGCATATGCATTTAGAACATTTCGCATGTGGGTATTCTTATGTCGGAGTAGCATGGCCTGATGCTTGGTTTATGGGGGCCTTGTCATAATGTTTATGTTACACAAGTCATTGCATTTCTTATGTGTTGCATTGCATGGTGAGGAAGAATGGCTATGAGAGGTGGGTGAGGTCTACAGCGGTGCATAAGACCATGGAAATGAGACCCACGGTAGCTATATGTTATGATGATGGTAAGAAAAGTTAAATGATGAGATAAAGAGCAAGTCAAGGAAAAAAATGATTCGATAGCCCATGATGGGTTGCTAGCAGATTGGTATATGGGACTTGGGTGCCAAAGTGTGCATCTTATGTGGGCCCCAAGGACCCTCTATGTGTAGGATACTTTATGTTTATGTATTTAGTGCTAATGCATATATTGTTCATGGCATGATATGTTGTTGCATTGGCATGAAATGCATATGGTATGGGGAAAGCTCTATGGTTAATCTATTACCTTTATTCCTTTATTCTTGCTGAGCCTTGAGGCTCACGTTTGCTCGTGTCATTCCAAGTAAAGGCAAAGACCGAGAGATGGCGAGCTAAGTGGTGCTTAAGGCAAGGTTTTAGACGTGTACAGAGTAGTCCTGACCATAAGGTCTTGGTGTTGTTATCTTGCTGCAGATATTGTAATAGAGTATCATGTTAGTTATAGTGTTGCTTAATGTAATTGACCTAGAAGTATGCTAAGGATGTACTAAGTGATTTGTGAGGCAATAGCAAAGTTTTTGTTGTTAAAAATGAGTATGCTAGTTGTGGTATATCATAAGACTCTAGCAAGTGCCGATCATTCTAACGCTTCCCTTTGAATTCCTCAGTCGGGGTTTCCAAGGAAAAGTTGCCATGAGTTTTTGGTTACTGCGCCAGTGTCGGGGTCCTGAAAATAAAAATAATGTGGTAAGTAAATTGGGGACCTTACAAAGTGATACCATGTCAAGGGAAGAATCAAGCTATAAAATTGCAAAGAAAATGAGAAATATAAAAGCTTCCCTAATAATCAAAGAAGGAAAAGATCTTGCCATATAAAAGAATAATAGGAACTTCCCTTGCTTAATAGAACCAAAGGACAATTTGCTACCTAAATCTGGAAATCCCAACACTTAAAGCTCCAAGCCAAGAAGGAAATGGAAGAAGAAGACATTGAGAAAAAGAAGAAAAGGAATTGAGAGCCAAGAAGAAAGAAGAAGAAAGAAAGAAGAGGAAAGGTGAAGTATGGGGGTGGAGTGGCTTACACGCCAAATCCACCTGCCCCCCCCCTCCCCTCTCTCTCTCTTTTTCATTTGATTTCTCATTTAATTTAGCCCACAATTAACACACACTGGCAACTCACTTCTTTCCTTTGAGCCTCACATTTTGACTTTTCCACACCTATTCCCTTTGACTTTTCAACCATCTTACACTCTTGATTTTTCAACCCTATCACCATGCACCTGACTCATTTGACTTTTCAACCCTTACTTTACTCTTGCTTTAATAATCTTATACATACAAATTAGCTTTTCTACTTATTTCCTTTCCCATTGACTTTTCTACAATTATATTTCCATTACCTTGACTTGTTAACTATCAAATAATTTCAATCCCCTTTTTAATATTCCATACACATAAACTCCCTTTATTCTAGGCTTCTCAACCACACATTAAATATGTTTAGCATGTAACTCAAGCAATGTTAAATTTACCACACAATAATAGCATTAAGGTAGCTTAGACTCGTTAGTGGGTCGTTACACAACAACTCACACACACATAGGGAAAGACAATATCTCCAAGAAAAAAATCATCTAATGCATTCTGAGAAAACCCTAAATCCTTTTTAGCTCATAAACAATAATGAGACTATCGCCTTAATAAGACATGCAATAAAAAAACTCCCCTCTTACTTCTCCCCATGTTATCAGTCATTCCTGCTAACTAAAAGGTCTCTTATTCATTTGATGATTACTTGTTTGAAGACTCAAACTCAAAGGCATGCAAAAGATCATGTTTGAGGCACAATCATTTGAAGCATACCCCAAAGGCTCTAGGTGAGCAAGAAAAAACCAAACTACTCAAACATACCCAAACTGCTAAATCACCAAATCAAACAAGAAATGATCAGTTATGGTTTGGTAATTTCAAAATCACCTAAAGTGGTTTGGTTTGAGTTTTG
The DNA here is from genome assembly GCA_036245055.1 of Diospyros kaki. Classification (NCBI taxonomy): domain Eukaryota; kingdom Viridiplantae; phylum Streptophyta; class Magnoliopsida; order Ericales; family Ebenaceae; genus Diospyros; species Diospyros kaki. The sequence continues at coordinate 32,898,760 of BSEG01000016.1, read as the reverse complement.
AGTTTCAATGCATTCATATAGATCATATGCATGGTGAACTCTTGTTTAGTCACCCAAATACTAATCCAACCCCAATTGTATCCCAAATTCATGGAGTGCCTACTTCCATTATGATAACATTTTATCGAAGCGGTTCGACGGAGCGCCTACATTTGTAATTATAATGTTTTGTTGAAACGATTCAACGAAATGCCTATTTTTGCTATGATAAAGTGTTGTCGAAGCAGTTTAGTGGATTGCCTACTTCTGCTATGATAACATTTTTGTTTTAACGGTTCAGTAGAGTGCCTATGTCTGCAAGTAGAGATATATCAGGGCACGACTCTTGTGGCCCAATGTATGAAAGATCGAATAAATATTTTTGCTTTGGGGGTTCAGCCTGGTGCCTACGTCCACAATTATAATTGTGATAGTGATTTGTAACGGCAATATTCCAGTGATAATTATTCGACAAAGTGCCTTCGACCATGGTGACAGTTGGATAATTTTCACTCTGGCAGTTCGACCATTTGCCTACGTTCGCCCTTAGGATACCAGATAAATTGTAATGTTGCTTGGATATTTCCTTTCCAAAATCTCTTTTATTCATAAATGTCCATCTTTGAATTTGAGACTACAGGAGATGAGCCTAAGGGTTTCCATCCCTTTAGCTCTTCAATCTGGTTCATAATCTTTCATCGAGCTACTATAAAATAAAGAATACACACACACACACATATATATATATATGTTACCCTATATATGCTTCTTACATTATAGTAGCATTTTGTTTTTGTGGTTCAATATAGGCACCTACATTCGCAATTTACAAGAAGTTGGTTTTAAGTTAATCATATTTTCACTTGGCAACTTTTGCTTATGGTTTGATAGCTTTTACTTCCAGTCTTGGAGTAACTTGGGTGGTGTTCCTGGAACGATCAACATAATGTCACGTTACCTTCTGCCTTCAAAGCGCTTATGACCTTATCAGTTTGTCGATCACCTGGCTTGTCTCGCGTGGGGCCTTAAGTGAGCCAAGGTGAAACTTCTAGAAAAATGGGGTTGAGGCTACGACAAGAGTGGTTGTAGAAAAAGGTTGTTATCACTACTAGGAAAACGTTGTTTTGCAACTGACGGATTCGGTCGGTAATTAGTGACGGATTAACGACCGATTTTTAAATTTTGTGACCGAATTATTTTCCAACTAATTCAGCAACAGAAACTTCTGTCATTAATTCTGCTATTGATTTTGACCACAAAATTTGCGACCAAATTTTTTTCCAACCAATGCAGGAACGAAAACTGTCGTCACTAATTTTGTGACCAATTTTGACCACAAAATTTGTGACGAAATTTTCGATTGGTGGATTTCTGACCAACTTTGCCACTGAAATATGTCGATCAGTAATTACAGACTGAATTTATGATTGAATTTTTCGTCTGAATTTTTTTTTTTTTTGTTGAAACATTGAATTAGTTGTTAAATCAAAATAAAGTAATTTATAAAAATAATATTAATAATTAATATATGTTCATAAAAATAAAATAATTTATGATTATAATAATTGATAAAATAATTTAAATTATGATAGTTATTAAATAATTTATGATGATAATCTAAAATATGATAATAAAATATTTTACTATATTACATCAAACTAATATTTATTTTAAAATGTATATTTTTCATTATTGTATAAAATGTTAATTTATTATCATTTTGAGCTCCCCCACTCAAAAATATTATAAATAAATAAATAAAAGTGGGTTTAAATAATGTTCAAATCAAATGCAACATATTTAATTATTAGCAATTTAAGGTAGTAGATGAAATTTCTAGCAAAAATTTGCATTCACTCTCTATATATTGTTCAATTTGTTTATATTTTGTGGAATAATTTTTTGCCAAACACTTGAGCCAAAAATTACTTCCGCATTCTGGGTGTTATCAATTGTTGCATATGCCCGCAACCATTTAGTAATAAATATAAACTCACTATATTATATATATATATATATAAAGGCAAGTTAAACTATGATCGGGCTTAATAGGCCTATTAAACCCGTACCGGGTTGAATACTTTATCATAAATATAAAGGCAGGTTAAATATTGATCTGGCTTAATAGGCCTATAAAACATATACCAGGTTAACACTATATTATACATATAAAGGTTGGTTAAACCCTAATCGGACTTAATAGGCTTATTAAACTTGTTACGAGTATAATATCTCTGGGTTTCATGTGGCCATTAAACCCAGAACGGGTTTAACCTGCTAAATCAGCTTAGAATAAACAAAATTGGCATTTTTCTTCTTCTTTTCCTACAAACCCGTTGGTTCCAATTGCCCTAACATGGTATCTAGTGCTTGAAAATAAATTAATCAAATCAAGATCACAAATAATTTTGTACCTGTGTATAGTTCATCCCACGGGCTTGTGTACAGAAATCAGTGTTTTGGGTAAGAGCTCACTAAATTTATTGATTACATATCAGCATAATATATATTTTACAAATGAACAAATTACATATACCAACTACATTGCTATGTCTATACAAATACATATGAACAAATTACGAATTACATATACAGTCAAGTATCAACTACTCTGCTATATCTATACAAATACATGACAACTTGCCTACAGAGGGTACGCATTTCATCCTCGCTCTGATTTTTCACCCACCGATCCTTGGTGTGCCTCATGATGTCATCGATGTACTTAATAACGTATACTCCACAATTGTGCATCTATTAGAAATAACCAAATTCTGTCAAACTTCAAATGACAATAACAAACATTTGACTCAATAATAAATTAAATATTCAATTTTAATTCAGTACCCATCTGGTTGATGATGCAGCTTCACCATGCTATGATCAAGTTGCTCCAACGCCCATTTTTTTTGTGAAGTGGTAGCTATGGAGATATGGTCATAATATCTACTGCGATTCAGGAGAATGGGTAGAAGTCTCACTAATGGCTTGATGCTCTTGGCCCTGGCCCTCCTACTTTTCTCCTTAGTTTCCATGGAGTCGTACATAACAACCTTGCCCTCTTTCAGGAAAATCATGGTTACGACCTAATGAGAATTATTCCTCAGACTACATAGGATCAAGACCTACATATTCTGAAAATACATTAGTCAGGAGTTAATCCATCGATAAAATAAGTGAACATTTATGAAGTCCACTATCCACCAAGGCCTAGTCCCATCATTGACACCACGAATATGATCACATATTATGTCTGGAACCTTAGCCTTAACAGGCAGCACAACACGCTTGCTTGTGAATTTCTCAGTCCACCACTTGTTCAGAAGTGCCTGGAGAGGAGGAAAATGTTATATTTGCTTTGGACCAAATATAGATACAACAAAAAAAGGAGTAACCTAAAATTTGTGTTTAGCACTCACAAATAAGATAGTGGGCATGATAGCGTATTTCGTATCATATATAGTATGAGCATGCGTATCTCTTATTTGTCAGATGCAACACAAGTAGCTGTCAATGTGAGTCCCCTCTATTCAAGTTTTATCATCCTCTATGGAACGCAAGTCGCTAGGTAATAGATGGGCAATGTAACCTGTGTCACACCTACAATAACCAATAATTATTATAATCTTGAGATTGTATTACTAATGTAAATAGAATAGTAATTAAAAAATTTCCTAACATTTTATACTTACTCGATGTCTTTCTGCAATTGTATGTAGTCAATGTAGTCCTCAGGGGGCTTAAGATCATCGACCCCCTGTTGGTCCAGGTGATGCTTAGCTACATCAGCCGCTATCTGCATCACCATTCTCCCTACACTATCCGGAAAAATAATGTAATACTCAAGAATAATTTGAGGATAAAAATGATATTTGATAAGGGCATAAATAGAATTTTGGAAAAAATAAGGTTATATGGTACACTAACACAGCTTTGGACGACCGAATTAGTCAGAGGGAGTACCTCGGACCCTAGATAATTAAGAAAAATTGTATAGTATCATCGAGTAAAATAAATTATGATTTTTGGTGATGAAGGAAATTTGATTGGGAACAATTTTCGGTACAGCAAAAATACAGCTGCCGATTAGGTTGTAATACCAAATTGTTATAGACGACGTCCAAAAGTCAACAGAGCATGTCAAGGACTATTATTTTATGTATAGAACAACCCTTAAGTGATTTCGGGTTGAATCAAGTGGATTTAAGATCAAAACGATCAATCGGGTCTAAGTGTAATTTTCTAAAATTGCTTGAGGAAGGCCGAAACGATAATTTTTCGGGAGTTTCAAGGGAAAAATGAGAAGTAATAATCTTGAGGGTCTTAGTGATGGAGCTAGAAAGATCAGGGGCTTGAGAATAAGGGCCAAAATGCAAAAGAAAATTTCAAGAGGGCCAAACTATAATTTCTGAAAAAGCTACACGCGCATGGTAGATTTGGCTGAGATTTTGGCCTAAAAATCCAGAGATTTGGACCTGTTCTTCGACAAGGCATGGCCAAGGTCGCGTAAGGGTGAAGCAACGGCCTCTGATTGGTCGAAAAAATGGATGAATTTAGCTATAAATAGTCATGTTTTGGTGAGGGTTTGCATCAAAGATTTTACTTCGGATTTCTCACTTTTGGGAGCTAATTAGAGGTCGGGGATAAGGGGCTTTTGTTCCCCAGGTTGTGAGGAGCAAATCTGGGAATTTTGAGGGGTTTTGGAGTAGTGTAGGGAGTGTTTTCGCATATATATACATTCGGCCGTATATATATATATATATATATATATTGCGTGAGTATTAAATAGAGTTATAGAGTGATCAATTAAGGGATCTAATAAGGGGGTTTTGGTTGCAAGGTTATGGGTAACTAATTTGGAAAGTTTCCTATCAATCGGAATTCAAATCGAAGGTCAATTTGGCTCGCTGAAAAACGTAAAGTTTCGCCTAAGCGAGACTGTAAATCGTCCAATCAGACTATTTTCAATGAGTCTTTCAACCATATGAGGGTGCCATTGTGATCGAATTGAGGAGGGCTTCAAGGTGGTGTCGTCGGATCAACCATCGGTCGCCGTCACTGGAGAAGATGATCGGAGGTCTTTTCTGTATTTTTTTAAATGCTAAAAATAAAGAAAATTCGAGAAAAAATTAGAATTCAAGGAAATAAAATTCTGTAAAAATATCCAGAAATTCAAGAAAAATGAATAGTTTATTTTGATAAATTTTTAACTTGGAAATTTCTTGAGGAGATAATTATTTTGGATTTTTGAAAGGAAAGGTAAATGGAAAATAAATAGGAGAAATTTTTATAAAATTCTGAGAAAATTCCAGAGGGATAAGAAATTTATTTTATGAGTTTCGGTGATTTTTTGTGAAGTAGATTCGAAGGAAATCAATGATAAATAAATTTTTTCAAGGAAAAGTAATTATGAAAATTTGAGAAAATAGGATAAAAATATGAAAAATTTCCAGAAAATTCCATAGGCTTATAAATATTGTTTTATGAATTTTTGTGGAGAAAAATTTAGAAAAAATGCTTGAAGAGGTATTTACTTGAAATTATCAAGAGACAAATAGGAAGAAATTAGAGAAAAATAATGAGAAAATTGGGAAAATAGATATTGATTTTCCTTTGAATGCATATGATGTCTAGGGTATCGTTGAGGCTTGAATTTGAACTATAGAGCGTCTGGTACAAGAATCGAGATCGAGCACGCATTTCGAGGAATCTTGAACTTAGCTCAAAGGTGAGTGGTTCTACCCGAAAAGACATATGGTAGCATGTGAATAGTTTACTATGAGTGTTCATCCCTATGGCTTGGTTTATTATGATGGTTTGTCCAAACAGTTATTTACACATGCATTGAATTTTATACGGTAAATTGCATACATTGAAATATTGATTTTATGTTATGCATGTTATGATTTCTGGTATTGACATGTTATGTGTTGTCCATGTGGGACATGGGTTGTTAACCTATGACGTAGCACTGAGTGACAGCACTCGGGACGGGGCTGAGATGGACTTCACCCTATGGTACTCAAATGGCGGGGCTGAGAGTGAACACCACTCCGATTGTTGGCTCAAGTGGCGGGGCTAAGAGTGGACACCGCCCTAGGTTCCTTTGAGCAATAGCATTAATACCAAGGTGACGTCGATAGTGCTGATGTGATACTCTTGGGGCTAGGGTTGCGTTGGGTTTGGAATGTTTTTGAGTAGGAGCGTAATGCATAACAGTGACAATGGGGTGATTCCCGTGTTCATATGTCGAGGTTGTCCCTCTTAAGCAAGAATGAGTTGCCAATGGGTCGATGTGGTCGTGTCGCGTTTAGAGAGATTGCATTTTCTCCGGTTAGGGCTAAGTGCTTCATGGGATTCTCTTAGGCTGGTGCATATCAGGATTTGTCAGTTTTATATATGATTTTTCATATATTCATGAAAATATTTTTGAACTCTTACTTAGATAATTCAGCATCTAATTTGGATTATGTCCCTGGAATATTCAAACATTTTAGGTGAAAACAGTGGCACTAAGGGAAAGAATGTCATCGAAATGTAGCTGCTATGTTTAGTTTTCGTAGTGATATTCAGAGGTTATGTAATAATTTGATATTTTCATGTGAAACATCGACTGGGTTATTATCTGTAAAAGGAAATTGTCAGTTATATGTATATATTTGAGGTTTCGATCTTGCTTTCGCTGATGTGATTGTTAATACCTTTCTTAGTCTATTATTTTTAAATGCTGAGAAGGTATAGTTGGGATTGTCGAGAAATGTGTATGATGAGGGTATGTATATCGAGAGACTTGTGTTGTGTGTTTGATTTTGAAAAAAAAAATATTCTCGAAATCTCGAGTTAATGCACGCTTGGGAAAAAGTAGGGCGTTACAGTTGGTATCAGAGCAAACTAGCAAAAACCCCGATTGGAGACTCAGGGGTACTAATGGAAATTGAGAATTACTGAGTTAGTAATGGTTAGTCTGATGTGACGTAATCTAGCTATCAAGTTAGGTTTGTAAATAGGTGATATGAATCATTGAGGTTTGAGTATTAGAATGATTTGGTATTTATCAAGGATTCGAGTATTAGAATCATTAAGGTTCAAGTGTTGATGTTTTCTTTTTTTCAGATGGTGAGGACTCGAAGAATCACGGATCTCAATGAGCGAGATGAGGAAAATGGTAGTAGCAATCATCGTGGTCACTCTGCGAGTCACGCCACAAGCAATCGCCATAGTCGCTCTACGAATTCCGCTACAAGTAATCACCATAGTCGTTAGACGAATCGCGCCGCGAGCAGTAGACTACAAAAAGAGCAATCAGGTCCTAGTGAGAATAGACTTAATCGAATAGAGAAGATCTTAGAAGGTGTGCTACACATATAATGAGGAACGAGCTTCCAAGGCGCACCCCCCATATTCTGGATCAGTATCGCCGGCAAAAACCCCCAGTGTTTAGAGGAAAAGCAGGAGATAACCCCAATGCAGCTGAGTACTAGATAGAGCAAACTGAAAAGTTGCTCCAACATTTGCAGTGTAGTGACGAAGAGAAGGTTAATTGCGCTACATTCATGCTTAAGAAAGAGGCTGCACGATGGTGGCAATCAACCCAGCGGGCCCTACAAAGGACACCCAGGCAAGCAGCACAGGATCCAAGGCCGAGACAAGCTCAGCCGATAACCTGGGAAGCATTTAAAGAAGTTTTCAATACTAAGTACTTTCCCCAGAGCTGGAAGGAAGAGAAGACTTGGGAATTCATAAAGTTGAAGCAGACTTATGAGATGTCAGTAACTCAATACGATGTCAAGTTTACCCAACTGATCAGATACGTGCCTATGTACGAAACGGATGAGAGGCAGAAGGCATAGAAATTTGTGGGTGGATTAAAGGTGGATCTACAACAAGCCCTCAACTCATGTACTATCAGCACTTACAACGAGGCACTGGACAGGGCTCTGACCACCGAGATGAATTTATTGCGTGTAGCACTGATAAGATCTGATGAAAAGAAAAGAGATTCGAAAGGCATGAAGCATAAGTCAGGAGGGAAAAGTTTCAAAAATAGCAAACCGTGTCCTCGATGCAATAAAGAACACTCAGGAATAAATTGTTTTCAAGGGCATATCATGTGTTTTTCATGCAGCGAAAAAGGACATAAGGAGAAGGACTGCCCTAAGAAAAAAGATATACCTTTCGACTGGGAATCGAATGGGGATCACATGCTACTCGTGCAATCAACCCGGTCACTACGCTAGTGAATGTCCGAAGAGACAGAAGACAGATCAACTCGGGAAGATAAATATGACGCCAGGACCTCGTACCGAACGAGTCTACTGCCTAGAAAATGAAAATGAAGAGGTCTACCCTGGCTTGGCAAGAGATGACGAAGAGACCCATCCGACAATAACCAAAGGTATGTCAGTTTAATTCAAGTGGATTTTAATGCATTCATAGCATATGCATTAGTTTGGAAGTAAACTTGGAAATTAGGTCTAAGGCTTGAGGTCTAGAACGCCAGAAATCTAAATGTTAAGAGCATAAGGATTGTGTTAAAGACGATGAAAGATATGAGTTAGGAAGTAAATAACGTATGAATCAGGTGTTGCCTACCAGGAATCGATTATCAACCACGTTACTTGAGAGAATTAAAGCATGATAGAGGGTGTTGATTAGAAAATCAAAAATTAGGTGACGTAGAATGTTATTTTAAGAATCAGTCTGAAAGGAATTCGGTTCTCCTAAAGACAAAAATAGAAATGATTACGGCAAGAAAATGGTGGTGATATCAAAGTAATATAGGTCATTTTGGGAGATGTGTAACTACCTGTAGGTGAGCTACAATTGGAAATTCTATGAGAAACATGTAAGCAATGGGTGTGTAATAAAAGCATATTGGGATAATTGATTAAGGTATTTAGGGCATTTAAATTGGAAGTTGTATCAACACCAATGATGTAATATGTTAAGTGCAAAATTTCAAGGACGAAATTTCTTTAAAGGGGGGAGAATGTAATACCCGGGAATAATTTGAGGATAAAAATGATATTTGATAAGGGCATAAATAGAATTTTGGGAAAAATAAGGTTATAGGGTATACTAACACAGTTTTGGACGACCGAATTAGTCAGAGGGAATACCTCAGACCCTAGATAATTAAGAAAAATGGTATAGTATCATCAAGTAAAATAAATTATGATTTTTGGTGATGGTATAGTATCATCAAGAAAAATTGGATCGGGAACAGTTTTTGGTATAGCAAAAATACAACTGCCGATTAGGTCGTAATACCGAATTGTTATAGACGACGTCCAAAAAGTCAATAGAGCGTATCAAGGACTAGTATTTTATGTATAGATTCAAGTAAAATTTGTTGTGATATAAAAATTAATCAACTAATATATGGGCTTAATAGAGCAATTATCATTTTAATCGAGTAATGAAATATTTAATTGAGTAACAACTAATAAGTAGTACTCGATTGACTTTTTATTTTAATCAAGTAAGACCTAAATATTTAAGAGATTAATCAATTATATATTTGTTTTACTTGAATCTATAATGGAATAACATTATTTGAATAAGTAAATAGTTAATCGATTAGAGGTTGTTTGGCTTAGTATTTTTTTCAATAACTTTTAAGTTATTTAGCTTTTAAATTAAAAGTTAGATAGTATTTAAGTTGATAATGTGTTTGGATAGATGTACTTTTAAGCTATCAATTATTAGTTATGTGTTTGCTTTGAAAGAACTGATAACCTATCAAAACTTGATAAAAAGACTAAAATAGACATAGTGTTAAATTATGTAAAATTTTATCATTAAATATTGATAAATTATATATAATTATTAAAAATGTATTAATACAATATTATTAAATATATTATATATAACAATAATCTATATTATTATGTATTATATATATACTACATACATATACATATAACTGTTGTTATATATATAATATATATATACACGTAGTGGGCGATGAGGACGGAGGAGATGAGGGTGGGGATGGCTGATGAGGGTGATGGCCGACGAGAAGCAATCGATGGGGGCAACAGTGACGATGGTTATGGAAGAGAGGCGACGACAGCTTGTGGTGATAATGGCAGAACAAATACGGCGATGGCCTGACCCACTAACACAAACGAGAGCTTCTGGAGAAGATGATGGGAAAAGAGAGCTTTTGGGAAGAAAATGTAATTGTAATGGCAGGGACACACGTGTAAATATGAAAAATATTTGAGGGCAGAATGGTATTTTTCTCAATTAACTCTCTAGCTTTTTTTGCCAAAGCTAGGGGGCACCAGCTTCTATCAAACGCTATTATAGTAGCTTTAAAGTTGCTGATTGTTGCCAAACACTTAATTATAAAAAGCTATATAGCTTTAAAGCTGCTTATACAGCTTATAAGAGGTCAAACTGCTATGCCAAATAGCCTCTAAATGGTATAGTAGTTGAGTAACTATTTGTAGTACCCCAAGAGCCCATAGAAATGTAGTATATGTCGAGAATAAGGAAGGAAAACAACACTTACTGCATACCTTTTAGGCTGAATGTAGGCAAAGAACTCTCGGGTTAAACGTGCTTGAACTGGGGAAGTTCAAGGATCGGTGACCCTTGGGAAGTTCGTGTAGGCCCATTAAGGTAAGTTTTTCTGGTCCTTCCTATCGTTCGATGCGGGATGTTACAGGTGGTATCAGAGCCGACTCTTGAAGAAGGCGGTTCAATGAGAGCTAGAAGTGGCGTCAGGGCTCGAAAGCCTATATAAGGAACGGCTTCTGGCAGGCTTCTAGGATGGCAGCCCCCAAAGGGGAGAAGATTTAGAACCAATTGTAAGGTCGCATGACAAGGATGTCATGTGTTCAAATGAGGAGAATGTAATACCTCAAGAGCCTAGAGAATGGCAGTATATATCGAGGATAAATAAAGAAGGAAAACAGCACTAACTGGATACCTTTTGGGGTGAATGTAGGCAAAGAACTCTCGGATTAAGCGTGCTTAAACTGTGGAAGTTCAAGGATATGTGACCCCCTAGGAAGTTCGTGTAGACCCATCAAGGAAGTTGTTCCGGTCCTTCCTATCGCTCTAGGCAGGATGTTATACTATTACATTTAATAAATTAAAATGATAATTTTTTGTACTTGTATAATTAATTGATTAAAATAAATATTATTCGAGTGAAATTATATTTGACTCGAGTATTAAAAAGACATACACAAATAACTGTATATATCAGTCGAGTAATACGTAGTTTATTTGATGAATGTTATATTAAATTTTAGAAAAGTAATAATTAAATTTTCATTTTAAATATTTGTTTTATAAATAAAATTTATAGATTAGTATAGCTTTATAAAATTTATAATAATTTTATTTAAAATCAAAACAATAAATAGGGTGTAATTCAGTTGGTATGGAATGGAAATACCATATTCCAATTCCATTCTAAAAAACAAATATAAATTCTTTTGGAATATGGTTACAAACAACAAGCAAAACATTAAACTTAATAAAAAAAAATAAAAGTTATATTTTGTAAGTTATAATTATATCAAATATAAATATGTAATTATAAATAAAATTTATACCTTCATCAAGTTGTTCAATATCTTCTTTTGATTCTTCATAATTTATATGAATTCATTTAAGTAAATATAAATTCATTTAACTCCAATGTTTTACATATGATTATTAAATTTTAATAAAATTATTCTAAAAATATAATTTAATCATTAAACTTGCTTTATAAAATTTAAAATTAAATAAAACTTAATAATTTATAAGTTTACGCATCATGATTTAATCATTGTTATACAAATTGTTAACTTATAATAAAATATTCAATTACATATAATCATAATTTTTTTTCTTTTAATTTTTAAACTTCAATCTTCTTAACATCCTAAATGTGTTATGATTCATGAAACCATGGTGATGTATTAATTAAAAAGGTTTGAATTGATAAAAAATCAAAATCTCACATAAAATTATATAAATATAAAACATTTTAAAATCTTGTAATTCAATTCAACATATGTATGAAATGTATAATCATACAATTTCATTAAGAAATAAAATTTATCTTTTTTTAAATTTTAAATCATATTATTAAGTGATAATTATATATAGTTTAATAATTAGATATATATTTTTTTAAAATTTTATATTTTAACTTTCATCATCATCATTAACTTCCTCTATAACTGGTAAGGGTGTGCAATTAGTTATAATCAAACCGAACTAAATTTCATGTAATAATTGAACGAAACCAATCAACTAACCGAAACCTAACCAAAACCCAAATTGTGATAACCGAACTGAATCGAACATTGAACTAACCACAAAATAACCAAAAAGACCAAATATTAGTTCAACCTTACTATTGTTTCTAACCGCCTAATTGGTCAGTGATTCTAATGATCGGGACTGATCATCAGATTGCGCTTTTGTATATCCAACGATTGCGCTTTTGTAGATCTAAAAATTAATTTTATGGTAAAAAAAATTAAAAACACGTTTTTGAAAATACGTCACCGGCGACCATCCACAACAAATTCTGATGATTGGGATCAACCATCAGATTCACTTTGGCTCGGTGACCCACATACCCAAAAATTAAAATCATATAACGTTGAATTTTAGTAGATCTAGGTTTTAATGTAAAATTGAATAAGAAAAACTTATCCAAAAATTCAGAGCATCAGATTCACTGGGTTTAATTACTCGTCTCGGGTTTAATTGGCTAATTAAACCCGGGAACGCTATTGACCAAATAATCCTATTTTTCATTTTTAATTTGTTTTTTTTTTTGGGGGGGGGATGTATTTAGGGGATCCCAACGACTCAAGAGACACAATTAAATTATTGTTTGAGCATTATATGTCAATTGGGTTGTGTTAATCTTAACAATCTTATAAAAGGCTAAATTTGCAGTTGACTAGACAAAACTTTTTTTTTTTAATTATTGTCATTTTGTTTTTCAGTATAAGTTCTCAAACATTAATCTAGTTAACAACTTCCTAATGATTAACATAAGCAAATTTGGGGCAATGCAAAATTTAAATTCCAATTGTAAATTTTAAATATTATTCTGGATGAAACATATTTTAATATGGTGAATAGAGAGTTATACATCAAGAATATTAGTTACACATCATCAATGTCTCTCAAGTACACCAACGGTGAATCACTGACGATCCAACCGTTAAATCTTTGATCCGACTACATCTCCATCGTGGAAGTGGCCCAGATCTATAGAGTAGTAAGTCTTTTAATTTCATTTACACATTTTTCAGCATTACACGCCAATTAGTTTGTGTTATAAAAAATATATATATATGTCACCGGTTTTAATTACACTCGTCAAGTTTGAATGACCAATTAAACCCGGTCTGAGTTTACTTGGCACATTAAACGAATATAACTCACCGATTTAATTACCCATCCTGGGTTTAATTGGCCAATTAAACCCAGGAACACTATTGATGCTAAAAATCATATTTTTCATTTGTAAAATTTTTTGTGAGGGGTTTGGGGGGATCCCAACGGCTCAAGAGGCACGCAATCAAATTATTGTTTGAACAGTACATGTCGATTGGTTTGTGTATCAAAAATCTCATATCATCATCTTGGTCTTATGTCCATTTCTAGTACTAGTACCATAAACACTTAATGGTTTATACTTAACTAATGGACTACAAATGTGCCCGATATAGTGGTTTGTTGTGCAATGTAGGCATAAAGTTTAACTTGCAACGTGTATAGAAAATGAAAAATCTTAACATGAATTTCCTATTTTATTCAAATAAAACTATTACATTAGAATAACAAATCATTAATACTATAAAAAGAAAAAGTATATGCCCATCAAAGCATAGCTTGGATGGAAAAGGAAGGGCATTTGGAATAGCTAGTGTCAATCCAAAAGGTCCCGTGTTAAAACCCTGGCCTTCCCAAGGCACATCTAGTGATTTTCCTTCTCTAGCGGAATCAATGGGCTGGGTGCCCTCGTGATCGTGGGTCATCCAAAAAAATAAAACAAGGTGGTTTGCCTTCTGTTGGAGGACCCTCTTCTATTATACTCTTCTGCTATGGCAATGCTCATAACCTTCCCAGTCCAAGGCCAACAATAAAACATCATTTTCCTCAGGCAAGTGCAAAACAAAAGGCAAACCACCTTGCACTGGCAATGTACTTAGATTCTGAACTAGTAGAGCAATCACAGAGTGTGAATGAACTTACTCCAGTATCTGAGAAGCTTGAGGAAAGTGAAGTTTTATTTTTGGCCTTGAACTGGGAAGGTTACGAGCATTGGACTGGGTGAGTTACCATATATATAGTTGGTACCATATAATGCATACTAAAAGTTGGGCAACCAAACAGACGGACGTAAATCATGAACAGAGTTAAGTGCTATTGGAATATACGCATTAGTAATGAGTAATCAGAATTTCAATAAAAATTAATATACTTCCTGAATGTGTTTTCCCAGGTTTTGTTTTTCTATGATTCTCGATAAAAAGAATAATTTTAATAATTTTTCAAATGAAAATCAATTCATTTCAAATCCATTTCCTCAATCCTTTATAAATATATATTATAAATTATAATTATAATTATAATTATGAATGATATTAAAATAAATAAATAAATAATATAATATAATAAATAAAATAAATCTTAATCTTAAACTTAATCTTATCTATATATATAAATTATATATCTATATATATATATAAAGTAGTATAAAAAAAACAAATTTCCTACCCAAAATCCCATCAGATAAAAAAAAGATAAAAGAAAAAAATAGATTTGCTTTGAAATAGAACACCAACAGTGAATCACTAATTTTGAAATATCCAACTGTTAGACCTTCGATCCGACTACATCTCCACCAAGTGGCCCCGATCTACAAAATGGTAAGTCCTTTAATTTCATCTACACATTTTTCAGCATTACATGTCAATTGGTTTGTGTTATCAAAAATAAATATAATTCACCGGTTTTAATTACCCGCGTCGAGTTTAAATGGCCAGTTAAACCCGGAACAGATTTAATTGGCACATTAAACCCAATAATACTATTAACCTCTAAGATGCAATTCACTGTTTAATTTCTTTTCCCGAGTTTAATTGCCCAGTTAAACTCGTCCCAGTTTTAATTATCCAAATAAACCCGGGAATGCTAGTTACCCTAAATAATTTAATTGTCTTAATTGTTTTCGAAAATCGTCGTAAAATTTAGTAAATAATATAATAATTAAAAAAACTAAATAGCTTGGAGTTCAATATTGTATAAATTAATAAGTAACTTTTGCATTGGTCTCTTAAGAACACCAACGGTGAATCACTAATTTTGAACGATCTAATCGTTAAATCTACGATCTAACTACATCTCTACTGTGGAAGTGGCCCCAATATACAAAATGGTAGGTCTTTTAATTTCATCTGCACATTTTTAAGCATTACATGTCGATTGGTTTGTGTTATCAAAAACAAATATAACTCACCCGTTTTAATTACCCGCATCGCGTTTAAATGATCAATTAAACCCGGTTAGGTTTTAAATGACACATTAAACCCGATGACGCTATTGACCTCAGTAATCATATTTTATTTAATTTTTCTTTACTGGGGGAGGAGGGATCCCAATGACCCAAGAGGCACAAAATTAAATTGTTGATTGAGCATTACATTTCCATTTGTTTGTGTTATCAAATATCTCATATCATCCGTCTTGGTCATATGTCCATTTTGTTCGTTTTATTTTATATTATTATCTCTGTTGCCCAAATCCCAAATCCTCATTGCCCAAGTCCCCGCTATTTTCATTTCCAATCCCTCTCTCTCTCTCTCTCTCTCTCTCTCTCTCTCTCTCTCATACTCATGCCTTCATCTCCCTCTATCATACTCCTGCTATCGCCGTCTCCTGGCCGCCTCCATCCATCGCCTCCATCATTGCTTCCACTTCGTCAATCTCAAGTCTTGTTAGCGCTGTCTTCCTTCCGTCTCCTATTGTTGTCATTTAAATCTGGTATTGTTTTTTTCCCTTTTTAGATAAATATATGGTTTTTCTTTGGTTCATGTAAATGTGTATCAACCTATTTTTTGTGTTCATTTTTCTCAACAATCTCATTAACGAACGATCAGGTCGTGCTTGACAGTATCCTTCACATCACCTTAATCTCTATTTTTTTTGTCATTTTATTTTCCATCTTGTTATGCATCCAAGCTTTACATATCAATTCATCTAATCAAATATACAAGTTTGATCAGAGAATTCGAGGTAAATGCGATTTTTTTAGTTCATTTTGTTCTTTTTCATGCTGCTATTTCTGAAATATACTTGTATGTTTTTTGTTGTTTTATTTGTCATTAATTCTATGATTAGGGAAATCAAACTTCAAAATCCCATCTTTGTTCAAAATCCCATCGTGTTTTGTAAACCATGGATGTACTTGAGCATATGAGGTGGATGTACAATAGAACGAGACCTCGAGTCGAGCTATTAGCTAAATTTGTGCATGGGGTTGAGGGCTTCATAAATTATGTTTGCTCTCAACCACAATTTACATGCGATGGCATGCTCATAAGATGTCCGTGTGTGAAATGCGGTTGATTGAAATTCCTAGATGTGGACATAGTGAAGTTACATTTGTTTAGGAAGGGGTTTATGGCTAACTATCACTATTGGACATGCCATGGGGAAGAGTCACCCACCATACAACCAGAAGTTCAACCCAAGACAACTCCTCAAAATGACATGCAACAGAGTTACATTGAAAATTTAGAACAATATCAGTCTATAATCATGGATGTAGCAGGTCCTCATTTGGAGCCAATCTTCATGAAGACGAATAAGAAGAGCAACCTAATGCTAGTGCTTAAGGATTCCATGAAATGTTGGCAGCTGCATAAGCACCCTTGTGGGAGGGTTGTTTGACTCATTCAGAGTTAGGTTACTTAGCATTAAGTTTGATTATAACATGTCTCAACAATGCTACAATGGGGTGGTTCAACTTATGAAGGAGATAATACCCAGAGAAAATCTAATGCCGTCAAACTTTTATAGAACAAAGAGGATGGTTTCAAAGGTAGGCCTTGGTTACCAAAAGATTGACTGTTGTATTAATGGGTGCATGTTATATTATAAGGACAAATGTTGATAAGCAACAATGCACGCTTTGTCATGTTTCACGATATGTTCACAGGGCAAGTTGTAAGGGGTATTTGGAAGTTGTTAGAAAGAAGATGTGGTATTTGCTTTTGACACCAAGACTTCAAAGGCTATTTGCATCAAATGCTATGGTTGCTGAGATGAGGTGGTATCATGAAAACCCTCGAGAGCCCAGTGTACTTTCCCACCCATCCGATGAAGAAGCATGGAAGCACTTTGATAGACTGCACCCTTATTTTGCACGTGAGCCACGCAATGTTAGATTGGGATTGTGCGTTGATGGGTTCTCCGCATATGGGTCATTAGGTGGAACATATTTATACTGGCCTGTAATCATCACCCATTTCAATCTCCCCCTCATCGATGTGCATGAGACATGAGTATATGTTCTTAACAATAATTATCTTTGGGTCGAACAATCCGAAGAGTAAGATTGATGTGTTCCTATAGTCGCTCATAGATGAGTTGAATATGCTTTTGGATGTTGGTGTGACGATGTATGATATCTCATTGAAGGAAAATTTCCAAATAAGGGTTGCACTTATGTGGACCATAAATGACTTCCCCTCATATGGCATGCTATAAGGTTGGATGACTACAGCAAGTTAGCTTGTCCATATTACATGGAAAAATCAAAAGGATTTATAGTTAAACATGGTCGGAAGACGTCCTTTTTTTACTATCACCAAATTTTTTTGCCCTTAAATCACCAGTTTCAAATAATAGGGTTGACAAATAACCACCTCCCAGGTGATTAAGTGGAGATGAAGTTTGGGAGAGAGTTAAAAACTTGCCAAAAACAACCCACACAGGCCCTATGCGCCTTCCAGGTTATGGAATTGATCACAACTGGACAAGACAAAGCATTTTTTGGGAGTTGCCATATTGGAAAACAAATCTAATTCACCATAACCCAGATATAATGCACATAAAAAAAATGTGTTTGATAATGTGTTTAATACTATTATGGATGTCAAGGGCAAGACCAAGGATAAATCAAAGGCAAGAATGGATTTAAAAGAATATTGTAAACGTAGGGAGCTAGAGCTAGTGGACAGAGCTAATGGTAAGCTCCTCAAACCCAAGGCACAATACACCTTATACGTGGAACAAAGAGAGCTATTTGTAAATGGGTTAAACAATTAAGGCTTCTAAATGGGTATTCCTCAAATTTGGCTCAGTGTGTGGACATTCAAAATGCTAAATTGCACGGGATGAAAAGCCACGACTGCCATTTTTTCATGGAACGTCTTCTCCCAATTGCATTGAGGG
The DNA here is from genome assembly GCA_036245055.1 of Diospyros kaki. Taxonomy (NCBI): domain Eukaryota; kingdom Viridiplantae; phylum Streptophyta; class Magnoliopsida; order Ericales; family Ebenaceae; genus Diospyros; species Diospyros kaki. The sequence continues at coordinate 32,880,349 of BSEG01000016.1, read as the reverse complement.
AATTGCCATACCCTATATGGAAGTCCCTTGCAGAGCTTAGCCAATTCTTTAGGGAGATTTGTTCATCAACTCTAAGGCTTGATAAGGTGGAAACATTGGAGGAGAACATTAAGGTAACCTTGTGCAAACTAAAGTGAACATTCCTACCCGATTTCTTCAATTCAATGGAGCATCTTCCCATATTTAGCTTATGAGGCATGTGTTGGTGGACTAGTCCAATACCGTTAGATGTATCCCTTTGAGAGGTAACAATAATGATGGTATTGCTCACACTAGTATATGTTTTGACTTCTCTCTTTGGTGTTTTATTTTTCCTTTTAAACCCTCAGGTTCTTACACACATTGAAGAGGAAGGTAAAAATTAAGGCTCAAGTGGAAGAATCCATTTGCGAGGCCTACATCGTAGAAAAAATGTCCACATTTTGTAGCCATTATTTTGGTGCTAAGGTACAATCAAGTCAGACACAAGCACCACGAAATGATGATGCCTAAGGTATAATCTGATCCAGATACATTTTCTATCTTCAATCAGTCAGGACGCCCAGTTGGCAAAAATCGCGATTGTATGTTAACTGATCAAGAACTTCATCGTGCTACACTCTATGTTCTCTTAAATTTTGACGAGGTCCAACCTTACTTGAAGTACTTTATAACATATCTCCACAATTGTTCAATGATCATGATTTAATTAAGACTTAGTATATAAACCTGGTTTCTCTTAATACTGCAGTACATATGTAGAAAATATAAGAGCGCTTGCATCACACATAGATGCCAAAGAAGTTGATGGCTACACTCCTCACCCTACAATTTAGATAGCCTTAATTAGTTTGGATGTTCAGTGTTGAAATGGTGAGGAGGTTTAAACTCACCAGTGTGTGAGTGTAGTTGTAGCACAAATATAAATTCCGGACAAGTCTGGGTCGATTCACTGGGAGGTTTATTTAACAAAAGAATTGTTCATTCGGGTTGATTTATCCAAAGAGAGCTAAGTTTTCTTGATTGTGAAAAGGTTTTTTGGAATATTAAAAAGGTCTTGGGTTAAGGCGAGTTCAGAACCAATGCCTAATAAATCTCTTATAGCAATTTAAATAGCAACATTAATCTGAAATAAACAGAGGATTGTTTGGTAGTTATAATTCAAGATACGAATGATTCTCAGCTAAGCAACCCTCATACATGATATGAGGGTTCTAGGTTAAGATGTCACTGTAAATTGTATTATACTACAGACTATGATTTGATCGTCTGAGCTTGGGTATATCTCATCTCCAATTCTAGCAACTCTCATACATGGCATGAGAGTTCTAAGTTAGGATGATGACCCAATCCAAACTCACAAAACCATTTACACACTCAACTCGATTTTAACTCAGATAAATCTTGCATTCATCGAGGTTTGGCTTATCTTGAGATTCAAGAACATTGGACACTATCCTCGCCTTACCCAAGTTGTAAACTAGCCACACATTATGTTTAAAGAACTAACATAGATGATTTTCATATTAAAGCAGGAAAATAATGTAAACAAATTCTACTAAGCACTGACAGTTAATTTGCTATTCGATAAATTTTCAATACCAATGTAAAAGTAACTGTAGCTAATTCGGATAGTTGAATACAATAATGAAACAGATTACAAACTCTGTATTTAAAAATGTCGCAAGTAAAAATAAAAGAAGAACAGATAAAAGATGAACAGACGATCACTAAGCTTCAGACCAAAAGTAAAAGCCATCTCTAAAAATGGCGAATCCCCTGGGGAAGACGATGAGCTTACTTTTTGTTCTCCTTTTCTCCCCAAATTATCCTCTCTTGCTGATCATTATTTACCATCCAAGCCACCGTGTATCTTTGTGAAGCTGATGAAATTGACCTGGTAGAGGGATTCGAATGGCTGAGAAGAGTATTCGGATGCTAGGTTGATTTGTCTCTTTAATTTGAATAAGTCATTCGAATGTCATTCTTTCCCATTCGAATGAATTTTACTTCTCCTGTGTATTTCCTCTCTAAATTAGCTAGTCATTCGAATGCAACAGTGATGCATTCGAATGGATTTTGTTTTTTTCTTGTTTCATTTCTCCCACAGATTCGAATGGCTATCGCATTCCTTGAGGTCCCACATTCGAATGGTCTACGCCTAATCCGAATGGCTTCCGCATCTATATGAAACTCTCTCATTCGAATGGTCCGCGATTAATCCAGATGGCCCATTCTTTACCACACATTCGAATTGCTCTGACCCTATTCGAATGGCCGTGTGTTTTAACCTTCATCAGCCTCTCTTCATTCGGATGGCCTTGACATGCCTTCTTATTCAAATGGCCTTCCTGGGCATTCGAATGTCCGTGAGACTTGGTCTTCTGTTGCATAAGTGAATCTCAATTCGAATGCTTGGATGTGTCTTGTCATTCGAATGACCTTCCTGGACATTCGAATGTCTGATTTTCTGCTTCTTGACCAGCTTATCCTCATTCGAATATATCTTGAAATTTCTTTGCTTCTCCATTATTTTCTCTCATTGGACCTGCAAACAATTATATATCAATTTTAGATCATTAAAATGGTTAGGAAGAAATAAGATATGACAATATTATGGTATTTTTGAGCACTAATCAATTGATAAAAGGATTGAAGTTGAGTTTCCAAAATAGTTCAATGACTATGTAGGTCCCTTGAAAGTAAAGCAAGATTACTACGGGGCAAGTAGCATAGTTCAAAAATTTGAACCTTACCCCGATCCTGGCGATTGGATCAATGTCGAAATTAAATCATTCACATACAAATAAATAAATCTAATCTTTATATTTTTGAGTCGTTCGCAGATTCGAGCCGTCCAAGCGTCCAACCTTTAACTCGTGATATGCAACACATGTCTGTTGGCAAGGAGAGCGGAATAGGAGTGCTAGCTCCTTCTCCTTTTTGTGGCTTGTGTATGGACGAAAAAGAAAGCCCACGTTTCAAATCGATGCCAAAAAGAAACGGGGAAGAGTGAATGGTAATATGTTTTTCAACTCTTGAAAAACTACACCAAAAACTCTATTTCTTTTATTCTTTTGGGCAACCCATAAAGGGATATTTATAAGGAGCTCTAGGGTTTCTTAAACTCTAATGGATATGGGCCAGCCCATTTAATTTAGTCCAATTAGGAACTTAGTTAAATGGATTTATTCTAGTCCAACTAGAAATATAATTAAATGGCCAAAATCCTTTTATAGGTTTAAATAAAATATTTTGGTCCAAATCTAATTCAAGCCCAAATATAATATTTAATATTTGGTCCAAATCTAATTTGGTCTAAATATAATATTTAATATTTGGCCCAAATCTAATTTAGTCCAAATATAATATTTAATTTAATATTTGGCCCAAATCTAATTTAGTCCAAATATTAACTTAAGCCCAAATATATTTTATTTCCTATTTGTCACTCCAACAAATAGAAAATTATTAAATTAGAAACTCCTTCCTAATTTAATTAATTGTCATTTTAGGAAACTCTTTCCATTATAACGACTCCTCGTCATATCGACGTCATTATGTCTATTTGTTCTTTTTCTGTGAGAACCTACGACGACATAACTTTTTACCGAAGTGTCCCACTTAACCATATGTCCACTCTCCTGATTTAAGCATGGGACCGTGCTTATTGCGTATGACTCATTAGGCTTCCGAATATGTTGGCAATGTGTCAGTACGAACACATAAGACAAGATTGGCCTCCAGCAAGGCATCATGCCTACCCAATTATTCAGAAGGATTCATAATCCGCAAATAACCTTTCACGAGCATGGTTACCATGTAATTCGATCCTCTCGTCAATGTATCCTATGTGATCTCAAGTTGGCGATGTGTTGCTTGATTACGATCGCATGAGTTTTCTTTGGTCATCCAGATATCTTCACTGTATAGAAAGTGAATCAATAACTCCTTATTGATTTCTTTCACCATGGCCATGTATTTAAAGTGAATATCACTAAAGGCGCCTTAGATACATCATCCTCTATCAAGGGATAGACGAGTTCCATCTTAGCTATGCACCCATCTCCATAAGCCTCGCGATATACCCAATGATCGCCCACATGCAGCCTTTGTCTAGGCCCATCAAAATGATGTCAAAGCATACCAGTCTTCTTATGAGATGACCATGACAACCTCAGGTCCAAGGATTAGTTACACCCATCTCATATGAGAATACCATCAACATATACCCAAAATGGATTCTCATGGCGAGTCATGTCCAGTGACATATTCTCCAACATTGGTCACCTATGTACTTGTCTAGGCATCCCCATGCTTATGGGTGTGAGACCCCCATTACTATCGCATAGCAAAAACATAGCACATACAAGTCTTACCGCAATTGTCAATGTCCATTCTTGACATTGCTACAACTTGGGACGTTTAATGATGTCTAGAAACTGTGATGCATCATCTCACATCTTTATAGATTAATCACAGTATACATCATATGAACTTCTATCTAGTTTTATTCAGTTATTACAATAATAACAAAAAACTAATAGAATGACTTCTTGTGAATTTAAACAACTCCTTATTCAAATAATAAACATGATTATAATTGTCAGTGTACAACATGCCCAATTTGATTGGGTCTAGAGCACCTACACTAACATCCCTTTCAATTACTAAAAATAAGTGCGTTAACAGATCAAATTCTATGTTTGTGAATAATGTAATTTGTTTATTAACATGTATTGTGTTTAAAACAAAATATGAGTAGGCGCATGATCCAACTAATGATATACATGATCAACAAATATGTGACATCTCATGGGGACCCTTGAGGATGGTGCAAACATTGCATACTTATTTTGTAAATGATTATAAGTTTCAAACAGATTTTCAAAGTGAAGGCAAGTCCACAAAAAAATGTGGAGTTTATACTAGGGGTTTTGTCTATGGACAACTAGAAGATGACTATTATGGGATACTCAAAGAGGTTATGCAATTGGAGTACCATGGGTTACCACTTAAAAAGTTGGTGTTGTTTAATTGTGAGTTGTTTGATTCAACTCTAGGGCAAGGGACCAAGATACATAAACAATACAGAATAGTTGAGATTCAGTTTACCAAAAGGTATAATAAATATGATCCTTTTATACTTACCTCCCAAGTGCACCATGTTTACTATGCCCCATATCCATGTCAACAACGTAATTTGGTGGATTGGTGGCTAGTTATTCGAACCAAGGCAAGGAGCATGGTTGATGCCCCAACTTCTAAACGAATAATGTAAGTTTATTAGGAAGATGAGGACGTGTTGTTGCAATCTACCATAGTTGAAGATGAACAACTCGATAGCCTACGAGACAATGTTGAGGCTAATGAAGTTGAAGAATACTCCATTAATGACACTTTTGTGGTTGAGGATGGGGAGCCTGACAATGAAGAAGAAGATAAGAATGAGGATACAACTGAAGAGGAAGATGAGGAGGAGGATATAGATAAAAAGGATGACGACGACGAGGATATAAATGAAGAAGATGACGAGAAAAATATATATGAAGAAGATGACGAGAAGGATACACATGAATAATGCATGTTTTGTTAGAATTTTGGTGGGGTGGAATGTCACTCCATGTTCTCTATTTGCAGCCTCATTCAAGTCTTCCTTTGGCATGCATATCACCTTATAAATTTTCTTTACTTCACTAACACTCTTTTGTGCAATAATATAGTGACACATTAACATATCCTAAATTCATTGTTATTGGGACTAATTCTACTTTTATTTCTCTTACAGTTTTTGCTTTTTTCTGGGTTACAACCCTGATTTATACTTTATTTTCATTGTGAGAGGTATGTCTCCCGTGAATGATAGAAATTTTATCACTCCTTCAGGGTAGTGGGTGATCACTCTAATTTATTTTTATTTTTTTGGTCAATATGCCTACATATATATATATATATATATAACTCCATTGTGTGAAAATATGTATCCCGTCTTGGAATTATCATAGTAATAGTACCATAAAACACAATTGATCATTTATACTTAACTAATGCACTCAAAATGTGCTCACACCGATATAGTGGATTGTTGTGCAATGTAGGCACAATTAACACAGTGAACGTAATTTTCTAGTACTATAGATCATTTAAGTGCTATTTGGAACCAAGGATTTGTAAGAGTAAATTGAAAAAATAAATAAATAAAAAATATTATATACAATTCATTGGGTTTAATTACCCAACCCGGGTTTAATGTGCCAATTAAACCTGTTACATGTTTAATTGTCCAATTAAACCTAGGAATGCTATTGATCCAAATAATCATATTTTTTATTTTTATACTATATTGTTTAGGGGTTGGGGGGGGATCCTAACAAATAAAGAGGTACACAATCAAATTATTGTTTGAGCATTACCAGTAAGGCTATTGACCTTAATAATCATATTTTATTTAAAAAAAAATTATATGATCATATAACGAAAACAAGATTGAATCGTGTTTTGAAAATGAATTTTTTTGTGTGACACACTTAACTAATGCTAACTGCAAATTATTGTATGTTTGTGTCAGGTGGTAGACCTTATAAGTGAGGTGGTCGTGGTCAATATAGGGGGCGTTCCTCCCTTGGTACTTCGGTTGGCCAAGGCAAGAGCGATGATGAGGGTTATATGTCTGCATTCACTAGTACACCCTCTCTCCTATCTTCTGTCAATTCATTCATTGTAGTGCATGCACCCTCACCCCAAGAAAATATCTTCGTAGGCGATGCTTTTTGGGTGATGTTGTATTGAATATTGGCCGAATCACCACCGTGTACCATCCATGCCTACACCAGCATTTACATCTTCACATGTACAGCTGCCTACACCAGCATCTACAGACACACGCTAAGTGATCATGCCTAGGGGCACGAACTCGTATATATTTCTGGTTTCATAAACACACATAATCCTCTCTTACATATTAGGAAGGGGTTTAATAGTGGTGTATGTGTATTTATTTATGCGTATTACTAATTATTGTGTGTTATAATAGATTTAGCAATCCTCAATGTGTTCGTGAAATTACAAAAATAATTAAGAAAAAGTTTGATCGTCCAACTTACTCATTTGCTAAAATGGACCCAGCTCTGAAAGAGTTATGGTTTGGAGAGTTTAAGGTACTGAGATCAAGTTCTTCTTATAAATCTTTCTATATTTTCAATTTTATCATGACACTACATTTTCAGTTTTATCATAGTTGTTATCACCATAACCATAAATTTGTAGAAACTGTACGCATGGGATTCAAAAGATGAATATGAAATTCATAGGCATTTCAATAAAAAACAAGTAAGCAATTAAAAGATATGTTGGCTGTCATTAAAAGGGGTCAAAGTAAGAAGCCAGATTAGATTGGTGTAGACATCTTCGAATAAATGAAGAAATTTTGGAGCACTAAAACTTATAAAGCAAAATGTGAAAAATCCAAGAAAAATAGAAGTTCTAAAGTTGAAGGAAATGTTCACATTTGTGGTTCCATACCCTTATCTGAGCACAAGGATAGATATGTAATCACAAAATCTATTTCTTTTTTCCTTTATTCATTTCACTTAATTATTTTTCTATATAAATATAGTCGTATGAATGACTTTTTCATTGTAGATTAAAGAATATGGTGTCGAGCCTACTACATCTCATTTATTTGTGATGACTCACACAAAAAAGGGCACATCAGAATTTATTGATAGAAGATCAAAAACTACGTACGTATGTACACATTACTTATCTTGTTGCAATTTTAATATTTATGAAATTTGCTTTCCTACCAATTATTCATTAGCTATCCACAACTTTTGCAGGATGAATTTCAGGTATTGCAGCACGTAGCTTCATCTCGAGAACATGAGGAGGGCCTAGTCCAAGAGGATGGAAGTGATTGCGCCCAACCCACACAACCAACTATTGATGATAGTAGTCTTTGGGTGCAGGCTGGTGGAGGCAGAAAAAATGGTCGTGTATGTGGCATGGGTTCAGAAGCTCATGTTATCCCTTCTCAGTCTATAGGGCCACCACCACTACTGTCGCCAATAGCCCATGCAGATATGTCAATTGGGTAATGAGGTGTTTAGGATGGTGCATGCTGCTATAGGGGACGCCATAGATAATGCCGTAAAAACCATCATTCAATGTGTGTTGCAGCGTACAGGAGATGAAAGATATGGATCAAGCGTTGCTGTTACACCTCCAGAATAGTCATACTAGAAACATTCAGACTTGTCTTTTGTTAGATATGAACTTGTGTTTAAAATACCATGTATATTTTTAGCATAATGTTCTTATAGTTAATGATGAATATTAATGCGAGTGCAATATTTTTTGTTATCTTTTCAATTTATGCAAGTGTATTGTTTTATTTTGATTTATGTATAAAATTTTGATAGTTTACAATATTAGGTTTTAATATTAGTTTTCTAAAAAATAAATATATAATCGACACGTTCGGTCAAAAATTTCGTCACTAAATCAGTTGGAATATCTGTCGCTAATTCAATTTTTTCTTGTAATGCATGCAATGCTCAAATATAATGCAGTGGCATATAAGCATAAAGGTGATACATAGACCCCATAGAACCATGCATCAAGCCCTGTTTGCCCATATAAGAAACCATACTCAATGCAGTACTCGTGACTTGCAAACCTAGGTATTAAAACAACCTAGCATGCCCGTGGCCATGCACATAAGTCTCATGGAACCCTTAAATGTGTAACCTCAAGCCTCTGCATGCACATGAAGTGACATGTACTGGGAAGTACAGAGACCACAAGCACTACCCACAATTGGGTCCAGCACACACATAAACCTATCTTCATTCCATAAAGGGTTGGAGAAGGAAACTAACTCTCTATGACCACTAGAACAAGACCCAACCGAGGCCTATCTGGATCAGCATAACAACTGACCACACAGACAAAGTCCATACCCACAGAGTTGAAAGGGAATAGAGGGCAGTAACATTCATATGGAAGAGAAGAGGGAAAGAAAACCCACCCGAGATGAAGGGGAAACCGAACATAGAAGTGAGAGAGGATAGAAGCTTGCCTGAAGTGAGAGTAGAATCGAACCCAAAGCTTGATTAGAACCCTTCTCCTTCTTTCTCTCTTTCTTCTTCTTTTTCGCTCTCAGCCGAACACTCTAGGAATATCTTTTCTTCTCACCCTCGCTCGGTTTATATAGACAAGAAGCAGAAGATAGTGGATATAAATCCATGGCAAGATCGGGTGCAAGGACTCCACCACCGACTAGAAGTGGGTTTGAATAAGGAAGTGGCATGGGAAGTCAATCTCAGAGAAACCCATCCCAGATGCTTAAAGGGATATTTGAACATGGAAGGACCTATTCGGATGCCAAGGCTACATATTCGAATATTAGGGACAAAAGCCAAGAGGAATATCTGAATACTCAAGCTCCTACCCAAATACAAGACTCATAGATTTCATAGGGTATCCGAATACCTCACATTGTATTCAGATACCATACACTTCCTAGAGGGAATATCCGAATAGCTACCAAAACTCCAAGCCATATCCGAATGCATCACCAAAATTATACCATATTTGAATGCAAGGCACCATATCTGGATACTCTAAAGCCAAACAACACCACATCCGAATACACAAGCCCCCATTTGGATATCCTTGCCCCTATATTCGAATACATCATGTCCCTATTCGGATATCCTTACTCCTATTCGAAAACCACAACCTAAAGCAAACCACACCCATTCAGATACCAACCCTCACAAGCTCATGCAAATGAATACCATATCACGTTAATCAAATCCCGCCCCATTAACAGGTTATTATAGCATGCCTTGGGCATCTCGGTTTATTGTGTAGTTGGTTTATTTCTATGTTATTTCCAACTACCAAGCAAAGTACATTTTAGCAAGTGGGGTAGAAAACTCTAAACATGTGTAGTTATTTTACTTTTTCACCTAATTGACTAGGGTTTCCATATTTTTATTAGTAATCCTATGACATAATCTATTTGTAAGATTACTATAGAGGATACCCATGTGTCTTGAGGTATGGTTATAATGGTGCTCTTAATGAGGTTCAAGTAGGTGATTAGGTTAGTCTCTAAATGTAGGGTTTCCTCACCAAGGAGATAAGTCCATGAGGTAATTATATATCTCATAGTTTCAAACAACTCCCTTTCTTCAACCATCTTACCACCTAAGAATGAGGGTTACTATATGAAGGAAAAATTCTAAACATATAGTTCGTTATGACACCAACTGTAACACCCTATATTGATGTATTGCAAAAATACCAACAATTTTCCTAAAAATAAAATAAGAATCACAAAGGATGAAAGATCAAACCTATTTAAAAAAATTTAGTAGAGACAAATGAGTCATATCATAGGGAAAGTAAATCTATACAACGGGTAAATTACATATTTATAAAAAGAAAATAATCTCGAGTTGGCAAAGTAACCAAATTGCCCTAGTTACTAAAATGACATAAATGTCTTTCCACGAGACAAATTCAATAATATACCTTATATTTTCCCTCACTCTACCTTCAAGAGCACCTATCAATGTTGTATATGTAGAATTAAATATTAAATCATTTAGTCAAGGTTCAAAAAATGGATTTCTCATGTATGACAGATGTAGTAGGTACCCATATACATGACCATATAGAGGCAGGTTAACACCAAAGTCAAATCATATTTTTCAACCTTTCACACTCAAGTTGGGATGAATAACACCAAATTCATCCAAATGAAATGACATCCAACCTTATATGTCACTCACTATCAAATGCCATGTATGCAATTTTCACATCATAAGTATGTCAACACATATGTAAGCAACATGAAAGAAATTAAGTAATTTATGGAGAGAATCACTCACCCATATTTTAGGTATATCACTACAAAAAAAATGGCATTTAGCGGCGGTTTCAAAACTGCCGCTAAGTCAGCCGTCGCGGAGCATTTAGCGACGATTTTCAACAATCGCCACAAATTATATTTTTTGTAGTAGTTTTTAAATCTTCACAAAATTAGTGATTTAGAGGCGGTTTTTGAACTGTCGTAAAAATTAAAAAAAAAATAATTTTAGCAGTGGTTTTAAGAACCGTCGCAAAAATTAAAAAAAATAAAATTTTAATTTTAGTGGCAAAAATTAAAAAAAAACTAAAATTTTAATTTATTCCAAGCGTGGGAGGCCAAGCTGGCCATTCGCGCCCACACCCAAAACCCACGCGCGGGCTTGTGAGCATGCCCTGCCGCTCGTACCCAAGCAAGCTCACGGGCACGCCTGGACCCTGCGCGTCACGTGACGATGCTGGAAATTAAATTTCTAGACTTTCTCTTCCCCGATTTCGAACCCGGGACCTCCCCTGTGCGCGTGTGCGCATGTAACCGTCTGATCTGCCAAACCTCCATATTATATATCCGTGCATATAAATTATATATGAATCCAATCACTATTTTCTAGAATTATATTTTATATTTTCTAATATAAATTAAAAATATTAATTAATTTATTATTTTTTAAAAGAATAAAGGAATAAATTCAAAATAAATTAATTGAATTAAATTAAATAAATTAATTGAATTAAATTAAATAAATTAATTGATTAAAAAATAAAAAGTATTTTATATATTTCTTAAAATTATTCAAATTTTATATATTAAAATTTTGTTAAATTACTTTTTATTTTTATTTTTTAAATTAAAATTTTTAATTAATTTTGTGATTAATTTAAATTAAATTTTAAATTTCTTTTTATTAATTTAATTTTTATTTATTTTCTTAAGTAAAATTCAAATTTTTAATGAATTTTGCGATGGTTTTTCAAAACAACCACAAATGTTAATTTAATTTTAATTTTAAATTATTTAATTATTTTTTAAGTTATTGACAGTTTCTCAAAAATCACTGCTAAATTCAATTTTTAGTCAATTTTGCGGCAGTTTTGAAAAACTACCGCAAATGTATTTTAATTTTAATTATTGTTGAATTTAGCGACAGTTTCTCAAAAACCACTGCTAAATTAGATTTTATTTTTTAATTATTTAATTATTTTCTAAATTTAGCAGTAGTTTTTTGAAAACTACAGTAAAATTAAATGTTTTAATGAATTTTGCAGCAGTTTTGAAAAATCGATACAAAATACCATATTTTCCGATGGTTTTTAAAATCGCAGTAAAAAAATTTCTGCAAAAAATCAATTTTTTTGTAGTGTATTTGTCTTATGCAAGTACGATATTTTAGATCCAGATATTGAAAGAATTTCAAGTCTTATTATTGAACTTTAAGTAAGGATCAATTTGGACTACTATATATATATATATATATATTTTAAATTTGTTGGACTTACTACATGCCACACATTGGTTTTCTTCCTCTTTCTATTGTTTGTGTAATACCTCAAGAGTCTATAGAATGGTAGTTGTTCCTTCCTGACCAAAGGGGGACAATTGGAGGCGAGGCACATGTAACACCCCACCTTACACGGGCGCATCACTATAAGGTAATTCCCAGGAATCTTTTGTTTTTTCCAAGTTCATCATGCTCGGTGATTTCAAGAACAATCTTCACATGCAGATAAAAATCCCGAGAACCCCAGTCTTCCCCGTTTAACTCACAAGATCAATAATCTTAACAACTAAACGAGACATATTATAACGCAGCGGATACATTAACATTAAAATACCGTGTCCTACCACGAGTTTCATACAAGGTATTTTTACACCTAAATGCGTATTACAAACTACCAAATGATAACATCATTATCTTACAACCGTTCATACATATACTAAGGTAAATACTATCACCTCAAAATGATATAGTGACTATCATTCTAAACACCATTGGCCCTTGACTGGCCACATCCTTGCCCTCGCAGCAATCCCTGGCTAAAACGTTGAATGTTCTAGGGGCATAACCCAGGTTAGATGATAAACATTTAAGTGATGGCATGAAATAGTATACTGAATGCATGAAAGACACACGAGTATGGCATATACACACCACAACAACATGCAACACGTCTAACTTGAGAAATCTCCCTAACATACTCAACTTCTTGTGAAAAATTCATTCCACATACCGGTGGGGTTGACCTTGCCACGATATACTTAATCCTCGGGTGCCCTACCGTGTCACCCGTTCACCTGGATTAACCTTGTCCCATTCTCAAGAAGACCCCATCCCGTCCCCCAAGGACATAACAATGACACGAAAACCAATGCCCCCTATGATATGAAAATAACACGCCATGCACTGACTCTTTTATAAGAAAAAATAGTTGATGCAATATACCACATATTCAATATGCATATGATGCCACAAGTACATAAGCAAAACGCATATGTATAACATCCCGAGTTCTGGAAGGTATGACCGTTCACTTAAACTCGTTCAATCACATGCAACCTAAGTTCGGGAAGGTAAAACTGCTCACCTGAACCCACTACACACACACCAACACACTTCCAAAACAAGGGTAAAACTAGAGTCAAACCACTCACCTAAACGTATTCAGATTGCCTCGATCCTCGTGCACGACCTCGATTTGTGTGCTAAATCACAAACACTCGCGCTTATACTCAACCTTGAGCCACAACACTCACTAAACACCATATTTAATTAAAGAGCATCAAAATCTATTTTTCCTCAATTTTCCATAATTTTCTCTATTTTTCTCCCAATTTTCTCCTCGATAATTTAAAAATAATTATCTCCTCCAACTTTTTTCCAAATGTTTCAACATGATAAATCCTAAAATAATTTAAGAAAAATATTGAAGTGAAAACTTGAAATTACTCCTGTCTCATGCGCCCTCACGCGCTCAGCGTGTGGCTGTGCGTGAAGTGTGGTGCGTGCAGCTCACACGCCACCTTCTTATCTAATTTCCAGTGGCCGACAATGGCTCGGATGGCCGATCTAAAGGTACCCCCTTGAAGCCCTCAGCAAGTCGATTAGGATGGCACCGATTGGCGGCCGTAAGGACACCAGAAAAGCCCTTGAATGGGTAGTTGCAAGTCCAGCCTTGGCGTCCGCCTTACGTCTCCGGCGAAGCTCAAAACAGCTTCAAATGTTCACCAAATGCTCTCAAAATCTCCAGAAATGCTCCCCTCAACTCAAAGAACAAAAGCCCTCTAACCCCATTTCTCGATTCAAGCTAAAACTTGCCCAATTTCCTTCAATTTTTGCTTGAAACCCTCGACTTTCAACCCCTGCTTTTACTCATTTTCTCGATCAAAAATCACCAAATCTTGGTTGATCTTATCCTTTAGGCACTAGATCTAGCCTTTAACACACTCAAATAGCCCTAAATCATGAGGAAAAACCTTCAAAAATCTTGGCTAGATTTTTGGTCACTTCCGCCATAAATTTCAGTCACATATTGACAAATTTTGGCCAATGGCCACCACCCAACACCTCCCCATGTAGTATACCACCCTCCCCAGCCATCCCTCGGTCGTCCCATCGCTGAAAATAGAAACCATGTGCTGTGGAAGGCGGCAACCATTTTTTGTGGCTTGTGTTCACACTACAAGTTTGATTTATTACACTTCCACCCCCTTGGTTTCTTCCAATGACATTCTACGCTTTCCCAAGCACCCTTGATCTATCCAAATATACCACTAAGGCCCACAATCTTCGTTCACTTCATTTTATCCTTGAAATTCTCAAAAAAAAAATTATTTTAACCTCCCTTGGGCAAAATTAAAAAATTACACTTTGGCCTTGTTGATCGTTTTGACCTTAAATCTCTTCGTTTTAGCCTGAAATTGCTCAAGGGTTGTTTCATATATAAAATCTAAGTCCTCGATACACTCCTTTGACTTTTTGAATATTCCCTACGTCAATTCAATTTTCTCAGCCTGGTCGACAGTTGTATCAAAAACTGTTCCTGATCCAATTTCTTTTAACACTTAAAATCATGCCTCGAATCACTCACTAATACCATCCCATTTTTATTAAGCATCTACAGTCCGGGGTACTCCCTTCGGTCGATTCGGTCGCTTAAAATCGTGATAGTGTACCCAATAGCCTTATTCTTTTGATAATTCCATTTGTACCCTTCACCAAATACCATTTATACCCTTCAAGGATTTCCCGAGTATTAGAGCACGGGCTCCTGCGATGGGTCCATCTGGGGGGCGGCTGGCATCTGCAAGCACTCCGACGGTCGAGTGAGTAAGAGAGTAAAAAGAGCCAGTGGCTTTGAAGAGAGCTGGTTGATATAGAAGGAAGAGATGTCCTCTTTCATGCATGAGACGTGCGTTTCCAGGTGATGGGACTGGCTATCTGGGGTCGGTAGAGGCTTACAGGTGGTAGCATGGTAGCGACGAGACCCTTATTAATGTGGATGGGATTCGCCATTAATGAGGTTGGGATTTGAGATGGCTACGCAGATATCTAACAAGAGTTGCAATGATGCCGTGGCAGGCTAGCGCTGGGCCAAGGTTGGGTTCAAAAGGAATACCAGTATACCAGATTGGTCCGAGATTGGGCTTAAGGAGAGGGCCAAGATTAGGCTCGGACGGTTCACATCCCCCCAGGTCAGATGCTAAAGTAACGAGCATTCGAGCTAGAAGAGGGGAGCCTGAGTAATTTTTGTTGTGTGCGCCATTTTTGGACAGCTGGATTAGGTGGGACCGAGGCAGTCAGTTGAGCCGATTTTGTTTTTACTGGGGTGACAACTTTGGAGTCATTTTGAGGTCTGCCCGAGACGAGTAAGCAGGGCAATATTCTTTACGTGCTGGTTTGTCGCACGTGACCTCGAGATTCGAGAGTGCACATTCTAGAAGAAGACGTTAGTTGGGCGTCGTCCAAGTACGAAAGGTGGCTAGCCATCGTGAATGTGTGTCGGCAAGGTCTTGTATTATCGAGACTCGTTTGGAGTACAGTCGAGTTCCTACTTATGTATGTTGTCGGCGTTTGGGAAGGAGAGGTCGTGCTTTCCCTAGTGAAGCTTTGGGTGTGTTTTTGGGGTTTTAACTATAGCTTATACTCTGATTCTTGCAAAGTGAGGGTCGAGCCTGGCGATGAGATGCTCCTTTGAGGTGTACACTATGATGGACTTTGGGATATTGGGTGTCGTACAAAAAAGGTGCATCGTCGTAGGCGCACACGACAGCTTCCGATTCCCTTGGAAGACTTGCATGCTCGACAGATAGGTGGTGTGCCCCTAGCGTTCTGCTAAAATGTTTGATGGCATTTTCTTTCTTTCGGATGCGACGTGCGAAACAGTTTAAAAAGTGTGCCCTCTTATTTCTACACTCCTCACTGTTTCTTTCTCAAAGGCACGCTGTTCTCCCAATCTTTCTCACAAATAGAGGCAGTTCCTTGCTTTAGTAGAGAAATGTCGAAGGTAGCCCTATTAGTCATCAAGGGGTCATTAACGGCGATGCCGAAGGAGGCGTTACTATCCTGATCGTTGGTCTGACATCCTCCATTGCCAGGCCTGCGTTTTTGATTGCTCATGATGAAGAACAACCACCGGTTGAGAAGTGTCAGAGGGGCACCGAGGGGGCTGAGTCATCCATTGGGGCACCATCTGAGTGTGCCCTCTGCCTCTGGGAACCGTCAGGCGGTGTACCGCCGAGTGAAGGATCGAGTTCTGGGGGTTTTGGCAAAGTACCGGGCGGCAGAGTTTGGATTCCATTCGGAGGTCGCTGCCCTTAAGCGATCGCATCGATAGGAGGTGGAGCGTATCCAAGAGATGGCAGAGAGTGAGGCGAGGGAGAGGGTTGTTAAGGAGACGACTAACTTGCATCAACAGCTGGAGGAGTTAGAGGCGTCACAGACTCGTTGTCACGAGGTCATGGGCTGTCTTATCCGCCAGCGCGAGGATGCCAGGGTTGCGCTTCATGATTTAAATGTGGAGGTTGCCCATCTGCAGGTGGCGCTCGGGGCTACCCAATCGATGGCGGAGGCTAGCAGGACTCTGGTGTTAGATGTCTCAGACGAGTACCTAGATGGCTATGAGGAAGCTCTTCTACACTTGCGGACTTTGTTCCCTAGCCTAGACTTGCAACCCTGCAGGCCGTACATGAGGGTTGAGAGCGACCGTCTTGTGGACTCGACTGAAAGAGTGTGGGCCAAGGCTTTGAGGGAGATTCTCGAGGTAGGCCGAGTTGGAGAGGGTGCTACCGATGATGCTGAGCCCCTAGCTGAGTTAGGCTAATTTGCTGCTTTCTTTGGTTGTAGCTACATAGGCTTTTCAACGTTTTCTCATTTTTATCTGGTCTCATGGTATCATGACTTTTGTTGTCTTTTAACTTACCATTAGTAATGGAACATCCTATTTTTCGTCCTATTTTTCCTTTTTCGCAAGGCGTCTTCTTTGTTTCTTTTGGGCATAGAGTACCTTTTTTTTTTTTTTTTTGGAGAACGTGGTAGCTCTTGATTGGGTTGGCGTCTACTTTTAGAACTTGAGGTGCCAACTTTTAGGTTTGGCAGACGATTGGGGGGGCGGGAACTGCGTACGTGGTGCAGGCTTCGAGGTTATAAATGAGGCGACTTTCTGGTGTCGAACGTATTACAAGGACAAAATGCTTCATCTTCCGAGCATTTATCAATACGCGGGAGGGGTTGATTGGCCAAGGTAGGATTTGTATTTCGCTTTCCGAGGTAGGATTATGGCATCATTGATGGTGTAGTTTTTTGGAGCCTGACTGTATTAAATGTTTAGGAGACGGTGAAGGGCTTCTGACCGTCGGGCGATTATGCTTATAAAAGGAGAGATGGTTTCGCTCCATGCCATCCTTACTGGCTTGCGTCTTCATTTTAGGAGGCTAAAGAGATGTGGTTGGTGTTCTATAGTGGGAATTTGTTGTTTGAGTAGGGCATTTTTGTCAGTGACCCAGCAGATGGTAGTTTTCTGAGTGGTATGGTAGGGGCTGAGAGGTCTACGGTTGAGTGTGTTGAGACTAGGGCAGTACCAGGATGGGTGAGACATGTCGTGCCTAAAATGGGTGATGTGGCTTTCTCGGAGCTTACCTTCGGTGGAAATATCTTATGTTGCCATCCAAGGGCTTGGGCCACTAACGTCGATATTATCTGGCTAGGGTTGGGGATCGTTTGCCAGCTCCAAGGTTGAAACTTGGAAATGCTGGGGTCACCTAGGCGGTGGATCACCCCGTATTTTCATCAGGAGCAACGATCGTGCTAGCAGAATCCGACCCCCTTGAGGGCAGGATGCCAAGAAGTACAAAAGGGGTCCAGCCATTCTTAGACAATTCACGAGTAAAGCGATTGCTGATGATCTAGAGGGGTGCAGTCATTGCTTGACCGTGTTTTACCAATTTGGTTGTCTTTTGTTAGATTTCCAAGCACTTGTATCGTGCGACAGTTGTAGTGTGATAGGCAACTATAGCATAAAATTATCATAGACATGAGGTTTGTAATCAGATGTAAAAATTTTTGTAATGAAATGTAAGTGTCTTCCGGGTACCTTGTTTCCTGTTGTGTTTTGATATAAAATATTCTGGGGTCGGATCAAGGGAAGCTCGAGGTCCGCGTGCATGTCTGTTACAAGGCACGACTTTGGAATCAGACTAATGGAAGCTTGAGGTCCGGCGTGCCAGTCTGTTACAAGGCATGACTTTGGGGCTGTGCTTGAGGTCCGCGCAGGGCAGACTGACCATGTCGGTCTGGGTCCTAAGTACGGTTTAAAGGAGGATCGAGTCTAGCTCGAGGTCCTGTGCTCCTGTCTGATACAAGGTATGGCTCAATAGGGGTGAGGAAGGCTTGAGGCACCTAGAGCGATGACGGGGTTGTGCCCGAGGTCCACGCGGGGTGAACTAACCATGTCGGTTTGGGTCCCGAGCATAGTTCAAAGGAGGACCGAGTCTAACTCGAGGTCCTGTGCGCCTGTTTGATATAAGGCATGGCTCAAGGTGCTTAGAACGATGACGGGGCTGTGCCTGAGGTCTGCGCGAGGTGGACTGACCATGTCGATCTAGGTCCCAAGCACGATTTAAAGGAGGACTGAGTCTGGCTCGAGATCTTGTGCTCCTGTCTGATACAAGGTGCGACTCGATAAGGACAAGGCAGGCTCGAGGTGCTTAGAGCGATGATGGGGCTGTGTCCGAGGTCCGCACGGGACGGACTAACCATGTCTATCTGGGTCCCAAGCACGGTTTAAAGGAGGATCGAGTCTGGCTTGAGGTCCTATGCGTCTGTCTGATACAAGACGTGGCTCGATAAGGCCGAGGCAGGCTCGATGCGCCTAGAGCGATGACGAGGCTGTGCCCGAGGTCTGCATTCTTTTGAATTTACTTCATAAAATATGGAATTTTTTGGCATACCTTATTATTTCGACCTGCTTTAGTAGCAGTTTACCTTAGTGTGTCTTTGTTTGGGATATGCACCATGCGCGTCGAGGTTGTAGGTGACTTACTCTCACGTTTAATTGAATAGGCAGGGCTTGTTGAGGCAGTTTTCGGTGTGATAGGGAAAAAGTGGGACTATATTGGGACTCGTCAAGGAATGCCAAAGAGGAGTCCATGTTTCTGCTTTTTGTGAAGTTACGACAAGTAATAAGTGGAAGTAACTGTTTTTATTTAGCCAGGAACATAGTAACAATGGGTCCCTAGAAGTATGGTTACTTGGTTGCGGTGTGCCCTTGCTTTCTTATGCCACAGATTTATCTAGGTAGTAGTTTATGTTGCTAGTATTGGTCCTAGTGTGATGCTTGTGTCACAAATGGCTTGTTCTGGGCAGGAGTTTGGCTCTTCAAAGTGGGGCCCTATTTCAGGCCGACATTGGTCATCCACTGATTGATTTCGTTTTTCCAATTCCATCATGTGCACAATGGAGTGCGGGTCTCAGCCATTTGTCCTTGCCACTTGATCATTGTTCTCGGGAGCGTTGCTTCCCCTGCCATCCTTACTGGGCCCTAGGCTTCGAACCCTAAGAATGTTGTGGTAGCATTGTTGAGCCTCTTTTTGGTCAGCGTGAATGGTTCCAACCTCGGTGTCTGTTACCGAGAATTTCATGGCAAGATGGGGAGTAGATACTACTACGCCCAACTTGTTGAGTGAAGGGCAGCCAAGCAACGCGTTGTATGGTGTTTGGCAATTAATGACTAAGTATCGGATGTAGATTGTCTTAACGAGAGGGGTTCCGAATGAAGTTAGCAAGTCGATGTAGCCCTTGACTCCTACCTGTTTCCCTAAAAAACTAATCAGATTTCCATCGAATGGTCTTAGTTCTCATTCGGGGATCCTTATATTCTTTAGGGTTGACAGATACATCAGGTCAGCCGAGCTGCCATGATCTATGAGGACTTTCTTCACTAAGAAGTTGGCGATGACGACCGAGATCACCATGGGATCGTCGAGGTTTTTATCGATGCCTTCAAAGTCCTCCTCAGTAAAAGAGATTGCAGGGTGGTGGGGAATTCTCCTTAGTCTTTTCTCGACATTATCTATTGACATTACTGCTCAGAGATGCCTCTTTCTTGTAGAGCTAGACTCTCCTCCGCCTGCAAAACCTCCAGAGATGGTGTCGATAACCCCAGTTATCGATTTTTTGGGAGGTGGTCCGGTGTTTTATCTATCGTCTGTTTGGTGCTGCCTTTGAGGGCTACAGCTCCTCTGTCTTCCCAAGTTTCCTTGGGGGGACCATCTCTGGTCATGCTGATAGACGTATTGGCAGAGGTAACCCTCTCTAACTAATCGCTCTATCTAGTCTTTTAGGGTAACGCACTCTTCGGTCGTGTGCCCGAACATGCGGTGGTAATTACACCACTTGCTGGTATTTCCGTTGCCACGAGAGGACCGTTGTTCGCTGATATCCAGGAGAGGGATGACCTTGGTGTTGTAAATTTCTCAAAAAATTTAGTCTCGCTTTGTCGTGAGGGGGGTGTACGTGTTGTAGTATAACCGGGGTGGCTCAAGGGCCCGAGGTGGTTCTCTTCGTCCTTTGTTGTGATCTCGGCCTTCTTGGTTTCAATTGGGGTTCCTCATGTGACTGTGTTGATGCCAGGGAGGAGGCCCGGTGGGGGGGGGGCTAGTTGAGGCTATATTTGTGGCTTGGCCTCTGCGCGTCGGGTGGCCGAGGCTTCTTCCATGTTGATATACCCTATCGAACGTGTCCTAAGGTCGACCAGGGTGGTGGGGGCTTTCGGGCCAGTGAATCAGCGAAGGGACCCACTCTCAATCTAACAGTAATGGCATGTAGGGATACTACAGGGTTGAGATCTTTAATCTGGAGGGCCTCTTGAAAGAACCTGTTCATGAACACCCGTAGCGGCTTGTGTTTTGTCCTGTTTCAAGTTGATAAGACTGGTCGAGGTCCTGCAGTGGGCTCGACTAGTGGAGAAGTGAGTGAGGAAGTGGGTGGCTAACTCGGAGAAGTCGTGGATGGAATTCAGCTCTAGGGATGGGAACCATAACATGGCCTATTTTCTCAGGATGCTGGGAAAGGTTCGACACATGATGGGTCCAAGCTTCCGCTTATCAACATGGCGACGCTGAAGGTGGTGGTGTGATCCTGGGGGTTAGTGGTGTTGTCATAGGGTTCTAAGATGTAGGGAGGGTGGAAGCCATCGGGCAAGGGAACAGTCATGATGAACTCGGAGAAGGGATGGCTGTGAGAGTACAGAGATGTGGAAAGTGAGGGAGCTGGGGTGTGAGTAGCCTGGTGGTGCTGGTGGCGACTACCCTCGATGTCGCAATCATCTCACTCGTTAAGCTAGTCACACTGTTAGTTTTGTGTTAATTCGGCAACTCGGTTCTGGAGCAGCTCGACTGTCTGGAGAATGACCTCTATGACAACCAAATTTTGTGAGGGGTGACCGGGGTCGTTTGGCTCTTGGGCGAGAGTGCTTTTGGTTCGGACCATGATACAGCTGCGGGGAGATTGGTTAAAAGGCTTTTTGCGAGCTTGTGGGGTAGGTAAGTTTTACTAGGCCAGGTAAGTTTTACCAGGACTCACAATGGGTGCCAGATATTCCTTCCTGACTAAAGGGGGATGATCAGATGCGGGGCACGGGCTTCGGCGATGGGTCAGTCCGGGGGGCGGCTTATACCTGCAAGCACACTGACGGTCGAGTGAGTAAGAGAGTAAAATGAGTCAATGTATCAGTAGGTCAGAGATGAGAACATACCTTGGTTCTGAAGAGAGCTGATTGATATAGAAGGATGAGATATCTTCCTGCATGCATGAGACATGCATTTACAGGTGATGGGACTAGCTATCTGATGCAAGTGAAAGCTCCTAAGTGGTAGCATGGTAGCGACGGAACCCTCATTAATGTGGATAGGATCCACCATTAATGAGGATGGGATCTGAGATAGTTGTGCGAATATCCAGCGAGAGTCACAATGATGTCGTGGCAGGCTGGCGCTAGGCCAAGGTTGGGTCTAAAAGGAATACCAGATTGGGCAGAGATTGGGCCTGAGGAGAGCGCCAAGATTGGGCCTAAGGAGAAGGCCGAGATTGGGCCTGAGAAGAGGGCCAAGATTAGGCCTAAGGAGAGGGCCGAGATTAGGCTTGGACGGTCCAGTAATATATATTGAGGATAAGAAAAAAAGGAAACAACACCAGTTGGATACATTTTGGGTTGAATGTAGGCAAATGACTCCTAGGTTAAGCGTGCTTGAGCTGAGGAAGCTCAAGGATGGGTGACCCCTGGGAAGTTCGTGTAGACTCATCAGGGTAAGTTATTCTACTCCTTCTTATCGCTCGATGTGGGATGTTACAGGTGGTATCAGAGCCAACCCATGGAGAAGGCGGTCTGATAAGGGCGGGGAGTGGGGTTGGGGCACTATGGCCTGAGCAAGGAGCCACTCCTGGCAGGCTTCTAGGATGGCAACTATAACGCCTCACTTTTCTGAGCGTTAAATAACTTAGGAATTTTGAGAATATTTTTTTTTTCCCAATATAAACCATTTCCCGACAATGCCATTTTACCTTCCCAGCATACTAAACAAGAATCAATAAACTAAGACAGGTAATCATTATAAATGCAGAAGCTTAAAATCAAAACCTAATATGGTACATAATCAATTCACTTTATAACAATATAAGAATTTATACCATTACATCATATCTTCAAAAGCCTTAATACATAAATTCATGGAGACTTGATTCCCGAGACAACATCTAAACACCCTAGGTGCAATCAAATGATACCTCAAATACATAGCCATTTCCCAACTCATCTAAAACATATCCGGATAGACAAATTATTGGAACCACTTGCTGAATCATCGGATACGTCACCCCATGCCATCATATCTCAACCTGCTCTTTACCTAAACTGCAAGTCTCAACTGGAATGTTGAATGGTCCAGGGGTATAACCCATTAGAAAACAAAACTTCTAGTGAGGTCCAAAAACATATATATATATATATGAATGCATAATGCAATAACGTGAACAAACATTCGCCTTAGTGTAACTCCCCTGGCCCACAAGCCCAGCATGGAATCCTACGTAGAATCTTGGCACCTTCGACAAGATAATCCTAACGTTATTCCATCAATTGCCCTTGGGGAATTATGGTTACACTCTTAGGGTGACATCCAATTCCTATGCACAAATATCAATATAATAATATCGTGCCATGCAAATATCACGACTTTTCATACAATATAACAAAACGAATCATATCTTTCATAATAAAAAGTTATATCATATAGGATAGGATAACTCACATTTTCACGAGATTCGGAATACCTCGAAAGACATGCATCACCTTGATATGCATGTCCAGCCTCAATTTCTGTGCCAACTCTCGAAAGTTGCACCAATCAATTTTCCTCGAGCTCATAAATCATAAAAAGCATATTTAATCACTAAATACCTCAATATTCTATTTTCCTTTATTTTTCTCATTTTTCCTTCTAAAAATCTAAATAAATACCCTCGACACTATTTTCTCAAATCTCTTTCCACAACAATTCATAATAACTTATGAACATCAAGAGAAAATTATTGGACTTACCCGGATGCTGCGTTTTCATACAAAACGAGGCTATTCGGTGTGAATACCGAGACATCAAGAAGGCAAACACCAAAACTTTTTGCACAAACCCCCATAAAATATTTTTCTTGAATTTTTGAAATTTTTTTCCAAATTTTTCGAACCACCCACGTGCCCGCACGCGCCCCTACGCTCTAAGGCGACTAGCAGCGCGTGCCAGCCACACACAGGTCATCTTCTCCGACAACGACTTGCCGGCGTTGTAGGATGACTCCACCACAATGATCTCCTTAACCAGTTGATCATTTTGGCACGTCTTGGAGCTTGAACGGAGCACGAAAAGGCCGTCAACCGATCGTTTGAAGTCTCAGATCGACAGTCCGCCTTCCTTTTTCCGACGACCTTCAAAACACCATTAAACCTTAACCAAAATATCTCAAAATGCACAGAAAGAATCCTTATCTCATGGGCAACAAAAGCCCCTTATTCCCATTGCTCAATTCGTTCAATAAAACCCTCAATTTGAAGCTTCATTTTTCTCTATTTTTGGTCATCGCTGAACCCCTATTTATAGGCATTTTCAAACCTTCAAACACTCGAGATCGACCAACCTATGTGCCTTAGAGGTTAAACCTTCCCTAGATCAACCTCGAATTGAATTTAAGAGACCAAAATCGCAAGTGGCAAGTGCTTGATCGCGCGACCATAAAGCTGGTCGAAAATCCTTGAAATCCGGCCACACCGGTGGCCGTTGTCAGATCTTCCTTTACAAAAAGACATCCCCAACCATTTCTCGTGCAAACCTAGTGGCTTTCGGCGACCCCTCGTGGCCTGGTCAGATTCCATGGCCAAGATTTTTATTTTTTTGCACTTTAGTCCCTCCAATTTTGGCTATTCTCACTTTGGCCCATTTCACTTAACCCCTGAGCTTTCCATAATTGCTTTTAAGACCCTTAAGTCCTAAAACATCTATTTAACTCTCGAAGATTCCAAAATAACATTGTTTTGGCCTCTCTCTAGCAATTTTGAAAAACTGCACTTAGGCCCGAATCTTCGTTTTGGATCTAAATTCTTTCGTTTCTACCTAAATCCACTGAAGGGTTGTCCTAATTGATGAACCGAAGCTTCCCAAGGCTTCCTTTGACTTCCTAGAAATTGCATTCAATGATTCAGTTTTACAGCCTAAATGACAGCTACCTTTTAGTTGTACCAAAAATCGTTCCCGATCTAATTTCTTTTGATACCATAAATCATGCCTCGAGATGCTCATTAATATCACATCATTTTTCTTTGGCATCTCGGCTTCAAGGTACTCCCTGTAGTCGATTCGGTCATTTATACGATAATAAATTACCCTTATACCCTTAATTTATCTGAAAATTTCCTTTTTACCCTAAGATAAAATTACTCTTGAGTCCTTTAGAATTTCTCGAGTATTACAGCAACCTTCAAAAGGGAGAAGATCTGAGAACAGTTGTAAGGTCGCATGATGAGCACGTCTGTGCTCAAGGGGGGGAAGAATGTAATACCCCAAGAGTTTAGAGAATGATAATATATATTAAGGATAAGTAAGGAATGAAACAACACCAGTTGAATACTTTTTGGGCTTAATATAGGTAAAGAACTCCCGGGTTAAGTATGTTTGAGTTGGGGAAGTTCAAGGATGAGTGACCCCCTAAAAAGTTCACGTAGGCCCATCAGGATAAGTTGTTACGATCCTTCCTATCGTTCGATGCAGAATGTTACAGTTTGTCATCTAATTGCTAGAGAAGTTTAGATCTTCAACTAGTTGCTAGAGAAGTTTGGATTTTCAAGTTTTTGGGCACCATTTTCTACCATTTCTTTTCTACCTTCTATTACCTTTACCTGCCTTCAAAGTGCCATGGAAGTGATTGGAAATTTAGAACTTCATAGATCTGAACAAAATTTCCTTGACTCCAACTTCTAATGACTCTTCAATTTGTCCCTCAAATCTAGCCTAATTTTTTTTGGCTACCAATTGATTGCTTGTGTCTTTTAGAGAAAAATCCCTACCTTAAATTTTGCCAAAACACTAGAAAATGGCTTAATTTCATTGAGGAATCCTTGATAGTTCGGCCATAACAGTGCCCTTTTTATAAACCTTTTCCAATCACCCAACTTCTCAAATCAACCATTAGAAGGCCTATAACTTATCGGAGCTAATAAGGTACTTCAGTACCCTAGTAACCCACCATGGGGGGTTGTGCCATCATTGGTTGGTGTACAAAGAATCCCACCATTTGAGAATTTTGAATTCTCACTTTGGCCCCTAAGTTTTTCCTACAATTTTCATGTATTGCAAGTCTCATTCACTTCTTTCAATGGCGTCATTCTAAAATTGCATTTAGGTCCCTATCAATATTTGGATTCCTCTACAACCCACTAAATTTGTAAATTCCCTCATTTGGCCTTGTCTTAATTAATAGTTTTGAATTCCTCTTGAAATGACCATTTTGCCATTTTATTTCATACATCCATATTTTTTTTTGGCATATATTGTCTTAGAATTAAAAATGGGTAAATAGTTTTAGGGTATTACACAAGATATCTCCCATCCTGGTCTTTGATGTATTTTATTTTGTCTGTTAGGTTGAGATCTTGCTTGGTTTGCTCTATTTGTGCTACATTCTTCTTTTTTTTTGTTTGTGTTATTTTTATGCCAGTTATGTTCTAGTTTTCTGTTTTGTTTCCCCTTCAAAAGCTTTTATCCATACGAGGCCTCTTGTCTTGACTCAGGCCTAGCTATGTCCTCTCTTGAGTTATTCTCAATGAATTTTCTTATTTTGGAGTTGCTTTTTTATTATTTTTTGTTGGGTTTTCAAGCTCATTTCTTAAAATAATAATAATAATAATAATAATATTTTTCATTTTGAAAGCATAATTAGAAGATTTCGTTTCTTAGACCAATTCATTGAGAAACGAAAAAAAGGGGTCATCAAGTATATGTAAAGGTTTTATCTTAAGAAAATTCTATTTGCAACCATATTTTTTGTTCTTTGTAACCAATGTAAAATAAAATATTAGATTTTACTATTTACAACCACATTTATTACTTTCTGCAACCATTTATATTCCAAACATACTCTCCAAACACCATTTTTAAAAAAAGACATCCCACGCACATCAAACCTCCTCCTCCTCCTGTTTCTTCTTCTTCCTCAGACTACTAGAATTATTTATTATTATTTGTTGTATTATTATAATTATAACTTTTCAACGTGTATTATTATTATTTGTAATAATATTTTATTTTAGTATTTGCTGTTAAATTTTATTTAAATTAACTTTATTTAATTTATGATAAAATGTCATAAATTTAATATAAATTTTAAATAAATATAAATAAATATAATTTTACTATGATTTGTATTTAACTCAAAAAAATTAAAATTAAAATAACATTAATTCAAAAAAAAATATAATATTAATCAAAATATTTAGGTCACGCTGATCCAGAATAATTTATATATATTTGAAATAATTTATATATAAAATTATTATATATATAGCTATAATATATATGTATATAATATATTATATACATTTGCATAATATATGTATATAATATATATGTATATAGTTATAATAATTTATATTATATACATTTGCATTCTCCCGAACTCTGAGGTTCGGGAGAATGGATAGTCTACATATTATATTATATAATATAATATTATATTAATTATATAATATGTTATATAAGTGAATTTCGAATCTCAGGGTTCGGGAGAATGCAATTCTCCCGAATTCATAGTTTCGAGAAAAATAATTTTTTCTGAATTCATGGATTCGAGAGAATTGATTTTTTCCAAATTCGGGATACTTACCGAATCCTAAGATTTGGGGTTCCTTGAACACCCCGAACCCCTGGGTTCAGGGCATCCCCTAGCCCTCGAATCTTAGGGTTTGAGGGCATCCCCAACTTTGAACCCTGAGGTTCGGGGCATCCCCTAGTCCCCAAACCCCGAGGTTCAAGAACATCCCCCAACCCCGAATCCCAAAGTTCAGGGCATTCTTTAGCTCCCGAACCCCGGGGTTCAGAGACATCTCCCGAACCCCGAGGTTCAGGGGCATCTCCCAACCCTGAATCTCGAGGTTCGAGGCATCCCTTAGCCCCTGAACCCTAGGGTTTGGGGTGGGTTTCAAGACGTATTTTTTATTTTTTAATTAATCTTATTTTTTTAATTCATCCCTCGTCTATGTATACGTAAATTATGTGATTGAACTAGTGATAGACGTTGTAAATTGTGTTGTTTCTTGCTGAAACAGGAATACTCGTTATCTTCTTCGTTAAACTCTACGTAAATAATAGTGGATAATAATCTTCCATCGCTAGTAATAATTACTGATAGTACTGGTAATTGGTTATGGCAATGAGAACTGCCCTGAGCAATGTTTGGTGCTGAATAATAGTGGTTGCGTAATGTTAAGTGTTGAATAATAGTAGTTGTGTAATGTTCAGTTATAATTGTGGGTGAGTAAAGTGGATGTGGTGATCGTGGTTGAGAAAATGAGTGAACGCGCTTGAAGAGTAATAATGATAGGTGGTTGAGCGTCAAAGATTTAAATGAAGGGCAAATATGAGTTTTTATCTTAGGGTATTTTAGGAATATTAAAAGTGGGTTATGAAAAGCAAAAATTATGATTGCAAATAGAATTTCTCTTTATCTTATTATATTTGATTGATTTTAACAAAAGAAGAAGAAGAGAGAGAAGAAAGCATATCATAATAATTTTTAAGTATAAAAATGTCATCATATCACTTATTAATATTTCTAAACAAAAACTTTGTAAGAATATCATTCTCCCTCGTCAAAACACAATATTTTTGATCTCATGTTCGTGTAAAATTTTGTTATTAGCTTTTGGTTATTAAAAGCTCATCTCCTAAGACATCCAACATTGACAATAATTATAAAATCACTATCTTTTAAGACACAAATGTCTTGAATTTGAATCGAGAAAATAATTTATTTATAAAAAATTAAATTTTAAAAAATAATTTATTTATAACAAAATTATTTTTTTAAAAAAAAGGAGAAAATTACATATAAAGAAAAAACTCGCAACTAACCCGGAGAGATCTTATGGAATGAAAACGTCTTTCTTCTTCTTTTGTCAAAATTGGCTCTCTCTCTCTCTCTTGTGCCCGCAATTACAAATCGGTTTGGATTGGAGCGGGTAAGAGAACGGCCCACATTTGCAAGCTCCAATTGTTAATTTAGTAGTTTATGGGCCGCCCCATTTATAACCTCTCATATATATATATATATATCAATGAAATGTCCTGCACCCCATCCAAATGGGCCAACAAACTGACCAAAATACCCCCGCCCTCCCCCCTACGGTTCAAGTTGAACCACCCGTTTCTCTGGGCATAAACGATAATACACACTCTGCCTTCGTGGCTGTTAATCAACTGTCCAAATGGGAAACGAACCAACGCTCTGAAACACTCTCTCTCCAACACCCAGAAACTCACTTCTTACTCTCTGTCTCTGAAACTCACTCTCGCTCTGTCTCTCTCCCTGTCTCTCGCTCGCTCGCTCTCTATGATCACCTTCAGGGCTTCAAGCCAGACCTCTGTGCCATTCTCTCAAAGCTTCACCATTTCCAAGCCCCACACCAAATGTGTTGTTTATTTTCAACCCTTCCTCCCTTCTCTGCGCCACAAATACTTTGTCTTCTCCTGCTCTAGAGACGCCCATTTCATGAATGGCTTCAACCATGCCACTGGTTTCAGACACAGACCACCAGAAGAAGGCGGCGAGAGAACGGTTAACTGTGAAGTGGAGGTGATTTCATGGCGCGAGCGCCGAGTCAAGGCCCAAGTGTTGGTTAATTCCGACATTGAATCCATGTGGAACGCTCTCACCGACTACGAGCGGCTCGCGGATTTCATCCCCAATCTTGTTAGCAGGTAAATCTCAAAACCAGGGATGTGAGTGTGATGTGTTTCTCTTGATTTTTGAAGAATGTTGAGATTCAGTCTTTGAATATGGAGAATTTCGTCAACCAATATTGAAATCACTTCTCTTCTTTTACATCGTGCCTTGATATTGCGAGTAATTTATGCAGTAATCTTGCTGTTTTTGTTTTTGAATAATTGATCTGAGATATTTGAATTGATCTTTTCTTAAAATGACTTGATGTTCAGATAATCTACATTTTGTGTTTTTGATTTCAACATACTCAACTTAAAATCTTTGTTCTAATGTGCCCCTCCATAACTTTAGTTTAGTGCTCATGATTTCTTGTTTCATTCACCAAGGCTATATCTCTGATAATTATGACTTAAAATCCTTATTTATTTGTGATTGAGTTTTCAAATTTAACCATGATTATGATTTTGAATTTGACTGTGATTATGATGTTGTCAAATTCGATTTTATGTGAGATTTATCTCATTTGGAGGAATATCCTCATGCATCATCTTCTAATCAAAATATGATTTCCTGTGTTCATCTATAGATGATTTTAGCTCCATAAATAGGTGCTTAGATCACATGAAATTAGACACAGGGTATGTGTGCTAATATCACTTTTGTACTATCAATATTTGGTTAGTGATATTTTGTTCTTTCTGCCTGTGATTTTTTTCGATTTGGATTTTCAACATTAAATTCTGTGTTCGTGTATGGTTGATTGGTTTGATTGTTAGTTTATTTTCAATCCAATTTCGCAACAAAGTGGTATCAAAGTCGTTGGATCAAACCATCACTGTTTGCAAATCTTAGTCGTTGATCTGATTTTTCAGCATCATCATCTTCTTCTTCATGCTGGGTTTCCAATTTACCCGACCACAGTTGCCATCACCGTTCAGCCGCCGCCGCCGTCCACTGTGCCCACTGCCGTCGACCCCCACAACCATCACCGTCATTCGAACCTTCCTGTATCGTGGCCACTTCTGCGTTTTTCTTTCTGTTTGGCCATCTATCCACCACCGTCTGTGCAACCTTCCTCCCTCGTGTCGTTGGCCACCATCGGTCAATCTTGCATCGCCGGTAGTCTGGTTTTCTTCCTCGCCATCGTTGACCGCCAGTGTCAGGCGCTTTGCCTTCAACCATCGCCGACTTTGTCTAGCTCGTCGTTAACGGCCCCCAACTTTGGTCTACCGCCATCGCCCGCCACCAACGATCGTTTGCCTCTCTCCTCCAACTAACGCCTTTGCCATCGATCTTCGGTCACCATCTGCCCATCCTACTCTTGGTCAGCCATTGAAGTAGCAACCAAGCTTGCTGCCCAGATCTTGGCCCATCTCACCCAAATCTCATCTGGATCTGGTCCGACCCAGTTAACCCATTAGGCCAGATCTGACCTGCTAGATTCGCCAGACAGATTCAGTTTGGTTTTTGCCCTGATTTGGCTCTGATTTGGTATTTTTGATCCCTTTTTCAGTTAGGTTTATTATTTAAATTATTTCATATTATTTGGGGATATTTAATGACTTCATTGAAGTACAATATTCCTTTGTTGGACCGGAATATCAGATTTTTGCTATAGCAGGTTAAGATGTATGCAATTTTGGCACAAATGGATTTAGTCGATGCACTTTTGGGCTTTGAAAAAATGTCACAATCATGGAGTATTGAAGAAAAATAATGTGAGGATCGTAAGGGCTTGTCTCAAATACATCTGCGTTTATCGAATCAAATTTTGTAGGATGTTTTGAAAGAAAAAACCACTGTCGCTCTATAGTTGAAACTGGAACAACTATGTATGACGAAGAGCTTAACCAGTAAGTTGCATCTGAAGCAAATATTATATTCTCATCGAATGACTGAAGGTACGTCTATTGAGAATCATTTAACAGTTTTTAAAGAAATTGTTTCTGATTTGGGAAGTATGGAGGTTAAGTATGATGATGAGGATTTGGCTCTAATTTTGTTATGTTCTCTATCGGCCTCATATTCAACTTTTAGAGACACCATACTCTATAGTCGGGATACTCTCACCCTAAATGAAGTTTATGATGCTTTATTCTTGAAAGAAAAAATTGATTAGCAGTTATTAGGGACTTTTGAAAATCAGGGAGAGGATCTGTTGATTAAAGGGAGAACACATGATATAAGTTCTGGTGGTAGAGGGAAAAGTAGATCCAAGTCCAAGAATAAAGAAAAAGTTTGTAATTACTGTAAGAAGAAAAGGCACATAAAGAATGAGTGTTATGAACTGCAGAACAAACTTAAGAGACAAGAAACTGACCAGAAAGGAAAACAACCAGAAACTTCAGGAAAAATCAATGTTGTTGAAAGTAATAGTACTGATGGGGAACTTATGGTGGTTACTAATGAGATTACTAAACCTAGTAAAGATTAGATTCTCGACACAGCATGCACGTTTCATATGTCTCCTAATAGGGATTGGTTTTCGACATATAAAACTTTGAATTCTGACGATGTGTTGATGGGAAATAATTCTTCTTGTAAAATTGTTGGCATTGGAACTGTTAAAATTAAGATATTCGATGGTACTGTTCGAACTTTAACTGATGTTAGACATGTTTCCGATCTCAAGAGAAATCTTATTTCATTGAGTACTCTTGATTAGAATGGGTACAAGTTCATTGGTGAAGGTGGAGTTATTAGGGTTAGTAGAGGTGCTCTTGTTGTGATGAAAGGTACGAAACAGTACGGTCGATTATATGTTCTACAGGGTTCTACCATTACAGGTGATGCTTCTATTTCTACTTCTTCTTTATTTGATACTAATCTCACTCAGTTATGACATATGCGTCTTTGACATATGAGTGAAATAGGTATGACTGAATTGAGCAAAAGAGGACTTCTTGAAGGGCAGAGTATTGGAAAATTGGAGTTTTGTGAGCACTGCATCTTTAGTAAGCAAAAATGTGTCAGATTTACTAAAGGCATTCACAATACAAAAGGTATACTGGACTATGTCCATTCTGATCTCTAGGGTCTAACCAGAGTACCCTCTATAGGTGGTGCCAGATATATGTTGACTTTCATCAATGATTTTTCTAGGAAAGTCTGGGTATTCTTCTTGAAACAAAAGACTAAAGTTTTTGTTACTTTCAAGCAGTGGAAGACTAGGATTGAGAAACAAACCGACAGACAGATTAAGCGTCTCCGCACTGATAATGGTTTAGAATTCTGTTAACGTGAATTTAATGATTTCTGTCGAAAAGAAGGAATTCTAAGGCATTTAACAGTTCTAGGTACGCCACAGCAAAATAGTGTACCTGAGCAGATGAATAGAATGTTGATGGAAAAGATATGGTGTGTCTAATCCATTTAACGTTGATGGAAAAGATAACAGTTCTAAGGCATTTAACGTTAATGGTTTATCTAAGTCTTTTTAGGTCGTGACTGCTTATATGGCATGTTTTTTGGTTAATTGGTCTCCATTATTCGCTATTGACAAGAAAACTCTAGAAGAGTTATGGTCAGGTACTCCTGTAAATTATTTTGATTTGAAAATTTTTTGATATCTTGCATTTGTTCATGTTGATAATGGAAAATTAGAACCAAGGTCTAAACGGTGTCTCTTCCTTGGTTATAAATCTGGTGTTAAGGGTTATAAACTATGGAATCTAGAAGCGTCTAAAGTTGTGATTAACAGAGGTGTTATTTTTTATTAAATTGCTATGCTTTGTTGTTTGTCTGCAAAAGAAATTAACCTTATAGGTCATCAGAGTTCTGATATTCAGGTGGAGCTTGAAATCGACAAGAGTCAGACATCTGAGCCATCATCATCATCTCAAATTAAGTCAAGCCCCAAGTCAAGTCCAGAAACAAGTGCCGATCCATCAAGTTATTGTATTGCTAAGGATAAACCTAGAAGAAATATGAAACCTCCTCAAAGGTATGCTGAAGCTGATCTTGTTGCATATGCTTTGAATGTGGCTAAAGATATTGACTGCAGTGAATAGCTTTCCACTTATTCTGAAATAGTTAGTTGTGCTAAATTTGGGAGATGGATTACTACAATGCATTAAGAGATGGAATCCTTACACAAAAAAAATACTTGAAAATTGACGAAACTACCCGAGGATAAGAAAACAGTTAAGTGCAAATGGATATTCAAGAAGAAATAAGGTACACCAGGAGTTAAAAAAGTGAGATACAAAGCCAGACTCGTTGTAAAGGGATACAGTCAGGTTCCAAGTGTGGACTTCACAGACATTTTTTCCCCAGTTGTGAAGCATAGTTCCATCCGGGCACTACTTGGTATTGTGGCTATTCAAGATCTTGAATTGGAACAGTTGGATGTTAAGACAACGTTTTTACATGAGGAACTTGATAAGGATATGTATATGCAGCAACTAGAGGGTTTTGAAGTTCCAGGCAAAGAAGACTATGTGTGCTTGTTGAAGAAGTCTCTATATAGCCTAAAACAGACTCCTCAACAGTGGTATAAAAGGTTTGATTCCTTTATGATTAAGCACAATTTTAATAGATGCAGTTATGACAGTTGTGTCTATTTTAAAAGGAACATGAACGGGTCCTTTATATATCTACTTTTATATGTCGATGATATGCTAGTAGAATCGAAAGATAAGGACGAGATAAAGAGATTGAAAGCTCAGCTCAACAAAGAATTTGAGATGA
The DNA here is from genome assembly GCA_036245055.1 of Diospyros kaki. Classification (NCBI taxonomy): domain Eukaryota; kingdom Viridiplantae; phylum Streptophyta; class Magnoliopsida; order Ericales; family Ebenaceae; genus Diospyros; species Diospyros kaki. The sequence continues at coordinate 32,845,829 of BSEG01000016.1, read as the reverse complement.
AAGATTTGGGTGCAGCAAAGAAGATACTTGGAATGCAAATTTCAAGAGACAGGAAGACAGGTAAATTGTATCTAAGTCAAAAGGGATACGTTGAGAAAGTCTTGACTAAATTCAATATGTAGAAGACTAAACCTTTGAGTACTCCGTTAGTTGCACATTTTAAGCTTTCATCAAACTTATCTCCTCAGTCAAATGATGAAATTGATAGGATGTCGAAAATTCCATACTCTAGTGCAGTGGATTGTTTTATGTATGCTATGGTTTGTACACGCCTTGATTTGGCTCATGTAGTGAGTGTGGTTAGTAGATACATTACTAACCATGTTAAAGAACATTGGAAGGTAGTCCGATGAATTCTTAGATATTTGCGTGGTACCACTGATGCATGTTTACAGTTCAGAAATACTAGAGATGGAGTTATTGGTTTTGTTGATTCTGATTTTGCAGGTGATCCCGACAAAAGAAGATTGCTTACTAGGTATGTGTTCACCATTGGTGCTTGTGCTATCAATTGGAAGGCTACCTTACAGTCCACTGTTGCCTTATCTACTATAGAAGCAGAATATATGACAATTACTAAGGCCATTAGAGAAGCTGTTTGGCTAAAATGGTTGATGGGTGAAATCAGTGAAGATCTTCATGACAGTACAATTTATTGTGACAGTCAAAGTGCTATTTTGCTTATGGTGAAGTTACTATAAGAAAAATCAACACTCATGACAATCTTGCAGATATGTTGACCAAGTCCCTTCCTATTACAAAGTTTGAACATTGCGTGGATTTGATTGGTATTCATCAAGGAGATTGATTCTCCATGATTTCATTCGAAGAAAAAATTCTGAATAATTTCGTTTGTGGATTTAGAATCAATGTGGAGATTTGTGATAATTATGACTCAAAATCCTTGTTTATTTGTGGTTGGGTTTCCTAATTTGATTGTGATTATGACTTCGTATTTGAGTGTGATTATGATATTGTCAAATTCGATTTTATATGAGATTTATCTCATCTGGAGGAATATCCTCATGCATCGTCTTCTGATCAGGATATGATTTCCTGTGTTCATCCATAAATGATTTTAGGTCTATAAATAGGTGTCCAAGTCACATGAAATTAGACACAGGGTGTGTTTTAATATCACTTTTGTACTACCAATATTTGATTAATGATATTTTGTTCTTCCTACCCGTGGTTTTTTCCGATTTGGGTTTTTCACGTTAAATTCTGTGTTTGTGTGTGGTTGATTGATTTGATTGTTGGTTTATTTTAGATCCAATTTCGTAACAAATCATTAGCAAATAAATATACAAAGTCTCATTTTCTTGAGAGCAAAGAAGCAATGGATCACTTGTAAATCCTAGACCTTAACAAATTCTATTCTGGGTAGGGATGGCAATTTTTCCCTAACCCATTAGGGGCATGTACTTGGAGTGAGGCCAATGTTCTTTTGACTGGGTTTGTGGAGGGGATCTAGATTTCCTTGAATTCTTTTGTTTGGGACGACACACCTTGCTTTGTCCTTTCTTGACTAGTACATATATACCTTATATATTTTTAGGGCTAATTTTTGCTGCAATCTTTACTTTTTATTTATAAAATCTCATTAAATCTAGTTTTGGGACAATTTTATGATAATGGGGTGGGTTTGGGGATTCCCTTGTTAAGGACAAGGATGGGGTTTGAATTTCTTACCCCAATGTAATATTGGCAGGGAATAGGAGGGAGTTTGAGTTGTGGTATCACTGTCAAGAATGGGGTAAATAAAACCTGGCTCTGCCTGCCCGATTCATTACCATTCTTACTCCTTTATTCACTTAGTCTATTCATTTTGACAGTTAGGAATAATTAAAACTTAAGGCTTCTTCTTCAGTCTCTTTGCTAGAGTTCATATTAAACAAAGAGATAGAGATACCTAAGAGATAGAGGTGATTAATAAACTGTAGCAATAAGTTATAAAAGGACAACTTTTTTGTTCTATCTTTAATATTCTATATATATTTGGTTGTATCTCTAATTTCATTATTTTAACATGGTATCATAGTGGGTTGATCCAATCTCATCTATGCCATTCTATTATTCTCCATCAACTCCTATTACTTATCATTTTTCCATTGAACCACTTGGTTGTGCTAAGAAAACATGTTACAACATTGATGCCTAGTTTTATCATTTATGACCCTAAACTTTGATCACATTGTTGACTCTTGCAGTTGAAAGTAGAGTTATTTATGCTACAAAATCATATTATGGTGGATGTGGTTTCCAACTCTTGTGAACAACTTTCAATTTAGATTCAAGATAACATTGTAGATTGGTTTTTTTATTTTCCATTTTTTTCTCAATTTCATGCACCAGATTTTCTTTTTATCTCAGAGAGAGAGAGAGAGAGAGATGAGCATTTGAATCCGTTCTTATCTTAAGAGGAGCATGTTATAGTTTAAATTAAAAGAGAGAGAGAAAACTAAGAGACTCAATACGAGAGGGTGGTAGGATCTGCTACACAAATGCTAGACCTCCAACCATCTCTATCCACAACCATATCCGTTTTTAAGTAGGGGATTAAGATAGGATTGAGAAATCTAATTCCACTATGACTGTGATTTGGTGCCTATAAACAGGTAGCTTGGATTACGGTTTGATGAACCACTCCCAATAATTTGTGGAGATAGATATCTAGATTATTGTAGTTGTGTGTCTCGTATGTTCCACAACTTGATGACCAAAGTTCTAGTGTGTGGTGCAACCAGTTATTAGAAGCTGTGAGATTAGTTTGTCTTGATTAGTAAATTATCCCCTTGTGGAGGGATTATAGATGTACATTGTTGAGCCTAACCACATTAATATTTTGCATATTGTTATTTTTCTCATTTGTTTTCTATTTATCGTTCTTGGCATGCACGATTCTATCCTAACACTTTGCCTCTTTTACTACAAACTCCCTCCATTTCATCCACTGGTCTTATAGGTCCACCAATCACATATTGCACTTCTTCTCACATTCCAAACTATTGCAAGTGCATCTCCCACATCTTATCATCAATAGGTCCCACTCAAACCTTGGCTTCTATCCATTCAATTATAGTTCTATATGAAGTTGAACTGAGTCAAATGAAATAATGTTAAGTTTCTTTCTCCTATGAATACAGGCTTTACAGATGAATTTATGTTTGTGTTCTCTATCCTTCTATTCATCATCTCGACTTATTATTTTAAATTCTCATATTCAAGGGCTTTTGTTAGAACCAAAAATCTGCAGTCATAATCTTAAAAAATTCCCTTGGTTTCTAAAACTGAATTTCTTCTCTCCCCCCTTCCCTTGGTTCTGCATATAATATGAAAAGATTCATCTATACTCGATAATGTTTTAATGATGATTTGTAGCTTAGCTCATTTGAAGTTGGATGCATGCAAGACTCAGAACTACAGCCAACTTCCAAATCTGTCTACATGACGTTTAGTGAAAAGGCCTCTGTATTTATTTTCCATTAGCAAATTTTTAAGATCCTAATGTTTTATTTATCTGCAAAAACATTTATATTGTTAGCCAAAAAGAGGATAATGCAATACATTACTGGACATTAAATTTTGCTTATAAAAATATTAATTCTTAAATTTCATTAGATGAACTAACCTGCTTGTGATATTAAATTGTTGACTACCTACTTTTCAAGAAACTTTTTCTATTATTATTTTGTCCCAAACCATTATTAAGTGGATACTTAAGATGTTTCTGACTGAATTCTGTTTAATTAGTCTCAAAAGATAGATTGCATTGAGATTCTCCAACTCAATTTTTCCACTGGAAACTTTCAATGCTGTGATTTCTTCTGTCACCATTTGACTGGGTTTATGTTACTTGGTTGTCAGTGGGAGAATTCCTTGCCCACATCCTGGGCGAATATGGTTAGAGCAGAGAGGTTTGCAACGAGCATTATATTGGCATATAGAAGCTTGTGTTGTCTTGGATCTTCAAGAACTTCAGAGATCAGTAAGCCTTTTTTACCTAAATGGTATGTGAATATGAGTATGCTACTGCTAGGAGTGCTTCATAAAAAAGATTATCGCCTACTCTGTGTGTGGGTTTGGGTGGAGGGTTGCTTGTATGTCCTTTTCTTTCTTTTCCTTATTTTTTTCTCCTTCTCTTTATTTCCTTTTTCATTAGAGACATCTTTTTACTTTTAGGCTATTGATGAGAGCCTGCAAAGAGGTGCTTGAGAATTTGCCAAGCAAAAAAGAAGCATTTGTGACTGAACATTGTGAATATGCTAGCTAACTTTGGGAGGAAGATGGTATATGAAAGTACCTTCAGCAGACAGAACAATAAATTAGTTTGGTTGACATTATTTTGATGTTCTTTTCTAATCAATTTACTTCCAAATTTGTTAGGATTTTTAAGTGTTGGCAAATTTTGTAAACAAAAAACTTTGCATAGTAATTTTTCAATTCATGTATCAGACAGGATTTGAAATGGCTAAAGTCAAGATATAAGTTTTCAATAATATTAGGTGCAAGTGACATCAAGTTTGGAGTGCAATTGAAGAAAATTGAAAAATTCAACTTGACATATGTTGTCTGGCTTATATTTTTTTCCTCCCTTTATTGTTGCCTGAATCCCTCCTTTTCATCTAAAAATTTGATATTTACTCTGTCTATTTATTTTAACACCAATTCCTCCAAAAAACGTCCCTATTCCACTGTTTTTTTATTGTTATTAACTTGAAGTAATCTAAGCTTCTTGCCAAGAAAAGAAACTTGGCGAGCCAGTTATAGAGTACCCGTTGCACAATTTGTTACTAAATCTAAAATATCTAGTTTCTTAAGCTGCATATTTTAAAACCAACCCTAAATCCTCCACTCTCTAACAATATAGGCAATGATCAAAGGTATATTGCAAGCAATCAAAAAATGATCCTCCCAAATGCCCGAAATCAGGAATCTGTCTAAATGAAACGTATACATATTCTCTTTCAAATTGGACCAAGATAAAGGTCAACGTTCCAAGGGTAGATCCGTTCACTTCAAACTCAACAGTTGATGAAGTCTGAGAACATTCATTGCACGATTTACGGCTACCAACCTTTCCTTTCCTGTGGGAATTTTATAATGTTAAATCCCTGCCTAAACCCCATGATTCCATCCAGAGAGAACTAAAAAACAAGATAGCTCTTGCCACGGTCCAATTCTATCATCCTCAAAGTTGGGACCATAGACTCCACTAGAATTCCGTATCCATCTTCAGCAGTTCTAAATTTACATGAGAGGCTTTTCCTTAAGTTTTTTTCTATGATAATACTACCTGCTGTCATTTTAGCCAAACTATAGGTCCGATCTAACCTACTACTGCTCTGAAATATAGGGTGATTTGCCATGCTAATGGAAAACAAAGAAACAAAGAGTAAAGAATGTAACTTATCCACATTAATATAACTGATGGTTATATATTAATCCGAAATTCAATACAAGAACCAATTTAACTCAAGCTTTGTAACTCCAAAAGATTAGGGAAAGCCAAAGGTCTCCAAACTTTAAGACCCTATCAAGGGGAAGAGGTGGGTTCCAAAGGTTATATGTAACAAATAAATATGTATTTTAAAATAAGATTTATTTATAAGATCCAGCAAATCACAATGTAGGCTGTTGGAAAGATGATATACAATTGTTGTGTGTCCTACACACTGATATTGAAACGAGATAGGGTTTTGGGGTGAATGACACACTAGTCACATTATTCTTTGGGATATAAATACAAGATTAACTTCCTAATTTGGATGTTGTAAAATAGAAATAATCCCTAAACTACAGGTGAATCTCATAACTATAGGAGAATACAATAGGCAAGATAATAATAGAAAACTTCCTAAGATAATGAGATATCAATCCCACTAATCCAAGATTCTTCTTGCTAACTTTCAAACACTCCCTCTCAAGCTGGTAAATAGATATCTATCATTCCCCGCTTGCCAATAAGTGATTTGAATCCCAGTCTTGGCATGGTCTGAGTGAATACATTTGCCTCTTGACTGGTTGTAGGAAGATAAGTGAGCTCTATTCCTCTATCTTCGATCTCCCTTTTTATAAAACTTCTGTTAATTCTTACATGTTTCATCCTATCATGCTGGATTGGATTATTGACAATACTGAACAGATTCTGTTCTAAGGGTATAACACCCGAGAACTTCAACTAAGTTTGTAGAACTCAAACTTGTTAATTGATTCAATGAATAGAAATCTATTTATACAGGTTTCTAAGCTATCTAATCCTAATATTTAGGAGATAATATGCAGCAATAAGATAAACCATAGCAGAATTTAAACAATAAACAATAAAAGATAACAATCACATCTATTCCTATTATTTCTCCTGATTTCTAGGAGCTTTAATCTTCAAACTCTCTGCTTATCTTTCTAGCACTTTAGCAGTCTTCTTTATCTCTTTGTAGCACTCCTATTTCACTCAGGACTCTCCAACACCCCCCCTCAAGCTAAGGAATAGATATCTCTCATTCCTAGCTTGTTGATGAGAGTCTCAAAACTTGATCTCGCCATGGATTTGGTGAGCACATCTGCTTCCTGTTCTGCTGTAGGAATATATGTCAATTTTATGTCTCCTTCTTCAATTTCCCGTTGGATGAAACTCCGGTCGATCCTGACATGTTTCATTCTATCATGTTGTACTGGATTGTTAACAATACATATAGCTGATTTACTATCACTGTAAAGCTTTGTTGGCTTTGTTAGTGGTAGTTGTAGATCCTTCATTAATCTTACTAACCAAATTAGCTCACAAATTCCTTGGGCAATGGCCCTGAATTCTGTCTCAGCACTGCTTCTTGCCACTACAGATTGTTTTTTGTTTCTCCATGTGACTAAGTTGCCCCACAATTTTGTGCAAAAACCTGATGTAGACCGACTGTCCATCACTGATCCTGCCTAATCTGCATCAGAATATCCTTCAGCCCGCCTTTCATTACTCTTTTGAAACAATAATCCTTTACCTGGTGTTCCTTTTAAGTATCTCAAAATATGGTATACTGCTGCCATATGTTACTGTGTTGGAGCATGCATGAATTGGCTTATGATGCTCACAGAATAAGCTATGTCAGGACGAGTTAAAGACAACTAGATTAGTCTTCCAACTAGTCTTTGATACCTTTCCTTATCCACCTCAAGATCATTATCTCTTTTCACATATTTCCAGTTTCTTTCTAGAGGAGTGTATCTTGGTTTGCATCCAATCAGTCCTGTATCTCTTAGAAGATCAAAAGTATATTTTCTTTGAGATATTATCATACCTTCCTTACTCCTTGCAATTTCCATCCCCAAAAAATACTTCATTGTTCCCAAGTCCTTTAGCACAAATTCTGCCTTTAGCTTTTGTTTTAGGGCTGTAATTTCTTGAACATCATCCTCTGTGACGATTATATCATCTACATACACAATCAAAATGCATCTTTTTCCATTGGTATGTTTGATAAATAAAGTGTGGTCAGCCTTCCCTTGCGTGTAATCGAATTGAGTCAAAGTAGAGCTGAATTTTTTAAACCATGCTCTAGGAGATTGCTTTAAACCATAAAGAGATTTATGAAGCTTACATACCTTGCCAATCCTCTCTTCTTTCTCAAACCTGGGTGGAATTTTCATATACACTTCTTCTAATTCTCCATTTAGAAATGCATTCTTGATATCAAATTGAAATAGCTCCCAATCCAAATTCACAGCAATAGATAATAATACTCTAATGGATTTTAATTTAGCAACCGGAGCAAAGGTTTCTTCATAATCTATTCCATAAGTTTGAGAGTAACCTTGGGCAACAAGCTTAGCCTTATATCTGTCCACACTTCCATCTGAGTTGTATTTAACTGTAAACACCCATTTGCAGCCAATGATCTTCTTATTTTTCGGACTATCAACCACTTCCCATGTGTGATTGCCTTTGAGTGCCCTTATTTCTTCCATCACTGCCTCCTTCCATTTAGAATCAGCTAGGGCTTCTTGGATGTTTCGAGGTATATTCACTCCATCCAAAGTAGTAATGAAGGTCCTAAATTTAGGAGATAACCTGGAATATGTCAAGTAATTGGAGATTGGATGTTTCACACATGATTTGATGCCCTTTCTTATAACAAGAGGAAGATCTAACTCACTGTTAGCAGCCTTATTTTCTCCCTCAGTTGCTGGACCTTCCCTTGGTTCTAACAATTGGCTGAGTTAAGGAGCTGAACTTTTACTTCGCCTTGAATAGAACTTTATTGGTTTTTCCATGTTCAAGTCTTCTTCTATATCAGTTTCCATAGGTCCAGCTGGGTTTAGAGATTCATGAGAGGGAGGAATGCTCGGACAGTGAGGCTCAAATGAGGCTGGCTGAGAATAATCAGCAGCAGTTGTTGGATTTGAATCGTTATTAGGAATGGGTTGAAGGATTGGGAATAAAATGGGCATAGGAATAGTAGGATCCCAGTGGTTGTCCTTCATTTGAGGTGTGGTATTTGAGTAGTATAACTCATTCTCTACAAGGGTTACATCACATGAGATAAGAACTTTTTGTGATGTTGGACAAAAGCACTTGTAACCCTTTTGAGTAGGGGGATACCCAATGAATATACACTTTAAGGCTCTTGGTTCAAGTTTATGACGATTTGGACTGGTTTGGTAGACATATGCTACACACCCAAATACTTTGGGAGGAAGATTGTTTAGAATCCGAACATGAGGGAAGATGGATGTAAGGTTTTTCAAGGGGGTTTGGTATTTTAGGACTTTGGAAGGCAGCCTATTGATGAGATAAGCGACTGTTAAGACTGCCTCCCCCCAATATCTATTTGGAACGGAACTTGTGAACATAATGGATCTAGACACTTCAAGTAAGTGTCGATTTTTCCTTTCATTAGGTATACCCAGCATAACCTTGTATGGTCATCAATGAATGTTATGAACCATCTTGCACCATTTAGGTTTGGAATTCTAGCTGGGCCCCATATATCACTATGAATCAAATGGAATGGTTTAGATGGAGTGTATGGGTTCGGTTGGTAAGTGCTATGAGTTTGTTTGGCAAGAATGCAATTATCACACTTGAGTAACAACTTTTCTTTATTGATAAATAAATTGGGGTACAAGCGTTTCAAATATGGAAAACTAGGATGACCAAGACGTCTATGCCATAATAAAATTTCAGAATCTAAGCTAGCTGTAAGAGAAAACCTATGTGGAACTTGACTAGGATAATCCTTGTTATCAGAAAGCCAATAAAGTCCATCCCTCTCCTCAGCACTGCCAATCGTCTTCCCCGAGAGTCAGTCCTGAAAAACACAATATGAAGGAAAAAATGTCACAATGCAACCCAAGTCTTTTGTTAATTTGCTCACTGATAGCAGACTATATTCTAAGTTTGGCACATATAACACTGATTTGAGCAATAAATCAGCCACATAAACACTTCCCTTTCCTTTTACCAATGATTGTGTTCCATCAGCCATCAAGATATTTAGCTCCTTTTCTTCAGTCTGAAAAGTATCAAGTGTGGCAGTAGATCCGGTCATATGATCGGATTCCCCGGTATCTACCACCCAACAGTCCTTATTTATCTTTCTAGTGGTCAAAGACAAAGGTTGATTACCTTTTTGTGCCATAGATGCTGAGTGACTTGGTGCAACATCCTCTGATTCTCTTGTAATGTGAGAGTTTTGTAGCAGCTTCTGTAGAAACTCAAGCTGATCATGAGTTAGACTCATACCTGTTCTGTTTTCACTATTAGGAGCACTTGTTGTTGCATAGGCTGATCTCTCTTTCTCCTTCTTAGACCTAGGTTTCCAGTTTGAGGGTTTTCCATGCAACTTCCAGCAGGTACTTTTGGTGTGATAGGGTCGGTTGCAATGCTCACACCATTGCTTCTCCTTAAAATTATCTTCCCTTTTTGTAGTAGTAAGGGCTGATCCTGAGTTATGTTCCGTTGTAGATGGAAGCATTACTCTTTTTCTACTCTCCTCCCGCCTTACTTCTGCAAACGCTTCTCGAAGTGATGGTAATGGTTTAATGCCTAGAAGTCTGCCTCTTACCTCATCCAAATCTAGATTAAGCCCTTGGAGGAAATCAAAAATTCTCTCCTTTTCCAGCATCTTGCTGTGCTTCTGGCTGTCTTCTGCACACTTCCAGTTAGGATCATAAAATAGATCCATCTCTTGCCATAACTCCATTAGGTTGTTATAGTATTCTGTCACGCTGAGGCTGCCTTGCTTGGTGGTCCAAATTGCAGCCCTAACCTCGAAGCATTGGGCTGTATTTTCAAGATCGGAGTAGATTTCTTGAACCGCCTCCCAGATTTCCTTTGCCGTTTTATAGAAAAGATAGGGTCGACCTATCTTTGGCTCCATAGAATTGATGATCCAAGCCATCAGGATTGAATTCTCTACCTCCCATCTTTGATAATCTCCTGAATTTTCTGGTGGTGTTGGAATCGCCCCGGTTAGGTAGCCATATTTTCCCTTGCCTTTTATCACCAAGGTTACGGATTGAAACCATTATCTAAAGTTTCTCCCGTTTAACCTATGTTGGGTGATTTGCAAGGTATTGCTGTCCAATGACAGGGTGTTGTGAGACACCACAGTCGTTGGAATTGAGGATTGTTGAAGAGCCGAACTATCAGATGACTCCGCTGCAATTGGAGCTGTATTCCCACGGCCTTGCGGATCCATCTGTCTTTGATCGTTAGGCTAGATAGAGCCGAGCTCTGATACCATGAACAGATTCTGTTCTAAGGGTATAACACCCAAGAACTTCAACTAAGTTTGTAGAACTCAAACTTGTTAATTGATTCAATGAATAGAAATCTATTTATACAAGTTTCTAAGCTATCTAATCCTAATATTTAGGAGATAATATGCAGCAATAAGATAAACTATTGAAAACTGCAACAAATAATGAGAACAAAGCTGGATTGGAAGAACTCGGAATTCCAAACCCTACTTCCGTCACAATATTTGATTATACCATAAGATGTTTAAATAGACTAAAGTCCCTAAAATCTAGGAAATTTAAAATACAAACAAACTAATTTAAAATACAAATACAACAACATATTAAATATCAAAACTTCCTAAACTTTAGAGAGAGATAAGATCTTATCTCTTCCTAGAGTTTAGAGAGATAGGATCGAGATTATATTTCAACACTCCCCCTCAAGCTGATGAATGAATGTCTATCATTCCAAGCTTGCATATTAGATCTTCAAACCTCTTGGTTGCCAAGCCTTTTGTGAATACATCAGCTACCTGTTCTTCAGATGAAACATGAGGGATATAGATTAGACCTGCATCCAATTTTTCTTTAATGAAGTGTCGGTCTATCTCAATATGTTTTGTCCTGTCATGTTGAACAGGGTTGTGTGCAATGCTTATAGCGGATTTGTTGTCACAAGCTAACTCAATTGCTCCCTTAGTCTTTATTTTCAAATCTTCTAAGATGATCTTGAGCCATAACAATTCACATATTCCGAGGGCCATAGCTCTAAACTCTGATTCTGCACTTGATCTAGCCACGATACTCTGTTTCTTACTTCTCCAAGACACTAGATTCCCACCTAGGAATACACAATATCCTGTGGTCGATCTTCTGTCAGTGATAGATCCAGCATAGTCTGCATCAGTAAAGCCTTTCACATCAATTTCCCCACCTCTTTTAAACAATAGACCTCTACCTGGATTAGTCTTGAGATAGTTCAGTATCCTCCTTACAGCTTGCATGTGCTCCTCAGTTGGATTATGCATAAATTGACTTATAAGACTGACAGCAAAGGTAATATCTGGTCTAGTATGAGAAAGATATATTAATCTTCCTACTAACCTTTGATACCTACCTTTGTCAATTGGTTGACTCTCAGGATTTTGCCATAGTTTTCCATTTGGTTCCACCGGGACACTAGAACCCTTACCTCCAGTAAGCCCTGTTTCAGCAAGTAGATCCAAAATATATTTACGTTGAGATAAGAATATACCATCTTTAGAATAGGCTACTTCAATGCCCAAGAAATATTTGAGGATACCAAGCTCTTTGATTTCAAACTCTTGGGCCAGATTCCTTTTTAATAGTAGTTGTTCCTTCTCATCATCCCCTGTCACAATTATATCATCCACATATACTAGTAGGGCTGTAATTTTTCCTTCTTTCGAGTGCTTCATGAAAAGTGTATGGTCACCTCGGCTTTGATTATATCCCATATTTTTCATGGCTTTAGAAAACCTCCCAAACCAGGCCCTTGGAGATTGTTTGAGTCCATATAGAGCTTTCTTGAGCTTGCATATTTTTCCTCCTCTATCTCCTTCTTGAAAACCTGGAGGCATCTCCATGTATACTTCTTCTTCTAAGTCTCCATGAAGAAAGGCATTTTTAACATCAAATTGTTGTAATGTCCATCCAAAACATGCAGCCAAAGAAATCAAAATTCTTACTGTTGCCATCTTAGCTACTGGAGCGAATGTTTCAAAATAGTCTATGCCATATGATTGAGTGTATCCTTTAGCTACTAACCTGGCCTTGTATCTGTCCAATGTTCCATCAGCCTTGTATTTTACATTAAAACCCACTTGCAGCCTACTGGTACAATCCCCCTCGGTCTTGACACAATTTCCCAAGTCTGATTTTTGTTTAAGGCTCTCATCTCTTCCATCATGGCTTCCTTCCAATTCTGATCTCTTAAGGCCTCTTCTACTGAGTTAGGAATGACAATTGAATCCAAAGATGTTAGGAACCCTTTGTGGTTTTGGGACAGCCGATGGTAGGACACAAAATTGGTTAGAGGATGTTTGGTACAGCTTCGGATACCCTTCCTAACAGCAATAGGAAGATCTAAATCATCAAAGTTTGGGTTAGAAGGATTAGAGCAATCTGAAACAGAAAGTTGGGGTTCTGAAACAGGAAGCTGGGATTCATTTTCTGGAATAAAAGATTGTACAAATTCCTTACCTTGACTAGGATCAGATGGTGGCACTTGCTGTGATTCCAGGATGGGCTGTCTTCGTCTGAAAACATAAGGAGAACCTTTAAATCGGCCTGATAACTGCTGGAGCTGCTAGCTGGATTTTTAGCCTGATAGCTGCTGGCTGGATTTTTGAGGAGAGGTAGAACTGGGATAAGGAGATGGAGAGGAAGGAGATGGAGAACTGGAAGAGGGAGATGAAGAGCTGTTAGGTAGTTGAAAAATATCCCCAACCGTGACCTGGTCACCATCTAAAGGCTCCCCCTGATGACTAGTTGGATGAGAAGAGAAAAAAGGTTGGGTTTCAACAAATGTAACATCCTTTGAGATAAAAAATTTCTTGGTTGTTGGATGATAGCATTTGTATCCTTTTTGGGTAGGAGAATACCCTAGGAACACACACTTTAGGGCCCGTGGATCGAGTTTGTCTCTATTTTGCTTGGGAATATGGACAAAGGAGACGCACCCAAATACCTTTAGTGGGAGAGGAGAATGCTGATGTAGATCTGGATAATGATGAGATAGGAGCTGAAATGGTGTTTGATGGTTTAAGGTTTTTGAGGGTACACGATTTATTAGGTAGGCAGCTGTAAGAGTGGCTTCTCCCCAGAATTTTTTAGGCACATTATGATGATGTAGAAGACTTCGAGCAACATTAAGTAAGTGTCTCATCTTCCGTTCTGCCACTCCATTTTGTTGTGGGGTGTGGACACAAGAAGACTCATGAATGATCCCTTCTTGTTGAAAAAATTGTTGCAAATGATTGTTAACATAATCCTTTGCATTATCCGTCCGGAATTTTTGGATTGAACACTTGAATTGAGTGGAAATTAACTTACAGAAATATGGCAAAATGGTGCTAACAGCAGCCTTTTCTTTTAATAGGAAAACCCAAGTCACTCGAGTACAATCATCAACAAATGAAATAAACCACCGAGCCCCCGACCAATTTGGTATTTTAGAGGGCCCCCAAAGATCGGAATGAATCAAAGAGAAAGGTGTAGATGTTCTCTTATTACTAGGAGGATAGGACACTCGGTGATGTTTAGAAACAACACACACATCACACTGAAACTCACTAAGGTCTAAGGACTGAAACAAAGAAGGAAACATTGTTTTTAGAAGAGGGAATGGTGGATGACCAAGTCTGTAATGTTGCAGCCAAACATGAGCAGTTTGGTTAGATGAAAACTGAGAGAATGCCGCAGTCTCAAATACTTGATTTCCAGCCGAAGGTTCCTCTCCTTTTCTTTCCAGAAAGTACAGCCCATGCTGAACTCTAACTGCACCAATCATCTTCCCGGTCTTCAGGGCCTGAAATTCACACATATTAGCAGAAAAAGTGGCATAGCAATTTAGGTCATTAGCAAGCCTATGAATAGACACAAGATTGGTAGATAGATTTGGCACATGTAGGACTTTTTGAAGGGTAATGTTGGGACTGAGGGTGACTGTTCCTTGACCTTTGATGGGTACAGAAGTCCCATTAGCAATGGTAATCTGTTTAGAGGTTACAATAGGCTCATAAGTGTCAAAAACCAAAGGATTAGGAGTCATATGATCAGTGGCTCCTGAATCTAGGATCCAAATGTCATTCTTATCAGATTTAGAGGCATTAAGAGAGGCTGAATGTAAGCAATTACCTTGCTGGGCGAAAACACAGTTTCCATTGGTGAAAGTCTTGAGAAAAGCCTTAAGTTTGTTAATTTCCTCACCATCAAGTTGTGCAAGATCAGTACTTGAATTTGATTCTGTCTTACTGGTTGCTTCTGCCTCCTCATGCTGTTCCTTGGTAGATATGTAAGCCTGTTTTTGTGCTGCCATATGTTTGAAACCTCCCATCTTCTTTAACACAGCCTCCTTGCCATGAAGCTTGAAGCAATTATCTCGAGTATGCCTAGGCTTGTTGCAGAAACTACACCATAGTCCTTCACGATTCTTTGCTTCTGGTTTGCCTGCTCTGAATCGCGTCCCATCCTTTCTTGCTGTCATCATGGCTGATCCTTCGGTTCCACTATCATTCAACATAACTCCCCTTCGGTTTTCTTCACTCCTTACCATAGCAAAGACTTCATTTAGGGATGGTAGCTTCTCCCTTCCAAAGATCTGAATCCTAACTTGATCAAATTCAGCATTTAACCCAGCTAGGAATTCCACAATTCTATCTCTCTCAATGATTCTGCTAAGTGTGGCAGCATCATCACTACATATCATCTTGATTTCTTGATATTGATCTAGTTCCAACCACAGGCCATTCATCTTGTTGAAGTACTCAGTAATAGTTAGAGATCCTTGTTTAGTACTATTAATCTTTGTTTTGATATCAAATATAACCGAAGCATCCTGTACCTTGGAGTAAGTCTGCCTAATGGTGTCCCAAATAGCCCTGGCCGAATCTAAAAACATATAGTTTCTACTCACCTCAGGTTGCATGGCATTCCATAGCCATGACATTATAAGAGAGTCCTCGATATCCCATGCAGGGAAGGCTGGATCAGTAGACTTCGGTGGCGGAGCAGTGAGATGTCCTAGCTTCCCTCTTCCTTTCAGAAAGGTTCGAACCAGCTGCGCCCATTGGAGGTAATTCTTGCCATCCAATCTGTAAGATAAATGCATGCCCGGCAGTTCTCCACTGCCCGAACCAAGAAAGGTTCCTCCTCTTTCATTGGTTCCAGTGGTCAGATCTGGTTCTGACTCACCAGAAGCTAAACTCGGATTACTATCCATGATTCCCGACATTCTTAGTACCAAGAAAAACAAGAAAGGGCAATGAAGGCCTAGGGAAGGAAATAAAAACCGAGAGGCAAGAGTGCAATGAAGGCACGATGGGATTCTATGAGAGGAATAAAGGCTCTGATACCATGTTGAAAACTGCAACAAATAATGAGAACAAAGCTGGATTGGAAGAACTCGGAAGTCCAAACCCTACTTCCGTCACAATATTTGATTATACCATAAGATGTTTAAATAGACTAAAGTCCCTAAAATCTAGGAAATTTAAAATACAAACAAACTAATTTAAAATACAAATACAACAACATATTAAATATCAAAACTTCCTAAACTTTAGAGAGAGATAAGATCTTATCTCTTCCTAGAGTTTAGAGAGATAGGATCGAGATTATATTTCAACATAAACCATAGAAGAATTTAAACAATAAACAATAAAAGATAACAATCACATCTATTCCTATTATTTCTCCTGATTTCTAGGAGCTTTAATCTTCAAACTCTCTGCTTATCTTTCTAGCACTTTAGCAGTCTTCTTTATCTCTTTGTAGCACTCCTATTTCACTTAGGACTCTCCAACAAATACTAATAGCTAACTTGCTATCACTATACAATATTGTTGGATGGGTTAGGGGCACTTGTAAATCTTCCATCAACCTCTCCAAACAAGTTAACTCACAAATTCCTTGGGCAATAGCCCTAAATCTGGCCTTGGCACTACTACATGCCACTACTAATTGCTTCTTACTTCTCCACATACCCCACAATTCGATGCAAAAACCAGAAGTTGACCTATTATTCATAATACAACCTACCCAATCTGTGTCAACAAAACCTTTTGCTCTTCTAGCTTCATTTTTCAAAAACATTAACCCCTTTCCTGTTGTCTCTTTTAAGTATCTCAAGATGTGATACATTGCATCTAAATGTTATTGAGTGGGTGAGTGCATAAATTGGCTCATAATGCTCACGGCATAAGTAATATATGGGTGAGTAAGTGAAAATTAGATAAGTCTCCCAACCAGCCTCTGGTATTTTCCTTTGTCAATCGGGGGATCATTTTTAGTTTCCCTCCATTTCTAGTTTCTTTCGAGTGGTGCACCTGTAGGACTACTCCCTAGCATTCTAGTTTCCTTTAGAAGGTCAAGAGTATACTTCCTTTGGGAAATTAGAATGCCCTATTTTCTCCTAGCCACTTCTGTTGCGAGGAAATACCTCATGGTGCCTAGGTCTTTGACCTCAAATTTAGCTCTCAACCCTTGTTTAAGTAAAGTAATTTCTTGAATATCATCACCAATGATTATGATGTCATCCACATACACAATCAAGATGGATCGTTTACCACTAGCTGCATGTTTTGTAAACAAGGTGTCATCAGCTTCCCCTTGTTTGTACCCAAATCGAGTAAAATGTCAGATCTCTGAATCTAAGAAGGTATTCTCACTTGTTCAGTGAGAATTAGGCAAGAAATTAAGGGAGAAATTGAGGAGAATTGTAAGGGGAAATAAAAGAACAGAGAATGAGAGGGAGAAAGATAGAGAGAGAGAGAGAAGGATTATGAATTCTCTATTGATATTCGATGATTTGAACAAGGCTGGATTAGGCTTTATATATTGATCACAACAGTATAACTCACCGCTTTCTTGCGTATAATGACCTAGCTATCTTCTAGAACAATTTGTTATAACTACCAAGGTACAACCCCTCACAGCCTTAACAACCATTGTACAACCCCTCTTAGCCCTAGGTACATGACAATTCCCCTTCCTTTAAATGTTTTCTTGTTCTCAAGAAATGTTGAGAAGTTAGGCAACCTAAGGAAACTATTTGAGGAGGTTTGATAAGTACTCCCAGGTGTTGTTATCTGGGTGGAGGTGGGACCATCTCACCAGCACTTGAGTCAGGGGAGCCTTTTGCTTGTAGATAATCCTCCTGTCGACTACAACAGCTTGTTCCTTAATAGGATTGGTGTCTTTAGTAAAGAGAGGTAAGGATGGGCTGACTTGTTGTATGCTTATTGACCTCTTAAGCAGGGACTCGTGAAATACTGGGTGAATTTGGCAATCAGCCGGCAATTGGAGTTGGTAAGCAACCTTTCCAAATTTGGTTGTAATAGGGAATGGGCCATAAAACTTTGGGCTTAGTTTAGTGACCTGCCCTTGGGAAAGAGCCTTCTGATGAGCATGCTTTTACCCTAAATAGACTAGATCTCCCACATTGATCTCCCTTTCACTCCTTCTATTTGCAAATTGTTTCATGCGATTTTGGGCAGTAGATAACTCCTTCTTTAGTAACTGTAGGACTTGTTGCCTTTGTTGCAAGTAAGTATCAATTGCTGCTACTGGTTGGGCCAACAATAGTAGGAGTGGGGGTTGTATCCATACATTGCCTCAAATGGTGACATCTTTATTGAACTATGGTGGCAAGAGTTATACTACCATTGGGCCAAAGAGAGCCACTTATGCTAACCCTTAGGCTGTAGGAAATAGAGGCAGCGTAGGTAGGTTTCAAGGCATTGGTTAACTCTCTCCATTTGTCCATCGTTTTGGGGGTGATAGGTAGTGGACACGTGTAGCTTAATCCCCAATGATTTCAACAGCTTTCTCCATAGCAAGCTTGTGAACAACTTGTCCCTAATAGATATTATATTCTACGGTATCTCATGCAACTTTACCACTTAGTCTAGGAAAATCCGAGTTACCTTTTGAGTCGTGAAGGGGTGGGAGAGACCAAGGTAGTGGGCAAACTTTGTGAATTGATCAACTACCACCATTATGCATTCCCCTCAGACTTGCAGTAGCTCTGGGGTTGCTATTGTCTCATGCTTACATCTCTTACACACATCACAAGCCATTACAAATTCAATCACAAATTTCTTCAACCTAGGCCAATAGAAAATTTGTTTCACCTTGTGGTAGGTGCTTTGCATGCCTGAATGTCCTCCCAAAGGGGATCCATGCAAGGATTACAGGATCTTGTTCTTGAGTTGATCACACCCGCCAATTACAAGCTTGCCTTGGTACCATAATAGCCCATTAATTAGTGTGAAGCCTTGTCTACTAGAAGGGTCAATGATCATTTGTTCTAGAAGCTCCTTAGTTCATTCATCCCCTTCATAATTTGTTGTTATTTCTTGATACCAGTTAAGTATAACCGAAGTAATGGTTGTAGATGCTTCTCCTTCAAAACAGTGGGACAATGCATTTACAGCAATATTCTCCTTCCCCTTCTTGTATTGTATGATATAATCTAGTGCCATGAGCTCGATCATCCCTTTCCTTTGCAATTTCATGTCTAGCTTTTGCTACAGTAACAATTTCAAGCTCTCATGATCAGTCTTTATTATGATATTATGAACTGAATTCCCTCCAGGTAATAACGTCATTTCTCCACAGCAATCAACACTGCCAGGCTAATGAAAGCCAATGGTCAGCCCTCTTGCATTAAGACAACTCCTATTCCCATGTCACTAGTGTCAATTTCTAACACAAATGGTTTACTAAAGTCTGGAAGGGTCAATTAAGGAACCTCTTCCATTACCCTTTTTAGCCATATAAAGGCTTCCTCAGCCTTGGGATTCCAATAAAAACCCCCCTTCTTTAAGAGCTCAATGATTGGACTACTAATTATCCCATAATCTTTCACAAATCTTCAGTAGTAGCTTGTGAGTCCAAGGAACCCCCTCAGGGCTTTTATAATGGTAGGCCTTGAACAAGAAGTCATGCCAACCACCTTCTTTGGATTTGTGCTAACCCTTGAACTGGAGATGACGTGCCTTAGGTATTCAACCTACCTTTGGGCAAAGGCACACTTTATCCTTTTTAACATATAATTGGTTGAGTTTAAGGACTTCGAATGTAACCCTTAGGAGATCAACATGTTTGGAAAAAGAAGGGTTGTATACAAGGATATCGTAAAAAATTACTAGGATGAAACCTCGGAGATAAGGAGCAAAGATTTGGTTCATCAAGGTTGGGAATGTGGTTGGGGCATTAGTGAGGTCAAAAGGCATCACTATGAATTCAAAATGCCCACAGTGTGTTTTGAATGTAGTTTTGGGTATATCCTCGAGTCTCATTCTAATTTGATGGTAACTCGATTGGAGGTCTAATTTGGAGAATATTGTGGCATTCTTTAATTCATCTTATAGGTAATCTATGGTGGGGATCAAAAACTTGTTCTTTGTTAGGAATGTATAGCAATGGCACCACAATCCAAGAGGGGGGGAGGGGTGAATTAGGTGTTTGGGAAATTTAGAACTTTTTGGGAGGTTTTGAAAAATAAACAAGACAATGAAGCACAATAAAAATAAATGCAAAAGGGACACAACGATATATAGTGGTTTGACTAAACCAAGCATGTAGAAAGGGAGAAAGGGAAGCGGTTTTCCCACACAGTTTATTGATATGAATCAGAAATATTTATACAAGAAATTTCCTAAGAATCCTTCTAAGAATTCTCCTAAGATTTAAGACTAGATTATAACCCTATTATCTAGGTCTAGATTACAACACTAAAAGATAATACAAAGATAATCTAAGAAATAATACAAGATAATACAAAGCAAAATAACAAAATAAATAGAAAGATGATAATGGATGAGTCTCTTGGAATCTTCAAGGCTCGGCCCGGTCTTATTTTATTTCTTCAGCACTCCCTCTCAAGCTGGAGAATGTATATCCCACATTCCTAGCTTGCCTACTAGATCTTCAAATCTTCTTACCGGCAATCCCTTGGTCAATATGTCTGCAATTTGTTCCTCAGATGGAACATATGGTAAAAAAATGAGGCCTGCTTCCAACTTTTCTTTTATGAAGTGTCGATCTATCTCAACATACTTGGTTCGATCATGTCGAACTGGATTATGGGCTAAACTGATTGTAGATTGGCTATAACACCATAACTCAATTGTGCCTTGGATTGGAACCCTTAGATCCTTGAGGATAATTTTTAGTCATAAGATTTCGCATAGACTAATAGCTATAGCCCTAAACTTCGCCTCTACACTTGATCTCGCCATGACACTTTGCTTCTTACTTCTCTAGGACACAAGATTTCCTCCTAGGAACACACAATAGCCACTTGTAGATCTTCTATTAGTTACACTCCCTGCATAATTTGCATCTGAGAAGCCTCTGATGTTCAACTTATTTCCTGCCTTAAATAGAATTCCCTTTCCTAGAGTGGCTTTTAGACAACATAAGATTTTTCTGACGGCTAACATATGTTCCTTAATAGGGTTGTGCATAAACTGACTCACCAAGCTGACAGCAAAGGCAATGTCTGGCCTGGTATGTGATAAGTATACGAGTCTTTCAACCAGCCGTTGATATCTTCCTTTGTCTATTAATTTGCTGTTCGGATTGTTCCATAGCTTGTTATTCGGTTCAATGGGAATTTTTGACCCTTTCTCTCCGATCAATCCTATTTCAGACAATAAATCAAGTATATATTTTCGTTGGGATAGAAAAATACCTACTTTGGCATTAACCACTTCAATTCTGAAAAAATACTCGAGTGTTCCCAACTCTTTAATCTCAAACTCTTTAGCTAACCTCTCTTTTAGTCTTTTCTATTCTCCCTCATCATTGCTAGTCATTATCATGTCATCTACATATACCAACAACACTGTCAATTTTCCTTCTTTTGAATGTTTAATAAACAAAGTATGGTCTCCCCTACTTTGGTTGTAAACTATAGTATGCATGGTTTTGGATAACCTCCCAAACCAAGCCCTTGGAGATTGCTTGAGCCCATATAGGGCCTTATTTAGTCGACAAACCTTCCCCTCATGTCCTTCTTGAAACCTTGGTGGTAATTCTATGAAGATCTTCTCGTGTAAGTCCTCGTGGAGAAATGCATTTTTTACATCTAGTTGTTGAAGATACCACCCAAAAGAAGTTGCCAATGCTAGGAGAATTCAAATTGTAGTCATTTTTGTTACTGGAGCAAATGTCTCCAAATAATCTATCCTATATGTTTGGGTGTATTCTTTAGCTACCAACCTTGCTTTATACCTCTCAAGTGTCCCATTGGCCTTGTACTTGACATTAAAAATCTACCTACACCTAACTGGATTAACTCCCGTAGGCATGTCCACAAGATCCCATGTATGATTCTTGTGTAAAGCCCTCATTTCCTCTAACATAGCTTGTTTCCAATTCTAATTCCTTAGAGGCTCAGTTACTGACTTTGGAATGATAATTGAATCTAGAGATGTTAGGAAGCTCTTGTGGTTTTGGGAGAGGCAATGATAGGATAGGTAATTGGTTGTTGGGTGTTGAGTACAACTTCTCACTCCTTTTCGAAGGGCAATAGTTAGGTTTGTATCATCAACAATGGGATTAACAGATGCTAAAGGCATGGACTGCATATGATCCAAACTTTGAGTAGGGGTTGAGAATGGAGCATGCTCTAGGATAGGCTGTGTTCGCTTGTACACATAAGGAGACTCCTTGTATCTCACTGGAGTTACATTCCTTTGGGAGACTGCTTGCTCATCAGGTGGGGCCGAATCATTCCCATGATTATGGTTGTTTGGTGGAGGCTCAATAGCTGGTTCACTTGTTGTTTAAGGGGAAAGGGGGCTGGACTGATTGGTAGGATTAGAGTCCCAATGAGGCTGGTGGTGAGGTAAAGCAAGGAAGGTGTCATTGGGCTGATTGGGTGGCTAGTCACCATAAGAAGTCTCCCCTTGGTGACCAGCTGGAGATGAGCCAAAGAAGGGTGTGTCTTCAATGAAAGTAACATCTTTAGAAACATGTAGTTTGCAGGTGAGAGGATTATAGCATTTATATCCCTTTTGTATGGGAGAATACCCTAGGAAGACACACTTAACAACCCTTGGATCAAGCTTATCTCGAGAGTGTTTGGAAATATAAACAAAGGAAACACAGCCAAATACTCTAAGGGGAAGAGAGGCGTGGAAGTTAGATTCAGGATAGTGAGTGATGAGGCAATTTAGAGGGCTTTGTTGGTTTAGAACTTTAGTAGGCATGCGGTTTATGAGAAAAGCCGCAGTGAGGACAACCTCCCCCAGAAAGTTTTAGGGACCGTATGATGATGAAGTGGGGCCCGAACCACATTGAGGAGATGTATAATCTTCCGTTCAACCACTCCATTTTGTTGTAGAGTGTCAACACATGAAGATTCATGAACAATCCCTTCTTGTTGAAAGAATTGATGCAAATGAGTATTGAAATAATCCCAAGCATTATCAGTACGAAATTTCTTTATGGGGGTTCCAAATTCAGTGGTTATCATTCTACATAAATTGGGTAGGACTGTTCGGATGGCTACCTTATCTTTTAACAAAAAAACACGTCATGCGTGTACAATCATCAATAAAGGATATAAACCAATGAGCTCCAAAATAGTTAGGAATTTTGCAAGGGCCCTACACATCAGAATGAATTAATGCAAATGGAATAGGATGGAGTTTATTACTAATTGGGTAGGACACTCGATGTTGTTTAGAAATAATACATACATCGCAATGAAAAATACTATGGTCTAGAGAATGAAATAAAGTAGGAAATATGGTTTTTAACAAGATGAATGAAGGGTGTCCCAATCGATAGTGATGTAGCCAGATTTGTTTATGATTGGTAGTCACCTGAGAAGAGCATGCCACTGACAGCTGGTTTTTAGGAGCCTTCCTTGTGAATCAATACAACCCATTTGTTCCTCTAGCAACCCCAATCCTCTTCCTGGTCCTCATTGCTTGAAACTCACACAGATTAGTAGAAAAAACAACATAGCAATGTAGTTCTTTGGTGAGTCGATAGATGGACAAAAGGTTGGTTGATAGTTGGAGATCATGGAAATCATGGTTAATGGTGATTTTAGGGCTTAGATAAACACTCCCATATCCAATTATGGGAACTGATGTACCATTGGAAATTTGGATTTGTTTAGAGGTCTTCAGGGGTTGATAGGTAGTAAACACATTGGAGTTAGGTGTCATGTGGTCGGTAGCTCCAAGTATCATTCCTAGCAGTGTTTAAGGATGAAAAAAATATAGAATGAGAGTCATTACCTGAGGTCTTACCAGAAGGCTCTTGATGTGCCAAGGAACAACCACCATCATCTTGTATGGTCTTCAAGAAGGATTTCAGTTTGGTGATCTCTTCAATGTTGAGGAGATTGAGGTCTGGACTAAAATTTTCTTTTGATTCTATCAGATTTTTGTCCTCTTCCTATCCCTTCTGAGATAAATATGATTTGAGTGTGGGGCCTAGTGGCTGTACTTGGAAATCCGCCAATTTTGCTAACTGGATCTTTCCTGTGAACCTTAAAGCAAGTGTCTTGGGTATGCTGAGGTTTCTTGCAATATGTACACCAAAGCCCTTCTCTATTATTCAACCGTCCTTGAGCACCTGTTTTTCCAGATTTTGAGCGAGATACTTCTCCTTTATTTGATATCATGGCAAACCCATAAGTGTAAGAACCCTGAAACATCATTGCCCATCTATTTTCTTCACTACGCACCATAGCAAATACCTCATGTAATGATGGTAATCGCTCTCGGCTGAGAATCTTTACCCTTACTTGATCAAAAATAGAGTTAAGGCTAGCCAAAAATTCAACAATTCTATCCCTTTCCATAATCTTAATATTTTAATATTGATCCAATTCCAACCATAAACCATTCATACAATTGTAGTACTCGGTGACTGTCATCCCCCCTTGTTTAGTACTACTAAGTTTGGTTTTTACTTCATATATAACCGATGCATCTTGCACTTTAGAATAGGTTTGCTTAACTACCTCCCAAATCTCCTTAGCTGAACTTAAAAACATATAATTCCTACTTACCTCAGGTTACATGGCATTCCATAGCCATGACATAATGAGGGAATCTTCTATATCCCATACCTGAAAAGTAGGATCTGTTGTTACCGGTGGAAGGGAAGTAAGGTGGTTGAGCTTTCCTCACCCCTTGAGGAAGGTCTGGACTAGCTGTGCCCATTGAAGATAGTTTCTACCTTCCAATTGGTAGGAAAGTAGTATCCCTAGTAGCTCGCTTCCTACTACTCCAATGCTAGTACTTGCACCAGTAGTTACACCGGCAGTTACATCAGCAGTCACACTGGTTACCTAATATTCAAGTGTTCTGTCACCAGTGTTCTTCATGAATGATGGCAATTAAGGCCGAAGGGAAAGCAGAGAGGACTGGCTGAATCGAACACGATTGATTTTGACACAAACGCAAACATGACTAATTTCGACACCAGGGGTGGGCTAAACAGATGTCAGAGGGCCAATCTAGAGCAGCTGGAGGTGAAAGGTCGGCAAACGCGCATTCACGTTTCGACGTGTGGGGTCGGAGGCAAACTGACGGCGACGCGTGGGGACTCCGACGACAGTGGGTCTCCGGTGGTCGGCCGATCTGATGACAATGAACCCAATGGTGGTGGCAGTGCTAGTAGGCGGTGGCCAAACAATGGTGTTCCGACTTCGACAATGATGGTGCAATGAAGGCACTTGAACAGATTGAAACGATAGTGCAATGCGGCAGTAGGGTTTACTGTACTAGCCTATTAATGGGGCTCTGATACCATGTAGAAAGGGAGAAAGGGAAGCAGTATTTCCACATACTTTATTTATATGAATTAGAAATATTTATACAAAAAGTTTCCTAAGAATCCTCCTAAGAATTCTCCTAAGATTTAGGACTTGATTATAACCCTATTATCTAGGACTAGATTACAACACTAAAAGATAATAAAAAGATAATCTAAGAAATAATACCAGATAATACAAAGCAAAATAACAAAATAAATAGAAAGATGATAATGGATGAGTCTCTTGGAATCTTTAAGGCCCGGCCCAGTCTTATTTTATTTCTTCAACAAAGCCTAATCCACTTCCTTAGCTCCTCATTAAGGATTTGAAGCAATTCACTAAAACCTCCTACTACACCCGGTAGGCCCTCTAGCAATTTTGTTAGGAATTACAACCTCCTACTTCACAAGTAGGCCCTCTAGCTCATAAGCTAGGAAATACAAACCTTCTACGCACAATCTAGGCCCTCTAGCTATACAAGTTAGGAAAATTGAGAATGATACAAAAGAGAGGATCTAAAAGTAGACACTCTTAGTTACAAGATCTCCCAAAATAAACACAAGGATTGAACAAAATGATACAAATGATAATCGAAGCCTTTTGAGAGAAAAATGAAAGCACAAGTAGAATGGAAAAGTAAAAATACAAATGTTAGCTAAAATGAATTTATTCTTGCTTGCTAGTTCTCTCAAGAGCTTCCTTGAATGGTATTTATAGGCATCCCAAGAGTTTCAAAAGAAACTAACCATTTATAGCCGTTGGAGCTTGTAATACTAGCAGTTGGACGTGTCAAAAACAAAAACAATCGACAGATTCAAAGTATCGATCGACAAGTTAGCTCAAATATGAAAAACGGTCGACATTTACCAATGCAAAGATTATGTCGGTTGACAGTTTGCCAAAGGCAATTTTGGAAAAAATGACTGTAGTAAATGGTAAAAAAATACTGTAGCAATGGCTATATTATTTTAAAATCAAGCTCTTTCAAAAGATTTTTTGATATAACATTTTTAACATAATATTCCAAATGCCATCAAGAAATTTATCACAAGATTTTTAGCATTGGATTACATGATGAAATTAATTTTCATTTTAGTGCTTAATAGAACATATAAAAGTAATTTAGAGTACCAAATTAATAACAATTAACAAAATAATTTAATCATTAAAATACAATTATTTTTCATCATCAAAACCATATCAAAGGAAAAACATCATTCTTGACTATCATGGCATTGAGTTGACGATAGTCAACATAGAATTGCCATGAGCTGTCTTTCTTTTTAACAAGTAACACAGGCAATGCAAAAGGATTGAGGCTAGGTTTGATGATGGATTTCTGAAGCATTTCTTTAACCATTTTTTCAATCTTAGTATTTGGATTGGTGGGTATCAGTGATATGCTTTGCAAACAGCAAACAGTTTAGATATGGATCGAACCCAAGTGATAGATCTGGATCAAAACCTACA
Source organism: Diospyros kaki (assembly GCA_036245055.1). Classification (NCBI taxonomy): domain Eukaryota; kingdom Viridiplantae; phylum Streptophyta; class Magnoliopsida; order Ericales; family Ebenaceae; genus Diospyros; species Diospyros kaki. The sequence goes on along the minus strand of BSEG01000016.1, from coordinate 32,819,089 downwards.
AGTCAGCATACGGTTCAAGTGCATGTCTAGATGGGCCGAAATCCACAAACCAAGAGCAAAAAACCAAATTAATTGGGAAAGCCACAAGGAAAAATTGGAGATAAGGGCATAACAATTAAATATTCCAAGGCCATAACTGAGTGGCCACTTGGCCAACAACAAATTGAAGTATGAAGCTTGGCATTTGAAGTTGAAAACAATTAAATAATTTGTCAAGCTTAAAGCAGCAATTGAAGAATTGGAGATGTAATATAATATTATAAGAAGCAGCAATTGAGGAGAAGCCGCACAACAACAATCCAAGGCTTGGCTGCAAGCTTCTTCCAAGACAATTAATTTAATCAAGTGGCCACTCAGTCCACCAAAAATTGATTTTCCATGTGCAACCCAAGAGGCGAAATGCAACACAAACAAGTTAACAACAAAGTGGTGACCGAGAGGCCACCACTCGGCCATGATTGAGAGGCCTCTCAGTCATGTGTGGCCTTCCGGTCACAAAATTCCTTAACCCCCAGGACCCTTCCTCAAAGTCAACGGACCCTCCCAGGGCGTTCCTCGAATTGAATATGCCAACAAATATGCTAGGAATATACTTTGAATATGCCACCCAGGATAGCTGCCACGTGTCCCCCTCTCCCTCCTTTATAAATAAGAGGTCTGCTTCCTCATTCAAGTATGTTCACTCAGATACTCAAATTCTATTTTTACACTCAAGCACTCGAAGACTAATTTAAGCATCGAAAGGTTTTCGTGGATCTCACCATTTGTTCGTTTTGACAAGCCTCTCGGTTATTTTAGTCCTCTCGGTTATTTGAGGCCTTCTATTCATCAGCAAGTAGCTGCTCATTAGCATCAGCAAGTCACTATCTCTTAAGGCCACCTGATTATTTTTGGTCTCCTGATCATTTTCCACGAGGCCAAATCATTTGCCATAAGGCCTCCTGATCATTTTCCCCGAGGCCTCCTAATCATTTGCCACATGACTTCCTGATTATTTTCCACAAGGCCTCTTGATTGTTTATCTCCAGGTCACCTGATCATTCATGGACAAGACTATCAAAAATCACCTTTCTCACGTTATAAATTCATTGTTGTATTTTAGCAACAACAATTGACATTTTCTGTGGGAAACAAAACGAAAAATTAAGCAAAGCTCATTATCAATGGCAAACACTAGAAGTAATCGAAGAACTATTTCTCAAGGTGTTGAACTTCATCCACCCTCACGAGACTCACAACACCCAATGGGAATGCATCAACCTCCACTCGACTCTCAACAACAAAGGAGTCTTTGGTCAACTCCCTTTGATCCCCAGCAGCAAATAGGGACTCAACAACACTCGGTGAATCATCATGAACACCACGATCATCCTGGCCCTTCACAACAGGCTCCTCTTACCGTCTCGTGGGCAAACTATGAAGCGCTATGACTGCAGCATATCGAAGGAATGCAGGCCTTACGAGACATGGCGGAAGAGATTCAATCTACTATCATAAGTTCTTACTCGAGTATGTGTTGCAAAAACTTTGTTTCTTAAAATCAAGTATGGCACCTGTAATCAAGTATTGAAATCTGAGCACATTTTTCAATCGAGTAATGTTTTGTGTATTCTTCAAATTAGTCGATTATGTGTCTTAGCAAAATCTTTTTCAATTGCCTATCAAGGTTCTCCTACTCGAGTATGTTATGTAAGCTCTCTATTATCTCAAAATTTAGTAGAGTAAAGAGCTCTTTTTAATCGAGTATCTTTAGGTTTCAAAATTATGAGCATCTCTTTAATCGAATATAACTTTCTTATCAATCGACTAGAGTATTCTTATAATCAGTATCTATATGTATTAGTCGAGTAAAAGTTGGAGTGAATCTGGCTAAGTCTCTGGTCCTAAATGTAATCGAGTAATTAATGTCGGTACTCGAGTAAATGCTTTTGTTAGTCGATTAAGCTTAGCCCAGTAATCGAGTGAGCAATGCAAAGTCTCTGTGGCTTCTGAGTTAATCGAGTAAGAACTTGGTCATACTCGAGTAAGCCCTATATATAATCAATTACTTGTAAAGTCCAATTGAGCGAAGAGCTATATCAGTCGAGTAAGTCTATAAGTTACTCAAGTAACTGTTGTCTGATTTTGAAAATTATAGCCATTACTCAAAGAAGAAAAAAAGGACAGTTTTGACCATTAGAGCTTTTTATATTTTAAGAAGTTTAACTATGTTCTCTTATAAAGAATGATAAATATGTTTATACATTGTGTGCAAAATATTTTATCTTCATAATATGCATATATTTTCTAACAAATTTGACTGTTATCAGTCAAATCAAAAGAAGTTGTGAGTTTATGCAAGAATCAAAGCAAATCTCAAGTCTCAAGCTTCTATAAAAGGCCAAGTGCTATAAAGAGATGATGCGGCTGCTAAGCAAGCTTGAGTGATGTTCAAGCAATATAGAGCCAATCTAAACACAACAAGCCAAACCTTTTTTGAGCCAATGCGCATTGCTTGAGTGAGTGTTTTTCATGTACATCTTTTTTCACTTCAAGCCCTTATCTGGTAAGGTTCCATGTAGATCTTCGTAAACCAAATATTAGATATAAGAGAGTTGAGTGCTTCATTCGTTCACTTTCTTGTAACTCTCTTTTGTTCAAGAGAATGCTAAAATGATTGTATCATTTTATATTTTTCTCTTAAGAAATCCTTTCACATATTTTGTAAAACTTGTAAAAGGTTATGTCTCATTCTTAAAAGGCAGTGGGTGTGGCTAAGCCTAGTTGTGAAAAAACCTCATGTAAAGGTATAGCTGCTCTAGTAAAAGCTAGGGTTCCTACTTAGCTTGTGAAAAGTAGAGGTTATAATTGAATTTGTAAAAACTATGTATGGGTTATAGTTGAGTCCTAAAAGCTAAAATTCCTTAGTGGATGTTTTTAAAATCCTTAGTGGGGAGTTAAAGTAGTGGACTAAGCTTGTTGGTTGAATCACCCTAAAAGTTGTTGTGTTCATGTGGTTTGATTGTTATTATTTTGTTTCTTCACTTTCCATAAAATGCTTTATCATATTGATTCAACTTCATTAGCATTATGCAAAACTGTTTTTTTTTTTTTTGTTATTACATGTATAAAGATCTTTTTCTCATACTTTGATAGTTTGTTTTTGTTGTCATTCAAATGTTTTCTGTTGGAATCATCTTAAAAACATATCAGTTTCAATCTTCATTACTAGCATAATGAACCTTGTTTCTATTTGCATACATATTTCTCAAATGCATACATCTTCCTTGAGAATTGAAAATTAAAATTTAGAAGAGTCAACAGAATCCTTTTGTATCCTAATAACTGTTTTGCATATTCTTATCTTTAAATGCTGCACTTTATCTTTACATAAACACTCTATGATTGTAACAAGTTTACATTTGGTCTTCATAAAACATTCTTTTTATACTATACAATGCATTCTCATTTTATTTCAATCATCATCAAACCTTTCTGCATCAGTTATTCATTGTGTAAATAAAAGCTTTTCAAATCTCTCAAATTACATAGTCATATATTTAAACTCTTGTGTTATGTACTGATCATGTCCTGATGCAAAAAGGTTTCTTAAATTTATTCCTTAAATACATTCATCTTTACATAAATATATTCATATATCAAATGTTTAAGTATCTCAAATTTAATTTTATAAAAATTGTTTGAGTGAATATACCTATTGCTACTATTCTTTTTGTTATGATAAGTCCTTTTAAAATTGCTTTCATGCAAAATATTTTTAACTGTGCAAAAATATTCAAAGCACCCAATTCACCCCCCTCTTGGGTGATCTTTCACTTTGTATTTGTCAGTTCTCTCATCTTAATTGTATTTGACCGTAAATACCCACTTATACCCCAACACTTTATTATTTCTGGGTAACTTTACAATGTCCTATGTATTGTTTCCAATTAATGCCTTCATTTCTTCCATAATTGCTTCTTTCCACCTTGGATCCTTTAAGGCATCTAATGTCTTTTGGAACTTCCACACTATCAACCGTTGTGGTAAAAGCCTTGAATTGTGGAGATAATCTAGAATATGTTAATTAATTAGAAATAAGATACTTAACACAAGACTCTACCCTCTTTCGAAGAGCAATTGGGACATCAAAGTCATCAACCCCATTCAGTTCCTCTCTTAGTGGCCAAGCCTCTAGTTCCAATGATTGGTTGGGTTGACGAGTAGGATTTTTTGGCCTTCTAGAATAAACCAGAGTAGTTTTTTCAAAACCTGATTCTCCCCCTTGACTAGTCACCACTGGTTCAGTTGATTGGGGTGGTTGTTAAGGTGGTTTGGTTTGTTGAGGAGGGTCAGATTCAATGTTTCTTTTTATTGGTTTCGAACATGGACCTGGTTGGGATATTGGAAGGGTTAAAAGAGATATTGGAAGAGAAACGTTAGAATACCAATGACATTCTTCCTTTGATATCTCGCTATGAAGAGAATCACCTGGGTAGAAGGATTGGTCTTCAAGAAAGGTCACTTCATAAGAGACAAAGAATTTTTTTGAAAGTGGGCAGTAGCACTTGTATCCCTTTTGTGTGTGAGAATATCTAACAAAGATACATTTGAGTGTTTTTGGCTCAAGTATGTGTCGAGTTGGATTAGTATTGTGAATGTACCTGATACAACCAAACACCTCTGGGGAGAGAGTTTAAAATTTGAACGTGGGCATATGTGGCTAAAAGGTTGCTTAAAGGGGTCTAAAAGTTAAGCACTTTGTGTCACAACCCCAAGGATCCCCAAGGCTATAATTGTTATTATAATAGTAGTTAACTTACATGCATTACACAATAATTGTAATTTTCTTTTCCTTTTCTATTATAGATCTTTGTCCTTAGCTATAGGCAATTATGTCTATTGTTGTATTGCGCATGAGTGCATGTGGGAGGCTATTAGGCTATTTATAAGCCACAGCTGAGGATGGGAAGGATCATGTTTTGAATTGATGAATGAATACTCTAATTTCTCTCTCTAGAATTCTCTCTCAATCTCCCTCCAATTTCCTTCTGATCTCTCTCTCTTGATCCCTCTGATTTTCCCTCTCCTTGTTGTTCTATTAGTAATCCTCCCCCATTTCCCTCCCTCTAAGTCTGATTCTCCCTTTGATTTCTCTTAATTCCCTATCAAAACTGTAGGTACATGGCAATTGGTATTAGAGAAGTTGTTCCTTGGCTGTGAGTTTAGAAATTCAATAGTGTCCGATTCGATTCAGAAGTAATCAAGCTAGTTTCGAAGCAGAGCTAGTAGATCGTGACAGTGGTAGGCGATTTATAGAAGTGGTTTTAGTGTCGAAATTCCAGTGACTTGGAAGCTGCGAGTAAGGTGAGTCAGCGAAACGAGATTGGTAGATTCACAGGAGTTGCGACAAGAGCCAATCGAACTCTTAAGACACTAATAATTCTGACACAGTGAATTTCGAAATTAACGACGAGCCAAGTAATTTTAGCAAACTCCTGTGGTAAGTCACGAAGCAAATCCTAGTGAATTTTGGTGATTTTGACAAATTCGAGTCCGAGTGTTAAAGATGAAGCCGACCATTGACATTCGGCCACAAAATTTGGTAGCCTTGCTCGAAGTGGAAGGGCGATGCAGCTTCAGTGGATTTGGAAGCCAAGTCATAAACTACTGTAGCCATCAATTCTCAATTCCAGAGAATTCCATTGGTTGCATCGCAATTGCTCAAGGAAGGCGAGCAACCCAGGCGATTCCAATGGTGAATTTCGGCGATCTATCGGAATTCTAGCGACCTAGAAGGTTGTTCAACTTTTGGAGCAGTGGTGAATAGTGATTTACGAAGGTGAACAATGGTGAATTCCAAAGCAGTTCCTTAGCCTTCGATTTCTTCTTCTTGTGCAATTCCTAATATTCCGGTGAAATTTGGCGTTCAAGACAGAGAAGCAACTTGGCAATATCCATTTGAATCTCAAAATTGATTCCGACTCACGAGGAGGTGAGTGTTATCTGATATTTAAGGCTGGGAAATTAAAGGTGATGTGGCCAATTGGTTCTGATTTGTTTCTAAAGGCATCAAGGACTATTCTCTTAGCCATGACAAAACCGGCAGACTTCAGCTGCTACAGTCTTGATTTAGGTTCTTCCACAAGCGGTGATTCCAATTAAAGTCTAGGCTATGAGTAAAGGGGAAACAAAGGTTAATTTCAACTGTGAATTTTGGTTAACTTTGTTCGAATTGCAAAGGCAAAGAAAAGCGGGTGCTCCTTCTCAGCTATTGAATTGCGTTGAGGCGATTCTAATTTAGAGCCGATTAGCTCACAGAAGGGTGTGGATTCAATATGTATAGAACTCTTGCTCCTTGGTCTTCGAAGTGTCATGTTTGTGAGAAGTTGGCTATGGGGGGTAGTGCATGCATGAGACCATTGCAGTCTCAATTGCAGCAGAAGAATGTTGAATTTTCAGTAGGATGTCCTGTTCATGAGAAGTCGGCCATAGGGAGCAGTGCACACATGAAATAAGTGGAGTCTAAATTGCAACAGAAGAATGCTATATTTTCAGTGGGATACAACAGAAATTGTGAGGATTTTGGCTTGAATCATGAGACATGGGAACATAAATTAAATCCTTAGGTCAACAGAATGTGTGAGGAGATGGGAAATGTTATACATGAGTAGCTGCAATAGTTTGCAAAGATGTTGCCTAAGAAGTATCAGGTCAACTCTCATGATAAATTCTTCGACAAATCAAGAAGAGATGTTTCAGATGACCATCTCAGAAGTTCTAATCAAAAGAGGATTGATTCAGACAATCAATCATTGGGATTGAACGATCGTAACACAGAGTTGTGGAAGAAGGATGTGGTTAAGGAAGCATTGTAGCCTCAAAAGTTCCTTAAAATGGAGTAGCCTAAGGGGAGGTCAAGATTGTGGAACATCGATTCACTGCTTAGCTCCGATGTTAACTAGAGAAAGCATTTTAGTTTAGGTGGAATTGACAAGGAGGGTGACTACAACTATAATACCCCACGTTCGTATAAAGTTGCCACATAATTTCGATGAGTTTAGAATACCGAAAAATTGGTTTGATAGCAGTTATTAGTACCGAATCGACTGCAGGGAATGCCTTAGAATGAAATTATCTAAGGAAAATTATATGGACTCGACGAGCGTGTCGAAATAGGATTTATGGTATCGAAAGAAATTGAATCGGGAACAGTTTTCGGTACAGCTAAAATACAGCTGCTAATTAGGCTGTAAAATCGAATCATTGTAGGAGACTCCCGAAAAATCAACGGAACCCTAGGGGGGCTCCGATTTTGCGTAATGAGCAACCCTTCAATGGTTTCGGGATGAAACGAGAGCCCGGTGAGGACACTGGGACAAAATCGTCTAAATCATGTAATTGTGAAGTTATTAATTTTGTGTTTTCGGTTCTGAAATGCAATTTAATTTAGTGTTTGGAGATATTATTGCAATTAGAGAATTATCTCGATGAAATTAAGAAGAAAATTGGGATTTATATATAATTAAATGTGTAATACAGAATGCGTGTGTGCGTGCGTGTATGGAAGCCATCCCTTGCAATTTGCCTTGCCATGCCCTGCAACGCCTCTGCAAATTTTGGAAGCCACTGCACGCAATCAGCCACGCCCTGCAATGAGCCACGTCTCTGCAATATTTGGTTAGATTTGCACGCTAAGAGAAATGGGCAGAGGGTTGGCGTTGGCTATAAATAGAGGAGAGTTTGAGAGGTTTGGGCAGAGGAAGCAACAAAGAGTTGCAGAGAGAGGGAAGGAGAGCTATGGCCGAGAGTGGCAGCGTAAGGAATGGCCGAGAGGAAGACCGAGGGCGGCCGGAGCAAACCGCCAGCAGCCGCAAGCGGCCATAGCCGTGAGCTCCGTGCGCGGCCATGGCAGGCTGCTGCGGTGATGGCAGTTTGCGGCAATGCTAGGCGACGCTCTAGCAAGAAGCGAAGGCGACTGGCGAGGTGGCCGGTGGTGGCGACAGCCGCAAAGTCGGGTGGCAAAGCTGGAACTGCGGCCATGGCAGCCGCGAAGCTGCGTTACAGCAGCTAGGCCGCAACGCAACCGGCGTCGGGGGGCGATATGGCAGCCTCCGGGAAGGCCGGCGAGGGTGGCCGTAGCCGGAGAAGGCAGCGGCGTGGGCGGAGGACCAAGTGGCGGCGGCTGGTACGCGCTGTGCACGCATGGCAGGGGCTGTTCGCGCAAGAAAGAAAGAGGAAAGGAGGAGTTGCAGGAAGCAGCTACGGGAGAGAAGAGGAAGAAGAAGGTGAATAGTGAAGGAGGAATAGAAAAATAGAAAAAAAAGAGGAAAAGAAAAGAAAGAAAAAAAAATTTCGAAAAATATTAGAAAAATCTAGAAAAAATAAGGGATTATATTTCGGTAATATCCTGGAGATTTTGGGCAAGAAAATAGTTCGGGCACGCGTTTCCGGAATATGGCACGCATATCGAGAAAATTGGAGATGCTGAGTTAAGGTAAGTAAAATTTTCTAGAAAATTTCAGAAATTCTAGAATATTATTTTATAAATTGTCGTAGTGAAATATTTGAGAAAATATTTTTAGAAATATTTAATTTGGAATTATTGAGGAAAAATAGGAAGAAATAGAGAGAAAATTAAAGAAAATACTAGAAATTATGGAAAAATAGGTTTTAATGTTTATTTAAATAATTATGGTGATTAGGGTACTTTGAGGCTGAAGTTTAAGAGACTCGTGCCAATTTTGAGGTTGGCACGCAAATCGAGGCAATGCACGAATTTCGAGATAGGCGCGAATATCGAGGTAGCTCGATAAGCTTGAGAAGGTAGGTGGTACTTCCTCGACAATGTTTTCATCATATTGACATGCTCTGATATGTATCCATCACGTAGAAAGCATACATGACTATGAAATGCATGAATACACGTTGATATCATTGATCATACGCATATGAGGCCGTAGAGAGTACGAACTGGCACCGCTGCCTTACCAAGGGTGCACCCATACACCCCGCCTTCGAAAGAGGTGGCCGCTAAAATGGTAGGTAGCATGAGGGGTGCAGTTGACACCTACGATGAAAGACATTGCATACACACATAACATAGCATTGTGTACCCTTACTTAGATGATTCATCGTCTAACTTGGGCTTTGCCCCTGGAATATTCAAACGTTCCAGGTGAAGATTGTAGCAGATACAAGGATAAATGAGGCGTAAAATGGCACTTAGCAAAGTGCATGAAGAATGAAATGTATGTTATGTAGCCCATGTATTTAAGTTCTGCTACTTTGAATTTTGAATGTTTTGAGGAGTGTTGATGTATATCCTTGTGGTTAATGAAGATGTAAGAATTGATTTATGATCAATGTTAAGAGATCGAGTTTCGATCTTTGCTTCCACATTTAATGTGTATAGTGATTCTCTTTCGAGAAAAATGATTGGGAATTCTGGGACGAATTCGAGGTATGATGTGATTTAGAATTAAGTTTGAAAAGAAAAATTTTATTGTCCCGGAATTGTCCCAATTTATAACGTGCCCGAGAAGGCGGGGCGTTACAGTAACGACAATACTGGCAGCAACAGCAGTAACTTTGGAGGTTTGGTCCAGGATGTTTGGGCAAAAGGAGAATTAAAGGAACATCCTGATTCCCTTGGAAAAGAAGTTCTTAATGAGGATGTTCTGGGTGATAAACATGGAAGTCCAAAACAAGGGATGATTGATGCAGTTAATCAGTTGGCAAGAATAACAGGAGGCAACAAGGAATTTATGGAATGGGAGAGGAATTCTGCTACAGTGATTGAGAAGTTAAAAGTAGAAGTAATACCTCAAGATGCAACTACCGAAAGGCTACAAGAGGAAAATGGGGAAGTATTTAATGAAGTGACCGAGGAAGCCAAGGCCAACTCCTTACCCCTGGTGACTAGTGGATGGACTGAAGGATTGGATGGTATCCCGGATCAAAATTCTAGAAGAAATGGAATTGATAGTGGAGTTCCTAAGGATACGGTTCCATTACCTTTGGTTTCGGATAATGCTGAGGATTCCTTAGCTAACGATAAAGTGAAGACAACACCAGCAGGAGGAAGTCTTGCTTATCGTAAACAGTGTCACTGTGTTGCTGTCACTTCCCAAAGATGCAAGCCAGATTGCAAAGGTGTGAACCAGTTTTCGGTGCTGGTGGTAACAAAGGTAACTAAAGCAGGTGTTTCAGGGGAGCAGGACATACTCGCTGAAAAGAGAGATGCTAATTTCTCTTTCAGCCAAGGGAAATCTCCTAAGAGTTATAACCCTAATAGGAATTTTTTCCATCAACAGCAGATTCAAAGTTGTGAGGAATTTTGGAGGTCGGTTGTAGTTTAGAGGAAAGCTAGTTGAAGAAGTCAAAGGTTTTGTCAAAGGGAACAAAACTCCTATTGCTATGTTGGTTCTTACTCTAGCTGGCAAATCCAAGTTTTTGTCTACTACATTGAAGGATGAACAGATGGCTAAAGAATTAGTTAGTTAATCCTCTGGGTTCAAAACAACCAACACCGAAGATGATGAGAAGAGGGGAACATATGTGGTAATTGGTCATATGTGTGAATTTCAGAATGATCATAATTTGAAGGCTTTAGGGTTGCAGGTTTCAGCTGCTACCTACGACAAGGAGTGGCTAAATTCATTAAAGACACTTGATGTGGACATATTGACAGGTTTTGGCACCATACTGGATCCTTGGACCGTTAGTACTAGCAATCTTGATTGGGTAGCTATTGCAAACCAAAGGGGAATGGTCTATTACACCTTGGAGATAGATGCGGCCTTGATTGCAATTGTACGAGCTATGGCAATAATCTATGGTTTTGTTCCAGTTGATGAGAACATAGGGGCAAAGAGGAATAGGCCTAGTTGGAGAAAGAGAGAAAGAGGAATAAACTAAATAGAGAGAGCTGGTATTAGATGAAGAAACAGTGGTGCAATCGTTGTAAGTTCTTGGGGACAAAAACTCTCTCAAGGAGGGAGAAATTATCACAACCCCAAGGATCCCTAAGGCTTTAATTGTCATTATAATAGTAGTTAGCTTACATTCATTACACAATAATTATCATTTTCTTTTCCTTTTCTTTTATAGATCTTTGTCCTTAGCTATGGGCAGGTATGCCTATTGTTGTACTGCACATGGGTGCATGTGGGAGGCTGTTATGCTATATATAAGCCACAGCTGAGGATGGGAAGGATTATGTTTTGAATTGATGAATGAATTCTCTGATTTCTCTCTCTAGAATTCTCTCTCAATCTCCTTTCAATTTCCCTCTGATCTCTCTCCCAATCCCTCTGATTTTCCCTCTCCTTGCTTTTCTGTTGGTAATCGCCCCCCCCCCCCCAATTTCTTGTTGCATTTTCCTCCCTCTTAATCTAATTCCCCCTCTGATTTCTCTCAATTTCCTATCAAAACCCTAGGTCAACCCTAGGTGCATGACACTTTGGATGGTAAAGGGTTTATTAGGCAAGAAGCGTGTCACTACTATGCTGTGACAATAGCAACTCTTCTAATTCAGTGTGAATTAGAAGGGGAATAGTGAAGAAGAATGAAGGGAGAATGAAGAAGGGAGAAAGAGAGAACGATTGAAGAGAGAAAAATTTGAGAGAAGAAGAGATCAGATTTCTTGATTGATTCTCAATGGTCTCTTACAGTAGGATTCAAGAGCATATATAGTTTGTTCTACGGGTGTTGCCACAACAGATCACCTCTCCTATGACCAACTATTTTGTCCTATTCTAGTCACCTTTATATCTGGCGATACTAGCTAACAAACTACCCAGCTGGAAAAGGAAAATACAATTAAAAACAGGAAAAGACTCTAGCAATACAATAAGTAGCAACAAAATCAGAAGCAAAATTCAGTTTCCTTTACGTCCTATGACAAAGAGGTTAAAATAGCTTCTCTCCAATATTTGTTAGGAACAGGGCTAGTGAACATTAAGGATTGGGTAACTTGAAGCAAGTGATGATTTTTACTCTTAGCCACCCATTTTGTTGGGGGTGTGTAGGGACAAGTGCTTTGGTGGAAAATCCCATTATTAGTGAGTTATTGGGTAAACTCATGGGAAAATATTCACGACTATTATCAAGTCTAAGAATATGAATATGGGATTGAAAGACATTGAGGATCAATTTTTGAAACTTTTGTAAAACAGCACTGACCTCAGACTTCTCTGTCATGAGATAAACCCAACATACCCTAGTATGGTCATTGGTGAAAGTTACAAACCACCTTGTGCCAAATAAGTTTGGGGTTTGTGGGGGTCCCCAAATGTCGTTGTGAATCAAGTGAAATGGTTGGGAAGGAGTATAGGAATGGATCTGATGACTGCTTCAGGATGTTTGGCAAGAATACAATGCTCACATTGAAATGAAACTCTCTTAATTGATGAACAATGATTTTAGGTAAGAAAATGATGGTACAATGATTTTAGGTAAGAAAAACTTGGATGTCCAAGGCGTTTGTGGCATAAACTAACATTAGGATTGGAGATAACTGTGAGAGAAATCTTATTTGGTGACTGACGTCTCAAGAAAGCATCATCTCTTGAAACATAGCAGAGCCCATCCTTTTCCTCAGCACTACCAATCATCCTCCCCAAAGACTGGTCCTAAAATAGGTAATGAGAAAGGAAGAAGGTCACGATATAGTTCATGTCTTGAGTTATCTTGCTAATAGAGAGAAGATTGCATTTTAACTTAGGTACATGCAATACAAATTTTAGTTTCAAACCAGACACATAACTGTCCCTTAACCCACAACTGAAAACGTAGCACCATCTGCCACCAAGACTTTCAAGTTCTTATCACAGGGCTGGAACTTAGTTATTGAAGCCATAGAACTTGTCATATGATCAGAGGCTCTAGTATCTACTATCCAGCAATTCCCATTCATTTTCCTAGATAACAAGGAATATATCAGATTACCTCTTTGTGCCATGGAAGTCGTTGGATTGGTGGCTGAAGTGTCTGGTTCCTTAGTTGTGTGTGGCTCAACAGCTTGTGAAGGAGCTCTAGCTATTCGATGGACAGGTTCAAACTAGTGCCTTTCTCAGTTTCAGGAGCAACTGCAATAGTACATGCTGAACGTTCCTTCTCCTTCTTATTTTTAGGCTTCCAATTTGTTGGTTTACCATGTATTTTCCAGTATGTTTCCCTTGTGTAATGGGGTTTATTACAACAGTCACACCACAGTTTGTCCTCGGGAAGGGAAGAATTTTCTTCACGCTTAAATGTAGCAAGCGCAGAACTTGAATTTGAGTCCACAAAGGAGTTGACCATTACCTGTTTTCTACTGTCTTATCTTCTGACTTCAGCAAACGCTTCCCAGAGGGATGGAAGCGGTTTCGTGCCTAGTAGTCAGCCATGTACATCTAAATCAACATTGAGTCATTGAAGGAAATCAATGATCCTTTCTTTCTCCAGCATTTTATTGTATTTCAGACTATCAATAGGACACTCCAAACTAGGATCATAAAAAACTCCATCTCCTGCCATAACTTCATCAAGGCATTGTATTGCTCGGTGACATTAAGGTTGCCTAGTTGATTGGTGCAAATAGCAGACCTAATCTCAAAACATTGGGCTGTGTTTTCAAGATTGAAATATATTTCCTGTACTGCCTCCCATATTTCTTTTACAGTCTTATAAAACAGGTAGGTTTGTCTAATCTTCAGCTCCATGGAGTTAATAAGCCATGCCATGACAATTGCTTTTTTTGCTTCCTAAGTTCAGTAACCCGCTGCATCCACGGGTGGAGTTGGAATTGCTCCGGAGAGATATCTAAACTTCGCTTTGCCTTTGATTACAAGAATAACAGATTGAAACCATTCTTGAAATTTTTTTCCATTCAACTTGTGTTGAGTAATCTGCAAAGAGTGATTGTCGAAGGATAAAGGGGTTGGAAGGATACTCGCAGATGGTGAGTTGGAGGTGGCAGAGGAATCTGCCATTGTTTGGGCTGCATTCTCAGGGTTGATGTCAGCCATAGGGGTTGTTTTTTCTGGTTATGCTGGCTAGGTTGAACGGGGCTCCGATACCATGTAACGAGACAAGGTTTTGGGGTGAATGACACACACACTAATCTCATTATTCTCTGGGATATAAATACAAGATTAACTTCCTAAATTAGGATGCTGTAAAATAGAAATAATCCCTAAACTCTAGGTGAATCTCATAACTATAGGAGAATACAATAGGCAAGATAATGATAGAAGATAACTTCCTAAGATAATGAGATATCAGTCCCACTAATCCGGGATTCTTCACTTTCCAACAGATATTAACGTTTTCAAATGTTTACAGCTTCACTATGCCTGCTATACAATATATAAGGTTACGTCTTCTACACATGCATGTTTCCATGTTTTCCCTTTTCTTTTCATAGAGCTCTATTTCAGATATTGATCCTGATGGTTTGTATTCATGTTTTTCTCCTCCTGTTGTCCATCCGAATGTTCTGAAATCTGAGATCTTACCAGTTTCTGTTTAATTTATGCTGATAATCTTCATACTGTTTTATGGTTGGAAAGCTTGAATAATGTAGCCAACCCTTCCTATTAAGGCTCGGGGTGGTTGTTTTTGTTTACTCTGCATATCGTATTGCTTCAGATTATAACTTCAAACTTGTTCATGTGCAGGCCAATGACCGTGAACTTCACTTTTCCATGGTTGATGGAGATTTCAAAAAGTTTGAAGGCAAGTGGTCCTTGAAATCCGGGAAAAGGTAAATCTACGTTAATCTATTGACAATATATGGTGTAGAACCTTGACTTTGGGAATACACTGGATTTTTATCTCCATTTCTTGATTTTTCTGATGCTCTGTTTTAGTGATTCTTTCTTCTGGTTCTATTTCTTCTAAAATAGTATTGGAAATATAGTTTACTGTATGAGGTTAGAGAATAAATGCCAATAAGACTTTCTTTACTCTTGGATGAAGAGATTTGAAATTAATGGATTTGAGTATTTAATTTGAAAATGCATGGGATGGTTATTAGAATTTGATTGAGGATCAAAGCATAAGGCTTTAATCATTGTACAACTAGAATACCATATTAAGATCTGGCTATGTGCACCTATCATTTGATCAACTCCTGACCAAGCGCTCAAATTCTTCCACTTATTTGTTGATGCCTAAAAAGTAGGTAATAAAATATAAAGTGAAAGCAAATTTCTTTAATATCAAGTGCAAATCCATCAACACAAACATAGCCCTAAAAGCATGTTTCTTTCAGTTTGTATATATGATGCTGATCTTCTGTATGGCTTAGATAGATATTTGATTCTCATTATTGCTCTGCATTAGGCATGAAATATGCTATTGAACTTTGTAGCAGGACTTCATTGCTGAGAACTTCTGATTAAATCCTTTCTATGGGAAACGAGCATTTTCTCATCCTTTAAAGTTTTACCCATTATAGTCTCTATTCCATTCACCATATTATCCTCTATTAACTACTAAAATTTGTATCCTTTCGCTTTTAAAAATGTAACCTCTTTAGTAATCCATCAAGTCTCTTAGAGGCAAATGATATTGATTTTTTGTTTTTTAAATCATCAGATCCACCACCTATATGTATTTTCATGTCACTGTCTCAATATTCCATGATTCAATCCTGAGCTTTAACCTTGGACTGATTTCTTTTCTCACATTTATATGTGAAAATGTGAGTAGTCTTGCAAATTTAAAAGTACATATGGACAAATTCAAAGTGTCATTAAGAGGGTTACACCATATCAAAATATGCTTATGTCTAAAATTTATATTCAATAAACTGTAAAGCAATCAACAATCACAACAATCAAACACAAGGGACACAAGATTTATAGTGGTTTAACATCACTTGTGCCTATGTTCACTCTACAGGATCCAACCCGATCTGGCTTTCCAATATATAATACCTTGAGGTTTTTCTCATGCAAGTTCACATAAAAAACTTGTCACCCAATAGATTCAAAGGCTCTAGGCAGCCATACCCGTACAACAAGAAGTAACCACTTGCCTTTGCAAGCCACAGTTTAAAGTACAGAAGACAGTCCACCAAAATTGATATAATGAAGCTCTGAAAGAAACAGGAAAGAAAAATAAATATAAGTTATATTGCTTTGTTCTTTTGTATAAGAAACACAAGCCCTTTCTTAGATCTGAAGTGCAGCACTTGTTGTATAGCTTCTTATTCTTCAATATGACAGAACTCGCTTTGAAACTTCTTTGAGAATGTAGAGAATAGGAGCAAACATGCAAGAGTTCTTTCAAAACTGTCTGGATATCTTGAAATAGGCTCCTGAAGGATCATTTCAAGTAAGACGCTCCTCCCATAATGAACTCCAATGGCTTGATTGAGTAGAATAAGGAAATATGCAGAAATCTTACAATCACAGGAAATTGTTGTTATAGCCCAATAGTCAATTCTTAGTCAGCTGTTTGACTGACTGATAAACCTTTAGGTTGGCTATCCACAAGGATTATCAATTAGTGGGTCAACTAATGCATTAGATATATGCAGCACGAAAAACAGAATGAAAGAGAGATCAACTAGTCTCTTGAACAGTCAAATGGTAGATTAACTGTGCAAAATAGGGACCATTTTATCTTGACTGATGGTACGATCAGTGAACTGATGTTTGACTGGTGGTTTCAGAATGTCTGAATGCTGCACAGCTTCAATAGGTTGTCCATATAGTGTTTTGTACTTTAATTACATTAAATGTCATTTAGACAATAAATATAAATAAGTACCTCGTATTTGAATTCAATAAAAATATCAAAATAATCAAAATCCTTACAAATAAAAAGTTGAAATTGGTTCCTAGTACAAATTCAAAATTTTTTTAGATTTAGCATTTTCACTTCCAAGATAAGGAGTCTCTTTTGCTTATCAAAAATTCATTAAAAATCATTTTAAGAACAATCCATATAAATAATGAAAAACAGGGAAATTTTTTTATAAAATGAAATCATTTTCATGTCCTCTTGTTATATGGGCTAATGTCCTAGAATCAGAAAAAAAAAAAATTGGATCTTGATTGTCAAATACAATAAAAATTTTGAAATATCTGTCACGACCTTGCATTATGCAGTTTCTTTTTTCAGTTGTTATATCTTTGTTCAGTTATTATTTACAGTTATGTATTAGGGTAGTTAGGTGTAGTGGAGTGGTGGAAGTGGAAGTGATAACTGCTGTAATTGCCACAAGTAACTGTTGGTAGATATATAAAGCTGTAAACCCACAGTGTTGAGATACGAATGAATTGTCAAGAAGTTATTGAAGTCTCTTATTTTTCCCTACTGTTCTCTTGGTTTCTCCCTACTTTCTGTCAACTTCTCCTTCAATTCTGTCTGATTTTCCTAATATTCTGTCTGTTTCTCCCTCAATTCTAATTCTATCTTCAAGGAAAATATTAGTAAGGACTAGGTTCCTGACAATCTCTCTCTTTTTAATTGTTTCATTCATTAATATCTAGACTCAAAAAAGCTTTTAGTACCTTGATTGTCAGATGCACTAAAAATTTCCAAGTATCTCTCGTTTTAATTGTTTCATTCTTATTTCATTTATAGTCATTTATTCGCAATATGTTTTTTATATCAAATCAAGCTTGGGTCAACAAGATATTCAATATTATAAATATATTCTATTATTTCTTCAAACTAATTACATAAAAACACATTCCTTAGAACATGACAACTAAATTTCTACACTTTTGTCTAGCTAAAACTCAATTATCTACACTTAAAAAAAAAAAAAAACTATTCTCTGTAGATTTTAGCTTATCATATTTGATTTTCTTTTCTATTAATAACATAGTTTAAGTTAATATATATATATATATATATATGTGTGTGTGTGTGTGTGTGAAAATAATGCGAAGACCACCAGGATTGCTAAATTGACAATTTCATAACAGAAATGACACCATATCCTGTGACCCGTTTACCAATTTGCAACTCTCTGGGATACTAGTGCTTTTTGGTATGAAGGTTGCAACACCTTGTCTCCTGAGCAAAATTGTATAGGACTAAGTGCTTTGGGTTGAGCTCTTTTGTAATTGTTATCCTTTGATGCAACTGCAGAAAGTGTTTAGTTCCCCTCCAAAACTGTGAAACCCATTGAACCAATAATGCATACATATTTTTACCTACCAAAGAGTGAAGCTATTCTATCTATTGAATTTATCTACTTTGTACTAGTGGGCACATATCAAGACTCCATAGAAACAGCTGACCTGTACTTGTTTGTTGTTGACAAAATTTCTAATTGAGGTTTGATCTGGCAAAGAAGATCCTTTAGCTATAAGCATATTGAAAGTCAAGTTACTGAAGTTTGTGTGGTTTTGCTTCCATTTCCGATAACCTGGAAATGCTGATGTTTTAATGGACATAATAGCAACCCCAAATTAGCAATGATGAATTTGAAATACTAGTGTTGGAACTCATAGAGTAGCAAATTTCATCACCTAAAAGTTTCATGGGACCCAATTCTTCTATTTGTTGTAGTTGTGGTGTTACTTTGGTGCAGAACTTTCTTTCTCATTTTCTTTCCCCATTCAAATAGATGGTTGCAATAGCTCACTTGTTGCAGTCTTTGCTTTTCTTTCCTAATTTCTGTTGGTTATTGTGTAATACAGGTCTTCAACTACAACTTTGTCATATGAAGTTAGCGTAATACCAAGATTCAATTTCCCTGCCATATTCTTGGAGAGGATTATTAGATCAGATCTTCCTGTGAATCTTCAAGCCTTGGCTTGTAGAGCAGAGAAAAGTTTTGAAGGGAATCAAAATACAGCAATTACAGGACATCCCTTGGGTACAACATCAACTGCTTTCCCTGGCAAAGACTTTGACGATTCTGTAACTGAGAAGAATCAATTTTCTCCTGGAAAGTTGAAGGAGAGTTATACCAGCTCAACTTTTGGTCGCTTGTTGCCATCTTCTAGTGATTTGAACAGAAGTTGGGGAGTAGTCAGGAAATTTTGCAAACTTGAGAGGCCTTGTGTGGTGGATGAAGTTCATCTTCGTAGATTTGATGGCCTATTGGTAACCAATTGACTCTGCCCTTATTTCATTTGGTCCTTTTTTCCTGCAGAAAGGCATAGTTTCTCAGTTGTCTGGCTGATAAAATGGTTTTGGGCTTAAGGAGAATGGAGGTGTACATCGTTCTGTCATTGCCAGCATAACAGTTAAAGCTCCAGTTCGTGAAGTATGGAATATCTTGACAGCTTACGAAAGTCTTCCTGAGTAAGTATCATTTTTCTTATGTTGTGAACTTTTCTTTTTTTGTTTCACGACCATTCCATTTTGTAAATTCATACTTCATGTTAATATCATTTCTAGCAATTCAATAAATTGGTCCCTAAACCTTTTTTAAAACATGATACAGGTTCCATTAGGACACGCTTTGTTTTAATTATCTTTTAGAAAATTGGGTACTGTAGGCAATGAAATATGGATGACAATTATATCCCTGCAGGTTACTGTTGTAAAAGATATTTCTTGAGCTGTAACCAAGTCTCAAAACATTGTTTAGCTTAGCTCAAAAATCGAAATGAGTTGGAAATGACAAATAATATTGCCAAGTGCCAACATATAAAATTTCTGGAAACAAAAGCTGAAAACTTTATAAGTACTCATACAAAAATAATTAAACATGTTTGAAATCTATACATTGTTATACATGAGGGCATAAGAAAGCAATTTGTGAAAGAAGAATAGGCAATGCATATTTTCTGTGTGTTCATAAAAAATAGATACTGAAGAAAATATTCAGAGAACAACTGATGCAGGACAGCAATGAAGAATCACGGAAAGTAGAGAAGGAAGAGAAAAGGTAGGAAGAAGAAGAAGAAGCTAGAGAAGAACTGAATCCAAGAGAAAAGAAAAGAGAAGAGAGTATAGCCCAGAGAGGAATCAAAACCAATGTATTCAATATCAAGTACTAAATTAAAAGTTACATCATGAGCCTTACTTATAGGCCAAAAGTAAACCTAACTATAGTATCATTAGGAATCTAAATCCTAATATGATTCCAATCCAAATAATAATATAACAAAATAAATCCTAATCTAAATCTAATATATAAAATCAAAATAGGAAGCATGTCCCTATCATTCTCCTTGGTTGGACAAAAAACTTGTCCTCGAGTTTTGGCAGATTTGTATTACTCAATCACACGACCATAGGGACAGTGACTGGATGGTCTTCAGTCACTGTCTTCTGTACACCTGTGTCACTAGAGGCCGAGGGCTATCATGAACGTTGACTCTCCTATGAGAGGAAGGGCTTGTTACCAGGATGTCCAAGTCCTCCTGGCTTAAGTATAGCTCAAGTAAATCAGGGTCAAGCTGCTGTAACACGGGTAAGGTGATCCAGGTAGCATCAGAACAGGACAACCCTGCCAACATACTAAGAACTGCTGTGCCTATATATCCCTGATAAAAATAATCTGCTCATCTAAAATAGCATCAATTTTATCCTTGTGTGCTGATTTGGCATGCGGTAATGGTAATGCAATATTAGGGTCAGGTACTGAATGGGAAGGATTAGGTTGACAGTAGAAGTATCAATGAAAGAGATGGCCTTTATTTGCAACAAGGTCCTCAACATTAAAAGTAGAGCTAAACCCATAGTCACATGGTATATCAATGACATAAGCATTTGGTCCAACTTTTTGTAAAATTTGAAAAGGACCTGCACTGTGAGAGTGTAACTTAGAGAGTTCCTGTGGGAAACCTCTCTGGTCTGATGCGGATCATCACATAATCACCAATTTTAAATTCAACATGATGCGGATGAAGGTCAGCTCGAAGTTTGTGCATTGCATTACTCCCCTTGAGCTGTTTGGTAATCTCAACATGTAAATCACAAATTGTTGAGCACAAGACTCAGCAGAGTGACACTCGGGCATGGGGCGACATAGGAAGCAGGTCTAAGGGCTTCCTAGTTTGTTTGTAGCCTTGAGCTACTTCAAATGGACTCATTCCTGTAGACCTAGGTTTAGTTTCCTAGGTTCGAATGAACATACATCCAGCTACTAAGCATGACCTTGAACGTTGGTGTAGATGTCCTTTCCTACATGACATGTATTTGTGCCGGAGGTTTGAGCTTGGACCTTCATGAGAAAACTTGTAGATGGATCTTGGATAAGAGGTCTTCCCTCCTTTGTGGCTTCAAAGTGAAGGGTTATTATAATCAATACCCATGTAAAATTGCCTTCTGGTTTGCCTATCCTAACAATTTCTCTGTAGGAACAAGAAAGGCCCATTTTACATTTTTAAGTGATTGCTCTATAACCTATGATCTTTTGCAGACACTTTTTGCCTATAGGCACATAGTCAACTAACAGTCTTCAGGTTAAGAAAAATTCAGAAAAGGTAAATAATCCAGCTTATAAGATCTTCAGAGCAATGTCAACACTGATTCTAGAAAATTTTATGAAATGCTTCAACTTCCTTGGCTGGAGTTTGTCCACTGTCCATATGTGATAGCAAATAATGCTTTGAAATATTTCAAGTGAGGATTCTGCTTCAGTGACCTCTCTCACTGTTGTTACTGCCCTACTTTTCATAGTTAAACCTTTAAACCAGGATAATCATGACTTTAATGTTAAATAATTCAGCATGATTAATCAGAGAGAAAAATGAACCTTTTTTTATTTGTAGCTTTTTCGTTTTGCATGTTCCTTTCTAACTGGATTACCAGCAATTATATATTTTAGGGCAATAACAAACTTGAAACTTGGGGAAGATTAACAGATAACAGAACCCATGAGGGTGATTTGTTCTGTCCAAAATGGAATAGCAATGACGGTTGAAACTATGTTTTGCAGCATTTGGAAAAACCTTTGCAGAATTTTTCTGAAATATTCAGATGTTTTTTCTTTTTTCGCTTTTATACTTTATAAAACATTTTAAAACATTTCAGAAGCGAAAAATAGATACTGCTTTGAGTTCTACTATAATATTCAGCTTTTGGTGCAGTAATTCTCACATGCTGTCTATCAGGTAAAAATTCTGTGCCAGAACAAGCAAAAGTGTAGTTATCCTGAAAATGAAAATGACAAAGCAGTAACTGGTATAAGAGAAATCTGTGCGCCTCTTTTTGATGGATATTACATTCTTGACAACTTATGTTGTAGCAATGTCTTATCCTCATTACTCCAAAGCTTTCTCAAAAGCATGCATAGCTGTACATGGTAACCCTTATATGTTTTGAAAGAGAAACAAAGATGCTTGTATTTGTATTGAAGTCATCATCTAGTGATCTTAGGGGATGCAAGAAATGGCAATTCTATACAGACATTATAGTCAAATCCTAACATTTAGTCTGACTAGGAAGCTCATATTTATTCACCAATCACTTTTTTTTAGTCTGACCAGGATGGTTGGCATAAAGATATGAATATAGACTTTTATGTGTACTTTGCATCTTCTAACATGTTTGCTTTAGCTATTATGATACTGAACAGACCTGCATTTATGATTCCTAAGGATTCTGTTGTTGCTGATCTCAAAATGAGTAGTGTTGAGAGTATAAATAATAATATAAAATCAATGAAATAATCCTTTGTCAATAGTTTAAACTTTTAGATGTGTTGCTGTCAGTAATGTTGACAGGGTACTGAGCAGGAAAAAGTTGTGCTTAAAACTCACTGCAGACCTTATATTTAACTATTTGTTCGTGTTTGGCTTACTTATCAATGAAAGTCCAGACACACATGAAGGAGCATGTTAAGAGTATAAAAAAATAGTAACATAAAGATAAAGTTACTTTGCCCTGTAAGAACTTAAGGATTTGTATGAGTTGTGATCAATAATTTAATAGGTTGAATGTTATAATTTTGTTTAATAATAATTTACCACTAGCTGAAAAGGCTTGAACTTTGAACAAAAACGTACAACATAGATTAAAAATGTTGAACCAAATATGCATAACAGGATTTGAATTCAAAACCTATTAAAACTAAAGCTTTTGATACGTTATAGAAACTAGATCTATGTAAATATGGAAATTAGTCAACTACGTAAATATGGAAAGTAGAATATCAAAGTATAATCCTAGGATCTTGGCTGTATATACTAGTGTAATATGCAGCAATAAAAATATAGAAAACCTAGATCTGGTCGTGAAGTTGAAGCAACCTCACCATGCTTGTCCTACCCTAGATTTGGTCATCTCGTGGTCAGTCGCCTCGCCTCTCCATCACATCGGTCAGCATTGTCAAAAGAGAGGAGACAGACTGTAGCCAGACTACTTGGTCATCTTGTCATCGATCACCGTCACATTGGTCGCATCGTCTCCAACTACACCGCAACTCAGCAGAAGCAGTCCTCTTTCATGCCTAGATTCAATCTCGAGATCCAAATCTGAGCCCAGGCATGTCCAGTTCTGCTTTGAGTTGAAGTTTGTGACAGGATCTTGTTGAATCCCAACACTGCATTGAGTTCCAAGTATTGGATCTTCTAAGTTCTTTGGCAACCTGGTGTTGGTATCGATTCTTCCCAATTGTTGGTTTCAAGTTGCAGTTGTTTGTGTTTGAGTTATTCTTCCCAATTGTTGGATCTTCTGATTTTGTGTTGTTTTTTATTCTTAGTAGTGATTGTTGTTTAAGTTGCAGTAGTGGCTTCATTTTCTGATCCGATTGAATCAGTTAGGTAGAGATCTTGATGGTAGCCCTTATAAGTCACAATAACTAGACTACAAATGGACATTTTGGTGGAAAGGGTGGTCATGGAGGAAAGCATAATGGTGATACTAGTGGACGTGGGTGTCGTGGTTCAGATATTAGTAGTAAACCTACATGTCATCACTATGGTGAAGTTAGTCACACCAAATGCACTTTTTGGAAGCTTCATGAAAAACCCTCATAGCTGTCTATTGCCAATATTACTACTCATGATAAGAGCCCTTCTGAATAGAAAGTTCTGATCTCTACTAATGAATACACTCGCTTTACCCAATACCAAGCCATTGGTGATAGCTCAGGTAATCCTGTTACATGTCTTGTAGCATCCTCGACCAAGGGGATCATTGATTCTAGTGCTACAAATCATATGACCGGGAACCCAGGTATTCCCTCATCCTTTGATTCCCAAATTTCTTTCCCAAATGTGACATTAGTTGATGGGTACATTGCATCTGTAGTAGGCTCTAGGGTTGCCCATCCTACTCCATCTCTTCCATTGTCCTCTGTTTTATGCCTACTTAATTTCTCTTTTAACTTACTCTTTGTCAGTAAACTTTCTCATGTCCTTAACTATTGAGTGTCATTTTTTCCTGCCCATTGTGTCATTCAAGATCTTAAGATGAAAAAGATTATTGGTAGAGGGTATGAGTCTAGTGGCTTGTATCTTCCTAACACTACTTCTACACCATGAGTTCCACAACCAATTGCGTGCTCCAGTGTCCTCTCCCCTCTTTATCAACCCTGTCATCTGGGACATCCCTCCTTATCAACTTTGAAGAGGTTATCTCCTCATTTGTCTTCTTTATCTCATTTTGAATGTGAGTCATGTCAGTTTGCTAAACATCACCATGTGTCTTATTTCGCTCACATTAATAAACGCACTTCATCTCCTTTTATGTTAATCCATTTTGATGTTTGGGGTCCATGTCTAGTACCTTCTAGGTCTAGATATCGGTATTTTATAACCTTTGTTGATCATTATTCTCGTGCTATGTGGCTCTATTTAATGAAATCTCACTCTGAATTATTCTCTATATTTTGTTCCTTCCTAGCTGAGATTCAAACACAGTTTCAGACTACTGTGCTTGTTTTATGTAGTGACAATGCCACTAAATATTGTTTTGCCCCATTTACCTCTTTTCTATCACAACATAGCATTCTTCATGAATCGTCTTGTGTTGATACCCCACCCCATATTGGTGTTGTTGTTGAAAGAAAAAATAAACCTCTCGGAAACTGCCAGGGCTCTTCTTTTCTACATGAAAGTTCCTAAATCCTTTTGGGATGATGCCATCTCTATTGCCAGCTTCTTGATTAATCGCATGCCTTCCTATGTCCTTAGGGGGATATTCCCTACTATGTCTTATTTCCTTCTCAATCTCTATTCCCTGTTGAACCCCGTATCTTTGGTTGCACTTGTTTTGTCCATCCCCACTTGTCTAAGTTGGATCCAAAATCTCTTAAGTGTGTTTTTTTTTTTGGCTACTCTTGTACTTAGAAAGGGTATCGTTGCTTTTCTCCTACCCTTGGCCAGTACTTGGTCTCTGTCGATGTTACCTTCTTTGAGACCACACTATTCTTTCCTATCTCTACTAAACATAAGTATGTCCATGAGGATGAAGATATTTTGGTCTACACTATCAGCACTCACATTGCTCCACCTGTGTCACTTAACCCACCTACCTTGCAAGTGTATTCTCGCAGGGCTTTGGCTTCATATCCTCTATCGACTTCTTCTTCATTTGCTGATCCTTCTACCACCACGACGACCCTGGTTCTTGCATCTCCAAATTTGAGCCTTGACCTTCCCATTGCTCTTCGCAAAGGTAAACGTTTATGTACTTATCCTATATCTTCATTTTCTTCTTGCACACATTTGTCTCCCTCCCTTTAATGGTTTATTTCATCTTTAGGTTCCTAAATGTTTATTTGAAGCTCTTTCACACCCTGGTCGTGTAGCTATGGTTGATGAGATGCGATCCTTGGATGAGAATGGTACTTAGGATCTAGTTCCTTTACCTTCTGGGAAAACAATTGTTGGATGCAAATGGGTCTTTGTTGTCGAGGTTAATCCTGATGGTTCTGTGGCTCGACTTAAACCCCATTTGGTTGCAAAAGGGTATGCTTAGACCAATTGTGTTGATTATTCTGATACATTTTCTCCAGTGGCTAAACTTGCTTCTGTTCACCTGTTTATCTCTCTGGTTGTTACTAATGATTGACCCTTATATCAACTCAATGTCAAGAATGTTTTTCTTTATGTTGACCTACAGAAGGAAGTCTATATAGAGCAACCACCTGGGTTTGTTGCTCAAGGGGAGTCAAGTAAGGTTTGTAAACTTCATAAATCCTACATGGTCTAAAACAAAGTCCTCATGCTTGGTTGGGGCAATTTAGTGAGTTTATTCAAGAGTTTGACCTAAAAAATGTGTCTTTTATCATTCAATGTTATATTAACAATCTAAGGCTGGTATAATATTTTTAGACATATATGTTGATGATATTGTTATCACAAGGAGTAACAATGCAAGCATTGCAGCTCTTAAGTACTTCATCCAATTGAGATTTTAGACTAAGGACTTGGGAAAGGTGAAATATTTCTTGGGAATCAAAGTAATGAGATCTAAAAATGTATCTTTCTCTCTCAACGTAAATATGTTCTTGATCTTTTAACTAAGACAACGAAGTTAGGAGTCAAACCATGTAGTGTGCCAATGATTACAAACCTATAACTTACAGCCGATGAGGAAGAGTTGTTTGAAAATCCTAAAATGTATAGAAGGTTGATTACAAACCTATAACTTCACCACCATCTCATGAAATTTCTCCATGTGAAGATGGTGTTCAAACTTCATTTCATCATTACTCCGCCAGGGGATATTATCCACTGCCGGTCCCAAGCCCGGATAAAGGAGGAGGGTTGCGTTAGGTAGCCGACAGCCAGCGTAAAACCTAGTCGGATCCAAATATGAATTTTAGATAAACTATCTGTTGGGATGTAACCCACATAGAAGTCTAGAATTCATGTAGCCAACTCCACATAGTGGGATAACGGCTGGATATGTTGTTGTTGTTTGTATAGAAGGTTGGTTGGTAAATTGAACTATCTAACCCTGACTCGTCTTGATATTGCTTATCCTTTTAGCATCGTTAAGTCAATTTATGTCCTTTCCCAAAATAGCTTATTGGACAGAATTAGAGCAAATTTTGTGTTATCTAAAAAGAGCCCCATGACACGGTATCTTATATAAAAATCATGGGCACTCTAATGTTGAATGCTTCACAGACGCTAATTGGGCATCTTCTAAGGTTGACAGGAGATTGAAAACGGGACATGGTGTCTTCATTGGTGGAAATTTGGTTTCATGGAAGAGTAAGAAGCAGAATGTGGTATTTCGGTCTAGTGCAGAATCAGAATATCGAGCAATGGCACAATCAACATATGGACTTATATGAATCCATCAACTAACAAGTGAAATTGGATTGGGCAACTCTCGACCTATGAAGCTATAGTGTGATAATCAAGCTTCTCTTCATATTGCATCCAATACAGTTTTCTACAAGAGAACCAAACACATTAAAGTTGATTGTCATTTCATCCAAGAAAAGATCCAACAAAATATTATATCAACAGGTCATGTCAAGAGAGGCGAACAACTAGGTGATATATTCACAAAGGCATTGAATGGTTCTAGAATTGACTATGTAACAAGCTGGGCATGATTAGCATCTATGCTCCAGCTTGAGGGGGAGTATTATAGAAACTAGATCTATGTAAATATGGAAATTAGTCAACTACGTAAATATGGAAAGTAGAATATCCTAGAGGAGTATAATCCTAGGATCTAGACTATATATATTGGTGTAGTATGCAACAATGAAAATAAAGAAAAACATTTTTTGTTCATCTACAGTATCTTCTATAGATACTGTAGATATTTGGACATAATTAACTTCTCTCAGATTATTATTCAGATTAGACAAATTTATATACAAATGATAACTTCTCATATGGTGGTAGTTATATACAGAAAAAACTACTACTTAGAAAATAAATAACTGTATAAAAAACTATCACTATATTTTGTTTAACTACCTAATAGCCTCTATTTCTTGTACATGTTTTTCTACACGCCCCCTCAAGCTGGGTTATAAATATTAGGAAAGCCCAACTTGGGTTTTCACATCTTCAAACTGGGTCTTCAGTAGATCCTTATCCACATTCAATTTTTCTTTATGAAGTGTCTGTCTATTTAGGTCACTTTAAACATATTGAGTTGCTACCAATATCTAGTTTAGACGACTAAGATATTAGGTAATTGAGAAGTCTTCTTGACAACGCCTCTATTGTGTCTCTAGTGTTGGAACACGTCTCCTTTGTGGCATCCCAGATTTCTTGTGTCGTTTCATGAAGGACACAATTTACTCTGACTTGATGTGTCTTCAGGGTTGGTATCCATCTCCTTTGTGGCATTCTCTTGTGCCATCCTGGGGAGGATAAAATTTCCTATCAAGTGTCTTTTATGAGAGGCAAGCACTATTCTCTTTTACAATGGTAGTTTTTGATGGGTTCAGCTATAACCACACTACTTTTTCACAAGGATCAAGCAATAACCCTTGCAATGCTTTTTCACACATGGGCTGAAGCAATAACCCTTACAATACTTTTTTTATATACTTGGGCTGAAGCAATAACCCTTACAACTAAAATGAGATAAAGCCACCATAAAGGCTAAAGAGGCAACCTCCAAAAAAATAAAGACAACTTGCCATACCCATTGTTTAACTCATCCATGGCAGGCAGATTTTTTAAAAACTATGAGGTTTTCTTGGCTAAATCCGTGCAAATAACCTTCTTAGGATATTTGGCGAGGCAGTGACAGTAGGGGCGGTTGCGAGTGTTGTAATCAAATGACCACATGATGACGACCGACGAATCAGCCTTCTCTGGTGCGATTGTCTACCTTCGCCATGAGTTCGCTTGCGACCAACATCTACCATATTCGATGCCAAAGTGCTACTTCGTGCTGTGTCTTTTCATCTTCTCCGATGATTGCGATGGTTGTTCAAGTTTTGTGCTGCAAACCCTCTTGTCTTCCTCGTCAATCTCCGTTTTGCAACCCTTCACTTCCTCTAACGTAGTTTCCTAACTGTAGTTAATTATCCCTTCAATGGCGACAGTTGTGATTGCGGTTAAGGGCAACCGCAATGATTGTGGCTGGGGCTTTGGCTATGGCAAATGAAGTTAAAAGAGATGAAGGAGATGTGTAGTGGTTGACGATGGCAGAGAACTTCGCCATCTTCACCGCTCTTTCTCTCTCCCTCTAAACTCTCTGTCTCACTACTTTGATACCATGTTGATATTTGGAAAAAAAAAATTAACTTCTCTCACTTTTCATTTGATAAGACATACATATATATTGAAAATACAAGGGAGTAACTGTCCATATGGAGTCGATTAAGGAAGGGAAAAACTGATTCAGTTAAGGAAAGAAAAATTGTCACCTAGAGATAAAAAATAACTGTACACCTAAATACAAAATTGTAATCACATGATTTTTCTAAAGATACCATATTAATTTAGCACTTTCCGAAAAGCTTAAGTTGTTAGAAATGGGTCCCAAGCTGCCCAACCAAGAAGGAAGACAAGCAAGTAGGAAAATAGAGATCGAACTGAGAGATAGTGCACTATATATGATTTATTATTAATGATGATCCTTGAATTAAAAATTACAGATATAAACATGCTATAGTAATATTGGCAAGATGCCATTCCACCAAGTTCTCATTATCTAATTTTCTTGATCTTTTCTCTGTGTCAAACCATTTTGCAGGATAGTTCCAAATTTAGCTATCAGTAAGGTCTTATCACGTGACAACAACAAAGTTCGCATTTTACAGGTATGATAGAATTCAATTCTTCACTTTTTTAGTTGCTTGTTTAGGATGTTCCTATATTACGAGATTATCCCACTCCTAGGCAAGTTTTTTACCATTTGTCATCTTTATTTTTATTTATTGTTGTCATTATTATCGTTACTATTATTTTATTATTCTATAGGAGGAGGCGGCGGCCAGATTATTGAAAACTAAAAGTGAATGGTAAGAAACCTAAAACATGCATTGCAACAAGTAGTAATTTGAAGGGAACAACAGAGAGAAAGAAATAGATGGAGCAATTAGATTCCATTGATCTCAAAAGTAAAATGATTTCTAATAAGATGTCTATGATGCTGGCACAATCTGTTTTGAGTTTGATAAGGGCTAGGTCTCAAGGATTAACCACCTATTGAAAAGTACTAATTCCTTCATAGTGATCAAGAGTTTTAACTATTATCAAACTTCATAATTTAGTTATATAGTATTTTGGTTATTTAGGAATTTTGGAGTATTAGATATTTTAAGTTCTTGTTCTTATTCTCATTTGATTCCAAGTTTAGTTAGGAATAGGATATTACATCTTTGTTTCCAACTTTAGCTTTGATTCTTGGTAAGGTGTCGAAAGCTTATAAAAATTTATGCAAACAACTTGGCACAAAAGATAAGCAAAGAGATTTATATAAGTTAACTAAAGCATGAGAAAGAAAAGTAAGGAGTTTGAGATAAGTAAAATGCATAAAAAACTAAAATCAAAAGGTACTAGTAAGTGAGGGAGTGATTAAGAAAAGATGAAAGGAGTATTTCAAAGTTATTCTATGAAAATGGAGAGACAAGGCTTATATTGGGGCATCATAGTAACTCTAAAAAAGATATAAATTACATGTTTGATAGACATATTTTTCAAACCGAAATAAAGTATTGCAAATGATGAAGAATAGTAAAATAGTTTTACTAGATAACATCCCAATAGAAGGATGGAAGTGCATGGGAGAATAGAGCAATTTTTGGTTAATGAAATCATTGGATGCGATCCTTAAATCAAAAAGGATTTCAGACAAGTGTAGAAAGAGTACTTTAGTGCATATTTATAAAAATAAAGAAAACGTTCAAAGATGTGAAAACTGTAAAGGGATGGAGCTAAGCCAAGGTTAAGAAGAGAAACCAAGGTCTCTGAAAACCGATTTGGTAGTGTTCCTTCCTGGTAGGTTAGCAATTAAAGCTATCTACTTACTAAGACATCTAATGAAAAGACTTAGAGATAAACAAAAATATTTGCACATGGTATTTACTAAATTTGAAAAATCCTATGACAGAGTCCCTAAAGAAGTCATTGTGTTGGAGAATAAACAAGTCCAGATTTCTTATATATAGGTTACAAAGGCATGTATCATCAAGTAGAAACGTGTGTTAGGACTTATGGAGGAGATACTTAGCTTCCTTGATTATAATTGGATGGCATCAAGGATCTACATTGACCTCCTTGCATTTGTAATAGATAAACTCACAAAGAAAAACATGTGTTAGGCTTGAGGACATATTGAGACTTTCCCAACTACAATTGGATTGTATCAAGGATCTATATTAAGCCCTTACCTCTTTGCGCTTGTAATGGATGAACTCATAAAGCATAAGTAAGGAGTGCCTTAGTGTATATTATTTGTAGACAATATTGTCTTGATGAATGTGACAAAAGAAGGCATGAATAATAAACTTGAAGGATGGAGAAACAATCACAACCCTTGGGCATTATAGGGGCAAAGCTGTAATTGAGTTGCCATTATAGTTAGGGGGTATTTTTGTAATTCGTTACAACACATGGGTGTTCTGTTATTCTAGAATATATTGTTAGTTAGATAGATGCTAGTTGTTGCATATAAAAGGCTACTTGTGGTAGGTGGGGAGGCATGTTGATAATAAATGAAATTAAACTCTATTCTCTCTTAATTTTCTCTCAGTTCTTCCTCCCTCTCCCTTCTTTCTCCCTAATTATGCTCTATCTCCCCCTTCAATTCTTCTTTGTTTCTTCCCCGAATTCCTTCCAATTCCTTCCTAGACCCTAACTAAACCCTAGGGTCATGACAAAAACATCTTAGAATTCAAAGGTTTTAAATTAAGTAGGACAAAAATAAGTATGTAGAATGTAAATTCAAGAAGAAAAAAAATAGAAGTATAGATAATGTTATTGTGAGACTTGGAGATGGAATTATCCTAAAAAAATATCAATTTTGATATCTTATATCAATTGCTCAAAAAGAAAGGGAGATTATGGAAGGATGTTACTCATAGAATCAAGAAAAAATGGCCAAAGTGGAGAAGTGTGTGTAGTTTTATGCAATCGTAAAATACCTTTAAAGGCTTAAAGCTGAAGGGGAAGTTTATCGAATGGTTATAAGACCCATCTTTGTTGTATGGCTTAGAATATTAGGCATTTAAGAGCCAACATGTGTGAGATATGAGCATTGCTAGATGAGAATGTTACAATGAATGTGTGGACATGAAAGAAAAGGAAAAATAGGAAATGACATTATCAATAATAAAGTTGAAGTGACATTGATTGAAAATAAGATGTGGGAGTCACAATTAAAATAATTTGGACATGTCAGAAGAAGACTAATAGAAGCACCTATGAGACAGTGATGAAATGAAAGAAATTCGTAAGCAAAAGGAGGAGAAAGAGACCAAGGAAGCCTAAGTGGGGAACTCTTAGACATGAGATATGATATAATAGGCTTACGAAGGATATAACCATAGATAGAAATAGTTGGAGGTCTAGAATTCATATAATCGACCTTGCCTGGTTGGATAAAGGCTTGTGATTGTTCTTGTCATTGTATATATGGTATTGATCATCTAGAATTCCATCAACATTCTCTATATAATAAATTATGATTACTAGTATATGGTATTGATCATCTAGAATTCCATCAACATTCTATAACAAATTATGATTACTAGTATATGTTGATAGTATTGTGATTATTGCTGGAAAAATTAAAAAGTTGAAATCTTGATAGCTGAAAATCAGGTGATAAAGTTGTTGGGATATTTTCAAGTTAAAGTGATAGGAGATAAGAGATAAGAGAAGGTTATAAGATAAGAGAATAAGGCTCCAAGAAAGAAGGGGATTAAACAGTCCTTAGAAGATATTTCCAGCAGAAAATTAAGTTTAAGTTTTGATTATCTTTATTATATCAGAATTCAAATGTATTCCTGTATTTTATGAAGATATTTCTGATGTATTCATGTATATATACCATACTAGAGATCAATGAAATGCAGGAAAAAGTAGTCCTCTTTTCAATTGAGTATTATTCCTACTTGTTCTAATCATTCTTGAGTAGTTCAACTAAGGTACTCGAATACATCTTCTTGGTATTCAGCTTGTTTAATTTGTTCATTGTATCAGAGCCAGCAATGGCCAGGGCCAATCCTTCTACCAATTCCTCATCATCCACATCTCTAGAGGGTACAACTTCTTCTATTCCAAACCTTATCCAACCCTCATCTCTCGAAAACCATTCTCTCCAAATCACTCAACACAAATTAAATGGAACCAATTTCAAAGAATGGTTCCAATCCATCTTCCTTGTTCTTAAAGGTAAAGGAAAAGCAAGGTATGTCACTAGTGCTGTCAGGGCCCGCTTCCGAATATACCCACTAGCATAGGACATCCGAAAGAAGGTCCTTCCAAACTGGAATACAGAAACCAACATAACCCAAAAACTTCATATTATAAACAGGCTCACTCCTACTAGGAGTAATAATCATTCATACAACATTTCTTAAGGTTTTAAAAGCCATACCCTTTTCAAAATAAACAAGGGCACCAACAACATACAAAAATAAATAACCTTCGACACGGGTCCTCCACACAAATCCCAAAATCTTTAGGTCGGGGGGAGATCTCTATGCACGGCTAAAATCCACTTCAAGCCCCATTAGACTCCCCTTCTGCTATAGATTTTCCCTTACCTGGAATGACAACAAGCAACAAGTGGTTTTTCTATACCATCCAAAATGTGCAGCCCAGTGACAAAATTTCGCAGCCATATTTCGTGGTTAGATACCTCATAACAAGCCACAAATTTTGCTTCCATAGTGGAAGATGCTACAAGTGTTTGCTTGGTACTCTTCCAAGAAATGGCTCCTCCAGCTAGCAGATAAATGTAGCCTGAAATAGATCTCTTACTATCTTGGCATCTGGCAAAATCAAAGTCTATCGACATTCGGAATTGCTCGACGGTGATTCGTTGGCCCGCATTGGTGTGATGGATCCGAGAGGGAGAAAATGGGATATCTGTTCGATTTGTTGACCCGTCGGCCCGTCCCTGCAAAGTACTCCGATGCCTAAATAAGTAAGCAAGTAAGGAGGTGCCGAGTATCAGCAAGTTGGCAGGAAAAAAAGCATACCCTGGCTCTCAAAAGAGCTGGCTAATATATACGAGGGGGTGGTAAGATCTCCTTTAGCTTGTCCTGTACGTCTGTAGATGGTGAAGGGATAGGAATATCCGATACCGGTGGGAGCGCCCATGCAGTGGCAAGGTGCCGACGGGACCCTCATTAATGTGGATGAAATCCGTCATTAATGAGAATGGGATCTGAGATGGACGCGCAGAAACCCAAACGCAGCCGTAATGATGTTTGTTGCAAGAGGCCAGGATGGGACTGGTGTGGGCCAACCAAATGGGCCGAGAGGGTAGGGCTAAGTTAGGCTTGAATAGCCCAGTCGGGACGACCCTTTGCCCATTAATATTCTCTAGCATACATCCTTTCTGTCACGCGAGCTAACTGGCTAGGCCGGCGATCTGCAAGAGTTTTCCAGAAGCTTGCTCGGAATATAGTCGGGAGCTCACTCGAGATAGGCTGGCAAACAAGGAGTATTTATGGGAGCTCGCTTTGACTTGCGATCTGAGCTTGGGCTCTGGCAACATGCGAGCTCGCTTCGACGAACTCAGTTCAGGGTCTACAAGGGCTTATGTGATTGGGCTGGCCTGTTGGGTGGAGCCTAGCCCATAAGGAGTAGAACGGGAAATACTCGCAACAGAGTCGGAATACCCTATGATCTCCAACTAATCCAATCTCCTATATGTGAGCATGTAATCTTTCGTTCTCTGTAAGTACCTCATAACCCGTTTTGATGCT
Source organism: Diospyros kaki (assembly GCA_036245055.1). Classification (NCBI taxonomy): domain Eukaryota; kingdom Viridiplantae; phylum Streptophyta; class Magnoliopsida; order Ericales; family Ebenaceae; genus Diospyros; species Diospyros kaki. The sequence continues at coordinate 32,784,384 of BSEG01000016.1, read as the reverse complement.
TTCCAATGATCCAAGCCATGGTTGTTTAAATATCTGCCTAACATTCCAACAATGAATGCTATGTTCGGACGAGTACAAACTTGAGCATACATTAGACTCCCGACAACTGACGCATAGGAAATCTTCTGCATCTCCTTAACTTCAAGTTCATTCTTAGGGCACTAACCGAGACTAAATTTGTCTCCCTTAGCGACAGAAGTGTCACCTGGTTTACAATTCTGCATGCCAAATCTTTTAAGCACCTTATTGATATAGTTTTTTTGTGATAATCCAAGAGTATACCGAGAACGATCTCGGTGTATCTGAATCCCTAATACAAAAGAGGCATCACCAAGATCTTTCATCTCAAAATTCTTTGATAGATATCTCTTAGTTTCATGCAACATGCCTATATTATTAGTGGCAAGCAATATGTCATCAACATACAAAGTCAAGAAAATATGCTTACTCCCACTAAACTTTTGATACACACAATCATCCATAGCATTAACCTCAAAACCGAACAAGATAATTACTTGATGAAATTTGTGGTACCATTAACGAGAAGCTTGTTTGAGCCCATAGATGGATTTCTTTAATTTGCAAACTACATTCTTTGGGTCTCCCGACACAGTTTTTTGGTTACACCATATAGATTGTTTCATCAATGTCGCCATTGAGAAACGTCGTCTTAACATCCATTTGATGTAACTCAAGATCAAAATGTGCAACAAGCGCCATAATAGTCCTAAAAGAGTCTTTCGTAGAAACCGGAGAGAAAGTCTCTTTGTAGTCGATGCCCTCCTTTTGGGTAAAGCCTTTAGCTACAAGACGAGCCTTATATCTTTCCACATTACCTTTCGAATCCCTCTTGGTTTTAAATAACCATTTACGACCAATGGGCTTTACACCTTCTGGTAATGGGACAAGATCCCAAACTTTATTGTCTTGCATAGACTTGTACTACTAATTCATGGCATCAATCCACTTTTGAGAGTTAGAATCATGCATGGCTTGATGGACATTAATTGGATCATCATCCACCATTCCAATATCTTCCTCACATTCTTGAAGAAATACTATGTAATCGTCTGGGATAACACTTCTTCTTTCTCTAGTGGATCTCCTTAGTTCTTAAGGTTGTTGAGTTTGTTCTTTAGAAATAATTACTTCATTCTGAATGGAAGGTTGTTCAACATTGTCTTGTTGAGGTTCCTGATTTCTTTCTTGATCAATGACAGGTATAGAAGCCTGCACATTATCAAAAATAATAGTAGGAATTGAAACCAATTCCTCCTCAAAGACAATGTCTCTAACCTTATTTCTCCCCCCAAACTCAATATCCTCCAAAAATGTTGCAATTCCCATTTCAAAAATTGACCTAAGTGTGGGATCATAAAATTTGTAACCCCTAGATCGCTCAAAATAGCCAATAAAGTAGTTGCTTACTGTTTTGGAGTCCAATTTCTTTTCATGTGGGGCCTCGCCTCAACTAGACATCCCCAAATGTGAAAAAGCTTTAAACTAGGCCTTTTGCCTGTCCAAAGTTCATAAGGCATTTTGGCAACTGCTTTAGTTGATACTCTATTAAGAATATAAGTTGCAGTCTTTAATGCTTCTCCTCAGAGTGATTCTGGTAAGGTAGAATGACTAATCATACTCCTTACCATATCCTTAAGAGTTTTGTTTCGTCTTTCAGCTACACCATTCATGCTAGGAGATCCTGGCATGGTGTACTATGAGACGATTCCACATTCCTCTAGGAATTTAGCAAATGGTCTTGAACATTGTTCTCCTGAACCGTCATATCTGCCATAGTACTCACCACCACGGTCAGACCTAACGCTTTTAATCCTTTTGTTGAGTTGATTTTCAACTTCAATTTTAAAAGCTTTGAACATGTCCAAGGACTGAGATTTCTCATGAATGAGATATAGGTACCCATAACGTGAGTAATTGTCTATGAATGATATAAAATATTGTTGACCATTCCAAGAAGTCGTAGGGAATGGTCCACAAGTATCTGTATGAATCAATTTTAAGATGTCTGAAGTTCTGTTGGTACCTAATCTCTTAGTTTTGGTCTGTTTTCCCTTGATGCAATCAATGCAAACATCAAAATCTGTAAAGTCAAGTGAATCCAAAATGCCATTAGACACAAGTCTCCTAATTCTAGCTTTTGAGATATGACCTTATCGCTTGTGCCATAATGACGTTGAATTTTATTTGTTTAATTTGCGTTTAGTACCACGTGATTCCATATGCAAGGTTTCATTATAGGATGCAATAGTATCAAGCAAATATAGGTTATCATATGCACATAATGAACCAGTACCAATAATATTTGAATTTAATGAAAGGCTAAACTGATTGTTTCCAAATGAACAATAATATCCAGATTTGTCCAATAAAGAAACAGAAACCAAATTTCGTCTAAAAGACAATATAACAAAAGTGTCTTTCAAATCCAAATAATAACTAGTTGCTAATAATAACCTAAAAGTGCCTATTACATCAACTTCCACCGATATTCCATCACCAACAAAGATGTATCCATCACCATCATTTGGCTTTCGGTAGCTCAGGCAACCCTGCATAGAAACACTTATGTGAGTAGTAGCACCAGAATCTAACCATCAAGTGTTTCTAGGTACTGAAGCTAAATTAAACTTAGAACAAACCAAAGTAAGAATTGTACCTTTCTTTGCACACCAAGCGTGATATTTGGCACAGTCCTTCTTCACATGTCCAGTCTTATTGCAAAAGAAACAACCCTTATTATCTTGCTATTGTTTATTTTGTGCTGGACTCGTAGGAGCAGCTTCATATTCTTTCTTTCTTTTTGTGTCCTTATCTTTAAAGGTGCTTGCCAAGTGAGCACTTTCAGTTCTATCGTGCTTCAACCTTTTTTCCTCTTGCACACAATATGAAATAAGCTCATTTAGAGACCATTTCTCCTTCTAGCAAGTATAACTAACCTTAAATTGATTGAATTGTGCTGGAAGCGAGATTAAAACCAACTGCACAAGCAAGTCATCAAACAGCTCAAGCTTTAATCCCTTAAGTTTTGAAGCCATGTGAGACATTTCCATGATGTACTCCCTTATGTTACCCTTGCCTTTATATTTCATCGAAATCAAGCGTTGCAAAAGCGTGCTTGTTTCAGCCTTATCGTTTTTCGCAAAACATTTCTCAATTTCAGCAAGGAACTCATTGGCATTAGTTATCCCTTCAGACACTGTGCCCCTAAAGGCTTCCAGAATGCCGCACTTAATGATCATAAGACTCATGCAATTTGAGCGGTCCCACTTCTCAAAGTTCCTCCTATCATGAAGTGAATTTTCATCCGTAAGAGGAACTGGTTGCTCAATCCTGAGTGCAAGGTCTAGATCCATGCAACCAAGAACAATCGAAATGTTTTCCAATCCTTGAAGTTTGTCCCATTCAGCATGGGAATTGAATTTATATTGGCAGATATTGTAGTAGCAGACACATTAGTTGTACAGAGAATATAATAACCAAATAAAAAACATGCTCAATTAATAACCAATCAATAAATTCAAATAATGGTAAGCCCCATCTCAAGATACCCAACACAACATTAATATCAAGTCTTTGGACAGTAATATTAATTGTAAGTGATACTCTTGTTGTAGTGATCAAACATTAACAATAAATCTTGTCAAATAATAAGCCCAGCTTTGGATTAACTTACCATTCACATGGAAACCTAATAATTGTTACATGTTTACCACTATAGATGTGTATGTAATTTAGCCAAATATTAACCTTCCTTTGGGCCAGTTAATGCTCGCATGACACAACCATTTAATTATTCCCAATAAACCAATCTCCACAGGAGAGGTCACTTTGGTGACATGTTATATCAACTAGCTTATTGAGAATATTAGACAACTATAATCAATAAAATGAGATACCATGTATTTGAATTGTAATTGATTCCTTAACTTGTTAGCCCACTAAAAGTATCAGATAGAAATTAGAACTCAAGCCACAATGTTCACAGCCCACTATTGTCATCAAAATTGAAATTGGGAACACTGAATATTATAATATTTTAAATGGATACGTGAGGCCCATGGAATTGGAAAAAGTCCAAATTGAACAACTAATGTAGGGCCCATGAAACTGAAGGCTAGGGATTTGCTTTCTCTCTTTATATACATATATATATATATATATATGTATACATGTGTTATCAGACACACAGAGACAAAGAGACGAAGATGCAGGGGCAGTAGAAGAAAAATAACACAGCGGAAGAAACACTAATGCAGCACAAAGGACTGCTTGCAGCAGCCACAATAGAAGGAAGAAATCTAACACAGATGTACTAGCAGAAAATTGCACAGGTAAGCACAAATATAAATGATATAACTGTATATATATAATTTCTTCTTTTGCACAAACCTAATGATATAAACATATACACATATATATTTTCTTCTTCATCAACCAAAAAAAAAAATGGAGATGAACAACACAACCCCAAAAGCAACTTATGTGTAAAATTCATCCCACTGTATGTCCGTAAATAACCCAAAAATTTCAGAATTGCTAAACCCTAAACATAATCCCCAAAATCTTCAAAATCCATAATTTCTCCATGACTCAAGAATGGGAAGTCTCTGATACCACTTGTAGAAGATTTACTAAAACTGGTTGCATCCAAGTATAATAATCCTAACATTATTTGGATCTCCCATCTTGATTCAAAGAGAAAGATTGAAGAACGAAAACAACAGAAAACATACCTAATGAATCCATTGTTTTTGTGATAATTGAATGGGTATTTGATCTTTCAATTTTGATATGTAATTCCCTCAAGAATTCTCTATTGATGGGAATGCAGAGAAAAAATCCACGTACAAAAATGGGGACCATGACCCCTTTATTTGCAGTTACCAATTTGATAACTGCTTCCAACGATTAACAGAATTAGTTTTTTCAAGTTGGCCCCTTCATCAATTTGGAAATACTAGTTTGGTCTCTAAACATTAAATCCATGACAGTTTAATACCCAATAGCCCAAAAATTACTGAAATAGATCACTTTTATTTGGCTAAACTTTAAGATAATATTGCACATTTAAAATTACATTTGTGGCCCCAATATGTTGAACTTTTTATTTCCAACACAGAACCTATTATCTACTAGAGGATCAGTCACCTTATCTTGAAAATCACTTGATTTCAAGGGCGGGTCTCAGTGGTAACACCTCACCTTTCCTTGAGATGGCCCTCTTGTACAACTACTCGACTAGGGAGACTGATTCCTTGTACTCAACTCTGCAGGGAAAGGGACTGGAAAGAAACCACCATTCACTGGCCCCGTGCCAGTATGGGCATCAGGGGATACAATAGGCTTTGGGACATAGACCTGTTTGACTTTCTTCAAACAATTCACCAAACAGTGACCAAAGACTCCACGTTGTTTGCAAACAGATGATTTCCATTGGTATTTGACAAGAAGTTTGGCGATTATTGACTCTCCATTAAAAGCATCAATGCCTTGTAATAATTCAATATGACTTGGAAATGTGGAAGAGGCATGAACCTCTACACAAATTTTGGCATAACTCAGACGCAATCTATTTTCTGTTATCGCCTCTACATGAATAGGGTGGCCAAGTGCACTCACAATAATAGATAAGCCACTGCTAGTCCGCCCTTCTAAAGGAATATCATAAATTTTCGCCCAAATGGGGATTGATGAGTGGGAATCTTGAGAAAGTAGCATTCCCGGTTCCCAAACCTTAAGAAAAAGGAGGCAGCCAGAGAATTGTCAAGGACCAGCTTCAAGGGTATTCATCACCTGATCATGCATCTCAAATTGGAAAAAATAGAAGCTCAAACGATTGGACAGAACAGCTTTAAGGCCATGCTGTTTCCAAATTTTCATAGCAACGATAGGACATAAATTGTTAACCACTAACTTATAAGCTTTCAAGATGGTGTAGCTTTAATTATTTAGACCTTCAATAATATGGGAGACAGATTTGTGAGGGTTTTTGCCAGATATGTGCCAAGCCTCGTGTTTTTATGTAGTTTTTCTTCTACTATTGCACGACATTCTTAATTGTTGTACTGTGAACCACATGATATAGTTTCTTATGCATGATATACTCTCTAGCAGGATTGTCTTGTCCAATGTTTACGTGCTGGGGTTATTCCAATGTCATATTTCATGATGTGGTAACATGTTAAATGGTCTGATTTCTATTGACAGGACTCTTTAGTTTGACTAGAATCTAGAAAATATTAGTTCATTTATCAAGTATATCAGTGACATATATCAACCTTTCCAGAGAATGATATATTTTGACAAACCCTTAACTTGTTGAAATCATAGACATTCTACATTATTTGGGAACTTCGAACATCCCCACAGTAGTACCAGATAGAAGGAAAGAGTTTGTTGCCTAGCACTATAATGTGGTGGAATATAGAAATTGTTTTTGTCAAAATTTTGGGTTAAATAAATATTTCACTTTCCTCGTGGTAGGTAAAGGCAAAAGAGTAGTTAGCTCTGTGCTCACTGTGCTAATGCGGAGCAGTGGTCTTAAAGAAAGATAATGACACATTGCTCTAAATGAGTTAATACGTTACATCTGTTCTTTTATACTTGGTGTACCTTCCTAATCAATAATGTCTTCTGCTCTTCTTCCATCAGGGAAGAAACTAGGAACTTCAAAAATCGACTCATTTGTTATTCCATTTGTTTCATGAATGTATATAAAGAACATATGAAATTCTACTCATTTCTTCTACATCTCCAACTATTTCACAAATTTAGTGTTGGTAAAGAGCACACTGTGATTAATATAAAAGGCATATTGCTTACAAGAGTTTTTATTCTGCATTATATAATTTCAGGAAGGATGCAAGGGTTTACTGTATATGGTACTCCATGCCCGTGTTGTCTTAGATTTGTGTGAACAACTTGAACAGGAGATCAGTTTCGAGCAGGTTGAGGGGGACTTTGACTCATTTCAGGGAAAATGGCTTCTTGAGCAACTTGGAAATCATCACACGCTGTTGAAATATTCTGTGGAATCAAAGATGCACCAGAATTCCATCCTTTCTGAGGCTATTATGGAAGAGGTTTGTGAATTATAGGCCCAATGCTCACCATGTTGAATTGCTCTTGTGCTTTATGCTACATGGAAGCCATTTCTATTATGACAATATTTTTGCTAATCAAATAAAAAATTGTTAGATTTTGATCCACAATCTCACCAGATCAAGTTCCATTAGAAATGGTTTGAGACTTGTTAAAAAGTTGTTTAAACATGGTTTCCAAGTCTTCATGTTAAGATAGAAGAATATAAAGCAATTGGGAAAACAGGAGGAAGTACAACAATATAAAGCAAGGTGTACAACAATAACCTAGCTGACAGATGCTGAAAGAGTAGTATAAGAATAAAGTAAAGGGATATTAGGAACTGGGTTATTGAGAAAGTGTGTACGTGACAAGCAGAAAAGAAGAATGATAAAAAGATATGCTGCTCACTAGCAGAGAGAGCATTGCTTCTTTTCATTATAGCACAATGAAATACTAGTTCGTGGGGAAATGAGGTCTTTAGTGAGAAATGTGTCACTTTTGACTCAAAATTCATCATTCATTCCCCATCCCCCTTTTGGACTTCTCCAATTATAGAGGCGAGGCATGTCCAAAGGTTGGTTTTATACAGCTAGAAATCACCCAGAAGAACTTCACAGAAACTTTTTCCATTTTTTTTTTTTTATAAATAATTTATAAACTGAACTGCCAAAATGGGACAATCCTGTTCAAAAGAGTGACAAAAGCAAAGTATAGTATAAGATTATCAACAAACCTTCAGGGAAAACTAGGAGTATTTGCTTTTTAGTTAGTTTCTAGAGAAGTACTTATACCTATACTGTTTATTGAAGTACACATGCATGTGAGCATTTCAAAATGGTACAGTTAAGTTGTAATTTGGTGGCTTTCTTGAAGTCCTAGTTTCATCATTGATCAGTGTTCTAAAAATTTAGGTTATCTACAAAGATCTCCCGTCAAACTTGTGTGCCATTCGAGATTATATTGAAAATAGAGAAGTGCAAACCTCTGAAGAGACATCCACCCATGTTGTATGTACTGAAGAAGGAATCACTTCATCTAGCGACAGCATACATACTGATCATAACATGCGGATTGGGCAAGGTGCTGATTTCAATGGGCCACAACCTTCCAGACAAAGACCAAGGGTTCCAGGCTTGCAGAGAGATATTGAAGTTCTTAAAGCTGAACTTCAGGCCTTTATATCTGAGTACGGCCAGGAAGGATTTATGCCTATGAGAAAGCAACTCCGCAAGCATGGAAGGGTGGATATCGAGAAGGCAATCACACGCATGGGGGGATTTAGAAGGATTGCATCATTGATGGATCTTTCACTTGCTTATAAGCACCGAAAACCAAAGGGTTATTGGGATAACCTTGAGAATTTGCAAGAAGAGGTACATTTTCTTTACTCGATTTGGCTTGCAGTTGTGGGAGATTCTCCATTTTCCCTGGCTCTTTCAGTTTAATGCTAAAAACAAATTATCTTAGCCAAATACTAACTCTCAAATGAGACAAGATATAAATATAAATATCATAGACATTGAATGTCCAGTACATCCTGACAGTAACAAGTTCATTGTTCTCACAGATAAGTCAGTTCCAGAAGAACTGGGGAATGGACCCGTCATACATGCCCAGTAGAAAGTCCTTCGAGCGTGCAGGTCTGCATAATTGATCCTCGTCTCTGATCATAACACGGTTGCTTTTCATATAGAAACGGCTAGAAGCTATCCATGTATTTGTATTGAAAAAAGTAAATCAAAGTTGATATATGGACTTTATCTGTTACTAAGCACTTTTTTATCTCAAACCGGAGCATGGGGGGCTCTTTCTAGTTAAAATTAAGGCTCAATTCCGAAGGGTTTTTTCCCCCAAAAAAAAATCAGATTCCAAATACATAAGTGCTGAATTTCATAGAGTTTACATCGACTGTTGAAAAGATTGTTATGTACCACACATTGTGACTAACTTCGTATTCATTTCATATTGGATGTTTGAAACAGGTCGCTATGACATTGCTCGTGCACTGGAAAAATGGGGCGGCCTGCATGAAGTATCTCGTCTTCTATCACTCAAGATGAGACACCCAAACAGACAGGGAAACCTTTTGAGAGATAAGAAAACGGAGTCTATACCAGCTACTACTGATGTCAATGGAGAAGGGAAGATGGCGTCTAAACCTTATGTTTCTCAAGATACACAAAAATGGCTGACAAAACTTAAGGACTTGGACCTTAACTGGGTTGAATGAATATAATTCTTTCTTTCTTTCTCAAGGTCTTGAAGCTTCGATAAAGGGTGGTTTGAGTGTGCTTGGGCCAGTTGATGATGGACCCTGATAACCTTCAAAGCCAAGTGAAGCTATTTGCAGAGGTCAGTCAGGTGAGCTTACATTTTATAAGGCCCTTATAACCCAACGGGGACAATATATCAAACAGTTGTAAGGCCCTCATCACTCAAGGTGTATAAAGAAGCCAAGTGAGCTGGAAGTGGATGCAATAACACAAATAGAACAAAGTGTATGCAGACAACAACAACATATCAAACCTTTATTCTCACCATGTAAAGTTAGTTACATGTATTCTAACTTGTCAATTATTTCAATCTCTAGCCTTATTTTCTATAAGATTATTATAACTCAAATTGTGCGTAAACAAGTTTAGAAAATAAACTATTTAAGGTACATTTCTACAGATTCTAGGCTCAAAAGTCCTTTAAACTCCATCTACCAAAAGTACTTTACTTTGACAAGAGAAAATGTGCGTGATCAAAGATATTGATGCGGAACCAATTAAAACTTAAATTAATCTATGGTCATTAATTAATATTTAACAATTTATACAGTGATGATATTTAATAATCACTTTTTAACACCCCCCCCCCCTTCTCAAATGTGAGATGAAATACATGCAGCATTTAAGTTTAACATATACTCATTCCTGTTGTAGTTTAATTGAAGATAGAAGGCATCAAACTTCTTGAAGTTCAAGGTGAGCTCACGCTCACACATAAATTTGCATGTATTTAACCGGTGTTCATCCAGCTATGTTTAGGGATTCTGTGATTCTCCTGATACATGGATATTGCACAGCCACTATTGTTAACCCAAAAAAAAAAAAAAAACAGCATGAACTAATTCAGAGGGCTTGAGTCCAAGTTTGTTTTATAATAATAACATGAAGAAGCCCTTGGGCTAGAGAAAAGTAAGCAAAGAATAGACTGAAAATGCTATCCACTAGTCTAATTCACTGGAATAATGGTTTACATTTAGTTGGAGAAGCAGAGCAATGTGAATAAGATCACAACACAGAATTTTAAACAAAGGCTTCTTACAAGAAAATTACATAACAGCTCAACTTTAATGCCCCTAGGACCTCGCAATATAGGTACTTGGCCTATTATTTTGATGGTAAATTAACTCAACAACAACAATTGCAAGCCTTAATGTCATTAGGTGTACAACGTCAACAAAATTATACCAAGTAAATTAGACAGAAATAAATCACATGACACAAAAATTTACTAGGTGAGTATTTATAGGATACATCTGAGACTTTTATAAAAGTTCCAACTAATGATGAATTTCCTAGAGAGCCAATGTCACTTCAGTTTAAATCAATTTCAGCCAAAGCATGATGAGGATGAATCCTCCAGACAATGAATTGTGGCTCTCTTCATAAGAACACTTGAGTCTCTGGTTCTATCTTGTTGACTAAATTATAAGGACATCACATGAAAATACCAGAATCCCTAGAAAATGAAGGTTGCAAAGCATGGATTTTGATATCGTAAGTTTTATGACCAGAGATTCCATCCCATGATGTTAGATCCTGCTTACCCGTTTTGACAGTGTAGAAATTACTATTCTCACTGTAAGCTATTCCAATCAAGCTACCGCATTTACGGCAAAGCAGCTTAGTTCTTTGTCGAAACAAACCCCAAAATCGCTTGGAGGTGAAGAAGGGCATGAATTGAAGCTCGTCAATCTGAGAGAATCTGCTCTCATCAATGGAAAAGAATGAAATAATCCCTTTCTTTATTGATTTCCCATATTTAGCTCCGATTACTGAGGTGTTGCGATTGCAGGAATTCAGGTTTAAGTTGAAGCCACAGGAACCACAGCTGCAACACAAATAAAAAAAGCATGTCAACAAACCAAGCCAGCACTCATAAATCGTACCTCAACAATGACACGAATTAGCCAACAAACCCTCGCAACAAGAATTCTATTCTCTCACACTATATGAGTGTGTATCCAAATGATTACAAAGAATATATGATCCCTTAAAAGATCAGATATAACAATAAAAACTCAATAAATGTACCAAGGATTTCTCAACACTTAATTGTATATACAAGGAACGCTAATGCAAAATATTGTTGTTGAGGCCTTTGAATAGCTCCTTAAATAGGTATAGCTATTCAACATTCCAAATTGGCCATTTCTAGCCATTCGGACTTGTAACAGAGACAAAAGCTACCGTTAGTTTGTCAAAGAAAATTATTTTGAAAGATTGAAACTGTAAGGGGGGGCATATCTTGTTTTTGGGTGTCCTCTTATGCTCAAGATTATGCCATCTTGTTTTGAATTTAATGCTGATAGCTTCTACTCGGTTCTGGTTTGGGTAAATCTCTCGGGCCTCCCCATTGAGTGTTGGCACCCTAATGCTCTAGGGAAGATTGTGTCCAAGGTGGGGAAGCCCATTACAACGGACAAGATGACAACGTCTCTAGAGAGGGTGTCCTTTGCTAGAGTGTTGGTCAATATAGATGCTTTAAAAGATTTGATTCGGAATGTTCACAAAGATAGTTTAGAGATCAAAAGATAGTTTAGAATGTAGAAACTTTAGAGATCAAAAGATAGTTTAGAGATCAAAAGATAGTTGGAAACTTTAGAGATCAAAAGATAGTTTTTCAGTATGAACCAAAGTTCTGTGTAGAATGTAAAGTCATGGGCCACTCAAGTGAAAAGTGTAAAAGGAAGGTTCAGGCTCCAGCGATCAAGGAGAAAGTCGTAAGTCCAGTGGACGTGCAGGCAGACCCCGATAAGGAGAATACTGCGAAAATCCGGATAATCACGAAACCGAGTGGGCAGATGGAGAAAGTTCATCAAAATAGGGGGGGATATGCCTAGCAAGGATCCTGATGCTTTGAATCCTAATGTGGATGGGAAGGAAAAAGAGTGTTCAGATATTCCTTTGAAAGGACCAGATCCCCCTATATTGGGTAAGGAAGCTCCTTTCCAACTGTATTCTAGGGAAAAAAAAGAAATTTGGCCTTGTAGAGAAGTTTGTGCCAAACAAAATGAAGGATATAAAGAAGGGCTATGCCCTTCCATTATCTCCATGATTATTGCAAGCTGGAATATTAGGGGCTTCTCTAAGGCCCTTAAGCATAAGATTCATGAGATTGACGTTTTGGGTATTTTGGAGACAAAAATCGGCCTTGATAAACTCCATTGGATTATGTATAACAAGTTCCCTAATTGGCAAATGGTGAATAATTTTTCTGTTCATGGTGCCGGCAGGATTCTTATTCTCTGGAATCCAGCCAAGGTGTCCCTAGTTCCAATTGATTTTTCAGCACAAGCTATACACTGTAAGGTTTCATGTAATTCTTCGCATTCATCCTTCTTTGTTAGCTTCATTTATAGGTTTCATTCTATTGTTACTAGAAGGCCTTTATGGGATAATATTAAGAAGTTGGGGTCGCATCCCCAGGGGCCCTTGGCTAATTTTGGGGGATTTTAACAATGTTCTTAGAGACGGTGATCTGTTTAATGGGTCAAATATCTCTCCGTATGAAGTAAGGGACTTCTCTGATTGTTGTCTGTGGGCTGGGCTTTTCGATTTACAATATACTGGATGTTGGCATACCTAGACTAATGGTTCGGTGCGGAGTAAAATTGATGGAGCTTTGGTGAATAATGATTAGTATCTGGAAGGCCTTTCTGGAAGTGCTAATTTCCTGCCTGCTGGATGCCTCTCGGATCATTCTCCTGTGATAGTGTCCCATTTGGAAGGAGTCCAAGCCAAGAGAAAGACTTTTAGATTTCTTAATTTGTGGGCCAATCATGTTGATTTTCAGGGTACCCTTAATTCGGTTTGGACTTCCAGCGTTCAAGGATCTAAGCAATTTCAATTATGTCAGAAGCTAAAGTATCTTAAAAAGCATCTTAAAAACCTAAATAGGAAGCACTTTTCTCATATCTCAGAAATAGCTAAGAGGGCCGATCAGGCACTCTTTGAGGTTCAAATGGATTTGTAGTCTCAACCTAATAATGAGGGGTTAAGATGTAGGATGCTTGTTATGAAGGAGGAGGCTATTTATCTTGCTGAAGCTGAGAGACATTTTTATGGCCAGCTTGCCAAGTGCTCTTATCTTAAAGGTTGTGATAGGAATACTAAATTCTTTCATGCTATGATGAAAAGGAATGCTAAAAGGAACTTCATTGCTTCGGTTATCAAGAGGGATGGTTCTCCTTCTTCTTCTCAACATCAAGTGGCCGAGGAGTTGGTGGGGTTTTATCAAGACCTCCTTGGGGCTGACTCTCAATGCGTTCCTATTGATCCTTTGGTGTTGGATTCTGGTCCTAAGGTTTCTCACGAGTAGTCTTGTATTCTCTCTAGGGAGGTTTCTCTAAGGAGGAAATTAAGTTTTCCCTTTTCAGTATTGGGGAAGATGAATCCCCAAGCCCAGATGGGTTTACATCTTGCTTCTTTAAGAAAGCTTGGAATTTGGTGGGTGATCTGTTTTGTGATGTGATTCTTGAATTTTTTCAATCTGGTTCCCTTTTAAAATAGGTGAACCATACGACTGTTGTGTTGATTCCCAAGTCAGCTCATTCTTCATAGGTGCAGGATTTTCGACTTATATCTTGCTGCAATATTACTTATAAGGTTATTTCCAAGGTGCTAGCTGCTCGGTTGGCCCCAATTTTATCATCTCTTCTTGATCAGGCACAGTCAGCTTTTATTCAAGGTAGAAGTATGGTGGATAACATTTATTTGGTTCAAGAATTATTGATAAATTACAACAGGAAAAGGGTTTCTCCCAGGTGGTTGGCCAAAGTGGATTTAAGGAAAGCTTATGATTCTGTTAGTTGGAGTTTCCTGAATAGCATTCTTACTGGTTTGGGCTTTCCTAGCAGATTTGTGGGTTGGATAATGAGTGACTTCCCCTTCTTACTCCTTTGTTATTAATGGCAACATTTGTGGTTTCTTTAAGGGGAAAAGGGGCTTAAGACAAGGAGATCCCATATCCCCGTTCTTATTTGTTTTATGCTTGGAGTATTTTTCAAGATCTCTGAATTTAGCTACTGTGGGCATTGATTTCTATTTTCATCCCAAGTGTGGTAGGCTTAAAATTTCCCATTTAGCTTTGTGGACAATTTAATGTTGATGGCCAGGGGAGATGTTGTTTTGGTAAAAATTATGTCAGACTACTTGTATATATATTGTTGTGTTTCCATATTGTACTTGTTGGTTTCACCATGTCAACTAAGTTATGGAACACAACTATATCAATTATCTTTATTCACTACCATCTCATGAAATTTCTCCATGTGAAGATAGTGTTCAAACTTCATTTCATCATTACTCCGCCAGGGGATATTATCCACTGCCGGTCCCAAGCCCGGATAAAGGAGGAGGGTTGCGTTAGGTAGCCGACAGCCAGTGTAAAACTTAGTCGGATCCAAATATAAATTCTAGACAAACTATCTGTTGGGATGTAACCCACATAGAAGTCTAGAATTCATGTAGCCAACCCCACATAGTGGGATAACGGCTGGATATGTTGTTGTTGTGTTGTTGTAGACTACTTGTATATATACTTGAATCTAGCATGTTTACTACTCGTTTGTATGGCTGCAATCTAGAGGATGTTAAGGCTGTTGCAATATTTTCGCTTGGGGTGATGCCTTTCCGTTACTTGGGGGTGCCTTTGGCAGTTGAGAGATTAAAGGTTATTCACTATGCTCCTATCATTGATAAAATTTAGGATTATATTAGCTCGTGGAAGTGTGCTTAGCAGTCATATGTAGGTAGGACGGAGCTGATTAGATCTATCATTCAAGGGGTGGAATGTTTTTGGCTCTCAGTGCTACCTGTTCCTTCAGCTGTTTTGGAGAAAATCATTCGAATGTGCAAGGTTTTTCTATGGAATTCCCAGCATTCCCTGGTTGCTTGGAGGGATATTTGCTTGCATAAATTAGAGGGTGGGCTCGGTTTGAAGGACCTGCAGTCCTGGAACTCAGTTCTCCTCATTTAAGGCCCTTTGGAATTTTCACCAAGAAAAGGATTCCTTATGGGTTCGTTGGGTTAACCATGTTTATGTCAGTGAAGGGTCAATTTGGACAAGGGCCCCTAGGAGGGGGGATTCTCCGTTTCTCAAGCGCATCCTTGCCTTGAGAGATCATTTATGCTAGTCGAAAGGGTCAGTTTCAGAAGCTATCAATCTTTTGTCTAGTTGGGACAAGGGAGGGTCTCTTTGTCTTGCTAAAGTTTATGATTTTTTAAGATCGAAACGTGTTGCTAAAGTCTAGGCAAATGTTGTGTGGGACTGAGCAAATATGCCCAAGCATGCTTTCATTTTGTGATTGGGAGTTAAAGGCAAGCTTCTAACCAGGGACAAACTGTACTTCTTGGACACAGAAAGATCCTATGGCCTGTGCGGTAGCCTTGAGGAGTCATCCCAGCATCTCTTCTTTTGCTGCTCAGTCAGGGACAGTCTGATCACACAATGTTTGCAAAACATTCTTCAGATGGATTGATTTTCGTGTTGATTGTCTATGTTGATGATCTAGTTCTAACAAGGGATTATGAAGAATTTCTACCTAGAGAGTTTGAGATCAAGGATCTAGGGAGACTCATATACTTCTTGGGAATGGAAGTGGCTGGGTCTAAGTACGGCATTATAATTTCTCAAAGACAATATGTACTGGATCTTCTTAAAGAAACAGGTATGCTTGGTTGTAAACTTGTAGAGACACCTATGAACTACATTACCAAACTTGGTTCAAATAAAGACAGTGCTTCTGTAGAGAAGGGAAGATATCAAAGACTTGTAGGGAAATTGATCCATCTCTCACATACTAGGCCTGACATAGCATTTTCAGTAAGTGTTGTTAACCAATTCATGAACTACCCTACTGAAGAACACATGACAACAGTACACAGAATCTTGAGATACTTTTTTTTTTTTTTTGAAATAAGCGAGCACAAATATATTAATGAGATCAAAGGAGTAGTACATTAATGACCCGGAACAAGAGAGTTCCACACAATCCATACCATCCATTAACACCCCCCTCCCAACACAAGCCATTAGGGGAACATGACAACCCAAAATTTATTTGGTGTATGATAAATATTTACAACCCAACTTGATGGGGAGTGTTGGAATTCTTTGTTGTAAAGTTTGTTGGATAATCAATCCCACAATCTAATTGTTCAGATTGATTGATTGATATAAATTAGTAATTGATGTAATTAAGATTCATTATTTTTTCCTTAGTTATAGGGATTTGATTGATTTCTTTCTCCTATATATATTGTAATCAAGTGGAAGAGAAAGATATACCAAGTTTTCTCACAATTGTTCAGTTATAGTATGTTAATATATAGAACTATGAAGAGTATTAGCTTAAAGGAATCATCAAAGTGAATGACTATGTGTGGGAATGTGTATATTCGTGTTTAATATGTGCAAGTGTTGTATCGTGACTGTTGCACGCGAGGAATACCCTTAATGCTTGCCTGATGATACTCCGTACATGTGAGCTTCAGCTTGTGATGCTCGCCCGAGATGGTTGGTGCATGTGGGCTACAACTAGTAATGCTCGCCCGAGGTAGTCACTGCGTGTGGGGCTTTGACCCTTGATGCTCACCTAGTGTAAATCCAGTGCATGGGAGGATATTGATCCTCATGATAATATGGTAAAGTTATGATATGACGGCATGATAAAGTTATGAATGTGTGATGTGGTAAGATATGTCAAAGGGGAATATGTGCTTGTTGTAAGTAGTTCCTATCTATTATGTTTCCATTAATCAATTCATGCTTATGAGTCCTGATGCTCCTTACTTGCTTTGAATTGCACTTGTTGAGTCTTGTGACTCACATTTGTTTTTGCATCATTCCAGATAAGGCTAAGGCCGAAAAAGAGGACGAGCCCAACAGAGTCTAAGTTTCTTGGATAGTGTTGTACAGAAACGTCCAAACCAAAAGATCTGTAGGTGTGTTTGAGGGTGTGAGTTAAGAGTTTTATTTTGTATTTATAATTTATTTCCCTTTCATTTTGAGGTGTATGGGAAGTTAAGCTCCAAAGAGGTTGTTAAATGAAAAATGATGTAATATTTACTTTGGCTTCTGCTAGCTATTGAGAATGGAATGAGTGTCTTTAGTTAAGTTTGTTTTTGTGCCATTTTCTTTGACAACTTCCTCTTAGATTCCGTTGCTAGCGAGACTTTTGGGAGTGGACCGTCACAACTATTGCAAAACAAGGGAACAAGTCTGTCACAGAATATGTCAATCTCCTAAAAGGACTTTGGCAAGAAATAGATCACTACCGGGTTATTAAGATGAAACACAATGATGATGCAGCCACATTGAAAACCTTCATAGAGAAAGACGAAACTTAAGATTTTCTAGCAAGACTTAATGGGGAGTATGATCAAGTAAGAATCCAAATCCTAAGTAAAGTTGATTTGCCTTCCCTTAATGAAATTATTTCAATTAAGCTAAAGAAAGCAAAAGGGGTGTAATGTTAAAACCTAAACTAGTCGAGGCTTTAACATTGGTGGCTAATGAAGGAGGCCGTGGATTTAAGAAAGACCAACTGAATGGAGATAGTGGCAAAATAGTTCCTTAGCACATAGAGAGTGACAGCTGTGACAACCTATGGTGTACTTTTTGCAAGAAACCTTGGCATACTAGGGAGAGATGTGCTAGAAGTTAAATGGAAAGCCACCAAGTAAAGAATGGGTAAAAAAGAATGGGGAAATAATAGTGGACAACTACATTGGAGTCAAAGGCAAGCCAATATGGCCACTTCACACGAGGAAGAACATATCCACGAACCAAAAGAACATAAAGAATTCAACCAAGGGGAGATTGAAAGATTGAGGCAATTCTTAAGTACCTTAGACAAACCATCTATCTCAGGTAACTACTCCTTGATACATTTACGTAAAGCTCCTATTTATTATGCTTTAAATGCCTCTGATACTTATTCTCCAAATTCTTAGATCATAGATTCTGGCACCACTGATTATATAACACCTTTCTCTCAATTCTTTCACTCACATACTCCCTATTCTAGCCATAGGAAAATAGCTACTGCTGATGGTTCATTAATCACAATAGCTGGCATAGGAGAAATTACAATCAGCCCAACTCTCACTCTTAAAAATGTCCTTCATGTGCCTAAATTGTCCACCAATCTCCTTTTAGTATCTAAATTGTCTTCTGATGTTAACTGCAAAGTTATTTTTCTACCTTCTTGTTGCTTATTTTAGGAATAGGTCTCTGGACTAATGATTGGGGGTGCTAAGGAACGGAATAGATTATACTACCTTGACAAATCTGAGAAACAAATTGCTCCCAAATGGAACCAGCCCCTAACCTACCTCTTTGAACAGTATCAACCCCACAAAGACACTATTTGGCTGCATTATTACAAGCTAGGACATCCTACTTTCTCCACACTCAAGATTATGTTCCCTTCTTTGTTTACAAACCCAGATAATTAGCAAATTTCATTGTGACATTTGCGAACTTGCCAAGCACAAGCGTGCTATTTTTTCT
Organism: Diospyros kaki; assembly: GCA_036245055.1. Lineage (NCBI taxonomy): Eukaryota > Viridiplantae > Streptophyta > Magnoliopsida > Ericales > Ebenaceae > Diospyros > Diospyros kaki. The sequence continues at coordinate 32,765,493 of BSEG01000016.1, read as the reverse complement.
CCTAGTAATAATATAAGCCCTTTTTCTTTTGATTTAATTCATAGTGATATTTAGGGTCCATCAACTATTCTAAATATTTCTGGTGCACGTTGGTTTGTCACATTCAATGATGATTATACAGGGGTTACATAGGTCTTTCTCCTTAAATCTAAATCTGATGTGAGTGATATCCTCCCAAATTTTTTCTCTATGATCCAAACTCAATATGGGGCTCAAATGAAATTGTTTAGGTCTGAAAATGCCCGAGTTTATTTTCACCAGACTCTTTCCACCTATTTCCACCAAAGGGGTATTATTCATGAGTCCTCTTGTGTTTCTACCCCACAACAAAATGGCCTTGCAAAAAGAAATAACGATCACCTTCTAGATACTGCTCTTGCCTTCTTGTTTCAGCATAATGTGCCTAAATACTTTTGGGGGGAAGCAGTCCTTATAGCAACTTACACGATCAATCACCTACCATCCCATGTGTTAAATTGTGTTAAATTTTCAAACTCCAATGGCCATGTTATCTCACTTTTATCTGGGTCTTTCTTCCACATCTTCCCTTAACCCTAGAGTCTTTGGGTGTGTTTCTTTTGTTCATGTTCACAACCATAATAGAGGGAATTGGATCCTCGAGCAGCTAAATGCGTCTTTGTGGGCTATCCTCCTAACCAAAAAGGATATTTTCTATCACCCTCCCACTAAAAGGGTTCTAATCACTGTCGATGTTATCTTCGTTGAGAATGAATCCTATTTTTCTCAACCTTATCTTCAAAGGGAGACTTCAAGTATGGAAGATAAGGATGAGCTTCTGCCTCTCCTTACCTCTTTTCCACTTGAAGTGTAGAAACCTGAAGCTACACACAATCCCATGCCAAAACCTTTACCTAAATCTGCAAATCCTGAATAGCCTGCTCCTGAACATACAATTATAGAACCTGCCCTTACCCATGCACCAGAAACCCAACCTCAGCTGACCTATCCTAAACTAGAATCTCCTATATCAAACCTCCCTGATCCCCATAACCCTGGAAAGGGATAGACCATTACCAAGAACCGTTTATCACAGATTTACACAAGAAGGACTAATCCATAACTTGAACCAAGGCTACACCTATCATCAAAACCAGATTTTGGAAATGAGGTAAAAGTCTCTCAGCTCACCTTCTAAGACTAGTTCTGGGACAAAAATAGATCTGCCCATAGCCCTAAGGAAAGGAACCTGAGAGTGTACAAAATATCCCTTATATCAAGCATTCATACAGTAGCCATTCCTACCACATTATCAACGGCTTTAAAGTGGAAGAATGTTATGAGTGTTGAAATGTTGGCCCTGGAGAAGAACAATACTTAGGAAATTGTGGATTTTCCAAAAGGGAAAAAACCAGTGGGCTACAAATGGGTTTTCATAGTCAAATATAAAGCAAATGGGTCACTTGAAAGGTACAAAGCTCAATTGATAGCTAAGGAATACACCCAAACATATGGAATTAACTACCAAGAAAATTTTGCTCTTGTAGCCAAAATGAACACTATAAGAATTCTTTTGTCCCTAACAGCTAATTTTAACTGGCCTTTATAGCAATTCGATGTGAAAAATGCTTTCTTACACGAAGACCTTGAGGAGGAGATCTACATGGATATACCTCCAAGATTTAGTGAAAACAGACCTGGAACTAAAGTCTGCAAACTTAAGAAGGCACTATATGGCCTGAAATAGTCACCTAGAGCTTGGTTTGGGAGATTTTCCAAGGTGATGCAAGCCATGGGATATAAACCAAGCCAAGGGAACCACACTTTGTTCATAAAACACTCAGGTTGATGATATTATAGTGATAGGGAACGATGAAAAGGAGAGACAGAACTTGGGGAGATGTTTGGCTATGGAAATTGAAATCAAGGAACTAGGGAATTTAAAACATTTCCTAGGTATTGAAGTGGCACGATCCAAGCATGGGATATTCATATCTCAACACAAATATGTTCTTGACCTTTTGAGGGACACAAGGAAATTGGCTTGCAAACTAGCTAACATCCCAATTGATCACAATTATTGTTGAGTTATATGGATATATTTATATAGTCTAGGGTTAATCTTATGTTAGAGCCCATGGCCCATGACCCATTGTATTTTGTATATATATAGGTGTATAGTCTTTGAATTTAATCAATGGAATATACATATTAAAAGCTAGGGTTTTCTTCCTAAGTTTCACATGGTATCAGAGCCAAAATACAAACCCTAGTAGCCACCACGCCTAACCGTCGCGGCCGCCCACATCACCGATGACCACTGTCGGTTGCGCCGCCACTGACTGCCGCAGCCTGCCGTGCAACAGCTATCGTCACCCACTATTTTTTTGTCGCTCACGCTACTGGTCTGCAACGGGTCTTCACTGTCCGGCCACCAATCACGCAAATTGCCACTGCAATTGCGTTTGCCGGCCTCCAATCTGTCAATCCCCGAAGGCCCATCGCCGTTGTCACCACCACACGCCTCCTCTCACACTGTTCACAGAGACATTTTTTCTTCAATCTCTCTCCAGTGCTTCGATCGCAACGTCGTCTTCGCCATTGGACTCGCCTCCTTCAGTCCATCCCAGTCTTGGTGGTTTCGTCACCATCCGCTGTCTGCCATCACTCCAACGCTCCTCCATGCTTCATTCTCTGTGCTGGACCATCCAACCTTTCTCTGTGCTGGATCATCCAGGCATACTAGGGAGATCTATTTTAGACTCCATGGGAAAGAAGCGATACTGAATAAAGTAGGAGGGATGAAGAATCTTCAGAATTTTCAGCCCCGACAACAAGTTCAAACCTATCAAGCTGCCAAAGAGGAAGAGACTGCATTGGAGAAGACAAATTCAGTTACAGCCGATTGATCTATCATGACCGAACAACTTAATGCTGAAGAAATCAGCAAGCTTAGAAGCTTCCTAAAGACTATTCAAGGTGGTTCTTGTTCCATGGCCCAAACTGTAACGACCTGCCTTTCGGAGCGTTACTTCTACTTAGAATTTTGGGAATATTTTTTTTTTTATCCAATCAATTTCTAAGAACCATAAAATCCCAAATTCCAAGTCTTGCCTTCTCAACTTAACAAATTCAATAAATAAACAGTTAAGACAGGCAATAAAATAGCGACTACGGAAGACTGATCAAACCTGATATAGTGCATAAACATATTACATCACTTAATATATGATATCGTTCCAAAAGTTCTCCAAACGAAATACATGATGATGTCTCCCAATACATTAACTGAATGCCTCAAATATAATCAAAACAAATAGGAAAAATAGAGGAAATTGAGGAAAATTATGGAAAATCTTAGAAAATTAGATATTGACTTTCCTTTGAATACATATAATGTCTAGGGCATCTTTAAGTCTCGAGGTTGAGCAAAAGTGCATTTGGAACGTAAATCGAGGATGGGCTCACATCTCGAGGAATCTCGAAAAATAGTCTAAGGTGAGTGATTACACTATCCAAACCGGATTTTGTGAATGCTTCTACCTTCAAACTGTTGTTCTTGCATGAGGTTTTCTATAAACCTATACGTGCCATGATTTGCCTATATGAGCATGCTACGTTGTCAAATTATGTGATTTTTGTGCATATCAAAATATCGATTCATGTGTTGTTACATACTTGAAATATGTTTTTAAACTGTTGCATTCATGAAAATTCGTGTGGCCATACTGTTATACCTACATGTTATTGACCGAGGGCAAGAGCCGGACATCCTCCGAGAGGCGTTATGCACGTGCCAGTGAGAAAGCTCTCGTGAGGAATACCGTGAGCCTAAGGGATGGCGTGTGTGGTATTTGCATGAGTTCTATGAAGTTGGGTCAGGGTGGCATGGTTAGGGACTTCCCGAGAGGCGCTGTCATGCGTCATTGAGAAAGCTTTCGTTGGAGGATGCTAACATGTTCACATGGCACTTCAGAATAGATCTCAAAAATTTTGCATTCACTTTATAACTGACCATGCATATAAACTGTTTTGAAATCCTCACTAGAAGATTCATCTTCTAATTGGACTATGTCCCTGGAATAATCCACATTCTAGGTTCGACCAGCAGCGTAAAAGGAAAAGAAATAGAGAAAGGGTAGATTTATGTTGCCGCATGTGGCACACTTATCATGTCTTTTATTATGTATGATGTATTAAATGATGTAAATCCTAGCATGTTTTGATTATATTTGAGGCATTCAGTTAATGTATTGGGAGACATCATCATGTATTTCGTTTTGGAGAACTTTTGGAATGATTTCATATATTAAGTGATGTAATATGTTTATGCACTATATCAGGTTTGATCAGTCTTCTGTAGTCGCTATTTTATTGCCTGTCTTAACTGTCTATTTATTGAATTTGTTAAGTTGAGAAGGCAAGACTTGGAATTTGGGATTTTATGGTTCTTAGAAATTGATTGGATAAAAAAAAAATATTCCCAAAATTCTAAGTAGAAGTAACGCTCCAAAAAGCGGGTCGTTACAGTTGGTATCAGAGCGGAAGTAGGAAGAATCTGATTCGAGAGAAAGGAATGCATAATAAACCTAATAAAGGTTATTCAAATTTGAGGGTAAGTGAGAAATAGTATATACGTGTAAGGAAGACACGTAGTCTGGGTACGATCTTTAGAATGGGACATGTGGTTAGGTTATGCCATAGGCAACCGCATGGGACCCAAGTCAGGTCAGAATTTTTATTTGTTGCTTCTTAGAATTAATTTTTGCCATGCCTAATGGCGATCCGCCTTTTTCTTCTTACAAGATGGTGAACACAAGAAGGATTGGGCGCGGACGAGGCAATGGCGAGGAAAGCAACACCAACCCCCATCCGAGAGGTGGTGTGGGAAGGCAAGGAGATGCCGATCTTGGCGATAGTCGGCTGGATAGGATCGAGAGGATCCTAGAAGGAATGGCCGGGCGAATCTTAGAATTGCAACCCGAGCAAAGAAGAGCAGATGCCGTGGAGAGATATCTTCGACAAAATCCGCTAGCATTTCGAGGAAGGCCGACGGATGATCCTACTATCAGTGAATACTGGTTGGATCAGACTGAAAAGATCCTCCTGAGGTTGAGGATCCCGAATGAAGACAAGGTCGAGTGTGCGACCTATATGATGGAAGAAGAAGTAGCCCAATGGTGGAAGACCATGCAGCGGTCAATACCTAGTGTGACTGGATCTCAGGGGTCGGCACCCCAGATGTCATGGGATCGCTTTAAAGAATTGTTCAATGCGAAGTTCTTTCCCACTTGCTGGAAACTAGCAAGGGCTCGAGAGTTCATGAGTCTGCGCCAAGGGCCGAACATGTCAGTGGCCCAATATGAAGCTGAATTTCTGCGGTTAATCAAGTATATGCCGCTGTATGGAATGGATGATGTGGAGAAAGGACGAAAATTCCTACAAGGCTTGCGAATCGAGTTCCAACAGCTGATGGGTCTTGTTCACGTGGAGTCTTATGCAGACATAGTCTTCAAAGCTATGACAGCCGAAGAGAACATGACACGAGTAGCGGAGCTGAAGGCCATGACAGTTCAAAGTGGCGGACCGACAGAGAAAACAAACCCGAACTTGAAAACTCGGGATGGGAAGATTTTTAAGACGGGCAAGGCATGCCCTAGATGCAAGAAGAGGCACCCGGGGAAGAGGTGCAATGGCCAAAGCATCATTTGTTACAACTGTGGACAGCCCGGACATGTCTCTAGAAATTTCCAGAAGAATGTGGCCCGAGAAGATAAGGCCATAACAGCAACACCTGGGGGCGTGGTTTGCTACAACTGCAACCAGCACGGACACATCTCCTAGAATTGCCCGAAGAAGAAAAAGCAGCAACTGAAGATTGAAAGTGAAAAAGGGACTCGACAGGGACGAGTATACAATTTGACCAAGGAGGACGCAAAGGCCAATCCTGCAGTTATTCAAGGTACTGTTTTCATTCTAGGTACTTCTGTGCATGCATTGGTAGATCCAGGGTCTACTCATTCTTTCATATCGCATGCAATGGCTGAAAGTTTGAAGGTAGAAACCGAACCTTTAGGGTGTCTAATGGTGATTTCGACGCCTATGGGTAAAAGTATGAAGTCCTCTAAAATGGTAAAGGAATGCGAGATTAATTTGGGCGATAATCGATTTCAGGATGACTTGATTTTATTAGAAGTATATGATTTTGATGTGATCATCGGGATGGACTTTCTATCCCAGTATGATGCTAAAATAGATTGCCGAAAGAAAGTAATGACCATTCAGAAACCCGAGGGAGGGTGGGTCAAATTTCAGGGGCAAGGTGACCCTGAGGTTGGGAAGATGATTTCGGCAATGAAAGCAATGAAATGGTTGAACCGAGGAGCTCAGGGATTCATAGCTTATGCTCAGATAGAAGCAAAGGAGGTACGGAAGCTTCATGAGGTACGAGTGGTACAGGAATTCGAGGACGTATTTCCAGAAGAATTACCAGGACTACCACCACCTCGGGAGATTGAGTTCTCAATCGAGCTTATATCAGGGACCCAACCAATATCAATCCAGCCATACCGGATGGCTCCAGTGGAGATGAAAGAGTTGAAGACCCAACTTGAGGAGCTGACTGATAAGGGATTCATTAGGACTAGCACGTCGCCGTGGGGAGCGCCAGTGCTATTTGTAAAGAAAAAGGACGGGAGTCTAAGGATGTGCATTGACTACCGTCAGTTGAATAAGGCCACGATAAAGAACAAGTATCCTTTTCCAAGGATAGATGAGCTATTTGACCAACTGTAGGGAGCAAGTGTTCTCAAAGATCGATTTGAGATCTGGGTATTATCAGTTGAGGATTAAGCCTGATGATATTCCAAAGACGGCATTTCGGTCAAGGTATGGCCATTTTGAGTATTTTGTAATGCCATTTGGATTAACAAACGCTCCAGCAGCATTCATGGATCTTATGAATAGGGTGTTTAGGCCTTACTTAGATCTGTTCGTGATCGTGTTCATTGATGATATATTGATATATTCCTCGAATGAGGGTGAGCACGAGGAGAATTTGAGGATAGTGCTGGGAACCCTCAGGGAACATCAATTATATGCCAAGTTCTCGAAGTGCGAGTTCTGGCTATCTCAAGTTGCATTTCTTTGACACGTGATCTCGGCCGATGGGATCTCGGTGGATCCGACAAAAATTGAGGCCGTTCAGAGATGGAAGCAGCTGATGAGCGTGACTGAAGTTCGAAGCTTTTTGGGATTGGTAGGCTACTATCGAAGATTCGTGGAAGGATTTTCGAAGATAGCTGCACCTATAACGAAGCTTATTCGGAAAGAAGTCAAGTTTGAATGGACTGCCAAGTGCAAGGAAAGTTTTCAGGAACTCAAAAGCAAACTAACCTCGGCACCTGTTCTGGCAATGCCTAGTGGGCCCGGTGGATATGTTGTATACACCGATGCCTCGAAGGTTGGTTTAGGCTGTGTATTAATGCAGCATGATCGGGTGATCACTTATGGATCCCGCCAATTAAAAAGGCACAAAGTGAACTACCCAACACATGACTTAGAGCTGGCAGCAGTAGTATATGCTTTGAAGATATGGAGGCACTACCTATACGGAGAGACGTTTGATGTGTTCACAGACCACAAAAGTCTGAGGCATGTGTTCTCGCAGAAAGAGCTGAACATGAGGCAGCGACGGTAGATGGAACTCCTGAAGGACTATGACTGCACCATCTTGTATCACCCGGGGCGTGTCAATGTGGTGGCCAACGCTTTGAGTAGGATTGTGCCTGCTATGGCCGGGATGATGGCCCGTGAGTGGCAATTGTTGGAGGCTTTTAGCTTGATGACGGTCAGTGTAGTACCAAAGGGATCGTTTGTTCTAGTAGCTGGCCTAACGGTTCAGCTGGATCTGGAGAACGAGATACAGGAGGCTAGTGGAAGTGACAGACGTATTCATTTATAGGTAGACGAGCATGGCCAGCCCGAGAGTTCGGATTTTGAGATACGGAATGGCATTCTCAGGTTTCGGGGTAGAGTGTATGTGCCAAACCTTCGGGAGCTGAGGTAAAAGATTTTGGATGAAGCCCACAGAGCTAAATATACTGTGCATCCAGGAGCCACAAAAATGTACCGAGACCTTCGGGAAGTCTACTGGTGGCCTGGGATGAAGGCCGGCGTGGCTATGAGGGTGGCACAATGCGACGTATGCCAGAGAGTGAAGATCGAGCACCAGAAACCCGCAGGGTTGATGAGACCCTTGGATATTCCCAAATGGAAATGGGAGCATATCACGATGGATTTCGTGACAGGGTTTCCAAAGAGGCGAAAAGGGTGTGATGCCATTTGGGTAGTGGTAGACAGGTTGACAAAATCGACACATTTCCTGCCTACGAGGATGGACCAACTAGTGCGAAAATTTACGGTGCAGTACGTAAAGGATATAGTACGGCTCCATGGTGCGCCAGTAAGCATAGTCTCGGATCGAGACCCGAGGTTCACCTCAAGGTTTTGGGAGAGTTTACAAGAGTGTATGGGGACTCAGCTGAAATTGAGTACAGCTTATCATCCGCAGACGGACGGGCAATCGGAAAGGACCATTCAAACACTTGAAGACATGTTGAGGTCTTGTGTCCTTGATTTTGGTGAGAATTGGGAGGAGCATCTGCCATTAGTGGAATTTGCATACAACAATAGTTACCACAACAGCATTGGGATGGCTTCTTATGAGGCTCTGTATGGAAGGAAGTGTCGGTCGCCCATCTGTTGGACCGAGGTAGGGGAACGACGGATGTTAGGACTAGAACTTATGCAGTAGACTACAGATAAGATTCAGATAATCCAAGAGAGGATTCGAGCTGCTCAGAGCCGACAAAAATCATATGCTGATAAAAGAGAAGGGATCTAGTGTTCGAGGTAGGAGACCTGGTGTATCTCAAAGTGTAGCCCCAGCATTTGGTGACTCGTGGAAGTGGCAAGGGAAAGCTAAAACGGAGATATATAGGACCGTATCCCATTGGGGAGAGGATCGGACCTTTGGCCTATCGATTGGAACTTCCACCAAGTTTGACTGGGATTCATAATGTGTTCCACGTCTCCCAACTTCGAAGACATGTACCAGATCCAACTATCGGAGTTCGGGTGGAAATGATCGAGCTAAGGAAGGATTTGACTTACCCTGAGTTGCCGAGAGCAATTTTGGATTGCCGAACTCAAGTGTTGAGGAATAAAGAGATTCAGTTAGTAAAGGTCCAATGGGGAAAGCACTCAGATGACGAGGCAACATGGGAACTTGAGGAGATAATTAGGAGAAAATATCCTCATCTATTCGGGAAATGGAAATAATGTAGGAAATTTGTATTTTCCTTTCAAAATTTGTATTCCAGAGTGCAATATATATACTTAACTTTTGATGATTACGAGTATGTGTTAAATTTCAAGGACGAAATTTCTTTAAGGGGGGTAGATTGTAATACCCAAAATTATTAGAAAATGGAAGATAGAGATAATTCGAAAATAATTGTGAAGTTTGAGAATTTTTGGGCTTAAAGAGAGCCCAAACCAATATAGAATAGGGTTATAGAATTACCGAATTGACTACAGGGACTGCATCGAGGTATAGATTCCAAAGGAAAATGATACGATGTCATTGGGCATCCCAAAATAGTATTTATGACATTGAAAGAAATCAAATTGGGAACAGTTTTCGGTACAGCTGCGCGTCAGGCTGCAAAACCGAATGATGATACGGGACTTCCGAAAAGTCAACGGAGACTGCAGGGGGCTCTGTTTTTATGTGAAGATCAACCCTAAAGTGGTTTTAAGATGAAACGATAAACCTGTAAAAAGACTGGGGCAAAAATGTACTTATTGAGTAACTTAGAGTTATTAATTTTAGAATTTTGGTATTTGAATCCAAGTGAAATTGATGTTTGAGGATGTAATTGCAATTGAGGAAATACTCAAGTGAAATGAGGGAGAAATTTGGGGTTTGATGTAATTTTTCCTTATTAATATAGTATATTAAGTAATATAATATATTATATTAAGATATAAATATATATATATATATATGCGTGTGTGTGTGTGTGTGTGTGTGTGGTGTGTTCACGTGATGGCCCATGGTTTCTTGGCCAAGAGATTGTGGCTTAATTTGGCCACTGGATTGAAGCAAATCTATGGATTAAAAACCATGGTTTAAAAATTAAAATAATGAGTTAAAGTTTGGTAGATTGAAGCAAAACCATGGATCAAAACCATGGTTTGGGAATTGGCCAATCTATGGATCAAAACCATGGTTTGGAGATTAAAATAATGGAATAAATCTTGGTGCCCAAGGCAAATTTTGCCTATAAATAGGCAAGCTTGCCATTTGAATTTCCATAGAGAGCTTGGAGCTTGGAGCTTGAGCTTGGATGAGAGCTACTTGGGCAATAAATAGGCAAGCTTGCCATTTGGATTTCCATGGAGAGCTTGGAGCCTGGATGAGAGCTACTTGGGCAATTCATAGGTAAGTTTAATTTTATTTGTATTTATTTTTTTAAGCAATTTAGTTATTTAATTAATTTAGTTTAAATTAGTTTAGTAAATTATTTAGTTAAATTAGTAAATTAATTTGTTAGCTAGTGAGTTTAGTATATAAATTACTAGGCCTTATTTCATGAATGTTGGTAGAAAAATAGTGGAAAAATACTTAGGTTTGGTATTGTTGTGAATTTTCGAAGGATACGGTGGTTATGGAAAAATAGGAAAAATAGAGGAAATTGAGAAAAATTATGAAAAATCTTAGAAAATTAGATATTGACTTTCCTTTGAATACATATAATGTCTAGGGCATCTTTAAGTCTCGAGGTTGAGCAAAAGTGCATTTGTCACGTAAATCGAGGACGGGCAAGCATCTCGAGAAATCTCGAAAAATAGTCTAAGGTGAGTGATTACACTATCCAAACCGGATTTTGTGAATGCTTCTACCTTCAAACTGTTGTTCTTGCATGAGGTTTTCTATAAACCTATACGTGCTATGATTTGCCTATATGAGCATGCTACGTTGTCAAATTATGTGATTTTTGTGCATATCAAAATATTGGTTCATGTGTCGTTACATACTTGAAATATGTTTTTAAACTATTGCATTCATGAAAATTCGTGTGGCCATACTGTTATACCTACATGTTGTTGACCGAGGGCAAGAGCCGGACATCCTCCGAGAGGCGCTATGCACGCGCCAGTGAGAAAGCTCTCGTGAGGAATACCATGAGCCTAAGGGATGGCGTGTGTGGTATTTGCATGAGTTCTATGAACTTGGGTCAGGGTGGCATGGTTAGGGACTTCCCGAGAGGCGCTATCATGCATCATTGAGAAAGCTCTCGTTGGAGGATGCTAACATGTTCACATGGCACTTCAGAATAGATCTCAAAGGTTTTGCATTCACTTTATAACTGACCATGCATACAAATTGTTTTGAAATCCTCACTAGAAGATTCAACTTCTAATTGGACTATGTCCCTGGAATATTCCACATTTCAGGTTCGACCAGCAGCGCAAAAGGAAAAGAAATAGCGGAAGGGTAGATTTATGTTGCCGTATGTGGCACACTTATCATGTCTTTTATTATGTATGATGTATTAAATGATGTAAACCCTAGCATGTTTTGATTATATTTGAGGCATTCAGTTAATGTATTGGGAGACATCATCATGTATTTCGTTTTGGAGAACTTTTGGAATGATTTCATATATTAAGTGATGTAATATGTTTATGCATTATATCAGGTTCGATCAGTCTTCCGTTTCACGGTATTCCTCACGAGAGCTTTCTCACTGGCGCGTGCATAGCGCCTCTCGGAGGATGTCCGGCTCTTGCCCTCAGTCAACACCATGTAGGTATAACAGTATGGCCACACAAATTTTCATGAATGCAACAGTTTAAAAACATATTTCAAGTATGTAACGACACATGAACCGATATTTTGATATGCACAAAAATCACATAATTTGACAACGTAGCATGCTCATATAGGCAAATCATAGCACGTATAGGTTTATAGAAAACCTCATGCAAGAACAACAGTTTGAAGGTAGAAGCATTCACAAAATTCGGTTTGGATAGTGTATGCACTATATCAGGTTCGATCAGTCTTCCGTTTCACGGTATTCCTCACGAGAGCTTTTTCACTGGCGCGTGCATAGCGCCTCTCGGAGGATGTCCGGCTCTTGCCCTCAGTCAACACCATGTAGGTATAACAGTATGGCCACACGAATTTTCATGAATGCAACAGTTTAAAAACATATTTCAAGTATGTAACGACACATGAACCGATATTTTGATATGCACAAAAATCACATAATTTGACAACGTAGCATGCTCATATAGGCAAATCATAGCACGTATAGGTTTATAGAAAACCTCATGCAAGAACAACAGTTTAAAGGTAGAAGCATTCACAAAATCCGGTTTGGATAGTGTAATCACTCACCTCAGACTATTTTTCGAGATTTCTCAAGATGCGTGCCCGTCCTCGATTTACGTGACAAATGCACTTTTGCTCAACCTCGAGACTTAAAGATGCCCTAGACATTATATGTATTCAAAGGAAAGTCAATATCTAATTTTCTAAGATTTTCCATAATTTTCGTCAATTTCCTCTATTTTTCCTATTTTTCCATAACCACCGTATCCTTCGAAAATTCACAACAATACCAAACCTAAGTATTTTTCCACTCTTTTTCTACCAACATTCATGAAATAAGGCCTAGTGGTTTATATACTAAACTCACTAGGCTAACAAATTAATTTACTAATTTAACTAAATAATTTACTAAACTAATTTAAACTAAATTAATTAAATAACTAAATTGCTTAAAAAAATAAATAAAAATAAAATTAAACTTACCTATGAATTGCCCAAGTAGCTCTCATCCAAGCTCCAAGCTCTCCATGGAAATCCAAATGGCAAGCTTGCCTATTTATAGGCAAAATTTGCCTTGGGCACCAAGATTTATTCCATTATTTTAATTCCCAAACCATGGTTTTGATCCATGGTTTTGCTTCAATCTACCAAACTTTAACCCATTATTTTAATTTCTAAACCGTGATTTTTAATCCATAGATTTGCTTCAATCTAGTGGCCAAATTAAGCCACAATCTCTTGGCCAAGAAACCATGGGCCATCACGTGAACACACACCACACACACACACACGCATATATATATATATATATATTTATATCTTAATGTAATATATTATATTACTTAATATACTATATTAATAAGGAAAAATTACATCAAACCCCAAATTTCTCCCTCATTTCACTTGAGTATTTCCTCAATTGCAATTACATCCTCAAACATCAATTTCACTTGGATTCAAATACCGAAATTCTAAAATTAATAACTCTAAGTTACTCGATAAGTACATTTTTATCCCAGTCTTTTTACAGGGTTATTGTTTCATCTTAAAACCACTTCAGGGTTGATCTTCACATAAAAACAGAGCCCCCTGCAATCTCCGTTGACTTTTCGAAAGTCCTGTATCATCATTCAGTTTTGCAGCCTGACTCGCAGCTGTACCGAAAACTGTTCCCAATTTGATTTCTTTCAATGACATAAATACTATTTTGAGATGCCCAATGACATCGTATCATTTTCCTTTGGAATCTATGCCTCGATGCAGTCCCTGCAGTCAATTCGGTAATTCTATAACCCTATTCTGTATTGGTTTGGGCTCTCTTTAAGCCCAAAAATTCTCAAACTTCACAATTATTTTTGAATTATCTCTATCTTCCATTTTCTAATAATTTCGGGTATTACACAAACAGGTATTTGCTTGAATTTTGAATCTATTATTGCCTCACATACTATTAGGAATAATTTATGGATTATGGATTCGGCGGCTACTGATCATGTGACCTTTGATATGAATGTCTTCGATTCCTATACCCCACTAAGTAGCTCCAAAAAGATAACGGTGGCCAATGGTAATATAATTCCTATAGCTGGATATGGTAATGTAAATCTCAATTTCTCATTGCCTGTGCAACATGTTCTTCATGTCCCAAATCTTTCTAGCAACTTGATTTCTATTCATAAGCTAACCAAGGATCTAAATTGTTGTGTTGTCTTTTTCCCAAACAAATGTGAATTTTAGGCACTGGACACAGGGAAAAAGATTGGAGTTTGTGAGGAATGGAATGGGTTGTATTTTCTGAAGACATGCAGTGCTGATCTTAAAGGGGAGAAACCTGCAGCTTACTCTTCTCAACCAGCTACAACTTCTTCGATTCCTATTCAGCTAGCTATTTTGATTCATGATTTTTGGCTTCAGCATTGTTGTTTAGGGCACCTTGCCATTAGTACTATGCAGTCTATGTTTCCAACTATGCTTAGAAATTTAGACATTTCTAATCTTCATTGTGATGTGTGTGAACTTTCTAAACATCATAGAGTTTCATATCATGTGAGTAACAATTTATCCTCTCTTCCATTTACTTTGATTCATTCGAATGTGTGGGGACCATCTAAAACTCCTAATTGTTCTGGGGTTAGGTGGTTTATTATCTTTATTGATGATTGTACAAGAACAACTTGGGTTTATCTATTAAAGAATAAGGCCGCTATTAGTTCTATCTTGCCTATTTTCTATAAGATGATATATACTCAATTTGGGTCTCAAATTAAAAAATTTCGAGCTGATAATGCGAGAGACTACTTCAATCATCACTTGCATAACTTTTTCCAGCAAGAAGGTATAATTCATGAGTCTTCATGTGTTGATACTCCTCAATAGAATGGTGTAGCAAAAAGAAAAATGAGACATTTGCTCAATGTTACTAGAGCTCTCTTACTACATCATTCTGTCCCTAAGTCTTTCTGGGGGGAGGCAATTTTAACTGCTGCCTACCTAATTAACCAAGTTCCTTCTACTCTTCTAAAACACCAAAGCCCAATTCAATGCTTGTCCTCCTATTTTCCAACAGTGTTTTCTCATACTCCTCTTCCTTTGAGAGTCTTTGGTTGTGTTGCTTTTGTCCATGTATCCAAACATCATAGGGATAAACGGGACCCTTAAGCCCTCAAATGTGTGTTTCTTGGTTATTCACCCATTCAAAAAGGGTACAAGTGTTATCACCCTGTTATTAGAAAATTTTATGTGACCAAAGATGTTGTCCCTCTCAACATCTTGTGTTAAGATTGGCTTTTTGTTGCAATTTCCCACAGACAGTGCTAAGGGGAAGGAAAAAACAATGACCGAAGAGACTTTAATGATCAGTGAACAGACTCTTGAAGCCAACAAGCCTCAGCCAGTAGAAACACTTGATAAACAAGTACGTGTAGGGAGCCAATTGGAGGGTTCAGAGAAAGATGAGGTCATTAGTTGCCTACGGTCCTATGCGAACGTAATTGCTTGGACGCTCGCAGACATGCTTGGGATTAATCCAGAAATTATATCCCACCAACTTCCATCTAGATGCCCCGCCAGTTAAGCAGAAGAAAATACACATTGCCCAAAAGAGATTGGGGTACCTAGAAAAGGAAATAGATAAGCTCCTTGAGGCAAGATTTATGAAGGAGGTCCAATACTCCGAATGGCTAGCAAATGTCGTCATGGTACCTAAGGCCAATGGGAAATGGCGAGTATGCATCGACTTTACCAACCTAAACAAGGCTCGCCCAGAGAACTCCTACCCACTCCCTCGAATACATAGATTGGTTGATGAGACCTCCGGATATGCAGCGTTGAGCTTCTTAGATGCCTTTTCAGGTTATCATCATATCAGAACGTATCCACCCGACGCTGAGAAAACGGCCTTCATTATGTCCCATTTTCGATAATGAAGGCCATTTTCTCAGTGTTGGGCAGATACGTACTGATCTGATGTTAACCCAAAAAGGCATCCAAGAAGCTCAACACTGCATATCTAGAAGTATCATCAACCAATCTGTCTATTTGAGGGAGTGGGTAGGAGTCCTTTGGGCAAGCCTTTTGTTTAGGTTGGTAAAGTCAATGCATACTCGCCATTTCCCATTGGCCTTAGGTACCATGACGACATTTGCTAGCCATTCGGGGTATTGGACCTCCCTCATAAATCCACCTCAAGGAGTTTATCTACTGCCCTTTCCAGGTACCTCAATCTCTCTGGGGCGATGTGTCTTTTCTTCTACTTAATTGGTTAGGCATTTGGATGGACATTCAGTCGGTGGGATATAATTTATGGATTAATCCCAGGTATGCCGGCAGGCATCCAAGCGAATACGTCCGCATAAGAACGTGGGCATGTGATGAGCTTCTCTTTTTCTGGACCCTCCAATTGGCCCCTCACACTTACTTGTTTGTCACTATTGTCGGGGCTCAAAGGGATGGCTTCAAGCACTTCTACTGGCTAAGGCTTGTTGGCTTCAAGAGTTTATTCACTGATCATTAAAGTCTCTTCATCATTGTTTTTTCCTTCCCCCTGGCGCCTTTTGTGGATCTCACGTAGCATACCCTAACCTGCTTCTTATTACCTCTTACCTGCCCTACCCCCTTGTGGCGTGGGGAATTTCATCAGTAAATACCCCAGGGAAATGACGACTCTCATAGTAGTAATTGAGGGAATGCCCCAGGGTCACGTTGTTGGCAGGGGAAAAAGTCTTGACTACCATAAAATTAACCTGCCGGATGATCACTTCGGGGTAGTACCGAGTGTAATGGGCAATTGGACCGATCCGACCACTGGGACCGCCTTTCCTGTGAAGCTATACAAAGGTGAAGTGACTGTTTTTAGTCGGTCATGGGTAATATGCATCCTTTCGAAGCAATTCTAGTATAACAGGTTGATAGAGCTTCGGATATCCACCAATAATCTTCCAATGGGATGTTTAGCAATGACGGTTGAGGTAACCAAAGGATCATCGTGAGGGAGCAGCACGTCCCCTTGGTCTTCAAGTGTGAAAATACTGGGGCCTTCGTCTTCTTGAACCTTCGCCACTAAGTCAACGTGTAAGCCTGGCGTGCATACACCTTGTTGGAAGAAGAGGTATCACCTGCCAGATTTTCTCCTCATGAGATTACGTGTATCCTTTCCCTAATGGGCTCATTGTCATTTTCTCTCGCAATTAGCCCTGTTTCTTTCTACCGAGGCGGTTGGTTTCCCTTCTGCTTTGTGTATCATTCCTTGGATGAGGGGGCCACCTCTAGTTATCTCTCCTGAACCCTTCTCGCTTGCCCTGTTGGTTTTTTGGCTTGTCTAGTATGAATCGATCGAGCTTCCCATCTCTAATTAGCTGTTTAATCTGGTTTCGTAGCTCCCGACATTGTTCTATAGTATGTCCTGGGGACTCGTGAAATTTGCCGAAAGAGTCCATGTTCCTACCCATCGACTGGTTGGAATGTGGGGGAAAGTTGATGAGCCTTATATGTGCAATAAAGGAAAGGATATCAGCTCTCGGCTTAGTGAGGAGAGTGAAGCTCCAGAATTGCATATTTGGGGGCTCTTCTCTTCTTTACTGCTCTGTCCGATACAACATCATTTGGACTTCCTCTTCTTTTTCCTTCCCATGCTTCTAGAATCTCCATTTGGACGATGAACTGTTCGGCCTGGGCAAACAACTCGGCCATTTAGTCTGGCTCAGAAAAGGCTAGGGATCTTCTGAGTAGGGCATATGTGGTTACATTAAGCAAGGCATACGCGGCCAAACCGATAGGGAGGTCCTTTACCTCTTGTGTTGCAGCTCTAAACTGCTCAATATACTGCTTTAGAGATTCATTTGGCCTTTTCTACAAGCTCATCAAATACATAGCACTCTGGGGGTCCGACTTCCCTATGTATACCGAGAGCTATGGAAGCTGGAACCTTGGTTGCACTAGTTGTCTTTATAACTCTTCTGATAGTGGAAATCCCTCCGTGGGTGTTTCCTTAGCGTCATCACAACTTGCTTCTGCTCTAGCACTTCCTTTATAAGGCGTTTGACGTCAGATGCCTTGAGTGTTTCTTTCTTCGCTTCGTCCTCGCATGGAGACAGGACGCAAAGAGCTCTTGAGTCAATGCTCTCTACCATCTCTTGATACATGGGGGACCTCCTATCATATTTCTCCGTCAAATTGGTCGTTTCTGGGACTCGGTCATTAACCCTGGGAGTCCTAATCCTTATCCCTTATCGTGGGGCTCTCGAAGGGTTGTCTTGGGATCTCCAATGCCCTTCTTCTGCACCCGATTATCCCAGGTGGGGAATGTGGATGTCCGGCATCAGTTCATGTAACAAAGTAGTAATCACCAGTCTTCTCATGCTTTCTTCATTTTTTGTTTTGAGCTCATCATTCTAGTGCTTTAACTCTTCAAAATTCCTCTATAACTGTTCATAATCCGATAATGGGATCGTGAGTGGAGCTATCCTGGAGGACCCTGGAAGCACCGAATTCGCCATGAGGTTCCTTCTTGGAATTAAGGATTGCCTCAAGGAGTGTTGTTCCTGATTCGTTGGTATTGCACACGGGGTTTCCCTTTCTTGCCTTGCCACTTGCCTACCTAACCTGACTGCGTGTACCTCCCCTTGTTCTGAATGCTCCATACCCCCCAATCCAGTAGTCTGATGGCCTTCAAGGATTGAGATGTTTCCCGAGCGCACCTCGTTGTCAAGGTGATCTTTCAAAAGTCCAGGTACTATAGGGTGTACTTGGCTAGGGTCTCCTGTCTTGGTACGAGCGCTCATTCGAGTAGGGTTAGGCTGGTTTTCCAAACCAGTTGATCTTGTCCCTCTTGACATCTTGTGTTAAGATTAACTTTTTGTTGCAATTTCCCACAGACGGTGCTAAGAGGAAGGAAAAAACAATGACCGAAGAGACTTTAATGATCAGTGAACAGACTCTTGAAGCCAACAAGCCTCAGCCAGTAGAAATGCTTGAAGCCAACCCATTGAGCCCCGACGATAGTGACAAACAAGTACGTGTAGGGAGCCAATTGGAGGGTCTGGAGAAAGAGAAGGTCATTAGTTGCCTACGGTCCTATGCCAACATAATTGCTTGGACGCTTGCAGACATGCCTGGGATTAATCTAGAAATTATATCCCACCGACTTCCATCTAGATGCCCTGCAAGTTAAGAAGAAGAAAAGACACATTGCCCCAAAGAGATTGAGGTACCTAGAAAAGGAAATAGATAAACTCCTTGAGGCAGGATTTATGAAGGAGGTCCAACACCCCGAATGGCAAGCAAATGTTGTCATGGTACCTAAGGTCAATGGGAAATGGCGAGTATGCATCGACTTTACCAACCTAAACAAGGCTTGCCCAAAGAGCTCCTACCCACTCCCTCGAATGCACAGATTGGTTGATGATACCGCCTAATATGCAGTGTTGAGCTTCTTAGATGTCTTTTCGGGTTGTCATCAAATCAATATGTATACACCCGACACTGAGAAAACGGCCTTAATTACTGAAAATGGGACGTATTGCTACTAGGTGATGCCTTTTGGCTTAAAGAACGCAGGGGCCACATATCAAAGAATGGTCGACTGACGGCGTTGGGTAGATTTCTCTCGAAATACGTTGAACGCAACATTTTCTCTTCAAGGCCTTAAAGGAGGGTAGAAATTTTTAGTGGACTCCTGAGTACGAGAAGGCCTTCCAAGAATTGAAAGAATACCTTAAAGAGATTCCCTTATTGACTCGACTAGAAACAGGAGAAAAGCTATGTCTATATTTGGGGGTCAGCCATCAGGCTGTAAGCGCAGTCCTCGTTCGGTAAGTTGGGCAGATTGACAGCCTAGTCTATTATGTGAGCAAGGTATTGCAAGGAGTAGAGTTGCAATATCCCTACGCAAAAAATATAGACCTAGCATTGGTGACGGCAACGAGGAAATTAAGACCCTATTTCCAGGCACACACCGTAACAGTATTAACAGACCAACCATTTGAGGCAGGTTCTGTAAAAGCTCGAATGCTCGGAGAGGCTAACTAAATGGGCTATTGAACTCAACAAGTATGATATCAATTTCAAACCTAGAAGGGTAATAAAGGGGCAGGCATTGGCAGACTTTATAGTGGAATGCACTCACTCACCAATAGCAGAGGAAGTTCGCGAAAAAGAATGAATGTTATTTGTTGACGGAGCGTTCAACGCCAAATGGAGTAGAGCGGGAGTGGTATTAGTTTCTCCCAAGAAGGAGGTGTAGGAATACTCCCTACGCTTCACCTTCCCTAGCTCAAACAATGTTGCAGAATACGAGGCATTATTGGCTGGGATAAAATTGGCAGAGAAATTGGGGCTAAAAAGGCTGATAGCCCACAGTGATTCCTAGTTGGTAGTGCAACAGTTCCAAGGAGCTTTCTAAGTAAAGGAGTCGATCTTAGCCCGTTATTTGCAAAAGGTAAAAGAACTCGCCCACAGATTTGAGCACTTCGAACTTATTCAGATCAATAGGTCCCTCAACCAACATGCTGATGCGCTGTCCAAGTTGGCCTCCGCAAGAGACACCCCGGGCCGATTGATTCACATGGAGGTCTTGCAACGACCAAGTGTAGAGGACAATGGAAGGGATGTACACTGCATCTCCATGGTTGATGATTGGAGGACATATATGCTAAAGTACCTACTTAATCAAGAGCTTCCAACAACGCCTTCTGAAGCCAAGAGGCTGAAGACCAGTGCGGCCCACTTTACAGTTATTGGCCAGGAGCTATATAAGAGGGGGTACTCCGCTCCATTACTCAAATGTTTGGGTCCCCTAGAGGTAGAGCAAGCTCTGGAAAAAGTGCATGAAGGGGACCCAGGACATCAGTATATCACTTTCCCTTTCCTTCCGAATCTTAGCCTATTTACCCTTCCGTAAGATTATTTTACTTTCGTTACTGACTTAAGCATCAGAGGGTCTTCGCGGGAGGAAAATCTTGCAAGCCTTCTAACCCTTGTTTACCCTCTACAGTTCCTTCGGAAGCATCACACATCTTCCTTCGGAAGGATAACTTGTGGGTTGACCCCTTCGGAAGCGAAGTTCCTTCGGAGGACCCTGCTAAGGCCAAGCTCTTTGAGGACCCTGCACGTTCCTTCGAAAATACCCTCATCACATCCCTTCGGAAGTCCATTTTCGGTGCATCATTCACAGGCACTCTATCAGAGGATCCTTGATCCATCCAAGAAGCCCACACTTGTCACCACCCATCGTGAGGGAACTTCGAGAGGACCCTTTGAAAGGACCCTTCGAAAACGTCAGACCACCACATCTTCAACAACTCGCCTAGAGCCTATTGCAAGCCAGCCTTCAGGAGGACACTTCAAAATATCCCTTCGGAAGACCCCTTTCGGAAGCATTCTTTCGGAAGCCCACCTAAACCCTAAAGACTGAGCTTTGATCAAATCCCAAGACCATCGGCATCCATAGGCATCCCACTCCTAAAAATTCTAATTGTTGTATTTTGGCAACAACAATAATCATTATCAGTGATCATGTGATTAGCAAGTGCCATTTTATATAGATGAATGGCTTATATTAGAAATATTAATTTATGATAACTGCTAGGACTTATTATCATTGTAACTCAAGAATAAATAGTCTTTTGAGACACTTTGTAAATAGTTGCTTTTACTCTAATTTTCATATCATCAATCCAACTTTTATTTTATATTGTTCTAGTCAAATTCTACACTTGTTTTGCTAACTCTTCATCTATCACTATGGCAAAGTGGTATCAAAGGGAAACAACCCTGTAGTTGTGTTCAGGTTTTTGCTTGAGAGCCATGGTTGGATGTGCTAGAAGGCGTCGAAAAGGTAATCAGGTCTAGCAAATAGAATTGGCAGAGATGCACTTTGAGGATTTGTTGCGAGTTGTGCATGCTTTACAGCAGCAGGAACATATAGAAATCTATATGGAGATTTTGGAAGGTGAACATGGCATTTTTTACATGCCAGAAGGCAGTCCTGTGGGAAAACTTGATAATGAATAAGATGAAAATCCCTTTTATGATGCTGGAACCACAGATTTTGTGGCATAAAGATTGGAAAAGCAATTGGTATATTCACTTGATTTGCCGAGTAGTGAAATTAAAGTAGAGTGGTGATAACTCCAACAAATTGAAAGTTTTCTACTATGGGCAAGTCTACACTATTGGGCATGGGGGAAGCTATGAAAATATTTTCCCAAAGGTGTCAAGAAGCTTAATCTACAAGTTGAGAGGCATCTCGACCATCTAAAGTTTCAAGGTTATAGAAGAGTAATGAGGACCAGAAGATAAAGAAGGGGTTGCACGAAAAAATAGGAAGAAAAAGAAAAGGAAAAGAGAAGTCAAGCAAAAAAGGAAAGAAAAATCAACTTAAAGCATCACAACATAAGCAAATCTTTTTCATTTCATGTGCATAATTTTATCTAGTATATGATGCAAATTTGGCTGAAATTGGCATTATTTTTGTTGAAGCATGAAAATGATGAATATTGTTGTGCATTAAAACCTTATTCATTGACATAATATCATACATTATGGCCATATCATTAACCCTATGACTAGGTGTTTTAGGAAAGTATATTGTATATCAACGGATGATTGTTATTTCATCTCAAACCATTTGGTGGCAGTTCAATTTGATAAATGTTAATGGTGATTACAACACCATTAATCATAATACTTGCTCATATGTGAATATTTTTAAATCATCACTAAGTGGTCTCATTACTTAGGTTGATATATTCAACATTAGGAATGGCAATTCAACTGAAACCGTGGAGAATCAAACCGAAACCAATCTGGTCAATGCAGTTAAAAACTGTTTGACTGGGTAATGATTTGGTTTGGGAAAAAACCGAACATTGTTTCAATGGGTATAGTTTTGTTATGGTTTTCACTAAATCCAAACCAAAACCCGAACCGAAACCGAATAGAATGTGTGAGTAACTAAACCAAACCGTACCGAATATACATATATATAATAGATATTTATTTATTTAATATATTATATATACACATAATATATATTGATTAATGCATTTTTTTACAAGTATTTTAACTAATTCATTACAAATATATAAAATATTTAACATTTATAAAGTAATTAACAAATAAAAATAAAACCTAATCTTAAATTATTTTATTTTTATCAATCAAATAATTATATCCAAGAAGTTTGAAGTTAATTTGTAACTTTATGCAAGAATAAGGTAACTTTATTAGAGTCTATCTTTGTTTGTTGTGGAGTTATCAAAAATTTTTATGAATACTATTTGCAAGAGTTTGTCTTTGTTTGTTGGTATGGATCAAACTAAAAAAAACTATGATTAAAATCGAAATCGAATAGTTTGGTTATGGTTTTTAATTTTTAAAACCAATGGGTAATGGTTTGATTTTGGTTTTAGTAGTTTAAGTTTGGTTTCGTTATAGTTTTGGCAAAAATCGAAACCAAACTGAACCAATGCCAACCATATTCTCAACATGCTAGGTGAACCAAATAACCCTAGGAGAAAAAAGAAGATGCTCAAGTAATGCCAGATTTATTATTTATTTCTTGAAATTATCTGGCATGAATAGGATGAATTTTAAGTTTGGACATTGTTTTGTAATGTATGATGTTTAAATTTTCTGTTGGGCCACCCAAGCCCAAAAGGAAGGATTGAACACTGGAATCATACTTGTTTAGTTTAAATTAAATGTAATTTTGAGACTTGTCATAGTTACCAATTCAATGTATGCTTAAATGTCATTATCATATTCTTAATTAGGTTTGATTTGGACTACCTTTTGTTAAAACTATGAACAACCACCTTAAATCTAAATTTAAAGGTAAAACATTTAGTTTAAGGGGTAAAAGGGGATTAATTGAAACATTGGGTTTATGTGTAATTTTTTTTTAAAAAAAAGTCCCTAATATTGGAGGGAATAACAAGTTTGAAAAAGTAGAGTGTTACAATAACATATTCCATCAATGCCACGTACAGTACAAGAACCAATGATCTAAAAATGAGTTTCTTTTCAACCAGAGGAGATTGATGTAGGAGCATATTGTATTATATATTAGTGTTTTTATTTTTTACTTTGTTTAGCTTATGGTTAGTATTTTCATTATTAGGTTTTAGCTAGGATCTATATTATTGGCTTTATAAGTATTCGTGTGATTAGCATGTGACTTTATAGAACGGCTAGCTAAGACTAAAATGTTTGTTTTTTTTATAAGAAGGCAGAGATTTATTCAAAAGAAAAAAAGCTAAAAGAAAATGTAAAATACAAAACAGAACATTCCCCTACAACCCATCAACTTTGATGGTGACCAATTAGGACCGACTTAAAAATATTTATGGCCCTAGGCAAGAGTTACATTGGTGGCCCTTTAATAATATAAATAAATGTTAAAAAGTATTTAAATTTTACTTTTCTTACTTTTTATATGCAAAATCACTAATTAAATTTTTGTATTCAAGTTTAGAAAGTAAATCTTTTTCAATTGACAATATAAGCAAATTACTTATTTTTCTTGTGGCATCATAATTGAAGGTAAATAAGATTTTACTAATTTTAATTTTGAAAAACTTCTTTTGCTAAAACTATAGTAACAAGAATGGTTAATAGCATTCTATAAACTATCCATGCATTTAGAAAAGAATTTACTTTTTTTATAAATTTAGTATCGCTGATGGTATTTTTATTTCCATGGTTAAAACCATCAATATCAAAGAGCGTGTTATGTTTTAGAAAGTTTTCAAGATTTAAACAATTTTTCTTCAAATTATCATCATCAAGCAATTTTAACTTTCCTACATTATAAATGAAACCAAAATTATCTTCGTATATTTTAAATTGTTCAAATATGTTTCAAAGAGGGAAAATGGCATGATCAACTAAATATATAAAATAATTACTTCTAAAATATTATTCAATAGATAATTTCATCTTCTCATTTTCATTCTCATCAAATTGCTTCTTTCTCCTTCATAAAACTTTAGTTCTTTATTCATTTACTCTACAATCTCTTTAGCAGAAATCATAGAAGATTTAAACCCATTTTCTCTATAGCTTTAAAAAAAAAAAAAAAGACCTTTTAACTGACATATTGCAACAACAATGTCCATATCTTTACATTGCAAATATTTACTAACCTTATTAATAGCAAAAAAACAAATCATACCAAATAATCATACCTAACAGAAATTCAAAATTTTCAATCTCATATGTTGCTAAAGAAATAGTTTCACTTTTTGCTTTAACGTTCTCACTAGTTTCTACTAATTGATATAAAGCATCTCTTATTTGTGGAGCTTAAAATCTGATTGCTTTAACACTTTTAATACGACCTTCCCAACATGCTTGCGATAATGGCTTAAGTGTCAAATTAGAAACACGATCTTGCAAAAATTTCCATCTTTTTGTAGAAGAAGAAAATAATGAGTATATGAGTTGTTTCACTCCAAAAAATGTCATAGCATTAGCTCATGAATTAGCCATATCACAAAAAACTAAATTAAGAGTAAAAATCACATGGTGTATAAAATGTTCTAGAATTTGTATCTAATAATATTTTTTGCACATCATGTTGTTTACCTTTTATATTAGACCCAATATCATATTCTTGCCCTCTCACATTATTTACATCAAGTTCAAGATTTTTTATTTTACTTGTGAGTGCATTAAAAAGACATTAACCAGAGGTATCTATTTTTATGGGACTTATTAAATATCTACACATCTCAATATAAAAGACATTTGATCTTAATGACTTGTTTCTAGGGTACAATCAAGTATAAATGAAAAATATTTTGATTCTTTGATTTTTTTTAATAATAGTATTTCTTATTTCTAATGTTAAAATATTTATCAACTCATTTCGTACAGATAATGCCTATTAAGTTAAAGAATAAGGTGTGCAAAAAAATTATTAGACATAAATTCTAAGGCATTTTATACACATAATGTAGTTGTCACAATCTTAATATAGTTATTTGAGATATGGCTAATTCATTTGGTAATACTATGACATTTTTGTTGTGACACAACACATATACTCATTATTTTCTTCTTCTACAAAAAGATGGAAAATTTTGCAAGATCGTGTTTCTAATTTGACACTTAAGCCATTATCACAAATATATTAGGAAAGTCGTATTGAAAATGTTAAAGTAATCAGAGTTTAAGCTCCACAAATAAGAGATGTTTTATATCAATTAGCAGAAACTAGTGAGGATTTGAAAACAAAAGGTAAAGCTATTTCTTTAACAACATATAAGATTGAAAATTTTGAATTTCTATTAGGCATGATTTGTTATGCCCAGAATTTAGTTATTCAATGTTGTGTCATGCTTTGAGGATTGAGTTGGTTAGCCTTCATGTTTAATATGATGTTTTTGGTGATTATTAATTAAGTGTTGCGTATATTCTTGGAATATCCGAATGTATATAATTCGGATGGGTTGAGTTTCTTGTGTCACATAATTCAAATAGGGGGTCTACAATTTAAATAGGCTGAATTTTTTTTTTTTTTTGGGTGTTGTATTCGGATGGAGGATGATGCATTCGGATGGAGCATGGAAGCATTCGGATAGGAGGCAAGTCATTCGAATGGTGGCAGGGTCATTCGGATGCTACAGTGAGGCATCCAATGGCTAGAGACACATTTAGATGTACTAGTAGTAAGGCTGATTCGGATGCTACAGTGAGCAATTTGAATCAGGGGTGAGCAATTCAAATTGGGAGCTAAGGATTTGAATTGCCTATGTTTCCAGTGTGCAATTTTTGCCTTTCAACCCGATTTCGACCTTGATGCAACCCAAATCTCTCAAAACATGAAAGTTATAGATCTTTCTCTTGTCGTTCCATAGCATCTTAAATCACCTCAATCAGAGGTCAGACGAGAGAGTTATGCCCCGAATATGAAAAGATGTTGAATTTACCAAAATCTCCATTTTTCATCTAATACCTCTCGTATCCAAATGTCCCTTACCATATCCAGATATCACTTTCAGACTCTAAAACCTTGCATTCGGATACACTTTGTTTCTTTCTTGGATCCATCTGAATATGCATGTTCTATCCGGATATCTTCTTAATCCATCTGGATATGCATGTCCCATCCGGATATCTTCTTAATGCATCTGGATGGCCTCAACTTTCAGCAGCACGCAATTCACTTTCTCGATTCAGAAGTTGCTTTTCAGGAAGGCACATCAGGAATTTTCTTCTTTCTTGCCACGTATCTTCACCCATTACCTATTATCTCTTGCTTATATATATATATATTGAGTGTTTGTAAGATAGGAAATTATCTTATAGAGTGAGGCTCAGGCTTGAGCAGTGAAGAAGAAAGTGCCGAGAAGAAGAAAAAGAAGAAGAAGAAGGGGAAGGAGAAGATAAGAAGATAGGGGTTTGGATCCTTCACTTCAGGCAAGCTCCTTATCCTTCTTTGCAAGTCCTTTCTCTTTCTTTCTCCTTGGCGCAAGCTTTTCCTCTCTTCATAGTTGTCCTCATCAACTCTTAGTGAACCTCGAGCATGTACTGATGGTATTTGATATTGAGCTTTCTGGTTGTATCAATGATATAGGAGTACATGCATGGCTAGTAAGTAATCGGCCGAGCCTTTAGTGGGTCTTGGAGAGTGTTATCTTTGTCTAATATTATAGGAAAAAGGCACAAGCTTGGTCTATTTCCTCACTGGTTTGGTATCTCCATATTGTAATGTTAAATTACTCACTATGGTAGTGGAGTTTTCTGATAGTTGATGGTTTAATAAGGATCTCCTTACTAGAAGTTACAGGTAATTTTATTTGAGAATTATAAGCTTGTCTATTGCCAGTTTTCTCTATTTTGGTTGTATAGCTTATCTTCCTTACTATCGTTTGGTTATTTCCTTATTATTATTTCTTTATATTGATCTTGAATCGCTATGGTTGTAGTTGGGATTCTATTTGAGGATTATAGGGTAGTTATTGAAGGATTATAGGCTTGGTTTATTTCTTTACTGAGTTGGGTTATTTTCTTACTGTGATGTTAAATTACTCACTGTTGTAGTTGGAGTTTCGAATAAGCTTATTATTTGAAGATTTAGTGAAGGATTCTCTCACTTTGAGATTCCAAAAGGTATATTTCAAGGATTTTAGACCTGTTATTTAAGGATTATAGGCTTATCATTTGTTGGTTGTCTCCCTATTGGTTGGATCCTTGTCAAATGGTGAGTCTTTTCTTGTGAACTTCGAAGGGCTCGGTTCTCCCTCTTATTTGTTGTTGCAATAAAGCTAGGTTGCTGCGGATAGGTTCTTGTTAGAGGTTGTTGTGGCCGAGAGTATTTGCATGTGTTTTCTCTTATTTCCAGTATATTGTTAGTTCAAATGCATACAAGGGCTTAGCAATATACATTTGGGGGTTTCATGTGACTGGTGTGCTTGGCCACAGGCATATTGCATTAGATGTGTCTTTCTAGTGGGGCGAGCTAGGCTTGATGCATGGTTTTATGGGGGCTATGTATCATCGTTTATGCTCATTATGCCTCTGCATTATATTTAGACACGAGCACTGCATTGTATGTGATTTCCTATACGGGCGAGCAGGGCTTGATGCATGGTTTTATGGGGTCTATGTATCAACATTTATGCTCACTATGCCACTGCATTATATTTGTGCATTGCATGGTTAACGATGTCGTGTAGGTGTGTTGTGATGGGTTTACAAACGCAGTTGTTGTGCCAGGTTTATGGACGCAATTGGCGTACCAGATTTTATGGTCAGTTATCTTGTGATGTGATTACAGACGTGTTAGCTTGCAGCTCCAGGTTCCGATCGCGCCAGCCCAAGAGAGCTTTGGCTCAGTGAGTTATTTATTCTGCATTTCAAGGCAGTGGCAAGTTTGTGATAGGGACTTGGGTGTCGTGTGTCTTATGTAGGCCCCAAGGACTAATATGTGCATATTTTATTATGTAGTGTTTTTGTATATCTATTATGTGATGTATGGTCAATTGTCATGCTTTGCATGAGTTTTGCACTTGGGTGCGAGTAATCTCTAGCTTCCTTACTCTTATCAGCCCTTCATTTCTTATATGCTTGTTAAGTCTTGTGACTCACTTTTGTTTCTTTTCATTCCAAGTAAGGGCAAGGCTAAGTGTGGAGGCGAGGCTACCAGTCTTTGACCTATCCCGATAGGTGGTGTACAGGGCAGTCCTAATAGATCCTGGTTTGGTGTATATCTTGTGATTTAATGCCATGGATGTTTAGTTTTTGAGCTTGGCATGGTTTTGTATGTGTATATATATATACACCATGTAACCCTATGACCGATTATCTTTTATATGCATGCCTAGGATGTGAGTTATGTTTCCGCTATTATTTATTCATTATGAGTTCAGGTGATCCTACTTGAGTATGCATGGCAGGGTCAGGGTAGTTTCTTTTCTATTTTCTCTACCTCTCGTGGGCTTTCGCTCGGGTTCTTTGGCTTGGGCTAAGGTATCCGTGTGGGGGTTCTACATGATTATTTTGTATGATATATTGTTTGTTGTTAATATTGTCAGTGAATATTTACAATGTAAAGATAATTACAATTTAAAGATATGGACATTGTTGTTGCAATAAATCATTTGAAAGGTCTTATTTCTTTTTTTAAAAGCAATAAAGAAAATGGGATTAAATCTTTTATGGTTTTTGCCGAAGAGATTGTAGAATAAATGAATATAAAACCAAAATTTCGTGAAAAATGTACAATAAGGAGAAAGAAACAATTTGATGAGAATGAAAATGAGAAGATTAAATTATCTATTGAAGAATCTTTTAGAATTAATTATTTTACACATTTAGTTGATCATGCAATTTCTTCCCTTCAAAATAGGTTTGAACAATTTAAAATATACGAAAATAATTTTGATTTCCTTTATAATATAGAAAAGTTAAAATTGCTTGATGATGATAATTTGAAGAAATTTTGTTTAAATCTTGAAAACTTTCTAAAACATAACATGCTCTCTAATATTGATAGTTTGGATCTATTTTCAAAATTAAAAGTTTTAAAAGAAATTATAACCATGAAAATAAAAACATCACTTGCGATACTAATTTTTTTAAAAAAAGATAAATTCTTTTTCAAATGTATAGATAGCTTATAAAATACTATTAACCATTCATGTTACTGTAACTTCAGCATAAAGAAGTGTTTCAAAATTAAAATTAATAAAATTTTATTTACGTTCCACTATGTCACAAGAAAGATTAAGTAATTTGCCTATATTGTCAATTGAAAAAGATTAAGTAACTCTTGCCTAGGGTCACAAATATTCTTAAACCGGCCCTGCATCGCTCTTTCCATTGCCCCCCTCTCTCTTTCTAGTTTCCAATGATGGTTGTAATCCAACTAAGGTTCTTGCCATCACACCCAAATGGGTTACAACAAGGAGGCTTGTTGTTTATTTTATATTTTTTTAGTTAGGTAGAGATTAGACTTGATTTTGTCTTAATCTCGTTTAATTGACAACATTATTGATAGAAAAGGTGTTCCAGGCATTTAAAGTTCAAAGACTAATTTGCCTAAAAACAAATTACAAGAGGTATGTGAGCGAAAGGCCCAAACTATAAAGAAGGGTGTACGGGCAATTTTCCCTAACTTTTATAGCATCCTTCCAACTTTGATTTTGTACTGTTCTAGTCCAAATTCCACACTTGTTTTGCTGATTCTTCATCTCTCACTGCATTACAGCCCCACCACATCAATCCATCCCTTCAAAAGGGGATACTCAACTGGACGCAACTTGAATACCTAATCCACCCACGCAATAATGAAACGTATACTAATATAGAAACTATTTTCTACACAACTTGGTTCAAACCAACATTATTTAAACTGATTGAATAATGCACCTCCAATACAGGAAACAACACACACATATATTACAGAACACAAACTAACACACAATTGTACAATAGTGCACAATGATAAAATAGATTACTTAAACAGAAGGCGAAGAAAATGCTCAAGCACACTGAATAAAGACGAGCTACAAAAACTGAACAACAGCGCAAAGAGTGGATGCAAAATAGAAAGGTCTTAATATTGGTTAAAAAGTTTTCCTTAAACGGATTTAACCAAAAGGAAACAGAAATTGCATATTAAAAAAAAAAAACTTAGTTCCTAGTTGCAGATACTCCAAAATTAGATTGGTTTCGGTAAAATCCTGCCGTGCGTGAACTTAAAATTTCATCGAAGAACAAGCGATTCAAGTAAAGACGAGAACAACATAACGATCGGGTAACCTAAAGTAAAGCCTTTTCATAGCGCAAAACAGAGAGTCGAAGACTTGGTGTCGGAGAGAGGAGAGGGTTGAACCTGTAGTTGACATCTCGGCAAGCCGGAGAAGATAACGATAACTGAAGAAGATCCTCAGTTCCGGTGGGGTAATCGACGCCGGCTAATATCGGTTTTAGCCGACCGTTCATCTTCTTCTCTAGATCCATTGTGACCGTTATGGAAATCGATCGACATATAGAGAGAGAGAGAGAGAGAGAGAGAAGTGGGGGTGAGGGAGTGCCGTTGGCTATTTCAAGTGAATTAACGGTACAAAAAGTTTGAAATTTTTTAAAATGTGCATTCTGCAAACTGCCCCTCGGCAGGACGTTTGTGCTTTATTTGATTAATCCATTATATTTTTTTCGTAAAAATCTATTATATTATATAAACAAAGACTTAATTTGGTGTTTAACGTGTTGTAATAAAGTGATTTCTTAAAATATTTATTACATATTTGTTTAAAAAATAAAAATTTAATTTGTCAACGTGATTTAAATTCAAGATCCTTCAACTAGATTAAATTTGAAAATAATATTACCATTACAACACTATTTTTATTTAAATTTTGTTTAAAAAAATAAAAATTATACCATTAAGTAAATTTTCATTTCGAATGGTTTATTTTTTTTACTTGCACCTGCACAGCATGGGTTACACCACTAACATATATATCTGAAACAAACAAGATTTGATATAAATACATGGATTATATTTTGTGTTTCAAAAAGTATTGGCTAACCCTAATTATACTATTCAAAAGTTTTATGAAATTATCTCTTTGTTGTTAAATTTAGGTTATATAGATATTTCTAATGTTTACCTACTGGTTCAAGAAGTACCAATGTTTTCCATACGAAATGTATGTCAAATTTATGAAAGAAAAAGGCAAATGATATGAAATGTGAAATTAGTAGACCTAATACGAAAAATAAGGATTAATAATAATGATTATCAAATTATATAAAATATATATCTATATAATAAGGGAGAACAGTTTTTGAATTGTCTAAAATATATAGACATTTTGATAGCTGAGATTAATTTCTGATACATTGATGGCTGAGATTAAAAATTTTTTCACCCAAGAGCAACCATTAAAATCTCACTGTCTCTCTCCCTCTATCCTTCTCTCTCTCCCTCCCACCCACTTATTCATTCCCGTCTCCAGCCCCCCTCTCTATTTCTCTCTCTCTCCCTCCCACCCATCCCTCTTTCATACACACAGGCTGACCCCCTCTGTCTATCTCTATATATATATATACAGTACATAGAACAACGGAGCCTGAAACATACAGCGAGCTGGGTGCGATGGTCGGAGGCACGACCAATGGCGATCGGATGCGGCGAACGACGATGGCGATCCGTGAGCGCAAGTAGAGGCGTGGGAGGTGCCCCGCAGTGGCCAATAGTTGATGGCGGTGGTGGGGCGTTGGTCGCGGAGGCCAAGCCAGCGGGCGATGGTTGTGCGTTGCAGGAAGAAGAAGCGGGAGGAAGAAGATGAAGGGAGAAGGAGAAAAAAATAAAAGGAAAGAAAAGAAATGCTGTGCTGAAAGTACTTAATAGAATAATATTCTGCTCTGCTGAACCGAACTTAGTTGATTATAATTTCCAGTTAATGTGCTGAAAATTCAGTTGGAAGCTTCAGAATTTGGTCAATGTCTCATTGAAAAGAGATAATGAGAGATCCTGAAATGAAAAGATGGTTTGTGGTTTATGTCTGTATATGTTGTAAATTTGGGTTTGGGTCTAATTGAATGGTTGATCCATGGAGGCTTCAGTATTTATTCATCCTTTGGGTTTAGGTTGCATTTTGTTGTAGCGAAATGAGCCCGCTGCATCTCAATGCATTCTGAAGTCATTCCTCTCAAAGATGGAATTAAATTTTTTTTGGGTTTTTGATTTTTAAAAGCAATGTTGGTATTGCAGCAAGCAAGCACACGTGATCACTCAATATGATAGTTAAAATTTATATAATCGATTATAATGGAAGAATTGAAGAGTTAAATTTTTTTATTTTAAAGACATAATTAAGTTATTAAGAGTAATTATATATATTTTTATTTTTTTTCTCATTCATTATTTTTATATTTTAAATAAGTCTTCACTAAAGTATAAAAATGCATAAATTCATTTTATATAGAATTTGGGTGGTAGTAAATATTATATTGGATAAATGTATTATATATAAATTTTTAGAATTTTATTTTCAAAATAAAGATAAATGATGTCTTTTCTTAGAATTATATTTTTATTAAAATCAAAATAAAGATAAATATAGTTATAATAACTATATATATATATATTTTGTATATATACTGACGTATACCCTTACCTAAAGGCACGGTGTAAATAATATTAATGGTGGGGGGGAGACAGCCATCAACGACGGGCGAGGGGGGCGTTAGTGGCCGTTGGATTCAGGGAATGTTGATGGATGAGGGGGGGTTGGTGGCGGCCATCAGAGGCTGACGGGCGGAGAGAGAGGGGGTGTTGGCAACCGCCCATGGCGAAGGCTGGGTTCGGGGAACCGAAAGTCATGTTAGACGATTGTAAACAACTAAAAACAGTCTTATTTTTTTATTTATGTAAGATGATTTCTTATTTTAAAATGTCACTATATTCTATGAAATTTCCTGTAATTATCTATTCTCATATACTTTAAAAACTTCAAGCCCAAAACCAAGCAAATCATTTACCCAGAATATGTTAGTGATGAAGTAAAGAAAATGAGTATGACACTGAGTTCAGTTATGATTTGCTGTTTAATAAAAAATTAAATTTATCATATAGGACGATTGTAAATAACTAAAAACAGTCTTTTTCATAAGATAAAGATAAAATTAAATATAAAAAAACCCTCATAATTTATCTAGGACGATTTCTCTATTTTTTGATTTCTTATTTCAAATTTAAAATGTCACTATTTTATGTTAAAAATAAAATTATTATTATAAATATCATCTATATAATAAAGCAGGAGAATATTTAAAAATATGTAAAATAGTGCAGAGACACATTTTAATGGTTGAGATGAATTTTAAATATATATCAATAGTTGAGATTGGCTGAGATGAATGATGTTCCCACCCATTCACTCCCACTCATTGCCCATCTCTCTCACAGATCCATCCACTCACCCCTTACTTATTGTCTCTCTTTATCCTTCTCTCTTTCTCTCTCTCACAAATACACCCGCCCATGCCATTAGCAGGTGCAACTACGATGGGGGGAAGGGAGGGTCGACTATGGGTGGGGGGCCGACGGGTACGACAACCACTCACTCCCTCACTCATTGCCTCTCTCTCTCCCCCTCTCTCTTTCTCTCTCTCACAGACCTACCCACTCCTTGCCATTGGCAGATGCGACAGCGGTGGGGGAATGAAGGGTCGACGACGGGTGGGGGGACCAGCAGGTGTGATGGCGGTGAGGGGGTGGGAGAGACGATGGCAGGTGGGGGGCGCCTACAGGTGTGACGACCACTCACTCACTATTTCTCTCTCCCCTTCTATTGCACCATTTCTCCCTACTCCCTCACTCATTACCCCTTTCTCTCTCTTTCTTTCTCTCACATACCCACTCACCCACACCATCGGCAGGTACGATAGTGTAAGAGGGGAAGGAAGGGTCGACGGCGGGTAAGGGGGCATGCGGATGAGGGTGAGGCATTGCGA
This sequence comes from Diospyros kaki, assembly GCA_036245055.1. Taxonomy (NCBI): domain Eukaryota; kingdom Viridiplantae; phylum Streptophyta; class Magnoliopsida; order Ericales; family Ebenaceae; genus Diospyros; species Diospyros kaki. The sequence continues at coordinate 32,730,659 of BSEG01000016.1, read as the reverse complement.
AGGTTGGCAGGGGCACGATAGTGGTCCAAGATGACCTACGGGCCCCCAACCAGCCACTGTCGGGGGCTCCAAAGGTCCCCGACGATGGCTGGTATATATTGTTTGATATTTAATTTTTAATTTAATTTGTTCAGTAGAGCACTTACTGATGTGCTTTATTATATAGATTTAGTAATTTTTTTTATTATAAAACGTTAAAAAGTATATAATAATTTTAATTTCTATTTTTTATTCAATGTTTATAATTTTTTTTGTAATATTAATAAATATTTTTATATTTTAATCTTAATATTATTTACACCGTGTCTTTAGGCACGGGTATACGCTAGTATATGTATATAACAAAAAGAGAGAAAAAGAGATAGGTCCACACAAATTGAGTTGACCTAGCCTAACTCGTGTGGGAGAATGGAGGCTACGCCTCACTAGGCACCCCATGAAATAGGATGACTTTAGAGGCCTAAGGCCTCGACCTATTTGTGCCAGCACCTCTATATAAAGAAATGAGAGTCTTAAGGGAACCTTTTGGTCTCTTTGTTTCTCCAAAATCACTCTATAAAAAGATAGAGCTTTTTTCCAACAGCTCCTAACGTCTTCTCATTTAGATTCTGAATTTATCATCTTACTATCGTACACCAATTAGAGGTGACAACACTTGATGCCCCTAATCACCTTAGGGAAACTGCAAAGCCACCAGTAATGGAGATTCAGTACCTCATCATAATTCGTGACAAGTATATATTCTTTAAATCTCGTTGAGATGTGCGTGTGTGTTTTAAGATATGTTATTACCGATGTACAACAATTAACATTTGTTCATTTCAAGGAAACTTAGCAAGTAGATAGTAAGGCCTAGGAGAAAACATGATGCTATGTCAGGCACACTATAACGTGGGAGAAGATAAGTAGTCATTCGGAGCAGGCTCGATCCATTGTCTAGGAGAGCTAAGCTAGGCCTTGAAAAGAGCTTAATCTATTGTCCAGGAAAGTTAATGTAATGACCCGCTCAGTGGCGGATCCAAAAATCTATGTAGGGGGAGGCTAATTTTTTTTTTTTTTTTTGGTATAAAATTACACATCACAAATTTTGGGGTGGACTGAAATTTTTTTGACTGAATTATTAGTAAAATTTATTATTTTTTACATTAAAAAATTAATTTTTATATTAAAAAAATATTTTTTAATAATAAAAAATAATTTTAATATTAAAAAAATATTTTTAATTGTGAGCTGCCCAGGACAACTCACGCGTGCATCCGACCCTAGACCCGCTACCACTTATAGGCGCTACTAGTAAATAATCGACCGGATTACCCACACTTGATACCAAATTAATAAAGAGATGGACTATGTTTCATCAGGAAATATTCTAGGTAGGGACTAGGCTTCGTCCTTCCCTTCTCTCCACTCGAGGAGTCGGTCCCCAAACATAAAAAGAAGCACAACGAACGAGACTTGAAACTCAATTGAGCCTCACCTTTCTTCAGCTTGCCTCACAACAAGCTAAAGGTGACCCATGCACAAAACTAGCACGTTAAATATCGACTGCGTACTGGGGATATATGGAAAATACCTCTTTGATCCTTACTTGTTCCTAAAGCTTGGCTCAACCAAACAAGCCACTAACAGCCAGAAGTTTACGCAATCATATACTATATTATACCGATTACAACAAACTGGATACCATCCAACGCCAAACAACATACACATTCACGCATAAGGATATATATACATACTACCATATGAATACATACAGGAAATAATGTAATTCACGACACAGGCAACAACGCTAGTCGCCACTTCAACCACCCGACATCATCCATGCCTACATCTGGACTTGCAACATCTACAACACGAGGTAAAACCTCATGAGTCACAATGACTCAGTAAGGGTGCAAACGAATGTAAACAAGATAATATATGTGATGCAATGACAAGTAAGTATGCATGGTTGGTGAGGCATATTCGCCCTCCAAACCTAGTTGTTCGAGGCGATGACCTCCCGTTTTACCCCTTTAGCATGCATCTAGTCTCCCTATGGCCATAGGACTACACTAGACCACCTATAGAACATGCACAACTAGACACTGCATAATACATGTATTCATCAAGGTTACCAAACATTCGCAAGGCCGCCCACCCTTGGGGTCATCCCTTACTTGGCTCGAAGCCTCTCCTGCCACCGGCGAGAACGCCAAACTGAACTCCGAACTCTTTTAGGACTATTGTCTCCTCGGTAGAACCTAGGACCAATTGCACAATAACTCAACACCAGACATTAAACCAATGCCTTCATTTTTTCCATACACCACAAAACCACCCGACAACAACTTCCAATCAACCCCAACTGAGGGTTTAATCCAACCAATAATTCGCAATTCACACTATTCTATATAATGCTATCAACTCGAAAGGAAATAAATAAATTTACCTCAGTCATCTGGAAGAGAAATCTGAAAAATGCCCACACCAGTATTGGCTCATGGGATGCCACCTTGCGATCAAATTGCATTTCTAGCTTCTGGCATGCTCCCCAAGCCCCAAAACAATTTCTAGAATTTTTTTTCCATTTTTTCAGAATTTTCTAGCTATTTTTCTCTATTTTTCTTTTTTTTTATTTTCTTTATTTTTATTTTATTTTCTTTTTTCCTTTTTTCTTTCCTCTCTTCTTCTCCACCTACTTCCCTTGTTCTTTTCCTTCTTCCATGGCGCGCACAGCGCCAGCTCCCGCGCACCAGGGACTGACCACTGCCTTTGCTAGCGGCCACGCTACCGTCGTTGGCCGCTACTGGCTGCACCGCAACCACCACCGATGCTAGCCTCCACTGCGAACCGCCTTTCGCGCGTGCCTTCAGCCACCACTACAACCAACGGCCATAGTCGGCCACTGAAGCTTCCCATGTTGCCACTAAAGCTTCTTTAAGCTGCCTAAACCGCCGCTCCATGTTGCTGCTGCGTCGCCGGCCTCTATTATAGCGCCTTGCCGCGCCACCGCAGTCGTTGCTGCCTTCTTTGCGTGTTGGCCATGGCTAATCTGCCAACTTAAAAAATCTTCTTTTGGATCCAGCTCTTTGTTTTCGGTAAGCATATCTGTGAGGGGCATAATTGGGGAATCTTATTTTGTTGAAATGACGTGGCTTCTAGCCTGAGCAATCACAAGATCTTTCTTTATACTTAATCTGGAGGTCGGTGCAGGTGCAATCCTTTACAATCTTAGATCCCAACCTTTTAACATTCAAGAGTGCTTGTTGCTGGGTGAAAAATTTTTGTACAATTCTAAGCACTATCTGATGCAATTCTCCCAATAAAGTTGTTCGGAGTGTAAGCTCTTTAGTTTCAAGGTATTGGGAGACTTCTTGTCCCAAAGAGGGAGGAATGGAATTCAAGTATTATTGTTTGAGATTTGGGTCATCCATTCCCCCAAGGGTATAAAACCATTTGGAAACTTCCTTAAAGTGGCAATTTAGGTATTTGGGATGGAAAGAGCAACACTTAAGCTGAAAATATTCTTTTCGTGTTGTCTCGGTAACATGTGTTAGTTTCCCTAAAAACTTTGTATGTATATACAAGATACAACATTCAATTGAGTATTCTATCAAGATCAATTGTTTTAAGAAGTCATCTAGTTTATCCCACCAATCACAGGAGAATTCCAATAGAGTGAGCAATAAATTTTTGGAAGACTGAGGTAACAGTGGTATTAAGCTTCTAGCTTTCTACTATGCACCAAGCTTGGAATTCTTAGATACGGGAGTACCATCGGGATGGAGGGATGTCAAGGGTAAAACATGGCTAGTGTAACACCCCGCCCTACACAGGCGTGCTACTATAAGGCAAATCCCGGGGTTTTCTTTTCTTTCTTTTTTTTTTCCAAGTTCAACACATGCGGCGCCATGAGCATAATCTTCACATGCAGATGAAGCACTCGTCACATACAAAGGCTGGCACCCGCAGTGATGAAGAACAATCTTCACATGCAGATCTTTTACCCCGAGAAATCCAGTCTTGCTCGTTTAACTACTAATAACACAATCATAACTAAACAAGACATTATATATATCACAGCGGAAAAACTTTAATTACCAAAATGTCGTGGCCTACCACGAGTTACATACAAGGTGTCCCCACACCAACATACATACAACAACGTTACTAAATGATTACAACACCAATGTGCGATTATTCATACATATAGCAATATAAGTTCCTATGCTACCAAATGATACAACGACTATCACATAAACACCATTGGCTCACCGGCCACATCCTTGACCTCGCAACTGTCCCTGACTGAAATGTTGAATGTTCCAGGGGCATAACCCATGTTAGATGATGAAACAGTTTATACAATGCATAAAGGACACATGAGCATGGCATATGAAGACAACAACATGCAAGTAACATCTAGCTTGAGAAATCTCCCTGACATACTCAACCTCCTGTGGAGAACACCACTCCACACACCATTGGGGTTGACCTTGCCGCGACATACTTAATCTCTCGAGTGCCCCACCGTGGCACTCATTTACCGGATTAACCTTGTCCCATCCTCAAGTAGACCCCATCCCATCCCATACAGAAAACAACATTGACACGAATATCAATGCCCCGATGATATGAAAATTACATGCCATGCACTGACTCTTTTGTAAGTAAAAATAGTTAGTGCAATACACCATATGATCGATATGCAATTGATGCCATATATATATATATAAACAAAATGCCTTTGCAAATAGCCCAAGTCCTGGAGGGTAAAAATCGCTCACTAGAACCACCATATGCACTCAAAAACACTTCCAAGACAAGATAAAGCTAGAATCAAGCCACTCACCTTAAATCAGAAAAGTTTGGATTTTGCCACGAAAAACGTGTCACTTCTTGAAAATCGTGTAATGCTTCTTCCAACAATCCAATTGACTCCTATTTCACCATTTAAGACCTTAAGAATCAATATTTCTATTTTTTCACAATTTTTTCTATTTTTATTTATTTTTCAAACATTTCAACATTCAGAAATTCATAAAAATTACCTAACACCAAGTTTCACCAAATATTTTTACACGATAATTCCTAAAATAATTTTATCTAAATTCTGAAATTAAAACCAAAGAAAAACCCTACCTCACGCGCCCTCACGCGCCACCCCGAAGCCCTACGAGTGGAAGCCACGCGCCGCCGCACAGTCGTCTTCTCCAACCTTCTTCTCCGGCTCCGGCGATCTCCTTTGGCCAAAACAATGATGGGGCCTTGAAGATCTCGATGAGGCGACTTCAATGGACCTTTCAACTGTAGGAAAAATTCACCGGAAAGGGGTTTAAAACCCAGTTGCAGGTCGCGACATCGACGAGCCCGATTTTCCGGCCAACTCCAAAAAAACCCACTTATCCTACACCAATCGACTCCAAATGCTCCAGAAATGACCCTCTCAACCCAAGGAACAAAAACCCCTTATCCCTTAAGCTCGGTTCAAGCAAAAACATAAGAAATTTTGGCTGTTTTTGTTTTTGGAACCGAGGCCAAGAACCCCCTTTTATACTCATTTTTGACCCGATTCCCCACCATATCTTGCTCGTCCTTATCCCTTAACCCCACATCTAGCCTTTAATCCCCTCATCTAGCCCTATTTCATGAGCTAAATTTCTTGAAAAATTCGACCGAATTCTTGGTCCCATCCGCCATAAATTCCGGTCACGTCGCCGCCCTACTCGGCTAATGGCCACTCTCTGAAGCTTCATCATCACCTGAAGCCCGACCTAGCTCCCTTAGGCGAGCTTCCTGACGTCCAAAGGCGACTGCCGGCGGCCCATGTGCGGCGGTCGGATTCCCACTTTGTAATTTTTGAAAAATTACATTTTAGCCCCTAGCCCACTTTTAATTGCATTTTCTCCCTCTCTTAGATACCCCTAAACTTTCTAACACTTCCACAATGACCCTCAACTTCTATATTTTTCATTTCCCTTTGGAATTTCTGAAAAACTTGCCATCTCGACCTCCCTCGGGTAGTTTACAAAATCTACACTTTTGCCCGGATGCTCCTAATTGCGTGCTTTTGACTTCAACTCTTCGAAATCTCTTGATTTTTACCAAATATCGCCTAATTGTGCCATTTCACCTCAATTGGCTCATCTTAACTTAGTCATTCGTCTTTAGTTTAAGTTTTGAATATTGCACTTTAGCCCGAAACATTGCTAAATATCATTTTGACCCATATCTTCCAAAAATTCTCTTAATATTTAATACCGGGTATTACAGCTAGGAGGAGAGGTCATCTAAGAAAGGTGATGCATTTGGCACGGGACTATTATGGTAGACAGAAAACGTAATATCATCAGTATCCCTGGGAGGAGACGTATGAATTTTAGTATGGTGATTGAAGCCTACACCATCATTACCTTGTTTTAGTCCTTCAAAATGGCCACATGTGGGAATAGTTTCATGGGAGGTGAATATTAAAGGGGCTATTCCTGAGGATGTATCATCAGATTCTGAATTTGATGGGGTCTGGTACAATGATCTTATCATCATCGAGAGGGGCTTTTTATGAAAATAGCCTTGTTTGAAGGTTGGCTTGGTCTGATTTTTGGGTGGGATGAGCTTGGAGGAATCCCCATGGCCTAAGCATCTACTTCATAATGGCTTTTATTGTGCCAATAGTTAAGGTAACCTTATGACATACATTTTGGCCATTTCGACTACCCAAGGATAGTTAGCTCTTAGCTTCTTATGCTCTTGCTCTTATTGGTAAAAGTTTAATTTTTCAACCTTCATTTTATTAATTTCTTGTTGGAGCTCTTCCATTCATTTCTCCATTTGTTGTAACGGGGTGAGAACGACAGGCAGCATCTGGTTTATTTTTGCTTCAAGCTGGGACCATGAGTTTGCAATCTATTTGAACACTTGGTTTTGTGCTACAGCATTTTGAGACTTCCAGTTTAAAACCTGTTTTGCCGGAGAGGCTTAAGTGGGAGTTCCATCAGATCGCACAATGCTTGGATTCTTAACTTTCCAAAGCTCAACTTTGGCAGCAAACTGAAGTGATGCAACTAACACTTGCGGGGATAACGTACTAAGGACAAGCAATTGTGGTGTAACCACTATAATAGACTGTATCACACCAAAGACAATGCTCAAAGACTCATGGCAAACCAACTGATTGGAAGCCACAAAGCCAAAGAAAGCCTAACGAGTCAGTCTATGTGACTAAGTCTGTTACAACCACTGAGAAGTCTAACCAACTTTCCTTTACTACTAAACTAATAGAACTCCTAAGGAACCTTCTAACACCATCCAAATCCAGTAAAAAATCAGAGGGCTACCCCATCTTCTACTAAGCCACGGTGAGCTAGCGAGGTAATTAAAGACCTGCCTTATCTTTTTTATCCCACACAGTTCCAAGTTAAGGTTGGATTATTGATACCGATGCATTTGACCACATAACCGGTTCATCGACTGGTTTTTCCACTTTTTGAATCATGTGATGACGACATAAAAATTACTATTGTTGATGGTAAATTTTCTAAAGATGTTGGTCGAGGGAATATTGACCTTCCTAGCATTCAATTAAAATATGTTCTTCATGTCCCTAATCTCTAGTGTAATATCCTTTCTATTAGTAAAATAACTCACTATCTAAATTGTGCAAGAACCTTTTTTCCTTCACACTATGAATTTCAAGAGAAACAAAGGTGCGTCGACTAGAAGAATCATAGCATTTATAACCCTTTTGAGTAGAAGAATAACCAACAAAGATGCTTTAGATCGTTGAGTTGCTTGGATATTAAAAAAAGCAACACAACTAAACACTTTTGGAAACAGATTTCTAGTAGACACAATATCTAGAAAATGTGTGGACAAGATAGTTATGGGACTATGATTGTTTAGGACTCTAGAAGGCACAGTTAATGAGATAAGTAGTTGTTAGAATAGCGTTCCCCCCCCCCTAGAAATTTTGGAGCATTTAACTTCAAAAAGGAGTTCATGAGTGACATCTAAGAGATTATGATTTCTCCGTTCTACCACTTCCTTCTATTATGGGGTTTCAACACATGATGATTCATGAATAATACCTTCCTTGATAAAAAAAATAATAAAAAAAGGAAGATAGATTCTAATTGAAATAATTCCTGGCATTATCTGATCGAAACTATTTTATTTTTTCTCTAAATTGAGTAAGAATCATTCTTTAGAATTGAGGAAGTAGTGAGCTAACACCAAATTTGTCTTTCATTAAGAACAACCAAGTAGTTGTAGTGCAATCATCAAGTAACAAACCATCTTGCCCCATGAGTATCAAGAATTTTTGCTGGCCCCCAAATATTAAAATGCACCAAAGTAAAAGGCTGATTGTATTTCATTGAATTTAGAGGAAATGAGGTACGATAGTGTTTTGCAAATTGACACACCTCACACTAAAAATATGACACAATGGTATCTTTAAACAACAAAGGAAACATATGTTTTAAGAGAGAATAAGGTGGATGACCGAATCACAGATGATGTACCCAGATAAGTTGTTTATTAGATATGGTTAAAAAGGCTTAAGAGAGGGTAAGTTGGTTTCCCTTTATTTGACCACCTCTAAGATTTTCAAGGTAGTACAACCTATCGCATTCTGATAAAATATATTCTCTATATTCTCCTTATTTATCTTGTATTTTATCTGTCTTGTAATTTATCTTTATCTTATTTCTTTCTTCATTAGGTTTATTTGTATTTTTCTTTATTATAATCTAGTCCTATAAACTAGAAATGTAATCTCTAAAATTTAGGAGAATTCTTAAGAAACTCTTGTATAAATATCTTTCATTTGTATCAATAAAATATAGGGAATACCGCTTCCCTTTCTCTTTTTTCTACATGGTATTAGAGCCTTGTTAATAGGTTAATACAATAAACCTTAGTGCCTTCATTGCACAGCTTCAAGTGCCTTCCTTGCATAGTCACTGTTCACGTCAAAACGCCTCTATCCGACCACCGTCACCATTATTGGGTTCGTCGTCATCAAATCGGCCTACCACCAGAGAACCACTGCCATCGGAGTCCACACGTGCCCCCACACACCGATCCACGCGCCACTGTCAGTTCGCTTCCGACTACACATAATCTTGATTTATTCAAAAATAATAATCGGCCATTACTTGATAAAATCGATTTTGTCCATGTGCCTTCAAAGGGTCTTATCTCAACCTAAAAACACTTCAGGGTTGACTTATTCATAAAATCGGGCCACCCTTAGGGGCTCTCTAACTTACTAGCGACTTCCTGGTTGCCCCTTACGAACATTCAATTCAGAAAACAATTTAAGCTTATACAGAAACTAATCCGGAAACTATTCCTGATCCGATTTCTTTCAGCGCCATTAGTCTCATCTCGAAACACTCAACAATCCCTTGCCCTATTTCTTGGACATTCAAGTCCTAGGGCATTTCATGCCGTCGATTCAGCAGTTTGTTACTTTACTTCTCAAAACTGCCCATAGGGCCCATCGGACTGCTCACTATCCAAATTACCAAAATGCCCCTTCCCAGGGCCCATCATTTCATTTCTCGCCTCTCTCTTAAAGAGCACTCTTGGAATTTTATTTTATTTTCTAACATCGGTAACACAGGGTGTTACAGTTAATGCGAGACCAGAGGAAGAATAGAGGCCACGATAATTTGAGAGGCAGATCCTGTTGTTCTAAAGAGTTATCACGTTCCCTAATAATGGTAAACATGGTACCTTGTATAACTAGCTCCCGAGTCTATCAATACAACCATAGGAATACCAGAGGTAAACATGGTACCTTGTATGACAGCCGAATCCTCAGCCGTGTCTTATCATGTTAGGTTGAATACTCTTCTCTGCTGGATTCTCGGGTTTCTTGTTAACCCTTGAAGTTGTCCTATCTACTTCGTCTTTGGGCAATCTCTTGACAGATGTCTTGGCTGATTGTAGTTGTAGCATATGGGTCCCTTCTTGGGGCAATTCCTGTTGATATGTCATTCTTCCCCGCAATTATAGCAGACATTCATTCCTTGCCTACAAGGCCTCCCAGAGTACAACTTACCACATTTCGAGCAAGGTTTATTGGGCTTGAACTAGGGTTTCTTGAGATCTAACTTCTTTCCTGAACTTAGCCTATAGCTGGAAACTTGATGGCTTGGTCCTTGGATGGAATCAATCCAGTTTAAATTAGTCTCTGTGGTCATCGCCTGCAACACTACTTTGGCATAGGACTGAGTACTCACATTACTAAGGGCCTTATGGATCCTTAGCTTCAATCCTTCCAAAAAATTTTGCGCCTTAATTCTTTCGTCGATCTTGTACATCGACATATACTTGATTAGCCAAGTAAAAGCATCTTCGTATTGTGCCACAATCATGTCTCCAGTCTGTTTAAATTTCATGAATTCTCTCTCTTTTGCCACCCTCAAGCTAAGAAAGAAATACTTTTCATTGAATAGCTTATTAAATTGATCCCAGCTAACATATGGTATGCCAGCTTATGCTTGAGCGGGCATCATCCACTTTGTTCCTTTCCACCATCTATCCGTTTCATCTTGTAGCATAAAAGTTGCATAGTTTACTTTCTCATTCTCACCACAGTGAAGGTGGTCGAGCAATTTTTCGATCTTCTTTATCCAAAACTCTCCTTCACAGGGGTTAGCTCCAAGCTTCCCTTGAAAGACAAACAGGTTTTTTGGGCAGTACAGGTCCAACATGATGGATGTATGTCCTTTTTGGACTTGCATTCCTTGCATGGCTCCAACCATACCTCCCACAATTCTTTCGATGTGGTCTAATCGGCTTTCATTCACTCTTTCCTCATGACTTGAGCTAGTTCCTGGAACGCCATTAGCACGCCCTTCAGTATCTCTCTGATGGTTTAACGTCGTAGGCTTTATTGTATAAGTTTGGCGGGTGTTTACCATCTGAAAGCATGGTTCCCATTTAGATCGCGAAAATTTCTCATTCACCCAAAATTTAACTTAATTTACTTATCATTAATTAAAATAGTGAAGCATATCTCGTATAGATTCTCAAAATATCAGGGTACAACACTATACAACATTTCACAAAAGCTATTATAACTACAAGGCATCCTTTTACTCAGGACTGATGGACCTCCAAATCCATGCATTGGCCTCATCTTCAGACTCAAAGGAAAGTCCTTCATGGTCACTATGTGATTCTTCTAAGTCCATCTAATCATCAAAACTGCTATACTCGAACTCAAGGGAATCATTTTCAATCTCGATTTCGACCACATTCTCTTCTTCTTCATCCTCACTAGGATCTTCTTTTTCTTCTTATTCCTTTATGGGTTCTTCTTCAACTATTTCCTCATTCAGTTCATCTAACAAGTGACAATCAACTCGTAAAAATAGAAATATAAGTCAAACTCCTCATTTTCCTGAACCCATTCGGCAATTGTACTCAACTCTCCTTCCAGAACGCCTACAAGAAAATCTATTTAAAATTGAGCTAGGTTAAGCCACTGGCAGTAGCTAGGTGGTATATCCTCAATTATATCTTCCATCTTTGCGAGTATCTCATAAAGATTCTTGTTGGGGTCTAGAGCCCTCGATTTAATCTAGTTGGCCCAATAATCTACTAAAATCTGATCAGGGAAATTTCCAATCATCCTAACATTTTATCATGAAATCCATTAGCAATTCTATATATAAGAGACCCCAAATCCCATTATTCTATTTTCCTCAAGCCATCACTAGGTTTCTTACTTAGTTTGCTCTGATACCAACTGTAACACCCCACTTTCTCATGCATATTATAACTTAAGAAATTTCAATTATATATTTTTTTCCTTAAAAACAATCTCAACATCATATAAATTCCCAAAATTTTCCATTTACCTACCTAGCATGAGAACCATCATATATCATAAATGCTAGGCTAGGTATTTACCAATAAAGGAAGCATGAATTGAACCTAAGCATACATCAAACCATATTAATATTACATGATCGTTTCAAACATATTCCATAATACAAGACTATTCATCAATAAAATATATCATCAACAGAACATAAGTTTTTTAACATGACTTGAAACATAACATAACCAGGACATATTTGGTTCTTCATGAAGAAGAAAAATGCAGAGAAACATTTTTATCAAAACCATGACAGCTTGAATCGCTACATCTCGTCCATTTTCGTGCCTTCACTACAAACCCCAGCTGGAACATTTGAATGTTCCAGAGACATAGCCCACATTAGATGCTGAATCATCTAAGTAAGGGTACATCATTCATATCTCATGGGTGTATACAATGCAACATGACCTCATTCTTTATGTTTGAGTCAACCGCACCCAATGCTACTCTTCATTTTAACAGCCTCCATACCGGGGTGAGGCGTCTGGATGCATCCTTGGCAAAGTAGCGGCGTCAGTCTCTAATCTCAAACCCTTCTGCAATGCATGATCAATAATATCATCGTGAATATATGCATAATTCATCATCAATTGTAACGACCCGCTCCCACCTACAGGCGCTACCAGTGAATAATCGACCGAATTACTCACACGACAAACCAACAACTGAATGGTTGGACTATGTTTCAATAGAAAACGCCCTAGGTGGGCTCTAGGCTTTGCCCTTCCCTTCGCTCCACTCGAGAAATCAGTCCCAAAACATAAAAAGAAGCACAACAGACGGGATTTGAAACCTGAGTGAGCTTCACATTTCTTTAGCTCGCCACTTAATAAGCCAAAGGTGATCCAAGCATGAAACTAGCACATCAAATATCCGTTGAGTTCTAGGGATTTATGGAAACATACATTTTCAATCCTTACCTTATCCAAAACACGACTCCACCATCTAAAGCCGTATACAACAAACAATCTCACAATCTCATATACACTAGTGCTTAACAACATATACATCAACTCACGTGAATACATATAGGAATACATCTATATCATAAAATAGAATGGTTTTTGAAATCTCTCAAAAGAGAGACATTTCAATGGCTGAGATCAATTTTTGATAAATTGATGGTTGAGATTAAAAATTTTCTCGCCTAACAATCCCAAGCTCTGCCTCATTTAATTTCTCTATCACCATTTAATTTCTCAGAAGCCATCAAATCTCACAGAGTCAACCTCTCACTCTGTCTCTCACCTCTCACTCTCTGCATCACTCACTCAAGCTCTCACCTCTCTCCCACTCTCTATCTCACCTCTCACTCTCTGTATCACTCACTCAAGCTCTCACCTCTCACCCACACTTTCTCTCACCTCTCATTCAAGCTCTCACATTTCACCCACTCTCTCTCTCAAACCCACTGTTGTGGGTTGCAGTGTTTGCCACCCACACCATTCTTGCATTGCCATCCCCCAAGTATGGCGCCACCGTTGTCCCCCATCGTCTTCCTCACCAAAATCTCTCACCATCGCACCCCCGGCGCTCACATAGCCGTCTCCCCTGCTAACCCTGCCTACCGTTGCCGTCACCCCCCCACCTGCCACTGACCACCATCGAAAATCCAAGCAATTGGCGAGGGAGTTTAAAGTCTCTCTCTGTGTATATATATACATACAGGGCAAGCAGTGGGCGAGCAAGTTGAAGGTCGAACGGTGGCCAGATTTCCTTTTTTGTTGTTCACTTTTTCTTTTCCTCAACAACCAAATGGAGTACTCAGAGAGAGAGAGAGAGAGAAGAAAATCCAAACAATAATGAGAGTCACAGTAAGTAATAATACCTTGAGTGAGAAAAATAAAAGAGATTAGAGGATGTGATCAGAACACTGAATCGGCAACATTTGTTGCTTAAACGCGAGTTCTACCAGTTCGATCCAAAGCTTTCTAACAGAGAAAAAGAGAAAAGAAAGAAAGGGAAGGGGAAGAAGGGGAAATTTGGAAAAATAAGACTCCCGGAACAAAAATTTGCAAAAATATGACACTTTGAAAATCTTTGCAAAACTAGGACTTTTAAACTTTTACCAGACAAAAATGCCCCCGCTTTTAATAACCCCGTTATAGGATCCTATCTTATGGTCTTCTCTTCTCTCACTCACATTCTCACTCAGTCGCCGTTAATCTCTCACGCTTGTCTTTCTCTATCTCTGTCTGACTGTTGCTGCTTCTTCATCAATCATCATATTCGGGCCATTATTGTTATTCCTTAAGCGTTGTTGCTTTCCCACATCAATCGGCTTCTCTCGATCTAGGTATTTAGTTATTTTTCAATCTTCCAAAAAAGCGTTGGTCAACGAGTCTGAGTAGTTTGGGTGAGTTCAGGATAGTTTATCCTCTCTTCCAAAGTTATGAGTGAAAAATTATGCGTTTCGCTAATTTAGAAATATATCGGTTGATATATCGGCAATTTACGTCATGATATATTTCAACCGATATAGGTTTAAACACAGAAACATCATGAAAATGATATATCGATTTCATTATCGGTTTCGAAATGATATGGATGTACCGACATCCTTTAGTATCATGTTATCAATTGAGGTCTTATGTTAACTGATATAAATTAACCGATATGACCTCTCACAACCGACATTTAGAAACCAATATACCTTACGAAAATCGATATATATATATATTTAATTTAGAAATCATTTCAATGTATGTTATAGGAATGGAAGCTCGAAGACCTGTCTTTGTTGTTGTGATGTATGGAGGTCAATGGCAATATGATGTTGATGCGAAAGAATATAAATACGTGACCGAAGAACATGGGTCGGTAATACATGTGAAAGAACCTACTCTAGTATCTGAAAAGCCTAGATTTCGATATCTCTGTATAAATTACAATGTAAATCGAAACTTAATATTTCTTTGACCGATATCATTTGCATATGGTATCTATGTATAAATTGCATAGTAAACATAAACAACTTGGTTGCATCGGTTATCTTGTATCAGTTACCTATCGATAAATTGACTGATATAAATTTCATCTATAATAATACCTGAATATATTGAAAATTAAACACACTTACCTATAGGAATTCATCGATATCGTATTTGTTTTATTGGTTTCAAACTGATATTAATTGACCAACATAAATTGCACTGCTATCGTGATATCTCAATATTTTGAAATGTAAACAGATACTTACCGATGGGAATGAACCGATATTGTTTCCCAAATAATTTCATATAGAAACTTACCATTAGGAATTCACCAATATTCTTTACAATAGAGATGACTTTCCTCGGCTTCTCAGACACTGGGGCTTGTTCTATCATAGTTCAGATTCCAAGTACATTGCAAATGCACTTCCAACCAATAGGTTCGGTTGTTTAAGGTCAACAGTGCATTGGCAACATACTTGGAATTTAGACTAGCAATAAGACGCGGTGCAATCCAGTATCTGAGAATGCCGAAGAAAGTGATATCTATTGCTGGGCTTGGTCTAGAATTCTTACAAATATTGTGAATACAAAGAGTGCGTACCAAGAGAAGAGCAAAACAAAAGGCAAACCTACTGATGACTAGGTTTGCCTTTGTTTTGCACTTCACTTGGAGGACACTCATATGTTGCTGCAGCTGCTCTCTGAATCCAATCTTTTCGTTTTCGATCTATATCGTATATATATAGCGTGGGAGTAGTGGATGGAACAAATTAGCTAGTAAAGAAGGGATACCAAAAGTCAGGCAACCGAACGGTCACAAATCAAGAAAATATTATTGGTTGGTCGGTTACATTATATCATCGAATACACACCCATACATTTTACCAATATTATAGATTGGAATAAATGAAGTAGTAAAGAAGGGATACCAAAAGTAGGGCAACCAAACGGTCACAAATGACGAAAATATTATCGATCAGTTCTGTTACGTTATATCGGATACACACCGATATGTTTTACCAATATTATAGAATGGAATAAATGAGGTAGTAAAGAAGGGATACTAAAAGTCGGGCAACCAAACAGTCACAAATGACGAAAATATTATCGGTCTGTCAGTTACGTTATATCGGATACACACGGATACGTTTTACCGATATTATAGAGTGGAATATATGAGGTAGTAAAGAAGGGATACCAAAAGTCGGGTAATCGAACGGTCACAATTCATGAAAATATTATCGGTCGGTTACGTTATATCAGTTATACATCGATACATTTGACCGATATTATAGATTGAAAAAAATGAGGTAGCATCGGTTATGTTATATCGCTATACACCAATACATTTGACCGATATTATAAATTGGAAAAAATGAGGTAGTATCAGTTATGTTATTTTGGCTATACACCGATATGTTTGACCAATATCATATAGTTGTAATAGTATCGGTTAAACATATCGGTTTGTATCCGATATAACGTAACAGATCTATCAGCGACCGTTCGGTTGCCCGACTTCTGGTATCCCTTCTTTACTACCTCATTTATTCCACTCTATAATATTGGTCAAACACACAGACTATCCTCCTACTACTCCCACGCTATATATATACGGTATAGATTGGATTCAGAAAGCAGCAACAGCATATGAGGGTCCTCTAAGAGAAGCGCAAAACAAAAGGCAAACCTGAATTAGCAGGTGTGCCTTTTGTTTTGCGCTTCTCTTGGTACGCACGCTTTGCATTCTCATAATTTGTAAGAATCCCAGACCAAGGCCAGCAATAGATATCACTTTCTTCGGCATTCTCAGATATTGGATTGCATCGCGTCCTATTGCTAGTTAAAATTCCAAGTATGTTGCCAATGCACTGCTGACCTTAAACAACTAACATAACCTGACTCAATTCCTGACACTTCCCTTGAGTGTCTACTCCCTTAGAGAACCCTGAGTCAATATCCTCGACCACATGGCTCAATTCCTTACACTTCCCTAACTGGTTTGAATACGTCGTGTAATCCTCGACCATGGCTCAAATGGATGGAATTCATGGCCCACGATATCTCAATACAAGAGATAACCCAGGAACGAGCTGCACATTTCAGAAAACAAATGGTTGTGGAGCTTTATTCTTTTGCAATAATAGATGCAAAGGATTTTTCAGCCCAAAGGGCTACCAAATTAGATAAAGAAAAAGAAGTTACCCAAATCTTTTCGATGATTTGCATTGACAATGTTCGTAACAATCCATGTCCACGGCCAGGAAGATATATAACTTTCTTAGTGATTCCCAGATAGTCTACCAGGTTCATCAAACACTGTGATTGATTTGCCTCATCAGTTAGTTCAAATTCAAAGAGCATAATAAGATTTTCCATTTTTTGCCAATCCTGTTTGAATCTGAACTAGCTAAAGAGGCAAAGCAATCGCAATGTGCGAATGAACCTACTCCACTATTTGGGAATCATGAGGAAAGTTATATATCTTCCTGGCCCTGGACATGGATTGTTATGAACAATGTGACTGCAAATGATCGGAAAGCTTTGGGTGGCAGTGAACATTGGTTCGCATACTTCGTTTATATTATGGATCCCAATGTGTAAATTGCAATGCAATGTAAAATGAAGCTTCTATTTCATCCTACACAAATCGGTTATGATGCATCGGATTTTAACTGTCTTTATATATAATGTCAAAACCCTTTCACATTCCAAGAAAATTATATTTATTCTTTTCAATAAATTTACCCGTACTAATTAAACCCAATTTTCCTTTAACTCACCCGATCGCTCCCTGTGACTGTCTTCGTTAAGCCCAACTCGCTATCTCTTCCTAAACCCCACATCCGCCCTAGAACAAATGAGCAGCCGCCATATTAGCGTTTAACGTCACCGCCGAACCCTAACCATCGACTGTGAAGAGGTGAGTCATGTTGTTCTTTTATGTTATTTTTGTCGGATGCTATGGACTTAAACGCAATTCGTATCATCGCCTAGTTATGTCTATCGATTAGGGGTGGAATGCGGGCAGACTTCCTTGCCGACAACGCTTCATCATGATGAAGCCCTGTTGGTGATGATGACCATCTGCATTCGTCACTGGTTGGCCTCCTTGTAGCCCGATGAAGCTGGCCAGCCCGTGAACATGGGTCTCGGTCTCAATATGTAATTTAAGGCCAACCAGGTGTCATTGTGGCATTGAGGCCGTGCCTCCTCGCCACTCCAGACAAAACCTAGATTGTCCTTCATTAACGGGCTTAATATGTAATTTAAGCTCGTTTTTGGGCTTAAAAACAACTTTAGGACCTATAAATAGAACATGTTCATGTACCCCATTATTTAAAAAGATATCGTGTTCTTATTATTTCATAATGTTTTTCTTTTTTTTTTTTTTGGTTGATCACTGTCAGATGGATGTCAACCAAATGTTGAAATTTACGTACGTTCACGCTAATCGGGTAATCCCGCCGACTATGCGGTTCACAACTCATTGTGGCCTACACCAGCTTGCAATTGTTCGTGAGGCATTAGGCCATTATCGCCTCTTAGAAACATTCACCGAGGGGTCGCTAGGACATTTTATTCAGATCCTTATGCACGATTAGTATTTTGCACCACAATTGGTCAGAGAAGTCCTGGTTAGGAAGGTCACCTTTCTCGGCACCTATGAGGATGAGATGTGGTTGGAGCTTGGGGGCGTGCCATATAGGTACGGGAAGCAAGAATTCATTCTAATAAGTGGACTCCGGTTTAGCGTAATTGATAAAAAACAATGTGAAGCGAGGCAGCTATAGGCAGACAGTTTACGCATGCGACCTTTCCCACAGCAACAGGAGGTGTATTGGCACAACATCAAAGTAGCTCTTGATTCCAGACATGATCTCCTTGCAGACGATGTCCTCAAGCTAAGTTATATTACTGTTGTGACAATTTTGTTGCTTGGTCACAATGAACGTGCACCGGTGGAGGATTTTATGTAGACTATGGTTGAGGACTTACATGCATTTCAGTCGTTCCCTTGGGGTACGTACATCTACAGTAAGAGCCTACATTACCTCTAGATGGTCACTATAGATGGCAAGCTAAATGGGGAGCTTGGCAAGAAAGTCAACATTTACCATTTTGTTTGGGCGTTTTAGGTACAAAATTCAGTATAGTGACCTCGATCTGTCTACAATGAACATTACATTATTTGTGTAATATTTATTAATGTCAACTACACTTTTGTTTTACTTCAATTGTTTTATCGGCTTATTATTGAAATTATTTGATATATACAGTAGTGGCTGATCAAAACATTCCTATGGGTGGAGAATAAGTGGGCCATCAAACTATCCGTTCCGGTCTCCATTCCCAGATGTCGGAAGTTGTGCTAAAAAAGAAAGCCACATAAATCAGCTACTTAGAAGGACTTAGGAATGTATGTTCGAAACCTCAAATTAAATTGAGTTACTTTTTGAATATTTTTAGTAAACTGTATAAATGATAAAATCATGTCGTAGGTGCGAGATATGAGTGCAACGCTGTAGCCAATCGATGCAGAGTGGGACATTGACTTCTGAAGGTCCTTTAACCTTTTGTACTGAGTCGGTGTGGATGTATACAAATTAGGCAGCAGAGGGATTGACCATAATCGAGAGGATGCAGTCCGGTCCTACCAGGTGGGAGATGAGGAGAAGGTGTCGGAGGAGAAGGCGGATGTGGCTGATGATGCACCTCGTACAGATACGATGTCAACGTGTAGGGCAGAGCCAGGACTCTTTCCTACTATGCTGTAATACCCAGAAATGATTTGAGGATATAAACGGTATTTAGTGAAGGGCATAAATGGACTTTGTGGAAAATAAGACTATAGGGTACACTAACGCAACTTTGGACGATCGAATTAGTCAGAGAGAGTACCCTGGACGCTAAATAGCCAAAGAAAATGGTATAGTATCGACAAGTAATACGAGTTATGATTTTAGGCATCAAAAGAAGTTGGATCGGGAACGGTTCTCGGTACAGCTAAAAAAGGCAATTGTGATTTAGGCTAAAATACTGAATTATCGTACGGGGCATCCAGGAAGTCAATGAAACCCCGAGGAAGTTCATATTTGGCATATAGAGTAACCCTTCAGTAGTTTTTGGAAGAAACAAAAGGGTTTGTAGCTAAAACGAATATTCGGGCCTAAGTGCAATTTTTTTGAAATTGACAAAGGGAGATCGAAACGATATTTTTTTGAAATTTTAAAGAGAACGTTTTAGAATATTTCAAAGGGTTGTAAAGGTCTTTAAAGAGAAGTTCAGTTTTTGAGTCAAGGGCAAAATCGTAATTTTTAAGGTTGGGGTAAAAATGTAATTTACCTACAAATTAGGGGCATTAGCGCAATTAGTCCATTTTTCAGGGACTAAAATGCAATTAAAAATTGGCCCGGGGACCATGTTGAAAAGGGTCTAAGTGCAATTATCCAAAAGTTCGGGCCAAAGTGTAATTCTTGAAATCTTTTTATTAGAGGCATTTGGGAGATTCAGGAAAAAGCTTCATAAATGACTTTAGAGATAAGGATAAAGTCTCATGATGACGTTAGAGATAAGATGAAGGCTCATGATGACTTTAAGGATAAGATTTGTATAAGATTTGATTGGATAAGAAAAGATTTAATTTGGATAACAATGATTGCAGAAGATCTTACAAGATTTTGGAATGATTATATAAAAGATATTAGAAGATTTAGAATGATTATAGAAGATTTACAATGATTGTAGAGAATCTTAGAAGATTTTGGAATGATTACAAAAGATATTAGAAGATTTGGAATGATTATAGAAGATTTACAATGATTGTAGAGAATCTTAGAAGATTTTGGAATGATTGCAAAAGATATCAAAAGATTTGAAATGATTATAGAAAATCTTAGAAGATTTGGAATGATTGGAAAAGATTTTGAAAGATTTGAAATGATTGCAGAATATATATTTCTTGGTGGCTAAGTTTCCTAAACATATAAATAGGGGCTCAAGGCTAAGGATTCTCTCATTCGAAGTTTTGATACATTTGTGCTAGACGAGAGTGCTTCAGGTTTAGTGGATAGAGTGTTTTTAAAGCATACACGAGGCATCACACGCGTAGAGCACTTGGGCAGCGCGTGAGGACCTGTAAGGAGGTGGTTTAGTTAAAAAACTTGAGGAGTTGCATGAAAATTGAGGTTGGGCACAAGATTCGAGGTGTTTTGAGTTTCGTTCAAGGTGAGTGTTCGCCCCCAAAACTTGATTTATTGTGCTTGTTCTATTTGAGCATGTGGTGATTTCATGCAAAATGGTTTTGTGCATTGAAATGGTAACCGGTGACGGTTGATTTTACAAGGGAGGTTCGTCCCTAAACGTTTTAAACTGTGCATAACATTTTATAAATGTTGTTTATACGATACATTGAACTATGTGGCATTGTCTTGAGTTTTATGTGTACGTATGGAATGTCAGCCTCGGATGTTGTCTGGATAGTGTAGCCATAATTCTCCAAGAGCGTGACGGAATAATAGGGGTATCTGATGCTGGTGTGCATGTCAGGATAGCTGCCTTGGTTTCCGTGCCAGGCCGTTTGGCCAGGGAAGTTGCACTAGGATGACTAGGTGGTCCATACTGTGTTGTTCATGTGGGATGTTAGCCTAGGATGTTGTTTGGATAGTGTAGCCGTAATTCTCCAAGGGCATGACGGAATAATAGGGGTATCTGATGCAGGTGGGCATGTCAGGATAGCTGCCTTAATTTTCGTGCCAGGCCGTTTGGCCAGGGAAGTTGCACTAGGATGACTAGGTGGTCCATGTGAAATTTTGGAGTTGGGATTGTATGGTCGTTCCTGGATGCTTAAGGTGGGAACGTATTTTGGTGAGATGCATTAGCAGCCCCATTTAAGCTAGAATCGCGTCGCATCGTCGTGTTGTCAGGTCGGTGTGGTGGCATAGCTTTTAGAGAGATTGCTCTTTTCCCGTGGTAGGGTTAAGCGCGTGGGAATTCTCTTGAGTTAAGGCTTACCGGGTATATTGGTTTATTTCATGTCTTGCATTATTCATGAAAAATGTGTTTTGAACTCTCACTTAGATGATTCATCATCTAATTTGGACTTTGTCCCTAGAATATTCAAACGTTCCAAGTGAAGGCAGTGGTGCAAAAGGGAAAAGGATCGTCGAGGAGTGACAGCGATTAGTGGATAGTTTACATTATGTCTTTTCAATTATGTTATTTACTTTTGAAAACGTCATGTAAACGTTGGTGCAACTTTATATATAAATAAAGTGGTTTTGGTTATAACCTGTTGAGGTTTCGATCTAGCTTCTGCATTTGTGTTGGCGAACCTGTCTTGGTTTATTAATGGTTCATAGTTGATATACTGAGAAGGTGTAACGGGATCTTCAGGGAATGGTTTTTGTGATGGGTTTTTATTTGAAAATTTTTTTTATCCCCGGAGTCTTACGTTATAGTAACGCCCTTTCGGGAATTGGGGTGTTACATACGCACTGTGGACAATATGAGGAAGAGGTATGATAATGCTAATAAAATTGTTCGTGTGATGTAAATTTGATATATGATAAATTATCATGTTGTATATGTACACATCTAATAGTTGGCATTGTCTTTTGAAGATCACCAATAAGCTGAATCTGACGCTGGAGATGTTGCCGTCCATGAATGGTGAACTCAGCCAAATGAGTACACGTTTGAACTGGGAAATCAATCTAATAAGCTCACGCATGACACTGACTGAGAGCAGGTTAGGCCATGTGGAGTAGAGGTTAAGGCAAGTGGAAATGGGGCAAGCATCACTGCTTACCCATCTACGCGTCCCGCATGTTGTGCATTCCCCAACTAACGTGGACGGTGGTTATGATGAGGACCCAGATGGTCAACATACACCTCCAGTTGGCGATGAAGTGGATTACCAGACATCACCAGCCAAAGTATGCTCCAACTTCACTTTGTATATGTATTACATTTTAGTCATCAATACCTTATTGTAAGGGTTAGTGATTATACAGTTGCAATCGTAGTGTCATCGGCTACAATACACTGATCCCACCAGACTTAAGCGGATAAGAGATGCTATCGTGGTGGAGAAGACCGACGATGCATTAGATGCGGATACAATGCCACAGTCCAAATCAGAGGGGACAATGGAGGATGTTCCTACTTTTTAGCCAGACAGTGGGGCAGTTAGTGTGCTGGATAATGCTGCTCATGTTGCGGAACACCAATTGGAGCCAGAAGGGACATGTGATGAAGTCCCTTAGAATTTATCACCCATTGATGCTACCGAGGTGGTGATGCAGATAGCCGCTGAAGTAGCGCATCACCACTTAGACCCAAAGGACGACAATGATCCTAACCTCCCCGAGGGCTACAATGATTACATATGGTCAAATAAAGAGATTGCGTGAGTATTCAAAGACATAAGCATTTTTTACTTGCTAATTCTATTTACATATGTGCAGTCTAACTCTTAATTTGTTGTTGTTGTAGGCGGGACACAAGGTACTTTATCCATCTAATACCTAATAACCTTCGGTGCATAGTGGAATCGCCTAACTGGGTAGAGGCAGCGCGTATCGGTAGTTATATGTGTTGCCTCCGTTGAATAATGAAGAAGCAATCTAGTGGTGTGTATGACACCAAGTACGCACTGATGTCGACTTCATTGTTTGTGAATACTATACAAAAATCTTAGATTACTTCTTTGTTGGATATATATTTTGTCAATGATCATATATTCCATCCAGGTACTTATGGTATTGCACTGGAACAATACATATGTCGGGAAGCAGTTCGTGCCTGGTAAAGCGATTGTCCCAGACAGTTAGCTAAATTTTGTCCAAGGCCAGACTGATGATGAACACCCATGGTGAACAGTGGACTTCGTACGTGTTATTTGAACTTATTTATGGAGTTACTCCCTTACAAAATCTAACGTTATATTATATGTAGGTGTTGCTCCCATGCAATATAAATAATGGTCACTGGGTCCTTACGAATATTTGTCTAAATGAAGGGAAAGTTGTATACAACTCCTTTGCGAAGTCAGTAGATAGCAAGAAGTCTAGAGTGACGGTCATGCAGGCATTGGTTAGCCTCCTCCCCATTCTTCTGGTGCGTAGTGAATATTATGAGCATCTATCCAAAGTTGTGCTTGCATACAAAAAAAGGTCGTTGGAGATTCTTAATCCTGGGAAGGTGCCGGTGCCCCAGCAACGTAACGAGTACTTAAGTTATTTATATTAAATTAATTTATTATGGATTCAATTTAATATTGTTGTCATTGAATGTCTTACTGAATTTAAATTTTTCTACTACAGGCACAGCTGCGGAATGTACATTATAAAGTACATTATGGACATCTTGCGACACACTGAGGACCAATGGGTGAGCAATCACACTATGGGTGATATGATTACTGTCCACCAGGAGTTTGCGATGCTTTTGTATAGACATAACAGTGTAGTTGATAGTTGAGTGTATATGTTATTAGTAAAATTAATATGTATTTGTATAGACATTTCAGTGTAGTTGGTATATGTATTTTGCTCACATGTAATATGTATATTATGCTGATATGTAATATATATGTTATGTTGAAATGTCTATGTTGTATATACATAGTTGTGTAAAATAGTTATAAGTGTGTGGTCATCATCGGACCATGAAGACGACTCCACCAAATCCGAGCTTCATCGCGTGACTAAACCCTGATACCGGGTTTTATCAAATTATTATCCCCAGTGAATTTCCTATCGAGCGTTATCGGGGTTTGACACCCGGAAGACAGTCAACCTGAAGGAAAGTTGACCATAGCGCGATTTAGGGCGATGACCCGGGGCATTCGCATCCTAGGTTTACTTTAGAGGACATTTGGTTTAAATGTCCAATTAAACCCGGCCATTATCGTCAACCAGTCAGACCATTATGAAAACTTTGGTTGTGTTTGGAGGGGGTGGGGGTGGGGGCGGGAATGCTGTTCCTGATTATTGTTCTTAACAAAGTTAATTTAATGTTATTTAATAAAGACATTTGCATGGGTAATATTGTCATCGTAGTCTAAAGTAGTTAAATAGTGTATCATTAAGTTGTGTACTTATGAACCTTAATTTCCCTTATGGGTGTAGAACAATTGTAATCATATAGTTACCCATTAGTTATTTCTACTTATCTAAATTACCCATTATATATTTTTTAAAATTTTAAAAATAAATTTCTATGTATAATATAAATTATCACTCAGATGTATTTGTTCTTCACCATAAGTTTGAATACCATTATATCCATGTTCTTAGCATATTCCATTTATCACACTCCATGTTTCAAAATGTGACCCTAATATGAATGAAGCAATCCTCATTTATAGACATTTGCTCTTGAAAACACATGCATTGTTTGATGTTAACATTTGTTGTAATAGAATTTCAACCCAAAATTATCATGAGAATCATATACAATAATTTTTAATTGAATTATACATTGTGCAATATACATGTTACATAAATGGGGAACTACTATGGAATTAATGAACGGAACTATATTACATAAATGTGACACATGATGTGCTTTACACATGATCGGATAAGCCTTGCTACAGCAAAATGCATTGCAGAATATAGAGTCGCTGAGGAGATATAAGGTGTGGGAGTAAGTTGACTTCCAGCATGACTTAGATAAGCCTTGCTGCAATGAATTGCCTTGAAGAATGAGATGCCATCAAGCTCCAGATTGTGCGAGGCAGTACGCCATGAATGGTGATCGTCCTTCCTGGCATGATCTTAAGCTTGATGTCCTCCATCTATGATGGTCACACTACAGTGCTTATATAGATATGATTGGAAATCGAGGTTTAACATGTTAACCGCATACCCTATAAAACCTGGAGGAGTATTTCCACCTAGTAAGGTATGCAATGGCAATGTAAGGTTCCTCTCAAGACTATTGCCTAATGTTAGAGTATGTTAACTACATACTCTAACGTGGATTGTCTGTAGAAAATTTGTATAGTACAAAGTTATCACACAATTAAATTTTTTAAAATAGACATACAACACATGCATAACATTACTGGGGAATTAAAATATACATAGAAGAGAACAACTTATAAGCATAAACAACTAATTCACAATGAAATTGGGTTTAATTCCAATCAATATTGTTGAATACATAACGGTTACATAACTGATGTGTGTTAACCGATGAAAACTGAGGAATTGGAAATCGGTCAAAGGATATTGGTTCCTAACCGAGTTAACAGAATCGATATGTCTTGGAAATATTAATATCCACGTAAT
The DNA here is from genome assembly GCA_036245055.1 of Diospyros kaki. Lineage (NCBI taxonomy): Eukaryota > Viridiplantae > Streptophyta > Magnoliopsida > Ericales > Ebenaceae > Diospyros > Diospyros kaki. The sequence goes on along the minus strand of BSEG01000016.1, from coordinate 32,704,542 downwards.
ACATTGCAAACCAATGATAGCACATACAAAGGATGTCGTATCGGTCACCAAACTTTCTATAATCCAATAATTTTAAAAGCATAATTCTTTAGCAATTATTGTCGACCGGTAAGACATCATTTTTATATGTTATCATTGGTTTGCAATGTATTATGTGGATATTAATATTTTCAACGAAACATCGGTTATGTTTAATCGGTTTGAAATCGATACCCTTTTACCGATGTCCTCTTCCTGATTTTTCATCTGCTAACACACATCAGTTACATAACCGATATATATTAACCGATATCAATTCCATAAGATAAGGAATTCGACAAATACTACAATGGTACCTGTTACATTGTTGTATTAATTGATATGTATTAACCTATTTAATACTATAATGGTACCTGTTACACTGTTGTTCTTATTAAAAGATTGTCCTTTTAAATGTTTAATTACTGAATGTATGTTTAACATTTATGACAACAAAGTTATTGGATTAGAGCAAGTTTAGCGATTGTGACCAGTTAGACCACAACGACTGCATTTTACCCTCATCTTCTCTTCACCAGCTGAAGAAATTCGACAAATCGTACATCTTCCACGTTTGCATCTACTTGCTAGCGATAGCAATTTAATAGTCGCAATTTCTACCGACACAGTCCAATCGGCTTGGCTTCCCACATGCATTATCGGATCTGCATAGGCACACAGCAGAGCTTCTGTTTGGTAGTATGAGAAGCACAAAGTGTATGGGTTAATATTGCATGAACGTGTAACAGCCAGGGCACGACCACATGGCAATTTGTCGAAATCAAACACTCTACAAATGCAAGTTTTCGCCTTCAATTCGACAATACCCCCAAAGTGACCATCATGAACATTGAATCTATACATATCAATCGGTTCTGAACGCCAATATTGGGATAATGCCAATCTTTTAGCTATTTCTCCTTCAGCCCAAGTTGTTATATATCCACCTATTTTACTAGCATCACCTCGTCTCTCATAAAACCATTGTTGCAGAGCCACATTGAGGCATTCCGCAATGTTTGTGGTCATTATATCAAACCTCTTGTCATTCGAATATGCACGTGCCCAACGACTGAAACTGGCCTCTCTAAGATAGGCACCGACGGCTAAAGCATATCGCTTGAGCTCAATAAAGTATTCATGAAATTCTGATTATCAATATGCCTTCACAGCCTTGTAGAAAAGAGCATGCACATTTTCCTTTTTGAATTTAGCCTTTACATTCTGGCCAATATGATATATACATAAAGCATGCAATGAGTTAAGGAACACAGTCGTGACTGCCTTATAGATGCTCTTGTGCGGTTAGACACAAATACCAAATCAAGTATCTCATCACCAAGTGAAAAGCATAATTTATTGAAGAACCATTCCCATGAGGCATCTTTCTCAAAATCTCCGACTCCCCACGCTATCAGATAAACATGATTGTTATCGTCTTTGTATGCGACAACAAACAAACTACCAAGATACTTGCCCTTAAAGAAACAAGCGTCGACTGCAATGACAGGCTCATCTTGCTACAAAATCCGGCAAGGCATGCACTAATGGCCATAAAAAGGTTCTTGAATCAGTTTCCATTGTCACTCTCAAATTCTGCAATAGTCCCGGGGTTATTCAACTTCAACATGTACAGATAAGATGGAAGCAACTAGAATGATTCCTCTGCACCCCCCTAATCATGTCCAAAGCCTTTTCCCGCGATCTCCATGCCTTATCATAACTTATGTTGACCCCAAAGTCCTTGCGAATATCATGGACAATGTTCTTAGGCTTTTAAATATGCTTAACATCCTCGAAACTGGTTTTTATATAAGAACCAATTATTCTGCTCTTCGCCTGACAATGATCGCGGTGCATTATTGAAGATGAACATGAATGAGTATTTACATATTTCCTAAGTGTCCAACCAAAAGAAGTGTCAAGTGTGGCTGCCCTCAATCGCCATTTACAATCATCGTGCTTACATTTCATGTAAACTACCTTCTTAGTTGACTTGACCACTTTGTATTCGTAATTATTCTTCAAAGCCAACAAACTCATTTGTTGATGCAATTTTGATTTTAACGAAAAAATTTCATTCAACTCAACTTCTGACACAACCGACGATGTTCCCGCACTAACCCTTGATGATCTTGAAGATGGGAGAAAACTAGGCTACTCAGCACAATCCCGTGAGTCTACATTGATATTATCCAAATTTTCAGCATCATTAGCATTGAATACATCTTCAACCCCATGCCCAGCATCATCCAAATTAACAGCTTCACCCCATGCCTAGCATCATCCTAATTAACATCTTCAACATCATCCCATTTAACATCTTCAACACCATGTCCAGCATCATCCCGATTAACATCTTCATAACCATTTCCATCCAAAGCATTATCGCGATTAACCTCCTCTTTCAACGATGTTGGATTATCACTGCCCAAGCGTGTCACGGAAGAATTCTTTGCAACCACTTCCTTATGCCTAAAACCCGAATTAGGTTGTGTCTGTGGTAGTAATCTATCTACAAAATCAACACATAATGGGCTTCTGGACTCTATCCGAGAGCATTCGAATATAAAGCACTCAACATCTGTATCATTATGTAACTCCAATAGAAGTGTGGATAGAACCAAATGCTTATACTTGTACTTCAACACAACTGACTTTTCAGTCGTACTAACGTTGAACTTACTGTATAAGGAACTTACCAATTGATCGAATGCGCAACTGGCTCCACACGTATTACCGACCCACATTCTTCAGTCACGTATTCATATTCTTTCGCATCAACATCATATTGCCACTAACCTCCATACACCACAACAACAAAAACAGGTCTTCGAGCTTCCATTTCTATAACATACATTGAAACAATTTCTAAATTAAAAAAAAAAAAAACATATCGATTTTCCTAAGGTATATCGGTTTCTAAATGTCGGTTGTGATCAGTTAATATATATCAGTTAACATAAGACCTCAACCGATAACATGATACTAAAGGATGTCGGTACATGCACATCATTTTGAAACCGATAATGAAACCGATATATCATTTTCATGGTGCTTCTGTGTTTAAACCTATATCGGTTGAAATATATTATGACGAAAATTGTCGATATATCAACCGATATATATCCCAACTAGCGAAATGAATAATTTTTCATTCATAACTTTGGAAAAAAGGATAAACTATCATGAACTCACCCAAAACTACTCAGACTCATTGACCAACGCTCTTCTCGAAGATTGGAAAATAATTAAATATCTAGATCAAGAGAAGTCAATTGATGTGCGAAAGCAACAACGCTTAAGGAATAACAACAATGGGCGCGAATAAGGCGATTGATGAAGAAGCAGCAACAGTTAGATGGAAATAGAGAAAGATGAGCGTGAGAGATTGATAGCGGCCGAGTGAGAATGTGAGTGAGAGAAGAGAAGACCATAAGACAGGATCATATAGCGGGGTTATTAAAAGTGAGGGCATTTTTGTCCAATAAAAGTTCAAAAATTATAATTGTGCAAAGATTTTGAAAGTGTCATATTTTCACAAATTTTTGTATCGAGAGTCCTATTTTTCCAAATTTCCCAAGAAGATGAGACTGTAAAGTGGTAGAGAAGGGAACCAAAGTTGAGCATCACGGAAAATGGGGTTACGCGCACGGGAGGCCATATTTTGTCTAAAGAAGGTCGAGCGTAAATTTCGGGGCGCGTGTCACGATCTCGGCGCGGTAGCATTGGAAAACCTACGAGGTGGTGTCATAGGTTATTTATTGCGTGCTTCGCAGGCATTGGGTGGGCATATCTGAACCCTGCCTTTCACGTGCAAGATTTGAGTGAATTGAGTTAGATAACATGCTTAGAAGCTGTGAAGCACGGAAACGGCTCGGAGGCGTCGTTTTGGAGTTTTCGAACCGTTTCCCTTTCCGAAACGAGAAAAACAACCTGAAACGTTTTTTTGGCCATTTGTGTAATTTTCTTAAATGTTTGGGCCATTTCATAATTTTTAAAACTTAGCTAGAAACGCGTTTCTGGCCTGAAACGCGTTTCCAGTGCACGATTACAAGTTACAACATAGCTGCTTGGATCAGATATGGCTCATTCCCTCTCTTCTTCCTCTCTTCTTTTTCTTCTTCTTTTTATTCTTCTTCTTCTTCCAGTTCGATCTCCCTTGCCGCTACCATCTACTTCCAGTTCGATCTTCTTCTTCGGTGCTCCCTTGGTTCCGATCGCCCTTGTCGCCTTAATAGGCTGTATTTTCAAAGCCCCTTTGTTATACTGTAAGTAACGTACTTGATTTTGTTAATAGGCTTTCTTGTTGATTTATGTATCTTACCATCATGGTATAAAGGGTTTTAGTTGATGGCCACAAAAGTGCCAGTATTGCACCCTTTTTATAGTTATTTTTCTAATTATTTGTTAGTATAAAACAATTTGTTGATGGGTTTTGTTTGGGTAAATTGATGTTGTGTTGTACTGTAACCATAGTTGATCTATCTTCTTGGCATGAAAATGTTTTAGGGAATAAACAAAAAATGGAAGATTTTGAAGGTTGTATAATAGGTACTAGTAAAATTGTTTATATGTGTGTATATGAATGCGTGTAAAATTGGGTTATGTGTAATTGTGTATATGAATGCATGTAAATGGAATAAACAATTGCGTATATGAAGGTTGTGTAATGTGTGTACGGCTAAAAATAGAAGATTTTTTATGTTTATTGTTTATATTTGAATATATTTTTTATTTTTTATATTAAAAATTATATTTACAAAAAAAATTCCTATATTTTTTAAATTTACAGTTTACTCCACGTTTCCGTTTCCTATCTTTTTGAAAAAAATGTCATTTTCACATTTCTATTTCCAATTGAAAACGTTTCTTATTTCCGTTTCCGTGCAACCTAATTTAAAAGAGGGCCAGATGTATGCACATATATACATACATATATATATATATCTCTGATTTTCTAATTTTAATTAATTAATTCCGCATTATGATTGTTGGGCCTCCATTTATGGTAAGTGGGTCACGCTTATATTTAATTAATTTGCAAGTTTAATTTCAATTTAAAGACATTTGATTGATGTGTTGCTTATCTAAGAAAAGAATAATATTTGTTATTGTGTCCTACCTAATGTTACATGCTTTATTTTAATACACTTATGGTTGAGGGTAGACATGGCCAAAATTGAACCGGACCGGCGGTTCAAACCGGAACCGAACCGGCCGGAACCGGACCCGGAACCGGCCGAACCGGAACCGGAACCGGAACCGGACCGAACCGGCGAAATTCGGTCCGGTTCCGGTTCGAGGTTCCGCGGAACCGGAACCGCCGGTTCCGCGGAACTCGAACCGCCGGTTCCTGAACCGGAACCGGAACCGGCGGTTCCGCGGAACCGGAACCGCCGGTTCCACCCCCCCCCCCCCCCCCCCCCACCCCCCACGCGGTTCCGCGCCCGCGGAACCGCCCCCCCCCCCCCCACCCCCCCCCCCCCCCCCCACGCCCACGCGGTTCCGCGGGCGCGGAACCGCCCCCCCCCCCCCCCCCCACCCCCCCCCCCCCCCCACGCGGTTCCGCGCCCCACTCCCCCCCCCCCCCCCCCACCCCCCCTCCCCCCCCCCCCCACCCCCCAACGGTCCAAAATTGGACCGTTGCAACGGTCCAATTTTGGACCGTTGGCTGCTGCCAACGGGCAGCAGCCCAATTCCCTTTTTTTTTTTTTTTTTTTTTTTTAATCCTATAATTTTATCTATATATACCCCTCCCTCCCCCACTCATTTTTCACACTCTCTCTCTCTCTCTCTCTCTCTCTCTCTCTCTCAAGTCTTAAGCTATTATTCTCTCAATTTTGTCTCTCATTTAATATTTCAATTTCAATTTCTTCAATCTTCTCATTTTATTATTTATCAATTTATTCAATTATATTGTTAATTATTTATTACTTGTTACTATATTATATTATTACTAATATTTTCATTATATTTGTCAATTTTTTACTATATTATTTTATCATTATTATATTTTTTTATTATCATACTTTTTTCAAAAAAATGGCAAGTGAAGGTAGAAATTTTGAAAATGTTGAGTTTGAAACTCAAAATTTTCAAACACAAGAGAGTGAAACTCAACAAAAGGGAGGTGGACAAATGCAGCTCAAGTTTGCCTCGATGATTGGGAAAGAGCTAACATGCGACGTCAAGAAGAACTTATCCATTCATCATCATCTGACGAATGGGTTGATGATGGTTCAACAACGGCGACTTCCGACTCCAATGAAGATGCGTAGGATCCAAGTCCATTTTTTATTTTTTTTCACATTTGTAAAAATTAATTACTTGTATTACATTTTTGTTGTAATTATTTTTTAATGAAATTAAGTCTAATTCTATTTTTTATTTTTTATTTTTCACATTTGTAAAAATTAATTATTTGTATTGTATTACATACTTGTTTAGTTGTTTTAATTATTTTTAATGAAATTATTACTTATATTTCTTCAATTTTTAGTAGTGTTTTTTATTAAAAATATGGTTGAGAATATCTATATTTACAATTACATTTAACAATTAAAAATCGAAACCAAACCGAACCGAACAACGGAACAAGGACCAAAATTGAATACAACAATATTTAAAAAAAATTAAAAAAATTCGGTTTGAACCGGAACCGGAACCGTTGACCGAACCGGCTCAAACCGTTGACCGAACCGGTCCAAACCGTTGACCGAACCGGCACGAACCGGAACCGGAACCGAACCGTCCCAAACCGCCCTTGGGCGGTTCGGTTCAGGTTCAAAGATTTCTTGAACCGGAACCGGCGGTTCATGAACCGGAACCGGCGGTTCATGAACCGTGGCCATGTCTAGTTGAGGGTATGCTTTAAACTTTTTATTTTAATGTTTCTTAAAATTTAATTTATGAAAAACTTTTAGGATGTTTAGTTTATTAACTTAAAAAGGTTGCTCTATGACAAGTTTAAAAATAAAAAATTTAATAAAAAGTATTGTCAAAATTTTGGAAAGTTTATTTTTTTATTAAAAATAAAATTTTAAAATTATACCAAGCACTTAAAATGCTTTATGTGATCATTAAAGATAAGAATTAACAAAAAGTCTTAAAAAGTGAAAAACAATACAAGCCCACAAAAATTTTCTGGTGGGATTATTTATTAGTACATTAAACTTGCTAGATTTGATGGGAAAGTCAATAAACTTGACACCACCAATAAAAATGATAGATTTGTAATTTGGCACGTAATTATTTTATTTAAATAATATTTGTCAAAATGAGTAATATAAACTTCTATCAAAATAATTTATTTATAAAATTTAAAATAAGTTATCTATAAGAGAAAAAAATAAATTTATCTAGAAAGTTTAAAATAAGAAATCGTATGATTTTTTTTCAAATAAATTTAACAAGATTTCAAAAAAATTTGAGAACCAATAAGTATTTTTGAGAACCAATATAATGAAAAGTATTTTTGTTTAAGACGTTTTTATATCTTATTTTTTTAATTATATTTTAATTAATAAATATTATTTTAAATGTATATCATGTAAAAGTTACTAGGCCTTTTAAAGGGAAATCTCGCAATATAAAAGTTACATGGTAGATTTTCAAATCAAATAGTAGGTCATTTTTATTTTAATTAAACTTTTATTAAATTTGTACAGTTTTAATTGACTTTCTCGAAAAAAATGACTAGTAAGGGCACGATCAATCAGATATTTTGAGAACCAATAAGTGCACGAAAAATGCCGTTTATGGACTGCCATGCCATAGAGATAGTACCATGCAATGCTGAGAAATGAGATAGAAATTTAAAGACAAACATCTATATAATAAGACATGATGATTTTTAAAAATGTCTCAAAAGAGAGATATTTCAATAGTTGAGATCATTTTTGATACATTTGATAGCTGAAATTAAAAATTTTCCCACCCACAGTGTAGCCATCTTCCTTCATTTCAAACACACACACATACATATACATATATCTATATAAATACTCACAGGCACACATATATATATATACGCACTCACACACACATACACATATACATATATCTATCTCTATGCAGATCTCTATCTCTCTATAAATATATACAGAGCAAGCAGTGGGTGAGGGAGTTGAAGGCCAAAAGGTGGTCGGTGAGGCCAATTGCAGCGGCGATGGAGCCTGAAGTAGCGAGCAGTCAGAAGTGGTCGATGATGCAGTGAGTGACCAGAGGTGGGCTCGTAATGGAGAGCCGCGGTGACAAATAGCTGATGGCATCGGTGGCATGACGACTGGCAGAGACAGCGTTGTTAGCACGGTAATCGGCTCAGGCTAGGCCAGCGGGTGGCCAGTGTTGTGCGTGGGCAGTGGTCGTGCATTGCAAGAAGAAAAAGCGGGAGGAAGAAGAAGAATGGAGAAAAATAAAAATAAAATAAAAGAAATAGGAAAAAGGTAGAAAATGTCAAAAAAATTAAAAAATTAAAAAAATTAAAAATTAATTTGGGTCTCGAGGAGCATGCCAAAGGCTCGAAAATGAGATCCTTGGAGCGTGCCAAAATGTAATTTTTTTATACGAAGGTCGGGGACTTTTTTTCAATTTTTTAAAAATTTTAATTTTTAAAGTATTTAATACTTAATTTTTAAATATTCTAAATATCAACAGTGTAATTTTTTAATACTTAATTTTAAAATTTTTTAAATAAAAAAATACCAACTATATAAATTTTAATGTATAAGAATTTGACATTTAGAATTTGACATGGATGATTCAATTCCAAAAGAAATATTTTTTTTTTAAATCATTGATGATCAAATGCTATTTTTAATGTAAAATTTAATTCAAAGTAGGAAGTTTAATTCAAAATTTAATATTTTTATCTTAGGTGTTGAATATTTGAGACTTAAAGAAATGTGAAATTGGTTAATCTATCCTATTGAGTTACTTAAAAATACAAATATTCAAAAATAATTTAATTATTTAATTTTAATTTTATTTTATTAATTATATTTTTATTTTATACATAATAACTTTTTTTAAAATTAAAATAATATAAAAATCAAAGAATTCTTAACCACGCATAGTCAGAGAATCTAAGGTTTGGGAACACAAGGGTTCTCAATCACTCATGATCAGGAACCCAAGGTTCTCCAACTCCGAACTGGGTTCCCCCCTTTCCGGTTGATGGTCGCAGCCATGACGATTGGCGGCGGTTGATATTTAATTTTTAATTTAATGTGTTCAAATTATAGAGCACTTACTGATGTGCTTTATTATATAGATTTAGTAATTTTTTTATCGTAAAACGTTAATAAGTATACAATAACTTTAATTGTTTATAATTTTTTTATTTGTTTACTAGTTTTTTTTACTTGCTCTTATATTTTGATTTTTAATATTATTGAATCTTATATTATAAATCTTATATGTTTATTTCTTATTTGAGTTTTGCAAAGTGTTTAATATAAGTAAAATTATTACAATATAATACGTATAAATTATAACTGCATTTCAATCTTAATATTATTTACACTGTGCTTTTAGGCACGGATATACGCTAGTATATAAGTATAGAAGAATATACAACAAACACATCTCGGGCAACAATACTAGTCGCCACTTCATCCTCCCGACGTCATCCCTGCTTGCATCTGAACTTACAACATCTACAACACGAGATAAAATCTCGTGAGTCATAAATACTTAGTAAATGTACAATGTATAAGTAAATAAAGCATGAGAGAGCATGTAATGCAAAAATGCAATGCAAAATGAGTAGTCTTCTATGCTCTCATAACCTCTATAGGTTAAGGCATTAACCAACCATTTCCACAACAGTAGTCCTCTTTATGACCATAAGTACATTAGAACTCATATCATGCAAGTGTTAACTACTACTTACAACTCATAAAGAAAAATATTCACAAATACATGCAAGACCATAACCCTTGGGGTTATCCCTTACCTAATTCAAAGCCTCTCTCAACCATGAGTGAGAATGCCTATCTACACTCCAAGCTCTTCTAGGATCACTACCATCTCGATCAAACCTAGATGCAATGTAACGACCTGTTAATGGGTCTAGGCATTATTAATATTTTATTCTGGGTGCTATGCAAATTTAATGATGAATTATTTTATGGGAATATTAGTTGTTAAACCGAGCATTTGAAGCATGGTGATCCATGAGGCCATTAGTGAAATGCTAAATTTGGGTAAATATGAATTAAAGAGATGTGGGGAAAAATGTATAAATATTTTGGGTGTTAATAAAGAGGCAATTATTGAGAGTATTATTTTTGGGAAAGTGAAAATAAGTGAAATAGTGTGTAGGTGAATATTTAAGGTATGGATTATGTGTATTGTGCAATGGGTTAAAAGGCCCAATAAAAGTGGAAGCTTGAGAAATTTAAATTTAATGGATGTGGGCTAAGAATGGAGAGGCCCAATAAAAGTGGATTTGAAATTTTATGATAAATGAGTTGAGGCCTTTGGGCCTAATATAAGTTAAATATTTTCTATGTTAATCCATTGGACCAAGAATGAGTTGGGCTATTTTATTTAGATGGGCTTGGTCTATGTAGCAAATGGGTATTCATAATGAACTTTATTATATATAATTTTGTGTGTAAAATGTTTGATTAAAGTAAAAGAGAAAAGAAAATTAAATTAAAAGTCCAAAAAGGGCTTGTTAAAGTGTTGTGTGGTGGTTATGTAGTGGGCTTGGACCAAGGGTTTGTAGCCCAAAGAAAGTGATGGGTTGAAAGATTTTATGGGTCTAGCATGGATGGGCTCTTGAGTGGGCTTGGGCCATTAAAATAAATGGGCCTTTGTATGCATACATGTATATGTGTGTGTAAAATTGTGTGTGTAATTGGTGATTAAAGAAAAATGGATAAGAAAATACAAATAAAGCTAAAAGTCTAATATAGGTTTCATAAAGTAAGTGTGGTGTGTGTAGTGTAAGGGTTAAATGTGGAAATTGGGAGTGTAGTGGGTGATTTTGGGTGGTTAGCGAGAGGGTGTCCATACCCTCTTGCTTCTTTTGCAATTTTCCTTCTTCTTCCTCTCATTTTCTCTCTTTTTCTCCCTTTCTCTCAGCAGATCTTCTTCATCATCTTCTTCATTTCTTCTTCTTCCATTGTTGGTTGTGAAGCAAGTTCAAGTGGAGGGTCTTCATCTTCTCTTTGGTTTTCTTCATATTAAAGGCAAGCATCCACCACCTTTTCTTCTATTTTTTTTTATGCAAGTATCACTCTTTACTTCTCCTATCTTTGATGCAAAAATTATATCTTTATGTTTAGTTAAGTGGCTATGTTCATATCTTTAATTGGTGTTTTGAAGCTTAACTTGTGTGGGTTGTTTCCCACTTTTTTCAAAAGAAATATGGGTTTCTTTTAAATGGCTTCATTGAGTCTTGTTCTTGGTCTCTTTGGGGCTTGTTTTTCCCATTTTTATTTCATGGAATGGCAATTTGGGGGTTAGGAGATTAGCCATGAGTGGTTTTGGGATTGTTTTGGGATGTTTATTAGCCATTTTGAGGGTTTTTGGCAGTTTTTTGGCCCTTTTTGTGCGTTCTCGGCCAAGTCGACTCGCCCAGGTGGTCAAGTCGACTCGGGCCAATTCGACTCGATTTTGGGCAAGTTGACTCGGGCCAAGTCGACTCGGATTTCTGTCGAGTTGACTCGGCCACAACTTTGACTGCTCTGTGCATGCTTCGTTTTTTCGGCCATAACTTTTGACGTAAAACTCGGAACTTCGATCCGTTTAAAGTTTCGTAAACTAGACTTCAAGGGATTTAATTTTATATATAATATGATATATTTTGGTTATGGTTTGAGTGGTTTAAGGCTTTCCTAAACCTATATTACCCACAACGGTCATGTTTCAGGAAGTTGTTACGTTATGCTTTTGGTTGGCATGCCCGTGGAACTTCCTTATCTTGTGTGATGCATTGATATCATTATCTTAGCGCCTCTTATTATTATTTTGGCACGGCGGCTAAGTTCCGCAAGTGTGAGACGGGATATCCCAATGAGCGCCTGGCGCGAGTAAGGTGGCCATAAACCCGGCAGGTGATGCTTCTGCCACTGTGGTGGCTAATGGATTTGATAGATATATATATATATATATTCATTCTTTCCATGGATATAGAGGCCTAGAGGGCCAATGTGGGCATGTATTTTTCTATCATTATATAAAATTGCATGGGCATGAGTTGGTGGTTTTTTATGCTGAGTCACATATGGAAAAAAATGGGTTTTTATGCCATTATTCAAATTGGGCTAATGTCACTCTATGAGTTGCATGTGTGTCTTGTTACTAAGTAAAGACATACCAATTATTGAGGTATTAATGATGTAGAAGGCATGATTAAACATTTTATTCCAAATGTTGGGTAGTGGTCTTCCATTGATTCCTAACTTATGCATGCCTTTAGGCAGTGATGGTATCATCATCTCCTTTTGCTATATTATGTTTGCTGAGCCTTGTGACTCACTTGTTTGCTTGTTGTCATTTCAGGTAAGGGAAAATCTATAGCAGAAGAGGAGTCTAGTAAGGCTTGAAGTGGATTTTAGTCGTGTACAGAGATCTTCTCCGACCTAAAGATTTTGGGATTTGTGTGGAGGGCCGGTGTCGGAAGCTATTTATTTTTTTATATGTTGTTGGCACCCTTTGTTTATTTTGTGAATTGTATGGCTTGTAACCCTAAAGAAATGTTGTAAGAATGGTTAACTCTCATGTTAGAAGTGAGTTTATTTATTATATGAAGTTTTGGTTATGTTTGCTTCTGTATTCCATTTTGAAAAGACTTTTTTTCGGATGTCCTATGCTAGCGGGTATATCTAGAAGCGGGTCCTGACATGCAATCACACAAAAAACCCCACTGCATCAGAATTTAAACTAAGGCCTTTGGTTTTGCCATACACCGCAAAGATCACCCATCAACCAATTCCAACCAACCTAACCAAGGGTTTAATCCAACCAACACTTATTATACATTATCTCACATAATGTAAATACCCTAAAGAAATAAATTCAATTACCTCAAGCAATTTGGAGGAGAAATCCAGCCAAACGCCCATGCTGGAGTCGCCTCTTGAGCTTCCACCTTGCACTTAAAATCCCAGTTCCAAGCCTCTGGCACGTTTCTTGAGCCCCAAAATAATTTTCAAAATTTCTTCCCATTTTTTGGAATTTTCTTACTATTTTCCCTATTTTTCCCCAATTTCATATTTCTTTTTTATTTTACTTTTTTTTCTTTTCTTCTCCCCTGTTCATCTTCTTTCTTCTTCTGTGTGTGCTAGCCATCGGCCACCGCCTAGCTTGGCAACAGCTGTAATCAGCTTTGCCACCAACCACACAACAACTGCTGTTGACAAAGGACTCCACCGCAGCCACTGCCAGCCCCCTCTACACGCAAATGCTGGCTACCATGGCCGACCTTCGAAGCTCCTGGCCGCCTTGGCTGCTTCTGCCTTCCGCTGCAAGCACATCACCGACCACTACCGGCGCCACCTCGCGCACTTGCTGGACCGGCTCCACCCGACACTGCCTCCATCGCTGCTGCTGTTGGCCGACTAGCCACCACGATCCCAACTCTCTCACTCGATCTCCCGATTTTTTTTTCTATGATCTCAACTCCCTGCCTCTCTCTCTTTTTGAGTTTCAAAATATCAGAGAAAAAGACACTCTAGGAAGCTTCCTCCCCAAGTTCACATGCGCGCGCGCACACACACACACACATATATACATATATAAATTATATATTAATCCCTTTATTTCTCCATATTTCACTTAAGAATATATTAATTGTACTTGGCGATTCTGATAATGGCTCTTGGACCCTCCCAAGGCTTTAAATTATTACCATCAAGTCACTTAAATTCTTGATTTTTTCAAAAATTAATAATCGGCATCTACTTGAGAATATTGATTTTGTCCCTACTCCTGTACGGGACCTCTATTCCACCCGAAAACACTTCAGGGTTCTCTTACTCCCAAAACCGGACCATTCCTAAGGTCCCCTCAACTTCTTGGAGTTCCCTTACAACCATTTGAGCTTATACAAAAATTATTCTCAGTCTTATCGCTTCTAGCGTCATTAACCTTACCTCGAGCCGTTCACCAATCTCATGCCCTTTTCCCTAGACATCCAAGTCTTGGGGCATTCATTGCCATCGATTCGATAATTTTATTAATTAATTTCTCGAAATTCACTACTTAGGCTCTCCGGACCACCCAAGATCCTTTAAAATTATTGGCAATCCTATTTTTCCAACACTATGTAATATCGGGTATTACATCAATACATGTAAATGCACTCTACATGATACATAACATAACATAGTATGTCAATATGATAGAATCATTTGCATAAAACTGGTTTTGGGTTAAACCAATTACCTTAATCTCACTTTTTTAAAATTTCTAGGAGTACTTGACGACCTAAAAAAATGTGTGAATCTTCAAATCCTATAGCCAAAGATTTTCTTGATCAATAAATATTCCACCAAATCAATATTTTGGATTTTTCCTATATTTATCCATAATTTTTCTAATTTTGTTATTTTTCTACAAAATAATTCAAAATTAAATACTTTCATAATGTTTTTCTCCAATTTTCCTCTGCAAAAATTCATAAAATCATGTTCCTACCTAAAATTTTCTGGAATTTTTCTTAAATTCCTCCTATTTTTTTCTATTTTCCCTAAACCTCATTTCTCTTAAAATAAAAACTCCTTAACGCTTTTATCTAATTTTTCTTCAAAATAACTCATAAAAATCTTATTCTTACTTTACTGAATTTTTCTGAATTTTTTTTCAATCTTTTCCTATTTCTTTTCCATTTTTCTGATTTTTTTTCCATAAATCCCCTTACCACATGCGCCTAATGCGCATGTGCAACCCACGTGTCTTCTTTGGTGAGCCTGTTCTCCGCCGCCGACTGGCCGACCTTTTTTCCTTCTGATTTCTTCTTCCTTATTGATCTCCTCAACCCCTAAACACGATGTGACACTTTCTACTTCGAAATGACCAGTCGAGCACCCTCAAATGTTTACTTACAACCTTAGCTCCCACGACTTGGCCGATTCTCGGACGAAACCCTATAACTCACTGAAACCAACATCGAAACACCCCAATTTTTTTAGAAACGATCCTTGCAACCTTAAGAAAAAAGTCCTCTAACTATTCATCTCGATTCTTTCCAAAACCAACGATCTAGAAACCCAATTCTTTTTAACAAAACTCGGCCATACCCAGTTATTTATAGCCATTTCCAGTCAATTTTTCGACCAATTAGGTCGCCCCGAGTTGCCCGACCTACCCCTTAGGCCATAATGACCATCCAACCACCGAAAACGGCGATGGGATGCCAACGGCCTGCGGCCAACTAGCCTTCCGGGTTTTCTTCCATGTTTTATGCTTCAAATTGCTATTTGGTCCTTCCTCTTTCACCTCCTATCACTTTTGCCCTTTGCTCTCAAGTCCTCAAGTTTTTTGAAAATTATCCTTAGCCCCTTGACTATGAAAAATAACACTTTTTACCCCAAACTAATTATACTTAAACCCCCCAAATTTATATTTAATCACAAATCCTTTTGTTTTACTCCGAAACCATTTAAAGGGTTGTTCCTCACATAAAATTGGAGCCCCTTCAGGTTTTCGTTGACTTTTTGGAAGTCTCTTGCGATAATTCAATTTTTCAGCCCGAAACTTAGCTGTACTGAAAACAATCTCCGATTTGGTTTCTTTTAGTGTTAAAAATCTTATGTTGAAACACTTGGCATAAATATGTCTTTCTTTTTGGAATGTTACATCCTGGGTATTTTCCTCCATCGATTTGGCTGACCAAAATTGACAATTTGTCTTTTAGATCCTTGAATACGACTATTCTAACGTCATGGAATAACGAAACATGATACGTATTATTCATTACAAATATGGGACCTTACAAAGCTTCCTTGAAAGAAATGGTATTATCAGGTGTTTGGGAGGCGAGAAGTTGCCCAGAATGAAAGTAAAGAGTGTGAAATGATCTTTCAACAGCATTGAATACCAAAAATCTATAAATAGGAGAAGAAACATGCTAAAAAAGGTTACAACCAGTTTTGCAAGAGCTTGAGCTTAACTTCAAAATACTCAAAGCTTTATAATCTTTCTTGTGCTTTCAAAGTTTATCATTTGTGATATTTTAAAGAGAGAGTTATGTAATATCATATTCTGAATCTCTTTTCTTTTCAAGATAAATTTCTATTCTTCATTGTAATATTTTGTTTCTCTTGTAAAATCCTTTCACATTATTTGTGAAAACTTATAAAGGTTAAGCCTGAACTTTACAAGGCATTTGGTTGTGGCCGGGCCAAGTGTTAAAAGCCAACTTGTAAAGGTTTAGTAGCTAAGCTCTGTTTAAAAGCTACAAAATAAAGGTAAAAATTATGTTTTGCTAAAATTCTTGATAAGAAACCAAAGTAGTGGATTAGACTTTATAAATGAACCACTTAAAATTAGTTGTGTTGCATTCTTACATTCTTATTTTCCTTTAGTTCTTTATAATTTTTTAAGGGTGAAAAAACTTAATTCACCAGTCCCACTCTTAAGCTAATTGTTTCAAGATGGTCGATCCTTGAAAAACAATGTAAAAAGATTATAGCTAATCCCATTAAAGTACCTAGTAAGTTGTTTGATTGAAATTGTTGGTAAAGAGCAAATGTATTGGAATAAGTAGTGGAGCCCAAATGACTCTGAAATCTTATGCTGCAATCTTTTAATTCCTTTACATTTTATTTACAACAATTTTAAATTTTAGATTTTTGAATGAAAGTTTAATTCATCACCCCTTTTATTTTAACTGTGTGTATCACCTAGCATGGACATAATCATGACTGTGTTTGTGTTAGTGTAACTTATGATGTCAAACCAAATTGTTCTAAGCCCTAGTGAATCTAAAACTTCAATTTGATGCCAACTTTATCATGACACTAATTTTGGCCATCATCGGTAGAATAACTTCTTATTACCATTGATTGTTAAGGGAAGAATAGTTTGGATTTAGAACAATTTAAAACTTCAAAGATTTATATAGCAATAACTTAGCTATAAGCATGCTTAAAGGTGCAGAATATCATCATTTGTCTTGTTAATGTAGAAATTGTTCATACCTCTCAAATTTTAAGTATTGTATTGTATACAAAGTTGGTAAAATAAATCAAATAATGGAAAAAAAAGTTAAATTTATTGTTTGCTTCTTCAAAAGACCTAGTTTTGATCAAGCCTCACTATAAAACCTCTGTATAAAGGATCTATTTGACCTTACTCTACATGTTGCTAATGAACAAAGGAGGCCTAAGGTTAATTATTCTTTTTCTCCTTCCCCTCGTGTTTTATTCTTTACTTTTCTTTTATTCTTTTTATTCAATAGTGTTTTTGCATAGTTTGATAACAATGCATGTATATTGAATAAAACCAATTACTTATAGCTATAAATGTTGAGATGTGTATATTCTCATAAGTAGTTTACTTATTATAACTATATATAGACAACAACAAAAACATGCCAAATTTATAAGCAAACCCAAACAAATAATAATAATAGTAGTAGTAATAATAATAATAAAGGCAAAACTTTTGCATGATTGAACGTATCTTATTTTTAATAAATTTTTGTTTTATCATGACGGGCAAAATAACAATCACAACACCACCCAAAATAAAAAAATAGAACAATCAAATGACCCATAAAACTAGTAATTCATATCCCATAACATTTTCACATTATATATTTAGTCATTAGTAGAGAGTAAAATAGAAAATTATCAAATAAGAAATAACTAATAGTAAATAACAAATCCAAACAAGTTTCAGCTTATGACCACTGCCACTTCTTCTCAGCAAACAATGAGACAATGAATAGGTGACAGAGACCAATAGATAATAAACACTTAAACAAACCCTAGCACTTAAAAATCAAACTCAATAAGTATGTGACATTAAGAGGCCAAATCAACAAAAATAACAACAAAATTGAAAGGTATTAAAATCAATAACTCTATTATAGGAAGGAAAAACGAATGAACAAGTTTAGATGAACTATATCTCTTATATTATTGAAATAAGGCAAATATTACAGAGAGATTGACATCAACAATTAGGTAAAATTACGTTTTAAGTGGTGATAGAGATATTGAGGGTTTAGGTTTCAACGATTGAGGCCAACAACAAAGAAGATGGAGAAAGAAAGAAACTTACGTGAAGTGGATTAAAGGAAGTGCTAAAGATGGGAGGGTGCAATAGTTAGGGGGTGATGACAACAATGATTGAAGGACCGAGAGAGCTTGTAATGAAAAGTAGACTAAGAAAGTAAAGAAAAATTTGAGAAATAGAATAAGAATTAAAGTTGAAATCTAAAGCGTATATCTTTTAAAGAATCTCATATTTTGTAAAGAAATCATCTATTTATTTTTTTAATTTTCAAGAATCTTCAAATTAACCCCCATTGTCCAATTGGATTGAAATTTGATGAATGAGTTACAAAAATAAAAATTTATTATAAAATTATAACAAATTTAAAAGTTGTTATCTTTTTGTTTTGGCTTTATTTGAGGGAAGGGTGGAGAGTAGGCTTTGCTTTGGCACATAAGACACGGTGGCTCAAACATTTGAGGCCCAAACAAACCAACATCCCGTCACCCCTATGTTCGTGGCTGATAGTATTTAATTTATCCAAATATTTAATTTAAAAATCCAAAATATAATTATAATTTAATTTGAAATGTCTCTTTCTCTTCTCTTCTCTTCTCCTTCACTTCTCTGAGAGGAGAGGAGGGTTAGGGCAAAGCCGGAGAACGCCATTCCCAGAAGAAGAAGGCTGAAGCCCTGACCCTTTCTCTCTCTAAAATTCTCCTCGCTTGCGTTATCGTCCCCCCCCTCTCTCTCTCACAATTATTGCGTTTTCCAATCAACTCCACTGCAAAGAAACCCAGGTTGGTTTGTGCAGCAATTCGGGAAGATGAGTGGACAGGTCCCTCCTCCAGCTCCCAGGCGGAACAGTTTGGTTCAGAAGCGCCATCCGTCGAGTGTGAAGAAATCGTCGTCTCAATCCGAAAACGGAACCGCCAATGGCGCGGCCAAGCCCTCGTCCCCGAACCAACCGTGAGTCTCCTTTTCTTTTTGGCTTTTGCTTAATTTTTAATTAATTCCTTCCTACCTTCATGTCCGTGTTATTCGGAAGACAAAGTAATGGATTTAATAGGGGGTGTCTAATTGATTGCTTTTGCTTTGACCCTTGGTAGCGGCGAGAGGACGGTGAAGAAGCTGAGGCTATCGAAGGCCCTTACTATTCCGGAGGGGACCACTGTTTCTGACGCTTGCCGGAGGATGGCGGCCCGCCGAGTTGATGCCGTGCTGTTGACTGACGCAAATGCTTTGCTGTCTGGGATTGTCACTGACAAGGTTCTTTCTGATAAATTCGTCTGCTTTTTTAATTTTAATTTGGTTTGACGTTCTGTGTTATTGGGTTTCTCTGTCTTCTAAAGTTGCTGTCTCTTTTTTGTGTTTAGGACATCGCCACAAGAGTAATAGCAGAGGAATTGAGGCCTGAGCAGACCATAATTTCGAAGGTTATGACAAGGAACCCCATTTTTGTTACCTCGGACTCGTTGGCAATTGAGGCTCTTCAAAAGATGGTCCAAGGTTAGCTTTATGTCGTTCCATTCTTAGTCATCTTTCATCACTAAGAATAGAGTGAGAAATGAGCATGACACGATTGAAGTAGTAGTAGCGTAGTTGAGTGCATCTTAATGAACTATATTTATTGTGTGATGGCTGTGTTGACTCACATACAGTCTCTGGTAGCAAATATGGTATTTGATTGCATTAGAATGAGGAGAACAGAGAGTCAGGGACAATAACATGGCATGCAGGTTCTTCAACTTATGCTGTAGATAATACTTTGCTTGTGATGGTGTTTCTCTGTGCATTTTAAATTTAACCCGTTATAAGCCACCAATTGTTTTCGCTCTTATGTTAACCAGCCTGTCTTTAATTGAGATATTCTTGGATGATCTTGGTTCTCTTTTGGTTGGCAGGAAAATTTAGGCATCTACCTGTTGTAGAAAATGGTGAAGTTATTGCATTATTGGATATCACGAAGTGCCTTTATGATGCTATTTCCAGGATGGAGAAGGCTGCAGAGCAGGGCAGTGCCATTGCTGCCGCAGTTGAAGGAGTTGAACGACAGTGGGGAAGCAATTTTCCTGGTAAGGTGCCGTTTCTTTGGATTTGTAATCTAATCCATATTATGGGAGGATAGGATAGCAGCTGCACTCGAAAAACATCAATGAAATCTGTAACGGACTTGTATGTTAAAAAAAAAGCTTATCAATTTTGTATCTATTTAGGGAACCTTTATGTTCTTTTGGATAAGTTGGCAGGCAGTTCTTATTTGTATGGGTAGTACTTATGGGTTTGTGCTTCTTGTTTTGAGCCCTTCAGGAAGCAAAAATGTTTCTAAAAAGTAAGTAGTGTTGGATATATTATGTAGATTGATAAGTTTCCAGCCCACAGACGCTCATCAGACATGCTTAAAAAATACCTCTTATTTTTTATCTTTTCAGAATATACAATGGATACAAACAGGACAAAAATATCCAATAGATGGTGCACACAACTCTTGTTACTGGTAATAGAAGAACACATCAGGAGCCAATGATTAAAACAAAAATTTTCTGTATTCTGGCTATTGATTCCTGTTCCATTAGCTTTGAATTTTAAAACCCAAAATCTTGAAGTCCTAAGTTGGCTGGATTTTAGAATGGATATGAGGAGTTTTTAAAGAAAATGAGAATGCATATTGTTCACAGTTATTTCCCAAAGTATAGTAACTGGAGATCCCTAATATTCTGCTATAATCATATAATCAAATACATTATATTTCTGTAACCCAAAAAAGAAAGGAAGAAGCTTTATTATTTTTATGCATGTCATTTGAACTGTATAGTTGTTTGTTATTATGCCCTATCATGTCTTGCCTTGTTGAATTCTATTGCAGAATGTCTATATAATATCACACCCAAGTTCCCAGCTTGTCCTGTGCTTTTTAGCATGTTGTTTGTAATCTATTAATCTATAGAAAAATTTATGTTTCTACTATTTTAGTCTACTTGTATCATCAATGATTTTGCAACAATTTATTTTCTTAATATTTTCATTGTGGTGTCATGTAATACTGTTCAATTGTTTATTTAAAATAAGAATTTTGATTCTGATGGAATCTCTCTGCACACCTTGTTGTCTGATTCCATCAGAATCAGAATCACTGTCCTTTTATTTAATACAAGTTGATTGTAGCAGTTATTTGGCCCAGTGTTTAAAAAATCATGCTTAAGCACACTTTAAGTGCAAAAAGCAGCGTGCTCGGGGCTTTTTGTGTGTGAAGCTCAGTGACTTTAGTTGAGCACAATTAAAGCACGCTTTAGTTGTGCTTTTACCTAAGCTTTGAAGCACAAAAAGGTGCCCTTCAAAAATATGCTTGGTTTTTTTATTAGACAATATGAATGGTTGGATTTGTTTAAATTTTTGCAATGATGTGGCTGCTTGAATGGGTAAAATCATATATACATTTAAACAAAAAAAAAAGAAGATTCAACTGTATTTATGAAGCAAAAAATATTGATGGAAATATATAATTAGGTATAAATTAAAGATTGCTAATATATTCTTGATTGTTGTAAATTAGTGATTGACGATTATTCTTGATTGTTGTTAATTATCTTCATTCATCACCATCTCATGAAATTTCTCCATGTGAAGATGGTGTTCAAACTTTATTTTATCATTACTCCGCCAGGGGATATTATCCACTGCCGGTCCCAAGCCCGGATAAAGGAGGAGGGTTGCGTTAGGTAGCCGACAGCCAGCGTAAAACTTAGTCGGATTCAAATATGAATTCTAGACAAACTATCTGTTGGGATGTAACCCACATAGAAGTCTAGAATTCATGTGGCCAACCCCACATAGTGGGATAACGGCTGGATATGTTGTTGTTGTTAATTATAGATTTTTGATTAATTGTAAATCAAGGATTGATTGTTTGGGGATTACTCTAAATTAGGGGTTGATTAATTGGGGATAGGTGTTAATTAGGGATGAGTGTTTTTTTCCCCTTAGGCTTTTTCTATGATCGTATGAACTTGTAATAGGTATAAAATGTAAATGAAAAATAGTATCTCATCATTTGTTAAATTTGCACCCGTCATTCTTATTTAGTTTTTTTTTTTTTTAAGACTGTTTTTTTAGTAGTTTATATTTTTTATGCTTATAAAAGTTTATGCTAGTTATATGCACTTCACCTCGCTTAAGCTTCGTAGGCCTTATGTGCTTAGTGCTTTTGAAAACACTAATTTGGCCCAAGTCTGATATTATAGTAACTTTTTAAGTATTTTCATATTGTTCAATTTCCCCAATAATTATCCCCCCCCCCCCTGGCTCAAAAAAAAAAAAAAAAAAACAAATCTTTTACTTGTGGCCTACAATAATTTTCAAGGAAGCTGGTCTAATCAATAATGTGAATAGATCAACCAATAATTCATTTTAGCATTAGCTAATGCATATAGCACAAGATGATCAACATCATAATGGTAACATACGTCCCTGAAGCCAACAAATAATCCCTTATCATCATGGCAATTTCTTATACAACATTTGTAGTGCATCATTCGAGATATACACATAGTGAACCCATATCCATATATAATTAATGGAAACGACCGAAAATCCCAAAGATTACAATAACACTTCTTTATATAAGGAATCGTAGTACAAGAACAATAGAAATCAAACTAAACTTCGGCTATCGCTTTGCCCTTCCTTTTATTTGTCTTCGGGGTACTTGACACGTTTGATATACCTAGGACGTTAAATATCACAGGGATATGAAACACCCAAGTTAAATAGTTACATTTAAGTGAGATGGTTCATAAAAGGAAAATACATGCGTGCAAATGTAATATGCAATATGAAACCTCCCCCTGTGGTAGCAATGGCAAGGTGTTACAATCACTTTCGCTAGTCATTATGTAAAACTCTAGCCCCACACTCATGGGCACATGATCTCTCTTGGTCACACATGATGACCTAAAACAACTAGCCACAGTCCACAAGTACCGTGAAGCATGAAAAATAGAAAAAATATGCAAGAACAAGGAAATATGATATGTAAGCCACAAACTGCACACAAATGGACCCAAGAATGATCAAGATGAAGTAAGAAGCATGCAAGAATCACTTACCTTGACTGTTTACCTCTCGGGTGTACTGTTCACACTTGTCGGTCTAGGTTTTCTGCTAAAAACACGAGTTTCGGTGAACCAAATATCAAATATTTTACACAAGGTTGTAACACATTAAATAAGGAGTGTTTTTGAAAATTTTTAGGAAAAACCAAGCTATCACGTGCCCTCACGGCTTCGGGAAGCGGGGCCACGTGCCCTCACCTGCAGGCAAAACGGACACGTGCACTATACGTTCTGGTCATCTTCTTCGGCGATGACGGATTGCAACTTGATTTTTTGGCCATCTCTATCTCGTTTTAGTTTTAATTCAACCCCCGTTCGACCCTATGACTCCCTCTCTTTCCCTTCTATAGGAATATAAAGTTAAACGAGACTTACCTCACTGTTTTCTTAATTGTTTGGCACGAACTCCGATAAAGGCCTGAAAATTCCGACGAGGCCCGTTTTCCCTCGTTTCTCCATTAATTTCGCTCATTCTTTTTGCAGAATTTTCCCACTCTTGAGATCTTACTTAGGGGTGAGCAAAAATTTGGGTAAACCGAACTAACCGAATCGAACTGATTGAACTTGTCGTTTCGGTTCGGTTTTTTACCAGTAGCGGTTCAATTCAGTTATTTTTTTCAATATTTTCGGTTATTTAGTTTGATTCGGTTCGGTTATTTTTTTTCAAGAATTTCGGTTATTCAGTTCGGTTTTTTTGGTATTATTAACCAAAAAGCCGAACCGAATTGACAAATTAACCCTCTTTTATTAGGTTCGGTTCGATTTTTTTGGTAAAAATTTTGGTTTGGTTACAACAGCTCAAAATTCGGTTATTTCGATTAGTTTAGATGATTTGATTGGTTCGGTTCAGTTATATGCCTTGGTTCAATTAATGATTTTCGATTGGTGCAGTTCGATTATAACCGATTGCACACCTCTAATCTTATTCCTCACCTTAAAACCCTCATGGTTTTGCCTCAACTCTACTTGAAATGGTTTGGGAATGGAACCTTAGCCTATTTATAGATTTTTTGGCCAATCCCGTTATGCTAAGTGTCTCGCCACCTAGTGCCGTAATTATTACATCTCCACTTGTGCCAATCCTATCCCGCCACATGTCCCCAAACTATATTGAACTTCTATTTGGAATCCAAAGCCAAATTGGAATGTTATTTGAAATCCAAAGTGATGATCCAAAAGTTATATTGGAATAAGTTTTGAAATCCAAAGTGATCCAAAGTTATATTCGATTTGAAGTTTGAAATTCATAACATTTAAGTCCTTACACCAATTCCTAAGTCTTTTGGTTAATTATACTTTTATTTGAACTCCAATAATTACGATTTTGCTCTTGGCTCAGAAACTAAACTTTTTATCTCAAGACTTTCATAATCCTTTGAAATGTCCTATTTCCCCAAACAATTGAACTTAAAAATTTCGGGTATTACATTATTGCGATTGCATACATGGGTTGGGGTAAGTCGTAACTACAAGTGGTATGTTTTCCCCGATGTAGGCATGTGATGTGTTGTATGCTTGCTTAGGAAACGTGTTTTCCCATAATAGTAAGCAATGGGATTGTGGTTCCCATACTTGGCCTTTGGGAAGGGGAAATTTTACTCTGGTTATTGACTTGACCTTCAGTTTAGTATGTAGATTGCTGTACACCCTAGCAATTGTGAGCAATTGGCTCTGATTTGATTATCCTGAATTTTGCCCTTGTTAGCACAGATGCTGATGCAGTAATGAACGTGCTTTGGTAGCACTATGTGAAAATTTCGAGGTCTTCATGATTGCTTGAGGTACTTGTTCTTTCAGAGGGATTTGAATGCGAAATAGTGACGGTGGATAGAGTTTTTGAAGGATTGCGATTGTGTGATCCAGTACCATCTCGGGAGGGTGAACGTGGTGGCTGATGCGGGAATGAGCATGCTTTGATAGCCTGTTCTGATGACCCAAGGGTGGGGACAGGTGGGGGCTTTTAACCTGTTGTCAGTGAATGTAGTTCTTGAGGGAATGTCTATTTACGTCGCTAGCTTGGCGATTCACTCTCATCTGATGAGTAGACCTGTCAAGCTATTCTAAAAGATTCGAAGGTGTAGTCATATGTTGACAATTGGGAATGGGTCGAAAACCTTGATATCGGTTTTCAGATGAAATAATTTGATTTTTGAGTCGAAATTGTGTGACTGAAGCCAAAAATTGAGGCAAATCATACTGAACGAAGCACACTAAGCCAGGTACGCTATCCTCCCTGATGTGAGTCTTGAGGAATGAAATAATATCTCTTGGATAAGATGTTCTGTAAACACCATGATTTTGAGGAATGAGGTGAAATTTCGAGGACGAAATTTATTTTAAGGGGGGGAGAGTGTAATACCTGAAATTTTTAAGTTCAAATGTTTGAGGAAATAAGACATTTCAAAGGATTATGGAAGTCTTGAGATAAAAATTCAGTTTCTGAGCCAGGGGCAAAATCATAATTATTGGAGTTCGGGTAAAAGTATAATTGACCAAAAGACTTGGAAATTGATGCAAGGACCTGAATGTTATGGATTTCAAACTTCAAATCCAATATAGCTTTGGATCACTTTGGATTTCAAAACTTATTCCAATATAACTTTGAATCACTTTGGATTTCAAATAACATTCCAATTTGACTTTGGGTTTCAAATAGAATTCCAATATAGTTTTGGGACATGTGGCGGGATAAGATTGACATAAATGTCGATGTAATAATTACGGCGCTAGGTGACGGGATACTTGGCGTAACGGGATTGGCCAAGGTTCCATTCCCAAACCATTTCAAGTAGAGTTGAGGCAAAACCATGAGGGGTTTTGAGGTGAGGAATAAGATCTCGAGAGAGTGGGGAGAATTCTGCAAAAGGAAAGAGCGAAATCTGTGGAAAAACGAGGGAGAGTGGGCCTCGCTGGAATTTTCGGGCCTTCATTGAAGTTCGTGCTGAACATTTAAGAAAACAGTGAGGTAAGTCTCGTTTAAGTTTGTATTTCTGTAGAGGGGAAAGAGAGGGAGCCGTAGGTTCGAATGGGAGTCGAATCGGAGCTAAAACGAGAGAGATATGGTCAAAAAATCGAGTTGTAGTCTGTCATTGTCGGAGAAGATGACCGACGTGTATAGTGCACGCGCTGGTTCTGCCTACGTGTGAGGGTGCTTGGGCCCGCTTCCCAGAGCGCATGAGGGCACGTGACAGCTTGGTTTTTCCTGAAAATTTTCAGAAACACTCCTTATTTAATGTGTTACAACTTTGTGTAAAAATATTTGATGTTTGGTTCACTGAAACGTGTATTTTTTGCAGAAAACCTAGATTGACAAGTGTAAACAGTACACTCGAAAGGTAAACAGTCAAGCTGAGTGATTCCTGCATGTTTGTTGCTTCATCTTGATCATTCTTGGGTTCATTTGTGTGCGGTTTGTGGCTTGCATATCATGTTCCCTTGTTCTTGCATATTTTTTCTATTTTTCATGCTTCACGGTACTTGTGGACTGTGGCTAGTTGTTGTAGGTCATCATGTGTGACTAGGAGGGATCACATTTCCATGAGTGTGGGGCTTGAGTTTTACATGATGACTAGTGGGGGTGATTGCAACACCCTGACATTGCTACCACAGGGGGAGGTTTCATATTACATATTGCATTTGCACACATTTTTCTTTTCTGAACCATCTCATTTAGATGTAACTATCTAATTTAAGTGTTTCATACCCCTAGGATATTCAATAAGAGGAAGGGCAAAATTGTAGCCGAAGTTTAGTTTGATTTCTATTGTTATTGTACTACGATTCCTTGTATAAAGAAATGCTATTGTAACCTTTGGGATTTCCGGTCGTTTCCATTTATTATAGATGGATGTGGGATTACTATGTGTATATCTAGAATGATGCACTACAAATGTTGTATAAGGAATGGCCATGATGATAAGGGATTCTTTGTTGGCTTCGGGGACGTATGTTACCATTATACTTGTTTTAAAGATTTTATAGCGAAAATCCTCATTATCTAACTTTAACTAGCTTTCAGGTTCGATTCTTCGCTTCCGTTGGCAAGGATTTCCATAACGCCTATGTGAGATATTAGCTTGTATTTAGTTTCATTGTATATTTAAAAAGTGGGGCGTTACAGGGAGAGGGAATAGATGGGAGAAGGGGTAGAATTAGAGAGAAATTGAGAGAAAAGGGAGAATTTCAGATAGAAGGGAATAACTTTTAAGGAACAAAAAACATAAAATCAGCCAAGAGGTTACAGCTTTATAGAGGAGGCTGACCAGCAATTATTTGTGGTAGATACCACTCCCCCACTACCAATAACTGCTCCTTAAACACTAAACAACTATTTTTAGCCTATAAATAACTAACTAATACAATTTTGCAGAAATAAAAATAAAAATAAAATGTAACTAGCCTAAACCATGACACCAACGTACAATCAAAACCTATGGTAAACATGAATAAACCTCAAACATGAATTACAATCTAAAAACAAACTTATTTACAACACAAGTGTTTGTCTCATCTTATACATCTAGCTCGTTGACTAAACAACTCCTTGACACTACTAGATAGTCAATACTTTACCTGGGCCTCACCAACCGCTACCCTTTTGTCCTTGATGGAACCTGCATCAACTATAAAAATATAGGGGAAAAGGGTATGAGTAACACTTTACTCAATAAGGCCTACCATTTTTGCACGGGTGCCATGGTCTATGCATCATGAACATTCTTGCAATTTCATAAAAACTATTTCTCTGTTCTTGGCTCTTGTCGATTGTGCATGCACTTACCTGAAACTGTTGTTATATAATTATTTATTTAGTTGGACGTGCCCACCCCCTATAATCATACAAGGATAGCATGCAGCAGTATGCATGAGCTTCCTGGTAAAAAAAAATTCTGATTTGTTTATCCCATACCAGCTGCAGTGAACAGGAATGGTGGGAAATGATTGAGAAGTTAAAGGGAGAGAATCTTTTTCTTGATGTTATGATTAGGAGCTCTTAGAAACCGATACAAGACTTAGATTTGCCAATCTCTCTTCACTCCTCAGCCAGAAATCAAACTAACAACAGAATATAAATAACAAGAAATGAAAACAATGAAGAAATGAAAGAAACAGAGCAACCAAACCAAACAAGAAGCACGGAGTTATCCTGGTTCAGACTGCAAAGCGTAATCCTACATCCAGCCTTCTCTTCGAGAGATAAGTCCACTAGAAACCACTTGAAACAAGATACAAGAACCTTCTTTCTCTCCCTCACACAAATTCACTGCTCACACGAGAGAATACAAGGACAAGCTTTCTCTCTAAGCCTTTCTCTCTCTCTCGGCAGTATCACTCGCATTCAGAGAACAATAAACTAGCCTATACAAAAGACTAACATATCCCTCATAATAAAATAACTGAGTTAACTAATCTAATTTAGAATAAAAAACAGTCGGACTTCATCTTCATTCTAACAGATTCTTTTCTTCAATCTTCTAGAAATAATCCTCCATTCAAAAAACCCGACACTTGACATGCTTTGGTTCTAAGAAATACTTGTGGGGATCTTGTATTGGAGCAATATCATGTGTTTTGCCTGTCACATCTGTTGTATTTACTATTTATCTTGTGTGTCATCTCTGACAGAATAGTTTTGCAAGCATGATGAATATATGTTTTTGTTCTATCATGCATGGCTATCAAGTCATAATAACTTGGTTATGCATTTATATTTAAATCCAAAACATATACATGCTTGATGGATTCTAATTATTGCTTGGATTTGTCAATCTGGATTTCAGCTCCATCTGCTTTCATAGAAACACTTAGGGACCGGATGTTCAAGCCTTCTTTGTCAACCATTATTGGTGAAAATGCCAAGTATCATCCATAATCACTTGCTCACATTTATTTGTTGAAGAAAATGGTTTATGTCTAGATATTTTTCTGTTCTTGTGTTACTAAATTTTGCTTCTCTTTTTCAGAGTTGCTACAGTTTTACCGTCTGACCCAGTGCATGTTGCTGCCAAAGCGATGCGGGACTTGCGGGTTAACTCTGTTGTTATTGCCACAGGGAATAAGATTCAGGGGATACTAACGTGGGCATCTTTTCTCTACATGATGTTGTTTTCTTGCCTTTTTCTTCAGAAAACATTTTGCATCTCATTATTCTGGGTTGTGTTTGAGTTGTTGCCATTTTATGTGCCTTGTTTCAATTTATTATAGCAGTAACTTATATTTGTTTGTTGTTGCTGGCCTGCAGTTCAAGGGATATGCTTATGCGAGTTGTGGCCCAAAATCTTTCTCCTGAGTTGACTCCAGTGGAAAAGGTTCTTTTTGTCATGCCTCAATTTGATTTGTTCTAGTTTTGCAATATGAAAACATTCCTTTCCAAATTTCCATAGGATAACTCAGGTCATTGGTTTTTTTTTCAAGATTTCATGAGTTATAATTCTTACAGATGATGTGACTGTAGATAGAGATTACAGGTGAGCTGGAATTCATCTAACCAACCTCATCTAATGGGATTAATGTTCTTATAAATGATTATATCATTTTCAAACATCTAATGCTACTTTCATAAAAGAACTTTCTTAAAAGTTTTCAGATTTCTTATGCCTAAGTTGTTATACAACCTGGTTAGATAAACATTACCCCAACATGAAAGTTCAATTCCTAATATAAATCTCCCAAACAAAATAGGGTGTAACTTCTCTAGCATAGACGCCATTGAAACCAATATCTATAATGAAGACATAAATTAAGGGTACTTGAGAGGTGCTCTTAACAGGAGAAATTTGATATTTATAGCTAACGACAACATGTCAAGTCTTAATCTCTCTATGTGGGGTCCCAATATAAATTCTAACTCGTCAATCGTTTCTATTTGTGACCCTATATTCTATAAGGTCCTTATAACTCATACGTAAGAGTCTCCCAACTTTTTCTTGGTCTTCCTTTACTCTTTTGCCGTTAGACTTGTTCCATTACATCCACTTTTTTTTTTTTTTACAAGAGCCTCTATTGTTCTATCTCACGATTAAACCATTTTAATCGTGTCTTATGCATCTTGTCTTTAATAAGGGCCATTGTGACCTTATTATGAATAACATTATTTTTTATTGTCTTTCTTGTATGATTGCACATTCATTGTAACATCTTCTTTTGCATTGGTCATATTTTGCCATCATGCAGTTTTATTGCATAATGTTTTGTGTCATACAACAAACTGGCCTTATAGTCGTCTTATAAAATTTTTCTTTTAGCTTTAATGGAATCATATCATCACATAAAATTGTGGATGCACTATACTCTCTTACAGCAATTTTGCAAATAATTTATTATTGCCGTCTTGACCTTATTTAGTAATTGCATTGCTATGGCTTCCATTTGTCTAACACCACTTGCCTACCAGGATAGTGACATGTATATTTGGCTAGTTAATGTGTGTATGCTGTATTCAGGGGTTGTTTGCTGATATAGTCACTTAGTTTATCTTAATAGGAATAAGCTTGCTTTGCTCTTGTTGTGCACTTCCTCTTCTTCTAACTGTATTTTTATGTTTCCTACTTACTTGTTCCAAGTATACAGGTTTACATTTTGTATTCTGAAAGGAAAAACTTAATGGGTCCTTGTGTGCTATTTTCTTGACACTTATGGTCTCATTTTATAATTTAGTTACAATATGTATGTTTTGCTATGTTTTATATTTGTTTTTCCTTTTTATAGATAATGACTCCAAATCCCGAATGTGCAACCTTAGAGGCTACAATTCTCCAAGCTCTGCATATCATGCATGATGGCAAGTTCTTGCATCTTCCTGTTCTGGATAAAGGTGAGTTTAAGTTCTTAAATCAATTTAATGAATTTTCAGGTCATATTTCTTAACTTTTTCTGGTTAGCAGATGGATATGTCACTGCTTGTGTAGATGTTCTCCAGTTAACTCATGCAGCAATCTCGCTGGTAAGCTTATTTTGTCTCAATATTGCTGTATATATGCTTCATGCCGTGAATTTGCAGGTTGAACTGATGCAGTGATTATTCGAAGATTTGCTGATCTGTTGTCCCTTTTGTGCTTAATAAGAAGCTTGTGAAACTTGCAATTCTGTCAGAAGCATGATTCTTGGCAATGGAACTGCATTAACTAATTACAAAATTAAACCTCTTCTTTTGGAAGAAAAGTAGGTTAACTAGAAAGACAGTACACTTGCTTAATTTAGAGGGGTAAAAAGGTAAACTAGAAAGTACAATTACTAATTTACAGGGGAAGACTTAAATTTCTGAGGGAGAAAGAGGAGACTAAAAAAGATGATGTATGTTCTCACATGGACATTGGTCACATTGATTCCATGTAGAACCAACTTATTTATCTATAACATTGATGCACAACCAAGATTCATATGTGTGTGTGTACATATATTTATGTGCAAGATATTTTTAATTGATGGATAGTGTTTGTATGGATGGGTTGAAAGATAAGACTAATGGAAAATTTGTAGAAAGGTTATAGAAGGAAGAATGATGAAGTGGTTGTAGGTTGCTATTTTGTCTCCTGCTCTACACCTGTATTCATTCTATTATTTTAAATAAGGAAAGATTATATCAGGATAAATAACAACACAATTACTGCCATCAATCATCCCAGAGTCATAGCAATCAACAGGATGCATCTGGACTAAACGGAACATGAAACTGACTGAAGGAACAAATAGCAATGATCATATCCATTGATTAAAAGTTGTATGTCATTGTGATGTATCTGTCTTGTATTATTGTGATGTTGAAATGACTGATGTGTTAATGTATTGTGGGATTGTCAAGTCACATAATATCTCATTTACTTTGTGTTTTTCTGTGGATATTAATTATGAATGCATTTATTACATATACTTAAATAAGTTCTGGATCTGTACGTGCTAACCATTTTATGCAATTCCACAAAAATATTACACGGGCAGAATATTTTGGCCACTTAGCAGGGCTTGAAGTCCTCCTGGCTAAATGACACTTGTGTTTGAGCACAGGTTGGAACTCTGTGTGTCCAATGGGGCTAATTTTGCAAGTGGTACTCTATACTCATTACTATACTCGTCACAACATTGAGTAGTTTAACTTTGTGGTCTGTATTCCTTGACTACTCAATTCCATGGAATTCTCGTTTTCTGCACCTGAAATCTATATTGTATTTGCTTTATTTTGTCTCTAATCATGCCTTACCATCTCTATATCACTCTTGATAATATTTCCAATGATTTGCTTGGAATATTTCTCACTTAGGAAAGATAATTAAAAAATTTCAGTATCATATTTGAATGCTTTTTTCGTTGCAATTCAAAATCTGGAAGCTATTATGATAATAATTTTTTAGTTCCCACAATATTGCCATTTTATATTGTTCTCTCGTCATGCCCCTGTAATCAGAACAGTCCAGAATTTACAAATGCAATGGTGATGACATGATTACCTGTATCTCACTCAAAAAGTGCTGAACTTATCCATAATTTGTAGGGAGAATATCTCATATGTAATGTAGAAGTTAACCAAGTGTTTAATGTATCCTTGTCAAGGTTGAGAGTGGCTCCGGAGCTGTAAATGATGTGGCTAATACAATGATGCAAAAATTCTGGGATTCAGCGCTAGCTTTGGAGCCTCCTGATGATTCTGACAACCAGAGGTATCACTTTTTATGCATTGATTGTGTTATTTTGTGATTGGTTTTGATTCTTCAATCATGTGTGTGATGCCTTGTCCAGTGAGATGTCTATGTCTGCATTCAACACTACTGAGGGGACAGAGCATGGGAAATTTACATATCCATCTCTTGGCCTTGGAAATATGTTTTCCTTTAAATTTGAGGATAGCAAGGGTCGTGTGCATCGATTAAATTTTGGTGAGTAACATTTCAAGCAATACATCCTGTTGCTGGTTGGTTATAGTAACGCGAGAATGTTCAGAACCAACACCCCCTGCAACACCCCCCCCCCTCTTTCTGTTTTGATGAGGTAGACAGTAGTAATTTTGGTATGATGATGCCATGAATTATGGTTTTGGTAATTGACAAACCAGAGCAGGAGCATTTTTGCAGCACTAGCTTTGGTTTTAGTCAACATATAGAATGAAAATGGAGTGAGCTTCTGTCTCAAAAGATGACTTTCCATGCTATATAGTAGCACCAATTAACACATTGATTTGATTTTGAACTTTCATCAGGCACTGAGAACCTAAGTGAGCTTGTTTCTGCTGTTACACAAAGGATAGGTGCTACTAGTGATCACGACCGCCCACATCTTTTGGTGAGTTTTTTTTTTTTTCTGTTAATTAGTGCTTTTGGTATTTGAATGTGATGTATTTTCTGATGATGTCAAATATCCTTATCTTCTTGCAATACTTCTGTAGTATGAAGATGATGAAGGTGATAAGGTTCTCCTTACCACGGATGATGATCTTGTTGGTGCTGTTAGCCATGCAAGATCAATAGGGTTAAAGGTACCTGCTCTCATTTCTCATCTTCTGCTCTCATTTCTCATCTTAGCCTTTTCATTGGAAATGATTTTCTTAAGAGTGAGGATGGTAACTTGAAACGTTGGGGCTGTTTAGTTGTAGAAAACATGTTTTGATTTTGTATCTCCAATTTTGAACGTAGCCTCAAATTTTCCTTTTTGACATAAAATTTGGAAAACATGTTCAAATGCCAAATACAAAAATATTTTCTACTCCTGAAAATCAGAAAACTTGTTTAAAATTGTCTTTTTTTAATATACAGAAAATTTAGAAAACTGAAAATATTTTGATCACAATTCTCTTTACAGAATATCATACAGCAAGAAACAACACAGTGCTTCCAGTCACTGTTCTTATGAGATGCACCTTCTTGCAGGTTTTGAGACTGCATTTGGATTTTTCTGATTCAAGTCAAGAAAAGATGATAGCAGAAACTACTACTACAATGACTGCACAGAAAACTGGGTGGCTGAGGTCCGGGATTTTGGCCGGTGCTGTTGCTCTGACGGGCATTAGTGTAGTGCTGTACTTAAAACGCTCCGAGCTCTAATTTTCTGTTATAATGTTGAAAGAAAATATACAAGCTGCAAAGTTGGTGGTTCTATTTGCACCGATGTCTCGCTGGAGGCTTAACAAGTGAAGATGGCAGTTTCCGGCACATGGTAACATTGGCGAATGGTGAGTACGTACAATAATGTGCGAATATGATAGATAGTTGGGGAAGAGACAGTGTTTTGCCTATGTTACTGATGCTACAATTGCTCATTGTGCGTGTGCATGGGGAGAGAGCCGGAGAAGAAGAAAGCATTACAAGAGCTGGAGTGTATTTTTTTGAGTCCAGCTTAGGTTTAGGGCTTGCAATAATCTGTGGCAGTGTCCTAACTAACGTTCAATGCACAATAGTGGAACTCGAAGCTTATGATGATAAGAAACGACCATGAATGTCTATATTTGTGTTTTGTGTTGATGATTTTCATATATAGCATTTGTGCGTTTGTTCTCTTCTCTTATCTGCCTAAATTGTTCTTTATAATGGTCTCACTCTCGCCTTTTGCCATACTTAAATATAATATAGTGACATTCCTTTAAAATTTTAAATAATTTATGATCGAAATAGTATAATAACAACTTGTTAATATAAATAATTGTTTTAGCATTTTGGATGTTTTCTTTAGCACTACACCATAGTATTGAGAAATCATTGCATTTCAACCCTCCCCCCCCCCCTCCCCTCCATATATGCTTCAATATAGTCAATGGTTGTTCTTAGGATGTTGATCAAATGATAAAAGAAGAATTTGTTGGGGTGTTATTCTTTAGGCCTGTAGATCCCATATTCAAGTTCTGATTAGGAGATAGTTCAGTAAGTAAGGAGTAACTTTTAAAATGAAAAATGCTTGTTGTTCTTATGTTTGTAGTTGTGTTAGGGGTCAAAACTTGTTTGCTAGATCTCTTAATTTATCTCTCTTGTTAGAATCGTGGGGTCAAGCAGCGGGGGCGCGAGTGATAGCGCGTAATCTAAATATATATATATATATTGTCAATGGTTGCATAAAATATATAAACTTGAATGTAGTAATGGAGGGAGGCATATATATTTACACCATAATTATATTTCAAGAATACAACTAAATCACTGAATACCAAATCATCGAAGTATTAACAAATACCTACACATCCAATGAATCCAACAATAAATTGGAAAAAAAAATGTTACCTAACGGTAAGAGTATTTAGAACTTGAAACTTAATAATGCTAGATTTAGTGAAGAAAGGAGAGGGAAAGAAAGAAGAGCAGTTGAAGTTAGTTGCCAGTCAGCATTATGATCCAACGGTCATGATTGATCGGAAATGATCAAATGATGTGGAATGGAAGGTATTTATACCCACACTTGACGCCTCATCCAAACCATAAAACCTACCCTTTTTCATACTCATTTTGTCCCACTTTTCAAACTTCACATGCTCGTTTTGGCATTTCGAAAGAACACATTTTCCTGATCCTGGTTTTCAACTCATACCTCGCCACTGTACGTAATTCTGATTCTTTGCGGCTGTAAGTTGGAAATGTTTATGTATACAGACGCACGCACGCACACAAAAGTAGACGTTTTAATTAATGGAAACTTTTGAATGTTAGAATCACTTTGTGCGTGGTTGGAACTGATCTTTGTTTATTGGTACCGTGCGTAGAACTTCCGCTAAAATCCATTTCAATTGTTGTCTTTTTGTGGTTAATTTTGATCATTAAATCTGTGTACTCTATTCGATTGTGGTCGTGAATGCAGTTCTTATAGCGGTAATTGATGAACTTCTTCCCCAATTCTAGGGTTATTTCTATCTAGTGTTGATTCTGATATTTTCCTTTTGATCCGTTATTTGCTATATATTTGGATGTTGAGGAACTACACGCAAAAGAATTCGAGAAGAAAACAGAACTGCAACTTGAATTGTGTAGACGTTTTGTGTCTAGGAACTGGGACAGACTCCAAAAATGACCCTTCTTGAATTATCATGTGATTGAACTCAGTAAAAGCAAAGCATTCACACCTTTATTTTTCTTTTCCGGTGCTAGGACACCTCCTCATCCATTTTTCAGCCTTTTCCCTAGAGAAACTATTTTCACCTCTAGCCGGGTCAATCTAGAGTGCCACAATAGTGTAGGACAATTCTTTGGTATACCTTGGCAGTTTATCATCCTCTCTAGCCATTTTTTTTTCTATTACTTTCTCTTTTGCCCCTTCATTTCAAGGATTTGCGTTGCAGTCAATTTTTTTGTTTGTTTTTTAACTGCACTTGGTTCTCTTACAAGATTATATTTGAACTAAGTTTTGCAAGAACACCATCTAAAAGGGATACTCAATCATTCTTCAAAGGCAATCCCTCTCTACTCTTCTCTTCCTGTTTGGTGTAATTTACCTTAAATGGCTGACCTTTTCATTTGATATTTCCAGTTCCTTCTTTGCGTCCTAATTGAATTGAGAACGAACCTTCAGGTTGTTTTTTCTGGACATTATTGTATGTTTTGTTCAAATCTGCTGATGTTTATATCTTACATTCCAAATAATTATTTTAATGTAAAAGGACTTATTTAGGACTTTTTTTGGTGATGTTGTTTATTGATATTTGTTGTTTTGCATAAGTGCAAATTTTTTATGTACTTCTTGTTCTTTATACTATGTATTTTGATTGCTTTACCTTTGTAATGTTTCACTTTCTCAAGAAAAA
Source organism: Diospyros kaki (assembly GCA_036245055.1). Lineage (NCBI taxonomy): Eukaryota > Viridiplantae > Streptophyta > Magnoliopsida > Ericales > Ebenaceae > Diospyros > Diospyros kaki. The sequence continues at coordinate 32,667,528 of BSEG01000016.1, read as the reverse complement.
TTAAACAAGAAAATGCATTTTGTTTTCAAAAATAATTCCATAATTTCAATTGTACATTTGCTTAAAATCTAGTAATTTCCAAAGATCAACAAACCTAAATTCCCACTATACCCTTTTGTGAAATGTTTTGTCTTCAGTACAATATTCTTTCCTTCTTTTATCTACTCACTACTAATTTTTGAGGATGTATGTCGATAATGGTGCCAGTGTTATTCTTATAGATTTTTATTTCTCTAAAAAAAAAAAAAAAAATCCATACGCCATGCTGTTCCAGGATTAGTAACAGAAAATGTCGTTTCTCTCACTCTTCCCCCCTTCTTTTTGTCTAACTACTGTCTCTCTCGAGTTAAACTAATTTTGTGTTTCTAGTTGTTGCGTATACCCCTAATAAATTTAATTCCAGTTTTTCTCTTTTTTGAGTTTTTCTTTTCATATTATGCCAGTTTGTTCTAATGACACTTTATTTTCCCAAAAAAGGGAGTGGTTATTTGTAAAGGTTGAAAAGATGAAAAATACTGAAATAGTTCAATTTTGATCAAATGATATCCCAATAGAAGCATAAAAATGCATAAGAGAAGGTATTTTCTGATTAACAAAATTATTAATAGGGTAAATTGACTATATACCCCTTGAACTTTGTCTCTTGGCTTGGACGCCTTCTAAACTTTAAAATTCCCACAATCAGTCCCTAGACTTACCAAAATTAGGCATAACACCCCCACCCCCTCAAAGGGTCAAAGTTCTGGGGAGTTGTGGCTAATTCAGGGGTGTCTTGGGTAATTTCTGAAAGTTTAGGGACTGATGGGGTGAATTTTAAATTTTATGGGGTGTTCGGGCCAAATGACCAAAGCTTAGGAGGCATTTTCTCAATTTACCTCTATTAGTGTAATCCTTAAATAAAAAGGATGCTAGACTAGTGAAGAAAGAACACTTTAATGTCTATTTATAAAAATAAGGGAAGTGTTCAAAGTTGTAAAAGATCCTAAAAATCAAGCTAATTAGGCACACCATGAAACTTTGGCAGCAGATAATTACACTAATGTTTAAGAGAGAAACCAAGGTTCCTGAAAACCAACTATTTTATGTTTCCTTTAAGATGCCAAACACTAAACCTGGGGAACTTCTTTTGAGCCCCATACATATGTTAGTTGTTTTAGTAGTACTAATATACAATGAATTATGAAAATCAAAATCTTATATACTGTCATAAACAATACCCTGATTGAAATCAATATCCTCTCTGAATTACTCAAGTTAATGTGCATGCAACATTTAAAAACTCATTTCTCCGCGGCTGAGAAGGACTTCAATTTAGTGTGAAGGCAATGGTAAGTGTGAAGTTAACATTATGTGAAAATCATTATGAATCTTGAAATTATCATTATGTGAAAAGGCAACATTATGAATCTTGAAAATATCCACTAACGTTGTTCCAGTTGCAGAAGATATGGATTAGGCACTCAAATGCAAAAATGGGTGGCTTGGTAAGTAATTAAATAAATCGTTGACATCAAATATGACTGATAATCATATATTCATATGTTAATACTATATTTGCAAGAGTTATTTTATATTTTCTCTAGGAAAGAGTTTGTTAATATGTTATAATAACATCTTATTTGTAGTTGTATATAGTGTTATTAAAGGCCCAAAACACATTAAGGCGCACAAGGGTTTGAGGCGCAAGGGGAGGTGCATGTTTGGTGGAACTCCGCACATGCTAATTGGAAAAAAAGAAAAGAAAACTATATGTTCTAATTGAAGAATAAGATATAAAATATGTTCTAACTTATAATAGTATATTAACAAGCTTGTTATCGAGAAAATTATAAAATTCAACATATACTAACTAAAAAGTTATTAAAACACAAATTTCAGCTATTGTTTTGATTTTTTTTTCTTTTGATTTATTGTTTATTTAGTACTTGGTTTTAATTGGAATTGGAATATGAAAAGTTTCCTTCTCCTACTAGGATTTTATTAAAAATTACGTACAATAATAAACAAAATACCAATTCTAATAACTAAATACCAATTCCAATTAGTATTTAGTTATAATTGGAATTGAAATCTGAAAAGTTTTCTTTTTCTATTAAGATTTTATTAAAAATTACAACAATAAACACTTAAACCATTAAAATAATTAAAAAAAAGTCAGGAGCGCCTGGGTGTGCCTTGCAAGTCTGTGCCTGCCTAGGAGCATTCCAAGTGTCAAAGGTGTGACTAGGTATGAGCCTTTAATAACACTGATTGTATATAAAGAAACAAGTGTTTAGTGTGAAATGGAAGTCATTAAAAATAATTTAATTTCAATTCTTTCATGAATCAGTCCCATATTGGTAGTGGATTGGGGAGCTTTGAACATATTATTTGATCTTATTTCTAGAAAGTTTAACTTCAGGAACAATTTTTGGGTGAGGGCCCATGGTCTTACTAGTTCCTTGAAGTTATAGTAATAATAGACCAGTGTGAAGTAGATTGCATATTGTTTATGCCTGAAGAATTTTAGTATGAGATTATACGTCATAAGGTTAAAGTGATTTTTTTTAAAAATAAAATATAGAAGTCACGATTAAGATGGTTTAAACATGTGAGAATAAGATTAATTGACATGATTGTGAGACAAGTGGATAAAATAGAGGAAGTTTGTGGCAAAAGAGGAAAAGGAAGACTAAAGAAGACTTTCGTGAGCCCTAAAATAATGTATAAGATACAATGTAAAAAGCATTTTGACATTTATTTTTCTTTTCCTGTGCTACATACCTCCTCTTCTATCATCCAACCTCTTCTCTGGAGTTTGTTATTTTAGTCAAGTCAATTCAGGGTGCCACTATATTGTAGGAAAACTCTTGCCATTTTCTTTTATCTAGTACTTTCCTTTTTTCCCCTTTATTTCAATGATTTGGGTGAAGTTTTACAAGATCTTGTATGGTTGACCTTTCTGCATGATTTCAGCTTCTTGGTTTGCGTACTAATAAATTGAGAAAAAACCTTCTGGTTTCCTTGCTAGATATTGTATATTTTATTTGAATTGCTAATTTTTATCTAGAACTATATTTCTTAACTCTCAAAGAATTATTTTAATGTAAAAGGAATTATTTAGGGTCTTCTTTAGTGATGTTGATATGCCAATATGAAGGTAACTTGTTAGCTCATTGGACAAGTAATGTAGCCGAACTGTTCCCAATAAACTATTGACAAGGGATTGGGTCATGACAATGAACCCCACATCAAATGCGAGTAAGGGTGAGTTGTTGGCTTATAAGTAGGGGGCTACCCCCTTCCCCCTTGAGGGTCTCTTTTTAAAACAAAACCATGTGGCTAATGCATAAGCATTGCATGATGACCAATGCCAAGCCAAAGCAAACAATACCTCGTGCAAGATGCAACCAATTTTTGACTGCCTCAATTCTATTACATTTTGACTAATTTCAAAATTGATTCCATTTGTAAGATTCTTCAATGCATAAGTTGAACAAGAACATGGAAAAGAATTTGAAACAAAAGAAAACAAAACAAACCAACTTCTATAACAGCAAAGTGTCAATTTAACTAATTAATTTCTATTTGAACACTAACTATAAAATGTATCAGGACCCAAGATAATGAACCAATACACCCTACCCCCTCCACACCACAAACTTAACACACTAATGTATCATATGCCTATTCCCATATGACACAACCTGAAACGTATCGCATTCTTGGTAACTATGGGCTGAAGGTCTATAATTAATGTGGCCAACCCTATCTAGTGAGATTAAGACTTGTAATTGTTGTTACAAAGCATAAGCCTTTTTGGAAGCACTACATCTAAAGGATGGGAATACCAGATTCGCCTTTCTTTTTTCGAACTGAATGTTGATGCTTCACTATGAGATTTGGTGTGGTTTATTCTTAGGTTAAAACGTTAGGTGCTTGATCATTTTTGCAGAGGTTTGCGCTTTCTTAGGGGCTATAAAGTGGGTATCTCTAATTTTTACAGTGAGCACCCAAAATCCCAAGACACGCACACCACAAACACACGGCACGGATAGATGAAATTATTGTAGGTGTTGTAAACCTATAAAGCACACATAATCACTTCTGGTTGTCTTGGTAATGAACTGATCATCTTATTGTACAATGTCAATGAGGAAAGCATAACATATATATATATATTTTGTGAATCTAGAATCTGCATTCTAGGAGACAAGTAAAATTGCAAATCACCTCATGGAAGGCAGCCCTTCTATAAAATCAACTAAGTTGGAAAGGTCTTTTAAGACCCATAAAAGATAAATAAACTTAAATTTTAAAGTTAAACGTATCTTTGCGTTTGCTGCTTGTGTTGAACATTGTCCAATTTTAGTTTGCAGGTATTTATTGGTAGATATGGAACTTGAGGATGTAGAATCAGATCTCAAGGCTTTGAGAAGATTATACTGGCTTTTACAAAGTAGTGGAAATGGTTTGCAAAGGGCAAACGCTGAATGTGTAAGGTTTTTGTAAAGCATGTGGCTTTTTATCTCCTTTTCACCGTTGAAAATTTGTAAACATGCATGACAATTGCACTGGCAACAGTTGAATTTTCATTTAATCGATCTCATGAAATGAATTTTCACAAAATATGCATCATATAATGAGATCTTGCAAAACACTGGTTGGAATTACTTTATTTGACTTTGCCAACCAACTTTCATGTTTGAGCTTGTTGTCATCCCTGAACAACAATCCGCTAGCGACAATCAGGTCTTTCAAAAGAAAAACCTTTAGGCAGCTAGAAGTGGATTGCTTTTGACTTTCTGACGACGTCTCCTTATTAGTAGACAAATTGAATAGACAAATGAACAGATAGAGATTAAAGCTCTTATATTTATTGAGCAAACCTATTCAAAGAAGCAGATGGGCAATTAATACAAGGAAGCAAATTGTTTGTTACTGCAGGGAAAAGTTTTCAAACTACACCCCTGCTCTTCTCTCTACACTCCGCTCAAATATGAGAACTCAACAACTTTTATTCATATATTAAACCGCAGGGAAATAGGCCCTATATATAGGCAATGAAAATAAAATACAAGGCATTCTACTTTATGACATTTAACAGAGAAATAAAGTTCCAAAAATTACTCCACGTTCAGAACCCAAGGGTCCTTATTTATTCCATCAGTTTAGAAGCTCAATAGCCTCCCGTGTACTCCACCAAATTTGACGGTTTTGCTTTGACCACTTCCAACATGCCCCCTCAAATCAAAACGTCCTCATGCCGAGCATGTCTCTTAGTCTGTTGAAAGATTCAATTGACAATGGCTTCGTAAAAATATCAGCTGCTTGCTCCATGGTATGGCGGTACTTTAGCTCCACGGTCTTTTGCTTTACATTGTCCCTGAGAAAGTGAAACTGAGTATCGATGTGTTTGCTCCTTCCATGTTGCACAAGATTCTTCGCGAGCTTTATAGCTGACTTGTTATCCACGTATATCACTGTAGACTCCTTTTGTGGATGATTCAATTCCTTCAAAACATTTCTCAGCCATATCGCTTCACAAACAGTGAATGAGACTGTTATATACTTTGACTCGCATGAAGATAAAACAACAATTCCTTGTTTCTTGGATGTCCAAGAATATGCTATAGACCCAAGGTAGAAGACATAGCCAGTAGTGCTTTTCCTCTCATCTAGGTCACCTCCCCAATCACTATCCAAATAACCGACTAACTATGCATCTTCACCATAAGTATAAAAAGACCAAGTTTGAGTGTGCCTTTAATATACCTCAGGATCCTTTTTGCAGCTGACCAATGAGATTTCTTAGGTGTCTCCATGTATCGACTCACAAGCCCAACTCCATAGACAATATCTGGCCTTGTGATTGTCAAGTACCTCAGGCTACCAACTAAGCTCTTGTAAAGAGTTGATTCGACGACTTCTTCGTCTCCTTTCTTTGACAACTTCGTGCCTGTTGACACTGGGGTGTTTACAGGATTACAGCCTTCCATTTTGAATTTCACTAAGATCTCCTTTATATACTTCTTTTGAGATATAAAAATCCATCTTCTTGTTGCTTTACTTCAATACCTAGGAAGTAGGACATCAAACCATTATTTGTCATCTCAAACTCCTTGGCCATGGATTCCTTGAACTCAATGATCATCTCAGCACTATCTCATGTGCAGAGTAAATCATCAACATAAAGGAAAATGATTAGAGATTCGCCTTGATAGTTCTTTTTCATGTAAACAGCATGCTCATATGGACATCTGGCGAAGCCACTTTGACGAAGAAACTATGAACACGTGCATTCCAAGCCCTTGGTGTCTTTTTTAAGCCGTACAAAGCTTTCTTTAGACGATACACTTTGCTCTCCTCTCCTTCTACCAAGAAACCTTCTGGTTGTTGTACGTACACTTCCTCCTCCAGAATGCCATTGAGGAAACCTGACTTGACATCAAGTTGGTATATCTTCCAGCTGTGTTGAGTAGCAAGTTAAATCAACAATCTTACTGTGTCAAGTCGCGCAACTAGTGCAAAAACTTCATCATAGTTGATGCCATACTTTTGTTTGTAGCCTTTAGCTACTAGTCTGGCCTTGTAATGATTAACTTCACCATCTGCCATGCGCTTGATCTTGTACACCCACTTGATACCAATTGCCTTTTGGTTTTGTGGGGGTGTTGTTAACTCCCAGGTATCATTCTTCTCTATGGCATGGATCTCCTCTTCCATTGCCGACCTCCAACAATCTACTTCCATGGCCTCTTGGAAGGTGAGAGGCTCATGATCCGCATATAGGAAGAAGAGATTGGTTTCTCCATCTTCTGTTTGTGAGTAGATCTCTCTAAGGCTTTTCATTCTGATGGGTGTGGAGGATGTATTGCTGCTACCTCCCGTAGAAGGCGGGGATCCTCTCTGGACTGTAGAAGGTATAGCAAGTTGAGGAGATGGTAGTGCACCTGGTGGTTCAACATTTGGTGAGAGTTCTTATGGTTCCTCCATATCGAGTTGTACTTTAGGTGTCTCTTCAATGCTCAAGCTCCACACTTCTTCTTCATTGAACATAACATCTCTGCTAACCACTGCTTTCTTTGTTAGAGGGTTGTAGAGCTTATATGCCTTCGACTCCTCGCTGTATCCTATAAAAATACATTTCTCACCACAATCATTAAGCTTTTTCCTTTTGACCTCGGGAACTTGGGCATATGCGAGACACCCAAAAATCCATAGGTGTGCCACACTAGGCTTGTAGCCGCTCCATGATTCTTGAGGTGTCATATTCTTGACACTTTTCATTGGGCATCTGTTGAGCAAGTATGTAGAGCACGCTACAGCTTCTGCCCAAAACTGCTTTGGATTTCCTTTCTCCTTCAACATGGTTCTTGTCATATTCAAAATAGTGCGATTCTTTCTTTCTCCAATCCCGTTCTGGTGTGGTGTATAAGCAGTCGTGAACTGATGCCTTTTTCCCTGCTCCTTGCAATACTCCTGAAATGATTTTGAGGTGTACTCATCACCTCGATCAAATCGGAGAGTTACAATTTTGTGGCCACTCTCCATTTCAACAAGTGCTTTAAAATTCTTAAATATAATTAAAGCAGCATATTTTTCTTTAAGAAAGTAAACCCAAATCTTTCTACTAAAATCATCGATAAAGGTAATAAAATATCTACTACCTCCAAGTGAAATGGGCTCCAACAGACCACAAATGTCTATGTGAACAAGTTGTAGCGATGCAATTGCTCTCCAAGATTTGCCACTAACAAAAGGAAGTCTTGGTTGCTTGCCAAGTATATATCCTTCACAAATGTGGTTTGGTGGCTTGGTCATTAGTAAACCATTTACCATGCGAGTTGCAGATAGTCGCTTTAACCCATTGAAATGTAGATGACCGAAACGAAAATGCCACTTCCAAGTATCATTTTGCACGAGTCCTTGGAGGCACTTCTCGAACTGCGTGTTAAGGTGCAAGGGGAACATGCGATTGCTGGTCATTCGAACATAAGCCACAAGCCTTCTAGAAGAATCTCTCAAAATAAGAGAGTTGCTCTCCATATGTATTGTGTACCCTTTTTCAGGCAGTTGCCCAATGCTGAGGATGATACTTTTCATGTTAGGCACATAATAAACATCAAAAATATATTCTTTCTTACCATCCTTCTAATAGATCTTGATCTTTCCTTTGCCTTCAACAGGGAGTTTAGTAGAATCTCCCAAGCTCACATTTCCATGCACTCCTTCTGTGAGTTCCATGAACAAATCTTTCTTCCTACACATGTGATTACTCACACCCGAGTCAAGATACTAAGCTTCATGCTGTGCTCCAGACTCATCATGAGTGAGAAGGATAGTATCATTATCATCATCATTTGTTGTTTCTGTAACATTGGCTTGTTGGTCGACTTTGTGCCAACAATCTGAAGCATAGTGCTCGAATTTTCTACAGTTGTAGCACTGGATGTTTTTGGTGTTACCTCTTGCAGGAGTAAATTTTCCACGTCCTCGTCCTCATCCACATCCATTAGAACTTTGACGTTCCTCTTGACATTGCCAATTTCGTTGGTGTGTCCATCGCCCCCTTCCTCTACCACGATCGGGTTAGAACTGGGGTTACATTGATCATTTAGAGTCAATTTTGACTCTAGCGTTTGTTCCAAAATAGTGGAGTTAGCATTCTTCTGCATTTGTTTCTCATGTACTTGAAGAGAACCCATCAATTCCTCGATCATTAGTGTCTTCAAGTCCTTAGACTCTTCGATTGTGTAACATCCCACATCGAGCGATAGGAAGGACCTGAACAACTTACCCTAATGGGCCTACACGAACTTCCCAGGGGGTCACCCATCCTTGAGCTGCCCCAACTCAAGTAAGCTTAACCCCGGAGTTCTTTGCCTACATTCAGCCTCCAGCTAGTGTTGTTTCCTTTTTTACACTATCATCGATATATAATAACCTCTCTAGGCTCTCGGGGTATTACATTCTCCCCCCCTTGAGCACATGACGTCCTCGTCATGTGATCTTATAACTGGTCCCAGACCTTCTCCCCTTTAGAGGTTGCCATCCTAGAAGCCGGCCAGCAGTCGCTTCTTGTACAGGCCTCGCGCCCTGGCGCCACTCCCCGCCCTCATCGGATCGCCTTCTCCAAGGGTCGGTTCTGATACCACCTGTAACATCCCACATCGAACGATAGGAAGGACCGGAACAACTTACCCTAATGGGCCTACACAAACTTCCCAGGGGTTCACCCATCCTTGAGCTGCCCTAACTCAAGCATGCTTAACCCCGGACTTCTTTGCCTACATTCAGCCCAAAAGGTATCCAGCTGGTGTTGTTTCCTTTTTTACACTATCCTCGATATATACTAACCTCTCTGGGCTCTCGGGGTATTACAGATTGCTACGACCACGTGCTCGAATTTAGGTGAGAGTGATCGAAGTACCTTTTCAATAACATGGATGTCATTGATCTTCTCACCATTTCTTTTCAAGCCATTCATAATCACTAGCAGCCGTGAGAAATAATTGAACACCTCTTCACCTTCTTTCATATGAAGGGCCTCAAACTTGCCTTGTAAATGTTGGAGGCGGATCTGTTTCACTCGATCGACTCCTTGGAAGATGGTAGCGAGGATGTCCATGCTTGCTTGCTGTTTTGTGCTTCGGCAACCTTCTCGAAGGTAGACTCGTCCAACCCTTGATAAAGTAAGAACAAAGCCTTTTTATCCTTCTTTCTTTGCTCCTTAAGAGTCTTCTTCTCATCGACAGTGTATGCAGCTTTTTCTTGCAGAGTGGGTTCTGTATACCCATCAGTAATAAGCTCCCATAAATCTTGAGACCCAAACAAAGCTTTTATTTGGATAGACCAGCCCTCAGTTATCTTTTAATAGCGTGTTGGCCATTTCTGAGAGAAAAGATGGAATAGGACATAGATGGGACAGCCAGGCTCTGATACCACAGTGCAGGGACAAGTTTTCAAACTACACCCCTGCTCTTCTCTCTACACTCCGCTCAAATATGAGAACTCAACAACTTTTATTCATATATTAAACCGCAGGGAAATAGGCCCTATATATAGGCAATGAAAATAAAATACAAGGCATTCTACTTTATGACATTTAATAGAGAAATAAAGTTCCAAAAATTACTCCATTATCAGAACCCAAGGGTCCTTATTTATTCCATCAGTTTAGAAGCTCAATAGCCTCATATGTACTCCACCAGATTTGACGGTTTTGCTTTGACCACTTCCAACAGTTACTGGTGTGGAAATTCACCAATATTAAATAATGGTTGACTTGGATTAAGGGTCAAGCATTTGGGGGTTGAAAGCGACTGTTTGCTTGTCGGAAATGTGGAATACAATTAGAAAGATCACTTAGGAGAGCGTCCGGAAAGGCTCTCCATGCAAAGAGAAATTTTATGAAATTGAGTAGCTGCGTTTTCAAGATGTTTGAGCTGAGATAGTAGGGATTGACTTGAGGCTTTCCTTAGTAGGCATGACCTGGATGTTGCATTATCTTGCACGTTGAACTTTTTTGCATTATCTGGCTTGTCAATATCCTTGGTCGATTATTATGATCTTGAAATTTTTGGGGGCTGATTCAGCCATTGAATTTATTCTCTCTCTCTCTCCCCCCCCCCCCCCCGCCCCCCGGCGGGGCCCCCCCGGGTTTCAATGAAGCATTGAACGCCTGACTTATTGTTGACAAGCTGCTGATACCAAGCTAAAGCATGACCACTTTCTTCGTATTCTGGTGCTTGTACCATAAACTGGGATATCTTATACTCCATAGCTTTTTTTTCTTTTTCTTTTCTTTTTGAAGTGAAATAGAAAAGGAGAAAATTGAGTCACTAGGAGAGTGGACGAGTTATCTTCACATGTGGGGAAAATAAACCAAAACTCTGGACCTGAAAAGAGAAATTATCAGAAAATTGGGTCTTCAAGAATCATATCTTCATTGCACTCTTTATTTGAAAATGAAATTACTTCGAGGAGATTGTTCTTACGATGAAATGCCTATAGGCTTGAAGCCACCCCTTTTTCTCATTTAAATAGTAATAATAAGTTACTACAATATATTTATGCAATTGCAGAGGAATAGTAGACCTCCAATAGAAGGTCTCCTTATCTCTTTCCCTCTCCCTCGCTTTTTCACACACACAGACAAGAGTATCTCCAAGTAAATATGTTATGCTTAAATTGTGTGGCTATGTTTATAGGACTCTCTGTTTTTAATTTCCAGCTGGATGAGAAGGCTCGAATCTTCTTAAAAGGTTTACTAGATAGTGCTACTGAAAGGGTTTTTGGAGCTCATTCAAAGGTATATTACATTCTTAATATGTTATGCTTAAGTTGTTCTCTCAACGTTTAGATAAATGGACTCTCTCTCTCTCTCTGAATGTCATTGTACAACTATTTTCAGAATGCATGTGGTAAGTTCTTTAGAACATGATGCTGTTGAAATTCTAGGGTTTAAGTTGAACTTGGATGAATGAAAACCAATGATTGCAACCTTCTGATATTTGGTTTTTAATTGATATTTATATATATTGGTGTGCTCGTGTCGCAGCTCAAAGCAATTCAATTACGGTTATGTGATGCACTGCCTGCTGGTCAACTGGGAAAACTAAAAGGCGTGCCAATTCAAGGGCCTGTGTCACCAGATGCGTCAGAAACATCTCTTGGAATAGGCCAAATCTCAGCTAAAGCCCCGATTCGCAACCAAATCACTCTGCATGAAGAGAATAAGATGCAAATTATGCCGCCAACTCAGGAAATTTCTTCAGCGAAGTCGAAGTTAGACTCTTTTGCCACTGGACCTGAGAAGACAAAAAGACATTGCAGGATTTTCCAGAATGGCAGTTTAGAGTGCCAGAAATCTAATGAAGAAGGAAAAGGTTCTGACTGGATCACAAGTTATCAGTATCAACAACCAAATCAATATGGTTGGTTTTATGGGGGTAAAAGGCTAGGGTTGGACAAACAAGACACGTCTGTTAGTGGCACTGGAAGTCAACAGAATAAGGGAGTTGAGAAAATTCGGCGCAACCCGAGTGGCCTTGGGCCTTGGATTGCTATGTCAAGTTGTGTACCTGACTTGGGAGGAGAAATTGAGCAGAAACCTGACTATGGAGATTATATTTCAAAAGAAGTTGCTGATGCCATTAGACAAATTGAATTGCGCATTTTAAATGTGCATATGGCCAGAAAGCATGTGTGTACATTTGACGAGTTGAATTTTGCTAGTAAGCAGGTGAGCCAAAGGGTTTGGGAGAGTAAGAACTCACGTCAAGTGCCTCAAGTACTGAGTCAGGATGTCAAGCCTGGGTCACTGGGAAATGATGTGATGAGCCAGATGGTGAACCACATTATGATGAATCATACTGAGACTGAATTTCCAAGTCAGATTGCAAGTCGTGCTTCTGAAGTACTGCCCCCAAAAAATGGAGTGTTGAGTCAGTTAGTGAGTGAAGATATTGTAAGAAGTTCGAGTCCATTGCTGCTAAACAAATTTTCAGGTCACGAGGGGAATAACGTGGTATCAAATGGAGATGGCAAATCAATCCGGAGGACAAGTCAGGTCATTGGTCAGAATGTCAAGGCCATTGTTGAGAAGTTTGATAGTCGACTACTAAGTCTAAATGATAATACATCAGGTTGTGCTCATAAATCTGTTCAGGGATTGAGGCTGCCAGCAGTTCCAGCCACAATTGTCAGTACGATCCCTGCTTTTCAATCTAATATCCCAAGCAAGATTGACAAGGAGATAATGCCCCAGAATGAGCGATTTAGGATGGTTGAAACATCTCAATCATCATCGAAGCTCACTGTGTCTTTAGAATCCAAAGATGTATCTAATCAAACAATTCAAGTGGAAGGTGGAGGTCAAAGAAAGAAAGGAACTTGGACCATGTCTACAACTCACGGGAAAAAGGATCTGCCACATCAGAATTCCATTCAGTCTAAGGTGCCTGCAATCTCGTATGGAAACCAACTGGACCAAGAGAAAAGTGGGCTTTGTAAAAGTAACAAGTTGGGGACCCAACGGAAAAAGGTCTTTCCATATCAGCAAGAGCCAGAAGACACAAGTTCATCCTCACATAATTCCTCCAGCTTAATGAATCAGCAATCTAGCACTGGTGGTAGTGAAGATGAAGCATTCTTGCCACCAAGCCAGACAAGGGGTTGCCATTATATAGATCCCAGTAGAAGTACTAACAGGGATAGTGATCAATCCCGATCAGCTCAGACAGAGGACTCTAACTTGGGCCTAACAAGCACCAGTGAGAGCGAGGGCTATGCATCGTCAAGTGGGAGTTGGTCCCATCATACAGGTTCTACGAGGAGTCATTCTCATAGCATAAATCCTGTAAGTTCTATTGATTACGATGGGTATCCACCATCAGTTCAGGTCACATCAACTAATACGGGTTCTACCAGGAATTCCAGATCAGGGAATAGACTAAAGCCAAAGGAACGCATAGGGCGGTTAAGAAAACTGAAAAACAAGCTAGCCCTTATCTTCCACCACCATCACCACCATCACCATGATAATGGTCATAATGAACAGAAGATCAAGGTCAGGCATGGCATGCCCTTGTGGAAGTCTTCCAGGAAGGTTTTTCAAGGCACAGGTAGAGGAGAAGCTTATGGAGAAAGAGCAGCTCAGAAACTTACAAAGCTACAAGGAAAGAACCAGCGTGGGCATTTGATGAAGTCCCTTGTAGAGAGGCTGCTGAGACACGTACGTAATTCTAGGAAAACGAAACTACCCAAATGCATCAGACACGGGAGAGACGGCCATAAGGTGATCAAGAAGTTGCACTGGTGGCAAATGTTTCGTAGGAAAAGGGCAATGAAGCTGCCCAGAAAATCTCGTGTCAAGCTGGGACTTGGGAGTAAGAAATCCCAGTTACAAGCATTACCAAAGATGGGATAACTTACTAAGTTTAGGACTCTGAGGAATCACGCCAATGACTATTTTTGCTGCAGCCATTGCTTGGGTCTAATGGTTTGGCTCAACATATGAATTGGAGGTGGTGTTGATTCCGTTATACAAGGTGTGGATGCCACCCCAACCCAATGTGTTTCATGGAAAATTGAAAATAATGGCAAAATCTTGTCCTTGGAGAAGAATTTCTTGTAGTGCACAGCAGTTGCGTGCGTATGGTTCTACGTCACATTTCATGGTTGTTTTTTGTAGAATCTCCAGTTCTTGTCAATCTTCTATTAAATGTTCATTTCGAAGATTTTGCAGCTGGTTGGAAGATGGACTTGTGCATTTTGAGGACTTACATAAATGATAATGCCTAAGAACTTGTGTTCTGCAAACGTGGTAATCTGCATGTGTTGACTTTTACCTTCCGCAAGAGTTGTAGGTTTTGTAGTTCATTATATGCTTTTCTCTGAAGGGTTCTTAATTCTTGCAGTTGCAGATGGTACTAGATTTGATGATTCCTTTCCAAGTTGAATGGGTTTTCTTTTCTTGGGAAAGACAAGGTAGATGTGCAAACAAACAATCTCTCTCAGGAGACACATCATACATGGATGGAAATATAATATTATAGTGTTTTAACTTTTAAATTTGGAATTGGTCTCCAGCTCTGTTTATCCTTGGTAGTTCTTATTTTGTGTACATACCACATACCCTACCCCATGCACAGGGCCTATCTTATTTTTTCTGTAAATGAAAATATATTACTAAGAAAAAACCACACGAGAGTTTACAAAATAACATACGGTGCATACCCTGCAAAGATGTACAAAAGCAAACCAACCTTCAACCTAGAAGGGGAACCGAATTCGTTGCCTACTCAAAGCATGCAATGCGTAGAGAAAATAAATTAGAAGTGAAAGTACAATGTGGCAGAACAACAAGAAGAATCCCTGATGTAGTGGAAGCTATATGACAGAAAACTTACAATGAACAGTAATAACAATCTCCTATAAACCTGTTAATTCGTGCATGAATACCAAGAAAATAGGCACCAAAATTCGTTGATTCTTAAAGAACGTCGAGAATTGGATAAAATAGAGAAAGTTACCTATGGTAGATCTTATTCATCCAAAAAAAAACCCCTTAAACCCCAAAACATACAATATATATAGGGAATCCAAATCCAACCCTAATTAGGGCAAAAAACGGATTAAAAAGGTCAAACCCAAAATTTTCCAAAAAAGGAATAATTTACCTTAATGTCATAGAATCAAAATACTATTTCAGACAAAAAGAGTGTCACAAACGGTGCCTTAATTCGAGTTTCCTAGCAAAAATGTGAATTTCGAGGCCTAAACGATGGAATCTAGTCGAAAAGCGACGAATGTCACATCAAAGCAGTGGATTTTGATCGTTGGCCCATTTCCCATCAAAATGGACCCAAGAAAAGCCCAAATCTGCAAGTTGGAAGGTCACCATAATTACCAAAATGCCATTATGCCAAATTCCTCCTATCCTATTGCTCCATGAAATCCAATTCTTTCTCCATTGTTTGTTGCCCCGCATTAATCCCATAAAGATGAAAGGAACGAGAGAACATGAGAAGGCCCTTGAAGAACCACCGAACAAGGGGGCAAGGGAGGAGGGCAATGACGACTGGCCCACCTGAGGCCTCTAGAGGGCCCTAAGGTTGAGCAACGGGTGCGTCCAACCACCGAAATCAATCTCCTTTCCTTCCATAAAGACATATGATATGGGGGAAGCCTATTCCTGATGATGACAACAACATCAGGACATTGCCAGAAGATGAAGCGAGAAAATTAGTAGCATCTGAAAAAATATCCAGATAAAGTGAGAATAAAAAAGAGAAGGAGCTACATTATACACGAAAGCAGAAGATGCTAGTAATGAGTAAAAACCAAACCTTGTAATGATCGAGGGAAGGACATCAAGGATAAACGAGTTCAAACAGAGGTGTTGAGGGAAAATATCATGTTTTGTCATCCAAACACCAAACTGGGTAAAATATTCTTTTGGAAAATGTTTTACTTTAAAATAAACATAGCCTTTATGTGAATGTGAAGAAGTTATTTGAAATCTATGACAAATAATATGGTTGTTCCTCTTGTTGGAAATAAAGTAAACATGAACTTTGTTTACTAATATAATATTAATTGTA
The DNA here is from genome assembly GCA_036245055.1 of Diospyros kaki. Taxonomy (NCBI): domain Eukaryota; kingdom Viridiplantae; phylum Streptophyta; class Magnoliopsida; order Ericales; family Ebenaceae; genus Diospyros; species Diospyros kaki. Next base: position 32,651,440 of record BSEG01000016.1, on the reverse strand, counting down.
ATTAGCTCATATTGATTATAAATCTTAATTCATTTTTATAATTTTAGATATTCTATTATACTAATATTATTGTTGAGAAATTTGTATTTTGATTTATGGAGAAAATAATTTAAAAAATATATATTTTTAGTAAATTCGATTTATTGAGGATTTCCAAAATATTTTATAATTCATTTTAAATCGGAGAACTTCATACTCATATACTTATATATTTCAAAATAGCCAAGTATGGTTTTGTATTAGTCGAGCATGATTGTGAGAAAAATTCTTTGAAAATTGCTAAGTATGAAAAAGTTTTTTTGATATAATCAATCGAGTATATGCTCATATTAGTCGAGTTTCTTTAAAACTTTTGAAAGTAAAGTAATCGAGTAATCTTTTGTGATACTCAAGTAAAACCTTTGAAAATATTTTAAATCTAAAATAGTTTTTTAAATCAATCGAGTATTGCTCAATATGCTTTTCAAACAATCTAGTATTAAAGAGATTCAATCAACTATCATAAGTTCCTACTCGAGTATGCTTTGCATAACCTTTGTTTCTTAAAGTTAAAATCGAGTATGGTGCATCTGTAATCAAGTATTGATTTTTCACCACTCGAGTAAACTTTTTGAAAAAATCGAGTATCTCTATAGCATTGAAATCTAAGCATATTTTTTAATCAAGTAATACTTTGTGTATTCTTTAAATTAGTTAATTATGTGTTTTAGCAAAACCTCTCTTCCTGAAGCTCCTATTGGCCAAGACGAAATATAGATATGAGAAGCCGGAAGGAAGGAGAAATATAGGAGAAGAAGGCAACGATAAATACGTAAAAGAGGGTGAACGAGAAGAGAGAAATAAAGGTCATCGTTGTAGATGGAGCACAGAAGGGGAAATGTAACAGGAATGCAGGTTTGCACCTGCAAATTGGTCGAAATGACTTGATTGCCCCTCTCCTCTAACGACGGTCAAAGGAAGACCAATGGTAGTAATAACATTTGCTGGTCATTTTAATTTATTATAATTTTCTTTAAAATTCAAATCTCATTCCTCAATTGGGCTCAGCCCATGTCGTGGCTCATTCCATGGCCCAACACACTGACCCAATAAATTTCAATTGCATCTAGGCTCATTCATAATATAAGTCCAGGAACTCATTCTCACTCTTAAAATTTATGCTATTGAAATTTTGTTATGTCCAAGATTCAAATAGAAATACAACTTGAAATATCAGATACCCTAAACCCATTAACGGATCGTTACATCATTAGTTGTGGAGCAAGTTGAGAGTTTTTCATATTCACTTGGGAGAATTGAACAAAAGATTATGTACTTTGCTTTATGATTCATTTGATATTTTTTAATATCTTCTTCAGTGCATTCTTTTTCTTTGGTTGAAATTGTGATAAAACCATCCCTAACTATCTTCTATAGTTGATAATCTATAGAGAACAAAAAGGATTCCATCCTCATTTTTCAATAAGTGAAGTTTGTGCCATCAAAGAATGGTAGCCTAGAAGGCAATGGTCCTTCGGTTATAGCTTGGTTAAAGAACAACGCCATTTTGGATTTCTTCTAGGTTAAAATTATAGATTAAAGATTCAACTATTTTAGAAGCCCGCTTTGATACCAATTGTTGATCTCTTAGGCTATGATCACTTAAGAGGGGGTAAATTGAGTAATTAAAATTTTTTCGTTTTAATAATGAAAATCCTTGATAGATAAATTTATGAAAACTAGACTTATATAAATATGTATAAGTAAGATTGTTTGATATTGTTATTATTGCAAGCCACAAGCCACAAGCCACAAGATACAACACTATAAGAAAATGAATGGCACTAGAATGTTGAGCCAACTTATATTATTATATTTATTTTAAGATTTTGATAATTAACAAAAAGATCAATTTTGATTTATGTACAAATCATTAACCCCCGAATTTTATTTTCTCATATTTTTTTATGGCTCTAATTCAAATAAAGCATGTTTTATTTATACAAATCATTTTACAAATATATTAATAGGGAAATATTATTTTCAACATTTTTAGTTCATTAGTCAGCTATTCATATAGCTTTAGTTGACTAAGCAAAGGGCATATTTGCATAAATGTTTTCTTCCATGCAACATTAGTCAATTGGGCCGAGTAGTGATTTTTCATTAATCGACTAAACCTCAAATTAGTCGACTATTGAATTTCATTAGTCGACTAAAGATTCAACAATTGTCGACTAAAGGTTCTGATTAGTCGACTATCTGAGTCTAACAGACAGAAAAGTTTAGAAGGAAAATAGGTCGCCCTAAGGAGTTTAAAAACTTCTTAAGCTCGGTTTGTGGCCTCTCTTAATCACATTCAAGCACTCCAAGAGCTATCAACAAGTTCTAAAAGTCCTTATCTTTCATTCAAGATTCAAGAAGCTTGCGCGCTCGATTGCTTAATCAACATCAAGCCCAAGGCAATTGAAGCACTGAAAAGAGATCGATTTTTTACTCCATCAACTGAGAGTATAATTAGTTTATTCTCTTATTGTCTTGTAATATTTTTCTGTGATTTATTTGTGTCCCTGTGAGGACGATCCTTGTAACTATTAAACTGTTGTGTGGTTTGGTTTGGTTTCCTAGATTCGTTGAAAATTTAGGTGTTTGTGTGTAGTTCCCAAGATAAACTAAGGGAAAACCTTGGCGTTGATTGGATTAGTGGAACTCCAAGAGTGGTTGAGATCTTGGGAGAGTGGAGTAGGTGTTTGAGATACACCAAACCACTATATATCGCGTTGTCTATTATTGTTTTTATATCTGCATCATTATTTGTCGTAAAATAGATATAATTCGATATAAGGTGAATAATTACCTAAATATTGGAATAATCGAAAAATTTTTATATAATCACTCAATTCACCCATCTCCTCTTGAGTGACCATTACCTAAGAGACCAATACAATGGACAACACATAATATATAATGGTTGATGTATGCCAAACACCTTATTCACTCTCCCAAGACCTAACCACTCATGGAGTTGCATTAAATCCAACACCAAGGTTTTCTCTTAGCTCACATTGGAAACTATTACACACCTAGATTTTAAATGATTCTAAGCAACCAAAATAGTTCACAACAATAATTTAAATGGATATAAGTATTTGTCCACTCTTGGGGGATACAAATGAAACAAATAATATACACAAATGTACAAGGAAATGATAAATTTTTTTGCATTAACCTCAGTTGATGGAAATATTTGGATTTGGCTTGAGTAACTCTTCTCCACTTTGCCTTGAGGCTCTTGGATGGATGGACAATAAAGCTTGAGAGCCTTGGATTTGATTGGAAATTTAATTGGGAGAGCTTGAGAGCTTGTGTGAGCTTTAGATATTCAGAAATGCAAAAAACTTCTCACTATTTCGAGCCCCAAATATTTATAGATGCTGCTAGACAAACTGTATAATGGTTAAATTTATAGATGTTGTTGGACTCGAAAAGTCAACTTTCCTAAAAAGGAGTTGACTTCCAAGGTTGAAAGTTGACTTCTCAACAAAAAAAAAAAAAAAAACTCTCGGATGGATCAACTCTGTATAATTTGCTCTCGGCTAGGTTGATTAAACTTATACAAAAATCGACTTTTAGCAAACCAGGAGTCGACTTTCCAAGGCAAAAGTCGACTTCTTGGTCCAGATTTTGGAAAAATATTTTTTTATGAATTTTATATTTACTTGAGAAATAGTTTTAATGAAAAATAACAATTTTGATTATACATAGACTATGAAAAAGTATTTTATAAATTAATTGAAAATAATTAAGATATACAATTTGTATATTTATTAATATATATAATTTTTGATAATCATTAAAACTTAAATTAGAGGTTAAATGGAGTAAGCTGACTCAACAGTAGCCTCTTCCATTGGTATAAATAAAGGGGTCTTCTATCTCATTCGGTACGCAAATTCTCACACTCATACTCACTTCTTGTCTTCAAGTATTTTACTTCTATAAGAGGTTGATTTAAGCATCGGATGGTCTGTACAGGAATTCTCACCTGCACCCCTAATCGATTTTCTTTCCAAACAGGTCATCCATTGCTGAATGGGTCATCATCGCTGCTGCTCCACCTCGAAAAACTCATCCATCATTGTCGCTACTCCTGGGAGAGTCATCCATCGTTGTCGTTCCACTCTCACCCATCACTGGGATAAGTTACACACGAGTCATCTATCGATGATTTTCTACTTATAAAATCATTATTGTAATCAAGCAACAACAGGAGTTAAAATGACATTTGTCTAAAGGTGGATGTGGTTAGGTTAATTAAAACAAATTTATTATCATGTTCATTGGATGAGATTAAAATAGATATGGATACAATTACAATTGAAAAAAAATAAAAAAACCAACTATAATCGACAATTATATATAATATTAGTTTTTATATGTAATATAGTATAAGGTTATAAATTATTAATTTAAATATATATTTATTTATAAACTATTCCTAAATTGCAATTTATTTATAGCAATTTTTAATAAAAAATTAAATTTTTTTCCCATTATTGATTTTAATTAATAATTTTGATTCTTATTGAAAATTTTATTTAATTGTAAAATTTGTTAAAACATTTACAAAATTAAAAATACAATTAATTCGTTAATTGTAGACGCAATTATAAAAATTGATAACTAGGTGGTTATGGCTATTGGTATGATTAGGATCATAGGATCATGACAACTGTTATGATCATTCTAAAATAGTAACTGAATGAATTCGTGCCCATCTTTACCCTTAACGAGTCCTACTAATACTCGCTGTTTAACCCTAACAATTATGCTGAGATAAAAGAGTAAGGAGAACGAGAGAAGAAAAAATTATTATTCTTCCCTTGTTGCCGTTCTTCACTTGAATCAGCCAAACTCGATCGATTTGCAGAGCGGTCGCAATGGATCTAGAGGAGAAGACGAGAGGTCGACCGAAAACGATGTTTTCCGACGTTGATTACCGTAGGGGAACCGAAGATCTTCTTCTTCAGTTATCGTCATCTTCTCCGGCTCGCAGAGACGTTAATTACAGGTTCAACTCTCTCCTCTCTCTCGGACACCAAATCTTCAACTCTCTGTTTTACCCTACGGAAAGGCTTTACTTTAGGTTACCGATTGTTATGTTGTTCTTGACTTAATTGCATCGCTTCTTTTTCAATGAAATTTTCAGTTCGCACCACAGGATCTTACGGAAACCATTTCAATTTCGGAGTGTCTGCAATTAGGAATTACATTTTTTTAAAATCTGTAATTTCCGTTTCGTTTTGGTTAAATCTATTGAAGGAAAACTTTTTAACCAATATTAAGAGAGTTCTATTTGGTGCGTGCATCCAGTTCCAGCCTTTGCGTTGTCGTTCTGTTTATTCATTGCACTTGAACATTTTCTTTACCTTCTGTTAAGTAACCTAGCTAATCTATCATCGTGTACTATTTTACAATTGTGCCTGTAATATATGTGAATGTTTTCTTCTTGTGCGGTAGGCATGTTATTCTATCAGTTTAAATAAAATCTTGGTTCAAGTGTCGTGTAGAAAATACTTTCTACGTTAAATATGCGTTTCATTATTGCCTGGGTGAACTAGATATTAAATATAAATTAAATTATCCCCCTTTTGAAGGGATGGATTGATGCAGTGAGAGATGAAGAATCAGCAAAACAAGTGTGGAGTTTGGGCAGAACAGTATAAGATCAAGATTGGAATGATGATATGAAAGTGATGGTTTGAGAAACTTCAAAAGTTTGCTTATAATGTGTCTCAAAAGACTATATATAACATGGTTAAAATAATGATAAATCCTAGCTATTGGTTCCAGCGCAAAAATTAAAAATAATAACAGCGTTGTCTGAAATCGTAGGAGCCCTGTTGTCCACAACTGGAAGGAGCCTCCATAACTCTGGTGATGCCCTGGGAAGGCGTGTAACACTAGAACCGAGCACAAATTGAGGGGAAAACAAGCAAACTAACGGCGTTGAGAGCTGGGCTTAGAAATTGACTGCCATTAACATAGGCTAGGAGGAGTTGTACCGTGGGTGCTAGGCTGAGGAGGGGTTATACCTTGGTGTTTATAACAAATTTGTTCTAGAAGGTAGAGAGGGCCAGGTCATTGTATGGGAGGATCAATTACTTCTTGTACTCAGTAGATAAGGCTTGATTTGGCCTTATCTAGGTATGAAATATCAATAGAAACTTTCCAGAATTTCTCCAAACATTCTCTCTCCCTCTCTCTCTCTCTCTCTCTCTCTCTCGATCTTTCTCTTTCTCACTTTCTCTATTATTCTAATTCTCCTTATACTTCTTCTCAATTCCCCCATTGATTTCTTATCCAAGTCTCACTGAAACATTGAGAAATTTATTGCCAGGCTCAAAGGTTTGACAATATTGGTATTAGAGCACCTCTTTGGTCGACAAGCTTCCGGCGACTTCGACCCTTGTGATGGATGGAATGAGGATGAAGAACTTCGAGGCCCATCTGCAGTAGTTTGGCTCCACGGTCTCCAACTTACAAAACATAGTAGATCGATAAGAGTTTGGGTCCAATTGAAATCATGAAGTGATCATTTCTTTGGATTGAAAGATGGAGAACTTGATGGGAGGATTGGAGAGGAAGCTAGATGTTGCAATTGCCCATATGCGAATTGAATTGGTTGTCAAATATATGGCCTACTAGAGGAAGTTGGGAGTCAGATTTGGGAGCAACTTCAGAGTTTCATGGTGATGTTTGTTAGTGAAAACTCAGTAAGATTCTCCCCTCGCTTTCCTCCTAGGAAGAGATCAGAACCAATATTATTGGGGGTTGGGGAGACCTATCGAGTTGCCGAGACCTCTGAGTTAGGGGAAGAGTCGACAGTGAATGGAGAGAATATGTTTAAAAGGGGGCAGGAAGTGCTAGCTGCCCAAAATTAGCCCTGTTTTCCTCTACCAAAAATGGAGATTCCCTTGTTTGATGGTCTTAGTTCGAGGTGGTGGGTAAGGAGGTGTGAAAGAATGTTTAGTTTGTACAATATACAGGACCAACATAAAGTGACTATGGCTACCGCCTACCTCAATGATGTAGGGGATGCTTGATTCCATGATTGGTCGAGGGTTAAGGAGAGCTATCAATGGGCTGAATCCGTGGAAGATTTGTGTGAAAAGTTTAGGGATAGGAATATGATGGATATAGTAAAGGAATTCAATAAGTTAAGACAAAAGGGAATAGTAAAAAACTATCAACTGAGGTTTGAAAAGCTGAAGTCGCTGATGATTAATGTTGTATTAGACTCACTGGATTAGGCATATAATAGATGAAATAAATCTTTCTCAATCTCTTACCCATTCTCGTATCAACAGTATAAGAGATAACACCAACATAAATGAAGAGAATTGAAAGAATATAACATTAAGTGAAATCAAACCAAACAGGAAGCCAACGATTATCTTGGTTCGGATTGCAAGAGATGCAACCTTAAATCTAACAGTCAAACACCCTTAAGAGTAGTCTTTTATTGCCAAGAATGATCAGTACAATAGCTTTTTGATCCCTCTTTTCTATCCCCAAGTACATCAAACCTTCACTCCCCAAGATTACAATGCTATCTCAAAACACTAGCCTTTCTCTCAAAACGAAACAACACTCGTTTCAATAGAATGAGACAATCGTGCCAATCGGCTATTCCTCGTTGTCTATTTATAGTAGGTGTGGACATCCCAATGAAACTAATTGGAATTTATATAATTTCGATTTGACTCCCAAACTTTCACTAATTACATTTAGGGTATAATTTCCAATTGCTTATCTAGACCTTAGCCACTTTATGCCATTGCCTTCACTGATCTTCTAGGTTAACTCAAGGCAAACATATCAACAATTAACCACAACCCCTATCTAATCGAGGTTTATTTTGTCTCTAAGTTTCATTAGTGGCTTGTGTGAGGAATTATGACCTATGGTTAAGATGTTATAACCAAAAACCATTAAACAAACAACCGAAGATTATAAGTTACATGAATTAATAGTGGAGGCCCTAATAAAAAAGTAGAGGTTGCAGGCAAAGGGGATAAATTCTAGTGTCCAATAGTAAGAAGGAAAAGTATTTAGCAAGGAGGTCCCTAAATTCAACCAAGGTTCAAGAGGTTGGACAATCCCAACAACTATCACCCCTATGCAAAGGGGGAAAACTCATGGAGCAAAGGAGGCAAGCTGGATTATGCTATTGATGTGAGGAAAAATATTCTCTCGGTCACTAGTGTAAGAGACAACTACTTTTGTTGGAAGGGGAGAAAGATGAAATGGAAGTGAAGGAGGAGATCATTGCGTTTTAAGGTGAATTTAGAGCTGAGGATAATGGAGAGATTTCTTTGCATGCGTTAAAAGGGTTGACCAATAGTAAGATAATTAAGATGGAATGGAGGATACCTGATTACAAATTGATGGTCTTAATTGATAGTAGGAGTACCCACAATTTTTTGGATGAAGGCACAACAAGGAGAGTGGGCTGTAAATTGACCAGCACTCACATTTTTTTAGTAACCATGACCAATGGTAGCGGGGTAGTTAGCAAATCTGGATGTGTTGGGTTTTCTTGGGAGATGCAAGGAGAGGAGTTTAAGGTTGACTTAAGATTGTTAAAGCTGGGTGGGTGCGACATAGTATTGAGAGTGGACTTGATGAAGAATGCAAGTCCCATAATTTTCGATTTCAACATTTGGTAGTAGTCATCACTAGTGACGTATTAGTGGCATCATGAGAATTGATGAACACTATAGTAGAATGCATCCTAATAAAGGTCTTATTCTTAAGCTGTTAAGAATATGTCTTAAAATGTTTACCTAAGATTTGTCTTATGGCTCGGAAGAATATAAAGGACATAAGAGAATAAGTCGTTGAGGACCGATTTCTAGGAGTGGTTAGGCGTTCATAACGGTAACTACCAATAAGGTAACTATCGGCTAGTTAGGTATTTTCTCCTTGTAACTCTCGCCTCTATGATCTATAAATAGAGGGTCAGGGTGAGTCTTTTATCTCTCCTGTTTTCATTGTATCTTGTGATTATGTACTACTAGAGAGAAAAGCCTTAGTCTTTGTAATCTCGGTGAGGATAACTCGATCCATAGAGTTGTGAGTGCAGTGCATTGTAACGATTTTGATTTCAAGATAGTGGAAGCCTGAAGTCCTTGACAGTCTGGATGTGGGATCTACCTATTCAAGGTGATTCAAACTAGGATAAAATCTGGTGTCCCTTTTTGTATGTTTGTGTTGTTTTTTGTTCCATCCTATTCTGTGAGAAGTCTTGTGTCTTTCTTGAGGGTTGATTGTGAGTGTGTGAAGCGTGAATTGAATCAACAATATGTGACAAAGATATTTGAATTTAGGATTTCTTAAAGTAATGGTCAGTTCTTAGATTTCTTAGAAGGGGAATATGATTAATCGATTATAAATTGACACATGGGCTGCTACCTTTGATTAGTATGAGATGTTAATTATAAAAGATGGTGAGTCACATCCCATATTTCATGAGATGAAAATAACAAACATGTGCGTGGATGTTAGTTGATCATCTATTGAATATGACACAAGTAACATATCACATGGCTGAGAGGATTAATGACTATTATTGGCTTCAATTGTGTTACTAGTCTTTAGACTGGAGGCAATACAATTGTCTTGCATGTCGGTGTTCGAGATCTGCCATTGTGCGAAACTGCCCAAATATTGCGGTGGGAATGTTCTCTATGTGGTGTTTGTACAGTAATGTATGGAGGCAGATGATTTCTATTGGGATCCATTGATCTCTGGCGTGAGGCGAACATCTTATGCGATCAATTATGGCTTGCGATTGTTTAAACCCCTAGCCAGGGTGCACATGATTGGAAAGGAAAGGATTTTTCAATGTCAAAAAGAGTTTCGAAGTGTCATTTCAATCACACAATGCTAGATCTTGGCATAGCTATCGAGTTTTGTGAGTTTGATCAGTCCATAACTCTTACTTGATCAGGATGTTATTCAATGAAAGGATTATAGTACATGGGAATCGAATGCCCTAATAGGCTCACTTGAAGTTATGACTTCATTACTGATAGGATCGTCTTGACATAATACTAGTTGTCACTCAAGACCTTTCAAGATGCATTGAGGAGATAGAGAGATCCTCATTGTAGATCAAATCATTTGATTGACGTCAAGGTCGTTGATGTGTCTGGATTACTACTCAGTGGTGAATTTAGAAGGTCACACACAAATCAGAGTGTGACATTGGATTAGTGATATATTGTTGTAATTAATTCTTGATCATCATTAAGGGTTAATGATGAAAGAAGTTGTTAAGAGTTAGCGTAATTGGTTTAATCAATAGGAGAAAATAGTTAAGAGTTAACATGCATGTCGTTAAGAGTTAACGAGAGTATCAATTTCATTAAGAGTTAATGAAAGGACTATTAAGAGTTAATGACGGGCCTAGATGCAATTAAGTGAAAGTTGAGACGAGGGAATAAAGGCGGTCAACCGGTCTTGGAAGCGGTCGGTCGGTCCTTGATGAATCACCCCGAGTCAATCGACCGATTCTGAATCGGTCTACCGTTCCTTACTGAGTCAATTCATGCATAATCTAACCTAGGAACATATGCAAGCAGTAAGAAGAATATTGTGTTATCTAAAAGTAATACCAAGGAAAAGCTTGTTTTTCTAATCGGGGAAGGAATTGGAGGTTATAGGGCACACAGATGCTGATTATGGGGGTTCACTTATGGATAGGAGATCAATTATAGGCTATTGTGTATTCTTAGAAGGTAATTTGGTGTCCTGGAGAAGTAAAAAACAAAATATAGTGGCTCGGTCTAGTGCAAAAGCTGAGTTTCGGGCAATGACACTTGGTTTATGTAAATTATTGTGGTTAACAACAGTGTTAGATGATCTAAAAATCCTTAATCATGGACCAATGAAATTGTTTTGTGACAATCAATCAGTTATCAACATCGCACATAATCTAGTGCAACACGACCACACCAAGCATGTTGAGATTAATTGTCATTTCATTAAAGAAAAATTAGAGGTTGGAGAAATTTGTATACCCTTTGTTACTTCAGAAAATCAGCTAGCTGATGTATTAACAAATGGCCTTTCTATCAAGAGGTTTGAGGAGCTTGTAAGCAAGTTGAGAATGATGGATATTCATTCACCAAATTGAGGGAAAATGTTGATTGATTCTCGAAACTTACGAGGAAATTGGAGGAAGATATCTTGGGCTAATCTTCCTAAATTAGATAGATTCTATCTCCAAAATTTAGAAAGAAGTTTTGATTTAGATATTTCTTATTCTTATCTTTGTATTTTTGATTTCTTTGTATAGTATATAACATATCTTTTCTTTTTATGTATATTTTCTATATTATTTTCTTCTTCCGTATTAATAGGGAATGCAATACAGTGTTCATATCATTGAGTAATAGAATTCTTTGGTTCTTCATATATATTTCCGATCCAATTTCTACAAAAGGAAATAATCCAAAAGGAAACAACGATAAGCCTCTTGATTTGATTTGATCTTGCCAACCTTCCAACAAATTACAATTATTTTAAGGGCTTCCATATGATCGACAATCATAAAAAGTAAAAAAAAAGAAAAAAAAATATGGGTTTCATATTATCCTAACCTCTTCCTATAATTAAAATAAAAAAAATTGTTACAAGTATCACAAGAATCCATGTATTAGTCACAACCAATACTAAGTGTTTCTTGTTTGACTTGTATCTTCAAGTACCTACAAATTGTGAAAAGAGAGAATTGTATTAAAATGTGCATAACATATATATACATACAAACATGCCTATTTTTTTTTTTTTACCACAAACTAATTATGAAAAAAGTAAAGCAAGCCAAAATAGATAGAATCAACCACAATGTCAATCAACCTGTTACATGAATTGTGTACAAAATCTCATTTCAAAATCATTCACAAAAAGAATCGAGCACTAACTAAACTTTTTAATCCTTTAATTCTTTCATTTGTCTAATCTCAATAACCACTCCAAAAGTGACAAAAGAATCATGAAAAAATATATCAACAAACAAAAATATATAAAGAAACAAAATAAACTCCATAGAAACAAAAGAACATTAATCCCATGATTAACACTCTCTCTAATCAATAATCAATATTATTAGCAATTAATTAGGTTCACCATGAACCTCACGCAAGAGGTTTAAGAATGTAATACTTATGTAACAAAAAGTTGTCGAAAAACTTTCATATGATCTAGGTTTGAACATCATCCTACAAAAATTTAAACCATTCGATAAAAAAAAAAACTTTATGTTTAGAAGTATTCATGTATCTAAAAATAGTCTTACATCACAAAGTCATGAAAAAATAAATAAATCCCTACAAAACTATGAAGTTAAAAAAGAATTTCATGAGAATCTTCGTCAAGAGTAGATGGGAGAAATTTAGTTGAAGCATTTGGGTGTTGTTGCATGATATATTCAACCCATAACAATCTCTCTTCAAACTCTACAATGAGCTTCTTTAGGATGCAATTTTCTTCATCCTTGTCATGAAGTTTAGTTTAAAGCTCTTCCATCTTTTTTTTACTAGGATCTTTGAAATTTTTCCATTTGATTTCACCCCCATAGCCAAACGCATGGCTGTGATGTTGCGCTTCAAAACATTTTTCAATGACCTCAATATTAGAAAGTGTTGGCTCTGTTTGAATGGTCTCCACAATTTGAACTTACAAAATTTGGATAGACTTAAAATTGAATGGTAGAATACTACTCAAAACAACTTTAATAAAAGCTAAAGTAGTAGAAAATATATATTTTTTCTTCAATTTCAGACTCAACCAACTTTCCATTATTTTTTCGAGTTTCAAAAAAGATTTTTCCCATATTGGGTGGATTATCTTCTTTCCCTCCCTTTTGACAATTATATATAAAATCATTAAAAAAATTATATTGGACAATAAACATCATAAATAAATAAGTTTCCATTTATTACCATTTCATAAATAATCTCTCTACGAGGCTTACTACCCGTGCAATCAGGCATTAAAAATTTAGCTCGATTTTGAGAGGTTTGAAAGCTTATTTTCTATTTGAAAACAAAAAAATAATTATCAACTGAGACATGTAGCAACAAAGAATCACAACATTAAAATCATTTTGCATTTGTATTTTAAAAATAAATCATACCTAAAAATCCTCAGTTAAAAAGTGTTTAGTCAGAAGCCATTCCCAATCCTCCTCCTGCATACTTTCTCGCTTATTTTTCAAAGTCTTAGCTACAGTTTTACAAGGTCTAACATATTTTGTACTTAAGCTTCATCCCCAATTCAACCACAAGACATTCATATGTTCTAAGGTGTGGTCACGATACAACTCTATGTCAAGATTCTCAAATTTATCCTATTAAAAATTATGTATAATTAATAAAATTGACAGGACATCAAATATCATCTTAATTTTATAAGCTAAGCTCATTCTATCAATGAAGTAAAAAGCTGCATCCTTAGCTATGTATGATATTGCATTTCATTACTTCAAACAAGACCCTAAAGTTCCTCTAAACCACCCAAAAGGAGGACAATGCTCTGAGTAAACAATCAAAATAAAAGATAGAGTAAAATGGATAATTTACCTTAATCGCTTCCCACATGTGATTTTTCTCATTTTCCCGAATTTGTTTCCAAGCTTTTACTTGTATAGGACAAATGATTTGATTATGCATAATTCTTCCCAAGTGCCTTGACCATAATTGATGATTCTCTCCCACTGCTCGATTGTTGTAGAAGATAATTGAAAGTTTTTCTCTACTTTTAAGGTCAAGCTACTTTCTTGTTCTGATTTTTTCCTCGAACTTTCTTTTTTTTAGTATAGATTTCACCTGTAAGAATTTGGAAAATAAAAAAAATATTAAAATACATATAATTAAATATAAACTAAATTAAGACTTGAATAACATGTATTTACTCTCAACTACTTTTTCTAGGATAGTAAACACCAGTTCACCTAATTCACCATCATGAGTCATAGGAGTATAATTTGCAACAACGTAAGAGAAATTCCTAAAAAATTTTGCATAACCATTCAATATTATAGATCAAAATTACAAGTTAAAATTTGCACAACAAATTTTAAATTAGAAAAATAGCCTTGCATAATACTAGCTTTTCCAACGCTAGACATGCTAAAATCTTGAAGACTATTCTGAATATCTAATTGTATAATTGTGTAGTGGTGGTTTTTTACCATCGAATTACACTAGCAACTTTAGCCTCTCCAACAATAGTGCCAATAATTGTTATTTTATTGTTTTCATTGAGATCACCATGTATGTTCACATTTGTTACCATTGGAGGTTATAGTAATTATGAAACACATAAACAATCAATAAACATTTGATAGATTAAAGGACATGGTAAATATTATTTAGAATGTAGACATAGTAGAGAAAGATACCAAAACCTAGATTATGTTAAGGAAGATAGAGGAATGGATGTCGTCCCTTTAAGTTTTGGTATTTTTCCCTACTATGTCTACATTCTAAATAATATTTACCATGTCCTTTTATTTATCAAATGTTTATTGATTGTTTATGTGTTTCATAATTACTAGAATCTCGAAAGGTAACAAATGTGAACATACATGGTGATCTCAAAGGAAAACAATAAAATAATATTAAAGGGGCTAAAGTTGCTAGTGTAGTTCAATGGTATAAAATCATCACTACACAATTAGATATTTAGAATGGCCTTAAAGAAATTAGCAAAAGGCATGTATTACGCAATACTTTTTTTTCTGATTTAAAATTTGTTTTTAACTTGTAATTTTAATCTATAATATTGAATGGTTTTGCCAAAATTTTTAGGAATTTCTCTTACCAATAGGAGTTGTAGGGTATTATATTATTGCAAATTATACTCTTATGACTTGTGATGGTAAATTAGGTGAATTAATGTTTGCTATCTCAAAAAAAGTAGTTGAGAGTAAGTATATGCTATTCAAGTCTTAATTTGGTTTATATTTAATTATATGTATTTTAATGTTTCTTTATTTTCCAAATTCGTACAAGTGAAATCCATACTCAAAAAAAGAAAGTTTGAGAAAAAACTCAGAAAAAGAAAGTACCTGACCTCAAAAGTGGAGAAAAACTTTCAATTATCTTCTACAACAATCGAGTAGTGGGAGAGAATCATCAATTATGGTTAAGGCACTTGGGAAGAATTGTGCGTAATCAAATCATTTGTCCTATACAAGTAAAAGCTTGGAAACAAATTGGGGAAAATGAGAAAAATCACATGTGGGAAGTGATTAAGGTAAATTATCCATTTTACTCTATCTTTTATTTTGATTGTTTACTCAGAGCATTGTCCTCCTTTTGGGTGGTTTAGAGGAACCTTGGGGTCTTGTTTGAAGTAATGAAATGCAATATCATACATGGCTAAGGATGCAGCTTTTTACTTCATTCATAGAATGAGTTTAGCTTATAAAATTAAGATGATATTTGATGTCCTGTCAATTTTATTAATTATACATCATTTTTAATAGGATAAATTTGAGAATCCTAACATAAAGTTGTATCGTGACCACACCTTGGAACATATGAATGTCTTGTGATTGAATTGGAGATCAAGTTTAAGTACAAAATATGTTAGACCTTGTAAAATTGTAGTTAGGACTTTGAAAAATAAGCGAGAAAGTATGGAGGAGGAGGATTGGGAATGACTTCTGACTAAACACTTTTTAACTGAAGATTTTTAGGTATGATCTATTTTTGAAATACAAATGCAAAATGGTTTTAATGTTATGATTCTTTGTTGCTACATGTCTCAATTGATAATTATTTTTTTGGTTTTCATATAGAAAATAAACTTTATCGAGCTAAATCTTTAATGCTTCATTGCACGGGTAGTAAGCCTTATAGAGAGATTATTTATGAAATGGTAATAAATAGAAACTTATTTATTTATGATGTTTATTGTCTAATATAATTTTTTTAATGATTTTATATATAATTGTCAAAAGAGAGGGAAAGAAGGTAATTCACAAGATATGGGAAAGATCTTTTTTGAAACTGGAAAAAATAATGCAAAGTTGGTTGAGTCTGAAATTGAAGAAAAAATATGTATTTTCTACTACTTTAGCTTTTATTAAAGTTGTTTTGAGTAGTATTCTACCATTCAATTTTAAGTCTATCCAAATTTTGTAAGTTCAAATTGTGGAGACCATTCAAACAGAGCCAACACTTTCTAATATTGAGGTCATTGAAAAAAGTTTTGGAGCGCAACATCACAGCCATGCGTTTGGCTATGGGGGTGAAATCAAATGGAAAAATTTCGAAGATCCTAGTAAAAAAAGATGGAAGAGCTTCAAACTAAACTTCGTGACAAGGATGAAGAAAATCGCATCCGAAAGAAGCTCATTGTAGAGTTTGAAGAGAGATTGTTATGGGTTGAATATTTCATGCAATAACACCCAAATGCTTCACTGAATTTCTCCCATCTATTCTTGACGAAGATCTTCATGATTTTTTTTTTCACTTCATAGTTTTGTAAGGATTTATTTATTTTTTCATGACTTTGTGATGTAAGACTATTTTTAGATACATGAATACTTCTAAACATGAATTTTTTTTTTTATCGAATGGTTTAAATTTTTATAGGATGATGTTCAAAACTAGATCATATGAAAGTTTTTCGACAACTTTTTGTTACATAGGTATTACATTCTTAAAACCTCTTGCGTGAGGTTCATGGTGAACCTAATTAATTGCTAATAATATTGATTATTGATTAAAGAGAGTGTTAATCATGGGATTAATGTTCTTTTGTTTCTATGGAGTTTATTTTATTTCTTTATATATTTTTGTTTGTTGATATATTTTTTCATGATTCTTTTGTCACTTTTGGAGTGGTTACTGAGATTAGACAAATGAAAGAATTAAAGGATTAGAAGGTTTAGTTAGTGCTTGATTCTTTTTTGTGAATGATTTTGAAATGAGATTTTGTACACAATTCATATAACAGGTTGATGCAAAATAAGATATAAAATAATAGAATTCTAAATCTTTTAGCAAGCATTGATGCTTGGTCTAAGGAATAATGGATTCTATAAAGATGCATCTAATAGTTCTATGGGTTATTTTCATTTGGTTGTTGGATTGACAATGTGGTTGATTCTATCTATTTTGGCTTGCTTTTCTCTGTTTCATAATTAGTTTGTGGTAGAAAAAAAAATAGGCATGTTTGTATGTATATATATGTTATGCACATTTTAATCCAATTCTCTCCTTTCACAATTTGTAGGTACTTGAAGATACAAGTTAAGCAGGAAACACTTAGTATTGGTTGTGACTAATATATGGATTCTTGTGATACTTGTAATGATTTTTATTATGATTATAGGAAGAGATTAGGATAATATGAAACCCATAGTTTTTTTTTTTTCACTTTTTATGATTGTGGATCATATGAAAGCCCTTAAGATGATTGTAATTAGTACATAATCAATGTCAATGTTCATATTTTGCGTATATCTTGTTTTATTAAATTAATAAGTACAAAATTAATTCTTATATAATAGTAACAATGGTTATTAGAATTGTAATAATAGTAACAATGACTGGTAAATATAGCTATAACGACGAGAATATTCATCTTTGATATTATGTTTAGTGACCAGTGAATATTGCAGTAACAATGAGATATTCATATTTGATATTATGTTTAGTGACTGACAAATATTACAATAATTATGGGAATATTTATCAATGATATTATGTTTAGTGACCATAAACATTGTTATAGCGACAAAAATATTCGTCGTCATTATTATTTTTAATGACGGGATTTATGCCCGTCATTGTGTAGATCCAAATGATGGTAGTGATGTGAATAGAGTTTGTGGCAACAAGACAGAAGATTAAAAATTACAATGCCAAAAGAGGTAGACTAGCAGAAAACACAGATTCAAGAGCTGATCCAAGCACTGAACCCCTGCCTTAGTAATGACGGTGGTGCCGATTGATCCAATGACCACCATGGCCTCATCGACCAGCTCTCCACTATTGAAACCCTCCATGTTTTAAACCCTCAAATCCCACACTGAACAAAACATTGACCCAAACACTGTCCCGACGCCTCTTTCCCTCAATCTTGGCATTGCCACTATGCAGACGTCCCACCTTGACTAGCACCTCATCCCCTTGATTGTTCATCGTCTCAATGGCACCAATTTTCGGGAATGGTACCAGTTTGTGAAGCTCATGATGACTGGCAAAGGAAAAATGGGCTATCTTACTAGTGTTTTGCTAGCCTGAAGCCCTCAATCTCCCAAATACAACACATGGTTAGTAGAAAATTATTTGGTGATGGCCTGGCTCATCCAATCCATGGAACCCAAAATTGGAAGGCGCTATTTGTTCTACAACACTGCCCAAGAATTGTGGACTGTTGTCCACCAAATGTACTTTGACTTGCAGAATGTCTCTCAATTGTTTGAAGTCCAGACTGCCTTACACTCCACAAAACAGGAAAGTATGTCGATTTTGGAATATTTTAATACCATTTATGAGTTATGGCAGGAGCTTGATTTGTATCACACCTTTACTTTGCATTGTACCAAGGATGATCAACTATTTCTAATTATGTAGGAGAATGATCGTGTCTTTGATTTTTTACAAGGACTTAATGCTGATTTAGATGAGATACGAGGCTGTATTTTCGACATCAAACCTTTACCCACTGTCAATGGGGCCTTTACAATTATCCCCTGTGAAGAAAGTTGCAAACGTGTTATGATGCCTCATTCCAAAGATCCTAGCATGGATTATGTGAAGGTTAGGAAGAAAACCCTACTTTTTAATATGTATATAGCACTTAATTAAACTCATAGACTATACACCTATATATATATACAAATACAAATACAATCAGCCATGGACCATGGGCTCTAATATAAGATTAACCCTAGACTATAATCATATAACCATATAATTCAACACTCCCCCTCAAGCTGGAGCATTTATATCATATGCATTAAGTTTGCTACAAATATGCTCAATTCGAGGACCCCTGAGAGATTTAGTGAAGACATCTACTAACTGATCATTGGAATTGACAAAATTTGTGGTAATACAGTCAGATAAAATCTTCTCTCGGATGAAGTGACAATCTATCTCGATATGTTTGGCCCTCTCATGAAAGACTGGATTGGAAGCAATATGTAATGTAGTTTGATTGTCGCAAATTAATCTCATCTGTGATATCTCCCCAAACTTGAGCTCCTAAAGCAATTGTTTTAACTAAATAAATTCACACGTTGCCAAGGCCATAACACGATATTCTGCTTCTGCACTCGACCTAGCAACAACCTCATGTTTCTTACTTTTTCAATATACTAGGTTTCCTCCAACTAGAATACAATATCCTGAAGTAGATTGTCTATCACAAGGAGAACCTGCCCAATCAGCATCAGAATATCTGACTACTTGAGTATGACCTATGTCCTCATATAATAGTTCTTTACCTAGAGTTCTCTTAATATACCTGAGAATTAGGACTACTGCATCCTAGTAGCTATCGCAAGGAGACTGTAAAAACTGACTGACAACACTGATTGAGAAAGAAATATTTGGGCGAGTGTTAGTGAGATAATTAAGTTTTTCGACTATCTTGTGGTATCTTCCAGGATCAGCAAGAGGCTCCCCATGTCCTGGTAGGAGCTTTACATTCGGGTCCATAGGAGAATCTATAGGTTTATAATCAAGTATCTCAGTTTCTTCCAAAATGTCTAACACATACTTTCGTTGAGAGATAATAATATCATAACTGGATTGAACAACTTTTATGCTAAGAAAGTATTTAAGTAACCACAACTCCTTAGTCTGAAAATGATGGAAAATATGTTTCTTCAACTGAATAATGCTGTGACGACTCAGAGTTTCCTGGATCTTTTATTTACAATTAGATAGAAACTCAACCGCACGGGTTGGAATTTTTTCCCATTAATATATAACAACAGAACCAAATTAAATATAAATACACCTCTCAAGGGCATTTCCTTACATAATAAAGTATCAATCAATCAAATACAACATATACATTATCGGAGCCCTTGATCACAACTCACACCCCAAAGATCTCTTCGAGTAGGACTGCCCTGTACACATGGAATCCAAAGAAAATATCAACAATTGCCCAAGCAACCATTCCCGAGCACCATTCTTCTCAACCTGGAATGATGGTGAAACAAAATGAGTCACAAGGCTCAGTAAGCATAACAGGAGAAATATGGTAAGGTTAGGAATACATCTCTCTCACTAAATACCACCCATCAAATGTCGTGATGGAAGTCAAAGCACTATGCTATGCCATGCATTACAACATTCAGCCACATAAATAAATAAACCAATGCACATACTGACAGTCCTTGGGGCCCACGTAAGAAATGCACAACCTGGCACCCAAGTCCCGGTATACAAAGCTGCTACAGCCACAAACTAGCTAGCATAAGTTATATGAGCACGAGGCCCTGGCTAGCGAAGATATATGAGCCCAAGGCCTTGGCTAGCAAAGATATATAGTATCGTAACCATGCAATACAACAAGTAATAAATGCAACGGTTTTTGAAGCATTAACATGATGATAAGACCCCCATAAACCAAGCATCAGGCCATGCTACGCCCACGTAGGAATTCACACAAGTGAATGCTCTAAATGTATATGCTCGCCTAACATACACAAGTTAGCACTCAGTAGGCTAACTGTGTCATGCCAATGCTCACACCCCCAACACATACAAACATGATCCCCAATGAATGCAAGCCTAGTCCCATGCCATGCAATATGTCACATAATGGTAGAGCCAACCACCAGTGACCAGGCTCCGATTGACAATCTGTGACTAGGGATCAAACAGTCGACAACCATCCTCGGCCCGGTCGACGGTTCACTCTAGGGTCACCAAATGGTTAACGCGTCACCTCACCGGTCAATAGCTCCTGCCTCCAGTTATCCAGACTTACACACGCGGGACACCATAACAACGATCCAATCCTGCCAATCCACTAGGAACCTAGTCTAGGTTCAGGTTCAGCATCATTTCTAAAGAAATAGGGGCAACACAATACCCCGTAGGCACACAACAAATAAAACTCCAGCGAGTCTCATATGGGCTTAATACATCTAGTCCCTCAACTATTACAAAATATGACATTGTGTCCCTCATGTAAAAAACTTCAAGATTCGGTCTTTAAACAATTAAAAAGATATCTTTTTAGTCCTTATCGTCAATGCGAGTAAACGGTTCCGTTATGTTTGTCCCAAACCTATACACACACATATATACATATATACTCGGCTCTATACACATATACATATATATACATATATACAAACACACACAGGGCTATGGCCATGGTAGTGACCGCCAGCCGCCATGGTCGCGACCATCACCCATCCCCCCAACCATGGTCACGACCATCACCCACCCCCTAATATACACAAACACACGCACACATATGGCCCTTATGAACGCAGTCGTCACCCACTCGCCATGGCAGCCGCGATGAATACGATCATCATTGCGAGAAAGAGAGAGAGAGCTGACCAGGGGTGGGTGATGGGCTATACAGTATATATATATATATATAAAGAGAGAGAGAGAGAGAGAGAGAGAGAGGGAGAGAGCTGGCCATGACCATGATCGGGGGGGGTAGGTGATGGCCGTGGCCATGGGGGCCGTGGCTATGGGAAGGGGGTGGGTCTGTGTAGTATATATATATATAGAGGGGGGTGGGTATGTGCAGTATATATAGATAGAGAGAGAGTGGGTCTGTGTAGTATATATATATTTATATATATATATAGAGAGAGAAAGAGAGCGCCACGGCCATGGCGGGAGGGGGTGGATCAGAGCAAGCCGCATAAACCAGGCTGAAATGCACATGAAAGGCCAAGTAAATGCCATCTAAATTCATGCCAAATTAGAATAACAATATAATACAATTAAATGCAAGAATATAGTAACAACAATTAAAATAATATAAAATTATTTTGAATCATAGAAAATATTAATAATATTATATACATGAATTTGTTATGTCATGCACCTTAAACGGTGCGTGATGTCACACACAAATAGATGTAAACGGCAAGGACTAAAAAGCTATCTTTTTAATTGTTTAAAGATCGAAGCTTGAGGTTTTTTAGGTGAAGGACTCAATGTCATATTTTGTAATAGTTTAGGGACTTTAAGATGTATTAAGCCTATTTAATTTAAATTAATTCATACTAATAAAATTCTCGATTCGTATAATTAATACGCGAAACCGAATCAAATTAAGGAAAGATGTGGAATTCATAAAATGGAAGGAGCTCACAAAGGAAGTAGGGAACTTGCCTCTATTTAGCATATTTCAGCGTTTTTATGCCCACACGCTGCTATTTTAATATACGCTGCAAATTAACATAATATCCCAAAATTAACAAAATTGTATAAAATTATTAATACTTTCTTCTCTACTTACCTAGCTAATTAATATTCAGTTAAACCAAATTTAATCCCAAATTTCTCCCACTTTCACCACTGTGCTCCTTCTTCTTTCTCTCATTCTTTCCCTCTTCTATTGCACGTTTTCTCTTCCCGAAACCCACTAAAGTTGAGCTTTAAAAAGCCAATTGGAAGGCAGCTCAGTGCGTGCCACGTGGCAGCTGTTGGCTGCCCAATGCCTTGCCCAAAACGACGTTGTTTTGAGCAAGGTTTGGCTGAAAAATTCTAGCTAAAATCCTCCACAACGCGCACACTCCCACAGATTAGAATCCGTGTCCTTCCCCAGGCCACCCGCTCCAGCTGCGCAGCTTCAATATATATACCCCCATCATTAAATTTAAACCAATCCCAGCACACTTCCAGGAAATTGCATTTAGACACCATAACTTCTGAAAATTATCATATGCACCCCCCTTAACAATAACTCTTACACCCCAAGTTTCTAATAATCACTTACCCATTTCTTCAACACACATAATAATTAATATTTCTCTTAAACCCACAAATATTTGATACTCACCTTATACGTAATAATTAATAATTATTAACTGTCCACTAAATTATTCAATTTCAATAAATCAAAAATAACTTCAAATGCATAATTTAACAATGATTAACTACTCCCAAATTATCGAGATGTTACAAATATCATCCTGATCATCACTTATAATAACAATATTAGACAACCAAGTATATACACATTTCCTGTGACGTGTGTTTATAAAAAATCGAATGATCAGACTCATTACGAGTCATACCAAATTCTTGAATGACAGCATTGAAACGACCAAACCAGGCTTGAGGAGACTGTTTCAACCCATATAGTGAGCGACAGAGTTTACAAACCTGCCCAGACTCCCCCTGAGCAATAAACCCAGGAGGTTGCTCTATATAAATCTACTCCTAAAGCTCACAATGTAAGAAGTCATTCTTAATGTCCAGTTGATACAATAGCCAGTGGCACATAGCTACTATAGAGTAAAAGAAACGCATATCTTAGCAACAGGGGAAAAAGTGTCACCATAGTCAAGACCATAAACCTGAGTATACTCCTTGACAACCAAACGGGTCTTAAGGCGATCAACCTGCCCATTAAGACCCACCTTGACAGTATAGATCCATCGACAACTAACAAGAGATTTCCCTGGGGGTACAAATCCCAAGTACCATTGGAATGGAAAAAATTCATCTCATCCACCATTGCTTATCACCACCCCATATCAGAAAATGCCTCACTAACAGTCTTAGGTACTGAAACAGAGGATAAGAAAGAAAGAAAAACACAAAAAGGAGATGAGAGACGATGATAGCTAAGAAAATTATAAATGGGGTGAGGATTGCAAGAAGAACGGGTACCTTTCCGAAGGGCAATAGGAAGCAGATCTTCAGAAGGTAAGACCGCAACATGTGAAGAGACTAGAGCAGGATGTGAGGCAACAGAAGTCGCTGAAGTAGTAGGAGACAAGGCGCAGGAACAACATCTCCACCGGGAGGAGACCAAGGTTGATGACACCAATGATAAACCTGCAATGGGGTAGAAGAAGGAACATGGAGAATAGGAGCAAGGGGACTCGCGGGAAGAGAGATTGCCTAAAAAATGGGTTGACACTCGGAAGGAGGCGAAAAGTAGAAAGGAGACGACTCAAAGAAGGTAACATCCATCAAAAGAAAAAAATAGCGACGGATGTTAGGAAAATAACACCGATAACCCTTCTAAAGGCGAGAGTAACCAAGAAAAATGCACTTGATGGACCGAGCAAACAATTTATCTTGATTGGGAGACAGGTTATGGACAAAGCAAGTGCAACTAAAGACACGAGGATGAAGAATATATAATGGTTGATTAGGAAACAAGAGAGAGTGAGAAATTTGGTGCTAAAGAACCTAGGAGGGCATCCTATTAATCAGATAGCAAGCAGCAAGGACAACTTCAGCCCAAAAGTGAAAGGGGACATGATGATGTAGAAGAAAAGTGCGAGCAGTTTCAATCAAATGTCTATTTTTACACTCAGCAACCGCATTCTGCTATGGTGTATATGCACAAGACGACTGATGTAAGATCCCCTCAAGACATAAATGTAGTAAGGGGAATAGAAAGATACTCAAGGGCATTGTCACTGCGTAATACTTAGAAAGCAAATTGATTCTCTCTTAAAATAAGACTTTTAAGACCATTGAATTCTTCCTTCACGTGATTAGCTCCATCATATCTTTCTTCATGTTATTAGCTCCATCAAAGCCTTAACCACGTTATTTTGACAAACTCAACCCATGTTTTCAGAAGAATGACCATATTGCTACTTTAAGTGATAATGAAATTGTGTCATTAACATAAACTATACCAAGAAACCGTTCAATGACACTTTTCTATTTATTCACATAACGTAATAGAACGACCATTTGTTCTTTGACTGCACATCACGAGACTCATCAACTAAGATAGAAAGGAAATCATCTCCAAGATTATGAATTATTGCATTAGTAGTTTCAGTTTGTAACACCCCTCCCTCAAGCTACCCTATCCCTAGGGCAACCTAGAAGAGAGAGTGTTATGGATCATGAAAGGACCAACAACCAGCCACAAGCATATATACATCTTACATCATCCACAAATCTCACATCAAAATAAAAGACCTTAAAGATTACAAGCACAGTTATATTTATGTTACATACCACAAAATATACTCTATACAATCGCAAACAACCATCTCCCAAGACCTTTGTCGTGAGAGTAGACCTACACACACACTTTTTTACCCATCCTTCTTGCTCGACTCATTGCCAACTATTTCTTTACCTTTACCTGAAATAGTGGAGAGTACAAAGTGAGCTACTTTGTACTACAAAGCTCAACAAGTATAAGAAACAAGAAAGAAAAACATGATAGATAGTAATGTGATACAAGTATGGTGGGTGGTATTTGATAAGCATATATATGTGGATGAGAGATCATAACACATGGACCACACACCCACCCATGATGATAATGTCATGCATAACACACATAAAAGCTAGTAAACACATAACTGACCAGTGGCCTCACATAACAATATAGAATGCATTATAACACATACCGACCTATAGCTGATACCTGTAACCAGAGAAGCTGTGATAACATGTGGACCATAAGCCCTATCTCATATACTTGGCTATAACCATACATATATATAATCTCACCCATGGTCGTCACCACTGGGCGTGCCCCTCAGTCGTCACCGCAAGAGTGTAACCCCAGTTAGGCTAGTGCCTATTTGTTTTGAGGGATATATTCTGGCGGTACATAATCGCAGTGCGCATAATCATCTCTGATCTTCCCAATGCATATGCAACATGTAGGATGGCCACATACAAAATGCACATGAAACAATAATATCAACGTATGCTCATGCTCATTCATGGGATGTGATGGAAAGTACAAGCCATGTCATGCTCATGATGCACCCTTGTCACAATCTCAAGACATGCCATGACAGTGTGTAATTTATGCAATTTAAAGTTATTTTCATTTTATGAACATGATCAACACAACTAACAAACAACATTGAAACATGGATTTCTTACCTAAGCCTCAAGATCATGGTGAGGTATTTTAGGGCATACGAAATGATAACAGGGCATGGAGAAGAGACAAGCCTTCCATGCAAAATTCCAATCAATACACCGTTCCTTAGGAATAGTGGGGGAGAACAAGCCCCACCTGGCTAATAGGAACATCCCCAGACTCAACCAACAAAACCCCAACCAAGCCCTCAAGCCCATCTCCAAGAGCAAGAAGTATTCCAAGAAAAGAGAAGAGTAGAAGGGAACTTGCCTTCTTACGCCTTCTATGTAGCTTAGTAGCAGTTAGAAACTCCTTGGATAGTAAGGTTTAGCTCGTTGTTAAAGAAAATGAAGAGGGTTTGAAGAGATACAGAGAGACTTATGAGAGAATGAGAGAGCTCGAGTTTATCTCTTGTATTTCCTCCCAATTTCCTTTTTTATAATTCTCACGAAAACCGTATTTATCTTCACGATTATCTTCCTTAATTTCTCTTATTATTTTCTAAATCTAGAATATTCTATGCGTTTCTAGAGCTAATGAGGTGTCGAGCGATATATATATATTTGAATTGTTGTGAGAGACATTTGGATATGGCTTAAGGCATTCAGATGTGATGGCTTGAGAGATGTGAGAGTCATTCGGATATAGCATCGACCATTTGGATGAGAGGCTCAAGCATTGTGAGAGCCATTTGGATGCAATGGTGAGCCATTCAGATGTCTCACTTAATTTTGCACTTGGCTCATTTCGATGGAAGGGTGGCTATTTTGATATGAGGGTTTAATCAATGTATTACTGAAAAACGGAGCAATTCTGGGCAGTTTCGACACCTCTTCAAATTCTGGACATAACTCTCTCGTCTGAGGTCTGATTGAGATGATTCAAGATATTATGGAATGGAAGAGAAAGATCTATAACTTTCATATTTGTAGTTTTGAGAGATTCGAGCTGCATCATGGTCGAAATAGGGCTGCAATGAGAAAATCACACATAGGAAACATAGGCCATCGGAATTACCTCACACCCTATCCGGATGACTCACTATAACATTTGGATGACACTCACAAAACAGCCATTCAGATGTCCTTGCTCTCATTCGGATGCTTGCTCTCTCATCTGAATCCCATCTTCTAAAACTCCAACCATTCGGATACTATTTTCCCATCACTCTTAAACCTCAATTATTGTTTTCCCAAGTCCCCAAAACACTAACATACATACTTATTCACACCCCACTGAATCCCAAGCTAACTTAACAAATAATTCCACCTGCGAGACACAAATTAATATCGAGTTATTTATTAATATCGACCCCCATCTATGGGTCGTTACATAGTTGTTGTTGCATTCACAATTTCTTTTTTGGATATCATGAGCTGTTACTTTAAGATTTTTTTGAGCATTATTCAACACAAAATTATGGATACTTTCATTATGATCAATAAGAAATTTTAGAAGTTCTAAAAAGTTACCTTGATTTAATGGACTTTTGGACTCATCGTGGCCACGAAATGCCAATCCTTAATGCAAAAGAAATCGGACACAGGCTACTATTGCAGTCAAATGGATTCGATACTCCATTCAAGCTTGTTCGGATTGCCTAGAATAAAGAGTTTCAATATGCTGCCTTTGATTCATTAAAACTTGACATTTTCTCTAAGCATGATTGTGAGCACTCGTGGGGCCTTCTAAATGCTTTTGATGTATGTCTTTTTTCTTTCAATTTTTGAACTCTCCTGAAGCAAAAGATTCACCTCCAATGCATTGCTCGCCAACATGCTCTCTCAGAAGATAGCGATAGAAACAAAATGCAACATCTTTTTCAATGCTATGCTCTAACTAATTGTTAAACTCATCAAATCATTCTGGATGTGAATGACGCTTTCCATTCCTTATTTTTTTTTTTGTGGAAAGTGGTGCCCTCGTGATTGATATAGACCTCTCAATAAATAGGTTCATCGAATTTCATCTCATTAGGATGATAATCAGAAATATTTTTCGTAATCCTGGATCTGCTTCCAGATTGTCTAATTAATATGATTATACTTAGAATGTTCTCGATCCTCACTTCCTACACCACTTGTTTCAGAAATTGAATTTTGCATTGGCCTTGTTCTTTTTATGAGAAATTTCTGCATATCTAAATAAAAAAACAAATTATTAGAATTCATGTAAAGAATTGCTAATGCTATTATTTAGTTCCTATAAATAATAGTTATAAAGAAACTTGAAATATTTTAGATTGTATTTCCTCTTTCCAGTGATTAATCTTTTCTAACATATTTGTGATCACAATAGTACATAACTAAATAAAAGTTACAACATAAGATTATTTTTTCCAAAACCTTCTCTCCCATTTCATACACACAGTCTTGATTTCATAAATTTGAATGATATCTATACATTTACCTATCTTTCTTATTAAACTCACAAATTGGAATATCTAATGATATTGAAAGGACAATGGAGTTGTAACAAAACCTAAAGTGGGTCTAGATGTTTTAATACTTGACGTCAGTGTAATAACATTTAAAATGTAGGTCTAAGTATTTTTTTTTAAATACTTAATGTTAAATTTCCTTGGTGACACATAAATAATTTTAGATTACATAATTTTATTTTATGGTACATGGAATCAGAAATTTAAGTGAAAGGGCCTCAATTAAATAGTTAATGAGATGTCTAACGCAAGTGGAAAAATTAAGCCTGGTGGGCTTGGAATATATGTATATGGGATACATTTGATTTAGGCTTAGGCTCATGGTGAGAAATAATTTAGAAATAATGGGCTTGATGGTGTAATAAGAAAATGGGGAAAGAAAATAAATTAAGTTAGCATTTGTTAATCAAGTCCCTGGATATTTTTGTTTGTAATATGAAAAGTAGGGCATTTTGATAAATTCTGGAGCTGGTGTGCAGATCTCTATGCACTCCTTTTTCCCAACAGTCTCTGTGCGCAGATATCCTATTGTAGTGCAATGCTATCCCCTTTTTTTGAATGCACTGTTGCATTGCTTCTTTAGTCCATTTCCTTGTTCTTTTTCTTCACCTTCTCCATCCTATTCACTCACTTCTGTTTGTTGCTGCTCTTTGTTTCCTGTGCACGGGTGGAACTTCTATCTGATTTTTGCATTCTCAACAAACAAGTTCTTCTTGCACTCCCATTTTATATTTTTCAGTGCGAGCTCCCTTGTTTATTTATTGTCTTGTGCAAGTTCCCCTGTTAGTCTCTTCACTTTAGTCACTGTGAGGGATTATATATATATGAACATTTATAATATATGTATATATATGTGCTTGTTGATGTGTATGGTTCTCTTTCTATTGGTGCTCATTGAGTCTTCATATCTATTGGAGTCTCATTGTGGTCTCAGAATGGGGTTTGTTTCCACCCCAAGTTCCATTCATTGAATTGTAGTTATTTGCGTAGATATAGATATGAGGCCCTGTTCGCTTCTGTATCTTCATGAGCTTAATCGTATATATATATATATATATATATATGGCCAAACGCAGCTCACAGAAGCCTAAAATGTAATGCCCCAGAGATATTGTGATATCTAGTGTAAGAGTATATTGTGATTTATGTAACATGTGGAGATTGTTAAATAAATAAATTATGTTATTAAGTTAATTATATGGTGTATGTATTTGGATGACAATGTGGTGTAAGTGTTTTATTATATAAGTGATGTGGGTTTAATTGTGTGGAGGCAGAGTAGTGCGCGTGAGTTGGTGACCAAGTTCCTTCTTCGAGCTTCTGAATGCTTCCAAGCACGTGAGATTGTTGCTTTTGGAATCATTGCATGTGAATTATTTGCACTCAAAGAGCCCATGTGTATACATTCATCTAAGAGAGAGATGAGAAAGTGGTGATATTTTTGGCCAGAGGAAGGGATACGTGCAAGAAGTAGAGTCTTTGGGCATCTTTGTTTCTTTGTCTCTTTAAGAGTTAACAAGCAAGGGTGGTGGAAAAGAAAGCTTAGGTGGTTTATCAGCAAGTTAGAAGCAAGAAAAGGCAAGTATCCTCATCCATATAACCATGTTTTTTCAGTTATACATATGTATATATAAATTTATCATTTGGTATCAAAAGCTTCGTTTGATCTTGTTTTGTGGTTAAACTTCGTTGTAATCGGTCCAAGGGGTCTTGTTTACCCCTATTTCATTGGGGATGATGCTATTTTTTTTTATAGGGTTTTAGAGTTGGCAGAGTTTTAAATTCGGTTTTGCCAAGAAGATGATGAACAGTAAAATTACAGTCAATTCCAGCACTCTGTTTTCACTTTGCAGCCCGATTTTGACCCTGTTACAGTCCAAATATCTGAAAATTTAAAACATAAAAGTTGTAGATATTCCTCTTGTCTTTTCATATCATCTTGAATCATCTCAATCGGAGTTCATATGAGAGAGTTATGCCCAAAATACCGCGGGATGTCAAAACTGTCCAACTTCCGTTTTTTTTAAATAATGCCCCCATGTCCGAATATGCTTCACGAAAATCTCCAGATTCAACTATGCATTACACGTATGATTTATATAAATGCAAGAGAATTATATGAGGTATTTTATGGAGCATTTTACATGATTAGAGCATGCAATCTTATTTAAGTATGATTAAATGTATGGTTAAAGTTTAAGATTACTATACATTCATGGGTTCACTATGAGGTGTGCAAGCATGGGTTTATTCATGGATTATTATTATCAAGATTAGCGCGCCTATATTTTGTGCTGAGTGGGTAAAGCATGCTGCAGATTATTCTGCTAGGGCGTACACACATCAGTCAGCCGATGGGCTATTAGAGGTCGTGCTTGTGTGGTATGTGAACTCCTATAGATCAAATCAATGCGGGGCTTATTGGTTTCAGAGGTTATTTATGTATTGCATACATGCTGATTATGTATTTATTATGTAAGCATGAGTTATGTTTCAGTTGCATAATATTTTAGAGCCCCACATTAGTTTATTGTGGGTGTCAGCAGTATATTGCATGTGATATCATGGCCCATGCCAGTTTTTCATGAGTTTTAGCTTTCCATGAGTATAGTATATTTCAGATATGCGATGTGTGCGATTCAGTTATCTTTTCATGTCTCACCATCTCATGTTTCAGTTAAGCTATTCAGTTCAGTTATTTCAGCTTCCAATTATTTTATATTGCTTGCTGGGCCTTATAGCTTACTTTGCTTGCGCCATTCTAGGCAGGGGCAAGGCTAGAGCGGATGCCGAGCCTAGTGGAGTTTGAGTGCTGAGCTTAGACATGTACATAGTAGTCCAGAGTTCAGGGTTTCTTTTGATGTCAGCTTCAGCTGTTTTGTTATGTATGGGTTAAATCAATGTATTTTGAGATTTATTATGTATATATGATCCTGATGTACACAGATTTGCCACAAATATGTATGTTATTTATGTATCCTTGTTGGGGGTTTCCAGTTCAGTTGTTTGGCATTTCTGTTTATGTGAGTTGTAGGTACCATCCTTATTGACGCTTCCTCCTTGGGCTTGAGCTAGGGTACTAAAGGGTGAGGGCGCCACATAAATGACACATCCGAATAACATTTGCAAATATATATAAGTTCCATTTGAATACCCTTTGAATCATTCGAATGACATTGCAAATACTTGTTTGGCACCATATCCGTATATATTGTAATAGCAGAAACCTCGAATCTTAACCGCGAGCTCTTTGTCGTGAGCTCATGTCTATGCCATTTGACCATAAGCTTAGCCGTGAGCTCTTCGCAACGAGCTCATGTCTATATGTCATTTCGCCATGAGCCTTAGCTGCGAGCTCTTTCCCGCGAGTTCATTTCTCAAGCTATTGGCGCGAGCTCTTGCTCAACCCCTTGACCGTGAGCTCGTTCAGCGAACTCTTGCTCAACCCCTTGATCACGAACTCGTTTAGCAAACTCTTATCCACCTCATGACCTCGAGTTCTCTCCGTAAGCCGCGAATTCATGACCTCGAGCTCCCCACGAGCTCTTCCCATTAGCCTTTGATTGTGAACTCTCTGCCCACACCCCATCTATTTGCAAATAAATGTTTTCATTTTTTTTAATTTATATTTTACCTTTTATTTACTTTAATACATAAATGTAAATAATAAAGTATCCCCTATTTGGATTTAATAAAAAGATCAAAAAAATCAAAATCCATAACAATAAAAAGATAGAATTTTGATTTTAGAACAAACTCAAGAAATTTGGATTTTACCACTCTCGAAATACATAGGTTCTGTTTCTTGAAAAATTCATTAAAAATCATTCTTACTACAATTAATGTTAGTTATCAAAATACCGGGAGTTGGTTTTTCAAAATGAGGACATTTACAAAAATATGTTCTAGTTGGTTCTTCGCCTTAGAAAAATTTTAGATTTATTTTGACCAGCAATTTCAAAGCTAATTTTTGAAATTTACTTTAGGAGATTCTTTTAAATGTCTTTGAAACTCCTCATATGTATAAGAATGAAAATAATTTGGTTTTCATTTGAACAAAATAACACTTGATATGAGTGAAAAACTATCTAGTATTCAGAGATGAACATAAAATATATATAAGTATGTCAACAACTTGTGAGATGAAATTCATGATGTTTATATATATGTAGAAGTGAATGCATGACACGTTTCATACACATTCAGTATGATCATATTATGAGGCATAATATTATTTATCTTTGCGCACCTACTATTTTGCGCGGAAGGAAATGGTACCTTAGAGCATCTGGCACGGGATGAGGTGGCCATAGCCAGCAGGTTGGCTCTATATTTATTGTGAGATTTTGTTTATGTGATACACTTTGGCATGTGTTGATTGATGGATTGCGAGCCTATGAGATTTGATACTGATATTAAATCTGTATGCATATTTGCATGATAGTACATGGTGGCATGATACATTTAGCTTGAAATTGATCAAGTTTTGAATTGTGAAATTTATATACAACTGTCGAATTCTAGATTACTCTCTTTTGGTGTTACCGTATTCTTGATTCCTATTCATTGTATAGTGTCCTAGAACTTGCTGAGCCTTGTGGCTCACTTGATTTTCTTTGCCATTCCAGGTAAAAGGAAAGCTATTATTGGGGACGAGTCTAGTGGGACTAAAGCCTAAGGATAGTGGTGTATGGGGACACATCCTAACTTGAAGATCCTATTTAGTATTTTGGTGAGGCTTGAGATGAAATGATTCTTATTTTGTTTGTTAACATTAGTCTCTTATATATTTTGTATGGCCGTCGAGGCCGAACTCTTGAGCTATTGGAATAGTAATTGAACTTAAATTTAGCTTTCGCTGCTAGTGAATAAAATAAGTTATCTGTTTATTTATGGTTTGTTTTAAATCATGTCTGTGATGACATTTTTTCGAATATCCTATGCTAGCGGGAATATTTGAGAGTGAGCCCTTACAATTTTGGTATCAGAACATAAGTTAGGAAATGAGAAGAGTCTCCGTACACCTAGGTTTGGGTAGAGTTAGAATTGTGTCTAGTGGTCTAGTGAGTTTCAATAAGATGGAATACTAAAAGGTCGTTTCTCATGCAGAAAATGAGTGGACGACAAGGAAGGCTGCTGACCCGTGCCCGAGGCAACCGGGCCATCCCTACTCTAGTTCCTAACCCTGCTCCTGAGCCTACGCCTGTTCCTATTCCTACCCCCACACCTTCACCTGCATTAGCCATTCTAGCAGAGTCAGTGGCAGACTTGCGCCAGGAGGTTAGTGAGTTGAGGGGCACTATGGCCACAATGTTGAGGCACTTTGAGAATTTTATGGCGTATCAGGGCAGGTAGGAGCAAGCACCACCTGGAGGGAGGAATGAACCAGTCGTGAATGAGAATGTTAGTGGTCAGACTTCAAACCTGGCGCCACAGGAGGTGGAGCCCCAAGGGATGGATGGCAATACTAGGAGCCAGTTGGTGAGGAACTTCATGGCACTAAGACCTTCAGAGTTCCATGGAAGGACTAATGCTTTGGCAGCAAAGGAGTAGATGATGGCAATGGAGAAACACCTCAAGACAATAGGGTGTATTAACACCCAAAGGGTACAGTTGGCTACATATCTGTTTCGAGGAGGGGTCGAGAGGTGGTGGGAGACAGTTCGATAGAGGTTTGTGGGCAGGGGGCCGTCATGGGTGGAGTTCAGAGAGCTCTTCAACGCCAATTAGTTTCTAGCTTGGGTGCGAGATCAGAAGACATATGAGTTTATTGAGTTGACACAAGGCAATAGGACAGTGGCATAGTATGAGGAAGAGTTCACCTCTTTGGCACGATTCGCTTCTAAGTTAGTATGTACAGAGGAAAAAAAGGCAACCAAATTCCAAAAGTGGCTGCGAGTGGATATCAGATTTCACCTAGTTGGTGCACAGATCACAGATTATGCTACATTGGTCCAGAGGGCACATATCATAGAGAAGGAGAGGAGCGAGCTAAGGGCAGTTTAGGCAGCCGCTAGGGGATCAGTTTCAGCTCGGGGGCAAGGCAATGACATGAAAAGGAAGGGAGCACTGGGGTTTTTTTGGTAATGTAGCCGACATTCCTCCCTACACAACTTCTGGAAAGAGACATCGGGGTGCATGTAAGGCGTGCTACAGTGCGGGTAGTTGGGGCACTTGTGGAACGACTGTCCACAGAAGATGGGTATAACAGGCAACAGGGAGGTGACTTATTATAGGTGTGGGAAGAAGGGGCACACGTCTAATGTTTATAGACAGCCGCCACAGCAAGGGGAATAGAGATATGAGAACCAAGGCAACAAGATGGGACAGAGGCAACCAGTGCCGAGACTTTAGGGGACAACACCACCATTGGCACTGCCACCAGGACAGGGCACCACAGACCCTGGTCGACCCCACACCCAGGGACGGGCATTCGCTTTGACATCAGTAGAGGAAGAGAAGGGAAGTGACACTGTGCAAGGTATTCTCTCCTTATATGACATTGATGTGCGTGTTTTGTTTGACACGGGGTCTACACATTCATTTGTTGCACCTAGAATTGTGTGCCACATTCCATTCTCTAGTACATTACTACCTTATTATTTGATCATGTCAATATCGGGAGGAGTCGAGTTAGTGGCGAGTCAACTCTATAGAGACTGTAAGATTATGATGCATGATAAGGAGTTGCCCGGGGATTTGATAATCCTAGACATACATGATTTTGATCTTATTTTGGGCATGGACTGGTTATCTCGACATTATGCTAAAGTGGATTGTAGATGTAAGGTTATCCATAAGGTTATCCACTTTGAGTCACCCCAGCAGCCAGTCATATCGTATCGAGGCATTAAACCGATGAGTTCCACTCCTATGATATTAGTGATGAAGGCTGAAAAATTGATGCGGTATGGATGTGAAGCATATTTGGATTTTGTGACCACGGGTAAGAAGAACAATATAGAACTGTCAGACATTCTAGTAGTCTGTGAGTTTCTTGATGTATTCCTTGATGAGTTGCCAGGGTTGCCGCCACCGAGGGAGGTAGAGTTTTTCATAGAGTTGATGCAAGGAACCCAGCCAATTTCCAAGGAACCTTACAAAATGGCTCTAAATGAATTGAAAGAATTAAAAGTGCAGCTTGAGGAGTTGATTGAGAAAGGGTTCATCTGCCTGAGTGCTTCACCTCGGGGCGCTCTGGTCTTGTTTGTGAGGAAGAAGGATGGGTCCATGAGGTTATGCGTAGACTATCGCCAGTTGAACCAGGTGACATTGAAGAATAAGTACCCTCTTCCCCGAGTTGATGATTTGTTGGACCAGCTACGTGGAGCCTCAATCTTGTTGAAGATTGATTTGAAGTCAGGGTATCACCAAGTAAGGGTCAGAGAAGGAGACATTCAGAAGACTGCTTTTCGTACTAGGTACGACCACTACAAATTTGTGGTCATGTCATTTGTGCTGACGAATGCTCCGGCCGTCTTTATGGATTTGATGAATAGGGTTTTCAGGGAGTAGTTAGATCGTTTCGTCAGTGTGTTCATCAATGACATTCTCATTTACTCATCGAGCCGGGAAGAGCATGAGAACCATCTCAGGTTAGCCTTGTAGAGGCTTAGGGAAAAACAATTATATGCCAAGTTCAATAAGTGTGACTTTTGGCAACGACAGGTTGGATTCTTAGGGCATGTAGTATCCGGTGAGGGCATTTTAGTAGATCCTGAGAAGGTGAAGGCAGTGATGGATTGGCCAAGACCAACCTCAGTGACGGGCATAAGAAGTTTCTTGGGATTGACTGGTTATTACAGGAGATTTATTGAGGGTTTCTCCCGACTGTCCCTGCCTATGACGAAGTTGACTCGGAAGGGAGTTAAGTACGAGTGGAACGAGGCATGTGATCATTGCTTTGAGGAATTGAAGAAGAGATTGACGACAACGCCAGTATTGGTTATTCCCAAGAGTAGGGAAAAGTTTACCATCTTCAGTGATGCGTCGCACTTTGCCCTTGGGTGTGTGTTGATGCAGGATGGACGAGTAAATGCATATGCCTCGAGACAGGTGAAGAAGCATGAGATGAATTACCGCACACACAATTTGGAATTGGCAACCGTGGTATTTGCACTCAAGATTTGGAGGCATCACCTCTACAGGGAGAAGGTAGAGATTTATACTGACCACAAAAGTCTAAAGTACCTTTTCTCACAAAAGGAGTTGAACATGAGATGTCGCAGATGGATAGAGCTACTGAAAGACTATGATTGTAAAATTTTATACCATTCAGGGAAGACAAATGTGGTGGCAGATGCTTTGAGTCGCCGAGGAGCTTACGTAGCAGCTATGATTGTCCATGAGTGGATGCTTTTGAGGCAGATGGCGGAGATGTCTATTTTCGGACCCGAGACGAGAGTTATAGTGTATTGTTCGTACCTGAGGATACAATCGGATTTGATGGAGTAGATTAGGGTACAATAGTCTTGTGATGTGAAGTTGGCTTAGATTCTAGCAGATGTGGGAAAGTTTTCCCCAATAGGTTTCAGTTAGAGAGGCGACGGGATGTTACTATTTTTGGATCGAGTCTGTGTACCTGATGATGTCGGGATTAGGAAGGAAATTCTAGCAGAGGCACATAAGTCTCGTTATACCATTCACCTCGGCACGAGGAAGATGTATCAAGGTTTACAACGACAGTTTTGGTGGGATGGACTGAAGAGAGATGTGGCCAAGTACGTATCCCAGTGTGTAATGTGTCAACAGGTTAAAGCAGAACATCAGAAACTGGTAGGTCTTCTATAGCCGTTGCCCATTCTAGAGTAGAAGTGGGATAACATATCTATAGACTTCATGTCAGGACTATCGAGGACGACGAAGGGGTTTGATGCTATATGGGTGATAGTAGACCGTTTGACTAAATTAACACACTTTCTACCGATTAAGAAGACTTACCCTTTGAGCCGTTTGGCTAAGATGTACATCGAGGAGATAGTGAGATTACATGGGGTCCCATCTAGTATTGTGTCAGATCGGGATCCCTGTTTTACCTCGCACTTTTGGGGGGCGCTACAGGACGCCTTGGGGACGAGGTTAAAGTTCAGTATCGCTTTTCACTCACAGGCAGACGACAGAAAGAGAGGACTATATGGACGTTTGAGGACATGTGTGTTAGACTTTCATGGCAGTTGAGATGATCATTTGCCACTTGTGGAATTCGCCTACAACAATAGTTATCATTCTAGTATTGGTATGTCACCTTATGAGGCGCTTTATGGTAGGTTGTGTAGATCACCTATTTATTGGGAAGAGGTAGGAGACCAAGCATTAATGAGATCAAAAATTGTTGAGCAAACGACGGAAAAGATTCGGATTATCCGGGCAAGAACGAAGGCAGCACAGGATTAACAAAAGAGTTATGCAGATAATAGACGACGGGATTTAGAGTTCTCCGTTGGGGATCATGTGTGGCTGAGAGTGATGCCCATGAAGGGCGTACGTAGGTTTGGTGTGTCGGGGAAGCCTAGTCCTTGTTACATTGGACCTTTTGAGATCCTAGAGCGGGTTGGCTCTTTGGCCTACAGGTTGGCCTTACCACCGCAGCTATCTGGCGTGCATAACGTCTTCCACGTATAGATCTTGAGGAAGTACGTGCTGGACCCCCAGCATGTCATTGATTATCAGGCTATAGAAGTCGTGGAAGATGCCACATATGAGGAAAGACCTATCGGTATTTTGGAATGGAAAGAGAGGGTGCTACGAAACCGATCGATTCCTTTTGTGAAAGTTTAGTGGCAGCGTCATTCTTCAGATGAGGCTACTTGGGAGCATGAGCATGAGATGAGATGTCTTTTCCCCCAGCTTTTCGAAATTCTTTGAAGGGGACCAAATTCTTTGAAGGGGAGAGAAATTGTAACGACCCTAAAGTGGGTCTAGGTGTTTTAATACTTGACGTCAGTGTAATAGTATTTAAAATGTAGGTCTAAGTATTTTTTTTAAATACTTAATGTTAAATTTCGTAGGTGACATAAATAATTTTAGATTACATAATTTTATTTTATAGTGCATGGAATTAGAAATTTAAGCTAAAGGGCCTCAATTAAATAGTTAATAAGATGTCTAACTCAAGTGGAAAAATTAAGCTTGGCGGGCTTGGAATATATATATATATGGGATACATGTGATTTGGGGTTAGGCCCATGGTGAGAAATAATTTGGAAATAATGGGTTGATGGTGTAATAAGAAAATAGGGAAACAAAATAAATTAAGTTAGCATTTGTCAATCAAGCCCCTGGATATTTTTGTTTGTAATATGAAAAGTAGGGCATTTTGATAAATTCTGGAGCTGGCGTGTAGATCTATACGCACTCCTTTTTCCCAATAGCCTCTGTGCGTAGATATCCTATTTCAATGCAATGCGTATCCCCTCTTTTTGAATGCACTGTTCCATTGCTTCTTTAGCCCTTCTCTGTGTTCTTCTTCTTCTTTACCTTCTCCATCCTATTCACTCACTTCTGTTCGCTGTTGCTCTTTGCTTCCTATGTGCGGGTGGAACTTCTCTCTGATTTTTGCATTCTCAACAGGCAAGTTTTTCTTGCACTCCCACTTTATATTTTTCAGTGGGAGCTCTCTTGTTTATTTATTGTCTTATGCAAGTTCCCTTGTTAGTCTCTTCACTTTAGTCACTGTGAGGGATTATATATATGAACATCTATAATATATGTATATATATACGCTTGTTGCTGTGTATGGTTCTCTTTCTGTTGGTGTACATTGAGTCTTCATATCTGTTGGAGTCTCATTGTAGTCTCAGAATGGGGTTTGTTTCCACCCCAAGTTCCATTCAGTGAATGACAGTTATTTGTGTAGATATAGATGCGAGGCCTCGTTCGCTTCTGTATCTTCATGAGCTTAATTGTATTTATATATATATGGCCAAACGCAGCTCACAGAAGCCTAAATGACGCATCCGAATAACATTCACAAATATATATAAGTTCCATTCAAATTCCTTTTAAATCATCCGAATGACACTGTAAATACTTGTTTGGCACCATATCTGTATGTACTATAATAACAGAAACCTTGAATCTTAACCGTGAGCTCATGTCTATGCCCTCTAACCATAAGAAATATAGGGTGAATTGAAACCCTATTGAGACTTGTGAATAAAATAAATCGAATATGTATGTAAAATCAGAAAGGTTAACATCATGTGAATCATAGAAGGAGTAGCCAACATAAAAAGGGTTAATTAGACAAAATTTTAGAAAATTTTCAAATTTTGAAGGGTAACTTTAAAGGCCTATTTTGGGCTTGTTTCTCAGTCAAATTTCATGAAACATTTATCAAATCGAAGTCTCGGATCTCTAATTTCTAAAACAACAATCGAATTTTAAATTGGAAAT
Organism: Diospyros kaki; assembly: GCA_036245055.1. NCBI lineage: Eukaryota > Viridiplantae > Streptophyta > Magnoliopsida > Ericales > Ebenaceae > Diospyros > Diospyros kaki. The sequence continues at coordinate 32,611,521 of BSEG01000016.1, read as the reverse complement.
AATGACAATGAGTTATTTCTTAAAAATTGAAGCCAAGCAGAATTGCTACAGTAAAATTACAACATTCTGAATAGAATTGAACAAGGCTGTTATGGGTACAAATCATAACAAAAAAATTTGAATCCTATACTAAAATGAAGCTTATGATGTCTAGTTTACATAGAAACAAACGGATTGGAAATTAGATATAAACACAGAAAGTTATACCGCAAAAGGTCAAATTACATGGAGTAGTAAGTTACGATTTTTTTTGGCAAAAATTAACAAGCACTAGGGGCTCAAACCAAACCCAAAAAATTTTGGCCCTATATCAAATCGAAGCTCATGAAGTCTAGTTTATAAGAAATTAAACGGATCTTAAATCAAATATAAACATAGGAAGTTATGCCATAAAAACCAGAGCATGGTAAGATCATGTGGGAACTGTAAAATGTAACAGCGTAGCAGAAATTCACAAGATGATTACAAGCTCAATACTTAGCCAAATGATCTCAATAATATGTCAAAACGAAATTTAGGAAGTCTAGTTTCGGATACAAAAAGAGGATCTCAAATCTGATATAATTATAAAAAGTTATAGGCCTAAGAATACAATAGAGACAGTAAATCTAAAAATTAAGAGTTCCATGAACAGAATTTAAAAATGGATGGAACAAGCTTCATGAAATGGAAGGAACAAGATCAAAATCCAAAAAATTAGAATTCCAAATGCAGAAATTCAAAAAGGAAGTGAACAAATATGCTGAAACAGAAAAGAGATGGAAGAACTTGCCTTTCTTTTGATGGAGATAAACTAAGAAGAACTTGTCTTCCAACTCAAAAAGTCAGCCTTGAAGCTTGAAATGAAGGAGATGGAAATGGAGAAGAAGAAGAAGAAGAAAACCAAGAAGATGATGAAGAAGAAGACTTCTTAGAAGAGGAAGGAAGAGAGAGAATAGAGGGAAACAAAGGAGAGGGAAATGGGGAAAGAAAGGGCCATATGTCCCCTTCGAATGACCCTTTTGCCCTTCACTTGCACACACAACTTCAATTATTCTCATACCTCTTTTGGACATTTTCCATTTCTCATTTCTTTTTCCATTTTCTTTATCAAACCCATTTATACAATTTCCCATTTACCCCTATCTTTTTCACATCCAACATAAGAACCTTAAGCCCTTTCTTGACATTTCACAATTAATTTCATTTCCCTATAATTTAAAACATCATTGTAAATGGGCTCAAGCCCAACCCATTAATTCAACTCTTATTAATTAGGTCCAACTCACATAAGCGCAAAGAGTTTATTTTCCAAATTAGCCTAACCCATTACATTTGAATTTAACTAAATCCACAACCCACATGGCTTAGGCCCAATCCATTAGAAATGGGTTTTATTTAATTTTTAGCTATCCTAAGTCTTTGGGATTTTCACATTAGCTATCCCAAGTCTTTGGACCTCGGTGTCTCCTACCACAAGTCTGCCATGACCACGAGATGAACATGCTCCTCGTGAAGCTACCTGTGCTTCCCTCAACTCATTTCTCTCCCTCTTAATTATGTAGGCCATCTACACTATTGTAGCATAATCTGTGAGTTGAGCATCGACCAACTAATATCTAATCTCAACACGTAATCCGCATTGAAACTTTGTCTGGAGAAAACCTTGCCAGGGAAATAAACTTTGCCTTATACTGTGCCGTTGACCTATTCCCCTGCGTTAACTCTACAAACTCATAGGTCTTGTGATCACGGATCTAAGTGGGAAAATAATTTCCACTAAATGCACCCCTGAACTTTGCCCGTGATGGCTCTCTATCCACAAACCTCTATTTTGTGGTTTCCTACCACCTCTCAGCATCCCCTCGTAACAGAAATGTCACCAGCTAGACCCTTTGAGCATTGTTGCACCCTATAGTCCAGAGGTGTTTCTCTATGGGCATCATCCAATCCTCCATTGCTAGTGCATCTACCCCTCTATGGAACTCAAGGGGCCTAAGAGTCATAAAGTTCCTTTCCAGTTGATTTCTCACATTTCCATCTATCCTTTGGGGCTCCATCTCCTGAATCACTAGATTCGATGTATGCCCGCTATTATTCCCATTCAACCTTGGTTCGTTTACTACCCCCCTGAGGTACTTGTCCCAGTCTCCCTTGATTTGCCAGGAAGGCCTTAAAATGTTTTGACATCATGACGATTGTACCCCTCAAGTCGCTCACCTCTTGGTGTAACTCCGTAGTAAACTCTCCTGGAGTAACAAGTGCGGGAGGCGGTGTAGGGGTAGGAGTAGGTGTATGAATGGTCTGACCTCTGCCTCGGGCATGAGTCGGCGGTCGTCCTAGATGCCCACTCATTTCCTTCACAATCAATTTACCTTGAGAACACTATCCCAACATAACCTTATTTAGACTAATAGACATATGCCTAACTTTACCTGCCATTCCTATGTGTACAAAGACTCATCTCATCCCAATTTTTTCTTCTAATAGCTTAGGCAACCACCTAAAAAATGTTGATGCTTAGCCAGGACCTCATACCCCGCAATCCCCTATTTAGTGTCCTCGGTCCAGTACCCCCAGCCTTTGGCTAGTACACAATCCCAACACACAAATCGAGTTGCTCTGATACCAAAACTATAGTGGCTTACTCTCGGATAGTTCTGCTAGCATAAGATATCCGAAAGGAGGTCATCACAAAGATGATATAGAACAATAACATTCAACATCATAAATACTATCATTAGATAAAATTAGCAGAAGCTAACATAAGAGTTTACAACATCATAAATATACATCCACTTGGCACCATGGCTTACACATAATGTATACAAGAGCATTAATGAAATTTACAACATAAAATTTCCTCACAACATACCCTCATAAAACCACTAACATGGACCATCTAGTCTAGGATTTGTTTTTGTACACCTCTAGACATGGGCTCTAGGCCCACTAGACTCGCCCTTAACCACTATTTTACCTTTACCTGAAATAACATGAGAGTTCAACAAGGTGAGCCACAAGGCTCAGTAAGTATATATATATAAAAGATAAAGAGATAGAATCAAAGGCATAGATAACCAATATAGAGTAAATAACAACTCTATGAAAATGTGTAAGTAGGACACAACTCACAAGTTTTATCATTCACACCCCTTTCCATACCGTGATCATTATACATACCATATATTCATTTCCATGCTAATGCACATGCCTCAATAGTAAGGAATTTTTCCACATATTCCACATGGATCCCATTGCCAACATATCCATATATGTATACATACATCATGAAAATAATTCCACAACAAAGAAAGTTGAGCCTCACCTACTAGGCCTATGGCCACATCAACCCGTGCAAGGCGTTCATAGGATATCTTTTTCTCACCCACGGACATAGTCGTCGCGTAAAATAATAGGTGCGCAAAGATAATAATCATGCATCACATATATATATATATATATATATCCCAATTTCATGTAAATCCTTAATGATTAAGAAAAATCGCACATAATACTTATCATGCACAGTTACATAATTTAAGGAGCGTATTATCTCATGATCACATGGTAAATTTAAATACATTTATGTACTCATTCACACTTATAGAAATGCCTGACTAATATTCACGACATATTTTTACCCTAACAATAACCGCGAGAAGCCAAAATTTATACATGCAAGAAACACCAAATCTTGCATGACTCTAAACTCTAAACAAGAAATGTGTTATTGCTTAAGAAATATAGAGTGAATCGAAACCCTATTGAGACTTTCACATAAAATATATCAAATATATATGTAAAATCAGCAAGGTTAACATCATCTCATAGGAGTGTCCAACACAAAAAGGATTAATTAGACAATTTTAGAAAAATTTCAGATTTCAAAGGGTAACTTCAAAGGCCTATTTTGGGCTCATTTCTTAGTAAAATTTCATAAAAGATATATCAAATCGAAGCCTCATATATCTAGTTTCTGAAACAACAAACGAATTCAAAATCAGAAACAATCACAATGAATTATTGCCCAAAAACCAAAGCAAGGCAGAACTGCTATAGTAAAATTACAGCATTTTGGACTGAATGCAACAAGTTGTTATGGGTCCAAATCATAATAAAAAAATATGAATCCTATATTGAAATGAAGATTATGATGTCTAGTTTATATAGAAATAAATGAATTTCAAATCGAATATAACCACATAAAGTTATACTGCGAAAACCCAAGCAAGGTCGAATTACATGGAGCAGTAAGCTACAAATTTTTTTGGTAGAAATTAACAATCCCATTGGGGGCTCAAATCGAAGCCAAAAAAATCAAACCCTATAGCAAATCAAAGATCATGAAGTCTAGTTTAGAAGAAAACAAACGGATCTTAAATTGGATATAAACATAGGAAGTTGTGCTTAAAAACTGGAGCATGGTCAGATCACACAAGAACAATAAAACGCAACAGCGTAACAGAAATTCACAAGATGATTACAAGCTCAATACTTAGCCAAATGATCTCAATAATATGTCAAAACGAGGCGTAGGAAGTCTAGTTTCGAATACAAAAATTGAATTTCAAATATGATATAACTACAAAAAGTTATAGGCCCAAGAACACAACAGAGATAATAAATCCGAAAATTAAGAGTTCCATGAACAGAATTTAAAAATGGATGGAACAAGCTTTATGAAATGGAAGGAACAAGATCAAAATCTGAAAAATCAGAATTCCAAAAGCAGAAATTCGGAAAAAGGATGCGAACAAATCTGTTGAAACAGAAAAGAGATGGAAGAACTTGTTTTTCTTTTGATGGAGATAAACCAAGAAGAATTTGTCTTCTGACTTTTTCACACCCAACATTAGGACCTCAAGCCCTTTCTTGACATTTCACGATTAATTTCATTTCTCAATAATTTAAAACATTATTGCAAATGAGCTCAAACCCAACCCATTAATTCAACTCTTATTAATTAGGCTTAACTCACATAAGCCCAAAGAGTTTATTTTTCAAATTGGCCCAACCCATTACATTTGAATTAACTAAATCCACAAGCCACATGGCTTAGGCCCATTCCATTAGAAATGGGTTTTATTTAATTTTTAACTATCCCATGCCTTTGGGTTTTTCACATTAGCCCATCCTTATACATTAAACTCAAGCCATTTTATTAAATTTCCAATTCATACTTTTTTTTTATATAATGCCAATTTATATATGCACCAAAATAAAATAAAAACATTAATAATGCAATATGCCCAATAACGGGTTGTTACAAATTGATTTAAATTTCATCTGTCCAGACATAGAGATTATAGAGGCAAACTATGAGCGATGAGAGTAAGGCAAGTAGAAATCAAAAACACTTTTAATCCACAATCCACTTCATTCATCAAGAAATCAAAATTAGGAAAATAAGCTAAATCACTTTTTATCTACTTTAAACCCATCAAAATGTGAAAAAATAAAAGAACTAAGGGGATTTTACTTGTAGTTAAGAAAAAATCATTATTAAAACTAAGAAAATTGAAAACCCATATTCAATACTCCCTAACTTATTAAAAAAATTTGAGAGATAAAGAGAAGGCAGAATGTAGACCGGAGAAATAAAAATAGAGGAAGAGTTAGATAACGTGAAAAGAGGGAGAGAGGATATTTAGAATGAATTGAAATTATAAGTAAAATTACCATAATAATCTAAGCCTTCAAAATTTTTTGAACCAAAAGATTAGTTGGGGGGGAGGGCGGGGAATAAATTTTTAAAAAATTTTGTCTGGGCAATGGATCCGCCACTAATCAACACTAATATCTTTGTCGATATCCCCCAGGTCAGGGCAAATCCAACTATGTTTTGAAATATGTAGATTATGGCATTTTGAAACCTCCTTAATCATATTTGTAGTAGCCTCCAAATGTTCCTTCAAAGCATTATCAATTTCCATATCACATTTCTCTATTGCAAAATTGGCACAACTCCTAACTCTCCAAACTTCCTCAAAAAAACAAAGACCAAATCGAGATTAACTGCAACAACTATTAATCAACTAGTTGGCCCATCAAGGTTTTGAGGGTTCGATAGACCACGTTTGTTGGAACCATTGTTGTTAAAATTCTAATCCAACATGTATGATTTTATGTGTCAAGGACCTCCAAACTGTTAAATGTGCATGTAAAATTAGAATTGAGGTAAAATCGACGTGAATCGTAATTTAAATCTTTAAAATTGTTGAAATTGCAAGTTTAATCGCGATTTGAATGACTTTAATTTTTACTCACTGGAAGCTTAGAGACAGAATTCATTCTCTAAGCTTCTTAGAGACCGAATTGAAGCACTTTATTAAGCTTCTTAGAGACTGAATCAAGGGCTACCTTGCAAAATGTGAACCCAAAATCCTTATCTCTCTTTACTCTTAAGACTCAAACAACCTTATGTCGTTATTCCCCCTTGCCACATGGTTGTTCGGTGCTTGGTGTCATCATTTACTTACACCAGGTGCCTTATGCTCAGTGGTGCTTGGTCTTGATTTGTTTTTTCTTCTCGTTCTCATTGTCATCATTTCAACTTGAAAGTGCCTTCTTGCTTCTTCTGAAATCACTTCCTCTCTCTACTTGCCTCTATCCTCTTCATCTCAATGATATCTCTTTCTTTCTGTGTACTTCATTTATTGATTTATGTTTTTGTTTATTGATTGTTGCTTTCTTACTTATCTGAGTTGGATCTTACATTCTTACTTATCTGAGTTAATTGATATGCAATGTGAATGTATTTTGAGAATTTACATTATATAAACTAATATTTGGAATTTTGATTATAGATGCATGAATGATGATAAATGATGGGTTTAATATTTAGAAATTTTATATTATTTATTATTTTTGAAATTGATAGATGAACTTATTTTGAAATAGGTACATGTATTTCATTCATAATAAGGAATAAGGTTGTAATAATCATGTTATTAAATAATATTAATTTATTTTTTTATAAAATTATGTTATTATAAATATATATTTACATAAATTAAAGAGTATTTTTAATTCTCTCTAAAATCTTTCGATTTTACCATCTGATTTTATGAACTCTCTTTCAATCCCACTTAAAATCTTGATTTTAACAATCTTGGTTGAAACCATCAAACCCTCAAAACTAGTTGGCCATAAGGACAATGGACACATAAACCCAAAACAACCTTGGAAGACTCGTTTCCAATGTCCATATGCTAACTGAAATTAGACCATGCCATAAGGGGTTTAGTAGGTATACCTTTCAACACTTGAAGGCCAATGTAAAGGTTGTAATCCACCAATGGCAGCAACTCCCAAACAGTTCTCGAACTGCTCTCGAACAACCTTTCGGTTAGACCAAATCGTTACCCAAAATTATGAGGGGACCTATCGAGTCCATGCTCCAGCAAGATGGTGAATCCCACTACTCTTTTTTTGTCCTAGATAAAGAGAGCAAGGAAGATTAAGGCTAAGAAATGAATTGGGTTTCAAATCAAAGGGGCTTCTCAAACTTGATAGTCTCACTATCAAGAACAATGAGTTACAATAAGCAAGAAGGAGCAATGGGAGTTAGGGTTTCTAGATTGGGAGAAGAACAACAAGAATGGTCGAGAGAAAAACGAGCCAACACTTACTCTAGCCGTCATGTATTTTCTCAACACAAACACAAACATATGTACTCTTAAAAATGAAAACCCTAGGGCACACAAAAGGGGGAATATGACAAAGAGATTAGGAGGGGACAAGGAAGAGAGAAAAAGGTGTGCCAAGGATGCACGCCGTCCTCCCCTGTCCTCCCATCGTCCGTCGTTGCCATGTGTATGCCTTTCCTTTATAGAAGATGACAAATAGTCATGCAATTTGCTAGCAAGATCGACAGAGACTATCAACAGTTTGCAAGGAACTATCGACAATTTCCAAAGGTTGTCGACAACTTTGACCCCTTATTCAAAACTTTCAGAAATTACATCTAAGCCTCGCCATAAACACTTAATGATACTTTCACCATTTCGTGATGAAATCGAGACCCTTGTTAACTCTTGACGGTATGCCTGTCAACTCTTGACATTTGCTTCTCATTAATTTGATCATTGAACCCGATCTGTTAACTCTTAACGGTAAACATCATTAACTCTTAATAACATTTTTAGCCTTATTCACTTAGTCAACCATCACACCTGGATAAACGTGTGACCTTCTAGGTTCACTACTAAGTAGTAAGCAGAAAACGTTAACCACCTTGATGTTGACCAAACACTTTTGGTCTACAACATGGATCTATCAATCTCCTCAAATTACCCCGAAAGATCCTGAGTGACAATTAACATTATATCAGGGTAATCCTACCAGTAATGAAGTCTTATTTCATAATAAAACTTATTTTGGCTTTTGATTCCCATGTATCATTCCATCATTTATCATCCTGATCGAGTGAGAGTCATGGATTGATCAAACTCACTAACTCAATGATTATGCTAAAATCAGTGTGGTAAGATTAAGATGACACATCGGAACTCCTTATGACATTGGAACACTTTCCAATCAAGTGTACCCTAGCTAAGGGTTTCTACATTCAAGACCACCATTAATAGCATAGGATGCTTACCTCATGCCAGAGGTCGATGGATCCCATTAGAAATCACCTGGCTCCATACCCCACTGCACAAGGACCACACAGTGCATCTTCCACCAAATAACGAATGCTTCTTAGCAACTGAAAATTCCTGGCACCAACATATAAGACAATTGTGTTGCCTCCGATCTAAGGACCAATAACACAATCGAAGCGTGTGATAGATCATAGATCCCTTTAGCCATGTGACCTATCACATGCGTCACATTCAGTAAGTGTTCCACTAACACCTATCCACATGTATACTATATTCATCTCATGGATTATGACATGCGACTCACCATCATTTATCATTAGCATCTCATACTAATCAAATGTAGTATCTCATGTGTCAGTCTATACTCGACTAATCATAGTCCCCTTCCGAGAAGTCTAAAGACTGTGAATTATCATTAAGATATCCTTAATATAAAGGTCCTTAGTCACATATTCTTAACATTTAAGAATAAGACCTTTAACAGGAAATCTAGAGACTCATTCATATATAATGATTGGAGAGCTATGAATAAAGATATGACCACAAAATATGAAAACACATTTTATTACAATTATTTGTGTAAGAATTACTTTATTAATCCCATAATTATAATTATCAGATGTCATATAAATCTAGCATTAGGCCACCAACACTAACAACATACACATTAAATGTTCAAACCAATATATCTCCTAAATTTACTTTAGGAATTACACTTAACCTAATTTCCCATCACTTAGACTTTTTAAACATAGTATTCATTTTCATTACTTTTGACTCACAAGCCACATAAATTATTTCCAACCTTTCAATTTTTATAATGCCAAGATATGTAATGCACCAAGGTCAAATAAAATAATTAAAATATCAACGAAGACATAAACCCAATAATGGGTCATTACAGTTTCTCCCCCCCCCCCTTCAAAGAATTTAATCCCTCAAATTCATAGCTAGTTATACAAACAACTAGGGAAAAAGACTCCCCATCTCATCCTCGAGCTCCCAAATAGCCTTGTCTAGAGAGTGACGCTACCACTAGACCTTCACATAAAGGAATCATCTAATTTTTCAACACCTTCTCCTTCCGCTCCAGTATACCAACTAACATCTCCTCATAAGAAACATCCTCTCAAACCTCTGTGGTCTGATAGGTAATAATGTGCTAGGGGTCTAGCATGTACTTCCTCAACATAGATACATGAAACACATTATGCACGCTCGCCAGCTGAGGGGGTAAGGATAATTTGTAGGCCAAAGATCCAACCTGCTCTAAAATCTCAAAAGGACCAACATAACAAGGGTTGAACTTATCTGACACTCCAAATCTGTGCATGCCTTTCATAGGTATCACCCTCAGCCATACATGATTACCCACATCAAACTCCAAATCATGCCGCCTCCTATTCGCATAACTCTTATGTCTATCTTGGGCCGCCTTCATTCAAGCCCTAATGGTTCAGATCTTTTTTTTCGTTTGTTCAATGATTTCCAGCCCCAACAATGCTTGATCTTCAACCTCCTCCCAATAAATAGGCAACCTACACGGCTTTGCCATACAATGCCTCATAAGGTGTCATCCCAATGCTAGAGTGATAACTATTGTTGTAAGCGAATTCCACCAACGACAAGTGATCGTCCCAACTGCCATGAAAATTCAATACGCATGCCCTAAACATATCCTTCAATGTCTGGATTGTCCTCTCTGTCTGTCCATCAGTCTGCGAATGAAATGCAGTATTGAATCTCATCTTAGTTCCCAAAGCACCATGCAGAGCCTCCCAAAAGTGTGAAGTGAAACGAGGATCATGATCTGACACAATACTGGATGGAATGCCATGCAGTCTTACAATCCTCAATGTACATCTTTTTTAAACGGTTCAGAAGGTAAGTCTTTTTTATCGGCAAGAAGTGAGCTAATTTAGTCAGCCTGTCAACTATCACCCATATGGCATTGTGCCCCTTCGTCGTCCTAGGAAAACCCATCACAAAGTCCATGGATATATTATCCCATTTCCACTCTGGAATAGGTTATGATTGTAGGAGACCAGCTGGTTTTTGATGTTCTGCCTTAATTTGCTGACACACCACACATTGCAAAACATACTTAGCTACATCTCTTTTCAAGCCATCCCACCAAAACTGTCTTCGGAGATTCTGATACATCTTTGCCATGCTAAGATGGATAGTGTAACGGGACTTGTGAGCTTCAGAAAAAATTCCATTCCTAATCTCTACATCATTGGGAACACAAATCCACCCCTAAAATAGAAATAGGTCGTCACCTCTCTGACTGAATCCCACTAAGGAAAACTTTTCCACATTTATTAAGATCTATGCTAATTTCACATCTGGAGCTGCTAGACTCAAATCTGTTCCATCAAATCGGACTGTACCCTCATGTAAGCATAATACACAGTAGGCCTCTCCTCAGGATCAGAGATAAACATCTCACCTATCTGCCTTAATAGCATCCACTCTTGGACCATCATAGCTACTATGGAAGGTCCCTTATGACTTAGTGCATCGGCTACCACATTGGCCTTTCCCGGGTGATACCAAATTTCACAATCATAGTTCTTGAAAAGCTCCATCCATCTGTGTTGTCTCATATTCAACTCCTTCTGGGAGAAGAGATACTTTAGGCTCTTATGATTTGTGTAAATCTCCACATTTTCCCCATACAAGTAATGCCTCCAAATCTTGAGTGTAAACACCACTACTTCCAATTTCAAGTCATGTGTACGGTAGTTCATCTCATGTTTCTTTAACTGTCTCAAGGCAAAGGCATTCACATACCCCTCCTGCATCATAACACACCCTAACCCAGAATATGAAGCATCACTGAAGATAGTGAACTTCTTCCCACTGTTGGGAATAACCAACACTGGAGTTGTCATCAACCTCTTCTTCAACTCCTGGAAGCAATTCTCACATGCCTCATTCGACTTGAACTTTACACCCTTCCGAGTCAATTTGGTCATAGGTGAAGATAACTGGGAGAACCCCTCAATGAACCTCTTATAATAGCCTGTCAATCCTAAAAAAACTTCGGATACCTGTCACTGTAGTTAGCCTTGGCCAGTTAACCACTATATTTACCTTTTTAGGGTCCACTAAAATACCCTCGTCAGACACTACATGCCCAAGAAAACCCACCTTTTGCTGTCAAAAATCACACTTACTGAACTTTGCATACAATTGTTTTTCCCTGAGCCTCTACAAGGCTATCTTGAGAAGGGTCTCTTGTTCTTTAAAGTTCGATGAATAAATGTGAATGTCATCAATGAACACTATAACAAAAAAATCTAAGTATTCCCTAAATACCCTGTTTATCAAATCCATGAAGACTGCCAGGGTGTTCGTCACCCTAAATGGCATGACCACAACTCATAATGGCCATATCGAGTGCGAAATGATGTCTTCTGCACATCTTCTTCTTTGACCTTCACTTGATGATACCCCAATTTTAAGTCAACCTTTGAAAAGACTAACGCTCCCCGGAGTTGGTCCAATAAGTCTTCAACACGTGGAAGAGGGTACTTATTTTTCAATGTCACCTGATTTAACTATCGGTAGTTGATGCATAGTCTTATGGATCCATCATTCTTCCTCACAAACAATACTAGAGCACCCCAAGGTGAGGCGCTCGGGTGAATGAATCCCTTCTCAATCAATTCTTACAACTACACATTCAGTTTCTTTAATTCATTGGGAGCCATTCTATAAGGGGTCTTGGAAATAGGTTGCATACCTGGCGCCGACTGAATAGAAAACTCAATCTCCCTCAATGGTGGCAATCCCGACAATTATTCATGAAAGACATCAGGAAATTCTCGAACTACTGGAATATCTAACAATTCTACCTTGTTCTCCTTACCCATCATCACAAAAGGCAAATATGCCTTGCATCCATGTCGCACCAACTTTTGTGCCTTCATTATAGAAATCATGGGCATGGAGCTCATTAGCTTGATGCCTCGATACACTATAACCGATTGCTAAGAGAACTCAAAATGGATTACCTTGTGCTGACAATCAAGCTTGGCAAAATGTTGGAATAGCCAATAAAATGAGATCAAAATACTTTATGTCTAATACCACCAAATTTCTTGATAGCTCCTTATCATGCACCATAATTTTGCATTCCCTATAAACTTCGCTACCTACCAATTCTGCATTCCCCAGCGTAGACACAATCAAGTAATAAGGTAGTAATATTCTAGGAATAAGGATATGACACACAACTCAAGGTGCAATGAAGGAGTGTGTGAATCCTATGTCAAATAAAACACTTACATCAACATCATATAAGAAAATGATACCTTGCATGTGTCTTTCTCGCTCTCAGCCTCAACTGCCGTCAAAGCGAACACTCGCCCCTGAACGTGGGGTCTGTTAACATCTGTGGTGTGTTGTCCCTATGGTAGTGCCATGGGTGGAGTCATCCCCTAAACTCTAGGTACTGTCGGCCTTTGGCTTAACCTATGACTCTGACTCCCAGATCTCTGTCCACCATGTTGTGGTGGCTGAGTACAACCATTGGCCTTGTGGCCCCTTCAGCCACACTAGTAACAATTCACTTCTCTGTTGCCTGTCGTGCCCGAATTCTGTGGACAGTCTTTCTGTAGGTGCCCTATCTACACGCTGGTATAACACACTTGACATGGATCTCGGTGCCTCCTCCCACAAGTCTTGCATGGTGGGATGTCAAATGTATTACTTGCTGAACTTGGTGTGTAAAACCTTGGAATTTCGTGAATAAAATAATTAATTTTGGAGCTAAAATAATCAAATCAATATTTTCTTAAATCCCTGGAGTTAAAATATTAGTGGATAATCATACCATATTATATGTATAATATACAATATATATAATATATATAAAAAAATAAATAAAATATAGCAACAAATCGCTGCAATGGCCGGCAAGGCCTGGTGGTGGGGTCGATAGCCGGCCAAAGCTGGCCAGAGTAGGCTCAACACTAGGCCATCAGAGGCCCTAGGCATAGGGGACACAAAGCATAGCTAGGGATGGGGAAGAAATCAGTCGGAGAAGACATGTCAACTAGCCGACCCATCGTCGGAAAACCAGGGGTAATTCAGCTGGTAAGGGACAGTTTTCAAGAATTGTTAGGGCAAACTAGGGTTTCCAGTGGCTGAGGTAAGTCTTGGGGGCCAAAGATCGGCCATTAATTAGCCGGAGAAGCGGTGGAATCCCTTATAAATAGTTCTGATCGAAGGAATAAGGAATCCAAAAATCAAAGTTTGGGGGAGAAATTGGAGAGGAAGGACATGGGGCTTTTGTTCCCCATTGTGCAAGGAGAATTTTGGAATGTTTGAGGGTTGTCAAAGCACGGGAAGGCGGGATTCGAAGCTTGCCAGAGTTTTGTGGAAGTTGCCGGAGCCAAAGTTAAATCCATCAATTCAAGGTATGTTTCGCCAATTTCCTGGTTTAATCTGATCCTAGGGTGGTCGGAATGTCCTAAAGTAACTAGGAAGGTAAAGAAATTGAGTTTTGGGGAAGAAATCGATGGCTGGCTGGCGAGAAGGAAGCCGGAGAAGATGAAGTGCATGCCCTGCATGGCTTAGGCCCAATCCATTAAAAATGGGTTTATTTAAACTTTAGCTATCCTTTGCCTTGGGCATTTTCACATTGGACCAAACCTACTTTATTAAATTGTCAACCCATTTTATTTAATTTTCAACCTACACTTATTGGGCCTTTCAACGCTAATTTACCCACACATACACAATAAGAGGTCAACACACAATATCTCCTAAATTTACTTTAGGAATTACACCTAACTTAATGTCCCATCACTTAGACTTTTTAAACATTGTATTCATTTTCATTTCTTTTGACTCATGAGCCACATAAATTATTTTCAACCTTTAAATTTTTATAATACCAAGTATGTAATGCACCAAAGTCAAATGAAATAATTAAAATATCAACAATCACATAGACCCAATAATGGGTCGTTACAGATCGGGCCAAACCACTATATATTTGTGTGCTGTATTGCTTCTTTCCTTTTGTTTTAGCATTTTCATTTTCATCTTTCAGCAAAATTTTGGTTTTGGTTGCCAATCTGTTTCCAGTTTATTTCTTCATCAAAGGACTTTCTAAATCTTAAAAAGGATAAGTTTTCTTGTATTGATTTTATGTTATATTTATATAATTTTTTATAAAGAATATATTCAAAGCTCTATTTTATAAAACCCAAATTGATTTATTCAAAGGATCTTTAAAACCAAGAAAAATTCTTTGAAACCCAATTCCCCCCCCCCCTCTTGGATGTTTATCAATTCTTTGAATTATGATTTTTTTGCTTATTTATCCTAAACTTAATTTTTTTTTTTCAAAATTCCAATCCTATTTTCACAACTAGGATAATCCATTTTATCTCAATCTCCATTTAGTATGTGAACTCAATTTCAATCTATAATGGCTTTTAAAAATCCTATTTCCTCTTAGATTTTGTTTTCCTTTTTATTTCTCTTTTTCTAAAAATTTGAGTGTTACATAAATAGTCTTTAGATATATGTTTTAGGTTTGGTGTACATTTAATACATTTTAGTGTTATTAAGTTCAACTATTAGATGCAGAGAGTAAAGAGTTTCTACCAACTGCGAGGCCTTCTTTTGGTGCTAGTCACGACCTTCATCAGTTACAACAATCTTTAGACCAATAGATTACTTCATCTGCTATTTGAATACTTCTATACAAAAATACAAATAGGACCATTAAAGATTTAGGAAATTTAGTGGTGATTTTGAGCCATCGCTAAAAAAGTCCGTTAATTTTAATTTAGTCACGATTTATAACTGTCACTAAAAATGAATACAATTTTTAAAATATGTAGTGATGGTTGTAAATTGTTGCCAAAGATAAGTGTAGGAACAGTCATAAATTGTCGCTAAAATAAATAAAAAATTAAAAATAACTTTTAATATAGTGACGGTTCTTTAACTGTATCCAAAAGAAATAAAAATAATATTTTAAATTAGAGATGGTCGGGCAACAATTGCCAAAAATAAATTAAATTTATAAAATTAACTTTGATAGTTTGTAAACCAACGGAAAAAAGAACAAATAATGTCTGAAATTTCATTTGCAATTGAAAATTGTTGTTAAAGCTCTTTAAACCGCTGCAAAATATTGTGCAGCCGTTTTTGAAATCGCCACATAATAACAGTTTTTCCATAGTGGTAGCTGAGGGAGTTTGTTTAGAGATGAAGAGTCCACTGAGCTTGTGCATAAAAAGCTCCCAAAACCCTTCCATTTACTTGAATCGCACTTAATGTAAAAGATCCAATTAAAACTACCGTTTTGCCATGCACATGAATAACAATATATTTATCATTATATATATATATATATTTACGTGATTAGAATTAATGTGATGGACAGGTATATATGGTTAGATTCGAGATTTTTTGGGATGCCCTCTTTTGCGAGGCCCTGTTGCTTGGTCCCATAATTTTCAACAGGAAAAATAAATTTGAGTTTGATCGTTAGTGACTGCGCAGGGAGTGGATTTGAACTTGAAAACTCAAATCGTTCACCACTCCCTACTGACTACTAGGGCAATCCCAAAGCTAAATCTGAGTAATTCGAGATTTCTTGATACATACCAGGGCCGGCCCAAGACATAGGCCAGTAAGGCAGGCCTAGGGCCCCCCAAATACCCTCCCAAAGAAAAATACAGTAGAGAACACAAAGCACCCTAAAAAATATTGCACCCTTCCTACCCCTCAAAAAAAATTTCCCCCTCCCAAAAAAAAAAAAAATTTGGGGGCTCCCAAAAAATACACCATGCCACCCTCTTTTTTAAAAAAATTATTATCGCCTAGAGTCGCACTGGGCCTTGGGTCGGCCCTGATACATACATCTCTATAATCTTCTAGATTGAGTAGGTAGGTCTACAAAACTCCAAGACTAGTTGCCACCATATATAGGAGAATACTTTGGAAGACATTAATTATTATTCTAGGCAATATTTAAGTTCTACCCTTTCTAGGGTCGCCCCTAGCAACCTTAATGTGCTGTTTTGCAAGCACCAAACATTACCCAATTTGATAACCTCAATGCAACCGAAGCTTCAACCATGAAATTTTGGCTTTTCAAAACCAATTTTATCCAAATATTTGTTTTAAAAGGGGATGCTCATTTGGAATGAAAGGAGTAACATTACATAAAGACATATTTGAAATTTTAGACGTGTTTAAGGATATCTTTATGATTAGAAAAATCCATCAAGTTTCCACAAAGAGAAGTGTGTTTCCAATTTTGAAAAATATATAGGAAAATACCTCTTCAATTTACAAATGACAACAATAATGGAATTATTCTAAATTGCTTTCTAAGTGTCAATGTAAATGTGTAGAATTAAAAATAATATCGTTTGGAGAAAAAATGGTCTCGAGGTTTTCTATTTAAAAAAGTATTACATTTTTTGAAATCCCAATTTCAATTCTTCGTATGGAAACGCCTCCTAAAAATGTGTCATCTTTCAACAATATTTGGACTATCCTAGATGTTAAGAATTTGAAATTTAAACTTGACAAGAGAATGCGGATTTTAATTGTCCAGCACACATTGTTAGGTTACTCTTTAAATCTTTAGGCATTCAGACTTGGGGATTTGCTTAATAAATAAGTCACTCACCCCTTGTTGTAGGTGTGATATAGTGTGCCAAATTTCCAAAGAGGGTGCTAATGTTAGAAAATTATAATCTAATTATATGTAACGAAAATAAAATTTGATTTTATAAGTATCACGTTTTTCAAAAAATATAGTTTACAAAACTGAAAATTAGACAGAAGAGTACCTTTTGATGAAATCAAATTCCAGCCGTTAGTAACCCGCCATATAATTCTCCAAGTATAGGATGCCGAGTAGGTTTACTCAAAACCACTTTGACCCAAGAGTCTCGAAATAAGAAGAAATAAATTTTCTAAAAATTTCTAACTGAATCTAAATTCACTTCTCTTTGATTCAGGGTTTATGATTCTATTTATAAAGCACCATTGAAAACCCTAGATGCCATTGGGTCAAGTTTAATGTGATAACAAAAAATCTGATTTAATTATTAATAATTAAATCATTATATTCATAATATAATTATTTAATTATTCTTATTTATCAAATAAACAAATGCACAATAATTAGCAATTACATAACTATAAATTTCTCCTTCTTCTCTTTAAAAGTGATTTCTCATTAGGTGGGACTTTCTGGATTCACAATTAAATTGACAATAAAAATTAATCAATTATTAATTCTCGTAAATTATGAGTGACATTTAGTAATATGTCATGATTATCCAATTTAATGTGAAGTGGGTATTGTGAACATTTTACTACAATACCATGCAATAGAGTTCCTCTATCGTCCTATATCCCGACAAGATATGAGATCATGGTCAGCAAATCAAATCTCTTAATCTTATCATATGACCAAATCCAAAATCATTCTTGACTAATATGACACAACCATTATGGAACACGCATTCCATTGTCATATTATCTTGATCAAGGATTTATCGTCAAGTAATTACTAGATTGCATAGGATATCCTTATCATAAATCTCAAGGTGATAGATTACATATCTGATGCACACATACCTCATGCATCAATGAACTAGGCACATAGATAAGTATGATCATCTCTGATTAAAATGACCATATAGTATTTTTGATAACTAATCCACCAATGTACAAATATCCATGTCATCTCAAGTTTAAGAACTAGTTGCACATCCATAGTTAACATTAAATCAGTGATCCGTGAGATAAAACCCATGTGATTCAATGTTAATAGTCTCGTTCAATGAATTCATTCCTATAACGAGCACCTACTCATCTTCCTTCTATATCTCATACATTTCTAAACTGGAAGTGGTTCCAACCATTGAGTTACCAATACCTCAGTATTGCGACAACAATAGGGCTATTGCACAGGCTAAGGAACCAAGGTCTCACCAAAAATCCAAACACATTTAGAGGCACTTCTATCTCATCAGAGAGATCATAGCACGTGGAGACGTGTAGTTGTAGAAAGTTGCATTATTGGAGAATATTACAAACCCACCGACTAAAGTCCTGACACAGTCGTAGCTACATTGCTATCTTAAGAAGATGTGTATTAGATACCAAAAGGCAATGTAGTAGAGATGTGTAAATTAGTATTAGTGCAAGTGAGAAATTATTAATGATATGCCCTAATGCAAGATTTAGATGACATTTGTTGGACAATATGATTTATTCTTGCAAATTAATAAATGGACATATTTTCATTCACATCTCTCTAGTTTTATATCAATAAGTCGTTAGATCTCTTGTTGAAGACCTCTTTCAAGTTAAGAATATTCTGGCAAAGTTCTTTAATTCATGATTCCTTAAAGTGTTCCTAATCCTTGGATTTCTCAAATGGGGACTTTAATTAATCGATTACAGACTATCACATGGCTTACTATCATTGATTAATATGAGATACTAATGATAAAGAATTATGAGTCACACTCCATGTCAGAGCCCGCTTTTGAATATATCCGCTAGCATAGGAACATCCAAAAGAAGGTCATTCCAAAATGGAATATAGAAATAGACATATCAAAAACTTTCATGATATAAATTGGCTCACTTTCCACAAGAGCAACATTCATTCTTACATCATTTCTTATGGCTTTAAAAGCTATACACTTTTCAAAAATATACAAGGGCGCCAATACAATACAAAAAGAAATAACTTTCTACACTGGCCCTCCACACAAGTCCCAAAATCTTTAGGCTAGGGGAGATCTTTGTACACATCTAAATTTAACTTCAAGCCCCACTAGACTCCCCTTCTACCATGGTTTTGCACTTACCTAGAATGACAAAAGCAAGCAAGTGAGCCACAAGTTCCAACAAGCATATATATAGCAAGAGAAATAAAAAAAAGGTAGATTTATGAAGATATGCATAATATAAGAATCAATGGAAGACCACTACTCAACATTTAGAGACAAAGCTTTTGATCATGCCTTCTTCATCAATAAAACCTCAATAATTGTTATTTCTTTGTTTAACAACAAGGCACATATTTAACTCATAGAGTAACATTCACCCAATTTACACGTTCAAGCATCTTAACATACTCCACAACACACATGCTTATACTCACCCACTAAGATTTTCGATCCCATCACATCATTTTCATGCATATGAATTCATTCGAATTGGGATATATATATATATACATATATTGACTTCTTTTAACACCACATAATGAAAAAAGATTTGGTTTCGAAATACACATATTATGTTTCAAAATCAAAGTTTATGTTTGAGCAAGTTTCAAAATATAGAGTACAGATTTTGAAATGTAAGTTTCTGTTATTAGTTATTTTAAAATTTTCAACTACTTCTCAGTCAACTCCTCAGCTCGAATAGCCGACTAAATGCACACGAAACTGAAAACCCATGAATGATAAACACTCAAAACACCCATAGACAAAACCCTAACCCCCAAGTTTCCATTCCTTGAATAAAAGATGGGGAAAGCAAGCCCCAAAGAGACCAAAACAAGACTCAATGACACCTTGAAGGAAATCCACAAGATTTGAGAAAAACGCGAAATTAATACATTTAACTACAAGTTTTCAAAAACCACCACTGAATAGATGATAGCAAGAGGTTTGATTAAATATAAGGATATACCTTGCACTAAAAGATAGGAGAAAAGGAGAAGGAAGCTTACATTTGGATGAAAATGCCAAAGAGAAGAAGAAGCACTCCAAGAGCTCGAAATCTACCCACTTTGAGAGCTTGATTCCACCACCACAATTAATGGAAGAAGAAGAAGATGATGATGATGATGATGATGATGATGAAGGAAGGCTGCCGAGAAGGAGCGAGGAAATGGAGAGGAACAGAAGAAGATTGAAAGAAAAAAGAGGCACGGGGGAGAATGGGTTGCACATAATAGATGCCCTGATCCTTAGAAGGTGATTAACGCCTTGCTATTACGGAATAGAAGAAGGAAATCGGAATATAAAGGAATAATAGGTCTCTTTGTATTTATTTTCTTGATTGATTACAAATGAGCCAGGCCAACCCTTTATATAGTGGTTGTACGTGACCCTTCAAAGAGATACAACTTGTACATGAAAATACATGACTGCTGGAATGAAAATATGCAACCATTGGCCTTGGCAGTTTTGGGCGGTTACTGGTGTTGGTGGCCAGGCTACCTAGCAGTGGGCGCTCTCTTGTGCCTGCGCTCCTATCATGGCCCTTCATAGCCCTGCATGGTGCAGGCGGCCTGCCTTTAGGTGCCCCTGCTAGCGCTTGTGCCTTCATTATGCAGGCTGCACCACGAGAAGTGGCCTCGACCGGCCTTGCATGCAGCATTAAGGCCAGGTCTATGGCGGGGGCTTCAGTTACGAGCTTGGCTTACACACTAGACTGCAACAAGTGTCGGGTTGTGGCAGTCACTTGCGGCAAACTGTGGTCAATTGCTGGCACGGTGGGAACCTCGACTGTAATGGCTGCAACTTGTGGGTTCAACATTCTCCGCCCCTTGTGAACTATCTTGTCCTCAAGATCCAAGTTGGGAAACTAGTAGGCAAGATACTCGGTTGACTCCCATGTAGCCTCTTCGGGCGTCATGTTCTCCCATTGCACCAGGGCCTCCGGTATCTTCTTGCGATTCTTTTTAACCACTTGATAGTCTAGGACCCTTAAGGGCTGGACCAACAATGTGGTGTCTTCTTTAAGCTCTGGAAAATCGTGTACAACATCTGTAAGATGGCCCACCTTGGCTTTGAGTTATGACACATGAAAGACTGGATGCACGCGCGTGTCAACCAGTAAGTCTAATTTGTAGGCAATGGGCCCAATCTTCTTGAGGATCTTATTGGGCCCATAGTACCAGTAGCCTAACTTCATCTTCGCAGCAAGAGTCACACTCTTCTGCCTTCATGGTTGAAGCTTAACATAAACTATGCCGCCTTCTTGAAATTGCCTACCTTACCTCCCTTGGTCATAGTAATTCTTCATGCGGGTTTGTGCCTTGACCAAGTTGGTTTTTAACTTGTCCAGGAGTTCATCACACTCCACCAGCACTTGATCCACATTGTCCATGGGGGATTGGTTGGACGTATATGAGACAAGTCTTGGGGGTGTCCGCCCATAAACGGCTTCGAATGGGGTCTGTCCTAATGACTGATGATATGAAGTGTTATACCAGTATTCTGCCACAGAATTCGATCAGCCCAAGTGTGGGGATTGCTTTGTGAAAAACAACGAATGTACTACTCCAATGTTCTGTTGGTGGCCTCCGTTTGGCTGTCAGTTTGTGAGTGGTAAGAGGAACTAGCAGAAAGCTCAGTCCCTAACATCTTAAACAATTCTTTCCAGAAGTGACTTGTAAGATTCGATTCATATTGGTGATGATGGTGCATGGCAGGCCATGTAGTCAAACCACCGTTTGCATGAACACTCGAGCCACGGATTGGGCTGTGAACGGGTGAACCAGAGGAATGAAATGAGCGTATTTGCTCAATCAGTCCACCACGACTAGAATAGAGGAAAATCCTTGGGATTTTGGCAGCCCCTCTACGAAGTCCATTGTTAAATCCTCCTAGATTTGTTCAGGCACAGGCAAAGGTTACAACAATCCGCTAGGCCGTGTGGAGTTGCTCTTAGCGCGCTGGCAGGCGTCACACTCAGCCACGTGCCTGGCTATTTGCTGCTTCACGCCTTCCCAGTAAAAGAGACGGCTATGCCTTTGCCAGGTGCGGTAAATTGTGAAAATGTCAGATAAGAGTGACCCTTAGATCCTGCACGTCTGGCACATATGCTCGTCCCTAGTACAGCAAAAGGCCATTTCGCAATTCATAATCGTCATGGGAAGTACCTTCTTCAGTGGCTTGTATCAATTCTTGGCTTCGCTGGTTGGTTGTGAGTGCATCACGTATCTGCTGCCAAATGGCCCATGCAGGGCCTGTGATGGGTAATAGTTGTGGCCTATCTTCCTGTTAGGATAAGGCATCGGCTACCTTGTTTTGGACACTCGATCGGTACACAATCTCATAATCGAATGTTAAAAACTGGGCAACCGTGAAGATTTGATTTCGCCTTGATTGATCCGTAGAGTCGCAAGCAAGAACTCCTCCAAGTCGGTCCACACGATCGGCCGTTTCCACGAACACCTCGAGTAATACTAGTAACCCTAGGCGCCTATGAGAGATACAAAAAATTTCCTTGCTTTCCATCTTCTTAAGTAGCCTTTTTATAGAGTTTAAAAACCCTAATTGTGCCTTTGGAAAGCCCCTAAACGTTTTAGGCCCGGCCCCTAATTATATTGGGCTGTATCTCTCTTTTAATTTGTGGAACGGGCTCGACCCAAGTGTGTGACCCCTTAGGTCCACCATTGGGCTAGATGTAGGGCCAATTCTATTGGGCTATATGAAGGCCTAACTCATTAGAATAATTAAACTCTTTAATTAAACTTATGGGCTTCATAATTAACTCATCTCATGGGCTTTTTAATTAAACTCTTTAATTTTTAGAATTAATCATATTAATTCTAAAACCCTACATATCATGGTTAACGTCTAGCAACATGCCATGAATGCCTAGCCAATGATGAAAAAAATGGACCTTTTCGATTGCAATTACGGTACAGTAAAATCCTTTCATCAATCTATGTCCCGATTGAATTTAGGGTATGGTTTTATGACGAAACCCTAGTCATTCAACAACTATGTATCCATTCCAAATTTATGACTTGTCCGATGAAATCAAAACACCTTTTGATTTCCATCTCACCTTGGCCAAGGATTTCCTCAGTCATGAAATCATCGGAATACATAGGATATTTTCTCATCTTGTCGATAAGTGATGAATCCTATTTCGATATTCACAAGCCTTCATATGTGATAAGGTTACGCCCAGTGATAATTTATTAATGACTCCATTGGAATCCAAAAAGAACCAAAGCGTAACCAGTCAAATATAAGACTACCATGATGTCTCAAGTCTAAGGACTAATCTGCACTATTGCAACACAGAAATTCCAATTCGATAATGAACAATTACCATTAGAAATTCTGTAGCGGGTCAGTTCATTGTACTTATTCTTATAATAAGCACCCACATATATGCACTAGTGTCCACACACCAATGTTTATGAAACAAGACATTCTCCTAATTGAGCATGCATCATATATGCTAGTCTATCCGAGTTATTAGTGTCCAATCCTAATAACTCTATGACTAGGAACATTTAAGATCAAGGCTTATAAGGAATATGTTTCATGATCGTCATCTCTATGCACGACCATATTCTACGAGCCTATCTGATCTATAGACTTTGTCAAATATGGAAATAATAAAGACAACTATCAATGACAAACAAAAACATAATGCCTTGCAATAATAATTGATTGAAGATAAAAAGTCACAATATAAAATATGATCAATTACATGTAAATATAATTGGCTTGTGGGGCATATCTCTAACATCGAAGCCCATCAGTTTTTCCACCCATTTTTGTTGGTCGGGTGATAGAACTCATTGCTCTAGTAAGTGTCGCAACGGCTGTTGATCAGTGACAATCTTGAAACGTTGCCCCAACAGATAAGGACACCATACTCAGACTACTTCAATGATGGCCAACATCTCTTTGGCATATGCGGACCATGTTGTTTTCATTGGCCTAAGGGCCTTGCTGAGGTAGGCCACTAGTCGGTCTTGCTGCACTAGCACCGCACCAATGCCAATGTTGCTGGCGTCCATATGTACTTCAAATGGCTGGGAGAAATCCGGCATAGCCAGGACAAGGGTGCATGTCATGGCTTACTTGAGTGCTGTGAAAGCTTGGTCCGCTTCATCTGTCCACTGAAAGTTGCCCTTCTTGAGCAATTGTGTTAATGGCTTGGGAATGATCCCATAGTGCCGCACAAATTTGCGGTAGTAGCCTGTGAGTCCCAAGAACCTCGTAGTTGGGTAATATTAGTCGGCTGAGGCCAAGATTGCATGGCAGCAATCTTGCATGTGTCCACCTTGACACCCTCTAGACAGATCCAATGCCCCAAATACTCCACCTTGATTTGACCGAATGCGCACTTGGACAGTTTAATGCAAAAGTGGGCTTGGGCTAGTATAGTGAGTGCCTGCCGCAAATGTTGAAGATGTTGTGACTGTGTCTTGAAATAAATTAATGTCATCAAAAAATACCAAGACAAACTTGTGGAGTACTGGCTGAAAAATTTGATTCATGGCTGCTTGAAAAGTTGATGGAACGTTGCATAGTCCAAACGGCATAACAAGATATTCGTAATGGCCATGATGGGTCCGGAAGGCTGTCTTGTGGATGTCTGGTGGGTGCATTCGGATTTGATGATATCCTACACGCATGTCTAACTTTGAAAATATTGTTGCGCCTCTCAACTCATCTAACATGTCATCGATTGATGGAATGGGGAATCGGTCTTTCACTGTGGCTTTGTTTAGGGCGCGATAATTTGTACAAAAGTGCCACATACTGTCTTTCTTCTTGACAAGTAAAACTAGTGAAGAGAAATGACTTGTGCTCAGTCGTATGAGATTCTGGTTGAGCATTTCCTTCACTTACTTCTCTATCTCATCTTTTTAGTGGTGGGTGTACCTGTATGGGGGTACATTCACGGGCTGCTGCTCATCTATGAGGGGAATGCGGTGATCACAAGCCCTGCTTGGTGGTAGAGTGGTAGGTTGTTGCAAGACCAAGGGGAAATCAGCAAGTACCTCTTGAATGTTTGTTGCTATTTCTTCCCTCTGTGGGTCGGTTGTTGCTAGAAAATCTTCTTGGCTGCGGGGTTGGGTGGCTACTTGAATTGCATAGCATTCACCACCTGCTCAGATCAACTTTTGAATTTTGTTTTCTCTGACTGCATGGCTGTGACCAGGCTGCATTGCCAAGCATACCTGTCGGCCCCCGAGTGTGAATTCCATGGCGAGTCGTTTGTAATCAAACGCCACCTTGCCCAATTGAGATAGCCATTGCACATCCAGTACGATGTCGACCCCTGCCAGTGGTATGGCATATAGGTCCATTGTCACTGTAATGTGTTGGATTTTTAGGTTCATGGCCTTACATTGTTGGGTGCATGTTAGCCTTTCACTACTAGCCACACGCATGTGAAAAGCGTCAATGCGGGTAATCGGGATCTGCAACCTTTGGGCGATTCTTGTGCTAATAAAATTATGTGTTGACTCGTTATCAATAAGCAAACTAACTTCTCTATTCTTCAACATCTGCTTCAGTGCCTTCTGCAGGCCAATCTAGAGGCATGTCAGGCTTTGCCTCTTCCTTGTCCCATTCTTGTGGGTGTTCACATTCGATCAGAAAGGCTTGGGCCTTCTTGCACTTATGACCAGGAGTAAATTTCTCATTACAATTAAAGCATTTGCCTTACTCGCGTCACTTTTGCATTTCTGCCCATGAGAGGCGCCGTACGCCTGGGGGAATAATCTTGCTAGACATGGCTTATAGCGGGGGTGGTACCTTCAGCTTATACCCTCTAGTGCTTACGGCCACAGAAAGGCCTTTGTAGGCATAAGCCTTGCGCATGGACTGCAGTTGCTAGTCTTTTAACCATGATATTTCAATAGCATCCCGCAAGTGGGTGAGCTTGTGCAACTTGACTTCCGTTGCCAGTTCTGGCTTCAAGCCTCCCACGAATGCCCCAATTAATGCCTTTTCAGGCCAGTCCCTTACTTGTGTTGTGACTCTCTCAAATTCTCGTCAGTAATCTCTAAGGGATCCACTTTGTTGCATTTTTTATAGTGCTTTATCATAATCCATATATCCAGTAGGCCCAAATCTTGTTCGAACTTCTTGCTCAAAGTCTTTCCATCGAATGGTTTTGCTTGACTCTCATAGGTATGTGAGAGCCATTACCACCAATGATTTGCCTCACCTTCCAAGAAATAGGCAGCATAATCCACCTTTTCCTAGTTGGTCATGTTTGGTGATTTGAAAAATTGGTTGGCGCGACTGAGCCAAGAAATAGGATCTTCGCCACCGAATGTAGGAAATTGTAGTCGTGGCTTGAAACTGGATTGATTACGGCTAAAAGGGTTTATATTGTCTTCCCTTTCTTCATCCTCAGAATCACCCTTAAATCTAGAGGCATACCCCTGGCTAACAAAACCACAAGATTGCCGCTTATGGGATGATCTGCTATTACTTCCCCTTGATGATTGTTGTTGCTCTTGTTGTTGCTCCATCAAACGCGTGAGTCTTTGTAAATTTTGTTCCACCTTCGAAAACCTCTCATCCATGGTGTTGGCCATGTTTTCTAAGGTCTCGAGGCATTCACGGTGTGTTGGTACTCCAGCCATTATTGTATGGTTGGTTGAAAAAATAAAAAAACTTCGGAGAACGTCTTCCAAACAGTTGGTTTGCCTCTCAATGAGAGCACCAATGGTGGATGCCCTGATCCTCAAAAGGTGATTAACGCCTTGCTATTACGAAATAGAAGAAGGAAATCGGAATATAAAGGAATAATAGGTCTCTTTGTATTTATTTTCTTGATTGATTACAAATAAGCCGGGCCAACCCTTTATATAGTGGTTGTACGTGACCCTTCAAAGAGATACAACTTGTAAATGAAAATACATGACTGCTGGAATGAAAATATGCAACCATTGGCCTTGGCAGTTATGGGCAGTTGCTGGTGTTAGTGGCCAGGCTGCCTAGCAGTGGGCGTGCTCTTATGCCTGGCGCCTGTCATGGCCCTACATGGTGCAGGCGGCCTGCCTTCAGGTGCCCCTGCTAGCGCTTGTGCCTTCATTATGCGGGCTACACCAGGAGAAGTGGCCTCGACCGACCCTGCATGCAGTATTAAGGCCTAGTCTGTTGCGGGGGCTTCAGCCACGGGCTTGGCTTGTGCACTAGACTAGAGCAAGTGTCGAGTTGTGGCAGTCACTTGCAGCAAACTGCTGTCAATTGCTGGCAAGGTAGGAACCTCGACTATAGTGACTACAACTTGTGGGTTCAACAACACGTCCATTCTCCAACCACCCCCTTCCCAAAAATTCCAATTTTGCCCCACACACATAACAGACACACCCAACTTACTCATGCCTTCAATGGTCTTTTGCTTCTATTTTTCTTTTCTTTTCTCTTTTTTATATTCATTCTATTTTGAAAATTCTCATTTTACCTTTAACTTTTTCCCCCACACACATAGCATATAAGTCTTTTTTGGACATTTTGCATTTTCATTGCCTTTTCCAATTTCCTTAATCATTCATTTTTCACAATATATATATACACACACATACATCTCACTAAATAAAACCCATATTTATACATGGCCCAAGCCTATTTAAAAGCCCAATTCATTTTTAGGCCCATGGAATTATTTTAAATCCACCACTTCTATTGGGCTTTAAACCCTTGACCCAAGCCCACTTTATAACACAATTTATGCTTTAGTATTACACATATACATTAATTTACACACTTGTAATGTCCCCAAACATATTATTTCCCACTAACTTGCCTCTTAGACCCTATATAAAATATTTGTTTGCTATTTGACCTCTTTAACAATCCATAAATTATTTTCAACATTCATCAAATAAGGTCCGCATGCAACACACTATATAAAAATATAATTAACATCTATGACCCAATCAACTTGAACCCTTATTGCAGCAATTAACTAGAATTTATCTGTAGCTGAGTGCATGTAATAATAGCATTCACTCCGTAAGTAAATGTCGGCGTCGATTCATGCATCTCCAAAACGCTATATAAGACTGGTGTACCTCAATGTGTCGGCATCGAAATCTCCAAATCCAGTTGCTACGTTTCGTTGCCTGGTTTTGAGTTGTGGAGAGCCAAATGGTGGGGAGGGGTTGAAGGAAAAGAGAAAAGGGAAAATATTTTAGGGTCAACAAAATTAAAAATAATTGTTACATTGTTGGCAAAACCATGGAATTTATGTTAGGCTAAGATATGACTGACTACATATTTATTTATGCTAAAGGAATATATTTTGTATTATGAATTATTGTGAGATTTAATAGCCAATTATTATTGATGGAATGGAATGGGACGACTAAAGGAAGGACGGACGGACGGACGGACGGACAAAAATGAGAAAAGGTGTAAAGACCGACAAGCGGCATAGGCGGGAGTTTGGGAGCGGAGACAAGAAGCTATAGATGGTTGAATTTGGAGGTCCATTATTATATATGGAATATTATTATTATTATTTTATAAGAAGCTATAGATGGTTGAATTTGGAGGTCCATTATTATATATGGAATATTATTATTATTATTTTATAAGAATACGGAGCGTAGGCCGCGCCGCATCATCAGCCACCCCCAAAATAAGTATAATAGTAATGATTGCTTGCTACATGCATCTTATGTTTGGCTGTATTGTATTTGATTGATTGATTGTCAAACCCAAAGATTGCATTTCGAAATTCCAAGGCTAAACAAATCTATTTGGAAAGCCCATCAACTGAGTGGGTAGTTGCACCTGCGGATGCTTATGGTAAATGATTATATCTTATTCACCCAACCCAACTTACCCTTTACTGCTAAGGATGGTGAGAGTATCAGCAGAATACTCTCTCCAATCAATCTTAGTACAAAATTAATTTCCTTGATTGTTTTTCATATCACAGTATTTTCTCAAATAAGGTCATGATAAAGTCTGGTCTATTCTTTTCCTCAAAGATTCAAGAAGTCTCTCTCTAGGCAACTACAAGGGTAGGAGCAATCTGTAGCAGAACGGGAATGAAGTGTGCCACTAATTGTGGTGACCCTAGACAGATATTTCTCAACATTAGAAAAAGAAGCCACAAGCCCCCCCCCCCCCCCCCCCCGTCAAGGTACCTTAATTTCCCACTATGATCAGCTGGGCATTGCCCAAGCACTATCGCATTAGGCCATGGGTCACCACGTGCTCCGTTTAGTTATCAACATATCCACAGAGGCCTTGTGGACTGGTAGATCTGCTCCTTTCACATTAATTTGAAAGAAACTGACATGCTTTCAAGCCTTGCCTGCCACATTCATATAAATCATAACCCATTCTAATTAAACATCATAACATATAAAAAGCATTTTTAGTCTGTCTCATGGCATGGCCACACAAACAAGCACATCGTTTTTCTTATGTAGTTAAAGTAGAAGTAGAATAGAATAGGCAGCAACAACTAAAACTACTTGGACTTAATTAGCCTTGCTTGGGACAATTAGGCAAGTGAGTGAGGTGATGTGGGTGGTTTGGTTACATACATAAAAATAAATGATAAATTATTCAAGTTGACTTGAGTTTTAGTTAATTATAATTATTTGGTAAAACACTCACATCTCCTAACACACTAAAAACTTAAAGTTAAGTTTGTGCCTTTCAACACGCCTAATTAATTAATGTGAATTAAAGAAGAAGTTTTTCTCCCTTCGCTTACCCAATATGCACGTCTATGAGACATTTTGAGAGAGAGAGAGAGAGAGAGAGAGAGAGATTCTGTGTGAATAGTCAACTTATCTTCTACATATGTATATCCTCCTCCACCTAATGTCCTCTGTTGTTAAGCCCAACTCAACTAATAATATTTAAATGTCAAATATATTTTATCATTAATTTGTTAGAGAGAGCGGGCCACCACAAAACTAGTTAAGTTCAAGCCAAGAGATCATATTCAAAGAGATTTAAACTTACTAATAGATAAGGGGGAAGTGATTTTAAGTTGATAGTGATTGGTGAGTGGAAATAAATAAAGTTAAATAAGAATTAATAAATAATAAAAAAAATAATAATCACATCCAACAATATTCGACATGATTATTTATTTTTTTTGTTTAGAAAAAAATATCAAAATTAAATCGAAGCATTTTTACCATAAAACAAATGTTGGTGTCTTTCAAACTTCAACCTGCACTAAGTGTTAGAATAATTTTCATTTGAAAGATTTAGAGTGAAATAAGCCTTGATTAGTTGTTAATAAATGTCATAAACATATACTATAGGATATAAGAAGTTCATATCAGGTTTGTGTTTACACTTATGTACACATATCATGTTTTATATCGAGTTTATTTAAGGAAAAATCCAAAATCCTGTAGACACACTCAATTAGGTAAGTCTTATGAGAGTGTTTTATACCATGATGCATAGAAATGTCTTGGGGGCGTTATTGTGACGTTTCCAAAATGTTTTTATTTCTAAAACACCAACAAACGTTTTCAAACCATTTCTACAATTTCGGAAATGTTTCGATGTCGTTTCATAATATTAAGAAAATATCAAAAACATGTTTTCAATCTAAAAAAAAAAATCTTCTCTAATTAGGTTAAAGACAGAATTTCCATTTCTGACTCAAAATTTTTAATTTTATTCATAATTTATTTGAATGCATTATGGAATTTATATTTATTTTTAATTTGAATAACTATTTTTGATATTCAAAATAATATTTACAAAAAAAACCCTATATTTTTTTTATTTACACATTTTTGTTTCCTATTTTTTTGAAAAGTAACATTTCTCCATTTCCATTTCATATCATATCCATTTCTATGCAACCTAGATCTTATATAGAGGTGTTCAAATTCCAATTTAGATTAAAAGACTGGACTAAATTAAATCAAAAAACTAATCTAGTTTAGGACCAAAAATGTATTCGGTGAAGTCTTTAGTCGAAACATTTAAAAAAATAAATCAGTTTGGTTCGATCTTATTTTAGATAAGAAATCAAATTAACTTAAAAAAAACCCCCACACCTTCTCTTTTTAGTCGAGAGTATAAAAGTTAAAGCCTTCCATTCATCATCTTCTCTTCTCTTCTTAAGTTTTTCATCAATCTCATCTGCAATTTCTTCTTATATAAGGAACT
This sequence comes from Diospyros kaki, assembly GCA_036245055.1. Lineage (NCBI taxonomy): Eukaryota > Viridiplantae > Streptophyta > Magnoliopsida > Ericales > Ebenaceae > Diospyros > Diospyros kaki. The sequence goes on along the minus strand of BSEG01000016.1, from coordinate 32,580,032 downwards.
TGGTTAAAATGGTAATTGCCTCTGAAAAGTGATGGTGAAGATTGAAATTTGTGGCTAAATTTTGTTGGGCCTCTCACATGGTTAGGTTTTTTAAAGGGAACTTGTAGTATTGGCAACATTGCAAAGAGCTGGTCCTAAGTAACACCCCCCATAAACGTGAACAATTTGTTATCCTCTTAAAGAAATCTTATCACAACAAATACTTAGAACAACTCGATGTCAAAAATTAAAGCTAATTCAAAATTGTCTTTTAACTTTATAGACAATTATGAACTTTCTTTTAATTTTACAACTTGTATGAGTTATTTTTTTAGTTATTTATATATGCAATGCATATTTTTTATTAAAATTTTGTTACAAACAAGGTTGAGACCTATTTTAACCAAACTGGACCGCCCCGATCTAACTTGGTCCACTTTAAAATTGATTTGGTCTTCAATCCAAGATTTTGCAAAACATTGGTCTTAGTCTGATCTAGTCTAAATTGAATTAAACTTCTTGTTTCATGACCAACTCCCTACAAAAACCTTCCTTGAATCTATTTAGTAACAAACCTCTTCTTAAAACCATCACAGTTTTAACACCACTCACCATAGGTTCAAGTAATAGCTAAAAGACAAACTAAAGAAATGACAATGGTGTAACAATTGTAGCTCTTAGAAAAGGAACGAAGGACTCTAGTGAAGGATAATGCTATATAGCTATGATACTCACAGTGAGGGATTTGAGGCTAAACTCGACATCTTTATTTTTCCCTCTTTATTGCAACAGTTAACTGAAGGTTATCTCTAGTTGAAGAGGCACTCATAATGGCATCATTCACTCCGTGAGTAAATCTCGGCGTCAGTTCATGCATCCCCAAAGCATTTTATAAGGCTGGTGTATCTCAGTGTGTGGGCATCGAAGTGTCTAGATGCTATTTTCTATTGCCTGGTTTTAAGTCGTGGAGAGCTAGTGTCCTTAGGTTCTACTAGAGTACGCCGTCATGGTTGTCGTCGCTGGGCTGGTCATTGTATCCTACAAAGCCAGATTGCATAGCCTACCATAACCTGTGTAGGGCAAATCTGTCTTCAGGACAACACCGAGCGTGTTTTGACCGTTATCATCACTTGTTGTCATTCCAAGTTCCTTCATCTCTGACCTGTTGATGGTTTGACTCCCCAGCCCTTTAACTTTACAGTGCAAGTTTCATTCTAGAAATTTTGGGTTCCGTGTTATTACTATTACAAAATTAGATATATTGTGTTGTTACAACTGTTGTTAATGTTGTGGGAGATATAAATCTACATCCATTCTGTTTGATATTTTTCCAACAAGCTAAAGACAGATTATGGCCACCAATGTCGCTGTTACACCCTCTACCTTTGTCGCTACTCCGGTCACTGTTCTGGCTACCACCATAGCTGCTGTTATCGAGCCAGCTATCACTAAGGCAACCCCTCACATTGAGAAACCCCAGCAATTCAACAATGAGAATTTTAAAACGTGGTAACAAAAAATGATACTCTACCTCCACCACCTTGAACTTGGCCCATATTCTTAAGTATAAATGTCTAGTCATTCCTAAAGAAGACGTTATGGTAGAGACTCAGGTTACGAAGGTGTGGCAGCATTTGGATTTCCTTTCTCGGAACTACATACTAAGTGGGCTAGCAGACTCGCTTTACAATGTCTACTACATGGCTTATCCAACGTCCAAGCAGCTCTGGGAGGTACCAGACAAGAAGTACAAGTCACAAGATGCTGGCACCAAGAAGTTCCTTATGGGGAAGTTCCTAGACTTCAAGATGGTTGATACCAAGTTGGTAGTCAACTAGTTGGAAGAATTGCAAATCATCACTAGTGATTTGTTCAGTGAGGGGATGGTCATTAATGAACTATTCCAAGTTGTCGCTATAATTAAGAAGTTGCCACCTTCATAGAAGGACTTTAAAAACTACCTCAAGCACAAGCGAAAAGAGATGTGCACGGAGAATCTGGTAGTGAGACTCCGCATAGAAAAGGACAATAGGAAGGAAGATAAAATCCCTCTCGAGTTTGAACCTAGGGCTAACATAACTAAAGTTCCAAGGCCTCAACCCAAGAAGGAACAGGCCAAGAAGGAGAGTGGGCACTTGGGTCCTAAGAATAAGACCATCAACAATCGCATCTAAGGCAATTGTTGGGTGTGTGGAAAGACAAGTCATAAAGCTGTTGACTATCGTTACAAGAAGGGACAGAGTGTTGGTTCCTAATGATAGAAAATATATCCCAAGAGGGGGTGAATTGGGATTTATACAAGTTTTTGATAATTTAAAATTTTGATGGATGGCAAAACACTATGTTTCGAAATGTAGGATATATGTTTCGAAATAAACCTTTCTGTTAAGTAGGTTTCAAAACCTACTATATATGTTTCAAAATATACCTCATTGTTTTACAAGTTTCGAAATATGAAATGTATTTTCGAAATCTACTTCATTATTTTGCTTGATTTGAAATCTTTTACCTTGTAATACAAAATAACGATCTTTGGAAAAGATGATTTATGTAATTAAGAGTATACCAAAGATGTTTGTATATTAAAGATATGTTTTCTATTATATGTATAAACTTATGCTCAAGAAAACTATTTTAGCCTTTGATAACAAAACTTATAAAAGCATATGCAATAGGAAACAATGATAAGGAAAAGCTAAAGAACAATTGGACATAAGATATATAGTTGTTCGGCACCCCGCTTACTCCACTACCTTCAATCTTATCCACTTGAAGGATTTTTCAATCCCAGTCACTTTTTACTAGGGATCAACCACAACAAAGGTTTTACCATGGTTCACCCTAAAACCTTACAAAGTGAGTTTTTACGGGCTCAACTCAAACCTAACACCAAGTGAGTTTTTGCGGGCTTAACTCAAACCTTACACCAAGTGAGTTTTAAGGCTAAACTTGAACCTTCGACACAATGATTTTTAGGCTCAATTCAAACCTTTACACCACAATGAGTTTTAGGCTAAACTCAAACCTTTACAACATTTACAAGATAAATAACGCTTTATCTTTTACAACCCAATGAGCAATAAATGCCTTACCGAATTGTTGTACAAACCTCTTAACTTGAGGTGAGGAAAGCTGGAGAGATGAGATTCGTTGTTTGCACTTGCTTCTCCTTTTTCACATCACAATGCACATCTAGGAATGGATGAATGGATCTTTTTTGAAAGCTTGTCAAACGGATTTAGATCACATGTGCTTGTGTGTGTGTCTCTAGTGTGTGTTTGCTTGTTGTATCTTGTTCTAGCTCAATCAATCTCTATCAATCTCTTCTTGTCTTCAAATACCTACTATTTATACCAAGTGATAGAAATTTGGCCGTTTATAGCCGTTAGATACAAGATAGAAAAGTAACTTTCGAAACATACTTAATAGGTTTCGAAACATCACAATTTTACACAAGTTTCGAAATATAGACAACAGGTTTCAAAACATATAGACTTTACAGCTGGACAAGCACTTAGAGATAACATATAATGAGACACGGAATCTAAAGAATGTTATGGGGACAAGGATTAAATAATGATCTCCACTTTCACATTTAAATTTGAATCCTTAGAGCATGGAGAATGCATTAAATAATTGATAGAGAAGCTTTTAGATAGATACAAAAATGCAAAGCAAAAGCATCTCGATTTTGAATAATCTGCTGACAGAACGTTAGAGGTTTCGAAACATAGAATGGAGGTTTCGAAACATACTTCAAAAACTTGATTCAAAACAAATGCATCTCGGATACTCTGTTTGATAGAGACTTAGGTTTCACAACATACTTATCATGGGTTTCGAAACATACCTCTCTGGAAATGAGGTTTTGAAACATGATACATATATGTTTCGAAACATTCCTCCCTAGAAATTAGGTTTCAAAACATAGTCGAAAACCTGGAACAAATGCTAATACATAGATGTTTTGAAATAGCATATACACTTAGAAAACATGAAAGCCTTCTCAAAAGGGGTTTCGAAACATGCATAGAAACATGACAGATTTCAAAAACATTTGCATGACAACACAATCCACAACATGTATACATCACAACTTATTTACATTCTCTTTTATTTATATTTTACCTTCCATTTACTTTAATACATAAATGTAAATAACAAAGTACCCCTTATTTGGATTCAATAAAAATATCTAGAAAATCAAAATCCAAAATAATAAGAAAGTAGATTTTGGGTTTTAGTACAAACTCAATATTTAACAATATTACCACCTTCAAAATATATACTTTATGTTTAATGAAAAATTTATTAAAAATCATTTTAGCATTAATGAATGTTAGATATCAAAATACCGGAAAATAGTTTTTTAAAAAGAAAACATTTTCTTATACCCCTCCTTATAAGGTGCTAACCTTCTAGACTTAGTCAAAATAGGGTTTTCATTTTCACAAAGTGATACTTGATATTAAAATTGATATATGTTGAAAACCACATACTTGACTCATGACTTAGGGATTAAACCAATAGATGTTTTTCATCATTAAAATTGATGTACAAAAAGTACAACAACACAGAGCTCTAGTAATAACCAGCACAAGACTACGCCCAGTTAGGCCAATATGATAGGGGAAGATGACGACTTGGTTGCAATTGTCACTGATGTCTGCATGGTGTCTAACAACAATGCTTGGTGGATAGACACAGGGGCTACAAAACACATTTGTGGGGACAAGAGTCTATTCACAACATATGAGAAGTCTGACGGCATTGAAAAGCTATATATGGGTAATGTTTCAGCTTCTACAGTGGAGGGAAATGTAAGGTCCTATTGAATTGTTCCTTTAGGAAGATACTTACCCCTTAATTATCTGTATCATGCGCTAGAAATTTAGAAGAATTTAGTGTCAGGAACCCAGCTTGCTGAATAAAAATGGGTTTAGGCTTGTATTTTAGTTAGATAAATTTACTCAGACTAAGAGGGGTATATATGTGGAAAAGGTGTAACACCCCACCTTTTCAGGGCGTTAGGTAACGTAAGATTCCAGGAATATATATATTTTTTCCAAACAGAAACCCAACACATAAACCAATTCCCGAATATCTCATTATACCTTCTCAGTATATTAACTTTGAAACATTAATAGACTAAGACAAGTAAATTATCTCAAATGCGAAAGTTAGATTGAAACTTTAATAGACATAATCAAAATCACTTTATTTATAATATAAAGTCAAACCAATGCTTACATGATGTCCTCAAAATAAACAACATAATTGAAAACGACATATTATAAGCTATCCACTAATCGTCGTCACTCCTCGGCAATTCTTTTTCCCTTCGCACCGCTGCCTTCACCTGGAACGTTTGAATATTCCAAGGACATAGTCCATATTAGATGATGAATCATCTAAGTGAGAGTTCAAAAACACGTTTTCATGAATGAAAGCAATACATGAAATAAACCAACATAACCCGATAAGCCTTAGTCCAAGAGAATCCCACAACGCTTAACCCTACCACGGGGAAAGAGCAATCTCTCTAAAAGCCATGCCACCATACTGGCACACCGACACGACGCAGTTCTAACTTAAGAGGGCTAAGTCAACGCATCTTCCCAACATCTCGGGAACAATCGTTACCAACTCCCGACCCATGAGGGTCACATCAACGCAGGAACCTGGCTCACCACATTTACATTGGAGATTACGTTCCCACTCTAAGCATCCAGGAATCACTACTCAAACCCGATGTGGACCACTTAATCATCCTAGTACAACTTCCCTGACCAAATGGCCTAGCACAGAAACCAAGACTATTATCTCGGCATGCACACCAGTACAAGATACCCCTATTATTCTATCACGCCCTTGGAGAATTATGGCTACACTATCAGACAACATTTTAGGCTAGCATTCCATATCCCAACTCAAAATCCCATATGGACCACCTAGTCATCCTAGTGCAACTTTCCTGACCAAATGTCCAGGCAAAGAAACCAAGGCGGCTATCCTGACATGCACACCAATACAAGATACCCCTATTATTCTATCACGCCCTTGGAGAATTATGGCTACACTATCCAGACAACATCTTAGGCTAACATTCCATATGAAAAATCATAAAACGCATGACATTGCCACATTTCACAATTCAGTGCATCATATAACAACATTTTATAAAATGCAATGCACAAGTACAAAATGTTTAGGGACGAACCTCCCTCGTAAAACCAACCGTCACTGGTTACCATTTGCATGCAACAAAACCATTTTGCATGAAATCCCAATATGTTTAAGTATACAAACACCAAGTTTTTAGGGTAGAAGCACCCATAGTAAATCAAGTTTTAGGAGCGAACACTCACAAGTTCAAACTAAGTTTTCAGGTAGAACACTCACCTCAAACATATTCAGATCGCCTCAATCCTTGTGCACTGCCTTGATTTGCGTGCCAAATTACAAACACTGGTACTTACATTCAACCTCGATCCACGACACTCCCTAAGCACCATATTTAATTAAAAAGCATCAAAAATCTATTTTCCTCAATTTGTTCATAATTTTCTCTATTTTTCTCCCAATTTTCACCTCGATAATTCCAAAATAATTATCTCCTCAAACATTTTTCTAAATTTTTCAACATGATAAATTCTAAAATAAATCAAGAAAAATATTGAGATAAAGTTTCAATTTTACCCCTGTCACGCGTGCCCTCACGCGCCTAGCGCGTGGCTGTGCGTGTAGTGTGGCGCGTGTAGTGTGGCACGTGTAGCTCACGCGCCACCATCTTCTCCGATTTCCAGCCGCCGGCGATGGCTCTGATTCTAGATCTGAGGGTACCCCCTTGAAGCCCACTCAAAGTCGATCACGATGGCCCTACTTGGAGCCCGAAACCTCACTGAAAATGCCCCAAACGGGCAGTTGCAAGTGGCGGAGGAGGTCCGCTTTGAGCTTTTCGACCGAGCTTCAATCAGCCTCCAAACAAATCCAAAACACCTCCAAATGCTCTAGAAACAAAGCCCACACACCAAGGAGAAAAAGCCCTCTATCCACTATCTTCGATTCTCACCAAAACGTGGCCAATTTGTGTGTTAATTTCTAGTCGAATCTTCACCCCTTTTATAGCCAAAATCTTATTACCCTTCGACCAAGGCTTAACCTACAAGAAATCCCATGCCGTATACTACCTCCCCCGAGCCCTACCGCGGCCATCCCATCGCTGAAAACAGCTCCACGTGCGGCGGATTTTCGGCGGCCGATTTCTTCAATTGACATTTCTACCCTCTCCATAACACCCCTGATAAATCCAACTATACCACTAAAGGCCACAAGTTTTATACTCTTCATTTCATCTTTAAAATTTTCAAAAAATCTATCGTTTTGACCTCCCTCGGGCAAAATTAGAAAATTACACTTAGACCCGATTGATCGTTTTGACCCTACGTCTTTTTATTTCAACCTGAAATCGCTCAAGGGTTTTTTTAAAATATAGGTCCTCAGCACATTCCATTGACTCTTCGGAGGTTCCCTACGTCAGTCGATTTTCTTAGCCCAGTCGACAGTTGTACCAAAAACTGTTCCCGATCCAACTTCTTTTGATTCCTAAAATCATATCTTGAATCACTTGTCTGTACTATACCATTTTTCTTAAGCATCTAAGGTCCGGGCTACTCCCTTCAGGCAATTCGATCGCTTAAAACTGTGTCAGTATACCCTAAAGCCTCATTCTTTCAATAATTCCATTTGTACCCTTCGTTAAATACCATTTATACTCTAAGAATTTCTCAGGTATTACAAAAGGGCTATCTACATGATGGAAGATTTAAACTAAATGTACTAGCCCAAGTTCCCAAAAATGATAATAAGAACAACTCTTTTGCTTATACTATTTAGTTATGTGATGTTTGGCACTTTAGGTTAGGGCATGTCAATTATCGTTCTCTTCAAAGAATAGTCAATTTAGGACTACTGCCTAACTTTAGCATTGATAAAGGACACAAATACAAAGTTTGTGTTGAATCAAAATTTGCTAGAAAACCATTTTTATTGGTGGAAAGAGATAGCGAGTTGTTTAGTCTAATTCACTGATGTCTGTGACATAAAGAGTACTTCTACTAGAGGTGAAAAAAAATACTTTATCACATTTATTAATGACTGTAGTAAATACTGTTATGGATATTTACTATATAGAAAAGATGAGACTTTTGATGTTTTTAAAACATAAAAATCAACTTGGAAGGAAAATAAAGGTGCTGAGATCAGATAAGGGTGGTGAATATGAATTATCGTCTCTTTTTGAGTTCAGTGAGGAATGGGTATAATCCATCAAATGACAGCACCTTATATACCACAACAAAAAGTTATAACTGAAAGAAAGAATCGAACTTTGAAAGACATGGTTAATTGCATGCTAAATAGTTTGGGTTTATACCATAACTTGTAGGGGAAGGCTTTGCTTACTGCAAATATAATATTGAATAGAATTCCACATTAGCAGACTAATAAGTCTCCTTATAAAGTGTGGTATGGGAAACAACATTCCTATAAAATCCTAAAAGTGTGGGGATGTCTCGCAAAGGTGCAAGTTCCTTTACCAAAAAGGACTAAACTTGAACCTAAAACTAGAGATTGTGACTTTATTGGCCATGTGTTGCATAGTCCAGCCTATAGATTCCTAATGGTAAAATAAAACATTCCTGATATTAGTAGCAACACCATGATAGAATCTATGGAAGTTAAGTTCTTTGAGAACATATTCAAGAGACACACAATGATGGTGGTACCAAGAGGAAGTATGAAGTGAGTTCTTCTAAAGGCCAAAATGATCAAAAAATTGAGATTTAACCTACAAGAAATAAAAGAGTTAAGAAAGCAACTTCCTTTGGACCAAATTTTCTATCTTACATGTTAGAAGATGAGCCTCAAACCTTTAATGAGGCTATGACATCTTCTAATGCTCCATATTGGAAGGAAACTATCAACAGCGAAATGGAGTCCATTAAGCAAAATCAAACATGGGTATTAGTCAACTTACCTCTTGGAAGTAAGCTAATTGGATGCAGATGGATTTTCAAAAGAAAATTAAAGAATGATTGCACTATCAATAATTATAAAGCCCAGTTAATTAGTAGCTAAAGGTTATCGACAAAAAGAAGGGCAAGACTTCTTTGACACCTATTCTCCGATGACTAGGATCACATCTATAAAGATGTTGATTGCAATTGCAGCATTATACAATTTAAAAATTCATCAAATGGAAGTAAAGACTGCATTTTTGAATGGAGATTTAGAAGAAGAAATCTATATGGAACAGCCTAAAAGGTTTGTAGTAAAGGGCATAAAAATAAAATTTATAAACTTATAAAGTCGCTTTATGGGTTGAAACAAGCACCTAAGCAATGGCATGAGAAATTTGATCACACTATGTTATCAAATAGATTCAAGATAAATGAGTGTGATAAATGTGTTTATGTTAAAGTCAAAAATCACGGATGTGTCTTTATGTGTTTGTATGTAGGTGACATGCTAATAATGGGCACTGGTAGAAGTGTCATAGAATCCATAAAAAAGATGTTGAATTTCAACTTTGACATGAAAGATCTTGATCTCGCTGAGGTTATTCTTGGAATTAGGATAACTAGAAGTTTTGAAGGGTATGTACTTTCTCAAACTCGCTGCATAGAGAAAGTGCTTGGGAAATATACTCATTTTGAGAGCAAGCCAGCAGTGACTCCATTTGACCCAAATTCTAGATTAAAGAAGAATAATGGTGAAGATGTATCTCCCCTAAAATATGCTAGGGTCATTGGAAGTTTAATGTATATAATGAACTGCACCAGACCATATATTTCCTACTCGGTAGGGAAGTTGGCAAGATACACGAGTAGTCTTGGACATGGTCACAAGGGTGCACTAGTCAGGGTACTAAGATACTTAAAGTGCACACTTGACTATGAATTACACTATACGATGTATCCACCTGTACTGGAAGGGTTTAGTGATGTTAATTGGATTACTAATAGCTTAGAGACTAAACCAAGCAGTGGGTATGTGTTTACCTTAGGTGGTGTTGTTGTCTCATGGAAGTCTTTAAAATAGTTGTGCATAACATGATCTACAATGAAGTCAGAGTTTATAGCTCTTGATAATGCAGATGAAGAAGCAGAATGGCTTCGACATTTCCTTGAAGACATTCCATTGTGGCAAAAACTTGTAAATGTCATATGCGTCTATTGTGACTGAAGGGAATCACTAGTACGGCGATATAGGCGAAAATAAAATTTTTACCAATGTATTAGCAGATACGCACGGCAGAATATAACATACATGCCATACATATATTGAGTATTTAAGCATTATAAATATTTAACAATTGAATATATAAATAAATTACATACTTGATGTCCGATGTAAGGTTGGGGTACAAAAACTATTTCTGTACTAAGACCATGTCCACCTCACGATGTGATGGTCCTAGTCAGTCCACACCTAGTATACAGTAGAGTATCGTTCTGGTCACCTCTTCCTGTGCTAGACAAAGAGGATCTATGTATTATTAGTGCCATGTCTCAAAATTATATGTGTAACTATTACACATATAATTACTATGATATTTAAGAGGAAGAAGAAAAAAGAAGAAAGGAAGCAGTGTAGGTGAAAGAGAAGAGAAAGAGGGGCGGAGGCTCTACCTCTATCCTTTTATTCAATCTCTCCCCCCTTCCCCTTATCTTCCTTCCCCTTCCTCAATTCAATTTTCTTTACATGTCCGCAGCCCTACCATCCCAATTATGTAAGTAATAATTCAAAGGTTACTATGCAATTTTACTATGCATTTTCACTATGCACTATGCACTGTGCAAATTTCGACGCCGCCTCTTATTGTGTAATCTTTAATTGATTTTACACTGTGCACTATATACTATTCACTATGCATTTCAACTATGAACTATACACTATTGGCAAAGGCCAATGATTAACATTTGATCAATCAATTTCAGAGACATTTTTGGTCACACAATGTCAATACTTAATGCAATACTATATGATGTGTGACTTTCTAGGTTCACTATTCGCTAGCAATCAGATAACACCGAAACCCTTTTCTGTATCGATCAATCCTTTGACCCATCACCAGAACTTCTCCAAATCCCGATAACATTTCGAGAGTTCCTCAATAGAGCCTATCAACGGTTCAGAACAATATAGGTGGTAGTGAAGTCTCACTTTAAGTGAATCTATTATAGTTGATGATTATCGTGTGGTATAATCTTTCCATCACCCAACGTTCCAACTGAGCGAGAATCATTAAGTGACAAACTCACAAACTCAACAACTATGTGTCAGACCTTATTAATGTGACTAGATGACACCTCATGAAACACTTTTCGTAACTTTCAATCTACCCTACCCAGGGATTGTGCTATCACATCAATAATAGATCACATAGGATGTTCACCCCATCAAATACCGACAAGGGTAAAAAATCCTATTCCCAACACCTGTCTCCATATACCAGCAATACGTAACCACATAGATGAACATTCCCACCTCTCAATTGGATGGTTCGGTTCATTAACAAATCCCGCACACCAATACACTAAACAATCGTATCAGTTCAAGTCTAAGAATCAACACACCATCGCAACCTGATGACATGTGTTAGATTTGAAATGCTATGGCACACACCAAGAGGGGGGTGAATTGGTATATAAAAATTCTTGTTCCTTAAAAATTCTTTTGATAAGAAAGAGATGTCGTCTATGAAGACCAGGGCTTCATTAAATCTCAAGATCTTGAAATGGTACGATGAGGTATCAACCATATAAAGACAATCTCGTCTTGACAATAGAGAACACAAGATTGAAAAATATGAATTCTTTTTCAATGAAAGGTTAAATATATGATTCAAGTGAGGAATATAGAGATGATTGAAAAGATAAATAAACAAAAACACAAGTACAAGAGAACACGAAGGATTTATAGTGGTTCGGCTTAAGCCAAGCCTAATTCACCACCTTAACTCCTCATTAAGGGTTTTGCAAACAATTCACTAAAACCACCTACTTAACCAAATAAGCTCTCTAGTCCAAGACTAGAAAATTACAAACCTCCTGCTTATAGAAGCAAGCCCTCTAGCATCTAGCTAGATATTTTAACCCCTTGCTTCAAAGAGCAAGTCTTCTAGCATAACAAGCTAGGAAAATAAGAACGGTATAAATGAAAGAGAGAAGCTAAGAGTTAACACTCTTAGTTACAAGTTCTTTCACAATGAAAAAAAGGCTTAAGAATAATTTTACAATGATAGAACGAAGCCTTGGAGAGAAAAATACAACAATGAAAGCACAGACTCTTGTAAAGCTCAAATAAAATGATTTGTAATCTATAGATCAACTCGTTTTCGTCCATTAGCCTTCTCAAGTTCATCCATGACTTCTATTTATAAGCATTCCAAGAGCATTGCCCAAAACTAGCCATTTGTGACCATTGGGATTTGAAAAACTAGTTGTTATGGCTTTCTGCGAAAAGAGTTAATCGACAGATAAAAATGGTTAGTTGACAGAATCAGAGAAAATAACAAGTTTGGTCAACAAACAAAATAAGTTGATCAACCAAGTCACAAAAACAATAGAACACTTAGTCGATCAAGACATAAATAACCATGGCACTTAATCGACCAAGGCTATCCTTCTATCGACAGACTTAAGGAGTTAGTCGACCAAGTCAGAGCACTGTTAGTCGACAAAGCTTATAGCTTAGTCGACCAAGACAGAATCATGCATACTGTTGGTCGATAGAGTCTATAGCTTAGTCGACCAAGTCAAGCTTTAAAATTAATTTTACAATATTGAGCATACTGTTAGTTGATCAATTTATATTTTATCAACAGATGCATAATAATCTTGAAACCTTGTCGACTAGTTAATAGACTTGCTTTGCTTTAGGTTTGAAACATTTTGAGATATTTCAAAAACAACTTAAACTAATTTGGTGAAATCATTTAAGAGGTTCTTTTAGATCTTAAAGCTTATTTGTGCAAATCTGCATCTATAAATTATAGATCATTTTGGTTTTCATTTAACAAAGCGCTTGAAATTGATTTTTGTTTCCAAATCATATACTTTGTGCAAATCTCCATTTGATATTTTTCATTATCAAAACTAAACACAAGAGTAAAATATCAACATGACTATTGTCCCCTATGTCATGTGGTAAGTGATCAGCATCATATTTGGCTGATCGTTTTCTAACAACCACCCACAAGTTTACTAGTGAAATCTCATGTCATATGGCACGTGACACACCATCCTCCCATCGGTATCCCCATACCGAATGAGATAGTAACCCCTGTGCTAGTCCATACTCGATTAATCAGAGTCCCCATACAAAGAATCTAAGGACTAAGAATAGTTTAAGATATTCTATTACAAGAAGATCCTGTCACACAGTCTCAACACCTTGAGAATAAAATTCTTACACAAAATATATAGGAACTCATTCATATAATTGATTGGAGAAAATATGAATGAATAAAACCTTGTCTTTTATAGATTTATACAAAAACAAAATTAATGCATTAAAATAAGCCCGCTAGATGTCATCCAAATCTAGCATCAAGGCACACAACACTAACAGTGACAACTTAGCTGCTTCTATAAAAGTTAAGAGTGTTTACAATGGGAAGTCGAGACATAGCCGGCGTAGGCATAATATGATAAGGCATCTGCTCACCAATGGCATAATTTTCATTGATTATGTAAAGTCTAAAGAAAATTTGACAGATCCTTCGACAAAAAGAGTAACAAGAAAGCAAGTCACCTATACATTTGAGGGAATAGGGCTAAAGGCTGTGAAATGAATTTTTCGGTTGTAATCTAACCTAGTTGACTAGAGATCCCAAGATCTAGGTTAAATAGGAAAACTAGCTGGAATTAGTCATGATTGACACACTGAGAAATCTATAACTTCTTCCCCAATTCCCTATAAAAAAAAAATGTGTGATATGTTGATGATATAGGTAATATTGATATCTTGCTAGAAGAGGAGTAGTGACAGAGTACACTTAATCAATGATTACCTATGTGAGAGTAGAAGTGGGTCACTTCTATGAGAACTCTTCAACTAGCTTGGGTTTTTTAGAGCTTTCTTGAATTCAAGATATTGTTCAAGACCAAAATGAATACAAATGTATAGAACTCAAAGACACAAGACAAGCGGTTTGTGATATCTGTTGCCTCAATGTAGCACCCCAGTAATTTGGGAGCATGATGACATGCAAATCATTGGTGATCTATAATTTTAAGAAGTTCGATTGAGGGATTCCTGGTAACTCACCAGAATGTTCTAGGGCCGGTGAGTTTATACTGGAAAATGATGACCTGGTATGTCCATATGTAATTTTGTGAAATTGAATGCTGGGCAGTGAATTAGGCAACCAAGATAATTAAATATTTTTCTTGGGTATATTTATGGAATTGCCAACATAAGGTAGTGTATTTATGAAATTAACGTATTTATGGAGAAGGGTGTATCGGAGAATTTGTAGAAGCATGGAGGTGTAAGGGATATTAATATGGTGGTGTGTATGTACTTGTCAGAAACTTTGGGCATTGAATGCAATATCCGAAAGTGGTTGTGGAATCACTTTAAATTTAATTAAAAGCCTATATAAGTTGAGGGCGAGTATAGCACTGGCGATCATGCGCAAGGAAGGCCAGGGGGGAGAAACAGGTTTGATTCTGCGTGGACACACGTGAGGTAAGAGGGAAATGCTGGATTTTTCCAACAAGGCCACCCCCGAAATGACATCGTTTCAAGGAGGCAGTGGCTGCCTCCAGCGGCCACCACATGGCTGCATTTTGGCCATTTTAAAGCCCATTTCAAGCAATTTTGAGCAACAAATTAGAAGGGAAATGAAGGAGATCAAGCAGCAATGGAAGTGAGAGAATTTAGGGAGAAATTCAAAAGAAATTAGAGAGAATCTTAGATTAATTGGTGTTCAAAGTGGTTTGGTAAGAGGGATAAATTATTAGAAACTTTTGTACAGTAAAATATAAATTTTACATAGTTAGAATTAATTCTTTAGGACCGTATTCTCATTATTGTCTGTAAAACATTTACTTTGCAGCGGGGATTCAGGGAAGGTCAGAATCGGCCATCTGTAGACAAGTTCTAGACCCCCTTGACATACTCTTTATTGCTTATGTGAGTCCCCATCGTTTAGAGTAATTTAACCCCTCCCTTGCCTTATTTTGGCTCCACGTAATACTTATCTACATACACGTGGTAGCTATTTTATAATTTGTACGTTGTTGGTGAGTTATTTTCGGTGGTTCTAAAGTCAAATATAAGACTCTCTGTGATATTCATTTCTAACCACCATTGGGCTTTGTATCAACCTGTTTCCTTGGGAATTATGCAAAACCAATGTGGGGCTAGGTTCTTAGAGAGTCGAGAAGACTCGGTGTGGCTAAGGAATACTAGTGCGTCCACATAATTATCTCATATGGTAGTGGCGGTCAACTGACTAGCCTTTTTCTGATCTTTAATATTATCAAATAATCAGGCTCGACCATTACTGTGCATAGTAATGAGCATTGCCCTTAATCTGAGAGATGAAGTGACACAAATACACATGCCATATAGGGGTTCATAACCTAACCCTGGAATCATATGAGATATGGACTTGTCCACCTGTGAACGTTGGGCCGGAGCCTAATGTTATAAGTGTGTCAAGGACATGCAAATATGGGTTTAACGATGTGTTGCATCAACTGTCTGCGTTAAATGGGTTGGGCAGTTGCATAAAGTATGTGGGATCATGTGTTTATGCATGACATGTTATTTACATGCTTATATGTATATCAAGTAAGTTGTTTTTACATGATACTTGTGAGGGGATATGGGATTTGATGCTTTGCACGATATGGTTGATGTGCGTAATATGGTTAAACATATTGATACATGGGCTAGCACACCTATTATTTTGTGCAGCGGTGCAATCACAAGACAAGGATATCCAATTTTAATGCTCGGTGGGTAACTGAGAGAGCTACGACTCGACAGGCTCACCTGGGTTATTACTAGGATGAGGAATGCTCGGTGGGAAATCAAAGGAGCTATGGCTCGACAGGCTCACTTGGATTGGAGCCAGGATAAGGATGGACGATAGTCCATAATGCCAGCATGGCATCCTTATATGTGTGTGTGTGTGTGCTTGCGTGCGCGTACATGGCATATGGAGTGCACATTGTCGCATGTGGTGTGAGCAAGTGACTATGCTCGATGTTTTTATGTATATATGTACATGACACGTGGTGCATGTGCAAATGATTGTGTCATAGCATGTTTGGGTGAGTGTACTTTTGGTGTACAGGTTGAACATCTATGGATTTGTGAAAGTTTATATCATGGCATGAGTACTAGGGGGTAAAGCATAGCATTATGTTTGATGTGTTCTGAGACGTGGCATGGGGTGTTACAGAGCATAACATGGTATAGCATGGCATGGTTGTGTGGAATGTACATGGAAACATGATATCATAAGTATAGCATGAATCTATGGTGTCGTAATATCGTAGCATGATCACTTCTCATACATTGGGTTGCGTGATTTGTCTCGCTTAAATTTCCTATTGTGCCCTTTTTATTTCGAATATACTTGTTGAGTCTTACAACTCACCTTATTTTTGACATTGTTCCAAATGGGAGAGTGGGTGTCAAGGATGGGCTTAAATGGCTACATGTACATGACAAACCCAATCGAGAAGATCTCTAGGGTTGAATTGTAAGCCAGGAGTCAAGTGTTGTGAGTGGTTAGCTTTAATGGGTTGTCAATTTGTTATGTATGATGAACTCCTGCGACATGTATTTATAATTAAATTGCTACCAAAGTTGTAGACATAAGTTGAGGATATCTTCAGGGTGTTACACTAAATCTACCATAAGTAGGATAGTTCAAGAGCTAATTCCACTATTCCTTTGGTAAGTCCAATAGATATTCAATAAGGAAAGTTTAAGTTTAAAAGACACTTTAACTTATGCATAACGTGTATGTTGGCTCTCAGTGGCATCGTGTCAGTTCGTTGTAGTACACTTACAATCATGTGGGGGATTGTTGTGTGTTCATGTGTGTGAGTGTAAGTGTGTGTGTATGAGGGTTAGTGTTATCCCACATCGATGGGATAAAGAAAGCACTAAGGATATTTAAACCCTTACCTCCCTTTTGGGGTTGGACTTCAAGGAGCACCCAAATTTTGTGAGCAGGCAAACCCATCCCCGTCGCGCATGTCGCTGCTATAGTTCGTCTGATCGATCAATTCAATTTGGAAAATAAATATATTTTTTATCGGTCAGTTCAGTTCGAAATTTATCTCCAATTGAAAAGGCACGCGTAATGGCAACATTCACTCCATGAGTAAATGCCAATATCGATTCGTGCACCTCCGAAATGCTATATAAAGCTAGTGTACCTCAATGTGTGGGCATCGAAGTCTCAAATTGTTGCTTTTTGTTGCCTAACTTTGAGTCGTAGAGAGCCAAATGTTTTTTTTTTGGGGGGGGGGAGAGGGGGATTGAAGGAAAAAAGAAGAATAATGGGAAAATATTTTATAGTCAATAAAATTAAAAATAATTGTTACATTGTTGGCAAAACCATGGAATTTATGTTAGGCTAGGATATGACTGACTACATATTTATGCTACAGGGAATATATTTTGTATTATGAATTATTGTGAGATCTAATTGCCAATTATTATTGATGGAATGGAATGGCATGGAATGAATAAAGGAAGGAAGGACGAACGAACAAAAATGAGAAAAGGTGTAAAGACTGACAAGCGGAATAGGCGGGTGTTTGGGAGCGGAGACAAGGAGCGATGGATGGTTGAATTTGGAAGTCCATTATTGTATGGAATATTATTATTTTATAAGAATACGGAGCGTAGGCCGCGCCGCATCATCAGCCACCCCCAAAATACGCTCCGCATCATCAGCCACGCCCAAAATAAATAATAGTAATGATTGCTGTACACATCCTATGTTTGGCTGTATTTGATTGATTGATTGATTGCCAAACCCAAACATTGCTTTTCGAAATTCCAAGGCTAACCAAATCTATTTAGAAAGCCCATCAACTGAGTGGGTAGTTGCACCTGCGGATGCTTATGGTGAATGATTATCCTTTACTACTTATGGTAAATGATTAAATATCTTATTCACCCAACCCAACTTCAGTGACCATAAAGATCGGTTAAGGATGGATGGATGTATCAGCTTACCCTTTACTGCTTGTTATGGTAAATGATTTCTCTCTCTCCGAAGAAGAAGGCGCTTCAATGAGACCCTTGGCAGTAGTTTCATGAACAGTTAACGTAAGGAAAGGAAAAACCATTCATTGATGCATTTATCTTAATGATTCATGTGATAACATAGGTTTCATATATATATTTCAATGTCCAATATTTAAAAAATACTCTCACCTTTAAATTTTAATATTCAACCATTGAATAATCTCACCAATCAATCTTAGTAGAAAATTAATTTCCTTGATTGTTCTGCATATCACACAGTATTTTCTCGGATATGGTCATGATAAAGTCTGGTCTATCCTTTTCCTCGAAGATTCAAGAAGTATGTCTCTAGGCAACTACAAGGGTAGGAGCAATCTCTAGCAGAACGGGAATGAAGTGTGCCACTAATTGTGGTGACCCTAGACAGACATTTCTCAACATTAGAAAAAGAAGCCACAAGGCACCTTAATTTCCCACTATGATCAGGTGGGTATTGCACAAGCCCCATCGCATTAGGCCATGGGTCACCAGGTGCTCCACCGTTTAGTTATCAACTTCCACAGAGGTTGGAAAGCTAAATGGAGATCTGGGTATGTCAAACGCTGGAAAATCAAGACACATATTTTCATGGGCAGGGAGACGTTCTGTGAAATAACTCCTCAAATTTTTGAATTAGTTTTTGGTTTGTTTTGATCTCTTTTATTTTGATTAGGGATTATGTTGATATCATCAACTGAGGATAATTTGATGGAAGAAAGTGTGTCGGATAAATCCTCATCCGATGATGACTTTGTTAATCACTACTAGTTTGTTTTGTAAACTATAGTTTAGAGATTAATAACTAGATTCTTGATGTATAGATGACAAGTTATTTGAACTCATTATCTTTGTTTGTTTGGTTATTTGCAACCAATGGAACGGATAGAGATTTATTCTATCTCTACCCCCCTACTAATTCCACCTTTTCAGCCAAGAGAATGATTCATTACTTATATCTCATCAGTTTCTAACATAAAAAAGAACATCTTCCCTTTTTATTTTGTCATTACATGAGGTATTAAAGAACACAATATAGAAAATAACTTATATAATTATTACAAGTTCATAACTTAAATAATTTTTTTTTATCAAAATGATCATCAACATTACTATTAGGACCTTTACTTAAGTTTGTTATGTCTCTAGTTTCCACAATGGGACTAGTATTCTTTTTAGCATTGGATTTTCTATTTTCTTAGATTGCGTCTAATGACAAAATAAAAATCCAAAATAGAAAGCCAAAATTTTAGTTGTTGTCAAATCCTAAAGGGCCAAACACATATTTTTGCCCTTGAACTTTTATGTTCTTTTTTTTATATCCTAAACTTATTATTGTTCCAAATATGCTCATAAACCATGTAAAATCACTCCATTTAAACATATGACCAATAAATGATTCACGTCTTCAACACACATACAATGACGTGGTAAAGAGGTGGAAAAACTCTATTGACTTGGCACTCCGTGTAGTTTTTTTAAAAAAAAATCAATTAAAGTGTTGCATATTCTTTAAGTTCTAATTTTTTGAAGTTTCCAAAAGAGTGCTAACCAAGCCCAATTGGAAAATTAAACCTAGTGATGGAGAGGAGGATGTGAGAGTATTTGTAAACCTTCATCAATGTCATTTGCGCACAATAGCAATTAACGAAGCGGAACTCTATCAGAGTATTTTGACATTTTTTCTGAGATATAGGGTCAGAAGGATTCAAAGTGAATACTTTCATATTGAAAATGGATGCAAGAGAGACAGAGAGGGAGCAATGAGAGAAACTGCTATAAGGCATGTTTCATATCAGTGAGAAAACATAAAATAGGATCAGAAAAAAGAAGTTCACATTGACTCATTTTTAATTCCAAAAAAATCCATTTATACAGATTTTTATTCATATCACTCTCCCAGCACATGCGTGTTATTTACACATTTGTTGTCACACTGACCAAGTGTTTAAATAGAGTGATTTTACATGGTTCAAAGACACGTTTGGAACAATAATAAATTTAGGGTTCCACAAACAAAACAAAAAAATCGTAAAATTTCAAAAGCAAAAATATACCTAAAATTTACACTTTTTTTTTTTATGATGTATAATCTTGTGTCTAATCCAAATATAAATACATGCATGCTGTTAAAAATCAGATACAAATACATGTCTAATCCTTTGTTGAAAGGAAAGCATTGGATTTACTTTAATGGGCAACTCATTAAAAAAGATTACATAGATAAAAGAAGTATGAGCAAGTAGACTGTAACATATTAACTACATCTCCAGTTTTGTCAACACCTACAGCTAACAGAAAAGCTTTACTAATTGTTTTCACTGTATTATATAAACCTTAATCTATTGCAATCACACAAGAACAAAGCTTACGAAAACTTTAGTAGTGAGCTTAAAACATACAAATATTTTACATAAATGTATCTATCATATATTTATATATATATATATATAGTTCAACAACAATAAAAGTAACAATATCCTAGGAATCAACCATCACCCACAAAAGTCCCAACTGTGACATACTTTCAAGCCTTGCCTGCCACATATATAAATCATAAGCCATTATAATTAAACATCATAACATATAAAAAGCATTTTTAGTCTGTCTCATGGCATGGCCATACAAACAAGCACATCGTTTTTCTTATTATTGTCGACGTTTGGAATTGATTGACCGTGATTCGTTGGCCCGCACTGGTGTGGTAGATCCGAGAGGGAGAAGATGAGATATCTAGTTCGATTTGTTGACTCGCCGGCCCGTCCCTGCAAGATATTCCAAAGCTCAAGTCAATGAACGAGTAAGTAAGTGTGTAGGATGTTAGTAAGTGGGCAAAAAAGAAAGCATACCCTGGCCCTTACAAAAGCTAGTTGATATATAGGAGAAGAAACCCTCCTATATGCGTTGTACGTATGCAGGTGATGGTATAAAATAGCCAGCGGGAACGTTCATGCAACAGCAAGGTGTTGACGAGGCCCTCATTAATGTGAATGGGATCCGTCATTAATGAGGATGGGATCTGAGGTGAACGCGCGAAAACCCAGACTCGATTGTATTGATGTTTGTTGCAAGAGGCCAGGATGGGACTGGTGTGAGCCGACCAAATGGACCGAGAAGGTAGGGTTAGGTTAGGCTTGGATGGCCCAGCCGGGACGACCCTTGCCCATTAATATTCTCTAGCTTACGTTCTTCCCGTTACGCAAGCTAACCGGCTAGGCCGGCGATCTGCAAGAGTTTTCCGAAAGTTTGCTCGAAATATAGTCGGGAGCTCGCTTGAGATAAGCTGGCAGTCAAGGAGTATTTCTGGGAGCTCGCATTGACCTGCGATTTGAGCTCGGGCTCTGACAAAGTGCGAGCTCGCTACGATGAACTCAGTTTGGGGTCTACAGGGGTTTATGTGATTGGGTCGGCTTGTTGGGTGGAGCCCAGCCCATAAGGAGTAGAGTGTGACCTTCGGACTGGGAGTTGACGCGTGTCTTCCATTCTATCAGTCGGTAAACCTTTCAACTTCCCACCCAATCGCTTCACATCACGTTGTTTCACGTAGCACGTCTTGTCTATGGCGCATTTAATGCACAAGTTTCCCATAACTGCTTAATCATTATATCTGTGGGCTCTAAAGCTTTCGCGTACCACCCTTGGATCTAGGGCAGCTCATCGGTTTCTTCATCCAACGATGAAGTGTCCCAAGCTATAAAAGTGTGAGGAAAACTCCTTCCCTCCCCTTTATTGTGTCATTTATTCCTGAAAATATTTCTCTTCATTCGTAACCTTCTTCTTCCTCTCGACTCTGAGACTCCATTGCCGACGGTTCCAAAGCTTCTCCGCCCTTCGCCCTTGCTTTCTATCTGGTTCTTCTCCTTGACTTCTGTAGAAACTGATCAAGAACGGTAAGTTTCTCGTATTCTTCTGGTGTTTTTCATTTCTACTCTCCCTCTTTTTGTCAATTTCATCTCCATGCCTCGTCTCTTGGCGATGGCCATGTCTTTTTAAAGCTAGCTTCTACCTATTTTGATGGGCTCAATAGGTTCATAGATTTAGCCACCCCTGTTGCAAGTCATACCCTATTGCGAAGAGCACGACCTGATAGGTAGGAAACACCCTTAGGATCTTTGGTTTGTGAGGACTGGTCCATTCTCAGCAACCTAGCTCTTCTTTTTTTTCTCCTTACTGTCTTTCCATCACAGATGGTTATATCAGGTCAGAAGTGCCACAACCATAGGGTAAAAGACGACAACACCTCTAGCTCTTCGGAGCATAGAGAAATGATGTTGTCACGAACTGCTTAAAACGTGGCTTCATCAGATTCGGATGTCGCTGAGAGAGTTCCTCAGTATACCGCCCTTACAATAGCCCAACGAGCTTCGGAAGAGCATACAGCTCGCGAGGTTTTCAAGCGTTACCCTTCAAGGCTTACAGTTGGCGAGCTGTCGTTGTGCACTTCCACGTACTGCCTCCCCTGCGGCACTCGCCTGATGGTCCCTTCTTCGAGTGACCACGCAACTTTTCCTCCTGCGGGGTTCATCGCCATCGGCCCCCAACACTTAGAATTTGGTCTTAGGTTTCCACTCCAACCCTACATTGTAGCCATTTTGAACGATCTGAAACTCGCTCCTTTCCAACTGACCCCTAACTCGTATGCCCAAATAACCTCCCTAGCCCTTCTTTTCAAAAAGAACCGGGTTTCTCTTCCAACCCCCAAAATCTTGAGGTACCTTTACTCTTTCAAAGGTACCAAAGTCAGGTTGTATTATATGGCATCTCGTGCCTCGAATTGCAAGAAAGTCTTGCCTCAAGGGAAAGCCAAAGGCAAGTCCAATGTAGGGGACTATAAGTCCCAATGGTTCTACCTCTCTTGCTCTTCGCTTTAAGACCTTAAAAACTTCAACTTCGTTCTTGCGCTGAGTAAGTAGTTCTTTAGCCCGCACTTGCACCAGCAATTCCTTTGCCATTATTTGTGGTTTATGGGTGTCTTTCCAATTTTGCAGACGTCACCGGGGGGCAATCTGAGTTAACCATCTTCGAGGCACAGGATCCTCAGGCGACTTCGAAAGTGAAGACTGACGAAGACAACTGCAAGTTTTGTGACTCTCTGCTTTGCGACCACCAGCTCACTCCTCCATTCGACATCAAGGAAATAAGGAAAAATGACATCGGAGTTCGTGGCCAGAAGGAGATAAGATCGATCTTTGACGAGGTTGATTTTAGCGGGAGCCCAGTCAGGGAGAGTAGTGCCTGTAGAGGAGCTACAGTCGTGGCCTTACCTCCATCATCAAAAGCAATGAAGCTTCAGCTCGAGAGACCAGGCTCTTCTGAGATCTTGAGCTTGCCTAAGGTCGTCTGCGCATCCTTTTCTCTAGCAAAAAGCTAAGGGGTGGGAGCTCGCACTAAGGCGACAGGTTCGAATCGTGACCTCACCACTTTACTAGGATCTAACCTCACGCCAATCGTTGCAGCTTCATCAAATTCGGTTCAGAAGGGTACCTCCTTGTAGCGGGGGGCGGCCATAACTATTGCGAATCGTGGGAAGTCAGTAGCTCACAAGGAGGTTGTCGGGAGTAAAAGAAAAACCACTCCAACCTTGCAGGTCGCTCAACCTGCTTAGGCTGATAAGAGGAGAAAACAAACACCTCTATAAGACCGAGCGCATCTGAGGTTGTGGTCGGTGGGACATACTTCGCGTCTTTCCTCGATAGTCTGGATAGGGTTCTTGGTAATTATGCCAAGAACCTTGACAAGAAGGAAGTATCGGGGGAGACGCTCGATGACTATGTCGCTCGTCACAGTCTTCTGGTAAGGTTCTTTTTCTTACCTAGTACTTCTTGCTTTATCTTTTTCAAATGTATTGACTTATCGAATCTTGTAGGCTTCTCTTGGCGTCTTCAAGCAGAAAGAAGAGAGAGCTCAGACCGTCAAGGAAAAAGAAAAGCTTGAGGTTACCGTCGAGGTGCTAAAGAAAGATAAGAAAAAGTTGGAAGAGAATCTGGCTTTCGTGACCGATGAATCCAAGAGGTATTGGAACAAAGTCGAGGGCTTGGAAAATCGAGTAAGAGAGGCTGAGAGGGCCAAGAAGGAGGTCGAAGACAAGCTGTACCACCAGAAGCAGTTGTTCGACTCGGCCTGTTCCCAAGCCACTTCGAAGTTAAACAAAGCTGAGGCTGAGCTGGCAGCAACACGAGGCGACTTAGAGTAAGCTAGGCAAAGAGCTGAAGTGGCAGAAAAAGAGGTCGAACAACTGAAGGTCGACGTCGAGGTTTAGGTCTTGAAGGAGTGCATGGAGGTCGAGTCTGACATTTGTAATGCGTTTGTTTTCACTTTGTGGAAAGCGCACCTGAATCTCGACTTCTCCTGCTTTGGTGAGGAAGCAGTAGAGGCGGTGAAGAAATACGCTGCTAATTCCGTAAACTCCGGAGTCATCTCTGCCGCGCCCGAGCTCGATCAGACCGTGGTCAACCTCTCATCCGAAGATGCCAGCAATCCTTCTCCATAAGATGCAGCAACTCTAAACTCAACTTCTCTAGGCCGCTAGAATCCCCTATTTTTCTGGCTTTATTCTTGTACTTGGATTCTGAAAACAATACTCTTCTTATTCGATCGAATTTTTTTGCTTTGTCATTTGCTGTAAACTGAAAGCCGAACACAAAGATTGTGTATGGGCTTAAATTTAGTTAACCCAAGAACATTTTTAGTCCGTAACTAATAAATCTCAAAGCTAAACAACTTTTAATAATATGTTAAGTAAGATTCCATCAATTTGAGCCATATGTCCAGCAGGTCATGATCAGGAGATCAAATCTAAGCTAACATACGGTAGCTCGGTGATCTTAACTTAATTAACTTTTTGCCGTCAAGTTATACGCCCAGATAGATCATAATTTGACCCCAGCTAACGTATCATGACTTTCGAGGGTTTTAGCGAGCTCAAGATGAACACTCAAGTAGGTCACAGTCCATGACTTTTGTCAAGATATGAGGACCCTAGCTGATGAACCATGACTCATAAAGTTTTTTTTTTTTTTGGTTGGCGTGGTGACTTATTCAGCGCTAAACCATGACATTGGGGTTAAGATGAATGGGCTTCAATTCACTAACCACGATCTAGGGAAAAGACTAAGATGAATGCTTGGATAAGCAGCAAACCATGACACGTTGGCCAAGTTAAATGAGCCTCAGCTCGCAAACCATAGCCTTTTAATCCCGAATGTCTTCTGGCTCTTATTCTTAACAACCAAAATGTGGGAGTAAAAGGATTTAGCAGAGATGAAAGACACATTAATATCGTTCAAATAGAATATTTAATTTAATAAAGTGATATCAATGAAGGCGAGATGTCAATTGATAACTAAAAGTACAAGAAAGGGAAGAATGTTTGCTTATCGAAAATACGGTCTCAAATGCTCTGCATTCCAAGCTCGTGGGAGAGCTGCTACGTCCATGTTGGCCAGGTGATATGCTCCGTTGCCGAGGTTTTCCTTTACAGTGTAGGGACCTTCCCAGCTTGGGCCTAATGTCCCCTCGCTACTTTTACGGGCTCTAGGGAGAACAAGGCGCAGCACGAGGTCGCTGACGTTGTAGCATCAGACTCAAACCCTCCGATTATAGTATCTCGCCACGCGTTGTTGGTAAATCGCAACTCTCAAGCAAGCTGTCTCCCTTGATTCTTCAAGTAGATCGAGATTCGCGGCCAGTAGCCGGTTATTGTTCTCTAGGTCAAAAGTGGCTCTTCATTGGCTCATTACTTCATTTTCCGTCGGGATCATCGCCTTAGGTCCATGTACCATAGAAAATGGGGTTTCTCTCATGGTTGTACAAGCTGTAGTTCGGTAGGCCTAGAGCACCGTTTGTAGTTCGTCCACCCAGGCTCCATTTCTGCCTTCCAACCTGGTCTTTAATATTTGCTTGATTATTTTGTTGACCGCTTCAACTTTATCATTGGCTTGTGGGTGGTTCACGGCTGTGAAACTCTTCTTGATCCTTAGTGACTCGCAAAATTAGACGAACTGCTCGCTGGTAAACTGGGTTCCATTGTCCTTAACTATCTGTTGAGGGACTCCGAACTTGCAAATGATATTGTTCCATATGAATTTTTCTACCTTTGCAATAGATATTTGTGCGAGCTCCTTCACCTCTGTCCACTTGGTGAAGTAATCTACAGCCATAATAGCATGCTTACACCAGCCACGAGCTGTTGGAAGTGGCTCGATCAGGTCGATGCCCCATATGGCGAAAGGCCAAGGGCTGCTCATTTGTTGAAGGTAGGTGAGGGAGCTCACGGTACTTTTGCAAACCTTTGATATGCGTCGCATTTCCTCACCAGGTCTGTAGCATCTTGCTTTATGGAAGGCTAGTAGAAACCCTGACGAAATGCCTTCTAAGCCAAGGATACTCCCCCAGCATGATTACCGCAATGGCCGGCATGGATTTCAGTGAGAACCACTTGGCAATCAAGCTCGTCGATGCATCTAAGAAGTGGGACTAAGAACCCTCGTTTGTACAACACATCATCGTAAATACAATATCTGGTCGCTAGAGTTCGAGTGCGTCATGCTTCTAGCTTTTCATTTGGTAACTTCCCTTCTTGTAAATAGTCAACGATGGGCCTCATCCATGAACCTGGCCTTAGCTCAATTGTCAATGTCTCAATTTTCCCCTTTGTGCTCGGTGTTGCTAGAAACTCTATGGGGCATCGACGTGAGAGTTCTGACTCCATGGGACTTGATTCAGTTTACACTCCTTGAAGAGGTGAAATAATTCCTTGACTTTCTGGAGGTACGCTACCATCTTTGGGCCTTTTGCCTGGTACTCCCCTTGTATATGACAGACCACGAGCTAAGAGTCACTAAAAATTGTTAATGGCTCTGCCTTGACTTCTCTTGCCAAGCGTAGACCAGCCAACAGTGCTTCGCACTCAGTTTCATTGTTGGTTGCTCTGAACTCTAACCTTAGTGCATAAGGGATCTTGTGTCCTTCTAGGCTTACCAAGAGTACGCAAGCTATGGACCCATGCTTTCTAGAAGAACCATCAACGAATAGCTCCCAGATTGGATAGAGTGAGGGAGCCGACTTTTTTACTGGTCCTGTGAATTCTGCGACGAAGTCTACCAGTACTTGTCTCTTTATGGTTATTCTTGGCTTGTACTCTATGTTGAATTGAGCGATCTCAATAGCCCACTTGAGTAGACGACCGGATGAGTAGGGCTTATGTAAGATCTACTTTAGTGGATGTTTGGTCAGCACGCCAATCTAATGAGCTTGGAAATAGGGGCGTAGCTTTCTAGACGCGACCATCAGGGAAAAATCGAGCTTCTCCATGGGAGTGTACCTTGTTTCGGCGTCGAGTAGTCTGTGGCTCACATAGTATACCGAGTACTGCACTTGGTCTTCTTCTCGCACTAATGTGGCACTAATAGCATATTCAGACACTCCCAGGTAGATGATCAGTTCCTTCCCTTCATTCGGCTTTGACATGAGGGGAGCCGCCCCATATATTCCTTCAATTGTTGGAAAGCGTTCTCGTACTCCTCTATCCACACGAAGCTTTTTGCTTGCTTCAAAACATTAAAGAATAAGATGGATGTATTAGATGATTTGGAGACAAACCTGCTGAGAGTAACGATTTGGCTATTAAGGCTTTGTACTTCCTTAGTCTTAGTGGGCGACCGCATGTCCAATAGAGCTCAAATTTTCTCCGGGTTAGCCTCGATCCCCCTTTCTTCTAGCGCCAAGATGTCAACGTTCGGAATTGGTCGATCGTGATTCATTGGCCCGCACTGGTGTGGTGGATCCGAGAAAGAGAGGATGAGATATCTGGTCTAACTTACTGACCCGCCGGCTCATCCCTGCAAGGTACTCCGAAGTTCAAGTCAATGAACGAGTAAGTAAGTGTGCAGGAAGTTATTAAGTGGGTAGAAGAGAAAGCATACCCTGGCCCTTACAAAAGTTAGCTGATATATAGGAGAAGAAACCCTTCTGCATGCGTTGTACGTATGCAGGTGATGGAATAGAATAGCCGACGGGAACGTTCATGTAGCAGCAAGGTGCTGACGAGACCCTCATTAATGTAGATGGGATCCGTCATTAATGAGAATGGGATTTGAGGTGAATGCGTGGAAACTCAAATGCGGCTGTAATGATGTTTGTTGTAAGAGGCCAGGATGGGACTGATGTGGGCCGACGAAATGGGCCGAGAGGGTAGGGCCAGGTTAGGCTTGGATGGCCCAGCCGGGACGACCCTTTGCCCATTAATATTCTCTAGCTTACGTCCTTCCCGTTGCGCGAGCTAACCGGCTAGGCTGGTGATTTGCAAGAGTTTGCCAGAAGCTTGCTAGAAATATAGTCGGGAGCTTGCTAGAGATAGGTTGGCAGTCAAGGAGTATTTCTGGGAGCTCGCCTTAACCTACGATCTGAGCTCGGGCTCTGACAAAGTGTGAGCTCGCTACGACAAACTCAGTTAAGGGTCTACAGGGGTTTATGTGATTGGGTCGGCCTATTGGGTGGAGCCCAGACCATAAGGAGTAAAGTAGAAAATACCTGTAATAATTATGTAGTTAAAGTAGAAGTAGAATAGAAAAGGCACCAATAGCTAAAACTACTTGGACTCAATTAGCCTTGCTTGGGACAATTAGGCAAGTGAGTGAGGTGATGTGGGTGGTTTGGTTACATACATAAAAATAATTGATAAATTAATTAAGTTGACTTGAGTTTTAATTAATTATAATTATTTGGTAAAACACTCACATCTCCTAGCACACTAAAAACTTAAAGTTAAGTTTGTGCCTTTTAACACGCCTAATTAATTAATGTGAATTAAAGAAGAAGTTTCTCTCCCTTCTCTTACCCAATATGCACATCTATGAGACATTTTGAGAGAGAGAGAGAGAGAGAGAGATTCTGTGTGAATAATCAACTTATCTTCTATATATATTTATCCTCCTCCACCTAATATCCTCTGTTGTTAAATCCAACTCAACTTATAATATTTAAATGTCAAATACGTTTTATCATTAATTTGTTAGAGAGAGGGGCCCACCACAAAACTAGTTAAGTTCACACCAAGAGATCATATTCAAAGAGATTTAAACTTACTAATAGATAATGGGGAAGTGGTTTTAAGTTGATAGTGATTGGTGAGTGGAAATGAGACAAAGTTAAATACGAATCAATAAATAATAAAAAAAATAATAATAATCACATCCAACAATATTCGACATGATTATTTATTTTTTTGTTTAGAAAAAAATATCAAAATTAAATTGAAGCATTTTTACTATAAAACGAATGTTGGTGTCTTTCAAACTTCAAGCTGCACATAGTGTTAGAATAATTTTCATTTAAAAGATTTAGAGTGAAATAAGCCTTGATTAGTTGTTAATAAATGTCATAAACATATACTATAGGATATAAGAAGTTCAAGTCAGGTTTGTGCTTTACACTTCTGCGCACATCATGTTTTATATCGAGTATATTTAAGAAAAAATCCAAAACCATGTAGACACACTCAATTAGGTAAGTCTTATGAGAGTGTTTTATACCATGAAGCACATAAATGTCTTGGGGGCACTATTGTGGCGTTTCCAAAATGTCAAAAATCTTTTTAGTCCATTACTACAATTTCGGAAATATTTTAAGACCGTTTCGTAATATTAAGAAAATATTGAAAACCTGTTTCCAAAATATAAAAGAAAAAAAATCTTCTCTAATCAAGTTAAATACATAATTTCCATTTCTAACTCAATTTTTAATTTTCTTCATAATTTGTTTGAATGTATTATGAAATTTATGCTTATTTTTAATTTGAACAACTATTTTTTATATTAAAAATTATATTTACAAAAAATCCCTATATTTTTTTCATTTACATATTTTTGTTTCCTATTTTTTTGAAAAATAATATTTCTCCATTTCCATTTTATATCATATCCATTTCCATACAACTTAGGTTTTATATAGAGGTGTTCAAATTCTAGTTTAGACTAGAAGATTGGACTAAATTAAATCAAAAAACCAGTCTAGTCTAGGACCAAAAATGTATTTGGTGAAGTCTTTAGTCAGAACATTTAAAAAAAAAATTAGATTGATTCAATCTTTATTTTGGATAAGAAATCAAATTAATTAAAAAAAAAACAAAAACTCACACCTTCTCTATTCAGTCAAGAGTATAAAAGTTAAAGCCTTCCATTCATCATCTTCTCTTTTCTTCTTAAGTTCTTCATCAATCTCGTTCGCAATTTCTTCTTTGAAAATGGACTTGGTTAAAATGATAATTGCCTCTAAAAAGTGATGGTGAAGATTGAAATTTGTGGCTAAATTATGTTAGGCCTTTGACATGGTTAGGTTTTTTAAAGGGAACTTAAAGCATTGGCAACATTGTAAAAAGCAGGTCATAAGTAACACCCTCCATAGACGTGAACAATTTGTTATCCTCTTAAAGAAATCTGTAAGCTTGTTTACATATGTTAGTTTGGATATGCTATATAGGTGAGCCAAGGCATCAAGTGGAGCTGATTGGCCTCTAGGGTTGTATGCGTAAGAGAGCATGTCCCTATGTGTTGAGCTATCTGGCCTCAATGACCTCGTGGCATTAGTTTTGTATGGACCTTTGGTGGAGCTAATTGACCTTAGGTGTTAATTTGAAGTTGAGTTGTTTGGCCCCAAGTGTTAGTTGATATGTATATGGAGCTCAAATGGAGCTAATTAGCCTCGAGCATCGCCTTTGGAGTAGAGTCGTTTGGCCCTGAGTGTCCAATATTATCTGGGTACCCAATGCTGAGATATGGATATGTGCATGTATCATCCTTTGTTTTTGGGTTTGTGTGCATGGAGTGGTATGGTTAGGCTAGTATTTCACCTTCTGGTGGGTGCACCTTGTTTGGGATATTATGGCTTATTGGTATTGGATTATATTTCTTTTGTAGCTTTTTCTTATTGATCATGATTTCCATATCTTGTTGTTATACTTATTGGGTCTTATAGCTCATTTTCTTGTTTACATGATTCCAGGTAAAGACAAAGCTAAGGCAGAGGGCGAACCTAGCAAGGGCTGATCTTTGGGGGATTAGATGTGTACAAAGCTCACCTAAAGTAAAGGTCTTGGGGACTTTTGTGTTGAGAGGTTAGAGCTAGATAGGCTTTCTAGCCTTGAGGGTGTGTATGCATATGTCTTGTGATCATGACTTGTTGTATTGTAATCAGAGGGTGTAACTTTTGTTCCCATAGGACTGGATTTGTTTAATGTAAAGGCATGATTTGGTAATGTTGTATTATGAAGCTTGTCAATGATAGCGTTTATGAAATGTTGATGGAGTTTGGCTTCAAATTGTTTGTATATCATTTTATTAATGACCCTCTCACGGATCCTCTATGCTAGTGGGGGCTCCGAGAGGCGGGCTGTTATAAAATCTCATCACAACAAATACTTAGAACTTTCTTTACAGGTAAATCGAAATTGTCTTTTAACTTTACAGACAATTTTGAAATTTTTTTTAATTTTACAACTCGTATGAGATATTGTTTTTAGTTATTTATATATGCAATGCATATTTTATATTAAAAATTTGTTACAAACAACGTCGAGACCTATTGATCGCCCCGGTCTAATTTAGTCAACTTTAAAATTGATTTGGTCTTCAATCCAAGATTTTGCAAAACTTTGGTCTTAGTCTGATCTAATCTAAATTGAATTAACACTCCTAGCTTTGTGACCAACTCCCTACAAAAACCTTCCTTGAATCTATTTAGTAATAAATCTCTTCCTAAAACCATCACAGTTTTAACACCTCTTACCATAGGTTCAAGTAATAGCTAAAAGACAAACTAAAGAAGTGATAATGATGTAACGATTGTAGCTCTTTGGAAAAGGAACAAAGGACTCTAGCGAAAGGATAACGCTATAGTTGTGATGTTCACAGTGAGGGATTTGAGGCTAAGAACCAAAATGTTATATGATTGATGGGACAACTCAAAATAAGGGATAAAGGCTTGGTAACTAGCAATGAAATGTATTTCTTCAGATGATTAGATACCTAAGACTTGGAACTGTTGTGTGGTCATGGGTGTGAGTGTAAATGTGTGTGTGTATGAGGGTTAGTGCTGTCCTACATCAGTGGGATAAAGAAAGCACTAAGGATATTTAAACCCTTACCTCCCTGTTAGGGTTGGGCTTCAAGGAGCACCCAAATTTTGCAAGCGAGCGAGCCCCTCCCCGTTCGCAAGTGCTGCCATCGTCGTCCATCCAATTGGTTCAATTCAGAAAATAAATATATTTTTATATATAAAAAATTTAAAATTATTATTATCATTATTTGTATAAATATATATATATTTTTCTTTATTTTTCCCTCTTTATTATAGCAGTTAACCAGAGTTTTATCTCCAGTTGAAGAGGCTCGCGTAAAGGCAACATTCACTCTGTGAGTAAATGCTAACGTAGGTTCGTGCATCTCCGATGCGCTATATAAGGTTGGTGTACCTTAGTGTGCGGGCATGGAAGTCTCCAACTGTTGCTTTCTGTTGCCTAGTTTTGAGTCGTGAAAAGCCAGTGTCGTGGGATCTGCTAGAGTCTGTCGTCACTAGGCTAGTCATATCCTACGGAGCTAAACGTCATAACCTACGGTAACCTGTGCAGGGCAATTTTGTCTTCAGGACAGTGTGTCCGGCGTGCTTTGACCGCTATCATCTCCTACCACCGTTCCAAGTTCCTACATCTCCGACGTGTTGATGATTTAACTCCCTAGCCTTTTAAGTTTACAATGCAAGTTTCATTCCAGAAATTTGTGTTTGGTGTGGTTTTTGTTACAAAATTAAATATATATTGTGTTGCTATAACTTCTGTTATTGTTATGGGAGATATAAATATATATCGATTATGTTCGGTTAGTAGCTAAAGGCTATCGACAGAAAGAAGGGGAAGACTTCTTTAACACCTATTCTCTAATGACTAGGATCACATCTATAAGGATGTTGATTGCAATTGTAGCGTTATACAATTTGGAAATTCATCAAATGGATATGAAGATTGCATTTTTTAATAGAGATTTAGAAGAAAAAGTCTATATAGAACAACCTAAAGGGTTTATAATAAAGAGATATGAAAAGAAAGTTTGTAAACTTGTAAAATCTCCTTATGGGTTGAAATAAGCACCTAAGCAGTGACATGAGAAATTTGATCAGACTATATTATTAAATGAATTTAAGATAAAGGAGTGTGATAAATGTGTTTATGTTAGAGATAGGTCATTGTGTGCTTGTATGTAGATGATATGCTAATAATGGACACTGATATAAGTGTTATATAATCCACAAAGAAGATGTTAAATTCCAACTTTGACATAAAAGACCTCAGTCTCACTAATGTTATTCTTGGAATTAGGATAACCAAAAATTCTGAAGCGTATGTAATTTCTCAGCCTCACCACATAGAGAAAATGCTAAGGAAATATGGTCATTTTAAGAGCAAGCCAATAGTGACTTCATTTGACCTAAATTCTAGATTGAAAAAGAATAGTGGTGAAGGTGTATCTCCCCTAGAATATGCTAGGATCATTGAAAGTTTAATGTATATAATGAATTGCACCAGATCATATATTGCCTACTCAGTAAGAAGGTTGGCGAGATACACGAGCAATCCTAGACATGATCACTAGGGTGCACTAGTCAAGGTGCTTAGATACCTAATTTGCACACTTGAGTATGGATTGCACTATACGATATATCCACATATACTGGAAGGGTTTAGTGATGCTAATTGGATTACTAATAGCTTAGAGACTAAATCAACCAGTAGGTATGTGTTACCTTAGCTGGTGTTGTTGTGTCATGAAAGTCTTAAAAATAGACATGCATAGCTCGATCTACCATGGAGTCAAAGTTTATAGCTCTTGATAAAGTAGGTGAAGAAGCAGAATGGTTTCGACATTCCATTATGGCTGAAACATGTAAATGCCATATGCATCTATTGTGACAACATAGTTGTTTCTATGAGAGCGAAGAATGATGTCTACAATGGGAAGTTGAGATATATCCAGCCCAGGCATAATACGATAAGGCAGTTGCTCGTCAAAGGCATAATTTCCATTGATTATGTAAATTCTAAGGAAAATTTGACAGATCCTTTGACAAAAGAAATGACGAGAAAGTAAGTTACCTATACATCTAAGGGAATAGGGCTAAAGCCTGTGAAATGAATTTTTCAATGGTAACCTGTAACGACGCGCTCTCACTTACGGGCGCCACCAGTAAATAATCGACCGGATTCTCACCCAACGAACCACAACTGAAGGATTGGACTATGTTTCAATAGGAAATGCCCTAGGTGGGAACTAGGCTTCGTCCTTCCCTTCGCTCCACTCAGGAATCAATCCCAACTCAAACAAGAAAACTCAGTGGACTAAGACCCGAAACCCAAGTGAGCTTCACCTCTCTTCAGCTCGCCTCATAGCAAGCCAAAGGTGACCCAGGCATAAAGCTAACACCACAAACACTTTGATGAGTATTTGGGATTTATGAGAACATACCTCGTTGATCTTTACTTGGTCTGAACTGGGCTTCAACAACTAAGCCACATACAACAAGTAATCTCACAATCATTTATCACCTTGATGATTGCAACAATTAGATCCGACTAACGCTTCATAACACATACATTCATTCACAAGGGTAAATATATATATATACATATCACCACACAGATATATACAAGAGATAATAAAATACACAACTCGGGCAACACCGCTAGTTGCCATAATAGCCTCCCGGCACCATCCCTGCTCGCATCTGGACTCACATCATCTACAACATGAGGTAAAACCTCATGAGTCACAAAGACTCAGTAAGGGTGCAATGCATGTAAATATGAATATAACCATGATTATGTATGCCAAATGCATGCAAATTAGGCTAGGCCATCCATCCTCACAACTCTCCACGGTTTGAGGCATCAACCTATCAACCTCCATAACACTAGTCCTCCATATGGCCATAGGTCCACTAGATCTCACAAAACTTGCATCACACAAGTAACAACCACTACATGCAAATGCTTCATAAAAACATTATCAGACATATTTACTAACTTGCAAGGCCACCTCCATGTGGGGCCATCCCTTACTTAGCTCGAAGCCTCATCTCTGCCTCGGCACGAACTCCAGCTTGAACCTCAAGTTCCTCTAGGATCATTACCTTCCCAGTCGAACCTGGATGCAAACACACATAAACCCAACTCCATTAACATCTGACATTAAACCAATGCCCTCAATTTCGCCAAGGACCCGATCGAGCGATACCACCTATAACGACCTGTAATGACCGATTGGAAGACCTGTAACGATCGAGCGATACCACCAAACTCCATTCCTGATTATGCATGCTCTGATACCACCTATAACGACCCGATCGAGCGATAGGAAGGACCGGAACAACTTACCTTGATGGGCCTACGTGAACTTCCCAGGGGGGTCACCCATCCTTGGATTACCCCAGGTCAAGCACGCTTAACTTGGGAGTTCTTTGCCAACATTCAACCCAAAAGGTATCCAACTTGTGTTGTTTTCTTTCTTACACTATTCTCGATATATATTAACTTTTCTGGGCTCTCAGGGTATTACATTCTCCCCCCCTTAAGCACATGACGTCCTCGTCATACGACCTCACAACCGGTCTCAGATCTCTCCCCCCTTGCATGGACGATGTGGGATTCGCCTAAGGTGCCTACATGCACCCTCCATAGGGGCTTACACGCCCCCCTCGGGACTCAGTCTTCTCGCTAAGGTTTGCCCCACCAACGCGCTCAGAAGCTCGGGGGTTAGCTCTGATACCACCTATAACGATCTGATCGAGCGATAGGAAGAACCGGAACAACTTACCCTGATGGGCCTACACAAACTTCCCAGGGGGGTCACCCATCCCTAGATTACCCTAGGTCAAGCACGCTTAACTTAGGAGTTCTTTGCCAACATTCAGCCCAAAAAATATCCAACTGGTGTTGTTTCCTTTCTTACACTATCCTCGATATATACTAACTTTTCTGGGCTCTCAGGGTATTACATAACCTAACCTAGTTGACTAGAGATTCCAAGATCTAGGTTAAATAGTCAAACTAGTTGGAATTATTCCTGATTGACACAGTGAGAAATCTATAGCTTCTTCCCCAATTTTTCGCTAAAGAAGAAACTGTGTGATCTTTCGATGATATAGGTAATATTGATATCTTGCTACAAGAGAAATAGTGACAAAGTACTCTTAATCAATGATTACCTATGTGAGAGTAGAAGTTGGTCTCTTCTATGAGAACTATTCAACTGGTTTGGGTTCTCTAGAGCTCTCATGAATTCAGGATGTTGTACAGGATCAAAATGGACACAAATGTACAGAACTCGAAGATACAAGACAAGTGGTATGTGATATCTATTGTTTCAATTTACCATAAGTAGGATAATTCAAGAGCTGACTCCACTATTCCTTTGGTGAGTTCGATAGATACTAAGGAAAGTTCAAATCCAAAAGACATCTTACCTGATACATAACATGTATGTTGGCTCTCTGTGGCGTCATGTTAGTTCGTTGTAGTACACTTATACTCATGTGGAGGATTGTTGTCTGTGAGTGTAAGTGTGTGTGCATGAGGGTTAGTGTAACACCCCATTCTTTAATTATATGCTGAAGCTAAATACAAGCTAATATCCACAAGGGCGTTATGGAAACCCTTACCAACGGAAGCAATGGATTGAACCTGATAGCTAGCTGAAGCTAGATAAAAAGGATTTCCAATAATAAAACCTCAAATATGAGTGCACCATAATGCATGACTTCCAAAAATCATCAAATATCTCTTACCAAGATCGCAGTACATTAGAATCATGATTTACAACTTTAATAGTATAATAAGTAAATCCAAGCCTTACGTAACCCCTGTTTATACAATTGTAACACACAACTCTCGAACAAACCCAAAGATTACATAAGAACCATAGAACATGAGTAACAGAAAATTAAACTAACTTCGGCCTCCTCATAGCCCTTTTCTCTTTCTCATCTCCGGTACCTGACATGCTGAGATACCTAGGACGTTGAATATCCCAGGGGTATGAAACACCCGAGTTAGATTGTTACATCTAAGTGAGTGGCATAAGGAAGAAGATACATGAATGCATATGTGAGACAAGAGATATCTTAGTAGGTAATTCAAGGAAAGAAACAGTTTGTGCATAAGCAAATGAGTACAAAGAACAACAAGAATCCTCCCTTATCACCATTTCCTCGACTTGTCATCATGCCAAACATCTCAGCCTCACCTCTAGGCTAAGCCCCACCTCTGGGCACGTGGTCGTGGTCCAATCCCTCAGCCTCACCTCTAGGCACGACCCTACCTCTGGGCACAGGATTGCGAGCCACCACCATTCTCGTCTGCACTTGTGTGAAACATCTCAACCTTACCTCTAGGCTAAGTTACACCTCCAGACACGTGATCGTGGTCCAATCCCTCAGCCTCACCTCTAAGCACGGCCCCACCTCTGGGCACGGGATTGCTCCCCAATCATCATGACGTTTCACTTACAAGCTGCCAAGTCATCATGTTCAAATTTTAGTCCCATCAACTAACCACCAATACAAACCCCGATATGGTATAAAATGGCCAAGATATGCTCAAAGTAATAAAATATGAGACGTAAGGCACCAACCATGACATGATGTATGACAAAGCAAAAGGAATATGCACAAACTAAGGAATATCAACTAGGCACGACCCCACCATAGGCACGGTGCACAAACCAAGGAATATCAACAAGACACGACCCCACCCGTAGGCACAGTGCACAAACCAAGGAATATCAACAAGGCACGACCCCACCAGTAGGCACGATGCACCACCAAGGAAAATATAATGTGCGAACCACAAGCTACGTGCGAGAGTAATCATGTTTAGCCACAACCACAACCACAAATTTCGAGATGCATGCAAAATAGGAAAGAAATGTTCGGAAACAAGGAAACATGAGACATAAGCCAGCAACCCCACACAAATGAGACCAAGGATAATCAAGAAGAAGTAACAAGCATGTGGAAACCACTCACCGAAGCTTCTTACTTCTCGATTGCACAAATTTAAGGCTGAACGTCGCTCCAAGTGAACTGTTCTATAAAAATCGAGACCTTTTTGTAGCCAAACCTAAAATTTAGATAGGTAAGTAGCCATTAAAAATAGGAGATTACCCAAAACATTTGAAGCCAAGAAGGCCTCTCACGCGCCCACACACGCGGCCACAACGCGCCTGGATGGGCAGCCCTGCTGGGCGCGTGTGGCGCACGCACTGCACGGACTTCCGACCCCGAAAATTAAAATGGGCATAACTCTCATTTTAACTCTGATTCGAGTGTCGTTTGAACCTATGGACTCCTCTTTCGACCCTCTATGTGATTACAGAAAGAAACAGAACTTACCTCAAAAATTTGGTAACTATTTGCACAGATTTTGAGGTAGGCTCGTATCTACCGGCGGCTTGCTTTCGACTCCTACTCGGGCATAGTTTCCTTCCCTTCTTTCCAACAGAGTTTCCCCTTTTTATAAGCAACTTACCTCCTTAATTTAGTGGCCAAAAACCCAACCCAAAGCATGCTTATATAGAGCCCTTAAATCCATAAGATTGAGATAGTTGGCTTTCTAAGATGGTGACACTTGGCACTTGAGATTTGCACCATAATCATTGCTCTCTTCCCATTGTGACAAGTGGCCCTTGAGATATGGGCCTAATCATGACATTTTAAACCCTTCGACTAATGGATTTTGGCCATGTGTCATGGAGATATGAGCCATAATGATTACTTTCATCCTACAACGCCACGTGTCCTCAAGATATGAGCTTTCATCATTACTTTCTCCCTACTACGACATGTGTCCCTCGAGATATGAGCCTTAATCATTGCTTCCATCCTACGGTGCCACATGTCCCTCGAGATTGGTGTTTAATCATTACTTTTGATTTTCCATCCAAATTGTTCCATGTGTCCATATAATCATTTCTATCCATGTGTCTCCATCCAAATGGTGACATGTGTCCCTTAATTACATAGCCACTTTTGATAACTTTTGGAATCCAAAGTTAGGTTTAAAAAAACTTTGAAGTCCATTGTACTTAAGTCCCTTAAAGATCCTCTAATCTCATAAATTCCCGAGTCTTCGAAAACCTAAAGAAAATCGAGAAAATGCTTCATTTAATTAATGAAAATAGCTTACAAATTTTCGGGTATTACAGTTAGTGTTATCCCACATCGGTGGGGTAAAGAAAGCACTAAGGGTATTTAAACCCTTACCTCCCTCTTAGGGTTGGACCCTAAGGAGCACCCAAATTTTGTGATCGATCGAGCCCATCCCCGTCCACGTGCGCTACAGTCAGTCGGTTCAAAAAATAAATATATTTTTATATATTAAAAATTTAAAAATTATTATTATCATTATTTTTCTTTTCTTTTCTAGCG
Source organism: Diospyros kaki (assembly GCA_036245055.1). NCBI lineage: Eukaryota > Viridiplantae > Streptophyta > Magnoliopsida > Ericales > Ebenaceae > Diospyros > Diospyros kaki. The sequence continues at coordinate 32,540,258 of BSEG01000016.1, read as the reverse complement.
GCGTTTGGGTGGCCCGACGTCTTCATTTCCTCCCCTCCTTTATTGCAGTAGTTAACTAGAGTTTATCTCCAGTTGAAGAAGTTCACATAATGACAGCATTCACTCCGTGAGTAAATGCCGACGTCGATTCGTGCGTCTCTGAATGTAATGACCCAAATTCACTTATTCTTGTGTCATGCCTTGAGGATTGAGTTGGTTAGTCTTGATGATTAATATATTGTTTTGGTGAAATTTTTTCTTTAAGTGTGTGATAGGGGTTAAGTGTGAAAGCTAGGTGATTAAGTTAGATTTTTGGTGTTGTAACTGAATGTATGTAAAAATGGTAGCTTAGATATCCAAATGTAGGCTAGGATATTCAAATGAGAGCTTAGACATTCAGATATGTGAGTCTTAAGCATTATTTGGATGAGTTTTGTGAGTTTTAGTGAAGTGATTCGAATGCTATAGGGAGCAATTCAAATGAGGTGTGGAGCATTTGAATGGGGAGCTAAGCAATTCGAATGGCCTATGTTCCTGTGTGTATGTTTCTTTTGCAACTCAATTTCGACCATGATGCATTTCTAATCTCTTAAAACTCAAAACATGAAAGTTATAGATCTTTCTTTTTTCGTCCCATATTATCTTGAATCACCTCAATCGGAGTTTAAACCAGAGAGTTATGCCCAAAGTTCGAACAAGTGTCAGAACTATCCATAATCCATTTTTGTAAATTAAACCCTCACATTCGAATGACCACCCTTCCATTCGAATGAGCCAAGCAAAAATTGAGAAATTCATCCATATGAGGCCACTGTAGCATTCGAATGGCCTTCTTTTTCCTTCAGTATTCCATCCAAGTGTTTCAAATTCATTCGAATGCACCATTATAACATTCGAATGTCTTTTGCATTTTCTCAATTCCTTTATCAAATGCCTCGAAACTCATTCAAATGTGCCCAGTTCATTCAAATGCCATCCACATAGTAGCCTATATATATATATATATCATCCGAATGCCTTAAGCTATATTCGAATGTTTCCCCCAGTGATTTACAAACATATACATATATATCACCCGAACTACTATTGATTCAAGAAACATATAGAAGATTCTAGATTGGGAAATAATAAAGGGATTTAAGAAAATAAAAGAAGGGATAAACATGACGTATAGAGAAAATATAAAAGCGAGAATTTGTGAGGAGAATATTACAAAACAAAAGAGATAAACTCGACCTCCCTCTCTCATAAGCTCCTCTGTAACTTTTCAAACCCTTTTTTCATCTCCAACCTCAAGTCGAATACTACCATCCAAGGGGTTTCTAGCTGCTATCGAACGTCATAAGAAGCTTAAGAAGGCAAGTTCTCTTCCTTCCTTCTCATTCTTTGAATTATAATTCACTGTAAATGTGGTATCGAGTTCTTGAAATTTTCACGACAAAAAAATCGTCATTTAGCGATGATTTTTTTTTGCATTTAGCGGAAACCACCGCTAAGTCAGACGTCTCGGAGCGTTTAGCGGCGGTTTTCAGCAACCGTTGGAATAACCACCGCTAATTATATTTTTTGCGTCGGTTTAAAAACTGCCGCAAAATAATTGATTTAGCGACAGTTTTGAAATTGCCGCAAAAAATTTAAAAAAAAAATTAAACTTTTAATTTTAGCGGCAGTTTCAAAATCACCGCAAAAATTAATAAAAAAAATAAATTTTTAATTTTAGTGGCAGTTTCAAAACCGTTGCGAAAATTAACAAAAAAAATTAAAATTTTAATTTTAGCGGTGATTTCAAAACCGCCGCTAAAATTTAATTTTTTAATTGCCATGCCCGCGCCCGGCCACCCGCGCCTAGCCCTCACGCACGCTAGCTCGTGCATGCTCGTTTGTGAGCACGCCACGTGGCCACTTGTGCGTGCACCACATGGCAATATCGCAACACCTTCCCTTCCCTAAGTTTCAAACCCAGGATCTCAATTATGCGCGCGCGCGCGAACTTCCTGATCTGCGAAGCCCCCTTGACATATATGCACATATATATATATTATATACTAATCTAACAACTAATTTTATATTAAAAACATTTATTAATTTATTATTTTTCAAAACCAAAATGGAATAAATTAATTCATTAAAAATAAAAGGAAGATTTTATATATTTTTTAAAAATTATTAAAATTTTATATATCAAAATTTTCTTAAATTTAATTTTATTTTTAAATTAAATTTTAATGAATTTTTCTATTAATTTAAATTCAATTTTAAATTTATTTTTAAGATTTTATATTTGTTTTTATTAATTTAATTTTTTTAATGAATTTTGTGGCGGTTTATAGAAACTGCCGCAAATGTTAATTTAATTTTAATTTTGAATTATTTAATTTTTTGAATTTAGCGACGATTTTTAAAAAATATCTGCTAAATTTAATTTTTTAATGAATTTTGTAGCAGTTTTGAAAATCGTCGTAAATGTTAATTTAATTTTAATTTTAAATTATTTAATTTAGCAACGATAAATTTAATTTTTTAATAAATTTTGCAGCGGTTTCAAAAACTGCCATAAATATTAATTTAATTTTAGTTTTAAATTATTTAATTTTTTTTTAATTTAGTGGTGATTCTCGAAAATCGCCGCTAAATTTAATTTTTTAATGGAATTTTGCAACAATTTTTGAAAACTATTGCAAATATTATTTTAATTTTAATTTTTAATTATTTAATTTTTTGAATTTAGCGGCGGTTTCTCAAAAATCGCCGCAAAGTTGAATTTAATTTTTTAATTATTTAATTATTTTTTAAAATTAAATATTTTACTGAATTTTGCAGCCGCAAAATTTTGAAAAAACACCGGAAAAAAACATTTTTTGCTATTGTTTCGAAACCGCTGAAAAAAATCATCGCAAAAAATCAATTTTCTTGTAGTTTGGATAGAACTTTGATATATATGCTTAGGGGTGACGAAAGGAGAACTGTGAGAGTGGTTTAGGAACTTAAGGGTGTTGTTGAGGTTGAATACATGGGAAATAAACAAACATTATTACATAAACAGGGGTGTGGGTTTATGCAATTGGTTCATATGGATTAATGGATTATAACTCAGGGGATGTTTTGACAGTTATGTGGTGCTTGTTCTTCTCCACTTTCATTAAGGAATGGTGAATTTGTAAAGATTTTGCATGGGAAGCTTGTCCCTTTCCCATGCCTTGCCAACATTTCTAATATTTAACAATTGACTCTTGAAGCCTAAAAGTGAAGCCTTCCATATCCTCAGTGTTATTTACTATCATTGATGGTCACGATAAGAAATGGAAATAATTCTTAAATTCAAATCTTACTCCCAGCTATGGCATGTGTGTTTTGAGCCCCATTACTACTTTGCACGTCCAGTGATATTCTCTCTTACTTGTCATGTTCCTATGAGTTGAGTGTGAAATTTCCCTATTTTTGGTGCTATTCAATAACTGTGATTGCCATGATTATGAGATGAGAATAATTGTACCTGAGAGTGATTCTCCCTGCATGTTTTTATGGTGTGGTAATTGTGCATCATGAGCATGTTGTTATGTGTAAACATTTAACTTCCCATTACATGTGTTCTCATAAAGCACTGATAATTACTGTTGCATGGGCATTGAGTATGGCCGCCAAGTTGTTGCATTGCATTTGCATGGAAGCAATGGGCAGTTGATGCGAGCTGCAGTTGTGTACCACCGAGATATATCCCCCAAAACTGTGGAAAGTCAATGTCTGTGAATTCTGCTAGAGTCTGCCATCATGATTGTCGTCACCAGGTTGGTCGTCATATCCTACGAAGCCAGACACCATAGCTTGACGTAACCTATGCAAGGCGAATATGTCTTCAAGATAACACTTTTGGCGTGCTTAGACCGTTGTCATCTCTTGCCACCGTTCCAAGTTCCTGCATCTCCGGCATGTTGGTGGTGTGACTCCCCAACACTTTAAGTTTACAGTGCAAGTTTCATTCCAGAAATTTTGTGTTCAGTGTTGTTGTTGTTACAAAATTATATATATTGGGTTATTATAACTGTTGTTATTGTTATAGGAGATATAGATATACATCCATTCTATTTGGCATTTTTCCAACAGGAACAACCAGGTAGGGTTATGTTTGGGTTAGAGTAAGTTAAAAGAGAATAGAGCGACATGGCAGGACCATTAACTTGTTGCATTAATTTCTTGTGAAGATTTGTAAGCCTGAAAAACAATTTATTAGTGATAAGTGAGACCTTGTGATGTCGTAACAAGACCTTGACATGTCTTGTTGAGGAATCTAGCACGTGAGTGTTTTGCTAGATTTGATTGTGACTAATAAAATAAAATGGGATTAATTATGATGACAAATGATTTCAAGTAATGTTCCCTAGAATGACCCTAGGACTAATATGAAAGATTCATGAGTTAGGGTGTCTGCAAAGTTTGATAAGAACCCTAGAGAATATATATATATATATAAGGATTCATGGAGTGAAAAGATTGAATAGCTTGCAAACTTAAAGGAGTTGAAGACTTGATGTGATGAAGTATCAAACCACCTATGGATTATATGAAAGTAAGTCTCATCAAAGAGTGATACTTACAAGGTGAAAGCCAACCCTAAGATGAGAATGTTGAGACTAAGATGTGCAATGTATTAGGTGATATTGATCTCAAATGCTTGCATCATGCACTTTTCAAAGAAAACCAAACATATTCTTGTGACATCAAATGAGAGTTTGTGGAGGATTATGATTACATAGTCATATATCAATTGGGAATATGTCAAGGTGATAAAAGACAACGAATATGAGACATCCTATTATGGAATTGAATTCATTGTTAGGTATTGGTAGTGAAAGGAAATGTAACCCAATGACTATAAGGCTAAAGCCTTTTTTGTTTAAGACCTATTGGCCAGATTGTTCTATTGAATCTAGTGAACTACGTACATTTAACAAGTTTCGAAAAGAGATTAAAAGTCCTAACAAAAAGTTAGCAAGATAGGTCAAACAAGGAGGCCAAAACACTAATATATGATATTATAGTTTTGGAGAATGAGCTAGAACTCCTTAATGATTTTTGGTGAAATGAAGATGAATAAGATAAGAAAATAAATTGTTTTCACTAGTTGAAATTGACTTGAATCAAGGTTTAAAGGTACAAGTCAATGACTTGTAATATATCACTTTGAGGTTTAGTTTTGAGCCTAAAATATATTTCAAAGACAAATTTTTCTTTAAGGAGGGTTGGATATAATACCCTAAATTTTTAAAACATTATTAAAGGAATTATTTGCATGTAACAATTTATCCTCAAGGGGCAATTAAAAATGGATATTTTGGGTGAATTAATGTGACAATTAGGTTTTAAAATAAATTATCAAAATAAAAGGCCTTGATAATTATTTAAGAGGATAACATGAGAAATTTGATGTGAAATTAATGTCTTAAGATATTTTTAGGCAAACCATGAAAACTTTATTGGTGATCAAACTATTTGCCAGGTTGAGTTTTGGCAAAATAGTCCTCTACTGGGAAAAAATAAATGGGGTTTCTAGAAGTGAGGTCTCTTTCGAAAAACCTAACCCTATTATACAATAAAATATTTAAGAAACACCATTGGATTTTTCCTCATTAACATTATCTTTCTTCTTGTATTCATTCTCTTCCTTAGCAATGGGGGGTACCAAGTTGCAAAGACCCAAAAAGTGTCTTTTAACAACTCCGACCCAACCATGTTGTTCTCGTAAGGCTTGTTGCAAAGACCCAATTTGAGTCTCTACAACTTGATACCCCAATAATGGCATTGTAAAACCCTATGGCTAGTCCATCTTCATGGTGTGATATGTTAGCAGAAATTAGAGAGATAGAGAAAGTGAGGATATAAAGGAAGATACATAGTACCACCATGGTTGCTAAGAGAGGTAGAAGTGGGTTATATCTTTCAAAAAGCTTTTTGCTCGTAAAATTTTTTAGCTCTAGCTATAGTTTTTGGTTATACAGAGAGAGAGAGAGAGACTTTTAAAATCTAAAGACATTTTGGTTATTTTTGAAATGTTTAACTATGGTTAAGTATTGGTGGGAGGAAACTACAACATAGTTTGCACAATATTTGTTGTATTTTCTTAAACACTAAGAGTCATACCTCTATTTACCCTAAACCTTGGGAGTACAAGCTTATTTTTCCTTGAAATTTTGTATGTTGTTATACCCATATTCATTTTTAGAGTAAATTATTAAAAAGAAACTTTACTAGTGTTTTCAAATTTAGATTCACTTTTGATTTCTTCAATAGAAATAAAGTAAATTACAAAGTGAACTATTGAGATTTGGCAACATTGGAAGAAACCCCAAACATTTGAGAAATAACAATAACCACCCTTGTTAAAAACAAACTATATGACCATTTTACCCTTTATCTATCTCTCTTCTCATATGATTTAAAAATAAAAAAAAATAGCAAACGACTTGCAGTTGTCAGATATCATTTAAAGAAAGAGAGGGGGGGAATGAACCCAATTCATTATAGAAGAGAAAGAGAAAGAGTTACGTTGTTGTCGTTTGTGTCGAACTGTACCATGAAACTATCCTGTTATCCATCAGTCATATCCTTTCAAATTTAGACTGATTGTCTGGTTTTAGAAAAATAATGAACCTAGACCAGTTGGGTTCATCACAAATGAATCTAGATGATCTATAATGATTTAGATTTATCGAAGAGAGAGTTATTATTTTTGCCATCGCTGTCATTTTGATCTTTCTTGATTTAGAAAGATTACCCAAATTTGGAATCTAGTTAGATTGTTCCAAATCCGAAATGATCATCTAGATTTGGAATTTAGAATGTTGTTGTCGTTGGTACTTGGACCGTCCGAGCCCAATCTCGGCCCTCTCCTCAGGCCCAATCTGATCTTCCTTCTAGACCCAGCCTTGGCCCAGCACCAGCCTACCATGGCATCATTATGGCTCTTACTGGATATCTGCATGGCAGTCTCAGATCTCATCCTCATTAATGGCAGATTCCATCCATATTAATGAGGGTCCCGTCGCCACCATGCTACCACCTGCGAACCTTCCCCGACATCGGATACCCAGTCCCATCACCCGCAAATTCACGTCTCATGCATGCAGGAGGACATATCCTTTTTCTATATCAACCAGCTCTCTTTAGAGCCAAGGTATATTCTCATCTCTGACCTGCTGATACACTACCTCATTTTACTCTCTCACTCACTCGACCGTCGGAGTGGTTGCATGTGCCAGCCGCCCCCAGGATGGATCCGTCGCTGGAGCCCACGCCCTGCCTCCGATTGTCCCCCCCATTTTTAGTTAGGAAGGAACATCTGGCTCCCACCGTGGGGCTCGATAAAACTTACCTACCCCATAAGCTCACTAAAAGCCTTTCAAACGACTCTTCTCGCGACCACACCATGGCAAGAGTTGGAAACACCTATACCCAAATTCACGTCTCATGCATGCAGGAGGACATATCCTTTTTCTATATCAACCAGCTCTCTTTAGAGCCAAGGTATATTCTCATCTCTGACCTGCTGATACACTACCTCATTTTACTCTCTCACTCACTCGACCGTTGGAGTGGTTGCATGTGCCAGCCGCCCCCAGGATGGATCCGTCGCTGGAGCCCATGCCCTGCCTCCGATTGTCCCCCCATTTTTAGTTAGGAAGGAACATCTGGCTCCCACCGTGGGGCCCGATAAAACTTACCTACCCCATAAGCTCACTAAAAGCATTTCAAACGACTCTTCCCGCGACCACACCATGGCAAGAGTTGGAAACACCTATACCCAAAGGTCAAACGACGACCACCACCGCCTAAACACCCGCACCCTTTCCGACATTGACCCACCCCCGGTCAGTCGGATAACCAAGACTGTCAACACCATGTCTAGAGGTTTTACCAATGGAGTGTTGAGCTTGGCACGAAATCAATACCCTCACGCAGTTATGACAATAGATGACACTAAGAAGAAAGCAAGAAAAATGGCCCGACACCCCGCAATTTATTTCACAGATAAAGATCTCGAAGGAATGAATCTGCACCCTAAAGACCCCATGGTAGTTTCAGTTGTCGTTGTATTTTTTGATAAAAAAGTTTTGGTCGACCAGGGCAGCTTAGCCGACCTGTTATACCTATCTACCCTGAGAAGAATTGGCATTCCCAAACGAAAGTTGGGACCTTTTAATGAAAGCTTGATCAGCTTCTCAAGAGAGCAGGTAGAGGTTAGGGGTTACATAGATCTGTCAACCTCATTTGGGACGACCTTGCTGGTCAAGACCATCACTATCCGGTACCTAGTGGTGGATGGCCAAAAGCCATATAATGCGCTTTTATGCGGACCATCTCTCAACCCTTTGGGCGTGGTAGTGTCCATCCCCCATTTATCCATGAAGTTCCCAGTATCTAACACCAAGGTTGAAGTCGTCCGCTCTAACCAAAAGGAAGCCTGGCAATACTACCACAACAGCCTCGAAACCCGGGGTCTCCAACCTACCAAGGACGAAAAAAATACTGATGCCCCGGGTAGTAGCCATGTGGCGGATGTCAACAACCAAGATTCGCGGCACCATATGCATATGGTCGAACTAGACTAGCAGATCAAGTTTTCAAACTGACAACCCCAAGTACAAATGAGCTCTACCTTGTGAGCCTGGATCGTCGCCCGGAACAAGTCATCTGTATAGGTTCTACGTTGCCAGACGAACTGAAGGGGATGCTCATCAGCCTACTCCAACAGAATGTTATCTCTTCGCTTGGACTCCCACTGACATGCTAGGGATAGATCCACTTGTCATTTGCCACAAACTGGCACTAGATCCAGAGGTCAGGCTGATAACTCAGAGGAAAAGAAGATTGGGAGGAGAAAGACAACGCGTAGCTGCTGAGGAAACAACCAAACTCCTAAAGGTCGAATTCATCAGGAAGGTACCATACACAACATGGCTTGCCAACGTGGTCATGGTGAAAAATTCATTGCGAAAGTGGAGAATGTGTGTCGACTTCATCGACCTAAATAAAGCATGCTCGAAGGATTCATACTTGCTGCCTAACATCGATCGCCTTGTAGACGTAGCCTCCGGGTACAGGTACTTGAGTTTCATGAACGCCTATTCTAATTACAATCAAACTCGGATACACCCCGAAGATAAGGAAAAAACAGCATTCATCACGGAGAGTGCCAACTTCTGCTATCATGTCATGCCATTTGGGTTAAAAAATACAGGCGTGACATACCAATAATTGATGAATAAGGAATTTGCTAGGTAGATCGGCCGGAACATTGAAGTCTATGTAGATAACATGGTGGCTAAGACTTCAGAAGAGTAGGACCACTACTCGGACCTCACTGAAATCTTCGCACAACTTCGGCAGCACAGCATGAGGCTCAACCTTGACAAATTGCCTTCAAGGTGCAAGCCGATAAATTTCTGAGATTTATGCTAACCAGTCGAGGAATTGAAGCCAACCCAGATAAGTGCGAAGCCATCCTCGCAATGCATAGCCCTGCCAGCTTGTAGGAGGTCGAGCAACTAACAGGCTGAATAACAACTTTGTCCCATTTTCTTCTAACGTTGGTCGACCAAGAGAGGCCCTGTTTCCAATGTCTAAAAAAGTTAGTTGAATTCTGGTGGACAGAGGAATGCGAAGCTGCTTTTTAGGAACTAAAAGCCTTCCTAATAGCCCCCCCCCAATCTTTTCAAGACTGGAGTCAGGGGAAGAACTCTCACTCTACCTCTCCGTCATCTCTAATGCTCTCAGTGCGATGCTAGTCAAGGAGGAGGGCAAAACACAACGACTAGTGTACTTCATCAGCAAAACCTTTCAAGGAGCTAAACTACAGTACCAAAAGATCGAAAAGCTAGCGCTAACACTAGTAGCAGCAACCCAAAAAATCAGGCCATACTTCCAAAGCCACCAGATCATAGTCGAGACTGATCAATTGATCCAACAAATACTCCAAAAGCGGAGCTTTCAGGAAGAATGATCGCATGGTCAGTCGAGCTTTCTGAATTCGGCATATAGTATTAGCCACGAAAGCACATCAAATCTCAAGTACTCTCTGATTTCTGTGCCGAACTCTCCCCTCCTAGGCACAACTCGGAACCTAACCCCTGGGTACTATTTGTCGATGGAGCCTTTAACATAAAATGAAGCAGAGTCGGGATCATCCTAGAAGGACCCAACGGTCTGATTCTCGAACAATCGCTCCATTTCAACTTCAAGGCGACCAACAACCAAGCGGAATATGAAACTCTCATAGCCGGCTTAAGCCTTGCCAAAGAAGTCGGAGCATCCCGATTAATCGCTAAGAGAAATTCCCAACTTGTAGCCAACTAGGTCACGGCGAATTTCAGAGAAAATAGCCACAGCTTGGCCGATACCTCCATAAGGCTAAACCTTAACTGAATCCTTCGACTATTTTGAAATTGAATATATCCCCAGGGAATAAAACACACGAGAAGATCTGCTCTCAAAGCTTGCCAGCACCAAGAAACCTGGAAACAACAAGTCAGTCATACAAAAGGCCCTCGATGTACCCACCGTCGACCTTCCCAACATACAAACGGTAGAAGTAGAGACCGAATTTTGGGGAACCCCTATCATCCAATTCTTGCTGCACGAGAAGCTCCCCCCAGATATCGAAGAAGCCAAGAAACTCAAAAGAACAGTTTGCTACTTCACCCTACTCGAGAACCAGGTGTACCAAAGAGGTTACTCCCTACCACTCCTCAAATGTGTCAACCCTGACTAGTCCACCAACTTTATGACTGAGATACATGAAGGAGTATGTAGAATCCACCTCGGCAGATGATCCCTGGCAGCAAAAATACTCAGAGCCAAGTACTATTGGCCAACAATGCGGAATGACTATCTGGCCTATGTGAAACGTTGTGATAAGTGCCAAAAATTTTCAAACACGCATCACTCCCCCTCGAAAGAGCTCCACAACCTTGGCAGCCCTTAGCCGTTTTACAAATAGGGGATAGACATCCTCGAGCCCTTTCCAACAGTAGCAGGACAACTTAAATTTATGGTGGTGGCAATTGAATACTTCACAAAATGGATCGAGGCCAAGCCCCTAGCCACAATCACCACTGAAAGGATTCGCAGATTCATTTGGAAGAATATTATTTGTCGGTATAACTTTCCTGGGATAATGACACTTAATTCACCAACGGCAGGCTCCAAAACTTCTACCAAAAACTTGATATCTGTTAGGTCTTCACCTCGGTCGAGCACCCTCAGACCAACGAGCAGGCCGAGGCTACCAACAAGGTCATACTAGCAGGTCTGAAAAAATGACTCGATGGCACGAAAGGAGCCTGGCCGGACAAACTCCCCATAGTCTTGTGGTCATACCACACTACTGCTCAAACCTCGACTAAGGAAACTCCTTTTCAACTTACTTACGGGTCAGAAGCTATGATCCTTATCGAAATTGAGAAACCCAGTCCCGGGTTACAGTACTTTCGGAATGACACCAACATTGAAGAACAGCGGGCCGACCTCGACCTTGTCCAGGAAATCCAAAACCAAGCACAAATTCATGAACAAGCTGCGAAGCAAAAAGCAGCTCGAAAATATAACAAAGGAGTTCGGCCTAGACGATTTCAAGAGGGAGACTTAGTCCTAAGGAAGATCGAAGGCCCAAGGAAACAACCCTCACAAGGGAAACTGGGTGCCAACTGGGAAGGCCTTTACCAAATCACCAATAACCTTGGCGCATGAGCTTACCACTTAGCCGAACTCTCGGGAAGACCCTTGACCAGGTCATGGAACGCAGCCAGCTTGCGGATATATTATAGTTGAACGGCTGTCTTCTTGTAAATCATTTAGAAAATATGTACTCATTTATCACCTGCCAAAATCTTTATATGAGCTCAGAACCCAAAAGTTTCTTTTCTTATCGCAAGCCTCGAGTTACCTCAATCTATTGCCTTTGTCCTCGAATTACCTCGGCCTATCTGTAACAAAGCTTTGTATCAAACAAGCCTCGGTGGACCTCGAGTTACCTCGGTCTGTGGCATTTGGCCTCGAGTTACCTCGGTCTATCTACAATAAAGCTTTGTATCAAACAACCCCCGGCAGACCTCGAGTGTAACACCCTGCCTTACACGAGCGCGTCACTATAAGGCAATTCCCGGGATTTCTTTTTTTTTTTTTCAAGTTCAACACACACAGTGTATCGAGAACAATCTTCACATGCAGATACAAATCCCGAGAACCCCAATCTTGTCTGTTTAACTATCAAGATCAATAATCTTAAACTAAATGAGATATATTATAACACAGCAGAATATTTAACATTATAATATCGTGGCCTTCCACGAGTTTAATACAAAGTGTTCTCACACTGAAATACAGATTACAAAACGACCAAATGATAACGACATTGACATACAACCGTTCATACATATACCAAAATATACACTAACGCCCCAAAAAGATTCAACGACTATCAAATTAAATGCCATTAGCCCTCAACTGGCCACGTCCTCGCCCTCGCAGCAATCCCTAGCTGGAATGTTGAATGTTCCAGGGTCATAACCCAAGTTAGATGATAAAATATCTAAGTGATGGCATGAAATAGTTTACTGAATGCATGAAAGACACTTGAGCATGGCATATATAAACAACAACGACATGCAATACATCTAACTTGAGAAATCTCCCTGACATACTTAACCTCCCGTGGAAAATCCATTCCACACACCGTTAGGGTTGACCTTTTCGCGACATACTTAATCATCGAGTGCCTTACCGTGTCACTCGTTCACCTAGATTAACCTCGTCCCATTCTCAAGAAGACTCCATCCTATCCCCACGAACATAACAATGACACGAAAACTAATACCTCGATGATATGAAATTCACACGCCATGTGTAACGCCCCGCTCCCACCACGGGTGTTACACTGGAATTCTCACTCGCTAAGGCAAAAATGAGGAGACGGGTTATGTTTCCAAGAAACTCCCTAGGTGGGAACTAGGTTTCACCCCTCATCTCACTCTACCCAAGGGTTCGAAAAGGGAAGAATTGAGAAAATCTTGCAAAGATAAATCGAACCTAGGGAGAGCATTGTCCTCACCAAGCTCCTCGAGACTAGCTAAGGAGGACTTCCTAGGATCCCGAAAAAAAAATTTCTAAGGGTTTGAACCAAATCCCTTAGAAACTTAATCTTTGGAAAAATCGAATTTAATCTCCCCTTTTTATTTATCCAAAATAAACTAATTCCTCTTCGAAAAGAATTTTATTATTATTTTTTTTTAAACTCTTCACTTTGGCAAAATTCGAAAATTTTCCCAAATATCGGGTATAGATGTAGTTCCAAAATACTCCATATAATAGCGGATATTTATACCTTTAATTGAGGAAAATCTGGAAGCCAAAATCCATCCTAACGTTGGGTTTAGAAAATTCCGATTTCAAGTTCCAAGAATTTATTTTCGAACATCCCATCTTTATACATATGCTCATCTCATTATTCTAGGAACTAGTTGGAATCCAATCTTGATATTTAAACTCACAAAATATCCCTTGATATTTAAACTCACAAAATATCCCTTGATATTTAATAAATTATACTTTATTTTCTAAAACCCAATTTCCTCTTGATGGCCAGAACCCCCCTCTTTTTTTTTTCAAATATATATAAGCATATTATATATATCCCTTTTTTTTTATTCCCCCTTTTTTTTCTTTTTTTTTTAAAAAAATACCCAAAGTAGCCGGAGGTGGGCCCGAGCGGCGACGGGCCCCGCTGGGCACTGGCCGCACGGCTGGCAGCCGCGCGCGCGCGCGGGCTGCTGCTGCAACTTGAAATTTTTTTTTTTTTTTTGAAAACATCCATGAATTTCCAGAATTGAAATAAATGAAAAAAAAATACCTTTGAGCCACCCCCTTTCAAATAAAATAAAAAATTATTATTATTATTATTTTTTTCATGACCCAAAATCATTTAAAATAATCAAACACCCTTCCATTTCATGCCAACCAAACCTCCAACTAAATCACATGATGTATCCACCATCAAAGACGTTAATACCTTCAAGGACTAGCAAAATAGATTACATGCCAACATTTAACAACATAACCCAAAGATCTAAATGGTTTCAACCTTTCATACTCAAAACCTTACTAATGATCACTCAAAATAGATAATAGGCATGCTCATACTTTCCAAACTTCAAGCATCCATTTTCTCCTTCCCTTTTGATGATGCCCCAACTACAAGGAGGTAAAAATACCTCATGAGCTTTAAGCTCAATAAGGGTACAAATGATAAAATATGCGCAATAACAAGTAAAGTGTGACAAAATAAATGTATGCAATATGCTTGGGACTTCACATCCTCACAACCCACTTGGTTTGAGGCTTCCATATATCCCAACCCACATAACCTCATGGCCATAGGTCTTTACCACAACAAACATGCAAGATGCACACACATAGTTAAAGCATATATATAACATTTGCAAAGCCACCTCCCATGGGGCCATCCCTTACCTCTTAAGCTTCAACAACTAGCTTCAAGACTTCCTCCTTACTTAACAACAACTTGCTCTCACTTCCAATCTTTAAGAAAAAAATAAAACTTGCTTAAAAAAATATTCAAGACTAGGGTTTTAAGGAAACAAGCTTTCTTGGAGAGCTTACCTCTTTAATCTTCCAAGCTCTCTCTCTCTTCTATGCTTTCTTTCTACTTGCCCAAAAGAAGACAAGTCTTCTCCTTCTTCTCTTATATAAGCAAATATTCCTTAATTCATTTTGATTTAATTCTATGGCAAGAATAAATCCTAGCCATTGGATTTAATTTGAGTTGGAAGAACCCATCCTAGCCATCCAAATAAAGCACAATCCATGTGCTCTTGCAAGAAGCAATCTCATCCATCCATCTTGGGAGAATTAATTTCCACCCTTGAAAGAAAGCACAATCTTGGTCTTCCTTCAAGACTACATCTTAACCATCCATATTTCTTAGCCCATGATCTCCACCATCCATAATTCCTTTTAAATTAAATTTTTAAATGTGTTGGCAATCCATGCCATATTCCAAGACCTAATAGCCATTGGATTAATTCTTCTTTCAAGACTTAATCACCACCATTAGATCACTTGGAATTTCTATTTTAATTCCCATTTAACTTAATTTGACTAATTTCAAGACATGTCTTGAAAGACATAATTCCTTTTCTTTTCTAATTTATATATCATCTCTATTTTCACCCATTAATGGGTGACTAATTTCATTTCATTTTGTAATTTCTTTTTAGAGACATCATCATGGCTTCATTTAATGCTTGAAAGACCAAATTCTTTTCTTTTTGAATTTCTTTTTATTCTCCTATCTTCCTTCACAAGATCATGCCAAGTGTCCCCCCTTAATATCTAATTTGGCTAAATTTCTTAATTTCACATTTTAACTAAATTCCTTTCATAAGAATTTGCCAAGTGTCATAATTCTATACAACTTGGCTTCCAATTTTTAATTCTTAATTTTTCCATACATTTTTCCCCATGCTTGAAAATAAGAATTAAATTCCTTAAAATTCTAATTACACAATATATATAAATTTCTCCACCAAATAATTACCTTTATGGGGAAAAACACCAAATTACCAAATTTACCCTTCCCAAGGCATCTTATATTTGTATGACTTCTCCATGATTCAAGGGCAATTATGGAAACCCCCATATACTATCATACTCTTTATTATCTAATTTATCATAACTCACCAAGGGTATTACACCATGCACTGACTCTTTTTGCAAGTAAAAACAGTTGATGCAATATACCATATGTTCAATATGCAAATGAAGTCACGTGTACATAAGTAAAACATCGATGCATAATGTCCCGAGTTCTAGAGGGTATAACCGCTCACTTGAACTGGTTTAATCACATATATCCTAAGTTCGGGAGGGTAAAACCACTCACCTGAACCCACTATACACACACGAACATACTTTCAAAACAAGGTAAGACTAGAATCAAACCACTCACCTGAATTAGAAAAAGTCTGATTTTCACCTCGAAATGTGTGTCGAATCATAAACACTTGTGCTTGTACTTAACCTCGATCCACAACACTCCCTAAATACCATATTTAATTAAAGAGCATCAAAATCCATTTTTCCTCAATTTTTCATAATTTTCTCTATTTTTCTCCCAATTTTCACCTTGATAATTCCAAAATAATTATCTCCTCAAATATTTTCCCAAATATTTCAACATGATAAATCCTAAAATAAATCAATAAAAATACTGGAAGAGAAATTATCAAAATAGCCCTTGTCACGTGCCCTCATGCGCCTAGCACTTGGGTGCGAATGGAGTGTGGCGCGTGCAGCTACGTGCCACCTTCTTTCCCAAATTTTCGGCTGTCGCCAACGGCTTCGATGGAAGATCTAAGCACACCCCCTTCAAGCCCTCGCCTGGTCGATCATGATGGTACAACTTTCCTGCCAAAATGACACTAGAAAGGTTTACAAATCAGTAGTTGCAGGTGGCCCTAGGTGGTCCGCCTCGTGTTTCTGGCCAAGCCTCAAATGGCTACCAAACGTACCTGAAATGCTTCCAATTGCTCCAGAACACTTCTCCTTGATGCAAGGATCAAAATCCCCTTAACCACTCTCTCAAAATCATTCAAAAATGTGGTCGATTTGATCCTCCAAAAATCCAAAACCCTTGGTCCCTTTTATAGCAATTTTCGGCCACTTCTTGGCCAATCACCGGCCAAGACTTGGCCCCCAAGCTAGCCCACGCAGTATACAACCTTCCCCAGGTCTCCCTCGACCGTCTCATCGCTGGAAACGGCCTCCACGTGTGGTGGATTGCGGCGGCCGATTTTGCCTTGTGCGTTCACATTGCCAGATTTCTATTTATTACACTTTGGCCCCCAGTTTTCTTCAAATGACATTTCTACCGTTTTCTTTTACCCCCTAATCTTTCCAACAATACCACAAAGACCCACAAGTTTAGTACTTCTCATTTCCCCCTTGAAACTTCTAAAAAATTATTTGTTTGACCTCCTTCGGGAAAAATTACAAAATTCCACTTTGGCCCAGTTACTCATTTTGACCTTAAATCTCTTCGTTTTAACTCTAATTCACTCAAGGGTTGTTCTGCACATAAAATGTTAGTCCTTAGCATGCTCCATTGACTTTCCAGATGTCCCCTACGTCAATTCGATTTTCTCAGATTAGTTGACAGCTGTACCAAAAACTGTTCCTAATCCCACTTCTTTTGATACCTAAAATCATAACTCATATTACACGTCCTTTATATACCATTTTCCTTAATAATCTAGGGTTTAGGGTATTCCCTCTGGTCGATTCGTTCTCTTTAAACTGTGATAGTGTATCCTGCAACTCTTTTTTTTTTAAAATTTCAGTTATACCCTTCATCAAATACTATTTATAGCCTCGAGAGTATTACATCGAGTTACCTTGGTCTACTGCCTTTGGCCTCTAGTTACCTTGGCCTATCTACAATAAAGCTTTGTATCAAACAAGATTCGGTGAACCTCGAGTTACCTCGGTCTGCCGCCTTTGGCCTCAAGTTATCTCGGCCTATCTACAACAAAGTTTTGTATCAAATAGGCCCCAGCGGACCTCGAGTTACCTCGGTCTACCGCCTTTGGTCTCAAGTTACCTTGGCCAATCTACAACAAAGCTTTGTATCAAACAAGTCTCGACAGACCTTGAGTTACCTCGGTTTGCCGCCTTTGGCCTCGAGTTACCTTGGCCTATTTACAACAAAGCTTTGCATCGAACAAGCCTCCGCGGACCTCGAGTTACCTTGGTCTGCCGCCTTTAGTCTTGAGTTACCTCAGCATAGCTACGACAAAGCTTTGTATCAAACAAGCCCTGGTGGACCTCAAGTTACCTCTGTCTGCCTCATTTGGCCTCAATTTACAACAAATATTTGTATCAAACAAGCCGGCACTTCCCTCGAGTTACCTCGAGCTGCCCTAGTTTTTTTCACAAAGTCACCCTAGCACTTCCCTCTCAGTCACTTAAAACGGCATGAAGCTTATTCAGATAAAGCAGATCACAAGCTTCATCAGTCCCGCTAAAGGCCACCACAGAATAAGCGGACACGGCAACTCTAAAATCACTCGATACTCACAACCGCTTAACCAATCAAACTTTGCAGGGACAAAAAAGTATAAGGTACCCATATTCGAGAAAACTCTCATTTCATTACTCTATTTCATTACAAAATATGTCCACAATATAAAAGTTTATTACACTTTCGATAGTCCACACAAATACCACCGAACCCGTTTAAAATTCTATACAAACCAAGCTTTAGCATAACAAGACCAACCCAGCTAACTAAACTTTAGCACAACAAGACCAACACAGCTAATCAAGCTTTAGCAAAACAAGGCCAACATAGCTAACCAATCTTTAACAAAGCAAGGACAACTCCGTTGTCAAATACTGTTCTCCGTAGAGCCCTCAGTAGCTTCCCAGCTCGGATCTCCAGAAAATCGGCGACAACATCACAGCCGCCTTGGACCAAACATCGATTGGGCCCCCCTCCCATCGCGAGCCACACCTTAGTGATGCGGATCCATGTAAGTGAAGGCAGGCGCAACCTCAAGGGGAGGTCCAGTAAATGCTACAACACCAGGGACGACAGGAAAGCAGAGGCAACAGAGGGCTAACTCCTCAAGGTTAAGGAATAAGACCACCCTCATATCGCGACCACCACAGGTTGCCAACCCATATATCGTAAACACCATGAGCCACAAGTCATGGCTAACTATAGCCATCAACACGTCACCAAAATCGACTACATTGTCGCTAGATATAGTGTTGTACGCCAGTAGAGTCTCAACTCAACTCGACATCATCAACCAGTTAGACCCAAGATAGCTAACTAAAAGGAAGATGTGAAGTATTGAGTAGCACAGGGGAAACAACCCATTTTTTATAGGCATAGTAAGGAACACCGAGGGTCGTCCACCCCACTTATGATAACGCCACTCATTAATGCCCTGCATTCATTAGTCAGCAAACTGCCATCAAAATAGAGTCATGAACCCAGGAAGTTAATACCCCATCCTAGAAACTGGCGCACCTCCTAGGGAAGTGCCATTGGAAAGCGACGTGTTCTACACCACTACGCAATTATCTCGCCTTTTCAGGTCATGTGCCCCGATCCCGTGTCAAATACGTTGTTGTGACACGACGCTCGGATCGCCACAATCTGGGCATCCCGGCATCGATCTCCCTCAACACCCCAATCCCGGACCCATAGCAGCAATAAGGAAAAGCAAGGTGAAAGAGGCAAAAGGTCATATCTCTTTGATTCAAATAACACTAGGGTTACAACGACGACAATCAGTCCAATGCCTAAAAAAAAAAAAAAATTTCCCTAAGGACCAAGATCCGAGCGAGGTGAATTGGAAAACCCGCTCTGCTGCTCGGTACCTTCTTCTGCCCGTCCAACCCTAGCTGCCTCTTGAGTCCCCTCCAAAGCTTCGTTTCCAATGATTGGGCCCGACGAGCCCAAATCCACAAGTTGACCACCCACCACCTCTTTAGAAGGGTCACACCCAATAAAATCTACCCTCAGGCAGAGTAGTGATGCTTGCGTCTGTGTCGTGTCAAAACCACCCAAATACTGTAGAAGAGCCTCCCTCCTTGCGCAAGCCTCTAAGCGGGCAACTTCTTGGTGGGAAGCGTTTAACTTCGCCTCCAATCCCTTGATCCTCTTGTCCCGCTCGACCAACTCCCACTGAGCCTCGTCTCTCATCCCGCAACCTCGTGAACAACACCTCGTACATGTATAAGAACCTGGACTCCGGGGTCGAATGACAGACGCATTCATCCCGGCCACAGGGAAGGCAGACAAACTTCTTTCCCCTTTTCCATCTTTCTTCTCTCCTTGTCTGTTCCGGGAGATGACCTTCCTTCTCGCTGCAGCTAAAAGAGTCCGTAGAGAACTTCAGCACGATTCGGGTAACCTCCTCAAATACCCATTCGTAGGAATGAATGAAGATCGAAGTGGAAATAGCCATCCATGAAGTTGACTAATTGACTAGGTAGAGTAATCGAGCGTCGGAACAAAAATCCTAAGAAAGAGGATGGGTTCGTAAACAAAGGTAAGAGATGTGCATGCATCGGGCGGTGCATACAAATAGTCATCACAAGGGGCGCTGAACAGGCAACCAACAGCCAACGAAACCCTGCCACTTGCCCTACAATGAGCATTTTGACGAACTTGCCTCGCCTGGGATGGCAGACCCCTTTTTTTCGCGTCTTCAGACGGCGCTTTACACCCTCGAACAAGGGCCTCGATTCTTGAAGCCTCTAGGGCCTCGCGCAATCAAACAAGGCTGCCAAGATCTAAAGCCCAAAGTTCGGGCACCAAGCCCTTTGAGGGAGTGGCAGCCAGGCCCCATCCCACAAACCAAGACCACGGTCACAATGAGCTAACCAGGACATCAAAGCCACAAGAATCGAGTAAGGCACATGCAAAAGAAAGACAAGAACAAATCATCTAGAGAAGAAGAGAAACGTAATTTTCCATTAACCAAGAAACATTCAACAAGTTATAAGACAAGTGCCAAAAAACTACACTACCTTACAAAACTACAGCTCGGCTCAACTCCCCTCAAGAGGCCTAAAACCTGAAAGATCTAGCTCTGGGAAAGCAGCTCGTACGTCAGATATGGTGGCTTCATATCCATTCTTTCTCAGCCCCTTCACTTTAGTCTTTGCCTTCGCTACCTTAGACTGGGTAGCAGCCATCTCGGCCCTTGCTTTTGCCTCCATTGCCGTCACCTCAGATTTGGCTAACGCCACCTCCATCTTTTGCTTCTTCAACTCTGCTTCGGTAGCATCCAAGTGAAGCTGAAGAACACCAATTGCGTGGCCGGCTTTATCAATCCGCTCATTCGCCTCGATAATAACTGCCTCCACAGCCTTCTTAACCTCCCCGCTTGCCAACTTCGGGACTCTGCGCAACTCTTCCTCATGGCCCACCTTTATCTCGAAGAAGCGAGTTGCCACATCTACCTCGAGAAGGCGATAGTCCGCGGCAAGGTTGAGCACCTAGTGCTCGATTTGATGAAACGTAGCGGGTGACTCAGCGCCTGGTAACCTTCTCCGATTCAATAACAGGTTGAGATATGTGTTAATGAAGAGGTTGCTCCGAAACTTAGGATCCTAAAACGAAGTCAAGCCGTCACTCTTAACAAGACGTGAACCACTGGGCAATTGAGCCTCCTTATTAAGACTCTTCTGACACTTCCTATGTCGGGCCAACTCCTTAGAAATTGTGGGCTCCCCAGGGCTTGCGCTTGTAGTCGCGGTCTCAGCAACCATAGCGACAGGTTGCATGCACTGGGAGGGAGGGCAGCGGATGCCGGCGTAACAGGAGTCTTCCTAGTTACATTTTTTACAGAAATGGAACTTGACGCAGCTCTGCCTCCTTCTTTGCAAAGCATGTCCATCTCTTCCCTAATATCTTTCTTATTGTATGAGAAAGCCATTCACCCTACAAAACGCACAAGCATAAATGGCGATTGGGTAAGCCGCCACTGGTAAAGTCCGTTAAAACCCCCGCGACAATCCCTTTCTCTCTATTACTGGGAAAATAAAAAGGTTCTAGCCTAAAGGGGGATCCTTATGAAGACTGCTGAAGAATACCTACAACGCATCCCACAGATCTTCCACCACCAAGCTGCAACCTGTCACGGATCCAAGATATTGCTAGTTACCGCCTAAATAACACCCTCACCCTCCAAGAAAAGCGCCCTCAAATCTCAAGGCCACGCACGGCACAAACCGGGGTGTAAAGAATATTGCCCCGCTTACTCGTCTTGGGTAGACCTTAAAATGACTTAGAGTCGTCACCCCAACAAAAACAAAATTGGCTCAACCGATCGCCTCGGTCCCACCTAATCCAAGTTTCCAAAATTGCTGCATACAACAAAAATTGCTTAGCCTCATTTTTTTTAGCTCGAGCGCTCGTTACTCGAGCATCAGACCTAGGGGGCTGTGGACTGTCCGGGTCCAATCTCGACCCTCTCTTTAAGCTCAATCTTGGACTTCTTCTCATGCCTAATCTCGGCCTAATCTGATATTCCTTTTGGACCCAGCCTTGGCCTAGCGCCAGCCTGTCACGACATCATTACGGCTCTCATTGGATATCCGCGTGGCCGTCTCAAATTCCACCCTCATTAATGGCGGATCCCATCCATATTAATGAGGGTCCCGACGCCACCATTCTACCACTTGGGAACCTCTCCTGGCGTCGAATACCCAGTCTCATCACTTGCGAATGCACGTCCCATGCATGTTAGAGGACATCTCCTTATTCTATATCAACCAGTTCTCTTTAGAGCCAATGTATGTTCTCATCTCTGACCTGCTGATACACTACCTCATTTTACTCTCTTACTCACTTGATTGTCGGAGTGCTTGCAGGTGCTAGTCGCTCCCTGGATGGACCCATCGCTGGAGCTCGCACCCCGTCTCCGATCATCCCCATTTTTTGGTCAAGAAAGAACAGTACTATTGTCGTTGCCACTGCCATTATTGTCATTGTTGTTGTCGCTGATGTTATTGCCAGCTAATAAAGAAAGAGAGAAACAGTTGAGGGATTTAAGAAAAGAGAAAAGCAAAAATGAAATTGAGGAAAATTTCTTTAAATATAATGGTATTTTTGTCATTTTTAATTTTTAATGAGGTTAACAATCGATAGAAAAAAATATAAGATAATATTAATTCTGAAGGGTACTTGTTGTATTTTTCTCAAACGTAGAGGTACCTTTTGCAATATGATAAACGTTAGGGATACCACACGAAAATTTTTCATAGAAATATCCAACAAACCATGCAATTTCAATTATAAACTATTATTTGTTATTTTTATTATTTAATTATTAACATGTCATATGCTCGACTGATGACAAGAAATTTATTTGGTAACTTAAATTGTTTGAGTTTTGTCAATTAACGTGTGTTTGAAGGGGTTGCCAACCAATTTATCTAACATAACTTGGAAGTGTGAATAATTAATAATAAAAAATAATAAGAACAAATCATAATGTATACACAATTAAATTAAATAATAAATTAGATATTATTATTTTAAAAAAATTAAAATGTCAATTTCAGTATAGAAACATCGTAAAATTTGATTTTGTTTTTCCAAATTCACCCTCATTAATATCTTTGATATCAATCATATAAAGGAAACAGCGAGCAGCAAACAAGCTGGACGCGTGGCCCTCACCAGAGAGAGAGAGAGAGAATGATTGCTTCTATTCTACTCTATTCTATTGTGGCTGCTGCAGCAGACAAGTTCTTAGTGCGTCTAACAATCTGTGGTGGTGGTGAAATCCCATATCCATGGGCGGGAACGAAACCCTCTCCATTTGAAAAAACAAATCCTCAATTAGAGAGAGAGAGAGAGAGATTAAACGCTCGTTTCTTATTCTAAATTGACATGCTTTCTCCCTCCCTTTCTCTCTCTTCTGCGAAATGTTGAATTCACGGAAGGTAACAAAACAAGGGTTTGGCTTTATTATATTTGGAATACTCTGCATATGGGTTCCAATAATCGTAGAGTTCCCTGTTCCTCTGTTCATCATCATCTATATTTGTGCTGACATTCCACAGATCTTTCTGCCATATAGCTTTTTTAGTACAGTTGTTTGTTTCCATGTACGGCAGATAAATAATCATTCTTGATTTCTGCAGCTCTAAGGTACTCTCTCTCTCTCTCTCTCTCTCTCTCTCTCCACATTCCTCTCTTTCTTTTCGTTTTCTTGTTTCTTAGTGAACTTTCTGCATTTTGCTTTTGTGGTCTTCTATTTTCTGACGTATCATTTACTGGGTGTTCACTTTTTTTGGATTTGGAGGTATTTGCAAATTCCCTAAGTGTTTGGTCCCAACTCTCGGTAGTTAAGCGGATCTGAAAGGAACCCAGAAGATAATTTTTTTTTGAAATTTTGGGTTATAAGAAACTTCAATTTGATTGATTGAGAATTCAAAAGCGTCCCAATTTAGTATTTGACCTTTGGCGTCTTCTTTACGATTCGGGTTATAGACAAATGGTTTAGCTTCTCTTGGACGTTGTAATATGGTTGGGAACGGGGAGTGAAGTCTAAGCGAAGCTTGAGAGTGACCAGAAACCCCAACCCCTTTCTTTTCTTCTATAGTTGATGTTTAACAAAAAATTGATCTCGCAAGCCTGAAATTGCTATTGGGTTATGGGTTTTAAGCACTTCTGGGGTTCAAATCCTCCAGGTTTCAACTGAAGTCGCTCAAGAAAGTCTCGGATTCAGGTAGATTCTTTAATTTTTTGTAGATGAAGTGTCTGTGAGGGACTACTGATTGTGCCTTCGCTTGAGTTCAAGATGGACCGGCGAAATTGGCTGTGGCGGAAGAAATCTTCTGATAAGAGTTCTGGTGAAACTGAAAGCTCAGAGTCTGTATCATCTCATTCTGAAAGATTCTATGATGATCAGGTTGGTGCTTTTATGTAAACTTGATTCAAGATTTCAATCTTTGCTTTTTCATTGAATGTGTTGACTTTTATGAGCATAAATGTTGTTCTTTCACCTAATTGGTTATTATAATCAGCAACTTATCTTTTAATTTCCACATACATTATAGAATATTCCCCTTCCCCTTCTGCTTCTGTCTGGCAATTTCCTGTTAGTTTATAACGTCTTTCATATCCAATTATCTAGTTCTTAAAAAAAAGAACGACTAAATTTAATATGGAAAAGAGAAAACAAATCCGATTCTTATTCTTCTTTATCTTAGATTTTCATGTCTCCATGGTTGAAAAGCATTTCTGCTTCTTATCTTCTTAACAAGTTTGCTTGGATAGAATTTACAGAACCATTTTAACGCTCCTAATATGTTTATACACAAAAGCCTGAAATGTACCAAGCAGATCTACATATACTTAAATGGTTTGGGTAATTATGGCCTTGGTGGCATACTTTGCCATGATTGATTTTGTTCCTGTTCAGGAGCTTCGAATGGACATGTTATTCACCTATTAGCCTATCTGCAACTGTCTCATAGCAGTTCACCTTTAATTTTATTTTATTTTATTTTTCTGCTAAATCATATTCAACTGCATCCTTTTGAAGTGGCTATTTAAGCTGACAATGCACACAAATTTTTTTTCCCTAATCTCCTTTAGAATTGGGATCCCTGAGTTTATCTATTTTAACTTTTAACACAAAAAAAAGTATTCTAACTGTGACTAACTTGAATTTCGGCAGTTAATTATGCCAATCCATAATTCAATCCTTGTGTCTATAAATTTTGAAGCAGCTTTCTTGAGGCACCTAGAGACAATATTCATCTCATCCAGGTTGATGGTTGTTGTTTGGTTCAAAAACTTGTTTGTCATACCATTTCACATGTGAAATTTAAGGTGCCTTTGTCCAGATATCCATTGTGGTTGGACCATTTAGTAAAATTTGTCTTGTTGAAAGCACCTTCTCCAAAATATGTCTCAACTATATGTGAACAGTGTGAAAAATTTTCTCCTAATTTATTGCAACTTAAGCCTTCCAACTATCAGACACCTTTTCCCCTTAAGAGGCCTTCTATCTTCATGCTTACCTTACATTGTCATTCTTTTGTAAAACTAATAGACAAGGAATGACAAAAAAGTGACTGGTAACTCCACTTCCCTAAAACTTGACAATGGAAAAGTGGAGCATAGAAACAAATCTAATGTTTTAGTTAAACTTTTCATTTCCTCTGAAGGTTCAAATTTTGAGTTGTTTTTCAGGTATGAGCTACCTTGTGACTTGCCATTTTATGCTTGCATCTGTAATTGGCACAGAGGTGTAAAGAGACTGATATTTTCTTTTGTCTTTTTCCTTAATAAGTAAAAGAGTCCGAGTCTCACAATCTGATGTTGGAGGCAGGGTAGTCAAAGGTGACAGAAGCACTCAGGCAAAGCAAGGTGCCATGGAGGCACCTTGTGCACTGCCAGGGAAGGCTTTACTCAGGTGCTGCCTAGGTGAATGCTTCTGATGAGGTGTCAAGGCCCTCAGGTGCTCTCCTGGGCTGTAAGAAAGGAAAGAACAGAAAAAAATTGAAAATTGAAAATAAAAAATCATTGTCTTTGAAAGTCAAAGAAGGCATGCGAAATATCCTGGAAAATCTAATAGGAAGAGGAAAAATGAGAAATAAATTAGAGAAAGCTAAACTCAATCTCGTTTTTCTGCTGCTATGGTAAACCAATGCAAAGCACTGTAACTCTTTCATTTCACCAAATTTTCTTACTTTTGTATGGCTGTAAAGGCCACCATCAAATAGATCTGAGGGAGGCAAGGTCAAGAGCAGTCATTGGAGGTTGATCAGAGCCATCACATTCTGAGAACCCTCGGTGTGTGATGGCACATGGGTGACTGTTCCAGCGACTGCTCTTCATCGAGGCAAGCCTCTGATGGCCTCCCCTCTAATCTCCCCACGAAATCTGGTCTTCTCTGGTAGTTTTGGCCCTCGAAACTGTTTGCTACATTCTCTCTAGTTTTGTTTGTGTTCTTAATGTATATTGTGTGTTTTCTGCTTTGAGGGTTCAGAGATGTTAATATTGGATATTGTTTTCAAATGAAGAGAACTTAGTTAACAATCATGTTTTATTGTTATTATAATATGATATTCCTACATTTTACATTTTTGCTTGAAAAATATTAAAAGAATCTGTATTTAGGAATGTTTTAGATGTTTTATAATTATATGCATTATTTGATTTTCATTTTCATATTAAAATATATTTATTATTAATTTAGCCCCCCACTTTGCTTGGGTGGCACCTAGCACCTCAGGCTATTTGAACACCATAGCTTGTTAAGGGCCCCCTGTCACCCTTGACTACCTTGGTTGGAGGCATTGATCTGATATGCTTCAGTAATTAGCTTTTTGTGATCTTAATCTCCCAGCAGATGTGGAACCTAGAAATTAGGTGGCAAGGTTAAATAGAAATATGACAAAGCCAAATCTGAGTACAAGGCAGGCTTTCATTTCACAAAAAAATGTCAATAGAGAACAAATGCAATTGGAGAACTTCTGTGGGGTTTCTTATTCTGCATATGGTGCAAGCATTGGGCGCTTCGATATCTTACATTTCATGGCTGCCTAGAATTAAACTACCAGTCACTGAAGGATAATTAATTGGCACCCCAAATGGAGTTTGTATTGACTCAACTGTTGTTGAGATGAAGTATGATTGTCTGTCTTGGAAAAAAAAGGAGCAGAAAAACTGAAAGGAAATGAACTAGGGAAAATGATAATTAAATCAATGGCATTCTCCTTTGTTTTTCAAATTTTTGGTGGCCAATGACCCAGTAATGAATGTAATTTAGGTTGTACATTTTTCTTTTTTGTGTTCAACTTGTAGCCAACCCACCTAGTGGGATTAAGGCTTGTGATAATGATGATGGTGATTTTGTGTTCAACATGTGTTGAAGACTGTTTTTGTCCCCTTATTTATTCGGCATTTGATGACTGAAAGGCATATCCAAACCATCATATTCAATCACCGGAAGTCACATCCAAAGCCACACCTGGTGATGATGAACTCCATGGTTCTGTGAAGACTGTAACTGAGAAACTCTCAGCGGCTCTTCTCAACATCAAGGTCAAGGAAGACTTGGTAAAACAACATGCAAAAGTTACAGAGGAAGCTGTCTCAGGTACCGATTGTTTCTCTGGTTCCTCATAATGTAGGAAGTGGTTATCATGCTCCAAGAAACTGGAGCACCAAATGACCAGTCTTATCTTTAAGTAGATCCTTTGGTTAGATTACAGCATAAGTACACTTCTTTTATTTGTTCTGTACTCAGATTTTTAGTTGCTTCTTGGGATTATACACCTTGATTATGTAGGACCTTACTGCATATTGGCATTCTCTCAAGATACTTTCTTGTTTGAAGACAAATTTGGCTTCCTGATTGCTGTTACAAATGCAGGATGGGAAAAGGCTGAAAGCGAAGTGTTAGCTTTGAAGCAGCAACTCAAAGCTGTGGGTCAGAAGAATTCGGCCCTTGAAGATCGGGTTGGACATCTTGATGGAGCTCTCAAGGAGTGTGTTCGACAGCTCAGACAAGCTAGAGAAGAGCAAGACCAGAAGATCAGTGATGCCATTGCCAAGAAAACCTGTGAATGGGAAGTTACAAAGTCTGAATTTGAGAGTCAGCTTCTTGAGCTCCAGTCTCAACTCCAAGCAACTAAAGCCGAAGCTCTTACCTCTGTTAATCCTGATCTTGGCACTAAACTTGATGCTGCAGAGAAAGAAAATTCAGCTCTCAAGCGTGAACTTCTTTCTAGGGTTGAGGAGCTAGAGATTAGGATTATTGAGAGGGATTTGAGCACCCAAGCTGCTGAAACAGCTAGCAAACAACATCTGGAGAGCATAAAGAAAGTGGCCAAGCTTGAAGCAGAGTGCCGTAGGTTAAAAGCCATGAATCGCAAAGCATCAACCACTAATGATTACAGGTCCGTTACTGCCTCATCAGTTTATGTTGATTCATTCACAGATAGCCAATCAGACAATGGGGAAAGGCTACTGGTAGTTGAGAATGACAGCAGAAAAATTGGTGGTTTGGAGCAGAGAGAGGGTCAGCCTGGCCATTCTGACTCATGGACATCTGCCTCAATTGTGGAGCTTGATCAAGTTAAGAGTGATAAGGTGCTTGGAAGAGATGTTATGGTCCCTTCAGTTGAGATGGATCTCATGGATGATTTCCTTGAAATGGAAAGGCTTGCAGCATTACCAGAGACAGAAAGTGGAAGCTATTGGCCCAACCCAGGAGCCTCATTGGATCAACCTGATGATGGGAAAAGCTCTTTAAAAGCTGAACTTGAAGCAGCAAGTAGTAGGACATCTGAACTGGAGCATGAGTTAGAGAAGAAGGAAATGGAAAAAATGGAACTAGAGATTGCTCTAACTGAATGTCAAGATCAGGTCAATACATTGAGAAATCAATTAATGGAAGTAGAGACGAAGCTAGTTGAGCTTCAAACTCAGTTAGCATTGGCCCATGATGCAAGGACTGCAGCTGAAATAGAACTTGATACTTCCAATGCAAAAAGAGAATTGTCAGAGTCACACTTACAAGTCACTGAAACTGAGTTGAAAACATTACTTTCAAAAGTTGGTTCGTTGGAACAAGAGCTTCAAAAGGAGCAGGTTTTGTCAGCGGAAGCTGTTACCAAATCTAAGAAATTGGAAGATGAGATTTTGAGAATGAAACATGAAGTTCAGACCCAAAAGGCAGCAATCTTAAATGGAGATTTGAAAATAAAGCAGGTCAGTTTTCTTATTTTTATTCTTTCTTAGACTGTGCAATGCATCAACACAAGCAAACAGTTGTGGGAAAGATAATAGAACCATAATAGAACCAAGCAAATTTGGCCCAATTACACTTGTGTTAATGCCTGATGTCATGTAGCTGTGGTGCATCTGAATCCATTTACTCTGAAGTTGTGTTTGGATGGAGGGATATCAACATGAATCATTTAAAATTTGAAATTTGAAATGCTTTTCTATTTTCTGGGTCCAGATCCCACCCAATTCAAATGCTTTTGAAAAAAATGTATTCAAACAATGAATTTAGAATTTCGAATTCTAAATTTCAAATGATTTGAGTCAAGTGACCCTATCCAAATGCAACCTTAAATGGATAAATAAAAAAGATATTATTCCCTGTGTGAAAGTTAATGTTATCCCTAATGGGAACTCAAGGGTTGTTTGTGATGGCACTGCCTAAGTTTTGCTGGACACTAGTGTGATTCTGGTTATACATAGTAACTCCATTTCATACCAAATACAAAGGAGGATTCTCATTGCCCTATACATTATTTTTGGCTAATATTTTCCTATACAGTTATGAAACCTAATAAAAAATGTTAGTTTGTTTGACTTGAATAATGTAGCACATTAATGTTTTATGCATTATATTTAAGAAAGAAAGAGAAATCATATTATAAACATGTTTCTATTGAACTAAGTATTGATAGTCAAGTGTCTATTAATATAGAAATATTCTCTTCTATCTAGTCTTGGATAAAGTTCCTCAAGAAAGCATGTATCCATTTTTACAACTTTAATTTGAGTACTTGTCATGTGTGAAGTTTACATAATTAAGAAATATTGCCAAATATTTTATCCTATTGTTTTTTTCTTCTGTTGAAATGTAACCCTATTAGAAATGTGTTGTATCATTGAGCAGTGAAAGATGAGCTAAGGCTACTACATCAATTCTTAGATGCAGTGCTAAATTTGTCATGGTTCTCACACTTTCACAGAAGAATGTGAATAAAGAAGTCAGTTTGGAATTAGAAGCTTAGGATTGGATTGTGGAATATTAGAACTTTGATGGGAAAGCTTGGAGATAGTGAAGGTGATTATTAGGAAAGGATTTAATATTGTTTGCCTCTAACAAACAAGATGGGTTGGGGAAAAGGCTAAAATGCTTGTTGATTTGGAATATAAAGTTATAAACTTTGGTACTCAAAGAAAATCATATGAGAAAATGGGTAGGGATTTTGTGGATAAGATTTTAAAGGATAATGTAGTGAATGTTAAGGGGTTGGTAGAAACGATTATCATAGTTAAGTTACTCTAGGAGAATTTACTTTAAATTTTGGTAGTATATGTACACAATAAATTGGATTGAGACAAGAGACAAAGGAAAATTTGAAGGGATTTACAGGGATTGTTGGAAGGAATTACTAAAGAAGAGAGATTATTATAGCTGGTCGCTAGAATATTCATGTGGGCAAAAAATGAATGCTTATAGAGATGTGCATGGAGGCCATGCTTTTGGAGAAAGAAATAATGAAGGAAACACTATTTTAGATTTTGTCATGATATATGATATTGTCATAACTGTACCATATTAAAGAACTGGGATGAACATTTGGTAACATATGAAATGGTTTAACTATGCAAATAAACTTCTTTTTTAAGGTAAAAAGAAATCTTGTGTTATAAGAATTGTAAAGTTATACTAGAAGAATGTGATGTGGGATATGCAACACGATTGGAGTAGATTGAAGAGGATGAGAAGAAAAAGGGGGAGAGGAAGATAAGAATAGGCAAAGAAGAATTACAAACCTATGAGAGAAAGAAAGAGGAGAGATTTCGAGAAGGGCGTGTTCAATAATTCTTTTATTTAAAATTAACAAATAATTTCTAATTATATCTTAAGCCTATTTATAGTTTGAAATTCAACTAAAAGATAAATACTCTAATTACAATTATCCAAATAAATAAATAAAACTAAACTCTAAAATGTAAATAAAAATAAAATAAATTAGAAACTAAACACTCAACATAGGTTATGATCTTCAACATTCATATCGCAAAATGGAGGAAAGATGATAAGAAGTGAAACCCATGAAACAATGGCGGGATTTAAAAGGTAAGAAATTGTTTTGAGTAAGAGACAAAAAAGTTAAATATTTTATTCATTTTTGTTAGGTATATATACACTCTACTAGGTACAATAAAGCTAACACTCCCCCTTAAGCAAGGTACATATCATATGTGCATAGTTTGGTACAAATGTAGTCAAGTTATGGGCCTCGTAATGCCTTTGTAAGAAGATTCGGTAGCTGGTTATTTGAGCTAACAAATGAGGTACTAATTTCTTGGAGGGAGTAAAACAAGATCCTAGGTTGCGTTAGCTAGCAAGGCATAAATTTCCTCCTCCATAGCATGATGCCACCCAAGGTGAGATAGAGCCTTTGCATTAGTATTAGGTATAGAGACAGAAGAAAGAGTATAGATAAAAGCAGAATAGACAAGGATAAACGATGATAACTCACAAAAGTATAAATGGGATGAGGATTCTAATTAGAATGTGTATCGTGGTGAACAAATGTATGGACTAAACTAGAAGGAGACAGAAGAATGGCACCATCAAGAGGAACATCAACATCTGTAATAGATGGTGGTGGAGCGATGAAAAGAGGCACAAATGGTGGCTTAGAACGACATTGATAAGTTTGAATAGGAATAGGAAGGCGAAGCAAAGAAGGAAATCATGGGACCAAAAAAACCTCATGAAGAGAGGATGAGACATTGGATGAAGAAGAGTAAAATTGGGTAGACTTGAAAAAGGTGACATTAGAAGAGAGAAAGTACCTACTAAGATTAAGGGAGTAGCACTTGTAACCCTTTTGAAGATGAGAGTAGCCCATAAATACACATTAAATGGAGCGAGGAGATAGTTTCTCATGACCAAGGGAAATAAGATAGACAAAACAAGTTGAGCTAAAGACACGCAGGGGGGGGGGGAGGATAGATGGGATTGCGAGGAGAAAGTAAAGTATGAGGAATGACCCCCATTCAAAATAGAGAATGGCATACGGTTGATCAAATAACTAGAAGTAAGAATAGTTGTTGTAGTTTTGGATAGAAAAATCGCTTTCTATTATTCGAGTCTCACAAATATATATGAATTACAACTTAGTAACCGCCTCTATGAGTTGGTTATGCCATGAAAACTGTAAGGCTGTAAAAAACTCACCTAGGGACAAAACTATACACTTAAAAATACAAGATTGTATAATACACATTTTTCTACACTCCTTCTCAAGCTGGGTTGTAAATATTAAGCGTAGCTTAGATCTCATATCCTCAAACTTGGTCTTTGGTAGAGGCTTGGTCAGAATGTCCACAATCTGTAGAGTAGTAGGTATGTAAGAAATATTGATAGTTCCACCTTCAACTTTTTCTTTTATGAAGTGCCTGTCTTTCTCCACATGTTTAGTTCAATCACGATGAACTGGCTTCTTAGCTATACTTATAGCAGCTTGATTATCACACAACATGTTAATTGGACCATCTATTGCAATTTTGAGTTCAAGAAGTAACCATTTTAACCACATTTCTTTGCATATTCCATGAGCCATTGCTCAGAATTCAGCTTTAGCGCTACTCTAGGCCACAACTATTTGCTTCTTATTGTGCCAAGTAACCAAGTTCCCCCAAATATAACTACAATATCCAGAAGTTGATCTGTGATCAGTGATATTGTACTTATGTTTTCTTAAAGTATATGTTGAAGAAGATAAGATGAAAAAAATGGGAAATTCAAATTGTTGTTTTTGAATAGAAACTGAGAGATGATGAAGTGATAAGGAATATTTGAAACTCAAAAGATGAGAGGATGAAGAAATAAAGTGGTTCAAAATAGGATAAAATTGCCACTCAAGTTTAAATTCTACCCTATCTATCTATAACATATTTGAAATTGTTTTATTGTACTTTATCCTTGTATTTTAGGAGCAATTGTGGCCAAGCTCGTGTATATATATCCATCTCAAACTCAATACAAAGGGAGAAACAAGTTGATTTGTTAGTCTCCAAACCCGCCTAAGTTATTTCTACTTAGTTTTTTGTTTTGTTCATGGTATCAGGACCACTGATCTTGTGGCTGAATACCTTATCCTTTCCATCCAACAGGCTATAGCGTTCATAAAGGCTGGCAACCTATTGGCTAGTGAAACCTCCACCACTATTCCTATACTAACAAGAACCACACAAGTTTCGGCTGTTCCAATCTCTCTTGATAGCCATACCCTTCAAATTACTCAACATAAGCTGAATGAGACTAACTTTCGAGAATGGTCTTAATAAGTTTTGTTGGTTACTAAGGGTAAAGGAAAAGTGAGATATCTTACTGGTACCACCCCTATGCCTGATACTGAAGCAACAACCTATGGAGTCTAGGATGTCGAGAATTTGATTGTAATGGCTTAGTTAATTGATTCTATGGAGCCAAAGGTAGGCAGGACTTATCTTTTCTATAAAACAGCTAAAGACATTTGAGTCGTAGTGCAGAAACTCTACTCTAATATGAAGAACATTGCTCAATGCTTTGAAATCCTGTCAGCAATCTGAACAACTAGACAAGGTAACCACTCAATAATTGAATTCTATAATTGTAGTCTTTAAAACCGCCACACACTCACAGCAAACTACCCCTCATGAACTCACTGATTATACCCCTAACACTATACACACAATCACTCGATAGTAAGAACAAGAATAGGAATAGAAAACAACAACAAGATACACCAGATTTTATCTTGGTTTAGTCTCATAAATGAGACCCACATCCAGACTGCCTTAGGCCCATGAAATCTCCACTATCTTGACAACTTTATAGCAATTATATGAACTAGGAAACCCTCTCTTTTCCTTAGTCTAAAACCCTAGACTACCAAGAGAAGAAACCCCAAGAGAAATACAGAATCTCTTAGCCTAGCTCACCCGCTCAACCCTTACAAGATATTCCTGAGATCTCACCACCACAACCGAGCTCTCCCAGCCCCTATTTATAAAGCATAGAGGCGGGCAAGGCAGTTACAACCACCTACCCTAACTAACCGAGAAACTAACTAACTAACTAACTAACTAACTTCTGGACAGCTATAAAACAATAAGGAAAACCATTACATCAAGTAAACTATGCTAACGGATTTATATAAGCAAAAAATCTAAGTGCATAAACTAATCTAAAACAAATGTCTTCACAATTCTCCACCCATTTGAATTAGATTCTCTGCACTTTAGCTTCTTGCACTCGTGCTCCACCTTCAATCTAATCTGGAATAAGATTCAGCTGCTTGACATAGTTGTTGAATCGAGATTCGAATCGAGAATCGGAATCCATATTTTACGAATCGTGAATCGAGAATCGAATCGAATCGTAAGATTCAGTACACATTTTTAATTTCAAATATAAATAATATATATCCATAGAAAATAAATAAAATATATTAAAATTATATCAAAAATATATTCATGTTGCTTTTAAATTCAAATTGTATCAAATCAAACCACTTTCAAAATAACAAACTAGAAAAAAACAACTATTAGCATTAGGCTACCAATAAATGCTATTGTCCATAATTTTCACAAGTTATTAATCATCTTCATCTTCAAGTTGAAGAGCATCATCATCTTCATCATCTTCAAACGTAGCCAAGTCCACTTGTTCTCCATCCTCTACATCTTCCTCACCATCAATCATTTCTAAATCCAATTCTTCTTCCACTTTATCTTCAACAACTTTTCCTTTTCTTTTTCTATCTAGCTTCAAGTTCCTTGGCCCTATATTATACAATATAAGTTATAACATATTAGAATTCAACTCAAACTTAAACAAACACATTAACTTAGTTTTAGAAAGTAGGAAACCATAAAGTATAGATATTTACCTCTTCTATTATTACTTGGTTGAATGCCTCCATTATCTTCAAAACATTCATTAGCATCCATCCATGAATTATCTTGGGGTAAACAAGGATTTTCTTGTTCAGTGATCCATTCATCATCGGACTCCATATCACTCAAACAAATAGGATCATAATTTTCACCTCTTTTCTCCCTCTTAGCTTGCCTCAATTCAAGTTGAATGTTATATTTCACAAAGACAAGAGCATTTAATCTTTGTTGTTCCAAACAATTTCTCTTTTTTGAATGGACATGCTCAAATGTGCTCCAATTTCTTTCGCATCCTGTAGCACTACATGTAAGACTCAAGACTCGTATGGCTAGGTTTTGTAACTCTTTACATTCTTCCCCATAGCTTTCCCACCATAAAGCTAAGATAGAAAAATATAAAACTAATTAGTCTAATTAGTTTAAAGGAGCTAACAATTGAAATTTGAAAATTGAAACATTAAATCAAAATAATACCTGGTTGCTTCTTGTCTCTTGTTAGAGTAGCCATACTCATGCCAAACAATCCTTCGCCTTTTTTAAACTTTTCTAATTGCTCATCAATTTTTAGTCTTGTTTCAATATCCGGATAGATCTTTTCTATTGTCTTGTACAAACCAACTTTAACTTCTATATCCGCATTAAAAGACTCATCATATTGAAACCTTAGAAAAATGCAATACAAGTAAGAAACAACAAAGCATAAAGAATACAAAAATTTGTTAGTTATAGGAAATATGATTTTAGAAACTCACTTGGGATTAAGAAAATATCCCGCTGCATGGAGTGGCCTATGAAGTTGCAAATCCCATCTTGTATCAATAATGTTCCAAATGCGCTCATACTTTGTCTTTTGATGGTTGAAATTTTGTGCAATTTTCTCCTTTGCCCTATCCATCGCTTCATATATGTATCCCATTGCTGGTTTCACATCCCCATCAACAAGTCTTAAAACTTTAACAAGTGGACTTACATATTTTAAGCAATACTTAACCGATTTCCAAAACTTGTCATCGGATAACAAAATTGCTCCCACTTTAATTGCATCCACCTTAGAAGCATAATGACTTTTAGCCCACTCTTCCGATGCAAACATAGCCCTAAGAGGAATCTTATTTTCCTCAAAGCTCCTCAATGTAAGAAATGATGTGGCAAACCTTGTAACTCCTGGCCTCTTCAACTCTCTCTTCTTAGAGAACTTCCTAAACATGTTAAGGACCCAAGCATGTCTATAAATGTATACACAAACTTCTTTAGCCTTCTTTATTGTATCTGTGAAAATAGGCAATCCACCTATATCATGTAAGATCAAATCAATGCAATGTGTTGCACAAGGAGACCAGAATACTTTTTTTCTTTTCTCCATCAACAAGTCACCCGCAACTACATAGGCTGAAGCACTATCAGTCACCACTTGAACAACATTTTCTTCCCCAATTTCCTCCACCAATGAATCAAGCAACTCAAATAACTTTTGTGCATCTTTTATAACATCTGAAGTGTCAATAGATTTAAGAAAAATTGTTCCACCTGGACTATTCACCAAAAAGTTTGTAAGAGACCTACTTTTCCTATCCGTCCACCCATCCGACATCAAAGTACAACCAGTCCTTTTCCACTCCTTTTTATACTTCTCTAGCATTGAGTTTACATTGTCAACTTCCTTCTTCAAAAATGTAACCCTAGCCTCATGATAACTAGGAAGTTTTAAACCCTTACCATATTCACCAACCGCTTCCATCATTGAAGCAAAAAGAGGACTTTTTACCAAAACGAAAGGCAATGCATGTCCATACAAAAATCTACAAATGCTATGAACAACGGGCTCCCTTTTTTTAACCATTGCATTTAAAGTTTGTTGTTTTTCTTTCCCTTTAGTGACAAAGACATCCATACTAGTTTTTCTTTTTCCTCCTACCATTTGAACTTCTGTCTCTTCTTCTTGGAATTATTCTTTTTCATTCACCTTTTGTCTTTCCAATTCTCCTAAGATCTGAATACAAAGTTCCCTCACATTATCTGGACATTGTGTACAAGGAGCCACATTATCATGATCACCCGCAAAATGATGTTTCATTCGATTTATCCCTCCCCATCTTTCAAGTCCACAATAATTGCACTTTTAAGTTCATTCTATTTCCATTAATCCGAGTGCAATATTCCCAGATAAGATCATTATTCTTTGTTGTAGATCCCTTTTTTGATCTTGATGCCATATTCAACGAGAAAGAAACAATATTTTGCTAACATTGAAAAAAAATATAAAGTCAAATTTTTGAAATAAAAAACAGTAAAAATATCATAAAAGAAAATAAAAGAAGTAGAACAAATTTGACCAGATAATAAAACATATTAGAAAAAATTAAAAGAAGAAAAAAAAGACACAGCACAACAGCAACACTGCAGTGCAGTAGCAAGAAAACTGAAAATATATAAAAAAAAATAAAACAATAACAATAACAGTCCCTAACCCCAAAGTCAACAAAAACAGCTGCAAAAGACACAGCAGTCTGCAGTGCAACAACAAGAAAAAATAAGAAAAAGACAAAATAAGTTAACAAGAGAAAGCCTCAAAGTCAATAAAAACAGCTGGTGCTCTGCTCGGAAGTAAGCATGAGTAGAGGCTCATGCGCCCAGCTGCCCACATCTCTAATGTCTTTGTTGGCACGTGAGCACATGAAAAATTATAATATCATTTTCAAGGATGAAAAATTATTTGACCAGAGAAACTAGAACAGAAGCACTGGTTTTAACACTCGTTAAGACTCCCAAGCTGAATTCTCTAGGAATAGGCATAGAATAGAAGCACTGGTTTTAAGCAAACGCAGTCTTCTTCTTAGGACTCTTATGGTCTCGCATAAAGCAAAGAAGAAAGAAGAAGAACTGAAGAAGAAGAAAGCAACGCACCTTGAACAGAACCTGAAGTCTCTCAGTCGCAGCTCTCGAGTCTCGCCTTTGCTTCTGTCGTTTCATCTCATGCTCATATGCAGCGTTTTTGCTTCTTTGTTTCAACTTTCCAGCTTCCAGCTCCTAACGCTTCAGGTACTGTCGTTTAACCTCATTTCTATTTTAGTTTTGTGATTCGTTCGATTCACTCGATTAGTCCGATTCTACCGATTCTTTGCCGATTCTTTCGATTCATGGTTGATTCTAAGCAATTTTCGAGTCACCCTATAGATTCGACTCGATTTCTCTTGGAATCGAGCCGAATCGTGCGATTCGCGATGCGAATCGCACGATTCTAATAACAGTGCTGCTTGATATGATGCTGAAGCTTTGAAACTAGAACAACTTTAGTAAATATATCTGCAGCATTATTTTCACCTGCAACTTTGATTAGATCAACAAGTTTATTTTCAATGATATCCCTAATGAAATGATACCTAATGTCTATGTGTTTTGTCCTCTTATGGTGAGCCTGGTTCTTTGATAAATGTATAGCACTTTGACTATCACACATCAAAGTGACTTTAACCTCTAAACTTAGAAGCTTTCCCACTAGCCCCTTAAGCCATATAGCCTCTTTAATTGCATCAGCAACAACTATATATTCTGCCTCGATAGTGGATAAAGTTACCACATGTTGGAGGCTAGACTTCCAACTAATAGAGGAATTCCACAATTTAAACACATAACCAGTTGTGGACCTACGCTTATCAAGATTAGCAGCATAATCTGCATCCGAGAAGCCTAGAATACTAGGTTTTTCTCCTATCTTAGCTCCACCATAGGACAATACATTCTTGCTAGTGCCCCTTAGGTATCTAAGCATCCATTTTACAGCCATCCAATGGGATCTACTTGGGTTTGCCATGAAGCAGCTAACTACACTCATTGCATGAGCTAGATTGGGGCGGGTACACACCATTCCATACATCAGGTTGCCAACAGCATTTGAGTATGGAATTTTCTCCATTTCTCTTCTTTCCACCTCATCTTTAGGAGATTGTTTTGAAGATAATTTGAAATGAGGTGCAAATGGCACACTCACTGGTTTTGAAACAGCCATACCAAACCTAGATAGCAGCTTTTCTATATAGGATTTTTGAGATAAGAATATTTTTCTATGCTGTCTATCCCTAGAATCTTTCTAGCCTCACCTAGCTCCTTCATTTCAAATTCATCCTTTAATTTCTGCTTAAGTTGCTGGATTTCTCTATGGGATTGACTTGCAATAAGCATGTCATCCACATATAGCAGTAAGTATATTGAAATGCTAGGAGATATGTGCTTAAGATACACACAACAGTCATAGGAACATCTTGAATATCCTTGGCCTATCATAACAGTATCAAATCGACGATACCATTGCCTAGGAGATTCTTTGAGCCCATAGAGAGACTTTTTTAGCAAACAAACTTTCTCCACCTTATCCTTAACTTCAAAACCTTTAGGTTGGTTCATATATATCTTCTCTTCCAACTCTCCATGAAGGAAAGCTGTAGTAACATCCATCTACTCCAATTTCAAGTCTAATTGGGCAGTGATGGCCAACAAAACCCTTATTGATGTATGCCTTACAACTGGGGAGAAAACTTCATTATAATCAATCCCTTGGACTTGAGTAAACCCTCTAGCAACTAGCCTAGCTTTGAATCTAGGCTTAGAATTTTCATTAGCTCCTTCTTTTATTTTGTAGAGCCATTTGCAGCTTACAATCCTTTTCTCTTTAGGGTTTTCTATCAGTTCCTAGGTTTGGTTTTTCTTAAGGGAAGATATTTCTGATTTCATGGGTTCTATCCATTTTTGGGAATCCTTAGATGCTATAGCTTGGTCATAGGATTGTGGCTCTTCATTAGAAATTTTGGAGGCACTATATAAAGCATAGGCTACTAAATTTGAGTAGCCAAACCTAAGAGGTGGCCTGCGGACTCTAGGCTGCTTATCTCTAGCCACATTATACCTATTAGGGTTTGGCTGATCACCAATGCTAGAATCAACATCACTGTCAGCCTCTTCTCCCTCATATTGAGAGGTTTCAGCATCCTGTTCTTCTTCTTGGACCTGATCATTTTGGTCCAGATCTGGTTCAGGCTCTATTTCATTTATTTCAGACTCTATACCTTGAATATCTACCTTCATAGAGTCCTTCTTTCCATCTAGATCCTTCTGGGTTTCATTTGTGCTTAGACTCATGGTAGTTGACTCATCAAATGTCACATCCCTTGAGATTATTGTCCTAGGTCCTTCTTGTTCAAGGTTTCATAGCTTATATCCCTTCACACTGGTTGGGTAACCTATAAAGAGACATTTCTTAGCCCTAGGTTCAAGCTTGCCTTGCTTCACATGAGCATAGGCTAAGCACCCAAATACCCTAAGGTGGGCAAGACTAGGCTTATGGCCTGTCCATTTCTCATAAGGGGTTTGCAAATCTATGGCTTTAGATGGGGTTCGGTTGAGAATATGGGCTGCAGTAGACACTACTTCCCCCCAGAAAATTTTTGGCAAATGTGCATGGAATAACATGCATTTTACCCTTTCTAAAATTGTCCGATTCATCCTCTCAGCCACCCCCTTTTCCTGGGGATTTTCAGGCGCTGTTAAGTGCCTAATTATGCCATTTTCTCTGCACATTTCATTGAATTCGTTATTGCAGAATTCCAATCCATTATCTGTCCTAATGGTTTTAATTTTCTTGCCCATTTGAGCTTCTACCATTGTCTTCCAATTTCTAAAGGTCCCATAAGTTTGATCTTTAGTTTTTAGCACATAAACCCACAACATTCTAGAATAATCATCTATGATAGAAAGGAAATATCTAGAACGTCCATGGGTTGGGGTTTAGGCTAGTTCCCACAGATTCGAGTGTATATAATCTAAGATAGACTTAGATAAGTGAATGACAGTCTTATTAAACCTAAGTTTTGCTGCCTTTCCATAGATGCAAGACTCACATTTGGACAAAACTAAGACTTGGTTATTTTCTAGAATCCCTTGTTTAGCTAACTCTTTGAGCCCTTGCTCACTTATATGTGACATCCTTAGATGCCACAGTTTTGCCAAATCTTGGGATTTACTATTTATTGCTACAGCCTCATCACTTAAGGTGGTGGCTTGTAAGATATAAATGCCATTCTGCAGTTTGGCTTTCATGCAAACAAGTGACCCCGTTGGCCACTGTTATGGCTCCTGTCTCTCCTTTGAATTTTAGGCCATTTCTGTCTAATTCTCCAAGGGAAACCAAGTTCCTCTTGAGATCAGGAACATGCCTAACTGCTGAGAGAGTCATAACCGTGCCATCATTCATCCTTAACCTCACATCACCCACTCCTATAACCCTGCACTCATGGTCATTGCCCAACAGGACCTTACCCCCATCGATTTCTCTATAGTTTTGCAGCCAATGCCTCTTAGCGGTCATGTGGAATGAACAACCCGAATCCATCACCCAACTATTATTACCAGCCATTTCAGTGACAATTAATGCCTCTAAACTATCATACCCAAGGTCAACAAGGTTTGCTCCACCATCAAATGTTTTCTTTTCAGCCATGTCTTTCTTTCTTTTAGGGCAGTATCTCTTGATATGCCCTTCCTCCTGGCAGTAGTAACATTTAATAGGGCCCTTTCCATTTCTAGACTTTGATCTAGACTTTCCCCTTTTCCCTTTTGAGTC
The DNA here is from genome assembly GCA_036245055.1 of Diospyros kaki. NCBI lineage: Eukaryota > Viridiplantae > Streptophyta > Magnoliopsida > Ericales > Ebenaceae > Diospyros > Diospyros kaki. Next base: position 32,498,412 of record BSEG01000016.1, on the reverse strand, counting down.
CTTTTTGTTACTCCTAGACCTTACGGTTAGGACATCACTAGGGGTGGATTTTACTTCCATTTTTATTCTCAATTCCTTTGAGTTTAGGGCTCCTATTACATCTTCTAACGATAGCTTGTCCCTACCGTGTTGTAGAATGTCTACAAAGTTTTCATAAGAGTTAGGCAATGAATAAAGAAGAACTCGGGCTCTATCTTCATCCTCATAGTTTACTCCTATATTCTCTAAGTCAAGACATAGCTTATTGAATTCATCTAGATGCTCTTGAAGTTTTTGATTTTCTTGCATCTTATATGTGAAGAATTTGGCCTTCAAATACAACCTACTGGATAAAGTCTTCTTTAAATAAAGAGACTCCAATTTCATCCAAATTTCAGTGGCTGTTTTTAATATTGAAACTTCTCGGAGAACTTTGTCTCCAAGACTCAAGATAAGCATGTTGTATGCTTTCTTGTTAATTTCCTTATCCTCTAAAGATATGGTTTTAGGATCCTTACCTTCAGAGCTTCCCTCGGTAGTTACCTCTTGTTCGATTGCTTTTCCCAATCCGAGACTGCACAACAGGGCTTCCATTTTGATCTGCCAGAGACCAAAATCATTGTTGCCGTCGAACTTCTCCACATCATATCAAGTGGCCGATGAGGGTGTCATAATTGCCTACTAGAACTGATTCTGGTTTCTTGAGAATCTTAAAAATCTTGATAGAGTTGCTGGAGATGATCCCTGGAGCTCTGATACCAGATTGTAGTCTTTAAAACCGCCACACACTCACAGCAAACTACCCCTCATGAACTCATTGATTATACCCCTAACACTATACACACAATCACTCGATAGTAAGAACAAGAATAGGAATAGAAAATAGCAACAAGATAAACCAAATTTTATCCTGGTTCAGTCTCATAAATGAGACCTACATCCAGACTACCTTAGGCCCATGAAATCTCCACTATCTTGACAACTTTACAGCAATTATATGAACTAGCAAACCCTCTCTTTTCCTTAGTCTAAAACCCTAGACTACCAAGAGAAGAACCCCCAAGAGAAATACAAAATCTCTCAGCCTAGCTCACCCGCTCAACCCTTACAAGATATTCCTGAGATCTCACCACCACAACCGAGCTCTCCCAGCCCCTATTTATAAAGCATAGAGGCGGGCAAGGCAGTTACAACCAATTGCCCTAATTGACCGAGAAACTAACTAACTAACTTCTGGACAGCTATAAAATAATAAGGAAAACCATTACATCAAGTAAAATATGCTAACAGATTTATATAAGCAAAAAATCTAAGTACATAAACTAATCTAAAACAAATGTCTTCACAATAACATTTTGATTGAGTTATGGTAGGAGATGGACTTGTTTTATGAAATTAGTGTCATGACCCTAGGAACAATAGAGGGACAATATTGTATTAGGATTATAATAGTTTGTTAGGAGATATTTTGTAATCTGTTAGGAGCACATGGGTGCTTTTAGGAATTCAGTTAGCAGCTAGCTATACTTATAAAAGGGCTACTTGTAAGAGCATGGGATATCATGTGAAATGAGATTGAAATCCTCCCCTTCGAATTCTCTCTATCCCTCTCTAATTTCTTTCTCCCTTTCTGCTAATTTCACTCTCTCCTTCAAATCTATCATTTTGACTTCTCTCCTAATTCTAGTCATAACCCTAGGTAATCCTGGGAATGTGACAAATGGTATCAGAGCAGTCAATCCTTGGCTGTGGTTTCTATTCGAGTTGAAGTGAAATCAGTTTCAGTGATTAAGGTTTAGATCGAGAAGGCTTGAAGGTGACTTGGCCAGGCAGTTTTGATAGTGTGTCTGGCAACTCGAATGAATTGATTGAGTAGCGAATTCTAGGGTCCGATGAATTCAACATAATTGGAAGTTCTAACAAGTGACCAAGGCGACTTCCAGAAACGATCTAGAGTTGAAGTAGATCCAAAGTAGCTAATCCAAGAGGCGAGTTCCTTCAATTAATTCTAGTCTCGAAATTGAAGGCAAAGCGGGCCAAGCAGCTCTTGGTTTGAATTGTGAAGGAGAAGTAGGAGGAATTCTTGCCTAATTGACCTAGGCGATTGCTGGGAGGCAATCAACTCTCCTAGGTGACTGTTGTGAGGTGATCGACTGTCCAATGGACCTAGTCGCTACATGTGGTTGATGCGAGAAGGAAGGCATGGTCGGAAATGGATATTGAGCAATCACTAAACAACAGACTGTGCAATCGAGGAAGAAGACTCAGATTAGAGGCGCTGAAATCCAAATCTAGGTCGCTGCAGGTGACTAAAGCGATTCAATGAAGCTCATTTCGACGATCCTCGGTTCTGGAATTGGATTGAGGGCTTGTTATTTACGGCCATTGGCAATCCTGATCAGTGGTCAAGTTCAGATCTAAGGAGATAGTAGTCGTTGATTGGCTACTTTAGATCACATAAGCCTCTTATAGGTTGTCAACTACTTCGAGGGATCGGTTTCCCAACAGATCTAGGAGACTTCAGTTCTTGAGGTGTATTAAGTTTCCGTAAGACCTAGGTGATAGCTGGAAGCCATTCATTCTAAGGCGATTTAGGAAGACGAACTCAAAAAAAAAAAAAAAAAAAAAAAGGTGGAAGTTAGGCTGTTGAATCTAGGACTGATTACCACATAAGAAACCCCGCTCTCCCATAACCAAACCTCACTCTATAAGAACAAAAATAGAATAATAGATATTAGGGAAAATCAAAAGCAATAATAGAAAAGTAAAGAGACAAAAACTTATCCTAGTTCAGGCATGAAATGCCCAACATCCATACTGTCGGTGACTAAGACAAAATCCACTAGAAGGATACAACACTCCCTCTCGCACACTCTTGGCTATGAACAATAGCCTCCCTCCCGAGAATACAAGGATCGAGCAAAGCTCTCTCTTTATTCTGTCTAGAGCCCGTGCAAGATAATCTGAAAAGAATGAGTGTTGAATACCCTCCCGATAACCTATCCGCCTCTATAACAAGAAATAAAATCCTCTACAGAAATAACAAGAAATAAAAGGACTATCGGAAAATAACTTACAAAAGTTATTTCTGTTACATTTTTAAACACATAAAATATAAACATACAAAATTATTCTCAACTACATACTAAAGCCTTCTTTCGAGACTTGAAAACATAATTAATGCAAATCATAACACAGGCTATTGCTGATTATTAGTGGTTGTTGAACATAAGCGATACCTAGAGGATGTTCTCAGTTGCTTCTATACTTAACGCGTAGGCGGTTTCAATAGGCTGTGAGAAAGGAGATCTCAGCTACAGAGGAAGATTTTTAAAGGAAATTAAATGGTGGAGATGGTCGCAAGACTTAGTGGAAGTGCACAATCAAGGAAGAAAACACTCAAGGAGGAATGGGACCCAACAATAAATGAATTTGATAACCTCAAACAAAAGATGTATGACTTTGATGATTTTATTCTTTTAGGAATTTCAGCTTAGTGTTCTTGTTGAATGCTTTTCTAAGGAGTACTCTGCTTCTCTAAATCAACTTAGAGATGAATTCAATAACCTAACGCAAGAAGGGTCAGTAATGGATTATAAGGTCAAATTTGAGGAATTGAAAGCGTTGATGCTTAATTCTCAACCGACCTTGAAGGAATCTTACTTTGTGTTGAAATTCATTGATGGTCTTAATGATGTGTTGAGACATTGTGAGAATGATGTGTCGAGACATTGTGAGAATGATGTGTCTTGCCATGATAGAACAAGCGGCGGAGAGGGCGAGGCTTCATTAAACGACATTGGAAGCCATTTCTAGAAAGTACAAGTGGTAGCCTAATGGTTATGCTAAGAGCAACCAGCAGGTTGGAGGTATTCCTAAGATTACTGAGGCTTAAGATTCGAACTGATTGTTGCAAGAAGTGAGGATAGACCTGAAATGGAGCAGGTTATTCAAGATGACAAGAGAGGAAGGGTAGCTCTTGGAGGAATTATTAAGGCTCTAATGGAGGAGAAAGACGTTGAAATGAATCCTGTTACAATTCTCAATGAAATTCATGTGGATCACATTTTACAATTGCAGGAAGCTGGTGATTCGGTGGGTATGCAGTTATAAATCAAATTGGAGGTGAGAATTGCGAGGAGGATAGCTTTCATGCATTAGATGTTTGGACATGGATGGCAGTTGCAGGAATAGTCACTGCGACACCATCGGAGAAGGTTGATTTAGATGATGGAGTTGTTGTGGAAGGAGATATAATGGCCGCTGACGTTGTAAAGGAAGACAATTTGCCTATTACAAATACTATTGAAACTCCACTGAAGGAGAATTCTGTTGACATGAATTTGGGTACAGTTGTTACACAACTAGAAGAATGGCTAATACATCAGGATGTGTCTAATGAGAGCTAATAGGAGAAAAATGAAGGATTATTGAAGGAATTGACAAAGGAAGCAAAGTCCCTTGCATTACCCCAAGTGCCTAGCCTAATATATGGAGAATCAACTAATGTATGGGATTTGGTTTTGGGAAAAGCTGAGGATTCCTTGGTTGGGGTTAAAACAGGCAATAAGAATGTTAAGATAGCTTTAGCATGAGGGTATCTTACTTCTAACATGGAAGTTCTTGACCTTGAATAGTATAACAACATTGTGGTTATTTTAGAAGGTGCAAACCAGTTTTTGATGCTGATTGTAACAGAGGTAACTAAAGTAGGTGTTTTAGGGGAGTAGGACATGTTGAAAAGAGAGATGCTAATTTCTCTTTCAGTCATAGGATGGAGACTAGAAGAGAGTTGGACATCGTGCTTGTTGCACATGCTAGGATTTAGAATATTAGAACTTTGATTGCCCAACCTCCAGAGTTACGATTAATCAAGGCATGTCCTAGAAGCATCCAGGGGAAGTCGACTAAGAGTTATGACCTTAATATTAATTCTCTTTGTAAGTAGAAGATTCAAAGTTGTGAGGAATTTTGGAGATCGGTTGTAGTTGGAGGAAAGCTAAGGAAGATAGCTGCAGAAGTCAAGAGTTTAGCTGTGGAGATCAAAGCTACTGTTGCTTTGTGCATTCTTGCTACAACTGGCCAATTAGGATTTGTCTACTGTAATGAAGGATGGAGTGATGATTGGAATTGATGTTGCAACAACTTCTAGATCTGACAATTCTACATTGCTGCATTTAAAGGTGCTTGCAAATATTTTTGCAAGTGAGATTGACAGTTGGTTTGTCTGGAATCCATTAACTGGCATTAAGGAGGCATGTCTGTTGTCCTTAATTTTACTAGATGGTGATGAAATATTAAAGGAAGTTGGGGTCATAGTTAGCCAATCCTCTGGACTTGCACTAGCCCACATCGAAGGAACTGTGATGGGGAAAGTTGGTGAGGACAGCAGTCGGTAGATTTCAATTGCTCATCTTGACCAATGGAGAGTGATTGATTTTGGTTGTGTTCCAATCGAGGTGTCCATGAGAGCCATTGCAAATTTGTTATGCATACAGAGGTTTTTCAAAACTTCTCAATCCAAGTTGTGGAAGAGAAGGAAAAAAGTATATTGGAATCTGTGGAGGTTTGACATTTCTTAGGAACAAGAAATGTTTTAAGGCGGGGGGAATTGTCATGACCCTAGGAGTAATAGAGGGGTAATATTGTAAAAGGGTTTTGTTAGAAGAAGATAAGGAATCATGAATAGCTCGGGAATACAGATCAAGATCACGAAGGAATTCAATCTAAGAATAAGGATAAGCCAGTTCCAAAATATCCGAATTCTTGCTAATCCTAATCTATAAATTAGATAGCTAAAAGTGTTGTAATCTACTCTTATAAAATAGGAGGATAGATAGAAGATTTTTTAGTAGATTTTTTAGGAGTTTTCTGTATATATATTTCAATAGTTCAACGAATCATTCAAAGTGGAATGTTTTCATAAATCTCTACCTAATTCTTTCATGGTATCAGAGCCACATTCTTGTGACATCGGATAACTTGAGTTCTAGTTCATATAGGACTCCTAAGCTCACGGTGTGGTTGAGAATCAACCAGCTAGTGAGACTTCCACCATAAGTCCTCTTCCAATGAAGAATCCTCAAGTTCTAATCACTCCAACAGCTCTTGAAAGCCATTCTCTTTAAATCACTCTACACAAACTGAATGGAACCAACTTCAAAGAGTGGTCCCAATTAATTTTTTTGGTAGTTCGAGGGAAGGGAAATGTAGGCTATCTAATTGGAGTTATTTCAAAGCCAAGTCCTGAGGCAGCAACCTATGGTGTATGGGAGGCAGAGAATACCATTGTTATGGCTTGGTTGGTCAATTCCATGGAACCCAAGATTGGAAGAACCTATCTATTCTACAAGACAGTTAATGAAATCTGGAAGGCTGTCCAAGAGATCTACTCAAACCTTAAAAACACAACCCAAAGTTTTCAAATCTAGTCAATCATCCGAACCACAGAGCAATGTACAAATTCAATTACTGAATAGTACAATATTATAACTGAATTATGGCATGAGATAGACTTTTTCTATGAGATTACATGGGAGTGTTTTGAAGATGGAAGAAAATATGACAAGATGGTAGAGAAAGAATGGGTATTTGATTTCCTACATGGCCTAAACTGAGATTTAGATTACTTGGGACAATGCCCTTTCCATCAATGAGAGAGGTCTTTGTTGAAGTAAGATGAGAAGAGAGTACGAAGAAGGTAATGTTACCCACATTAGGGCATTCAAACAATGAGGTATATACTCAAAACTCTGCCCTAAATATTTCATGTGTAAGATTTCCTACCACAGCTAAATGAGAAGTCCAGAAAGATAAACAGTGGTGTGACCACTGCAATAAACCCTCTCATACTAGGCAGACCTGTTGGAAGATCCATGGAAAGCAAGCTAATTGGACGCTAAGGAATCAGAGAAAGGGAGGTTAGTCTACATACATTGTAGAGGCTGAAAAATGGAGTTCAAATAATGTCATCTTAATAGCTGATCAACTGGAGGTTTTACAGCAATTACTCAGCCAAATTAAGGTGAATAAGGCTGAAATTACTAACAACACGAATCTGGTGATATCCCTAGCAGAACAAGGTAATGCAAACTACTCTCTACTCTCGCAAAAGTTTTCTACTAACTTTTGGATTATAGACATGGGAGCATGAGATGACATAATAGGTTCTCTTAAAATTTTATCCAATTATGAACCTTGTGATCAAGGCATTCCTATTTTTATGGTTGATAGCACAACTCTTTAGCCAAGGGAAGAGGGACAACTTACATATCAGGCTTAACTTTAAAATAAGTACTTTATGTACTTGATTTAAAATGTAACCTGCTAGCAATAAGTGAACTAACCAAAGAAAAGGGTTGTGTAGTAACATTCTCTTAATCTCATTGTATTTTTCAGGACCTATCATTGAGGAAGATGATTGGCAATGCTGAGGAGAAGGGAGAACTTTACTAGCTTTCAAGACTTGATCATCCTACCGAATTTAGGTCATCTATTTAGTCTTTTTCGGCTATTGTTTCAGAATCTGACATTATGTTATGGTATCAACCATTATGACATTCTAGCTTTGAGTATCTTAGAGTTTTGTATCTTTTTCTTTCTTGTAATAAAATTCAAAATTTTCATTGTGAACATTGTATCCTTGCAAAACAAACCAAGAGCTCACATCCAAATCATATCTATAAACTCTCAAAACCACTTCATTTGATTCATAGTGACATTTGGGGACCAGTTAGGACTCCTAGTCTAACTACCATTAGATGGTTCATCACATTTATAAATGACTGTACAAGAGTTAGCTGGGTATTACTAATGAAAGACACTTATGAAGCCTACCTTGTTTTCAAAAAGGTTTCATCAAATGATTCAAAATATCTTTCAATCATCTATTCATATATTGAGATCTGATAATGACCAAGAGTATTTTTCCAGTGAATTCAATCAGTACCTAATCAAGCATGGTATTATTCACCAAAGCTCATGTCTCTATAACCCCCAACAAAATGGGGTATCTGAAAGAAAGAATTGACATCTTCTTGAGACAACAAGAGCTCTAATGTTTACTCAATCAGTTCCAAATACTTATTGGGGAGAAGCTCTTCTTACAACATCCTACCTCATCAATAGGTTTCCTTCAAAAATTCTGGAGTTTAAAACTCCCTTGAATGTTTTCCTTGAAACTTTCCCTCACCATACCAGAGTTCTAAACTCCCTCTCTCCTAAGGTTTTTGGATGTACTATTTTTGTACACAAAAACCAGCTTACATACAATCCAAATTGGACCCAAAAGCATTTAAGTGCATTTTTGTTAGATACTCTCTTACTTAGCAAGGATATAAATGCTATAATCCCACTACCTAGAAGTTTATTGTCTTGTGATATCTCTTTTATCGAGCATCAACCATTTTTTCAAGACAACTCATTGCATGAGAATATCTCTAATGCTGAAGATTATTGGAATCCAATTAGTCCTATACCTACTGATTCCTCTCCTACTTCAAACTCTACTCCATTACCGACTCCTATCCTAGATTTTGAAACATCTAATGCTATTCTTGAATGCAGTTCAGATTCTATTCCTTCAACCCTAAGTCATCAAGGGGGAGAGAAAGAGAACACCAAAATTCCAAAAGATGATCAGGTCCAAAATAAACCACCATTAAAGGTTTATTCAAGAAAGCCTTGTGATCCTCAGGTAACCAAATCATCTAAGTCGGAGATAAGTCCAAAAAATATGGTTGCAATTGATGCTGAGGCACTAAATAGAATGGAACATGAAGGGGGTAACAAAGAGGATGATCTAGGTATCCCAATTGCTTTAAGAAAAAGGGGTAAGATCCTGCACAAAGCACCATATTTCCAATTTTCTAGGATACTCAAAATTGTCTCCTCAATTTAGATCATTCATTGTTAGTCTTGATAGTTTGGCTATTCCTAGAGACATTTATCATGCACTATCGGATGAAAGATGGAAGGCTGCAGTCATGGAAGAAATGCAAGCATTTAGAAAAAAAAATGATACATGGGAAGTCGTAAACCTACCAAATGGAAAGAAGATAGTAGGCAACAAATGGGTATTCACCATGAAGTATAAATCTGATGGGAGTATTGACGGGTACGAGGCTAGGCATGTGGCCCAAAGATTTACTCAAAACTCAAGCTTGGACTACGAGGAAACGTTTGCTCCAGTAGCTAAGCTAAATTCCATCCAAGCATTACTATCCTTAGTAGTAAATCTAGGTTGGAGATTACATCAACTGGATATCAAAAACGCTTTCTTGAATGGTGAGCTGGAAGAAGAAATCTATATGAGAATACCACTTGGTTTTGAGGAGAATGACACAAGAGGGAAGGTATGCAAGTTAAAGCAATCATTGTATGGTCTTAAATAATCTCTAAGGGCATGGTTTAAGAGATTCAGTGATACTTTACATCAACTTGGATACAAGTAAGGGCAGATAGATCACACTCTCTTCACAAAGATAGAAAATGATAGGAGAAGAACAATTTTGATAGTTTATGTAGTTGATGTCATCATCGCGAGAGACAACAATTAAGAGATTGAAAAATTAAAGCATCACCTGAGGGAAACATTTGAGGTAAAAGATTTGGGAGAATTAAGATACTTCATAGGATTGGAAGTAGCAAGAAGCAAGGAAGGTATATTCATAACTCAAAGGAAATACACCTTAGACTTGCTGTGGGAAACATACAAACTAGGGTGCAAACCAGCAAGTACTCCCCTAGAGTCCAATTGGAAGAATAAAGAAGGAAAAGAAGAGTATCATGTTGATAAATGAAGATATCAACGCCCAGTAGGGAAGCTCATCTACCTATTCCACACAAGGTCAGATATAACATATGCTATAAGCATTATCAACCAATATATGCATCTTCCTACTAAAAAGACATCTTGAAGCAACTCACCATATCATTCGGTATCTCAAAGGAACACCTGGGAAGGGGCTAATGTTCAAGAAAAATTAGGATAGAGGAATCGGTGGCTATGTGGATTTAGATTGGGCAGGCTGTATTGAGGATAGTAGATCCATATCAGGGTATTGTACTAAGATATGGGGAAATCTAGTCTCTTGGAGGAGCAAGAAATAGTAGATTGTTGCTCATAGCTGTGCAGAGGCTAAGTACCGAGCCATTGCTCAAGATATTTGTGAAATAATATGGATAGAAAGATTGATGAAGGATCTATCTATGCCTATCTCATCTCCTAAACTACTTTACAATGATAGCAAATCAGTTGTCAGCATTGTGAATAATCTGGTGCAACATGATCGGATAAAACATGTCAAAATTGATAGATATTTTGTTAAGCAAGAGTTGGAAAGAGGTGACATAAGACTCACTTATGTCCCTACTGAAGATTAAGGAGCAAATATCTTGACTAAAGTAATGCAAAAACAAGGCTTTGAATTGTTTAGAGGCAAGCTGAGAATGATTGACATCTATTTACCAGCTTGAGGGGGAGTGTTAGAAGAAGATAAAGAATCATGAATAGCTCGGGAATACAGATCAAGATCACGGAGGAATTCAATCTAAAAATAAGGAGAAGTCAGTCTCGAAATGTTCGAATTCTTGCTAATCCTAATCTATAAATTAGATAGCTAAAAGTGTTGTAATTTATTTCTATAAAGTAGGAGGATAGATAGGAGATTTTTTAGGAGTCTTCTGTATATATATTTCCATAGTTCAATGAATCATCAAGGTGGAATGTTTTCATAAATCTCTACCTAATTCTTTCAGGTTATAATAGTTTGTTAGGAGATATTTTGCAATCTGTTAGGAGCACATGAGTACTGTTAAGAATTCAGTTAGCAGCTAGCTATGCCTATAAAATGGCTACTTGTAAGAGGATGGGATATCATGTGAAATGAGATTGAAATCCTTCCCTTCTAATTCTCTTTATCCCTCTCTTAGTTCTCTCTGATTTCTCCCTCCCTTTCTGCTAATTTCTCTCCCTCCTTCAATTCTATCATTATGATTTCTCCCCTAATTCTAGTCACAACCCTAGGTAACCTTGGGAATCTGACAATTAGTTGGGAGTGTTTCGAAGATGGAGTGCAGTACAACAAGATGTTGGAGAAAGAATGAGTGTTTGACTTTCTTCATGAACTCAACTCTGACTTAGATGATGTTCGAGGTTGATTGCTGGGAACCAAACCATTTCCATCCATCTGGAGGCGTTTGTAGAAGTAAGACGAGAGGAAAGCAGAAAAAGGTAATGTTGAGTTCATTTTCTGCCAATGAGAATAGCACTCAAAATTCAGCCCTTGCTACTTCCAGATTGAAACCTACAACATCATCACATGGTGAATCTCAACGAGACAAATAGTGGTGTGTATCATTGTAATAAATCTTATCATTCAGGAAAAACTTTTTTGAAAATCCATGGCAAACCAACAACTTGGAAGCCTAAAACTTAGAGGAAAGTCACTCAGTCGGCCTATGCAGTAGATTCTAAAGTGGGGAAAACAACTAACCTGACTTTGACTATGGATCAACTGGAACTTCTACAATAGGTATTAAATCAGACGAAAGTTTCAAAATCATCTGATTCAACAGTGTCTCCTAAACAAACAACGTCCCTTGCCAAGCAAGGTACATCACACCAGTGTCTACTTTCTAAAAACCTTACTATAGATGTTTGGATTGTAGATACAAGCGCTTCAGATCATATGACAGGTTCATCTCATATATTGTCAACTTATAAGAAGTGTGATAGGGATGTAATCGTCTCAATGGATGATGGGATAGTCTTTTTTTTGAAGGGGAAGGATCCGTCCATATAGTAGGCCTACACTTAAAATCCATGTTATATGTGCCTAACTTGAAATGCAAGTTATTATCTGTAAGTAAGCTAACCAAAGATATGAGTTGTAATGGTGACATTCTTTCCATCTCACTGTGTTTTTCAGGACCTATCTTCGAGAAAAGATGATTGGCAATGCTAAGGGAAGGAAAGGCCTTTACTATGTTTCAGGAGGCTGTACTTCTCCTGCATCTAGGAGACTGTTTAAGACCATAAAGAGATTTTTTCAACTTACATATTTTGTTTGGGTTTTTTGATTCTCAAGACCTGTAGGTATCTTCATGTACACCTCTTCTAGATCTCCATTGACAAATGCATTCTTGATATCCAATTGATGTAGCAAAATAGGTAGAGCAAGACCAATGAAAATATATGAGACTATCCCACAACATGTTCTTACCATTACACAGAGCATAATGGCATACTTTGTGTGTGTTGCATACCTTAACATGTTCTTTCCATGTATACCTGTGCCGTGCATGTTGTATGTCAACAGTTCTAGTTCTAAAGGTTTTCAACCTTTTTATAGTCGATTCTTAGCCCAAAAAAAAGAAGACAGTTGCATTAGGTAGTTGACATAGATTCTAAACAAAATTTGAGAGCTAGAATTTATGTAGCTGACATAGGTTGTGGGATTAAGGCTGGTGATGATGAAGTGAAATTTCCCTTTAAGTAACCTATGGACTAGTATCTTATAAGATGGTCATAAATAACCCTTAAGCTAGCTTTTCAAAATAAAAAAAAAAAATTGCGATCTAAGGAGAAAAACCTCCTGTACAGTGGTGACTGAAACAAGTGGATCATAACTTGAATCTCATGTGGACTCTATTAAACTCCATTATAACTAAATCCAGCGTCACAAATGGAGAGGTACTTCATGCTTAATTCAACCTTATATCAGCCTAAACCCTGAAACCTTTCATCCTTGGGAAATTGAGAGGCAATGACATTGTATTTCTGAATTACTGCTGACTTACTGTTAAACTGATGCCCGAGTTGTTTAGCATATAATTCCTTTTAATAAGACAAGACGGTCATCTCATTATCATGTCCATGACAGGAGAAGGAACTAGCAGTGGCCACCAGTAAATTTTCAGAATGCCAGAAAACAATCGCCTCTCTTGGCCGCCAGTTGAAATCCCTTGCAACACTGGAGGACCTCCTAACTGGCACAGAGAAAACACTGGAGCTTCATAAAGAAGGATCGCAATGTACCGAAGACAGTCCTGCAACATGGAAATTGCATCCCGGTGACTTGCATTTGCAGGAAATGGATTCTGAAGCTCCAAGAAACATAATCAGTTCTGCCAATCAATCAGAAAACGGTAACGATGTTGATTATTTGCTGTCAGGAAGCCCCGTGATTACTGTTGAAAAGAGCCAAAGCGGGTTTGAAAAGTTGTTCCCTCGAATTAAGCAGGCAACAGGATGAAAATCAGTGAGGACAAAGCGGTTTTGGGCTTGTGAATTGTATAGCAGAAATCTTGATTTGAGCTTGTTAGCAATGCCAGATTTTATGTAATGAGAATTAATCATGGTCCGTGGACATAATGTTAATGATAGGTTCCCATTTCTGGGTGCTGGTAAAGAGTGTAAATTTATGTATTAGTGGTTCCAATAATCAATCTCTTTCTATGGTTGAACACTGTACAGAACTTAAGAAGATTTTGCTCATTTGTGCTTCCAACCTTGGTTTTGTGGTTCTTTAATGTGATAGCAGGATCTATGATGTTATGTTAAGCAACATTCCTTCCGCAGTAAACTTCAATTACATCTACATTAGACATCATATTGGGACAAACTTCCATTGAGCAAGATTGGTTATATAAATTTTTAATTAACAATTATCAATTATTTCTACAACATAGAAAGAAATAAACTAGGTATCATCACCATCTTCCTCCACTTCTACTAACACCACTTTACTTTCCGTTTCTAGGTGAGAAATTTCTATGCTCAATATAGGATATATAATCCTATATCAATGACTTTATGGATTATATAATTATGGACAAAAATGGTTGGAACTTAATTTGCAAGTTTAGAATTTATAGTTTAGAGTAGGCCTCATAAAATTTAAGGGTTATTATTGTTCTAGGCCAACACTACCATCATTATTACCATCTTCGTTACCTCCATTTGCATTGTCCTCAAATTAATCAAAGCCAACATAAGCACTATTACCATATGTAGCTTTTTAACAACATAAATTGCACTCATATGATGGTTTGGGCTATTCTCACTAAAATCTCTTGTGATTTATTTTTTTTCCCCTTAAACTCCCCTGACATTGAAAACAATACTACTTAAATCTTAATTAAGTTAATCTCTAATGAAAAAAAAAGAAGCATACAATTGGTGATAAAATTCATTAGTCAACTACTAGGTTTCTTGAGATCTGGCACCCATTAGTCGACTAATGAGGTCTAGATTTATTGAAACCATTAGTTGTCATAAGTTCCCTCCCAGGGAGCTCATGTGCGTGCACACACACGCCCATACACACAAATATATTCACATATATATATATATATATAGAGAGAGAGAGAGAGAGGGGGGGGGAAATGGGCGAAGAGGAAGAAGAAAAAGATGAGCAACAACAATGACAATAGAAATGGAAGTTAAACGTGCAAATCTTGCAATTAAATTTGAAAATGGGACATGGGACAAAGAAAAAGAAGATTTGGCAACACAACTTGGGGAAATTTGCAAAAATAGGACTCCCGGTAAAGAACTTTGCAAAAATAGGACTCTTAATTTTTTTTTACAAAACTAGGACTTTTGAGAGTTAAATGGACTAAAATACCCCTGATTTAAATTGGCCTATGATCCCTTCGTCTTCTTCCTCTCGCGTGTACATCATCAATTGCCCCGCCGATCAGAACATCTCTCTCGCTCGTCTTCTTCATCATTTCTCTCCCTGGTACTATGTTCTAAGCATCTAAGGTTACTACTTCTTTGTCGGTCTTCTATATATATATCTATCATTTTTTTTTCTTTTACCACTCTCTGTAATCTGAATATATATGTATATATTGTTCATGTTCAACAATTAGATTCAAGAGATGTGGGTCTCTTTCCTTCTCTCTGATTGCGGTCGTGACTGATATTTCACTACGACTGTTTTAGTTTCTTGTCGTGGTCATGATAGATATCTTTAATGGATAAGTGTTAAAGATATATGTTAAGGATATCCGTAACAGATATTTGTTAAAGTTAAAGATATCGGTTTAAAGATATCAGTTCTGTTAAAGATATCGGTTTAAAGATATTGGTTCTGTTAAAGATATCTTTAAACCGATATCTTTAACAGAACTGATATCTTTAACATAACCGATATCTTTAAACCGATATCTTTAACAAAATCGATATCTTTAAACTGATATCTTTAACAGATATCTTTAACTTTAACAAATATCTGTTACGGATATCCTTAACATATATCTTTAACACTTATCCATTAAAGATATCTGTCATGACCACGATAAGAAACTAAAATAATCGTAGTGAAATATCAGTCACGACCGCAATCAGAGAGAAGGAAAGAGACCCACATCTCTTGAATCTAATTGTTGAACATGAACAATATATACATATATATTTAGATTACAGAGAGTGGTAAAAGAAAAAAAAAATGATAGATATATATATATATATAGAAGACCGATAAAGAAGTAGTAACCCTAGATGTTTAGAACATAGGACCAGAGAGAGAAATGATGAAGAAGACGAGCAAGAGAGATGTTCTGATCGGTGGGGCGATTGGGGATGTGCACGCGAGAGGAAGAAGACGAAGGGAACATAGGCCAATTTAAATTAGGGGTATTTTAGTCCATTTAACTCTCAAAAGTCTTAGTTTTGTAAAAAAAAATTAAGAGTCATATTTTTGCAAAGTTCTTTACCGACAGTCCTATTTTTGCAAATTTCCCCACAACTTGTGGTGACCCCTCTCTCTAGGTCATCTTTCTAAGTAGAGAGAAAAAACGACGATCTTGTGGAGAATCCAAAGCAAATCGCAACTGCCATGCCTTTTTGTTGGTCATCGCCGGTGAGAGCGTAGTCCCGTGGCCATCCACTGGTGGACAAGGTTGCCAGGGAGGGGCAACTTTAAGTGAATCGATGAATCAGGTAGTGGGTCGTCCTATTAGCTTTGATGTTGAGAAGCGGCAAGGCGTAGTGATGAGAATCATGGATGGGCGACTAACAATCAATCAATTAACCATTCCTTTTATGATCCCAGATCTTTTTAATCAATCAATCAGGCAATCAATCAATCATCCATTCATTTTATGCTCCCAGATCTTGTCAATCAATTGACCAATCAATCAATCAATCTATCATGTGCCAAATCTTGCAATCAACCAGTCAATCAGCAACCATTCCTTTTTATGCACAAATCTTGTCGATCAAATCTTGTCAATCATCCAATTCCGACATGGTTGACTAGGTTGACTTGTCCGATTGCATCATTGTTAGTCGCCCATCCATGATTCTCATCACGTAGATCACTGTGGTGGTGACTCCGATGGTTTGATTCATAAAGCACAAGATAGTGACCTGAAGTTCAGTTATCCTCTGGATATGGATGACGAACCGTGGGTCATGGGCCATAGCGTGGATGATTGAGATTTGGGTAAAGAAGGTGATCGAGAGGCTTCTCATAACCTAGAGATTGATAGGAACTCTAAACATTTGGAGGATGGAATACCAAGGTTGCCAATGGACATTATGGAAGAAAATACTCTCTATTAGATGAGTTTGCTCATGAGGTATTTCATTGAGAAACACTAACCATTTCCAGTGGTTCGATCCATTGCTATAAAGCTCTGGAAGTGTCATGAACTTGTTGAGGTAATCTCTAATAATAAAGGCTTTTTTTTTTCTTTGATGCGTGGCGAGCAGCTGTCGAACCATTCCAGAATTAGATATCTATCTTCTCTAGTTTGCAGCAAAGTGCACCCTAGGTCGTCTCTCACAAGGAGCCTTACCTTCTTCTACCAACAAGGAGAACCAATATGAACAACATTTTGTTTAAGGGGGGGGGGGTTTGACAGAAAACTAAGTATCAAAACAGAAAAACAAAGATGGATGAAAATCAGTAAGTGGAGTGCAACCAGCTGTGTATTTGTCCCCTATGTGAAATCTTCCTCGTCCAACCTATAAGTCTTGGCTTGTTAGATGTTTTAATCTCCGGATATCAAACTTAAAGCATCCCCAACAACCGTCCAAGGATTAGAATGATTGGAACAACAAAATGAATACAGAAATCTCTTATAATCAAAATGCAGCCATTCACTCTCTATTCAACCCATCCAGAGCTATGCAAGAACAACCATTCAAGCACATTATATTCATTTCCGAGATGTTATACCAACTGGCTACAACACTCTGTTCTCTTAAGCATTTAACAGAAAATGAATCCATGCAAATTCACACAAACCTGCCATGAACTCCATGCATTCAAAACTCTACTCAAACTAAACCAAATGGAAATGAATAAGATTAAAACAAACAAACCAGGTTTTTGTAGCTCATCCGGGACTCAGATTCCACATGGGTTCAAGATACACAACCAGTTACAATAGCTCTAGCCTTTCATTGCAGCAAAGAAGACAAAATGGAAACAAAATGAAGAAAACAGAAAAATGCTAACAACAAGAAAAACGGCCAGAATCTCCTCTCTTTTCTCCTCTCAATAATCTGTGGAAATAAGTGCTAAGAAAGGAAGAGCTAGGAAGGCTAGGGTTGGGCCTAGCCCAACAGAAAAGAAAAGAAACAAAAGAGAGAAAAGTGAGCCCAAAACAACAAAATCGAGCAGCCCAAATGCAGCCCAAATCTCCTATCTGAAAGTGAGCCCAAGCTCCTTTAGATGAGTCCCACAATTGCCCAAGTTCTAGTCTGAAATGAGCCACTTCAAGTCCTTTCCAGCTGCTTCTCTAGCCCATCCAATATTCCTAAAGCTAAGCAAGCTTGGATCCATAGAAGTAAGATAGAAAATAGTGTAAGGACGATTTAAAGTATAATAAAATAGAAACAATGAAAGATCAGCAAAAATTACTTCAAATGGTGTAATAAGATTGAGGTGAAATGCCAAAATATAGCATAAATATGCATGCTATCAACTCCCCATACTTAGACTTTTGCACTCCTGGGCAAAACACTAGACTCTATGACTCAAAAATAAAAATGTGGAAAAACACAAATCAGATGCAAGGTAAGTCTTCAAGAATTCATCATTCAAAGATCATCTTTCCTTTACTTCCAAGAAAACAAGTGACATGGAAATTCATTCAATAAGACAAATCAAAAGTAGAAGCCTCTCACAGGACAAGTGTATGCTCAAAAATCTCTCAAGAGGTGGTGGTGACTGTTTCGCTCAAATTCACCCAATCACAATTCCACTACCATAAGCTTGTTTATCTTCTCAATCTCCACTATCCATGTCACATGCATACCACAAATCAAAAGGACTTATTTAGGGTTGTAATGTGGGGAAGAAAGAAATGGAAAGACAACAATGAACGAAAACATGCCTTAGGTCAAGAAAACATTTCATGTAACTCCAAGATCAAGAGATAGAATTTCCAAGCATTATGAAAAACATTGCATCTTTATTCGGTTGAGTGCGTTTTACGCTCTGTCTCAACTTTGCTTTCTTCTTTTTCTCATCAATTTTTTTTCATTTCATTTTTCATTTTTTTTTGAAAGAGGAGGTGAGTGCGTTTTACGCTCCTTCTCACCATTCTATCCTTTGCTTGCTTTCCTTTTTCTTTTTCATGGATGCAAATGGCCTTTGGCCTTATGACTTGCTTGATGAATTCAATCTCTCTCTCTAGAATGCACTTAATATTCCTCTTCCTAAGGTTGGAAGGTCCAAAAAGGTGTATGAAAATGAAGGGTAAGAATAATGGCTCTAAGTGGCAAGCGAAAGGGATTGATTGATTTTTTTTTTTTAGATTAACAAAATGGCCAAATGGGGACAAGAAAGAATGCCTTAATCATGTTTGAGTCATGCATGAACAAATATAGCCTCAACCAAGAATCAAAACAAGTTCTAGAGTGGAGATCATGATAGGTGAATGCACACACAAGAAAGACAATAGGCTCAAAATCCTCACGGCTGTAGACTACCCAATCAATCTATCAAATCAAACTCATTGCCAAGTCACTCGAAATCAAGGAAGATAAGATTGAAGTTCTAATCATGCTGGGTTCTTTTAGACTTAATTGCTTAACTTGCATTTCCACACAAAACAAACTCAACTAGACCCAAGGAAAAAGAAATATGAAATGATAAAGAAAATGCTGCTAAAATAAGAATGTTGCCCCCCCACACTTAGACTTTACATTTCCCTCAATGTAAACATGCAATTCCAATCAAGAATAGGACAAGTAAATGTAAAATATTAGGGAGAGAGAAACAACCTGATGTATCAAATGGAGGTGGCGTTGAGGAGATGCAGCTCCTCCACAATATGCTCCTGAAAGCTCTCGTAGAATGGCTTAAGCTGCTGCCCGTTCACTGTGAATTGCTTTGCATTGGACTCGTCCTTGATTGCAACTGCACCAAAGGGAAAAACATGAATAAGTATGAAAGGACCAATCCAACGGGAACGTAACTTACTGGGCATCAACTTGAGACGGGAATTGTATAGCAGAACTTTCTGGCCAACTTCGAATGTCTTCCTCACAATAAACTTGTCATGTACAGCCTTGGTCTTCTCCTTGTAGATGCGTGAGTTCTCATATGCGTCCATCCTAATCTCCTCAAGCTCTTGAAGTTGGAGCTTTCTTTGGGACCCCGTTGGACTGATGTCCATATTGCATTGTTTCACAGCCCAATATGCCTTATGCTCCACTTCCACCGGCAAGTGACACGCTTTTCCAAAAACTAACCTGTAAGGGGACATGCCGATGGGGGTTTTGTAGGCAGTGCGGTAGGCCCATAGCGCATCTTCTAATCTCATGCTCCAGTCTTTCCTATTGGGCTAGACAGTCTTTTCCAAAATCTGCTTGATCTCCCTATGTGAGACTTCAGCTTGCCCATTAGTCTATGGATGATAAGGAGTCGCCACTTTGTGTATTACCCCATACTTACGAAGTAGGGTGTCCATCTTTCTATTGCAAAAGTGGGATCCTTGGTCGCTGATGATGGCCTTGGGCATGCCAAACCTGCAAAAGATGTGAGAACGAACAAAATCTGCAACCACAGAAGCATCATCAGTCCTGGTGGCTTTAGCTTCCACCCATTTAGAAACATAATCCACACTTAACAGAATGTACACATAACCAAATGAGAAATGGACCCATGAAGTCAATGCCCCAAACATCAAAGATTTCACAAAACAATAAGGGTTTTTGAGGCATTTCATTCCTACGTGATATAGTGCCTGTGTGTTGGCAACGTGTGCAATTCTTATAAAACTCATATGAATCCTTAAAGAGTGAAGACCAATATAATCCAGAATCTAAGACTTTCCTAGCTGTACGTTGGGGACCAAAGTGACCACCACATGCAAGTGTGTGACAAAAATTTAAGACAGATGCAAACTCATGGTTAGGCACACATCTCCTGATGACCTGGTCACTACACATGTGCCACAAATAGGGATCATCCCACACATAATATCGAGCCTGACTCTTAAATTTATTTAGCTGTTCCTTCTTAAAATATGCAGGTAATTCAGAAGCAACTAAATAATTTACCAAATCAGCATACCAGGGCTCAGCACCATGAATGTGGTATAATAACTCATCTGGGAAATCATCCCTGATAGGCTGGGAGTCCATGACAGATGGATCTGAGATGGAAGGAATGCGACTGAGGTGATCGGCTACCAAGTTCTCTACTCCACTTTTATCCTTAATCTCAATGTCAAATTCTTGGAGCAAGAGCATCCACCTTATCAAACGAGGTTTGGCATCAGGTTTCTTCAAGAGGTACCTAAGAGCTGCATGGTCAGAAAAGACAATAACTTTAGAACCAAGTAAATAGGATCTAAATTTATCCAATGCAAAAACAATAGACAAGAGCTCTTTTTCCGTAGTGGTATAATTAGTTTGTGCCGCATCCAATGTATGCGAAGCGTAGGCTATGACATGGGATTTCTTCTCCACACACTGGGAAAGGACGACACCCAGTGCAAAGTTGGAGGCGTCGCACATCAACTCGAAGGGCAACTCCCAGTCGGGTGGCTATATGATGGGTGGAGAAATCAATCGACTCTTCAGCTCCTCAAATGCTCGCTTGCACTGCTCATCAAAGTGGAAGGTCACTTCTTTTTGGAGAAGGTGGGAAAGTGGAAGTGCAATCTTACTGAAATCCTTGATGAACCTCTTGTAAAATCCTGCATGGCCAAGGAAAGAACACACCTCCTTCACAGAGGTGGGGTAAGGCAACGAAGCAATAACATCAACCTTAGACCGATCCACTTCTATACCCTTCTTAGACAGAACATGCCCTAAAACAATTCCTTGTTCTACCATGAAATGACATTTTTCAAAATTTAAAACAAGGTTCTTTTCAATGCATCTCTCTAGGACTCTACCCAAGCTAACCAAGCAATCATCAAAAGAAGTGCCATAAACTAAAAAATCATCCATGAACACTTCCATGCAATGCTCTAGAAAATCTGAAAATATACTTACCATGCATCGCTGAAAGGTACCTGGAGCATTACATAGACCGAAAGGCATTCTTCTATAAGCGAATGTGCCAAAGGGGCAGGTGAAGGTGGTCTTCTCTTGATCCTCTGGAGCTATGCAAATCTGAAAGTATCCAGAAAAACCGTCAAGGAAACAATAGTGTGACTTACCAACCAACCTCTCCAACATCTGATCAATGAATGGGAGGGGGAAATGATCCTTTCTGGTTTCTTGGTTCATCTTTCTATAATCAATGCAGACTCTCCAGCTGTTCTGCACTCTCATGGGGATAAGCTCATTCTGCTCTTTTGGGACCACCGTGATGCCCGTCTTTTTTGGAACAACCTGCACGGGACTCACCCACTTGCTGTCAGAAATAGGGTAAATAATACCGGCTGCAAGTAATTTACTTACCTCCTGTTTTACCACATCAAGGATGGTTGGGTTAAGTCTTCTTTGAGGCTGCCTTGCTGGTTTTGCTCCTTCCTCCAATAAGATACGGTGCATGCAAACAGATGGGCTGATTCCAGTTATGTCCGCTAAAGTCCACCCAATTGCTTTCTTATTCTTTTTTAGCACGTCCAGCAACTTTCTCTCTTAGTCAGGCTGTAAGTTGTTTGCAATGATGACTGGCAGCTTCTCATCTTTCTCTAAGAATGCATACTTGAGGTGCTGAGGCAAGGGCTTGCACTGAATGGTGGGTGGCTGCTGCAAAGAGGGGGCTGACCTATTTGACTGCAACTCTAACTCCAAAGCACTATCAACCTGCTCAACAAGGTCAGCAGCACTATCTTCCACTTGGGAAATGTTAGCATCAAAATCAAACTCATGCCTATGCAAAAATTCAGCAATCTCTAAGCATGCAGCACATTGACTCTCTCCATCACTACAATTAGTGCAAATAATCGTATCTGAGAACTCATGCACAGTGGGGAGTTTATCAATTAAATCAGAAGACTCAGAACATGCTTCATTCACTAACAGGTCAACTCTATTTACTTGAAAAGTGGAATGATCCTCAGCAGGGAATTTCATGGCATCAAGTATCTTGAAGTTAATTGTGTTACCAGCAAATTCCATGGAAAGTGTACCCTCATTCACATTGATAATAGTTCTAGCAGTTTTTAAGAATGGTCTCCCTAGTATCAAGGGTGCATGCTCAAGTGTGCTGTCATCTTCCATATTCAAAACATAAAAATCAGCTGGAAAGATTAAATCCTTAACCTTAACCAGCACATCTTCTTGGACTCCAGTGAGGTGTGCAGTACTTCTATTGGCCAGCTGGACAACCACTCCTGTTGGCTTCAAAGGACCACACTACAATGAAGCATAGATAGAGTTAGGCATAACATTAATGGATGCACCTAAATCTAGTAAAGCATTTCTAAATTGCATGTCTCCTATAGTACAAGGAATGGAGAATGTCCCTGGATCTTTACACTTTGCTGGCATGGCAGGTTGGATAAGAGCTGAAACATTCCTCCCAAGGTTGACCTTCTCATTCCCCTTAAGCTTCCTCTTGTGAGTACACAAATCTTTGAGAAATTTTGCATACTTGGGGATTTGTCTGATGGCTTCAAGGAGGGGTATATTGACTTCCACTTTCTGGAATGTCTCCAAGATCTCTTTATCTAATTCAACCTCTTCTCTTTTCTTATTTTGAGTTGCTCGATGTGGGAATGACAGGGGCTGTTTGTTGGAAGACTCTCATTTTCCTTGTTCTTGATAGCTGGAGTTTGGCTGCTTGGCTTCTTGGATTGAGGAGGGTTGCTGCTCTTTGCTACCCTTTACATGCTGCTCCTCTACATGCTGCTTCATGTTTGATGATGGTGGAGGGGTTGGAATGATTACTTCTTTCCCACTTCGAAGCATGATGGCACTAACATTACCCCTCGGATTGTAACTGGTTGTGAAGGAAGCTGCCCCGAACCTTGACTCCTTAACTCATTGATGTTTGTGGCTAGCTGGCCTATTTGGGTCTCCAAATTTTGAATTGTGGTTTCTATTTTTTGCTGGAATTGGAATGTATTGGCTGCTAGTTGTTTAACAAGATCATCTAAGCTAGGTTCTGACTTGGGTAATGGTGGTGCTTGTTGCATGGCTTGATTCGGCCTTGGTGGTGGAGCATGGTTGCTAGAAATTGAAGGATGGAACCTCTGCTGAAATGGTTGATTCTGGTATGGCTGCTGCTGCACATGTTGATTTGAAGGGCTGCCATATCTGAGGTTCGGATGGTCTCTCCAACCTGGATTGTAGGTGGGGGAAAATGGATCATATCTGTTTGGAGGTTGTGATTGGCTGTGCTGCTGGTGCTGGAATGGTCTACCAGAAAAAATGCCTGCACAGGTCTCATTATTTTCTTGCAACTGTGGGCATTGGTTTGTTATATGGGATGGCAAGGAGCAAATGCCACAAAGCAGCTGCTGGGGTTGCTTTCTCTCTAATGCCAACTGTCTGACCATGGAAGATAATTCCTCAAGCTTGTTTTCTATCCTCTGCTGGTCCATGGTGGCAGCCACACTGACTTCATTGATGGCTTTTGTAGGAGTGTTAATTCTGGTGCCAAATTGCTGGGCATTTTGTGCCATCTTTGATATCAGCTCTTGTGCAGCTGCTGGGGTCTTCTCTACCAAGGCTCCTCCACTTGCAGCATCTACCAAGTACCTGTCCATGGGGATTAGACCTTCATAGAAATATTGAACTAGGAGTTGGTCGCTTATCTGATGGTGAGGACAGCTGGAACACAACTTCTTGAATCTCTCCCAGTACTCATGTAGAGTCTCACCACTTATCTGCCTTATACCACAAATTTCCTTCCTTATTGATGCTGTTCTGGAGGCTGGGAAGAATTTTTCCAAGAAGATCCTTTTCAATCCATCCCAGCTGGTAATGGCACCTGGTGGAAGGTAATACAACCAATCCTTGGCTGATCCATCAAGTGAGAATGGGAAGGCTCTCAGCTTGATTTGCTCTTCATCTACTCCTTGTGGCCGCATGGTTGAGCAAACAACATGAAACTCTTTCATATGCTTGTGCGGATCCTCTCCTGCAAGACCATGAAACTTGGTCAACAAATGGATCAGTCCAGATTTTAGTTCAAAGTTAGCATCCAATTGTGGGTATTGAATACATAGGGGCTGATAATGCACATCAGGTGCAGCCAGCTCTCTAATGGTTCTACCATCCAAATGACCATGATTTACATTATTTCCATGATTTCCATTATTGCCATTACCATTATTTCCATTACCATTATCTGCCATATTTATGAATTCTGGAATAGGTTCGGATGAAGTATTAGAAACACTATTAGGATCAATCCTATCCCTAGACTTAAGCTCTCTAGCTTGCCTTCTAAGAGTGTTCTCTAATTCAAGATCCAAATCAAGTAACCTTTCCTTAGAGGACCTGGTCATGCACTAGAGATCAGCACAAAAACAGAACACAAAATGGCCTATGCATACCAAGAACTCAAAAACTCAAAAACTCAAAAACAAAAACACAGAAACACAAAACATGTCAAACAAGAGGCCCTTAGATGATTTTTTTATGCAATTTTTCACAAAATTTCAACACAAAAACATTAAGGGACCTAAAAACACTAAAAACCACACAAAATTAGCCACTGAGAAACACAAAATGGCCCAAAAAGTGGTCTAAACGTTGGAATTTGGCCAAAAAAGGCTCTTATCACAGCAAATCTGTGAGTCTTGATCTTCACACCCCCATTTCTTTGGACACCAAAAATCAGATCAATCGGAGCAAGTGGAAAATTGTGAACAGTAACTGGGAAACTGATTTTTTTTCAAACTGCCTCCTATTTTGCCTCAGAAACCACTCTATATGCAAGAAAACATCAAGGGGGCATATGGAATTGAAAGAATATCAAGTAAGGATGAGAAAGCAAGAGGATAGAACCGGTATTTTGAGCTCAATCCTTAAATCTCGCTATCTGTCATGGAGGTGGTCAAAACTGCTGTCAAATGGAAGGCTGCTGCGGCTGATCTTCTCTTGGTTGCAGCTGCTGGTGTCTATCTGCCAAACGAAAAGGAAGATTAGTGGGGAAGGGAAAGACTTAAAAGGAATGTTAAAAGAGAGAAAATAAAAGGAGAAGGTGAAAAAGAAAAACGGAATGTCTCCTGGTCAAGTGATCTGCTGTCAGAGGGGCAGACAAGTGGACTTTAGCTGATATGCTCCTGATCTGCTCTTGATCTGTTGCAGCCCCTTTTTGATTTTTGTTGGGTTGTCTACTTGCTGTGAGCTCGCTTTTCAGCACCTATCAGAGCATATGAAGGCCAGAGAAGGACTGCAGGTGATACTGAAAACCAGAGAAGGGTTGCTTTTCAGGTGTTTTTTTTGCTTTTTCAGGTACTGCAGGGTTGCTTTTCCAGTTGCTGCAGGGTTGCTTTTCCAGTTGCAGGTCATGCAGCCCTCTCCAACAACCACTTCTTTGTTCAAAAATAGTTCTAGAGACAAGAAAACAGAAAAGGCAAATACACACACACAAAAAGAAGATCGAAAAGGCAAATAAGGCTTTTCTGTTGCTGCTTGCTATCAGTTTATCTCAAGAACAGAACAAAATAGCTCTTCAAGTTTGTGAGTAGCAACTGATAGCCTTATCACCAAGAACAAAAAAACAGACATAACACTCAAACAAGGAGTTGGTCCTTTATGTTTTTAGAAGAAAAAACACAAAACACAAAACACAAAACACAAAACACTCAAACACTCAACACAAAACAGACAAAACACTCAAACACACAAAACACACAAAACACAAAACACTCAAACAAGAAAACAAAACAAATAGAAAATAGGGTCGGTCCCATATGTTTTTAGAAGAAAAACTTGGTTCGCTGGCAACGGTGCCAAAATTCTGGCGAGCAGCTGTCGAACCACTCCAGAATTAGATATCTATCTTCTCTAGTTTGCAGCAAAGTGTACCTAGGTCGTCTCTCACAAGGAGCCTCACCTTCTTCTACCAACAAGGAGAACCAATATGAACAACAGTTTGTTTAAGGGGGGGGTTTGACAGAAAACTAAGTATCAAAACAGAAAAACAAAGATGGATGAAAATCAGCAAGTGGAATGCAACCAGCTGTGTATTTGTCCCCTGTGTGAAATCTTCCTCGTCCAACCTATAAGTCTTGGCTTGTTAGATGTTTTAATCTCCGGATATCAAACTTAAAGCATCCCCAACAACCGTTCAAGGATTAGAATGATTGGAACAACAAAATGAATACAGAAATCTCTTATAATCAAAATGCAGCCATTCACTCTCTATTCAACCCATCCGGAGCTATGCAAGAACAACCATTCAAGCACATTATATTCATTTCCGAGATATTATACCAACTGGCTACAACACTCTGTTCTCTTAAGCATTTAACAGAAAATGAATCCATGCAAATTCACACAAACGTACCATGAACTCCATGCATTCAAAACTCTACTCAAACTAAACCAAATGGAAATGAATAAGATTAAAACAAACAAACCAGGTTTTTGTAGCTCATCCGGGACTCAAATTCCACATGGGTTCAAGATACACAACGAGTTACAATAGCTCTAGCCTTTCATTGCAGCAAAGAAGACAAAATGGAAACAAAATGAAGAAAACAGAAAAATGCTAACAACAAGAAAAATGGCCAGAATCTCCTCTCTTTTCTCCTCTTAATAATCTGTGGAAATAAGTGCTAAGAGGCCTCAAATACATGGCTAAAAAAGGAAAGCTAGGAAGGTTAGGGTTGGGCCTAGCCCAACAGAAAAGAAAAGAAACAAAAGAGAGAAAAGTGAGCCCAAAACAGCAAAATCGAGCAGTCCAAATGCAACCCAAATCTCCTCTCTGAAAGTGAGCCCAAGCTCCTTTAGATGAGTCCCACAATTGCCCAAGTTCCAGTCTGAAATGAGCCACTTCAAGTCCTTTCCAGCTGCTTCTCTAGCCCATCCAATATTCCCTAAAGCTAAGCAAGCTTGGATCCATAAAAGTAAGATAGAAAATAGTGTAAGGACGATTTGAAGTATAATAAAATAGAAACAATGAAAGATCAGCAAAAATTACTTCAAATGGTGTAATAAGATTGAGGTGAAATGCCAAAATATAGCATAAATATGCATGCTATCAATGAGCAAGATCATATGTTGGGGGGTTTTTGATGTTGGCCCATGGAATTTTACACATTGGCCTATTCTTTTGAAGTGTTGGGAAACCGAGATGGTCCTGTCTCAAGATTCTCATACATAGATTCTAACGTGGGTTAAGATTTTTAATGTGCCCCTAGAGGGATGGTTTAGTAAGGATAAACGGTCATTGCTAGTGGGTTGGGTAAGCCTTTCCATGCTGACCCTATGATTGAGGACAAACTCAGTTGGGATATGCTTGAGGTTGTATGGAGATACATGTGTTTTCCTCTTTTTCGAGATATATTTTGTTGGATCAAGGAATGGATGAACTCACAGGTGAGCCCAAGGTTGCTCGTTTTCCCGTTGAGTATCAGTGAATGCCTTCGGTGTGCCCTCATTGCAAAGTATTTGGCTATAGTGTCACAAATTGTCCTAAAACTTCCTTCCTTGTTCAAGATGTGCCTAACTCTGTTTAAGGGATTCATTCCATCCCTTGAAAGCATAAGGGTATGGGGGTTGAGAGCGCTATGAGGAATGACATTAAGCAGCATTCGGTGCCTATTTAGAAGCCCTTTATCCTTGTGTCTTTGATTGAGATTTTTGTATCTGCATCTAAGGTTGTCCCTGCCTAGCCGAATGAGGTGGAGCCTTTGGTGGCTAATAGATTTTGTTCTCTCATGGAGGATGACATGGACATTCCTTTTCCAGGGGAGTTGGCTATTTTGATAGAGAAAAGGTATCACATTGCGGTGGAAATGGATATTGAGAATACGTAAGAGTAAGTGTCGTCGTGTGGTGAATGAAGATTCAATTTCGGATAGGATTGATTACTCCAGTTCTGAGTTTGTTCTGATAAAGCCTAAGTCCCAGTTGAAGAAAGAGTAGAAGAAAAAGAATGCCCTTGAGTTGGCAAAAAAGAGCTCTGGCGTTCCTCCTAATCCTGCTTAATGGGGCTCATTTTCCTCTTTTTGTGTGATGCTTGTTTTGCTTTTTCATTGTGTCTCCTAGTGTTTGGCATTTGGTTTTCCTTTTGTGGTTGCGCGGGATATGCCCTAGCAATTTTGTGTAAACACTTTGC
Organism: Diospyros kaki; assembly: GCA_036245055.1. Classification (NCBI taxonomy): domain Eukaryota; kingdom Viridiplantae; phylum Streptophyta; class Magnoliopsida; order Ericales; family Ebenaceae; genus Diospyros; species Diospyros kaki. Next base: position 32,469,763 of record BSEG01000016.1, on the reverse strand, counting down.
AGCTTTTTGTTAATATACTTTTATTTATAGAAAAAAAGAAAAAAAAGATTTGGTGAAAAGGCACTTTCCCATATCTAGAAATTAAACCCATCCATCCCATCCTTGCTGCATTGTTGGAAGTGGTGATGGATTTTGTAACACCCAGAAAGTTTGGGTTGCCTCGGGAATAGTTAATTTGAAAAAAATACGAGTTTCATGGAAGATTAGTATTTAAAAAGCTTGAAAAAATTGATCGAATCGATTGCAGGGTATAGTTTAGGGATTAGATACCTATGAAAAAGGGTACAGGGTCGATGAACATCTCGATGAATGATTTTTAGCATCGAAAGAAATCGAATTAGAGATCATTTTCGGTACAGTTTTGGTTCAGGCTGAAAAACTGAATTGATGTAAGGGACTTCCGAGAAGCCAACGAAACCCTCAAAATTTTCAATTTTTAAGTAAGAAACAACCCTTAAGTGGCTTCGGGATGAAATAAGGGGGTTTCGCAATTAAAACATAATTTCGGGCCTAAATGTAATTTTTTGAAATTGACCGAGAGTGGTCGAAAAGATGTATTTCTGAATTTTTAGGGATCAAATAAAATATTTATAACTTATGGGTCATCATGGAATCTTTGAAAACTCAAGGGGTTACTCATTGTGCCAAATATAATTTCAAAAGTTGAGGGGCCTGTAGTGTAATTTTTCAAACTTGGGTATTGCCATGGCTGACCAAGCTGTCAACCCCACCTCCCATCGTCAATTTTAGCCACGAGAGACTCGAGGGAGTGGCTGAGGGGCCTCAAGGTTGGGCCTAAGCCACCATGGCTAGTCCTTGGCGTAGAATCGGCCACGTCAACGACTGATTGAGTGGAGATTTTTAGCCATTTCTTGGACGAAAAATCAAGGATATTGGAGGCCAAATTTTTGGGCTTAAACAAGGGAAATGGGTCGACCTAGAGCATATAGAGGCTTTATAGACCTTAGATTGCATAGGGTTGGTCATTTGGAGGCTCGATTTCGACTATAAATAAATGAGGGTTTGGCCGAGGGTCTTTAAAAAATTGGGGCTTCAAATTGCTCATGTTTTTTGGAAAAATTGAGTGAAATGTATAAGGGGGTTTTACTCTTGAGATGATGAGGATCATTTCTAGAAAATTTGTAGGGTTTTTGTGTAGTTTAATTTGGTGAGGTTTCGAAGCTTGGCCGGAAGTCTTAGGCGGTAGTTTTGGTCGAGACTTTGATCGGCTGGTTAGACCTCTTACAGTGTTCCTTCCAAACCAAGCTAGGTACCATTGTTATCGACTAAGAAAGTAGATCAAGCCAGGAGCAAAAACCAGCATCACCGGTGTACCGGAGCCAGAAAAGACGACCGACGAGTGAGGTGCACGTGCACACGTAGACCACGGGCAGGGCTAATAGGTAATTTCTGATTTTTTTTCTAGAATTTTGAGAAAATTATTTTAGGATTTTTGGTACAAAAATATTTAAAAAAATGTTTGAGTAGGTATTTAATTTAAATTTTTTGGAGAGAAAAATTGAAAGAAAATAGAGAAAAATGTGAAGAAATTAAAAAAAAAAAAGTGTTGATGTTTATTTGAATAAATATGATGGATAGGGTGTTTTGTGGCTTGAGGATTGGGCATTTGTGCTACTTTTGAGGTTTGATACAAAAATTGAGGGAGTGCACGCTTTTCGAGAAAAATCTATATTTGTTCGAGGTGAGTGGTTTTTACCTCAAAGGATTATACGTGATGAGATTTTCTTTACTATGCATGTTATTCCCAAGAATTGCTAAGTACTATGAAATTTGTGAGCATGCTGTCATATCTGTATATATACTGTTGCAGTGATAGATGTAATTTCTTCACATGACATGATGTTGTTGGCATATTGATATTTGTGTATGGGATGAGATGTCACCCTGATAGCGTAATTGTAATTCCCTAAAGGTATTGTCGGAACAATGTATAGGAGTAATCCGTTGCTGTGTGCAAGATCGGACTACTGCCTAGGGTTTCGTGTCAGGCTATTTGTCAGGAAAGTTATATTAGGGTATCTGTTTATGTAAGTCTATGCATCATACATTCATGTTATTTTAACTCTCTCTTAGAAGATTCATTTTCTAATGTTGGACATTTGTCCTTGCAATATTCCACATTTCAGGCAAGACGAGCGGCCGAAAAGGCTACAACAAAATAATCTTTTCGCTATGATTTTTTTTTCTACGTAGAAAATTTCGTAGCAAAATGTTAAATTGTAGGAAACTATTAAATTTTTCTACAAAACTATTAAATTGTAGGAGTTAAAATTTTTCCCACCAAATATAGTTTTTAGCTACGAAAATTTTTATGCTATAAATTTCGTACCTAAAAGTTAATATTTTGCTACATAATTATTAAATTGTAGACAATTTAAATGAGCTAATTTTTTTACCACCAAATATAATTTTTCAATACCAATGTTTTATCTACTATCCTAAATTACGTAGCTAAAAAATAAGATTTTGCTACAAAATTATTAAATTGTAGTTAAATGATAAGTTTATTTTTTTTTAAATTAAAAATAATTAAAATTAAAAAATATAAAAAAATGAGCAGGGAACATTTGGTGGGAAAATTTTTTCACTGAAATTTTGTTTTTACTAAAAAGAATATAAAATCATAAGTTTAATTTTCAATGAAAAATCATAAGTTTACTAAAAACACGAGAGGGAGGGTTTAATTTTGTTTTCACTGAAAGTTAAAAAGTTTAATTTTCACTCAACATTTGGTGGCTACCTTCCCTATCATGCAAACCCTTCCTTTAGCGCAAAACTGTGTAAACGTTTCTTCTCATGCAAAACCTACTCCAGAAGGCAAAGCAACCCAATTTGGTTTCTCAATTCCTCTCAAATCCAAATCCTTAGAGCAACCCATGCCGCTATTCTGTACACAAACCTACTCTAGAGCTTCAATCCCAGTGAAGAATAACTTTCATCCCTGCCAAATCCAAAGCCTTCAATCCCAGAGAATCTGTTTCTTCCCCAAGACAAACCCACAACGAGACAATTTGGTAGTTCAAAGACCTTTGGTACATCAATCTATTCAACGAAGAACTAACCCTTCATCCTCGTCAAATCCAAAACCTCATTGTAGGGACATCAATTTGGTACGTCAATCGATTTCTTTCCCTAAATTGATTTTGCTCTTATTGCTTGGATTCATTGGTTATATTTTAACTGTACAAGCACACCATATGTTTGATAAAATGTCTAATAAGTGATCTGACCACTCTTATACATTCTCTGTGTTCAAGTGTTTAGTTAATTTGATACTCTGTGTGTGTAACATACATATTCCATCAAATCAATGTTCGTATTACATTTTACCAGTGATTGATTTTTATATGTTATTTATTGGGAAAGATGAACACTTTATTTTTATTTGTTTGACTTAAGATGTTTGATTCTTAACTGCTACACAAAGAAAATTAACAAATTAATTAATTCTGTTGTTCCAGCTGTATATTATCGAAAGGCTAATGTACGTGGAAACTAGGATGATATAATCAACTTAGCTTGTTAAATTAGAATTGAGGATGAGTTTTGAGAGAGACATGAAAATAGGAGGAATAACAAAGGTTAGAGGGAAATCTTGTTATCCATTTTGTCAAACTCGATGGCCTTTTATTGATTATTATGGTTTGGTTACTACAACAAATTTTATCTTTCTCTATGCTGTGTTTGATAACAGTGATCTGATCACTCTTGTACACTGTTTATTTTTCTGGTTGTACACCATAGTGCTCTACCTAGTTCCATTGCCTTTACAAAATAAAAGACTCTAGAATAACTAAAAAATTGCATTATAGCATAAAAGGAGAATTCAAATGGCGAAAAAATGTAATCAGTAGCAGCGAGACTTCTAGTTGCATCTGTCTCATCGAGCTACCCCAAAAGCATATATTATGGGTTGAAATCAGAGTCCATAAGCAAATTCTATGCTCATTTTTTTGAAGACACACAATCAAACTTTTTCAAATACGCTAACGTTGTTTCAACTTCATTCGTAGCCCAACCCTCATCACATTGTTAATAAAGCATGTGTGAAAATAATTATAAATTAAGCAATAATTATATATTGATTGCATAAATACTTTATGTTTGATGATGTAGGATTTGAAAATTAGAATGGCATAAATAGACTAAAATATATTGAAACAATAAAGCCCATCTGTAGTTATTTACACTAGTTAACATAAAAAATACCATTAGATTTATCTAGCACAACAAAAGGTTCTAAAAAAGTGGAAAACAATAATTTATGTTTGATGATTTTATTTTATTCTTAATTTTTCTTTTATTTTTTATGTAATTCAGAAAGTTTCCGAAGTCATGGATAAAAGCTGGATGTCTGTCGAAAAATGGTCTGAGGTCTATGTGCATGGAGTTCAGTCTTTCATGAAATTTTTTAGAGATAATATGGGTCAAGATTGTGAAATCTGATGTCCTTGTGAAATTGTTTAAACTTAGACAAAAGAAACCAAAAAGAAGTACTTAGACATCTCCTAAAGCGAGGTATAGACAAAGATTATATTTGGTGGATCTATCATGGGGAACGCTCTGAGTATAAAATTCCTGATAGTGTTCATGATGATGATAGGGATATAGAAGAAAATGATGAAATGACATATGAGGAAGATGATGGAGTGGAAGATATGCTAGCTAACTTAGGAAATTTTATGAAAAACAATCTTAGAAGTGACGTTGATGGTAATTTTATTAATGCAGGCCTTGAAAACTTTGAGCAATTATTAAATGAATCTCAGCAATAATTATATCCAGGTTACTCTAAAGCATCAAAACTCTCTTTCATCATTATGATTCTCCATTTGAAGGTATTCAATAAATGGTGCAAGAAATCAGTAGACATGTTGTTAGCATATTTGAAAAGCATATTTCCTGACGATGAGGTGCTTCCAAATTCTGAATATGAAGCAAAAAAAGTCTTACAATACTTAGGATTAGGATATGTTCCTATTCATGCATGTAAGTATGATTGTGCACTATTTTGGAAAGAGTTTGAAAATCGACAAGAATGCCCAGTTTGTGATACCTCTGGATGGAAGCTTAATGATGCTAAAGGAAAAACGATACCACATAATATACTGCAATACTTTCCATTGAAACCAAGGCTCCAATGATTACTTATGTCAAGCAAGACAACTACAAATATGAGGTGGCACAAGAATAATTGGATTGATGATAAGAATTTGTTGAGACATCTGTCTGACTCAAAAGCTTGGAAAGAATTGGATAAGGAGTATCCATGGTTTGCTGAGGATCCACATAATGTTAGGTTAGGCCTAGCAACTGATGGTTTCAATCCTTTTAGTAATATGAGTAACTCTTATAGCATGTGGCCAGTAATCCTTATTCCATATAACTTACCTCCTTGGAAATGCATGAAGGAGTCATTTTTTATGATGTCCTTACTTATTCTTTGACCTCAAGCCTTTGGAAAGGACATTGATGTTGTAGGCGTCCCTAACTAGGGACCCACAACAAGATGATATAAATGCTAAAACCCATTAAAAACATTACACATCCTTCTTGATATTGACAACAGAAACCACACTCATATATTCTTACTCATAGACAAGCACAATATTGTCCTCATGTTCACAAGAGTAACTCAATAATACACACCACATCAGGGTCCATAAACCCACCATATTTCCTGACTTAATATTACACACCACAAAACACGCCCAAGGACCTTTGATTGAGATGGCTCTGTACACACTGTTAACCCATAGATCCTGATTCACTTGGCTTGTCCTCTACTTTAGCCTTACCCTTACCTGGAATGATGCAAACAAACATAAGACATAAGGCCCAACAAGTATAACTAGAAGAAAACAAGCATAAGAGTCATGGGTATCAAGAAGCAAAAGAGACGTGAATGCCATTTAATATACTTACACATGATAAAATGATGAAACATGCATCCATGCTCATATGCAATCTTTTAAAACCATAATCATGGGACCAAAGTCCAAAACCATGGGATCGAAGTCCGAACCTTGGGACCGAAGTCCATATCATAAACTTGGGACCATAGTCCATATCATAAACTTGGGTCCAAAGTCCAACTTTGAGCTCAATACTTTCTCTGCGGATATATCCTGCGGACTCATCCGCTGCGCGCATCATGAAGCCTTTACACATTTTTAAAAATCATTTTTATGCATATGCTTTATGCATATTTGTAATAACTTTTCATATATAACTGATATGCAATTAATGAAGCAATAAGCACAACAGGGTAACATTCATGCAAGACAATATCAAACCCTTGCATATCCTCAATAAAGTATCATTCCGAAAGAAAGATAGGGTGATTCAAAACCCTATTTGAGACTCAATAGGTATAAATGTAAATCATGGAATAATTTACTAGCAAAGGGAAATAACTTGTAAAATAGGAAAATGACTTGCAATTTAAAAAATTAAGAGGTAGGATCTTGCAATAACAAGAGAGAGAGAATAGAACCTGTAATTTAAAACATAACTTGAGACAAGAGGAACTAAATTTGTAAAATAGGAGAAGAACTTGCAATTTAATAAGAAAACTGAGATCTTGTCTCTTAAATGAAACAAAAGAGGAAGAAGAACTTGCAAAAACTAGGAAGAAAACTTGCCTTTAAATAACTGATTCTCATCTTTATCACACTCTCATTTACTGCCAAAATTCCTCCTCAAGGTCATGGCTAATTCCTCTACTTCTCCTTCACTTTCTCCCTCAATTCTTTTACATCCATGTTCTCTATTTATACTCAATTTTGCATTCAATTCATTACACTTCACCTAGTTTATTCTCTACAAAGCTAGGAGAAACATCATCATGCTTATTCCTTCAATTTCTAAGGGTTCAATTTCCAAGGGTCATCATTCATATTCTTTTAATTTCCAAGGATTCAATTTTCAAGGGTTATCATCCATATTCCTTCAATTTCTAAGGGTTCAATTTCCAAGGGTCATCATTCATATTCCTTCAATTTCTAAGGGTTCAATTTCCAAGGGTCATCATTCATATTCCTTCAATTTCTAAGGGTTCAATTTCCATTGGTCATCATTCATATTTCTTTAATTTCCAAAGCTAATTGCATAAAAAAAATGAAAAAGAGATATTATCTTCAATTTCCAATAATTAATTACCCATTTCTTCAAATATTCCATAATGACCTCAAATAGTTACCAAAACTCACTTGATAATTTTAATTTTTCTCCAATTAATTTCTCACACCTAAATTCACATTAATTCACAAATAAACAGGTCGTTACAGATGTCAACATGTAACCATTGATAGATGAATTAAAAGATTTATGGGCCAATAGTGTATTAACGTATGATGCTGCTTCTAGGAAAAATTTCCAAATGCATGCTACTGTGTTGTGGACCATTAATGACTTCCCTGCATATGGGAATTTGTCAGGATGGAGCACCAAGGATTACTTAGCATGCCCTATTTGTAAGAAGCATACATATTCTCAAAAATTGAGAAGCAAAATATGTTATATGGGTCATCTTCGATACTTGCCACGTGACCACTATTGGAGGAAAAGAAGGAAATTTGACAGCAAGGCAGAATATGGAATGGCACATAAGGATGTGTCTGATGAAGATGTGATACATTAGCTAGAATCAATCAATGTCACACCAAGAATGCATCCAAATAATAAAAAAAGGAAACGTAATCCTGAAAAATTGAATTGGACTAAAAGAAGTATTTTTTTCCAGCTTCCTTACTAGAAAAATTTGAAGTTAAGGCATAATCTTGATGTGATGCATGTTGAAAAGAATATATGTGAAAATATTTTAGGGACTTTGTTTAACATTGAATGGAAAACAAAAGATACACTGAAGCTAGACAAGATTTGGAGGACATGAAAATTAGGAAAGAATTACACTTGAAGAAGAGAGATGATGGATCATATGTAGTACCACTTGCTTGTTATACGCTGTCCAAGGAAGAAAAATAGAAATTTTGTGAATTTTTGAAGTCAGTTAAATTTCTAGATAGCTATGCTTCTAACATTTCTCAATGTGCTAATGTGAGTGATGGCAAGATATTAGGTTTGAAAAGTCACGATTGTCATATTCTATTGCAACCTTTCCCCAGCAACGGCGCCAAAATTGGCTGCGCTTAACCTTGTGCATTTATTTCAAACAAACACATACAAAATAAACAAAGAATAAATAAGCATGTAGGCACAAGGCGTTTATACTTGCCAGTGTATGAGTGTGCACTGTAGTACAATTTAATTTTTTGGGTAAGTCCAGGTTAATTCACTGGGAGATCAAAACAGAAATGAAAGCGGTGAAAAATCTTTGTGTGCTAAACGAGTTTGTCAGACCAATTCAGCTAAACGATTTGATTTTTTTCAAGAAGAAAATGGATGTTTGTGTATGGAAGGTAATCTTGGGACAAAGCAATTTATGTGCCAGCCCACTGAGTTACCAAAGAGATATCAAAATACTTAACATCGACGGATTAAATTTGAGGCTATGCAGTTAACTATATTCTAAAATGATAATAGCTCAAGTTAAGCACTTTCCATACATGGCATGAGAAAGTCTAGATTAAGAAACTATCATAGATTAAAATACACTTAACATACCTTGAGATCCTGCCAATAATTACAACTGAAGATAAGGATAAATCTAGGTTAAGCACTCTCCATACATGGCATGAGAGAGTCTAAATTAAGTAATTACCATAGATTAGGATGCAATTTATAAACAGAGACCAATAATTCAGATTAATTAAATGAGTTTAGGTATAAAAACATTTCCAATTTAAGTAACCCCCATACATTGCATGGAGACTCTAATTTAGGATCATGCTTCAATCCAAACCCATAGATTCAATTTACACACTGCTCAATTAAAATCAACCTACTGTTAATTCATTAGGAGTTCGAGTCTCTTCGGCAAGCAGTGGCACTAGACACAGCCCTTGTCTTGGCCCAAGTTTAAGCTTAGCCACACATTTCCAACTAAAAATTAAAGAGACAGGAACTAAAGTGCTTGAATGCAAATACATAAATTAAAATTACTGAAATGTAAATGAACAATTAATGGAAGTTGCAGAATGTAAACGCGCATGAAAAGAAATTGCAGAATGTAGATAATAGAAATAAAGAACACTGTATTGATAGAACAAAATGAAGAACATGAAACTACTAGAATTAAAGAATAAAACAGAAAAGAAATAAAATACAAGAACAAGATGATGAACAATGCTCTTTTCCCCTTATTCTGGTTAAATGGTGGATTGGGACTCTCTATTCTTCCTGATACTCTAGTTTATTTATAAGCCACTGGCAACATAAACTTTTCAAATCTCCCGACAATCATCTGAAACATTCTGCATATTGCTTTTGTCTGTTCTCTGCCAAATTCAACGTGTTGTCTTGAAATGGCTTTTTAAGGCATGCAGACATGTGATCTGCTTGGAATAAGTTCTTGTGAATAACATCACACCCTAGTTGAAATGACCCTTCAATTTCAATTAAATTACAAGGCTGGGATCGCGTACAGAAGTTGTTGTGCGCTTGCTGTTCCACGAGCTAGGCTTCTTCAATTCTCCAATTGTAATTGGGCTTCAATTTCTTCCATTTCAACTTTAATGCACGTGGGCCCCCAATTTGACAATAGCCCAAGTAGTCCATTGCTTCATGTATCTTCAATTCAAATTCAATTGTATTAGTATATTATAATATATATATATATATATTGCATGTCCAATTTAATAGTATGTATTATAATATATATTTGTATGTACTTGTCACGCATGTATTGAATATATATGTACTATAAATATTATATTTGTTTACTATTTTATTATTATTATATATATTTGAGAAATCAAAATATAATCATGAAAGGCATATAAATATTCAATTAAATCCAATTTCAATGTCAAAATAGGGGTGAAAATATAATAAAATTTTGGCATTTTTGAGCATCAATCAATTAACAAAATAATTAAGAAAAATATGCCTATACATATTTTCATGGATAAAGGACGACCAGTTGTTAGGATTGAATCCGCAAAGCTATCAAGTGAGCTTGGTATTATAGCTCGAGACTTTTTGCCCATGCCAACAAAGTGGAAGTATCTTAAAAACAATCATGATCATTTGACTTCTGCATATGACCGGCTTGATGTAAGTAAACTTGCACTCAATTATTTTTTTATCCGTAACAATCATTATTTTTTTTTATCCTTAATGATCACCATTTTGTTTTGTTTTTTTTTTTAATTTTAATTTAGGTTATTTCAATTATGTGTGTAATAACTTAAATTATTTTACTTTTTTTTTTCTAGATGAGATCGGACATTATTGATATAGGAGAAGAGGATTTAAGAAAAAAAGTGGAAGATATATTGAAGAATCGAAGTAGGGATCAAAGATATCATCTTCACAAGCATTTTCAAAAATTTAAGACATTAAAAGAAGCAAAACAAAACAAACCTGCTAGGCTTACCCAAGAGAATTGGGATGATCTTTGTGCATATTGGTCAAGCCCCAAGGTTCAGGTGTGTATCACCTTAATGTTCAAACTCAAATTTTCCACTTACCTATTTCATATGATTTTGTTCCTGTACAAGAAAGATGTGTGAAGAATAAGGAGAATAGGAAAAAAGGAATTACAACTCACAACCAAGGTTCACGAGCCTTTGTCACTCTTCGAAATGAAATTGTAAGAATTAATTTTATTATTCAATATATATCCTTTGTACAACAAACTTTTTCTTATTGACATAATAAATGTAGAGTTTGAACGAGCTTGATGGTGAGAAATGTGATCGAATAACATTTTATAAATGCACTTACTATAGTGAAGGGAAAGGATGGACGAGTCTAGCAGCAGAAGCAAATTATACAAGTTACTTCTTTGGATAATAATTTTACATTCTAATTTCGATAATTGATACATAAGTTTTGAGGTTCCAGCATTCTAATTCTTATACTTTTGCAGAATGAAATGCAAGAACTTCTTAGCCAATCAGTTGCTGATGCTACTTCATTAAGTTCATCTAAAATTTGTGACATGGTCCTTGGCACAAAGTTAGGATACATCAAGTGACTCAGATATGGACCAAAACCGACAAGAATAACAAACTCAAATACACAAAAAATGTTGGAATTGGAAGAGGCCCTTAGACAATCTGAACCAAAATGGGACCAATTGAAGGAACAATTGAACACTACTATGGCAAAGTTAGAGCAACATGATCTCTTTTTTAAGAGGTTACTTGGATCAGATTTTGACTCTACCGAATAATTTCTCATGGTAAGTGATTTGAATGCTATCTTATTCCTTTTCCTCTTCTTAAAATTAATTCTTCAATTATGTATTGTATATGTTGGAATTAGTGGTAAGTGATTTGATGGTGGTTGAGATAAATAATGTAAAACAGTAGGAGCACAAAAGATGAAAGTATTGTCTTGAGAAGTTAAAGTAAATGGGGATACATATTTCGAGATTTATCTAAACTTTGCATGTCATAAGCATGCATCATGTGCATGGAGTTTACTTGTTGAGCTTTAGCTCACTCATTTATTTTCCCACATTTCAGGTAATGAGAGCTAGATGAATTGAGGAGATCGTTTGGAGGCAGACTCACTTAATAACCCATGGCATAGGATTTTAGTTTTCGACTAGTAGTTTTGAGACGCTTATTCATTATTCATTTATTTACCCATTATTTTAATTGTTTAATCCTAAAATTTTAAATAAATTAGTTTTGGTTTGGTAAGGGATTTGGTTGGACTCGAATATTCCATTTGGATTGAGTTATTTACTTAGTTGGTTAATATTTCCATTGTTGTGGAGTTGGGGATTGAAACTTGAATTATTTGGTGGTTGTTGAGGTGTTGGATGAGTGTGATTAGGTGTTTTTAGTTGTGTTGTGGATGTGGTGTCCCTCTATAGGTTGGCTAAGTCCAATTTATAGGGGAGACTCTGCTGAAATTTCTGTAAAACTTTATAAATAAATATATATATATATATGCATATGTATATGGTAAATATAGGTAATATAAAAGACATCTAGGTTTAGGACTTCTAAACTTAGGGTGTTATTCATTTTTGAAATTACTAAATGCAGATTGTGTTTTTGCTTTCTTCTTCTTTTTTGTTTTTTTGTTTTATCTCCCTTTCTAGGCTACTTAACTATACTGAACTTGAAACTCTCCATAGCCTAAACTGTTGGTTTAAGTAATAACATAGCTGAAGTTATTTTTGGCTTTTACTTCTGATCTACAACTCTAAAATATTTTGGACTAAAATTTTTCAAGTTTCCTTGTAAAGGGCCCACTCTCAAATATTCTCGTTAGTATAGGATATGCGAAAAGAGGTCATCACAGAGATGATATAGAACAAACTATAATAAAACAAACAACTCATTTCATTACTAGCAGCGAAAACTAAATTAAGGTTCGATTACATTTTCAATATCTCATTAGACTAGGCTCGAAGGCCATACAAAATAAATAAGAGGCTCTAGTGACTTAACAAAATAAAATCATTTCATTTCCAGCCTCACTGAAATGCTACTAAGGATCTTCAAGGGAGGACGCGTCTCCGTACACCACTATTCCTTGGTTGTAATGCTACTGGACTCGCCCCCCAATAATAGTCTTTCCTTTACCTGGAATGGCAAAGAAGATCAAGTGAGCCACAAGGCTCAGCAAGTTCGAGAAACAATAAATAATGAATAAGATCCAAGAACATGGTGACACCAAGAAGACTAATCAAGGAACTCCGTAGTTAAGTACAAGATTCATAATTTATGAATATAACAATTCAAATTTAAATATATCATGCCACCATGTACCACTATGCAAATGTGCATAAAATTTCAATGTTAATATCAAATCTCGCAGGCTCGCAAGCCATTAATCAACACATGCAAAAGTGTGTCATGTCAATGTTAATATCAAATCTTCTAGGCTTTCAAACCATCAATCAACACATGCAAAAATACATCATTTCAATAGAATCTCATAAATAAATATGGAGCCAATCTGCCAGGCTATGGCCACCTCGTCTCGTGTTAGGTTCTCTAGGGTACCCTTTCCCTCCGCGCAAAATAATAGGTGCACAAGATATATATATGTAACATGTACATGTATGCATCATGTATGTATTTGCCAACCACAAGCATCTCAATATTCATACTTTCAACAACATTTACCCATACTGGGTATTTTACCATAATTGGATAATTCAATATATCTTACTTCATAATATTTACCACGTTCAAGATGTAAATTATAACATAGAAATAATTTTGGGAGATGCTATTTAAGGTTAACGTTTGATTTAACATTTGAGGAGTATTACAGATTTAATATGCTATTTTTCCCATCTTATAATTTCTTTGGCTTCGTTTAACTGGTGCCAGTATACAATTACTTGCATTCATGCTCATAGCTCAGTCATAAGAAGAATGACAACCCAAAAAGAATTTCGTATCAACGATTCCTTAAATTTTAGATTTGTTTTGAGCTGATTTCAAAGGACTGATTCCAATTTGATATTTGATCAATTGCCCCAATTTTTTTTTAAATTTAAGGTCAAGAACTCTAGTTTTGGGAACATCAAACGGATTCACAATTGGAATTATCCACTAAAAGTTATCCCACAAAAACTACCACAATGCGGAATTTAAAATAGTAAAATTCTAGATTTTTGGCTGGGATTGGTGGGGCCATTATGGACTCAATATGAAGCCAAATAACACAGGTAATATATCAAAATGAATCCTAGGATGTCTAGTTTACATCCCAACAAATGGATCTCAATTCAAAGATGGGAACAAAAAGTTATAGGCCAAAGAACACCAGAAGGTCAAACTACATGCAAACAGTAACTTACGAATTTCTTGGAAGAAATTAATTAGGTTGTTATGTGCCCCAAATGTAACCAAATCATTTAAATAATACACCAAATCGAAGCCTATGAAATTTAGTTTTCAAAGCATCAAACAGATTTTAAATTAGATATCATCACAAGGAGATATACCTAAAAGAATGAAGTATGGTTAGATTCACATAGGGCATATGTATTTATATGGGTCCTATTCGGATGGATCAAAAGGCATTCGAATTGATTGGAGTAATTTGGTTGACTTTGCAACTTTTTCAAAGGCCATTCAGATTGTACAGTAGCTTAGTTGAATCATTTCTTTAGTGATTCGAATTGGGGTGTATATATCCGAATAGGCTATTCTGGGCAGTTTTGACATTGTTTGGTAATCTAGGTATAACTCTCTCATTTGAGCTCCGATTGAGGTGATTCAAGATTCTATGGAATCCAATAAAAAGATATACATCTTTTGTGTTTTGAGTTTTAAGAGATTCGGGCTTCATCAAGGTCAAAATTGGGTTTAAAGTTGTTGCTATTGCGATACATTTGAATGTGACTATATAGTTTCGACAGCATTTGGTATTCAAGGCATAAATCTCTAATCCGAGCTTCAATTTAGGTGATTCAAGATAATATGGAAATCCAAGAAAAAAATCTACAACTTTTATGTTTTTAGTTTTTAGAGATTCGGGATGAATAGAGGTTAAAATTTGGCTTGAAATTTGCTGAAATGGATTTCTTTCTTTTTGGATATATATGTATATATATATACAAGCTATTTGAATCAAACATTGGCTATTCGAAACAGGGGGTTATATACAAGGGGCTATTCGAATCATGGTATTATGATATAGGAATGTTATTCAAATGAAATAGGGTCTACATAAGGGCCATTCGAATCAGGAGAGGGTTATTCGAATCATGTATCAGTGAGTATATATATGTGAGGGCTATTTGAATCATGTATATATATATATGTATTTATGCTATCCGAATCAGTCATGTTAATATATAGAGGCTATTCGAATCAATCATGGTATGTATATATTGGTTATTCAAATCAGGGGGTATATAAACAAGGGCTATGCGAATGAACAGAGAGAGAGTGAGAGCTCCCATTCGAATGGCTGGGTTGCCTATTTGAATGGGCCTGTAATACCCCATGTTGCAAAGTGTCAAGTAAATTCAAGGAACTGAAAATCAATTTGAGAATTTAGTTAAGTAATTGTCAAATTGACCAGAGGGAGTACAATGGACCCTAGATTTTTAAGGGAAATAGTAATGTAATGACAAGTAATACGAGTTATGATTGTAGGCATCAAAAGAAGTTGGATCGGGAACGGTTCCCGGTACAGCTAAAAAGACAATTCTGATTTAGGCTGAAATACCAAATTATCGTACGGGGCATCCGGGAAGTCAATAGAACCCCGAGGAAGTTCATATTTGGCATATAGAGTAACCCTTTAGTAGTTTTTGGAAGAAACAAAAGGGTTTGTAGCTAAAACGAAGATTCGGGCCTGAGTGCAGTTTTTTCGAAATTGACAGAGGGAGATCGAAACGATATTTTTTCAGAATTTTAAAAAGAATGTTTTAGGATATTTCAAAGGGTTATAAAGGTCTTTAAAGAGAAGTTCAGTTTTTGAGCCAGGGGCAAAATCGTAATTTTTGAGGTTGAGGTAAAAGTGTAATTTACCTAAAAATTAGGGGCATTAGCGTAATTAGCCTATTTTTCTAGGGACTAAAATGCAATTAAAAATTAGTCCAGGGACTATGTTTAAAAGGGTTAAAGTGCAATTACTCAAAAGTTCGTATCAAAGTGTAATTATTGAAACATTTTTACTAGGGGCATTTGGAAAATTCAGGAAAAGCCTCATAAATGACTTTAGTGATAAAGATGAAATTTCATGATGATATTAGAGATAAGATGAAGCCTTATGATGACGTTAGAGATAAGATGAAGGCTTATGATGACTTTAAGGATAAGATTTGATTGGATAAGATAAGATTTGGATAAGATTTGATTGGATAAGATAAGATTTAGTTGGATAAGATTTTGTTGGATATGATTTGAATAAGATTTGATTTGGATAACAATGATTATATAAAATCTTAGAAGATTTGGTAATGATTATATAATATCTTGGAAGATTTACAATGATTGCAGAATATCTTAGAAGATTTGGTAATGATTATATAATATCTTGGAAGATTTACAATGATTGCAAAAGATCTTTAGAAGAATTGGAATGATTGTAGAATATCTTAGAAGATTTAGTAATGATTATATAATATCTTGGAAGATTTACAATGATTGCAAAAGATCTTTAGAAGATTTGGAATGATTGTAAAAGATTTTGGAAAATTTGAAATGATTGCAGAATATACATTTCTTCCTGGCTAAGTTTCCTAAACATATAAATAGGGGTTCAAGACTAAGGATTCTCTCATTCGAAGTTGTGATACATTTGTGCTAGACGAGAGTGTTTCGGGTTTAGTGGATAGAGGGTTTTTAAAGCATACGCGAGGCATCACACGCGCAGAGCACTTGGGCAGTGCGTGAAGACGTGTAAGGAGGTGGTTTAGTTAAAATACTTGAGGAGTTGCATAAAAGTCAAGGTTCGACACAAGATTCAAGGTGTTTTGAGTTTCGTTCAAGGTGAGTTGTTACCAAAATTTGGCTTTCTTGTGAGTGGTTCCAACCCAAAAATTTGGTTTAAAGTTGTGAGTGTTCGCCCCCCAAAACTTGATTTATTGTGCTTGTTCTATCTGAACATGTGGTGATTTCATGCAAAATGGTTTTGTTCATTGAAATAGTAACTGGTGACAGTTGGATTTATGAGGGAGGTTTGTCCCTAAACGTTTTGAACTGTGCATTGCATTTTATAAATGTTGTTTATACGATGCATTGAATTGTGAATTGTGACATTGTCTTGAGTTTTATGTGTACGTATGGAATGTCAGTCTCGGATGTTGTCTGGATAGTGTAGCCATAATTCTCCAAGGGCGTGACGGAATAATAGGGGTATCTGATGCTAGGTGTGCATGTCAAGATAGCCGCTTTGGTTTCTGTGCCAGACCGTTTGGTCAGGGAAGTTGCACTAGGATGACTAGGTGGTCCATATTGTGTTGTTCATGTGGGATGTCAGCCTAGGATGTTGTCTGGATAGTGTAGCCATAATTCTCCAAGGACGTGACAGAATAATAGGGGTATTTGATGCTGGTGGGCATGTCAGGATAGTCGCCTTGATTTTCGTGCCAGGCCGTTTGGCCAGAAAAGTTGCACTAGGACGACTAGGTGGTCCATGTGAAATTTTGGAGTTGGGATTGTATGGTGGTTCCTGGATGCTTAAGGTGGGAACGTATTCTAGTGAGATGCATTGGCAGCCCCATTTAAGCTAGAATCGCGTCGCGTCGTCGTGTCGTCGAGTCAGTGTGGTGGCATAGCTTTTAGAGAGATTGCTCTTTTCCCATGGCAAGGTTAAGCGCGTGGGAATTCTCTTGAGCTAGGGCTTACCGGGTATATTGGTTTATTTCATGTCTTGCATTATTAATGAAAAATGTGTTTTGAACTCTCACTTAGATGATTCATCATCTAATTTGGACTTTGTCTCTGGAATATTCAAACGTTCCAGGTGAAGGCAGCAGTGGAAAAGGGAAAAGGATCGTCGAGGAGTGACGGCGATTAGTGGATAGTTTATATTATGTCTTATCAGTTATGTTATTTACTTTTGAAAATGTCATGTAAACGTTGGTGCAACTTTATATATAAATAAAGTAGTTTCGGTTATGACCTGTTAAGGTTTCGATCTAGCTTCCGCATTTGTGTTGGTGAACCTGTCTTGGTTTATTAATGGTTCATAGTTGATATACTGAGAAGGTGTAACGGGATCCTCGGGGAATGGTTTTTGTGATGGGTTTTTATTTGAAAAAAAATTTATCACCGGAATCTTACGTTACGTTAACTCTCTCGGGAATTGGGGTGTTACAAGGCCATATTCCTATCTACATATATATATATATATGTCATTGCTTACCTCACAGAAGTGAACAAAGCTCCTGTAGGAAGCAAAAATATGCCATTCAAGAAATAAATTTGGGGGTAAAGCAAACCCCGCTTTGAAACATTAAGGGATCGCAAGTTTGTTTAGCAAGGAAAATCAAAGACAAGAAAGAAGGATACTATAATAGGAGAAGAAAAATTACAATAACATATATATATGTACATATAGATTTATAGTTAGAATGGGGAGACGAACAGGAACTCGTAGAAGAGTGGAAAAGATACAAGGAAACTTGTAGAATTTCAAAAGAGAGTGTGGAAGGAACTTGCCTAGTGAGACTGCTCCGCTGAAGCTCGAGTCACGAATAGACAGTGGGAGAAGAAGAAAAAGATGATGAAGGAGAAGAATGGATGGAGAAGAAGATGAAGGGAATTGGAACAGTGAAGGAGAAAAATGGATACGGCTCTGAATCTGGGGTATAAGCTTTGGCAAAAAAGCAAAAGGAGAAGGCAAAGAGAACAGCTGCAGCCTACACTGCCCCTCTCCCCCAACAAAGACTGATTTGCCTCTCTTTTTTCTCATTACAGAAAATATTTTTAAGGGATTTTTTATATTTGACACATTTTAAATTTCAATTTTCCTTTTCTGATCCACATAAAATTTAAATTCCTTTACCATTGGGCCCAAGCCCAACCCATCAATTTATTCCACCTGATGAACTCATTAACTAATTAATTGTGGCCCATACATTATTTCCTAATTTTTCTTAAAAATTAAACTCAACACATTTAAAATTCCATTAAACTAATGTTAAGTAATAAAATTATTTCCTAATTTTTCTCAATCATTTTACATATTTTATTCCTTCTCTTGTTGTGATTTGGTTCCATGCATTAATTATGTAAATATGCGTGGTAACCATTTTATAATACATGAGTTATTGTTGAGTCTGTGGATGGTGGGTTTAAACTAAATATGTGACTCCGAATGATATTCGATTCAAATCGCTACGGGGCTTTGTATCACCCCATTTCCTTGGGAATGATGCTGAACCAAAGTGGGGTTAGGTTCTTAGTAAGTCGGGGAGACTCAATATGGTTGATGAATATTATGGGTTTTACACTGGTAGGCAATTAATCTGTCTCTACCCAATCTTCAATATTATTAAATATGTCAGATCGCTTAATAATTTGGGTATCAACGAGGTTAAGAAAAAGAGACATTATTTATAATGTTGGGAAAGTGTGTTACAAATAGTTATCCATATGGGGGATTCATAACTGTACGTTAGAATCATGTCAAATATCAATATGTTGACTTGTGAATATTGGGCTAAAGCCTTATGCCATAAATGTGTCGGGAAACGTACAAATACGGGTTCAATGATGTGATTTGCATAACATGGAACATGTGGCCTTTGAACTAATTGAATAAATATTCCCATAGCAACCGCGTAAAGAACCTGGCATATACATGATGGTGTGAGTTGCATATGATCATGCATGACATTGTATATATATATGTATTAAGTGAGTTTCTTTCTACATCATGGTTTTTGTCCCCTGGGCCTCTAAGCGGGGGCACTGCTATCGTTATGCTGATGACATTCGGACAGGGTAGGCATGTGTTTCCATGCCAAAGAGGGTGACACATGGTTGATGCACAGTATAGGTTTTGATATTGCATATGATATTTTTGAGCATATTGACATGTGTGAGCCTAAGGGCCACTTGTATTCCATGAGAAAAAATGTGTTACATATGAAATAAACCGTAAAGTGGGGTATGCTGCATGAAAAGCAATGTGAACATAAGCATGTATGGTGGGACACACCGTATTATATGAACTAGGCCCAAATGGCCATTTCCATAATCATGAATATATGCCATATCAACCTGTGGAACCTGACATGGGAATACGATGTAAAGTATAACCAATATATGCAATAACTTAAGACGACATGGGAACGTATGTGGGAAGCCTTGTTTTGGCCAGTCTTAAGTGATATCTTTTTGTTACAATTTCCTATGGTGCCCTTTTTATTTCAAGTATACTTGTTGAGTCCTGTGGCTCTCCTTGTTTTTAACATCATTCCAGGTTGAGGAAGGGAAAGTTCGAGGTCGGATTCCGTGGTGTTAGATCCTTGTTGATAGCTATGTGTATGAGGCTCTCCCGACCGAAAATCAAAAAGATCTCTGGAGGTGAGTGTAGACAGGGCTCAAAAAGGTTTTTTGTTAGATTTGATTAGTTGATGCTATGATGTGTATGTAAGAGCCCCTGAAATGTGTAATTTTAACCAATTCGCTTTTGTTGTTGTAAAGAAAAATTGGGGTGAAAATTTGGGTCGTTACACCTAGGGGTTTTGTTGCAATGATCGGGTGCCCTAATGAATGGGTGGCTTGTTGATGAACAAGTGGCTGCTGATGAATGGATGCCCTCTGATTACCGAGTACTCTCTGATGATCAAGAGCCCTATCAAGACAAACAACTAGTTGGGGCATGGGTAGAGGTCCCCGTGCAAACCTTCCGACGCTTAACTTCGTCTTCAAGTGCTTGAGCGCAAGAATTAGAGTCAAAATGGCGGAGTGAGCGTACCTAAGAGAGGAAAAGGTCATCTTATTTATAGAGGAGGGAGAGCGAGAGATGTGAAAGCCATCCCACATTTTTAGGATGGCATATTCCTAGCATATTTATGGTAAATTCTATGAAATATTGACATATTCTATAGAATCTTGGAATATTCTTGTGGGTCCTCGAGAGGGTCTTGGAAAGAGGCTCCTAGGTTCAGTTTGTGGAACGCCTCGGGAAGGTCTTTTAGCTACAAGAAAGGCTCATAGGGGTGATGGATGGCATGGTCGGATGAAGACAAGTGAGTCAGCATGTTCCACTTGGTCATGATGGAGTGGCCACTTGATCATGGTTGAGTGTAAGATCTTCTTTTGGCTTCTCTTCCCTTTTTGGATGATATATTTTTTTCCTTGGTTGATAGTGTCTCTTCTCTTTGTTTGATTCTTTTAATTTTTGCTCATTGTTCCTCTCTTAATGAGCCTTTTTTTATGCGCAATCTTCTTGATTGAGTGCTGGCCACTCTGGCCTTTTCTTTCGCTTTCTTGGTCTTTGTTGCCTTTACTTTTTTCTTAATTTCTTAGTTGCTCTTCAATAGTGGGCCATCTTTTAGCCCTTATCCTTGTTAACTGAGTGACCACTCGATCATGACTGAGTGGTGCCCACTCAGTTATTGCCTTTTTCCCCATTTGCCTTGCTCAATTATGCAGTTGCTCAACAAGATGCTTCATGTTTCATCAATGGATCGATGGGAAGTCTCCAATCGGGTTATGTTTGTTGTTTGTAAGGCATATCAATTGCTCCATACTCTTTTGACAGGGAGTCTAAGGCAGAAGAGTATCTCGCCCTATAGATCTCGCACCGTTCTTTCCTTCCACTTCTTTCTCTTGAAACTCTATTCTAAGCAAACTACTTTCAAGTCTCAAGTCTCAAGGTCATTTCGAATCATTTCAAGTCTCTGGATCATTTGTAGCCCTAACAATTTCGTATTTTGATTTTCCATAAACGCCAATGGCTTAGAGATGATAAGGCGGATGCTTTGGAGGATGCACGTCGTGTTGAAGCTTCTACTCCCACAACAGAGATTCCAATGTTTAGTTCTCCATCCCCTAAGAGCATAGACACAACTCCTTCAAGTTCTCCCAACTCCCTAGGGTGGCAGGGGTTCTTCTTCTCCTTGTTTATGGTGATGCTTGCTGATGACTCAATGCTTCATTAGGGAGATCTTCAAATTCGCTCAAGAGTGTTAGACATGGACTTGGTGACTATGCTTAGTGTTGGCTCATATACGCATTTATATTTCGTTGGGAGAAGCATTGGCATGTTGGGAACTTTTCTTGAACCGTGGATGTTCGTGATGATTGACATTCCGTTTCCTGGTTGTTGAGTTTCTTATGGGATGATGGACATGACATCTCTTCATTATCGAGCTTTTACGAGATAACATATATTATGCCATTTGGTCACCAGGAGAAACGGTGTAAGTCGCTTATGGGGCAATGGATATTACATCTCCTCGTTGTTAGGATACTTGCGAGACAATGGTCTTATACCTCCCCATTGTCGAGCTACTTGCAAGACAACCAGTTTTGTTTTTGCTCGTTACTAGGCTACGTGCTGGAGACAACGATTTTGCTTTTCCTCCATTGCCATTCTATGCGCAAGATAATGGGCCTGTTTTTCTCCTCGTTATAAAGCTATCTGCAAGATAACGATTTTGTTTTTCCTCCATTGTGGGGCTATGTAAGCGACAATAGGCTTATTTTTCTCCTCGTTGTCGAGCTATAAGCAGGGCAACTGGCTTGTTTTCCTCCTCATTGTCGAACTATTATCGGGACAATGAGTTTCACTTTCTCCTCATTGCTGGGCTATGTGGGGGGCAACGGGCTTGTTGTTTTCCTCATTGTCGGATCATAACTAGGGTAAGCGGGACAACAGGGTAAAAACACAAGGCATGTGGTCTCTTTAAAAGCCCGACAATAAGGTAAAAATAGAAGGCTAGTTGTCTTGCTAAAATCTTAACAACGAGGTGAAAACTAAAGACCTTTTGTCTCGCTAACAACCCGACAACGAGGTAAAAACAAAAGGCTCATTGCCTTGCTTTTGGCCGGCAACAAGGAGAAAAACAAGCCCATGGCCCCGCATATATCCCAACAACAAGGAGAAAGTGAAACCCATTGTCTCGCTAGTAGCCCAATAATGAGGAGAAAAACAAGCCTATTGCCCTGCTTATAGCTCAACAATGAGGAGAAAAATAAGCCCATTATCCCACACATATCCCAGTTTAGGGTCGAGCGCTTACCACCAACCCAAAAGCTATAGTTGTTAGCAGATACACAACTTTATTTCTTTTGACATAGGTAGCATAAAGGCCCATACTAAGCGGTGGGCAGACATGAGGGGCTACACCAACATGGGATGCTAAGGGCCCATAACCCCAATAGTCCCCCCTTCCCCAGAATTGCTTCTAAGGTGGCTCGAACCCATGACCTATCAACATTGGAAAGGTTGGAGATGATGGATCCAGAAACCAAGAAGTTCACCACCTCTCAAGATGTGGTCGCTATACTACAAACCTTTAGAAAATTCTAAGTTAAACATTAAGAAATCAATGAGTCCAAAGAAAAAGGGAGCAACAAGGAAAGTAGCAGCAATGATGAAAAAAGAAACCAACAGTAGGCATAAGAAAGTAATAACCAAATTATCCCATCACCAAGATGATCAAGTCGAGAAAGAAGACAACCAACTTTGGTAGAAAGACTATGAAGTCCCAAGTAAATGAGTGCACTATAACCTAATACTTTTTTTATAGGTTCAATTAATTCTTGTGAATCTTCATGCTTTGAAGAAGATAGAGGATACCTAAGCTAGGAAGCGGTAATATAGGAAGAAATTTTAACATTCACGAAGAATAATACTTGGGAGCTTATGCCAGAGACAAAGGACATCAAACCAGTAACTTTAAATATGCTTACAAGTTGAAGAAAAAGATGGATGGCTGGGTGGATCAATACAAAGCATGGTTGGTCGCTCAAGGTTTTTCAAAACACTATGGATTGGATTATAAAGGGGCTTTCGGCCTAGTTGCCAAAATGAAAACAACAAAACTCTTATTTCCTTGGCTACCCATAAGAAGTGAAATTTGTGGCAACTTGACATAAAAAATGCATTTCTCTAAGGAGAATTAGATAGAAAAGTGTTTATGAATCAACCTTAAGGTTTTGTCTCTAAGGTATTTCTTGACCATGCCTTTCGACTCAAGAAAGCTCTAAATAACCAAGCTCCACGTGCATGGTATGGAAAAATCTCCAATACTTAAATCTTTTGTGGATTCAAAGTTTCTAATTTTGACTCAAGCATGTTTGTCAAGAAAAATCCAAAGATGAATGTGTTAGCTCTTTTGTATATTGATGACATGTTTATTACTAGAGATAATTATGTTGAAATCAAGATGAATTGATAATTCGGTTTGAGATGAAACCTAGGAAAAGCTAGATGTCTTCTCGAGTTGGAGATTGAGCAAATGGAAGGTGGATTGTTTTTTGTCTCATGGAAGATGTGCTCAAACCTTATTGGAGCATTTTTCAATGGAAAATTCTTATCCAAAAGGGACTCCCATGGAACCTTACATCAAGTTGAAAAAGGATGAAGGAAAACCAATGGTGGACTTACGCAAGTTTCACCAACTTATTGGTAGTTTGGTTTCTCAAACTATAATAAAACTCGAGTCCTTCTCTTTTGGTGTTGTCTCTTAGTTCATGGAATGTCCTTAGGTCCCTCATCTCAATGAAAGAAAAAGAATCTCAAGATATGTGAAGAACACTTTTGAGTTTGGACTGCTATATAAGAAGAATGGAAACTTTTTGCTAAGTGGCTTTGTGGATTCTGATTGGGTAAGAAATGTTGAAGATAGAAGATCAACAACAAACTATTTTTTTGATATGGGATTAGCAGCAATTTCATGGTGCAGCATGAAACAAGCCAACAAGGAGTTTGGTTGAAACCGTTAATTATCAACATTTACGAGTAAGTGGAGTACCCCATCACTTTGAAGTATGACAATCAAAGTGCAGTCAAATTAGCATCAAATCCATTATTTTATGCTTGAACCAAGCACATTGAAGTTCAACACCATTTCATTCAAGAGAAAGTTCTTAAGTAAGAGGTTGAGTTGAACAATATTAGAATAAGTGATCAAGTTGTTGATATCTTCACCAAAGGACTCACAAAGCCAAACCTGGAGCTCTTTCATGATGCTATTATTTTAATAAACCAAAAGCATGCACTAAGGGGGAGTGTTAAAGTTTAGTGCATGTTGTTTTAATTTATTTTTATGCAATGTTTTTTTGTTGTTGTTTGAGTCGGTGTTGATTTATTCATTGCTTTTCCATTAGTTATTTTCTTATGAGTGTTTTTGGACTCAGTAAAAGTCAAGGTTGTTAGAGTCTTTTTAGGAGGAGATTATGGTCCACTTTTAGGAGAAGATCATGGTCCATTTACTAAAGTGGATAGCTAATATTTCTTAGCTTTCAGCTTATAACTTGTACATGATTCAATGAATAAAATAATTACCTTTTCCTTATGTTCTCAGACTAATTGTTTTTGTTTCAGACCCCTTTGAGTTATACAAGGTTATATGCTATTTTGAATTCTAAGGAGTGCTTGATCATTATAAGCTGATCTTAATTTTTTTTTTTTTTTCATTTGGATGACCTTGCTGCGAGCTAGTACCAATGCATGGAGTTAAGCAATCAGTTGAGATCATGGAGAAAAATTGAAGATGCAGTTATGGTGAGGTTTGGACCCTTTGATGATCTGCAAGGTGCTTTGGTCAAGTTAATGTAGGCACACATAATCCTAGAGTACTAAACAAATTTGGGGTACTATCATCTCAAGTATTGGGTTTACTTGAAAGGATCCAATAAGTCCAACATTGATTCCTTCAAATGTGTTAATTGGGCAAATACGTCCACAGTGACTAGGATAGATATCTTGTATTAAAAAACTACTAGTTCGCCCCATCAAATCTAAGGCCCAAATAACTCGATTTTCTCCCATGAACTATTTGTGTCAATGGATTAATTCAATCAAAAACTTGAGATAATGGGTGTAAGTTGAAAAAGGACTCAAGTAGTTGTTAATGGAGTTGAAGTTGCCAAATTCCGAGGAGTTAGTATCAATTCTAATTTCTCCACATATAGTTCCTTGAACCACATTTTCTAAATGATCTAAAGCCAATTCTAGTTAATTTTGTAAAAGATCTGTTATGGAAAAAATAAATTTATTTTTCAAATGATTCATATCGTCAAGTGCATCCATTCCAAATTTCATTCCAATCAAATGATCTGTAGCTGCCAATATATTTTGTGGTAACAAAAATGTATTGTTTCGAGGTATATTAAGGTTCATCCTTTGGTTTATATTTTGTCAACCAAACCTTCCTAATTCTCATCTTTGTTGAAATAATTTCTCTTGTAATTCCTTACATAAGGATTCTAA
The DNA here is from genome assembly GCA_036245055.1 of Diospyros kaki. Taxonomy (NCBI): domain Eukaryota; kingdom Viridiplantae; phylum Streptophyta; class Magnoliopsida; order Ericales; family Ebenaceae; genus Diospyros; species Diospyros kaki. Next base: position 32,443,789 of record BSEG01000016.1, on the reverse strand, counting down.
AAAAATCAGATCCTCGCCTACACAAGAAAATTGTTGATAAAACTCCAAAATAGTATTTTCTTTTGATCCAACTTTTTTGCTCTTTATCATTTAGGAAAGACAAAAAAAAAAATTAGGATAGAAAACATTCTATAGAATTTCTCTTAAGAATCAAACCCATAGTTGATGATAGAACTAGGAGATTGATTAGGGCAAAGAATGTGGATTTCAACTTGGACTTTGAATCAAACAAGGAGTTTGATTAGGGCACAGAATTACAGCTATAAAAAGGAGAAAGAAAATAAAAACCAAAGAGGGGAGATAAGATGGTAGCAATTTGGACAACAACAGCCAGGGTTTCAACATGGAAGACGACGATAACAACCTATTTTATTTTCAAGTTTAGCTATTGTTTGAGGGCAAAAATAGAAGGAATTCTGACACGCCAAGGAAGGGAAAAAAGAAGAGGAAAAGCAAGGAAGAAACAAACTTGAAACCAAGGAGGAAGAAGGACTGTGAGCCATACTTGTCTTCTACCTTCAAAGACTAAGTTTTATCCTATTTTTCCTACTAATTTTTATTGTATTTTTGCTTGGAAGCTTCTTCAAACTTTATGCATGTGTTGACTTTAATTATGATGAGAAAAATTATTAAGCTAGGGTTAGATGTAACGTAATGACTCGTTAGTGTGTCTAGAAGTTTATTAATATTTTATTTATGGGCATTGGAAATTTTGCCCTTATTAAATTAAAGTGTGTAAAATATTTTGTGTTGTAGAAGGGGAAAATTAATTAATTAAAGTAATGCTAAAGGGCTCAAATGTATTGGGTTAAGGGGATGAATAAGTCTTTGGCAAGATTGGCCTAAAATGGTTTGGGTTGCCCATTTGGGCCTAAGCCTATGTATTAGTGTGTTGTGTTTTAATTAAATGAGAATGATTTTGATTGGGCCTTAAGTGAGTTGGGTAATTATGAATTAGGCTGGTGAGTGGGCTTGAGCCCATGTATTTAAGTGGGTTGAATGAAATAAATGGAAAAGAAAGAAATGGCAAAAGGTCTAAATTAGGCATGATGATATTGTGTGTTATGTGTGTGGGTGAAGGGTATATGTGGAAAGAGAAAGGAGAATGGATTGATTGGGGGTAGGTGGGATGGACGTGCATGTTATTCCCCTCCCATCCCTTGTCTTTTTCATTCTTCTTGCTTCCTTCCTTCATTCTCAATCTCTCTCTTGTTGCTTTCCCTTTCTTCTTCTTCTTCTTCTTCTTCTTCTTCTCCTTCTTCTTCTTCTTCTTCATTATTGTTGTCTATTGAAGCTTCAAGTGGAGAGATTACAGCTAGGTGCTGTTCTTCTCTTTGGGATTCTATCATCAAGGCAAGTTCCGTCTCTTTCCTTGTTCTCTTCTAAAGAAACCTCTTTCAGTTTCAAGGTGATATATATTTATTTATACACAGTTAGTCTCTTCTCTTAGTGGTGAGAATCACTCTTGGTAATGGTAGCCAAATCTTTCATTTTCTTCTCAAGTTGTGGGTTTCTTCTTTAAGTCATTGTTGTGTCTCATTGATGGTTTCATTTAGGCTTGTTTACCCCATATTTCATTCATGGAATGGAATTTGTGGGTTAGGAAGCTAGAGGAGGGGGTTTGGTGTGTTTCGTGTTCGTTTCGTATATTTCTAGTGCGTCGAGTTGACTTATTTTGGGTTAAGTCAACTCAGTAGAGGCCAATTTTTGGTCGTTTTGCTTAGTTCTCAGTCAAGTCAATTTATTTTGTGAAAAGTCAACTTATTTTTAGTCAAGTCGACTTAGTCTCAATAAGTCGACTCAATCGACTTATTTTCCCCTTAAGTCGACTTAGCAGAAAAGACAACACTACACATGCTGCACTATTTTGGTCATAACTTTTGATGTAGAAGTCAAAATTGAGATTCGTTTAAAGTGTCATAATCTAGATTTTGAGGGCTTCGATTTGATATATAATATTATATACTTTGGTTACAATTTGAGTTGATTAAGGATTTTCTCAATCCAAATTAGGTATGATTGTTAAAATAAGTTGCTATTAAATGCTTCCTTTGATATCACTCAATCCTCTAAAATGATAGGATGTGGTTGAAGAAATATATATATATATGTATATACCTGGGATTCATGAGATAAAAATGTAATTGAGTTGCACGAGGAAGCATGATAATCACATTTGGGAAGTCATTAAGAAATGTTCTTAGTTGGCATGTCCATGGAATCTCATGTGTGATGCAATACTATCATCATATAAATAATGTAATGATCCGTTATTGGGTCTATGACATTATTGATATTTATTTCATTTTAGTATATATATAATGGTATTATTTTAAAATTAAATAAAATAGATTAAGGTTTTAATGAAGCTAGATTTGGGCTAATGTGAGAAAGCCCATGGCAAATGGTAGTTAGAATTTAAATGAAACCATGTTTAATGGATTTGGCCTAACTATGTATAGATTGAGTCCATAGTTGATTTTAAATGAAGTGGGTTGGACTAAGTGAAAAATAGATCTTTTGGGCCTTAAGTGTTGGGCGAAATTTAAAATAAGCCTTTTGAGTTTTATGAGATATTGGTCCTAAAATGTGTTGGGCTTAAATTATAAGCGAAGGATGAATGGGTTTGGACTTGAGCCCATTTGTAAAATGATGATTTATGTTTAAAAGGAAAATTAAATGAGTGACAAATGACATAAAAAGGCATGGAAATATACGTGTGTGTGTGTGTGTGTGCGCGCAAGTGGGAGGGGCAAAGTTGAGAAAACATAAATAAGGGGTGGGGTGGCAGACATTCTCCCATTTTCCTCTTTATTTTCCTCCTCCTTGCTTTCTTGCTCCCTTCTCTCTCTCTCTTGTTAGTATTTCATATTTTTTTTTTCTTTTGCTAATTTGGAGCTTCAAGGGGTGTGGCTTTGTAGCATTTAGAAGGTTTTTTCTTCTCTAAATTCATTTCGTGCTTTTCATTTTGAAATTATTAAATCTTAGCCAACTTGTAGATGTTGTACCTTTTGGGGTATAAGATTCTGTATTTACATCCAAATCGAGATTTGTTTGTTACATTGTAAACTAGACTTATTGAGATTAATTTTGATATATTACTTGAATTTTTTTGCCCAAGTATTGAGCCTGTAAGTGCCCTATGAAATATCTACCCGAATCTGAAAATTCTATTTTCGTGTAATCTATCATTGCTTCGGTTTTTGGCCTATAACTTTCTGTGTTTGATCCAAATCAAGATCTGTTTGTTGTGATGTAAACTAGACTTCTTGAGATTCATTTTTATATATTACTTGGATTTTTTGGCCAAGTATTGAGCCTATAAGTGCCCTGTGAGATATTTACTCGAATCTAGAAATTCTGTTTTCTTGTAATCTATCATTGCTTTGGTTTTTTACCTATAACTTTTTATGTTTATATCCAAATCAAGATCTATTTGTTGTGATGTCAACCAGACTTCTTGATCTTCGTTTTGATATATTATTTGGAATTTTTTGCCAAGTATTGAGCCTGAATGTGCCCCGTGAAAGACCTACTCGAGGCTGAAATTTTTATTTCTGTGTAATCTGTTATTGCTTCGATTTCTGGCCTATAACTTTCTGTGCCATATCCAAATTGAAATCCGTTTATTTCTCTATAAACTAGACATCATAGGTTTCATTTTAGTTTATTAATCGACTTATTTGGTTATGATTTGGACTTGTAATGACCTTGTTAAATTCTGTCCAAAAATCTGGAAATTTCCTGTACTGCGTAATCTGTCTTGCTTCAGTTGTTAGGCAATAACTTATTGTGATTATTTCTGATTCTGAATCCGTTTATTGTTTTAGAAACTAGAGGTCCAGGGCTTCGATTCAGTTATATTATTTGTAATATTTGACCAAGTTATGAGCCCAAAATAGGTCTTCAAAGTTGTAGTTGAAATCTAAAAATTTTGAGAATTTGTTGTGTTGCTACACTTCCTATGTTAATATCATAGTTTTTTCCCATGAAAAACCCCCATTTTGCTAAATGGGTTGTATCTCTCTTGTGTTGCTAAGTTTTGAAATTTTCTTGTATTTTGTGGAGTCTTGTTGGAAGCCTCAATAGGGTTTTGTGTCACCCTATATTTCTTAAGGAATGACACGTTTATTGATTAGGGTCTAAAGTCATGCAAGATTTGATGTTTCTTGCATGTATAAAATTTTGGTTTCTTGCAGTTGTTGTTGGGGTAAAAATTTACTATGTGATCATGAGATAGTGCACAACTTAATTTATGTAATTGTACATAATAAGCATGATGTGAGATTTTTCTTAATCATTGAGGATTGACATAAAGTTGGGATATGTGTGTGTGATGCATGATTATTATCGTGTGCACCTATTATTTTGTGAGGCGGTTATGTTTTTGGGTGAGCAAAGAATATCCTATGAGTGCCTGACGCGGGTGAGGTGGCCATCAACCCGGTAGGTGAGGCTCAAATTGTTATTGTTTGTTGATATATTTTCATGATGCATATATATTCATGTATGGATATATTGGTCATGGGAGCCTTGGGAATTATGTGGAAAATTACTTACTATTGGTGCATGTGCATAAGCATGGAAATGACTACATGATATGTATAATAATCACAGCATGGTAAATTGACATAAATGGAAAACTTATGAGTTGTGTTATACTGATATCTTCTCATAGAGTTGTTTACTTTATCTTGATTATCCATGCCTTTGATTCTATATCTCTATGCTTTATAAATATACTTGCTGAGACTTATGGCTCACCTTGTTTACTTTTATGTCATTCCAGGTAAAGGTAAAACAGTGGTTGAGGGGGAGTCCAGTGGGACTAGAGCCCAAGGTTAGAGGTGTATAGAGACCTCCCAGATTAGATGGCCCATGTTAGTGTTTGTGAAAAGGGCATGTGTGAGGAAATTTTATATTGTAAAATTTGTTAGTGCCCTTATATTTCATTTTGTGTAGGTCATGGTGGTAAGATGTTGTAAACCTTTATGTTTTCTTCCGTTGAATTTCTCTAAGGATTATAATGCGCTGTTGTATGTTATTTTTCTATATCATCCTTGTTATGACCTCCTTTCAGATATCCTATTCTAGCTGGACTATTCGGGAGTGGGCTACTACAAATAATTGCCCTTAATTGATGTGATGGAACCTATTTAAAGGTTGAATTGGGTGAAATAGCCAAGAATCTTAATGGGCAAAAATTAAGGGTGTGTGAATGTTACTCATTATAACTGTGCTTGCGATTGTGTTACATCGCATTATGTTTCTATATTGCTTTGCATTATGATGTTGGGTCATGGGTTGCATTTGTTGGTTCTAATGATGGCAAACATATCCCAAGAGGGGGGTGAATTGTGATTCGTATAAATTTTTTAATAATTAAAACAATGGTTAATGGCAGAACACTATATTTCGAAATAAATCTTTCTATTTTGCAAGTTTCGAAACCTACTATATATGTTTTGAAATATACCTCACTGTTATAGCTTGTTTCGAAATATAGAATGTGTGTTTCGAAATATACTTTTCTGTTTTGCTTGATTTGAAATCTTTTACCTTGTATTTCAAAATAATGATCTTTGACAAAGATAATTTACATAAGTAAGAGTATACCAAAAGGTGTTTGAGATTAGAGATAGATACTTATGTTTATATGAATGAGTATAGGCTTATGTTCACGGATAATATGTTTTTGTCCTTGAAAAACAATTCTTTTGAAATCTCAAGCAATAATGGATAAGCAAAAGTAAAAGATTAACTGCACACAAGATATATAGTGGTTCGGCACCCCACTTAGTCCACTACCTCCAAGCTTACCCACTTGAAGGATTTTTCAATCCCAATCACTTTTACTAGTGATCAACCACAACAAAGGTTTTACCAAAATTCACCCCAAAACCTTGTACAATGAGTTTTTATGGGTGTTATTGCCAAAATACAACAATTAGAATTTGTAGAAGTGGGATGCCTAGGGATGCCGATAGTCTCGGGATTCGATCAAGGGTTGGTCTGTTAGGGGTCTTTCGAAGGGATGCTTCCGAAATGTTCCTTTCGAAGGGGTGCTTCCAAAACGAGTCTTCCGAAGGATCTTCCTGACAGTTTTGCTCACAAAAGGCTCCAGGAGAACGTTAATTAAATAGAGGTCTGTGCTTCCGAAGAGTCCTTCCGAAGATCACTCCCGATGGTGCGGGAACAAATGTGGGTCTTTTATATGAATTAGGGCTCTTCTGTTAGGAGTCTTCTAAATGAATGTTTTTGGAGAAACCAGAGAGTGATACTTCCAAAAAGAAAAAGGCAAAAGTCTTCAAGGAGCCTTGTCTCATCATTGTCTTCCGAAGGAATGGAGGTGATGCTTTCGAAGGGACTGTAAAGGGTAAACAAGGGTTAGAAGGCTCGCGGGATTTTCCTCTCGCGAAGGCCCTCTAATGCTTAAGTTAGTAACGAAAGGAAAAACAATCTTAGAAAAGGAAAAATAGGCTAAGTTTCTGAAGGAAAGTAATAGTGAAATACTGATGTCTGGACCCCTCTTTCGAGGACTGTAGCTGGCTTTTATAGGGCTCGAGCTTCGAGGACACGTGCCAATTCTTCATTAGCTTCCTTCCAAATGGTTCTCCCAAAAGGATCGATTTTCTTCGAGAGCATAGCAATGGAAACTTCATTCCAAAGAAAGCTTCTGAATGAACCATTCTGCGCTTCTGAAAGGTCCTTCCGAAGGCCTCTTCCAAAGCAATTGTTTAATTCTCCTCAATTCTTGGCCTTCTCCTCTTTCTGATTACTGGGGATAACAATGAGCTCAACTCAAACCTTACACCAAATGAGTTTTAGATTCAACTCAAACCTTAGACACAATGAGTTTTAGGCTCAACTCAAACCTTACACCACAATGAGTTTTAGGCTCAAATCAAACCTTACACCACAATGAGTTTTAGGCTCAACTCAAACCTTACAACCAATAGCAAGATAAATAGAGTTTTATCTTTATAGCCCAATGAACAACAAATGCTTTAACAGTGGATGGACAAACCTTTTGCACTAGCTTAAGATAAGGAGAGTTAGAGAGGATATGACTTCTTGTTTCATCTTGCTTCTCCTTCTCACTTTCAATGCACAAGAGAAAGATGTGTGTGGATCTTCTTTTAGAAGCTCAATCAAACATTTTGATCACCACTTGTGCTTGTGTATGTGTCTCTAGTGCGTGTTCTCTTATTGTATCTTATTCTTGTCTTCAAACACTTGCTATTTATATCAAGAGATAGAAATCTGGTCATTTATAGCCGTTAGAGACAAGGTAGAAAAGAAGGTTTCGAAACATAGCATACAGGTTTCGAAACATCACAAATTTGTACTAAGGTTTCGAAACATAGAATACAAGTTTTGAAACATCACAAATTTACACTAAGGTTTCGAAACATACTCCTCAAGTTTTGAAACATACAGCCTTTCCAGCTAGACTTACACTTAGAGATAGCATTAAGTGGGAGACAAGGTCTCATGCCCATTATGATTTAAAAATGTTCTCTACTTCAAATTTGAATTTGAATTTGAATTTTATAGATTATGAAGAACGCATTAAAAAATGTTTTGAGAAGTTTTTAGATAAATATTAAATTGCAAAACAAAAGCATCTCAGATCTTTTAAATCTCTGCTGATAGAAATGTCAGAGGTTTCGAAACATAGCGTACAGGTTTCAAAACATAGTCCAAAACCTAATTTGAAAACAAATGCATTACATGGATGTTTCGAAATAGCATACACACTTAGAAAACATTGAAACCTTTTCAAAAGGGGTTTCGAAACATTCATAGAAACATGACAGATTTTCAGAAGGATTTGCTTGACAACACAATCCATAGCATGTATACATTACAACATATTTACATTTCTTTAGTTTAAGTAAATGGAAGGTAAAATATAAATATTTTACCTTCCATTTACTTTAATACATAAATATAAATAAGCAAGTACCCCTTATTTGGATTCAATAAAAATATCTAAAAAATCAAAATTCATAACAATAAGAAAGTAGAATTTTGGTTTTAGTACAAACTCAGGTCTTAATAATTTTATCACCTTCAAAATACATACTTTCTATTTCTTGAAAAATTAATTTTATCACCAATGGATATTAGCTATAGAGATACCGGGAGATAGTTTTTCAAAATGAAAAATATTTTCAAAACTATGTTCTAGTTGGTCTTTTGCCTTAGAACAATTTTATCTTTATTTTGGCCAACAATTTCAAGACTAATTTTGAAAATCACTTTAGGAGATTCTTTTAAATCTTAATACTTGTTTTTGCAAATCTCCATATGTATAAAAATGAAATTAATTTAGTTTTCATATGAACAAAATAATACTTGATATTGAAATTGACATATGTTGAAAACCATAACCTTGATTCATGACATATGGATTAAGCCAATAGATGTTTTTCATCATCAAAACTGATATACAAAAGTTAAACAACAACATTCATTTTTTTTTTGGGGGGGGGGGGTCATGCTTTGTATGTGTTGGGAGCGTGAGCATTGGTATGACACGATTGGCCTGTGAATGTTAACTAGTGTATGTTAGGCGAGCATATGCATTAAAACATTCATGTGTGTGAATTCCTACGTGAGCATAGCATGGCTTGATGGTTGGCTTATGGGGGTTTTTCCATCACTTTAATGTTGCAAGAGCCACTACATTCCTTATATACTGCATTGCAATTGGGGGGGGGAGGGGTATGGACTTGGTAGGTTGGCTGGTGAGTGCGAATCCCAAACCCAAGGTTGGATGATCTCATGTTATATACATTGTTATATGCTATGTGTAGTGTGATACAAGCTAAGTACGACGAAGGCCTTATGTGCCTTTATATTAAGTATGTGAATGTCACCTTATGGAGTTGAAAATATGTTATGATGTTATGGAAAGAAATCATAATCCAAGGAAGTATTGTTAATAAGAAAGACATGAATCCAATTGTTGTTTATATGTCAAGTAGCAAATTTTCTTGGCTTTACTCTATGTATGTTTTTATATATCGATTTCATTGTGCTTCCATTTGCTATATATATATATGCTTGCCAATCCTTATGGCTCACTTTGAAAAATGTGTTTTGATGAAATGTAAGAAATTATATTTCTTTGAGGCTGTGGTTGTCAAGTGTAGAAAGCATGAACCCAATGGTTGTCTAGATGTTAGGTAGTGATTTTCTTTTGACTCTGGGTAATTCATGCCTTCATATTGTTGAGCCAAATTGTTCCAATCAACCTATTATGTGTTTTGGTGATTAACAAAATATAATTTTAGTAAAACTATTTTTGTTATATTTAAAACCCCTAATGGATTTTTTATATGTCTTACGTATTATAGTATTTTGTATATCAAAATGAATCAAGTAATGTTATTTCTCTAAGTCTGGAATATTAGCACGCTATAAGGGAACATATAAGAAAATGTTTTCTTTTTGAAAAACTAACTCCCGGTATTTTCATAGCTAATATTCATTAGTGTTAAAATTATTTTTAATGAAGTTTTCAACAAATAGAAAGTATGTATTTTGAAAGTGCTAAAATCGCCAAATTCAAAATTTGTTCTAAAACCAAAAATCTACTTTCTTATCTATTTGGATTTTGATTTTTTAGATATTTTTATTGAATTCAATGGGGGGTACTTTGTTATTTACATTTATGTATTAAAGTAAATGGAAGATAAAATATAAATAAAATAAAATGAGGACATTTACTTATTATGTATACTTACTATATGGTTTATATCTTCAAACAATTGTTATATGTATAAAATCTATCTTCTATAAAATCTAGCCTTAGAATTCAACTTTTGTATATCTAGAGTCAACTCCCCTTAAGCTGGAGTCGACTCTTGCAAAGCTAGAGGCGACCCAGCCAAGAGCAATTGATGCAGAGTCGACCTAGCAACATTGTTGTTTTTCAAAGAGTCGACTCTAGCATTAGAGAAGTCGACTCCTGTTTTAGAGAAGTCAACTCTCAGGTCTAATGGTCAAATTTTTTCTAGCCGTTACAAATCTATTGGAAGCTCCACTATATATATCAAGAAGGGATTTTTGGAGAAGGCTAATACTCTACCATTTCCTATCTTCCTAAAGTACGCCCAAGCTCTCAAGCAACTCAAGTAAAGCAATCCAAGGTTCAAGCTTAAAGATATATCATTTGGAGTCCAAGGAAAAGGAAAAGAAGATATTCTCTCCAAGTGTGGTAAATTGTATTTGTATTCATTTTTGCCTTGTAATATTTGTTCTTGTATTCATATCCATATTAGTCTAAGTGTGTTGGACATAGGATTGTTCATTTGTATTATTTGTGGATTGTGAGTGGCCTCTTAGAGCCCAAGTAATCTAGGTGTGGTATTGTTCTTATTGTATGGTTGTATTAGTTTCCGGGGTGAGCTAAAGGGAAAACCTCGGGGTGTACAAATTTACTAGGTGATCTTGTGTGGAAACCTAGTGTTGTGATTTTAGTGGAACCTCAAGTGTTGGGTTGACCTTAAGAGAGTGGAGTAGGTATTGGAGACACCGAACTACTATATTTCTTGTGTTGATTATTGTGGTTGTTTGTGTATTTATTTTGTTATCACTCTTAAACTACTTATATAGTTATATCAAGTGTATTTTGTATAAGAAAATCTCAAGAGTTTTTTAAAGGAACGAATTCGGTTGATAAGTTTTTAATCACTCAATTCACCCCTCCTCTTGAGTGGCCATTGTATTGTGTCAAGGGACCAACACATATATCATTCTATTAATGCTCCCTTTGTTATATACTTGTTGAGCCTTTTGGCTTACTTTGTTTCTTTTTTCATTCCAGGAAAGTGGAAGATAGATATTTAGGGCGAGTTCTAGTTAGATGTGTACAGAGATGTCCCGACCTCAAAATCCATGGGTGTAATTTTTTAGGATATGAGTAGAGTGTTTCATGTTGAATTTAAAGTCTTAGTGCCCTTTTTACTTTAAAAATGTAAAGGTGGTAAGCCCGAGATGATAATGAAAAGAATGCATAAAATTTATTATAGCTCCTAGTGATAGTGAGCAAACATGGAAATGAAAAGAAATTTTTGGCAAATTTTGAGTGATTTTTGTATCTGTATACATCTTGAATGGATCTTCTCTCGGACTTCCTATGCTAGCGAGAAAATCCGGGAGCAGACCTGACATGTAAATTAATTGTTGAATTATGTGATTGATTATTGATTCAATTCAAGACTTTATTGTTATTTGGCATAATGAGTTTGTATTATTGAATTTACTGCTTCAAAAGTTTGATCAGCTTTTGAATGGTCTTTTGATACATGAAAGAATTGTTTGTGTTAGACTAATAATAATATAAATCATGTGTTATGCCAATAATAATATAAATCATGTGTTAGACTAAGAGACCAAGAGGTAATTACCGTCACATGTGATAGTGGAGGAAGAAAAAAGAGTCAGTAGCTCATCTTCCTTAAACTAGAGATTTTCTACAAAACTCAATGCTCCCACGCTTGTTTAAAACTGCATAGAGATATGATTACTTTAATAAGAGAGGGTAGAATTAACTAAACTTGAGAAAGTTAATTGATTAAGAGAAATTTGCCATCATATGCAATAATAATCAACATATTACATGTTGGTCTTGAATTGGATTATTTAGTTAATTACATTACTTAGGTTAATTGAAATCTAAACCCTTGTGTCATTATATTCGTAGTTTCTCTTCTATTAAGAATTATTCATATTTTTATTAAATTTTTATTTTAGTTAATTAATTGATTAGTTAGTTAAATTCATTTTGTCACTTCAAGAAATTTGACATTTAGCTGTGAAATTTTTTGTCGCCTAATAATAGTATTTTGTCACTAAAAATGTTTAGGAACGAAAAATATTTCGTCGACCTTTCATCCCTAAAAGCGCGTCACTAAAGGTATAGAGTGACGGAAAATGATTTTGTCACCAAATATTAAGAAAAATCGACAAATTATTCTCGCCGTTCAATGTGAACTTATAGGAACAAAATATTTTGTCATAAAATGGTTGGTAGATTGTTAGTAAAAATGATATTTCATCACTAAATAACCAAAAAAGAGACCTCAAGTGGGGTTATTTGGTGACGAATTCTAATTAACTACCATTTATTTTGTAGCTATATGTATTTTGGTTTTGTTTCTAAAGTGAGGGTTTTGTTTGTTTTGGTGACAAGTTTTTATCGCAAAATACTTTATATTTTATGACAAAATTTTTGTCACTATTACTTTTTACCTTAAGACGAAATCCTTTTGTTGCTAACTACTTTTATTTTATGACAGAACTTTTTTGTTGCAAAAATTATTTTATATTTTATGACAAAATCCCTCATCACTATTTACATTATGTTTTACTACAAAACATTTTGTCGTTGATTACGTTACATTTTACGACACGTCCTTTTGTCACGATTTACATCTTGTCTTACTATAGAACTTTTTTGTCTTCATATTTTATGGAAGAATATTTTGATCACTACTATATTTTATATGAAAATAATTTTTTTATTATTAATTGTTTATATTTTCCGATAATTTTTATGACTAATTCTTGTAAATAAAAATAAAAATTTGGTAGCCACATATAGCTAAATCCATTTTCGAAAATAGAGTATTACTATCACTAAATCAAAATTATAATTTTCTTTTTTTAAAAAAACACTATTATAATAAAACAATAAAATTAGCCTCTTTTGCAATAATATAGTTGAATTACAAAATCATCCATTAAATATTAAATATCAATACTATCTTGGTTCACATAAAAAAATTAAAAACAATACCATTCACTAAATATAAAATTTAATACCAATCAAATACCCAAATCAATCCTTCTTAAGTTATAGAAATACTTTAAACCCAAATCATTAATTACTAAAGTTTCAAATAGGTACAATAAAATATATAAAAATAAATAAACAAGTCATCAAATAAAAAACAATGCTTGTCCATCCCTCTACCATCTTGAGTGTCAATCATCCAATCAACCTATAATAAAATATAAATGAATTAAATAATTTGAAATTAATAATTCAAGTATAGACACATACAAAAAAAAAAAAAACAGTTCATCCACGAGGACTCGATCTATTGGGTGTTTAGCCACCACACCCAATATGACTAAGGAATCATCATGCGGCATTAGGATGTTCCCTTGACTGGCAGGAGTGAAGGTAATGAGTTCCTCATCTGGCATGGTGTGAGTTATAGAATCCATGTGAATGACCTAGCGTGCATATGCTGTTAGTATGGGCAAGGAGTCTCCAGCCAGGGTTTTCTCTCTAGAAATTACATGGATATGCTCTTGTGTGGGCTTTTTATATATGGGCATTCCTGAGGTTTCTCCACCATGTAGTTGCGGTGGACCTCTTTGCTATTGAGTCCTATCACTATTTTCGTTATTGTTGGGATTCTTCTTGTTGTTTTGTCTTTGATGACAATAAAACTTTATATCTTTGGTATTTGAAAATGAAATAAATTTTATCTTTGAAAATTGAAAATGAATATTCCAAATTATACCCGAGGATAAATATGCTTTCAATGTATGCAAAATCTCTTGTATTTATTTTTAAATCAATCTTTTGTTTTTATTTTGAAATCAAATAAGTTAAAGAGTATCAAAATATTTTTCAAATCATGAACACTTTCTTTAAAGGCAAAACTATCGACCATGTTAGTGAAACTGTTGACTATTTTGTACCTTTGTAATTTGGGTTATCAAATCAAGGCAAAATTGTCGATCGATTTGTTAAAACTGTCGACCATTTTTGGCCTTTCAGAAAAAATAGTTGATAGTTTTCTTGAATTGTCGATAGGGAAAATTTCAAGTCTTGGTTGTTTTTATGTAAGGTCAAAAATGCCGAAAGTCATTGCATAATGTTTGACCATTTTTATAAAGAAATCGACTATTGGCCCAAAGCCACAAGTGTGCTTCAGATTTCTTGATGAAAAATGTCGACTGGTTTGGTAAATTGTCAATCATTTCTTCACTAACAGTTTAACATGACTAGTTTTTTTACAAGCTTTAAATGCTCCCAACAACTCCTACAATAGCTAGTTAAATCAAAGCACGGGTTAAGCCTATAAATACTTGTCCAAGGATGCACTATAAAGGCTAATGAAGTGATAAAAGCTTACAAGTGATTTTATTCTTCTCATTAGTGCTTGTAATTTCAATATTTATCTCAACCAAGGTTTATCTTTTATATCATCTTGTTTAAGCCTTGTATTTTTTTAGAGAGATCTTTGTAACAGAGTGTCAACTCTTAGATTATTCTCTTTGTACATTGTGTTGAATTTTCTAATAGTTGTGCTAGAGGGCCTACTTGGGTATAAGTTAGAGGTTATAAATTCTTAGCGATTTTGCTAGAGGGCATACTTGGTTAAATATGAGTTTATAGTAGATTTTGAAATCTCTAATGGGAGGTAGAGTGGTGGAGTAAGCTGGGGTGAGCCAAACCACTCTAAATTCCTTATGTCTCTAGCATATTTTGATTGATTCTTTCTTGCTTATATTTCATTGTTTTCATATTTCTCATTAAAATCTCCACAAATTTATTTTTGAAATTTATAAACACCCAATTCACCCTCCTTCTTGGGTGTGAGGTGCCATTGATTACACAAAACTAACACTTCCTTCGTTAGTAGCTACGATTGTTCATGGGGGATCTTCTTGAGTGTTGATTATTCTAACAAGGCTATCCTTTTGGTCATTGAGGGATATTTGACATGAGTTGATCCAGCTACCCTCTTAGAGGAGCTAAAGGTATTTGTCCAATTTGTAACATTGCTATGTCGAATGAGTTGAAAGCTGGTGGTACTTGCAAAAAGGCCTCACTTCATCATCTTACGACTTGTTAGATAAGGAGAAAAATTAATCATTCTTTCTCAAGCAGCGAGAATGGTAGGCCGAGGGTCCGAGAAAGGCAAATATTTATGGAATTTGGTTATGAGAAAATCATTTGGCCTGCGTAGCCTTATTTCAGACCTTTCTACGATCAATTTCTCTCTTTTCCTCTTATCCCTGTCCTTCTGCACATCGAATGTGTTAAGGATCTCCATTTGGATGACAAACTTGTTGGTGTGGGCAAGAAACTCAGCTAGTGATGTTGGGTAGTCAAAGGCTAGGGATTCTCTAAGTGGCAGAAAGGTCGTGCCTTGGAGGAACGCTATGACTACTGTCCCAACTGGTAAGTCGTGAACCTCCAAGGTGGCATTTTTGAATTGATCAATGTATTGTCTAAGTGACTCCCCTGGCTTTTGGCAGACACTAAGAAAGTAGGAGGAGTCTTTCTTTCAGGGAGTGTTAATAGCGAAGGAGGTGATGAATTCTTGTTGTAACTGCTTGCATGAGGAAATTGATCCATTTGGGAGTTTGATGTACTAGGGATGAGTGTGCTTGGTTAAGGTTAGGGGAAAATCTCAACACATGATAGCATCGCTCCAATCGTGGAAGAGGGCAAAGGACTTATATTGTTGTACATGATAATATGAATTCCCATTTCTTTAGTAGATAATTAATGCCGAAAGCTTGAATCCTGTAAGAACAAGCTAATTCAATATCTAGTGAGAGAGAGGGATCTTTCAGCGATAAACTTCATCATGGGTCATCACTCTTTTGCTCGAACATCTCTTCCACAAGGTGTCTGACCTCAGACTCTAAAGAGCCTTGTGGAGGATTCCAAACATCTTTAATTGAAGTAGTGCTTTCAATAATTTCTTCCCGAGGCACCTCCTGGACGGCATAAATGTGTCATTCGTATTGTTTTTCATGAATAACACTGTTAGAAGGCTATCCCCGCGAGGGCATGGTCAACACATGAACCTACTTAGGAGGCTAGTTAATTCGAGCTCCTCCTAAAGTAGCATGTTTTGCTGAAGCAAGTTGCTCTAGGGTGTGCAGAATGATGTGCAGCAGGTCTTTAAGACCATTCATGGTTTTGACATTCTCCTTGTATTTCTTTTTGAGTTGATGATGTTCTACTAGGGAGACGATTTGAGGGTTATTTTCCCCTGAGGGTCTCAAGGCCTTGCTTGTGTTCTAACATTTCTCCCAGGAATGGTAGAACATCCAAGGGATTGTAGCTCGTGGAAGTAAGGGCTGGGGTTCTATCCAAGGACCATACCTTCTAGGAGTTGTTGTCTAACAAATCGATCCTCAAGAGTTTGATGGATTCATAAGCTAGCCTCTGGTTCTTCCTGCCTAGGGGACTTTTGGGGTTGCATCGTATCTGGTTGTGCTGAAGAAATGATAGAAGGATTTTCTCTAAGAGGAATGATGTCTTGTGTGGGTCTCCCAGCACGGGTGGACCTCGTTGTCACCATATTCTAACGCTTCTTGTTTGTTTCCCACAGATGGTGCTAAATTGTTGCTGGTGAGATATTATAATTAAAATTTGTTTGTTGTGAAACTCAGCGAGCAGCCGGAAAGGCTTGGTGAGCAACGAAACCTACCTTGTGAGGATACCAACACAAAGGAAAGTCAAGAAAAGGGCTCAATCCATTATATGAGAGAACGGATGTGGTGTCGGAGGATAATAGGGACTATGATGCCCTACTCGGGAACTAGGAGGGGTTTCGTGGTCTCGAAAAGCAATTAGAGAGCCAGACGATCTTGTATGACCAAAGACAGTTAAAAGGCACATGGGGATTTCTCCCACGCTAGCCCTCAAATCCTTAAGTCAAATGAGGTCATGATGATGAAGTAGAAAATAATATCCAACAATGTAACAATGCACCAAAGGAGGTAACAAATGATATGCTGGGTGCGTATTGGTGCGCATACTCTTTAGAAGAGATACTTTCGGAGGCCAGAATGTGTTGGACTCAAAGGTCTAAAGACGCTTCTAGAATGTGGGGGAAGAGCCCCTAAAATTGAGGGGTCAATGGGTATTTAAACTCATTGATTTGTGATAAGGACACATAACACACACTTGGTGTGGTGTGCTTCCCTATGGATGCACGATGCTTCTCCCACCACAAGTAGCTTGGTCCCAGGGTTAAGCTTGGAAGAGCCTTCAAGAGAACCCTCCCCCCCTCCCAAAAAAAAAAAACTCCCTTGGTGGGGAAGAACCCCCTGGAAAGAAGAGGGCATGAAACAGGCGAGTCACATTTCTGTAGGAAAATGCAAGGTAATGATGCATCCCCCTGGGTTCCTCTGAGAGTATGGTTTAATTAAGAGGAATTATGATATGCAAGTTTGGGAGGTTGGCCCCAAATGAATGATGAACTAGCTATGATTTTTTAGGGGGACATGCTCTAGCCCTAAGAAGGTTTATCAGAAGGAACAACCTCCTTTAGCCCACTAACTACTTCTGAGAGGACTCCCTCTTGGGAGGACCATAACAATACCTTGAGATGCTACCTCATTGAATGATTAACGCATTTCTTATAAGTGTCAAACTTTATTGTTAGTTTCCTCAATCTTGTTATCTAGTTACCCTTGAACTTGTCCTTAAGAGTGTCCCACAAATTTTTTGCAGAGGTCAGACTTTCAAATTCCATTAAGAGGTCATTCTCCAGGAAGTTAAGTAAGATGACTTAAGCCATCCTATCTTTTTGCTCCATGCCAAATAAGTCTCTCATTTAACTCTCTATCTCGTCATGGTACCCTCACCAGGATCAATCATGGTTTGTGGTGTAAGTGACTCAAGCACATATTGCTCCTCCAAGATGTACTAAGGTATTCGGTGCTAAATATCATAATTGTCACCATTTAGCCTTTGATTACTGGGAAGATGAGCTATGATATTCTTTCTTGCCAAGCATTAGGTAAATTGCATAGAAACATTTAAAATTAATATACATATAACATCATGTTATGAAATAGGATCGAATACAAACCACAATCAAACCAATTAACCAAACACGAACACAAAATTTAATGTGAAAAACCCAAATCGAGAAAAATCACGGGCAGAATGAAGAAAATATCACTAACCAAAATGGTAATACAAAAGTGATATTGACACACACTCTATGATGATCTGATGATCTAATTTCATGTGACTTGGGCACTTATTTATAGACTTAAAATCATCTATAGATGAATACAGAAAATCATATCTTGATCAGAATATGACGCATAAGAATATTCCTCCAGATGAGATAAATCTCAGATAAAATCGGATTTGACAACATCATAATCACAGTCAAATTTGAAGTCATGGTCTCGGTCAAACTAGGAAACCCAATCATAGATAAATAAGGATTTTGAGCCACAATTATCCGAAATTTCCACCTTGACTCCAAATCCACAAACAAAATTATCCAGAATTCTTTCTTCCAATGAAATCACGAAGAATCATTCTCCCTGACGAATATCAACCAAATCCACGCAATGCTCAAACTTTGAAATAGGCAGTGACTTGGTCAACATATCTGCAGGATTGTCATGAGTGCTGATTTTTCTTACAGTAACTTCACTACGAGCTATAATTTCTCGAATAAAATGATATCGCACATCAATGTTCTTCGTTCTCTCGTGAAACATCTAATCTTTGGTGAGGAAAATAACACTTTGACTGTAGCAATAAATTGTACTGTCATGAAGATCTTCACTGATTTCACCCATCAACCCTTTTAGCCAAATAGCTTCTTTAATCGCTTCAGTAATTGCCATATATTCTGCTTTTGTAGTAGACAAGGCAACAGTGGACTATAAGGTAGCCTTCTAGCTGATAGCACAACCACCAATAGTGAACACATATCCAGTAGGCGATCTTCTTTTGTCGGGATCACCTACAAAATCAGAATCAACAAAACCAATAACTCCATCTCTAGTACTTCCAAACTGTAAACAAGCATCAACGGTGCCACGCAAATATCGAAGAATCCATTGGACAACCTTCTAATGTTCTTTACCAGGGTTAGCCATGTATCTATTAACCACGCTTACTGCATGAGCCAAATTAGGGCATGTACAAACCATAGTATACATGAGATAACCTACTGCACTAGAGTATAGAATTTTTGATGTCTTGTAAATTTCATCATCTGATTGAGGAGAAAATCTCAATGAAAGCTTAAAATGTGCAGCCAACGGAGAACTCATAGGTTTAGCCTTCTGCATATTGAATTTAGTTAAGACTTTCTCAACGTATCCCTTTTGACTTAGATATAATTTACCTACTCTTTTGTCTCTTGAAATTTGCATTCCAAGTATTTTCTTCACTGCGCCCAAATCTTTCATTTCAAATTCTTTGTTGAGCTAAATTTTTAATCTCCTTTTTTCGTCTTTATCTTTCGATGCTACTAGCATATCATCGACATATAAAAGCAAATATATAAATGACCCATTCTTGTTCCTTTTAAAATATACACAACTGTCATAACTGCATCTATTAAAATTGTGCTTGATCATTAAGGAATCAAACCTTTTATAACATTGTCGAGGAGACTATTTCAGGCCATATAAAAATTTCTTTAATAAGCACACATAGTCTTCTTTGCCTGCAACTTCAAAACATTCTAGTTGTTGCATATAGATATCCTCATTAAGTTCCCCATGTGAGAACGTTGTCTTAACATCCAACTATTCAAATTCAAGATCTTGGATAGCCACAATACCAAGTAGTGTCCGGATGGACAACTAACTACTTCAGAATAATTGGAAGGCTCTTCACTACAGTTAATATCTTCAAGCACATTCAAAGCATATGCAACAAGATCAACTTCAGCATATCTTTGAGGAGGTTTGATAATTCTTCTGGGTCTATCCTTAACAATACAATAATCTGATGGACTAGCACTTGTTTCTGGGCTTGACTTAATTTGAGATGACGACGACGACTCAGATGCCTGACTCTTGTCGATTTCAAGCTCCACCTGAATATTAGAACTCTGGTGACTTGTAAGATTAGTTTCTTTTGCAGACGAACCATAAAGCATAGCAATTTCATAAAAAATAACATCTCTACTAATCACAACTTTAGATGCTTCTGGATCTCATAACTTATAACCCTTAACACTAGGCTTATAACTAAGGAAGAGACACCGTTTAAACCTTGGTTCCAATTTCTCATTATCAACATGAACAAATGCAAGACATCCAAATATTTTTAAATCAAAATAATTTCCAGGACTACCTGACCATAATTCTTCTAGAGTTTTCTTGTCAATAGCAAACGACGAAGACCGGTTAACCAAAAAACATGTCAAATAAGAAGATTCAGCTCAAAAAGACTTAAATAAACCAAAATTAGACGGCATATACTGTACCTTTTCCATCAAGGTTCTGTTTACCTACTGGGCTACACCATTTTGATGTGGTGTACCTGGAACTGTTAAATGCCTTAGAATTCCTTCTTTCTATTAGAAATCATTAAATTCATCTAAACAAAATTCTAAACCATTATATGTGCGGAGACGCTTGATCTGTCTGTCGGTTTGTTTCTCAATCATAGTCTTCCACTGCTTGAAAGTAGAAAAAACTTCAGTCTTCTACTTTAAGAAGAATACTCAGACTTTCTAGAAAAATCATCGATAAAAGTCAACATATATCTGGCACCACTTGCAGAGGGTACTCTGGCTGGACCCTAGAGATCAGAATAGACATAGTCCATTATACCTTTTGTATTGTGAATGCCTTTAGTAAATTTAACCTATTTTTTCTTTTCGAATACGCAGTGCTCACAAAACTCTAATTTTCCAGTACCTTGCCCTTCAAGAAGTCCTCTTTTGCTCAATTCAGCCATACTCATTTCACTCATATGTCCAAGACGCATATGCCATAATTGAGTGAGATTAATATCAGATAAAGTAGAAGTAGAAACAGAAGCATCACTTGTAACGGTAGACCAGTGGCGGAGCCAGAAATTTTAGGCAGGGTAGGCAAAAATTAAACCCTAAACTCTAAATTCTGTCTAAAATTAAATAATATAAAAAATTAAAAATAATATAATATTAAAATATATAAAATATATATATCAATAAATTATACAATTGACGTATTTTCATATTTTAATAACGTCGCATAATAACATAATTATCAATCCTATTAAATATCTATTTTTCAATATACACAACTAAGTCGTCGTTCAATCATTAATCTTCAATTTAATTGTATAGCCGAGTCTTGATAAGCTTCATGACAGACTGTCATTCAATCATTAATCTGCAATTCAATTACGTAGCCGAATCTTGACAAACTTCATGATAGAAAATATATTTTCTGCCATAGTTTCAAATATGTAATTGACAAATTTGTAGCAAAAAATGAAAAAAAATTAATCCTTTTAATTAAAACATGGTTAAAGAAATGGTTAAAGGAGGTTAACATATACAAAAGAAAAGTGGGTCAAATTTTCATATATCTTATTTTTAATTTTCGATCAATACTCAAGAAAACATTGGCAGTCGCCACCAGCTACCACCATGACCGGTGATTTTTGATTATCAGAGGCAACCACTCGACACCCTTATTTCCATCGACCAACATACCTAAAAAACCATAAAAATCTAACGGCTAAATTTCATAAATCTAAACTTAAACTTCTGGCAAAACTTAATGCACGTAAATGAACTGGGAATTGCCACTAGCTATCGTGGTTGATGGTTTTTGGTAATAAGAGGCAATCACCCGAGACCCTTATCTTCATCAACTAATATATTCAAAATTCAGAATTTTTTAAAAATTCTGGGTGGGTATTTAGAAAAACAAAATTAAAAAATACTAAATTATTATATATAATACTTTTTTTAAAAATTCAGGGTGGACAGTTGCCCACCCTTGGTTGTATGTGGCTCCGCCACTGTAATACCCAAAAATGATTTGAGGACATAAATGATATTTAATGAAGGGCATAAATGGAATTTATGAAAAAATAAGACTATAGGGTACACTAACGCAGCTTTGGACGATCGAATTGGTCAAAGGGAGTATCCCGGACCCTAGATGATTAAGGAAAATTGTATAATGCTGACGAGTGATTTAAATTATGATTTTTAGTGATGAAAGAAAATGGATCGGGAACAGTTTTTGGTACAGTTGTCGACCGGGCTGAGAAAATCGAATCAATGTAGGAGACGTCCAGAAGGTTAACGGAGAACGTCAAGGACTAGTATTTAATGTTTAGAACAACCCTTAAGTGATTTCGGGTTGAATCAAATGGATTTAAGGTCAATTTGACCAGTCGGGCCTAAGTGCAGTTTTCTAATTTTGCTCGAGGGAGGTCAAAACAGTAATTTTTTAAGAGTTTCGAGGGTCAAATAAGATGTATTAAACTTGTGGAACTTGGTGACATATTTGGATTTACCAAGGGTGCTTTGGAGGGGGGCAGAAATGTCATTTGGAAAGTCAAGGGGTGAAAGTGCAAATTAAGAAAAACTGCACTGTGTGAACGCAAGAAGAATTTCGGCCGCCACAATCCGCCGCACGTGGAGGTCATTTCAGGCGATGGGACGGTCGAGGGTGGTTCGGGGGAGGTAGTATCCAGCGCTAGGAAGCTTGGTGGCCAAGTCTTGGTCGTTGATTGGTGGAAAAATGGCCGGAAATCGCCTATAAAAAGTGAAGGGTTTCGGCTGAGAATGAAGACCCAAATTGACCACGTTTTTGGATGATTTTTGTAGAAATTATAGAGGGCTTTTGGTCTCGAGGCATCAAGGAAGATTTTGGGAGGTTTAGGAAGCATTTTCATCAAGTATAGAGGCCGATTGAAGATCGGCCGAGAACGGGTGGCGGACCGCCTTCCACCGCCAGTAATTGCCATTTTCAGGCTTTCTCTGGCGAGGTTTTGGCCTGAAACCAGTACCAATGTGATCGACATTGAGTGGGCTTGAAGGAGGTATGATCAAATCAGTCATCGGAGGAGTCGTCACCGGCTGGATTTGAGGAAGAAGATGATGACGCGTGGCTGCACGCGCCAGCTTTCACGCGTAGCGACGCGCATGGCGTGTGAGAGCGCATGTAATAGGGAATTTCGGTAATTTAAATTTCAATATTTTTATTTAATTATTTTAGGAATTATTGTGTTGAAATATTTTGGAAAATATCTAAGGAGATAATTATTTTGGAATTATCGAGGTGAAAAATGGAAAAAAATAGAGGAAATTATGAAAAAATTCAGGAAAATAGATTTTAATGCTTCTTTAATTAAATATGATGTTTAGGAAGTATCTTGGCTTGAGGTTGAGTACAAGTTCAAGTATTTGGGGTTTGGCAAGCAAATTGAGGTCGTGCACGAGGATCGAGGCGATCTGAATACATTCGAGGTGAGTGGTTTGACTCTAGTTTTACCCTTGTTTGGAAATGTCTTACTGTGAGTGTAGTAGGTTTAGGTGAACGGTCTCACCAGAACTCGGGATGCTATGCTTATGCATTTTATTTATGTACATATGGCATCGTTTGCATATTGATCATGTGGTGTATTGCATCAACTGTTTTTACTTATAAAATAGTCGGTGCATGGCGTGTGATTTTCATATCATCGGGGTATTGATATTCGTGTCGATGTTGTTTCTGTGTGGGACGGGATGGGGTCTACTTGAGAATGGGACAAGGTTAATCCTGGCAATTGGGTGACACGGTAGGGCACCCGGGGCTTGTGCTGGTGATCGGGTGACACGGTAGGACATCCAGGGTTGGTGATCGAGTGACACGGTAGGGCACTCGAGGATTAAGTATGTCGCGGCAAGGTCAACTCCAACGATGTGTGGAATGGTGTTTTCCACGGGAGGTTGAGTATGTCAAAGAGATTTCTCAAGTTAGACGTGTCTTTCATATTGTCGTTTGTCTGAGTATGCCATGCTCATGTGTCTATCATGCATTGTATAAACTGTTTCATGCCGTCACTTAGATGTTTTATCATCTAACCTAGGCTATGCCCCTGGAACGTTTAATGTTCCAGCCAGGGACTGCTGCGAGGGCAATGACATGGCCGGTTGAGGGCCAATGGTGCTTAGTTTGATAGTCGTCGTAACGTTTGGAGGCTTTAGTATGTATTTCAGGTTGTAAATGAACAGTTGTTTAGTAGAATTATTTTCATCTGATCTGTATTACGTATTTTGTTAATGGAATACCATGTAAGAACTACGGTAATTTATGTTAATATATCCGCTACGTTGTATTATGTCTCGTTTAGTTTAGGATTATTGATCTTGAAAGTTAAACGGGCAAGGCTGGGGTTCTCGAGGTTTGTATTTGTATGTGAAGATTGTTCTTGATACACTGCGTGTGTTGAACTTAGAAGAAAAAAAAAATCTCAGGAATACCCTTATAGTGACACGCCTGGCGAAACGAGGTGTTACAATTGGTATTAGAGCCCTAGGTTAAAACCCTAGGATGATTAGGCTAGGTTGTTGAACTTAGCATGGTTAGAACTGTTGAATGAGAACTTAGAACAGGATTATGGATTATAAGAGACATTCGGAACGTAGATGAAAATGGTATGGAGACTCTAGAAAGGTGAAATTTGAGGTTTTCAATTTGAATATACTTTCAGCAACAAGAGGAGACGAACAAGTTCTATTCATAACTTTTTGGAAATTAGGAAGCCAGTAATGGGGGTTATCAAAATGATGTAGATATTTGGTTAACAAGGTGTTAGGAGAATGAATGTTTTGGTACAACTTGAAGCATAGTATAAATCTCTTTGGAAGAATTTCAGGGAATTGTCTTAGTACCTCCCGATTGGGACATGTTAAATAATAGTGATGTCCTGCCCTGACAAAGATAAGTGAAACGACGGAAATTATTAGGAAAACATGACAAGGGCGTGGGAAAGAGGAACAACTTGAAGATCTTAAGGTTAAGTTAGATATCCGAATTGGGGACTTAAGAAGAACGGATTCAGTTAGGGCCAATTACTAGAAATTCTGAATGGAGACTTAGGGGAAAAGAAATTGATGGATCGTAAAGACAAAATCCCTGCTTGGAGATTTGGGGATTTTCGATTAAAGTCTTAGAGGTTATTAATTGGAGAATACTAGATTTTGCTACGTGATGGAACATTGGATTGGGAGTTAGCATCCAACAATATGGGTCGAATGTAAGGTTCGTTCAATAAACCATAACTGAGGATTCGTAAGATCTGGAAACCGTAGATTAGAGATCATTAGTTAATATCAATCTCACTGAATGTTGGGATAACTGGTGATTATCAAGAAGAAACGAGTTGTGGACGATTAGTTTGATATGACATAACCTAATTGTAAGTCAGGTTTTGATCGAATGGTATAAGGATTCAAGGGAAAGAATGATTTGGTATAGATCGAGAATCCTAAGGAATGACCCGATAAGAAACCAGAATTGATGATAGTGGAAATAAGTAAATATTACCTTAAGAAAACGACTCATAGGAACGAGTTGTATGGTTTCATATGTTATTCAAGGACAAAGAGAGTTAAGGCGTAGATTTAAGTCTTATGGATGTTTTGGGAGATGATAGAAAAAAGAACTATATCAAGGATATTAGTTTAGGATCAGACGAGGAAAATGAATCGGAACTAATTGAGGATCGAATTCTTGTTTGAGGTGTTTAGAAGTTTTTCTCGGTAGTAATTGGCTTGAATAAAATGCTCAAGGTTATAGTGGGAATTTTCCTTTTGAGTGAAATTTTGATGATTTAGGATTTTGGAATTTCAAATAGTGACTACGAGACAAAGAGGGATCGACTGTAAATCAACTATAGTTAGGGTCAAGGTGTGACCAAAAAATTACTTGGATATCAAACGCAAGATCTGCATGTTTTGACGATTAGAACTTTTCTGTTAAATTGGAAATTTGAGAGAATCTTTTGGCTTATAGAGGATTTGCAAAATGAAACCTTACTTGATGATTTTGACATTGTAAATAATATAAGGAACAACAATAGATTAGAGATTTGTGATTTAAGACGAACCTTGGAGATCAGAAAAATTTTGGGATAAGGGAATTATACGCGTACTACATACACTTGGAGATAAAAGAATATTTCAACTTATGGAGACGATGCTATTTTAAGCTTGAAATGACCCTAGGCGACTTAAGAAGATTCAAACTCAAAAGAAAATAGTTAGCATAACAATGATTGTCGATGACTAAGGGGTAATCATAAAAGTCCTGATTTGGGTTTTAAGGCACCAAGCAATGAGATAGGCTTGCTAAAGCTTGACAAAGCTCGTAAAGATATCATGAGACATGATTAGATCTTAATACATTAGAGTTGACCCTAATAGATCCAAAGAGATAGCAATGGTTGACATAATGACCTATAGAGTAAATGATAAGATGTTAGAAACATATAAGGGTATGGAACTTCTAAGCTAGCCAGTTTTGTGATAGATTAAGCATGCAGTGACGAGAATACGGTTGAACGATCTAGTAAAAGTTTAGAATATGATAAATTGGAAATGCAATTGATGTGGAGTGTTTGACAAATTATGAACGTTTGTGAGAGAAGCAGTAGGAGTGTGAGGTTCCGTCACGTGCGTGATAAATTTGGAAAGTAAAAGAGATTAAATTGTGAGAAAGAAATTCAAAGTCTTAAGAATGGTTAGGATAAGGGTGCACGATACGATTGAGTATTACCCTGAAAACGAAAAATTATGAATCTAAGAGATCAGGGATTTGGGCTAGAATTGATAGAACTACTATTGTTCTCGGGAATGGAATGAAAAATTCTAGCATACTGATAACACCATTGGTGCTTGGCTTGTAACAACAGATCTGAGCCTAAGGACCAAGGCAAAGGACTGGTGGTTGGCTCGCAGTTTGGGGTGTGACACCCATGAGTCGGAGCAACACAGTGAACTGTGGAGACGGTCAGATGCCAATGTTTGGGTGGCAACGTGGATGTTATGTACGGATTAGAGTCCAAGTTCCTATGAGCTGGAGTATTGTGGTAAAATCCCTAACCGCTATAAAAAGGGTTGAAGGTTAGGAAGATGACCTAAGCGGGATAATTGCTATGTGGATTATGATAGTCGATAATCAAAAGAGGATCGGAAGAAGGAAATGTGATCTTGGGTGATGAAATAATGTTTAGCAAGTTGTTAACAGAGATTTGTGAAAGATTCTTTTAGGATAATTGCATCCACGACAGAAATTTGTGAAGATAAGGTTGCTAAGAAGTGATGAGTGCGCTCAAGAAATTTAGGAGTTGTGGTGAAATAGTAATTGTGTACATAGGCCGAGGTAGGTTCTAATCAGGAATGGAATGATCCTTGATATAAGCGAGTGTTACGAACTTGCTTAGGTAAATGTGTTTCCCAGATGTGGCATTTGGAGGAAATTTAACCTTAGTTATTGACTTAACTTTTAGTTTCGTGTGCTTATTAGTACGCACCCTAGGAATTGTGAGCAATTGGCTCCAAATTAGTTGTTTCGAATCTTGCCTTTGGTGACATAAAAAGGTTGGAGTAATGGTAAGTATACCTAGGTACCCTTGAGGACATAAGTTGATTTTTAAAATGAGTCGAAGTTAACATAAAGATATGGTAAGTTATAAGTTGATAAATAAATGAAAGTGTTTTTCTTTCTGAGAGACGTGTTATGATTTGAGGAAACATATAGTGAGTTGTTATAAAGGAAAACATGAGTTTCTAGTTTCACTATGGAAATTTTATTTGGGTTGTAAGACAGTAGGCTAAGCTATAAAAGTTATGCTAGGTGTTGCCAAAGACCCGGCAAGAACCAAAAGTTATCCAGTAAGGTTTTCATTTAAAGAGTTAGATCGCCTAAAAAGGACGAGATTATATCTACTCCTAGAAACAGGGATAATAGGGATCTTGTTTGATTCAATAAAGAGATTGTTTCTCATGTGAGAAGTACATGGAAAGCATCAAGTAGGTGAGATAGAGCATTTAGTAGTATTAGGGTATAATGCTACGAATGACGTATGGGTTTAGGTGCTTAAATTGATAGTATAATGGTAAATTGTTGTTTTGTGAACAATGGATTAAAACGACACTAGAGTTCTATGTGGAGACAAATTGATCTAAATGATGGATAGTGTTTGGAAGAGAGATAGTAAGCATGCCAAGATATTAGGTTGCCATAAGAGAAATTGAGTTTCTGATAGACCTAAATTGATGATTTGTGTGACCAGCCGCAAGAGGCTAAGAAATTATCTCTAAAGCTAATATGCAATCGAGGTACTGATACTTGGAAGAAAGATACGCCAAGTTAGTTCGATGTTATCAATTTATGTGCAATCATGGCGGCCGAGTTAGCTCAATCTTGGTGTGATCATGACATTGGGTTGGGAGATTTAAGAGCCAGATAAAAAGTAATTTAAGGACAGAATTGGGAATGATATTAAGTTTTATAAATTCCTTTGGGATACGTGTAGCCGCTTGTAAAGAGCTACAATAGGATATTCTGGAAGATCATAAATGAGTCTGGTAAACCCAAACCCTATGGAGATAAAAGTTATGAATGATTACTAAGAACTAGGAATAGTATATAGGGCATTACACTTGGGAGTCATTAACAATGGTGGTGATACAATTATCACGGACAAAATTTCGAGGACAAAATTTCTTAACAGGGGAGAATGTAATACCCAGGAATGATTTGAGGACATAAATGATATTTAATGAAGGGCATAAATAGAATTTATGAAAAAATAAGACTATAGGGTACACTAACGCAGCTTTGGATGACCGAATTGGTCAGAGGGAGTATCCCGGACCCTAGATGATTAAGGAAAATTGTATAGTGCCGACGAGTGATTTAAATTATGATTTTTAGTGATGAAAGAAAATGGATCAGGAACAATTTTCGGTATAACTATCGACCGGGCTGAGAAAACCGAATCAACGTAAGAGACGTCCAGAAGGTCAACGGAGTGCGTCAAGGACTAGTATTTAATGTGTAGAACAACCCTTAAGTGATTTTGGGTTGAATCAAATGGATTTAAGGTCAATTTGACCAATCGCGCCTAAGTGCAGTTTTCTAATTTTGCCTGAGGGAGGTCAAAATGGTAATTTTTCAGGAGTTTCGAGGGTTAAATAAGATGTATTAAACTTGTGCAACTTGGTGATATAATTGGATTTACCAGGGGTGCTTTGGATGGGGTCAGAAATGTCATTTGGAAAGTCAAGGGGTGAAAGTGCAAATTAACAAAAACTGCAATATGTGAACGCAAGAAGAATTTCGGCTGCAGCAATCCGCCACACGTGGAGGTCGTTTTAGGCGATGGGACGGTCGAGGGTGGTTCGGGGGAGGTAGTATCCGGCGCTAGGAAGCTTGGTGGCCAAGTCTTGGCCGTTGATTGGTGGAAAAATGGCCGGAAATCGCCTATAAAAAGCGAAGGGTTTTGGCCGAGAATGAAGACCCAAATCGACCACGTTTTTGGATGACTTTTGGAGCGATGATAGAAGGCTTTTGGTCTCGAGGCATCAAGGAAGATTTTGGGAGCTTTAGGAAGCATTTTCATCAAGTATAGAGGCTGATTGAAGCTTGGCCGAGAACGGGTGGCAGACCGCCTTCCGCCGCCTGCAACTACCAATTTCGGGCTTTTTCTGGCAAGGTTTCGGCCTGAAACCGGTACTAATGTGATCAACATTGAGTGGGCTTGAAGGAGGTATGATCAAATTAGTCATTAGAAGAGTCGTCGCCGGCCGGATTTGAGGAAGAAGACGATGGCGCGTGGTTGCACGCGCCAGCTTTCACGCGCAGCCACGCGCATGGCGTGTGAGAGCGCGTGTAATAGGGCATTTCGATAATTTTAATTCCAATATTTTTATTTAATTATTTTAAGAATTATTGTGTTGAAATATTTTGGAAAATATCTGAAGAGATAATTATTTTGGAATTATCGAGGTAAAAAATGGAAAAAAAATAGAGGAAATAATGAAAAAATTCAGGAAAATAGATTTTAATGTTTCTTTAATTAAATATGATGTTTAGAAAGTATCTTGGCTTGAGGTTGAGTACAAGTTCAAGTATTTGGGGTTTGGCACGCAAATCGAGGTTGTGCACGAGGATCGAGGCGATCTGAATACGTTCGAGGTGAGTGGTTTGACTCTAGTTTTACCCTTGTTTGGAAATGTCTTGCTGTGAGTGTAGTGGGTTTAGGTGAGTGGTCTCACCAGAACTCGGGATGCTATGCTTATGCATTTTATTTATGTACATATGGCATTGTTTGCATATTGATCATGTGGTGTATTGCATCAACTGTTTTTACTTATAAAAGAGTTGGTGCATAGCGTGTGATTTTCATATCATCGAGATATTGATATTCGTGTCGATATTGTTTCTGTGTGGGACGGGATGGGGTCTACTTGAGAATGGGACAAGGTTAATCCTGGTAATCGGGTGACACGGTAGGGCACTCGGGGCTTGTGCTGGTGATCGGGTGACACGGTAGGGCACTCGGGGCTTGTGCTGGTGATCGGGTGACACGGTAGGGCATCCTGGGTTGGTGATCGAGTGACACGGTAGGGCACTCGAGGATTAAGTATGTCGTGGCAAGGTCAACCCCAACGGTGTGTGGAATGGTGTTTTCCACGGGAGGTTGAGTATGTCAGGGAGATTTCTCAAGTTAGACATATCTTTCATATTGTCGTTTGTCTGAGTATGCCATGCTCATGTGTCTATCATGCATTGTATAAACTGTTTCATGCCGTCACTTAGATATTTTATCATCTAACCTGGGCTATGCCCCTGGAACGTTTAATGTTCCAGCCAGAGACTGCTACGAAGGCAATGACGTGGCTAGTTGAGGGCCAATGGTGCTTAGTTTGATAGTCGTTGTAACGTTTGGAGGCTTTAATATGTATTTCAAGTTATAAATGAACAGTTGTTTAGTAGCATTGTTATCATCTGATCTGTATTACGTATTTTGTTAAGGGAATACCATGTAAGAACTACGGTAATTGATGTTAATATATCCGCTGCATTGTATTATGTCTCGTTTAGTTTAGGATTATTGATCTTGAAAGTTAAACGGGCAAGGCTGGGGTTCTCGAGATTTGTATCTGCATGTGAAGATTGTTCTTGATACACCGCATGTGTTGAACTTAGAAAAAAAAAAAAAAATCTCGAGAATATCCTTATAGTGACACGCCTGACGAAACGGGGTGTTACAGCCACTATGTTAGACCCCTGTAAAACATATAATCGACTGTAATGTTTTGTGCCTTTCATCACAACAAGTGCACCTCTACTAAACCTAATAACTCCATCTTCACTAATGAATTTTTACCCATTCGAATCAAGAGTACTTAATGAAATTAGATTTCTCTTGAGATCAGGAATATGTCTGACATCAGTTAAAGTTCAAACAATACCATTGAATATCTTAATTTTGACAGTTCCAATGTTAGCAATTTTACAAGAAGAATTATTGCCTATCAACACATCACCAGAATGTAGAGTTTTATATGTCGAAAACCAATCCTTATTAGGAGACATATGAAACGTGCATACTGTGTCGAGAATCCAATCTCCACTAGGTTTAGTAACCTCATTAGCAACCATCATAAGTTCCCCATCGGTACTAATATTTTCAACAATATTGGTTTCACCTGAAGTTTCGAGTTGTTTTCCTTTCTAGTCAGTTTATTGTCTCTTAAGTTTGTTTTATAGCTTATAACACTCTTTTTTTATGTGTTCTTTTTTTCTTACAGTAATTACAAACTTTTTCTTTATTCCTGGACTTTGACCTACTTTTCCCTCTACTACTAGAATTTCTATCATGTGTTCTCCCTCTAATCAATAGACCATCTCTCTATTTCTCAAAAGTCTCCAATAACTGTTTATCAATTTTTTCTTTCAAAAATAAAGCATAATAAATTTCATCTAGGGTGAGAGTATTCAGACCATAGAGTATGGTGTCTCTAAAAGTTGAATAAGAGGTTAGTAAAGAATATAACAAAATAAGAACTAAATCCTCATCATCATACTTAACTTCCATAGCCTCCAAATCAAAAACAATTTCTTTAAAAACTCTTAAATGACTCTCAATAGACGTACCTTCAGTCATTCGATGAGAATATAATCTTTGCTTCAGATGCAACTTACTGGTTAAACTCTTCGTCATGCATAGCTGTTCCAGTTTCAACCATAGAGCGGCAACAATTTTTTCTTTCAAAACATCCTACAAAATTTGATTCGATAAATGTAGATGTATATGAGATAAGACCTTATGATCCTTACACTGTTTTTTTTCAATACTCCATGATTGTGGCATTTTTTCGTAGCCCAAAAATGCATTGTTTAAATCTATCTGTGCCAAAAATTACACGCATCTTAACATGCTATAGTGAAAATTTGATATTTCAGTCTAATAAAAGAATATCGTACTTCAACGAAGCCATTAAATATCCCTAAATAATATCAAGTAATTTCAATAATAAACTCAATTGAAAAATGGATTAAAAATATGAATCTTGGTCAAATCTGGACAAAATTAGATCTGGATTGGCCTAATAGATCTGTTGGATCTGGATGTGGGCCGCGGTCCTGGTGGGCTGATGGGTCATGGGTCAACCTGACCCAATTTGGGATCTGGGTGTCTTGAAGCTTCAAGCTTGCAAAGGGACGTCAATGGCAGAAGCAACAGGCTTGGGTCGCGAACAAAAAGAAGAATACCAAACATGAGATTGACCGACGGCGGCCAACGGCGTGAGAGACAAACGGCGGTGGTGAGCGATCGGCCGTCTTTTGCAAAGGGGTGGGTCTGCAGCAAAGGCAAAAGCTTCTAGTGGTCGGCGATGGTGGGGCAACGGCGAGCGTAAGATGTAGCGGCGACGATTGCGATTGCAATGGTAGAACGATGGAGGGGACGATGGAGATCTGATAGTGATAGTAGCGATTGGACGACAGAGGTAAGAACAACGATCGCGGGCGATTTCAGATCTGGCGGAAGCTTTCGACAGAGAGGAAGATGAACGGAAACAGCGGCGGCTAATGGCAACGGGGTCGACGGCGGCAGCGGTGATGACCGGTGGCTGTGGGCGCTGTCGATGGTGGCAGAGGCGGTGGCCAGTGCTGGCAACGGCGGCGGCTGCTGCTGTTGGTTAACTTAGAGACCCAGTTTGAGGAAGAAGATGAAGGTGATGATGATGATGCAGATAAGGGCTGAGATCTGCTAAATTGTCGATGGCTTGATTCAACGGCTCTGGTATCAATTTGTTACGAAATAGAATCGAATACAAATCACGATCAAACCAATAAACAAAACACGAACACAAAATTTAACGTGGAAAAATTATGGACAGAAAGAACAAAATATCACTAACCAAAATGATAATACAAAAGTGATATTGGCACACACTCTGTGATGATGTGATGATCTAATTTCATGTGATTGAGCACCTATTTATAGACCTAAAATTATCTATAGATGAATACAAAAAATCATATTCTGATCAGAATATGACGTATGAGGATATTCCTCTAAATGAGATAAATTTCAGATAAAATCGAATTTGATAATATTATAATCATAGTCAAATTTAAATTCATAGTCTCGATTAAATTAGAAAACTCAATAACAGATATATAAGGATTTTGAGTCACAATTATTATACATCAATTATCTATTTATATCTTATGACAATTAAAAAAGACATTAAGAACAAAATAAAAAATTCAGTAAGTTTTCAATCATCATTTGTTACAAAACATTTAAATAATTCTTCTTTCATTTGATAATGCAAAAATTATTAAGCCATAAATCTCCTATTCTCCACCCACTTCACATAACTCAATATGCATGTAACAAGATATGAATGTAAAACTAACCACCATTCCTGTCAAATGAATTAAATACATTCACATGAATTTATAAAAATTCCAACCTTTCTCATACTAAAATGCATGTTTGTGGGATCATCTATACAAGTAATTAGATGTATAGTCATAACTTTTTGTGCCACTGCCTCATCAATTCATAAATGTATACAGTTTGCATGGCAAAGGTATATTTTTTTTTTTTTTGGTTTCATTTTTATTATTTTACCATTCTCTCTTTTTTTATTTATTATCTAACAAACTGGAGTGATGTCATCGCATGCAAAACAGTAACATCTTCTAAATTTACATAATGACCCTTAACTTTGATTTTAGTTAGTTTAATTTCTAGATTATTTTTTCATTCAAATTCCTTCACATCAAAAAATTCAAAAATATATTTTTAAGCCAAAAAATTTGAAAGGTTGAACTAGCTCAAATAAACAAGTTCCAAGGACTATAATAGCCTCTTTTTTTTTTTTAACTATTATATTACCTAATGATGAGGAAAATGATTCCAAGATCTTCAAATAATTTAATTCAAGGCTTAATTTACTTAAACATATTGATTTTTAGCTTTATCTTTTTCAAAAACAGCTGCCTCTTTGTCAATTTTTATTACATACATAACGAATTAAAAACAAAAATTTAAATTTAACCCAGTAGTCTAAAAGTTTAGGATAAGTGCAAAAATTACACTTGACATTTTAAAAAAATGCAATGAGTACCTCTAGGTTTAATATAGTTCCTTTGCCATTAATCAATCCCGTTAAATCATTATAAAAATGATCAAATTACACTTATAAATAAAACTCTATTTCTCTTTATCCTCTCTCCTTTGTTGTTCCTAATTTTCATTTCTCTTTTTTCTTTCTCATGATTGCTATTTTCATCGCCAACCTCTTTTTACTGTCAGCTACCACTAAACCCCCATTCACCAATATCTCTTAGTAACTTTCTCCCTCCCTCTCCTTTTTTTGTTCTATGTTTGATGTGTAAGTACCCCCGCCCGGATATCTCAACTACTCGAACTACCCGAACGGAAGCACCTACGGAAGGAGAAATAAAGAAACACAATACAGGAATTACCCTAGCATGCATACACAATAATTAAAATAACGAAAGCTAGGCTATACACAGGCATGCACTACGGGTACTCCTCTAGCTTAGCGGTCACATGATAAATAAATGTATACAGACTTCTGTGTCGACATACATAAGACACAAGGAATGACTTGGCACAGTAAAAAATAATAGAGGAACTCTCTCTCATACATCAGAGTCAACTAGGCTAACGAGAGAATGATGGGGACTGACGGAACTGCCTGTACACCATACCGACTCTGTCACTAAATGTTGTCTCTCTTGTCCTTGACCCACGTTGCCACTACTTAGAATGATAGAAATCAAAATGAGTCGAGAGACTCAACAAGCATAAAGAAATGAAGGTTGTGGACTGAACACATCCAATAAACTCTCCCCAGAACACCAACCCTCAAGCACACACAAGTCATGAGACGCCCAACACAGTATAAAAGTATAAATAAAAGCATGTATAAGTCCTTGGGGCCCACACAAGACACACGGCGCCCAAGTCCCACACCAACCTGTCGTTACCCTGAAAGGCAACATATATCTCCAACAAACTTGTGCGCGCCTTCTCGAGTTGGTGC
Source organism: Diospyros kaki (assembly GCA_036245055.1). Taxonomy (NCBI): domain Eukaryota; kingdom Viridiplantae; phylum Streptophyta; class Magnoliopsida; order Ericales; family Ebenaceae; genus Diospyros; species Diospyros kaki. The sequence goes on along the minus strand of BSEG01000016.1, from coordinate 32,408,432 downwards.
TCCCTTCATCCGAATGCTCGCGTCGGTCCTCCAGACACTCGAGTTGTAAAATAGCCAAGTTGTAGGCTTCCTCGGAATGGTCCTCCCGTCCAAGACCATTAAACTGTCGGTAACCATGCAATGCACATAAAAATGCAATGGCGTAGTAAGCATCAACGTGATACACTGGCGCCCATACATCCAGGCATCAGGTCATGCTCCGCCCACATAACGCACCACACGTGATGCATATGTCCGTGCCAGATGCAATCTAACTATGCTAGAATGTCCGTGTTCAAGCATACTCAATAAATGAATACCCCATTATGCATCTCGTACCCATGCGCATATCAAACTATGAACTGTAATATAATATATCGAATCATGCAGTAAATCACATAATGGCAGAGCTAGTCAGCAATGTCCGGCACCGGTTAACGGTCAGTGACTAGGAGTGTCCGCCCGAGGGTCCACTTCAGGGTCATACAATACTCTACTCTAACGTCACCAAACAACCGATGCCTGCTCCATTGCTCGATAGCCCTAGCCGATCCACACCCAAGAAATCCATAAATAAACTCGTACCTCTAAGAACTTAGTCCTCAAGTTGGGTTCAGCATCATTCCGAAAGGAATGGGGGCGGTACAAACCCCCGTAGGCTTGCAACAACTAAAATTCTAGAAGTTCCAGATTTAATTTAAATTAAATCATGCTAATAAAATTCTCGATTCGTATAATTAATATGGGAAACCAAAACGAATTAAGGAAAGGCGTGGGGTTCATAAAATGGAAAGAGCTCACAAAGGAAAAAGAGAGCTTGCCTCTATTTAGCTGTTTCCAGCGTTTTTACGCTTGCACGCCACCAAATTAATACACGCTGCAAATTAACATAAACTCCCAAAATTAACAAAATCGGACCAAAAATTAAATTCCAACCGTATAGAATGATTAACACATATTTCTCTACTCACTTGGCTAATTAAAATTCAATTAAAGCTCATTTAATCTTGGATTTTTTCCCCAAATTCCTCCATTCTTCATCATTGCGCGCCATCTCTTTTTCTTCAATTTTTCTTTTGATTCTGCTGGCTTGGAGATGCCCGATTGGGCTTAAAAATGGCAAAAAATAAGTGGCTAGGATGCAGCCACGTGGCAGTAGCAAAGGCAATCGCTGGAAGGCACCACCGCCTCCCCGAAACGACATCGTTTCGGGGAGGATTTTGCTGAAAAATCAGTAAATCTCTCCCAGCCTAGCACACACGCTCGTGGGTTTGATCCCATGTCTAGCCCTTGGTCGTCCTCGCGCACGACTGCTCGTGCCACATGCCGCCTTCAACATATAAGCGACCTCAATTTCTTTTAAAGTGACCCTCAGCCCACTTCCTGAAATTACACCAGTGCCCCAACACTTTTGAAAACCTTATTTGCACCCCACGTTTAATTGCCCCAATACCCCGGAACTTCTTGGAATCCCACTTACACCCAAAATTCACTAAATTAATTTATTCTACTATTTTCATAAATTCTCCCAATTAAATTAATTATTCTAATTCTCATTTTCTCAAAAACAACATAAACAAATATTTTCTTTTAAATTCTCAAATAATCCATAAATACCTCAGATACCATAATCGTTAATATTTCTCTTAAACCCACAAATATTTGATAATCACCTTATACGCAATAATTAATAATTATCAACTATTCACTAAATTATTTAATTCCAATAAATCAAAATTACTTCAAATGCAAAATAAATAATTATTAACTACTCCCAAATTATCGAAGTGTTACATGATGGAACCCAAATAAATCTAGGTTTCAACGAACCTAGATCATCTAGGTTTCATTGAACCCTCTGTTGTCTTTTTCTTTTCTCTATTGGATTTGACGAGACCCAAAAATTTGGTTTGGATTTCGGTGAACCCTTTTTCTTTTCTCTCTCTCTCTCTCTCTCTATATATATATATATATTGGGTTTGACAGAACCCAAATCATTTGGGTTTTGTGAAACCTTTCTTCTTCTTCTTCTTCTTCTTCTTCTTCTTATTATTATTATTATTATTCTCTCTCCCTTTTTGTGTGTATGTGTGTTCTTGATTTGACAAAATCTAGACAAATTTGGGTTTCATTGAAGTCTTTTTCTTTTTTCTTCTTTCTCTTCCCCCACTCTCTTTGTTTTAGGTTTAACAAAACCCAAATAGATCTGGGTTTCAATGAACCTTTATTATTATTCTTCTTATTTTCCCCTTCCCCCCCTCTTCTCTCTCTCTCTCTCTCTCTCTCTCTGTTATGGGTTTGATACAACCAGATCATCTAGGTTCTATTAAACCTTTATTCTTCTTTTTCTTTTTCTTCTCTTTCTATTTTAGGTTTGATGGAACCTAAATGTGTCTAGGTTCCATCAAAACCCAAATATTCACCCCTTAATTGATGACGCTTGCCAACAATCACTTTCTCTTTTCTTTTTCTTTCTCTTATTCTTGAATTTCTTCTTCTTCGAAACTAAATCTAAGTTTGAGATGAAGCTAGTTGATGAACCTTGACACCAGTAATGAACCTAGTGGGTTTTATGTTGGTGCCAATTTATTTTTTTAATTTTCAATTGAATTAGAGAGAGAGAGAGAGAAAGAGAGAGAGAGAGAGAGAGAGTGGGAAGGGGGAATTAATCATTTTACTCATTTATTTAACAACATGAGTGATTATTGTTGTTTCTCAAATGCCAAAGAGTTTCTTATAATTTCATTAAACCTAAGAGGTGTTTTTTGCAATTTACTCAAATAAAAAAAATTGAGAAAGAATAAATCTGTTATGTTCTTTGGAGAATAAAGCCGATGTAGGAAGAAGAGTCACTGTCGGCAACAGCTGACCCTTCTATGAGGGAGATGACCATTAGCACTTACACTAAGGCCGAAGATGAGACTTGTCATTCTTATATTTAGATATATATTTATAGATGGGGCTATAGAAAACATAAGACCATTATAGATCTAAAGCTTAATTAGATTATATGAAACACAAAGAAATTTAAAGCATAAAGCAAAAATAGATCTAAAGCATAAAAAGAAAAATTTAATAGACGATGAAAGATCATTCAAGAGGGGGTAAATTGGATGTTTTGACTATTTTTGTAAATGAGAAAATATTTTGCTTCAAGGCTAATTCAAAAAATATTTTTCATGATATAAAAATGTTGTAGCAACTCAAAATAAAATTATATGAATTAAAACATTTTCCATACAGAGTAATTTAAACACACTTGGGATGACAGCATTTGCGTGACCCCCAGTGTTCGTACTCTTGATTATGTCAGGGGAGATAAATCACAGGTTGGACCTTTAACCCTTGCATAGGGCAAGGATCGAACTCGCAACCCATCGAATTGACATTAGCATATTGCCCATCTGACCACTCGACCTATATCATGGGAGCAAGTAATTCAAACACACTTCATACATGGAATAAATATGTATGAATGAAAAATATCACTTTAAAATAAGAATAAGAAAATTGGTAATGCTGGCAATAAAAAGATTTTGTTTGATTAACTTTAAATTCTCATAGAAAACATTATATTTAAAAAGTTTACATGCAAAAAGAATATTAGGAATTCTTTATACTTGTAATGAAAACTGAAACAGGACAAATTTAATTACATTCATATCTGCAATGAACACTGATACAAGAATGCTTACTGAAGATTAAAATAAGTTGAGATAAAATAAGGATACATTTTATAGCATTTAAAAAGAAATACTCGAATACCAATATTGATTACTTGATTGCTTTAAAGACATTTATATATGCAGTGAAAAGATCGATATTGCATGATGCTTATTTTATGAAAAGAGAAAAACAATACCATTGAGATCATGAAAATCTAACCTTATGAGTGAATAAATGTATTTGTGAAAAAAATATGAAATTAGAAATGAAAACTAAAAATATTTTTGCTTAATACTATTTAGTTGAATTAAATAAAAAATTGCATGGAAAATAAAAAAAGGTATTATCAAAATGCAAGAAGCAACCCATATGAACACAACGATTTAGAGTAGTTCGACCAACATGCATAGTCCACTACCTTACCTCCTCACTAAGGATTTTGAAAACATCCACTAAAGATTTTAGTTTTTAGGGTTCAACTATAACTCATACATAGTTTTTACAGATTCAACTATAACCTTCACTTTTAACAGGCTAAATAAGAATCCCAACTTTTATAGGAGCAGTTGTAACCTTTACATGAGATTCTTTTATAAGTAGATTCAACCACAACCACTAACTTTTAAAGGATCAGGCATAACCTTTACAATAGTTTCACAAAATTATGAAAGGATTTCTCAAGAGAAAATTATAACATAATACAATGATTTCAACATTCTCTTGAACAAAAGAAAGTTATACGAATATGAATGAATAAAACACTCAACTCTCTTAATCTAATATCTAGTTTAAGAAAATCTACATGAAAACATTATCAGATAATTGCTTGGACTGAAAAAGAATGAGCATGAAAACTAATCACTCAAGTAGTGAAGATTGGCTCGAAAGAACATGTTGGCTCAAAAGAACATGGCTTCGCGGTGTCTAAATTTAGATTGACTTGACATCATTTAGACAACTGCTTAGGCTTAGGCTTGCTTAATAGCAACTGCATCACCAGCCTCTTGTAACACTTAGTTTTTTGTAGAAGTTTGAGACTTGGGATTTGCCTTGATACCTACACATACTCACAACTTCTTTGATTTGATTGATAATGGTTAAATTTGATAGAAAATATATGCATATTATGAGGATGAAACATTTTTGCACTCAATACATAGCCATATTTATTATTCTTATATAAGAGAACATAGTTAGATTTCATAGAATAAAGAAATAAAGCTCTAACGATCAAAATTGTCATCTTTTTCTTCTCTAAGTAACAGCTATATTTTTCAAAAATAGATACCAGTTACTCGACTAATTCTAAAGGATACTCAATAATATAATGCATACTCGATTGGATATTTCAAGTAATTGATTATATAGATGGCTTACTCGAGTATAATCAAGTCATTACTTGACTAACCTTGAAGCCACAAAGCCTTTGCATAGCTTACTCGATTACTAGGTTAAGCTTACTTGACTAACAAAAACATTCACTAGAGTGCCAACATTAGTTACTTGATTATATTTAGGATTAGAAACTTAGCCAACTACAATCCAACCTTTACTCGACTAACATTATCATTAGTCGATTGATGAGAAAGTCTATATTCGATTAAGGAGATGCTCAAAATTTTGATACCAAAAAATATTTGATTAAAAAATCTCATTACTCAACTAAATTTGAATTAACAGAGAATTTTCATAAGCACTCGAATAGGAGAATATTTATAGTCAATTGAGAATGATTTTGCCAAAACACATAATCAACTGATTTAAAAAGCATACAGAGCATTTACCGAGTGATGAAGAATTAATACTTGATTATACAAAGTACCATACTCGATTTAGCTTTAAGAATTATAGCTTTTGTAAGAACATACTTGAGTAGGTTTTTTGATAGTTGATTGAATGACTTCAATACTTGATTATTTTGAAAGTATACTCAATTGAATCAAAAGCATACTTAGATTAAAAAATATAGTCAAAAGATTTACTCGAATATCACAAGGGATTACTCGATTACTTTGCTTTCAAAAGCTTTATAGAATACTTTAACTAATATGAAACATACTCGATTATTTTGAAATATGTATATATTGTTGTGTTTTGTAGTGTGTGAGTGTAAGTGTAAGTGTGAGTGTGGGTGCTTGTCCCACATTGGTTGTGTAAAGAGATGGGAGTGGGTATTTATACTCCTTTCTTGGGGTTGGGCCCGAATGGGCACCCAGATTTTGTGAGCAAGCAAACCCCCTGGCCCTCGCGCGTGCCGCCACCACCGTCCGTCCGGTTGGTCGGACGGGCTGTTCGGGTCATATAGATATATTTTAGTATATAAAGGAAATAAAAAAATATATTTATTTTTCCTCTCCTTCTAGCAATTGTCTGGTTCTTAAAACGGCTGGTTGCACCTTGTTCTTGTATCATCTAAGTTCAGAGTATTCCTTTCTTCCCCCAAGTTTCGTTTGTCATAGACAGCGAGTTCCTCGAGTTTTGCTAGATCCGACCGGTCGTGGTCGTCGTCCGTCGGAGTAGACTGTTGTATCCCGTTGGCAGTCCCCGGAGCCTGTGAGTGACCAGAGCAGGGTGTTACTATCTTAAGGTCAGTGCCTTCCATGTGCCTCGGTATTCCTATGTCTTGGTTGTCGTTGTTGCCATCGAAAACTAGGTTTGCGTCTATGTTTTCCATGCCTGCTGCCATTAATTTGTGATATATATTGTTGCTGGTCTTCTATATACTGCTGTGGTTATTTGCTGAGTTAGCTGCACTCGATTGAAGTTACTTCACGTTCTGTTACTATTGTTGTTAAGTATCTTGGGGTAAATTAACTGTGTAACTTGCTACATTATTGTATTGTTGTTCTAACAATCTGAAGACAATAATTAAAAGGAAAGTAATCTGAAATTTTCCTAAGTGAATATGGTTGCCCCCAACACTAACGTTCTTACGGCCATTGCATCGACCTTTACTGCTGCTGTTATTCCAATCGCTACCGTTGTACCAGCTGTTACCAAAACAACGACACATGTTGAGAAGCCATAACAATTCAATGGGGAGGACTTTAAGAGATGGCAACAAAAGATGGTCTTTTATCTGACCATTTTGAACCTGGCGCATATCCTGAAGAAAGCATGCTTAGTCACCTCAGAGAATGCAATTACGGAGGAGGTTGCTGCCAAGAAAGAGTGGATGCATACGGACTTCTTGTGCCGGAATTATATACTAAGTGCCTTGGTAGACTCACTTTACAATGTCTACTGTACTGCCTACCTGACAATCAAGAAACTTTGGGATGCTCTGGATAAGAAGTACAAGCTGGAAGATGCTGGGACTAAGAAATTCCTCGTGAGGAAATTTCTTGACTACAAGATGGTTGATTCCAAATTGGTGGTCAACCAGTTGGAAGAACTGCAAGTGTTATTCAGTGACTTGCTGAGTGAGGGATTGGTCATAAATGAACCATTCCAAGTTGTCGTTGTGACCGAGAAGTCACCACTCTCATAGAAAGACTTCAAGAACTACCTCAAGCAAAAGCAGAAAGAGCTATCCATGGAGGATCTGGCTGTCAGACTCCGCATTGAAAAAGACAACCGGAAGGGAGATAAAGCTCCTCTCATGTTGAAAGCAAGGGCCAACGTGGTTGAAGCTTCAAAACCTTAGCCCAAGAAACAACAAGGTAAGAAGAAGAATGAGAACACGGGTCCCAAGAATAAGACCCTCACCAAGCGCATCTAAGGGAGCTGCTGGGTGTGCGACAAGACGGGCCATAGGACCATTGACTGTTGTCACAAGAAGGGATAGAGCTCTGGCAACAACTAGCGTAAGTACAGTCAGGCCAACATGATGGAAGAGGATGTCGACCTGATTGCAGTTGTCATAGATGTTTGCATGGTGTCGAATGCAAAGGGCTGGTGGGTAAACACTAGGTCCACAAAGCACATCTGCGAGGACAGGTTTCTGTTTGCCACGTATGAGAAGACTGACGGCTCCGAGAAGCTGTAAATGGGAAATGCTTCTGCGTCTCCTGTGGTTGGAAAAGGAAAGGTCTAACTAAAGTGGACCTCTAGAAAGATACTCACCCTGAACGATGTGCAACACGTGCCGGAAATCCAGAAGAACTTGGTGTCTGGAACCCTGTTAAATAAAAATGGGTTCAAACTGGTGTTTGAGTCAGAAAAGTTCACTCTTACTAAGAGGGGTATGCATGTGGGACGGGGTTATTTACTTGATGGTATGTTCAAACTTAATGTACTAGCCCAGGTTCCCAAAAATAATGAGAATAAGAACAAGGCTTCCGCTTATTCTGTTGAGTTGTGTGATATATGGCACTCAAGGTTAGGGCACATCAATTATCGTTCTCTCCAAAGAATGGTAAATTTAGGACTGTTGCCTAACTTCAGTATTGACAACGAGCACAAATGTGAAGTTTGTGTCGAGTCAAAGTTCACGAGGAAGCCATTCCCATCCGTGGAAAGAAATAGTGAGTTACTCAATTTAGTTCACAGTGATCTGTGTGACATGAAAAGTACTCCTACTAGAGGTGGGAAGAAGTATTTTGTCACATTCATTGATGACTGTAGCAAGTATTGTTATATATACTTATTACATAGTAAAGATGAGATCTTAGATGTCTTCAAGACATATAATATAGAAGTTGAAAATCAACTTGGGAAGAAAGTGAAGGTGCTAAGATCAGATAGAGGTGGTGAGTATGAATCAATGTCTCTCTTTGAGTTCTGTGAGGTTAATGGCATAATCCATCAAACCACAACATTGTATACACCACAACAAAACGGTGTAACCGAAAGGAAAAATCGAACGTTGAAGGACATGGTTAGTTGCATGCTCAACAGTTCAGGTTTACCCCATAACTTGTGGGGGAGGCTTTGCTTACAGTAAACTTAGTTTTGAATCGAATTTCACATAAGAAGACTGACAAATCTCCTTATGAAGCGTGGAATGGAAAGCAACCCTCGTACAAAATTCTAAAAGTGTGGGGGTGTTTGGCTAAGGTGCAAGTTCCTTTACCGAAGAGGGTTAACTTGGACCAAAGACGATAGATTGTGTCTTTATTGGCTATGCACTGCATAGTGCGGCCTATAAGTTCCTGGTGATAAAATTAGAAATTCCTGATATTAATAATAACACCATAATGGAATCTATAGAAGTGGATTTCTTTGAGAACATATTCCCTTTTAAGGAAGAAAGACATAGTGATGGTGGTTCCAAGAGGAAGTATGAAACGAGCTCTTCTGAGAGTCAAGTTGGTCAGGAGACGAAGGTTGAACCTAGAAGGAGCAAAAGAGCTAAGAAAGCTACTTCTTTTAGACCAGATTTCCTAACCTATATGGTAGAAGATGAGCCTCAAACTTTTAATGAGGCTATGACATCTTCTGATGCTCCGTATTGGAAGAAAGCTATCAATAGTGAGATGGAGTCCATTATGCAGAATCAGACGTGGGTATTGGTCAACTTACCTCTAGGAAATAAGCCAATTGGGTGCAAATGTATATTTAAGAAGAAACTAAAGGTTGACGGTACTATTAATAAGTACAAGGCCTATCTAGTAGCTAAAGGCTATCGCCAAAAGGAAGGGCAAGACTTCTTTGATACCTATTCTCCAATAACCAGAATCACATCTATAAGGGTGATGATTGCGATTGCAGCGTTACATAATTTGGAAATCTATCAAATGGGTGTAAAGACTGCATTTTTGAATGGAGATTTAGAAGAAGAAATTTATATGGAACAACCCGAAGGATTTGTCGTAAAGGGACATGAAAAGAAAGTGTGCAATCTTATAAAGTCTCTTTATGGACTGAAACAAGCTCCAAAATTGTGGCATGAGAAATTTGATCACATTATGCTTGCGAATGGATTCAAGATAAATGAGTGTGATAAATGTGTTTATGTTAAAACCATAAATCACGAGTGTGTCATTGTGTGCTTGTATGTCGATGATATGTTGATAATGGGCACTGATAGAAGTGTCATAAAGTCCACAAAAAAGATGTTGAACTCCAACTTTGATATGAAAGACCTTGGTCTTGTTGATGTCATTCTTGAAATTCGGATAACAAAGAATGCCGAAGGGTATATACTTTCTGAATCACACTATATCGAGAAAGTGTTGCGCATGTTTGGTTATTTCGAGAGTAAGCCCGCAGTTACTCCATTTGATCCAAATTCTAAACTAAAGAAGAACAGTGGTGAAAGTGTATCTCCTTTGGAGTATGCTAGGGTTATCGAAAGTTTGATGTACATCATGAATTGTACAAGACCCGATATTGCCTACTTGGTAGGTAGGTTGGCAAGATACATGAGCAATCCTGGGCGTGACCATTGGGATGCCTTAGTCAGGGTACTCAGGTATCTAAAGTACACGTTTGAGTATGGATTGCATTACACAAGGTATCCACCTGTACTTGAAGGATTTAGTGATGCTAATTGGATTGCTGATAGCATGGAGACTAAGTCAACCAGTGGGTATGTGTTTACCCTAGGTGGAGTTGTTGTGTCGTGGAAGTCTTCAAAACAGACGTGCATTGTGTGGTTTACTTGGAGTCCGAGTTTATCGCTCTGGATAAAGCAAGTGAAGAAGTTGAATGGCTTCAAAATTTCCTTGAAGACGAACACTGTGGCCTAAGCCTGAAAATGCCATATGTGTCTATTATGACAACTTAGCTACTTCAATGCGAGTAAAAAATAATGTCTACAATGGAAAGTCGAGACATAATAGGCGCAAGCATAATTCAGTAAGACTACTGCTTACCAATGGGATAATCTCTGTTGATTATGTCAAATATAAGGAAAACTTGGTTGATCCTTTGATTAAAGGAGTGACGAAGAAGCAAGTCTCCTATACATCCAAGGGAATAGGGTTAAAGCTTGTGAAATGAATTTTCTGGTAGTAACCTAACCCAGTTGATTGCAGATCCCAAGATCTGGGTTAAATAGGAAAACTGCCTGGAACAATTTATAGTCTACACACTGTGGAACTTATAGTTCCAACTCCAGTTCCTGGAAGCGAAGAAAGTGTGTGGTATGTCGATGATACTAGTAATGTTGGTATCTTATTATAAGAGTAGTGACAAATACTCTTAATCAATGATTACCTATGTGAGAGTAGAAGTGAGTCGCTTTTATGAGAATTGTTCTACAGGCTTGGGTTCTCTAGAGCTCTCATGAATTCAGGATACTGTCTAGGATCAAAATGGACACAATCGTATAGAACTTGAAGGTGTAAGACAAATTGTGTGTGATATATGTTGTCTTGATTTGCCACCATGAGGGTAGTTCAAGAGTTGGGCTCATTACTTCTTCGGTACGTTCAACAGATACTCACTAAGGGAGGTTCAAGTCCAAAAGATACATTGCCTGATGCATAGGTTGTTGTTTACTCTCTATGGGGTCGTGTCAATTTGTCTGGTCTGGTACACTTACACTCATGTAGGGGATTGTTGTGTTTTGTAGTGTGTGAGTGTAAGTATGAGTGTGGGTGCTTATCCCACATTAGTTGTGTAAAGAGATGGGAATGGGTATTTATAGTCTTCATTCTCTCTTGGGGTTGGACCCTAAGGGGCACCCAGATTTTGTGAGCGGACGAACCCCTTGGCCTTCGCGCACATCGCTGCATCTGTCTGTCCAGGCAAGCGGGTCATATAGATATATTTTTATATATAAAGGAAATAAAAAAATATATTTCTTTTTTATTCATTTCCTCTCCTTTCAGTGATTGTCTGGTTCCCAAAGCGACCTCTATTTATTTTGGTTGTTGCTTTGTCTTCCTTAAGCAACGGGCATTAATGCCAGCATTCAATGCAAGCTTTAACTCAAAGTTTCTTCGGTGTCCCGACCCAACCTATAAAAGGCTGGTTGCACCTCGTTCTTGTATCATCCGAGTTCAAAGTATTCATTTCTTCCCCAAGTTCCGTCTGTCACAGAGAGCGAGTTCCTCAAGTTCTGCTAGATCCGACCGGTTGTGGTTGCCGTCCGTCGGAGTAGACCATTGTATCTCGTTGGCAGTCACTGGAGCCTGCGAGTGACTGGACCAGGGCGTTACTGTCTTAGCGCCTTCCGCGTGCCTCGATCTTCCTGCATCTTGGTTGCCGTTGTTGTAATCGGAAACTGGGTTTGCGTCTCTGTTTTCCATGCTTGCTGCCATTAATTTGTGATATATATTGTTGCCTGTCTTCTATATACTGCTGTGGTTATTTGCTAAGTTAGCTGCAACCGGTTGAAGTTGCTTCATGTTCTGTTATTGTTGTTGTTAAGTATCTTGGGGCAAATTAACTGTGTAACTTGCTACACTATTGTATTGTTGTTCTAACATATATATATATATAAGCCTCAAGTTCTCTACTTTAAAATAATTTATAAAATGTTTTGGAGATTATTAATAAACTAAATTTATTAAAAATATATTTTTTAAAATTATTTTTCCTATAAATCAAAATACAAATTTTTCAACAGACAAGATGAAAATGACCAATAAAAGAAAAAATAAATTAATAATGGGTTTTTAGATGGGATCTCAACCTTTTCTTTTTCATTTTTTAAATTTTCATTTTATTTTTATATGAAAGGAAGTGATTAATTTTAAACTAAATTTGATTATAATTAATGTATTTTGTATTAAAACCCGTCAACACTAAGACCAAAGTAAAGGACTTTTCTCACATTAAGTTAATTCAGAGGGGTGGCTATGCAAAAAATCCAACCCTACTATAAAATTGAATATGGAGTTCCTTATACTATTCGTAAAAATTTAAAATTCATTATAAAATTAAAATCAAAAAATACAATATTTGATATTTTATTGAGAAAATTAAAGATTTATTATAAAATTAAAATACAGCCAAAAAATTCTATTTTCTTTGGGGGTAATTTATCCATAATTCAGTAACAAATTTGTTATTGGATTATTGAAACTTAGCATTCAGGTTAAAAATTTGAAGTTAATGAAGATTTTTTTCTTTTTGAGTAGGTAATGGGGATTTTAATGTCAAGACAAAACAACATTTTGCACTCTTTAATTTTTAAATTAGATAAATTTCACACATTATCCGTTATATTTACAAATAACACTTACCCACCTTATCCTTAACATAATACATAAATTTACCATTTTACTTTTATAAATTTACAAGCTCCCTCTTTTTCTTCCTTGGCAACTACAACCCCTCAATAGCCATGGTGAAACTCTCTCTCTAATTGCCAAAACTCTCTCCTGCACTCTTTTCCTTTTCCCCTATCTATAATATTCAACACGATCTTCCACATGATGGATTTAGCCAACATTAATGCTAGTAAGTCTTTCATTATCTCTTTCCCCTACCATCCCCTGTTCTCTTTCTTTTTCATTTCCATCTCTCTTTCTAGTTCACTGATGGTCAAACTCTAATTATTGCTAAATTGATTACTGAAACCCATCTACACTTTTGCAATAAAGTCTTAACAAACCCTATCGCAATTTTGTGATAGGGTTTCAACAAACCATTTTCTAATCTAGGGATAACATGGCACCAATTACAAGGACCATGACAGACATCAATAAGTTCCTCTATTTCCTTCTCTCTCTCTCCCCATCTTTGAGTCTAAGTTTTGATGGGTTAGGTTTGTCAAAACCCACAATCCGATCAGAATCTATTTCCCTTTTAATTTTTTTTATAATTCTAAAAGAGAGAGAGTATTTTGAGAATTCTAACAAAATTAGTTGTTAGTTAACGACAAAGAATTATGTACTATGTGGAAGTTAACCTCAAACGAGATTATCGACATTTCTAAAAACATAAAGATAGTCTGTATAATTTAAGCAAATGTCAAGATGGTGTGTAAAATTTACACTAATAAAATCCTTTGTTTATTTCTCACAAAATTTTGTAATACTTGTAAGAGTTATCACAAAATTATAAGGTATCCCTAATATTCACGTCAACAACTGTTCAATTTATCAAAATTAAATAATCTAAACTAAAATTTTGAAATGTTATCTAGGGAATACAACATAACATGAACCAAAAAGAAAAGAAAAGGACAACGATACACATCCCAAAATCATGGGTCAAAATGGGAAGCCGATTGGCCAAAATGATATTTTGCCCTTGTGTTACTTACTTAGATAGCATGGGGCAAACACATGGCTAAAATAAAAGTGTACAACTATCAGTCATATTCTATCTAAAAAACACTATAGATTATCGTCTAAATTTCCTCTTTTAAGTTAATTAGCCAGAGTTAACCCGGTCCGTTTTTATTAGAAAAAACACAAACAAAACTACATAAACGGCTTTCAGACCTTGGCCACTGGCTAGGCACCAAATACATACCACTATCAATTTTCTGAAACTGCACCATGAGCATGTGAATCCAAATTCATTAACGTCATATATGTATGTATATGGCTTCACAAAGAGAATCAGATAGAATTCTGTTCTTTCTATTCCATGGTTGTGTACAGAAAGAACAGAAAACCACAGGGAAGAGACAACTAACTTAAGTGCCTGAAAGGACTTTGGCAAGCGTACTCTGCAGTGATGCAACCGAATCCACAGCAGACTTCGTTAGCCAACTGATCCCCACTTTCAGACGGTGTTCATCTGTCGGTAGTCTGGCCAAGTATGCAAGCTTCCTCGCTGCATGATAACCAAAAAACCATTTTACCAAGACAAAAGAGGACAAATGCACCAAATTAAACAAAGGGGGAGCAGAATTTACCAGTATGACCTATGGGACCTTCCAAAGTTAGGCCCTCGATGAAACTTGGTGAAATAGCAGCATCACTTGTCCCTAGAGTCATCATCTCACCTAAGTTCTGGAATCTAATATGCAAAATGCAGATTAGATGCACCATTAATGTTTCTTTCAAGGGAATCACATGTACAATGTTCTTGAAACACAAAGAAAGGCACCACAACAGTTTTCAGCAGCATCACATCAAAATGCACTACAGCTACTAAACCTTGTATAACGGCAGATTTGACTCAAATGTATTTCAGCAGTAGCTTAATTTTCACACACGGGTCAGTACATTATGTCCTCAAACCTTGCCCACAAATATGCCATTGAAATTCATGGATCACGATTACATCCAACAACCAAGATAAAATGTCCGCATCTAGGAATTATAAAATGTTAAGTCACATGCCTACACGACAGCACTACAGAAAGTACAAAAAAATATTTAAGACTATAACAAAACAGAAGAAAGAGATGTTTTCACAACTCGAACCTGTGAGCTTCCAGTTACAAAGAGAGCAACCTCTTAGTTGCTATTAAGGCTCGACTTCCCCATAGGTGCTTACCCAAAAAAGAAAATAGGCTGAAGTAAATAAAACAAAAACAAGAAGAATAAAGGGAATAAATTCTTGAGGATCAGATTAAAACTTGACCAGCCTACCCCACATAGTGGGATAAAATCTAGTTAGATTGTTGTAAACTACAACTTGACCATTTTAGTGAATACAAATATTTTGGATAGAAACACGCCTACCTTTTCCTGATGGCTAATGCTATGCAAAAAGATTTTTGTACAAAATTCTCACACATTGATGCGATGCAATTATGTCAATGCATTAGAAAGAAAAAAAAAAAAAAAAGAAATCCTAAAAGTGGATCATGGATTGTAAAAATACCATTCCCTAAGAAGAAGAAGAAGAAGAAGAAGAAGAAAACTCCTAGGGGGAAGCCAATAAACAAGGGCAATGACATCATGCCTGAAGCCCTCCGCTGCAGGAAAAGGCAGCAGAACACGCTGCTAAGCAGAGTTCCTCCTCTCTCTGCATCTCAGATATCTCTTGATCAGATTGGGGATATTCTTCCTGTTCTCACAGTATCAAGCCATTCTTTTCCCCATTTTCATAACTGGCCCAGCTGGGTCTGGCGAGCATATTAGAGAACCAGATGGCTGTGTCAGCAATGCGTTTGGGAATCAGATGACAAGCATGATTGGGAACAGGTCTCCATTTAGTTTACAATTGTCAACCAAAATAAGGTTTTACCCAAGTTGCTTTTATTTTTGGTTATCTCAGTACCAATGGAGAATTTATATATGAGTTAACATTTGATTTATAAGGTTCCTGGTTCATAGATGTTTCAAAATTTGATGTTTGTTAATTTAATTTTTTGCTTTTTATTGAGTTTAGAAAGCCACATAACCAACAGAAGTAGGATTTCTATTTTCTTTCAATTGCTTCACTGCATCAAACACAATGTATAAATAATTTTTATACAGCTTTTAGAAAATGGATATTATGTTGTGTTTCCATATTGTACTTGTTGGTTTCACCATGTCAACTAAGTTATGGAACACAACTATATCAATTATCTTCATTCACCACCATCTCATGAAATTTCTCCATGTGAAGATGGTGTTCAAACTTCATTTCATCATTACTCCGCCAGGGGATATTATCCACTGCCGGTCCCAAGCCCGGATAAAGGAGGAGGGCTGCGTTAGGTAGCCGACAGCCAGCGTAAAACCTAGTCGGATCCAAATATGAATTCTAGACAAACTATCTGTTGGGATGTAACCCACATAGAAGTCTAAAATTCATGTAGCCAACCTCACATAGTGGGATAACGGCTGGATATGTTGTTGTATGTTGTTGTTGTTGTTTTAGAAAATGGATATTCTGTTACTTTAGTGTACCTAATACCTGTTTCTTTTAGACTTGTACCTCTTAAATATGATTTAAATCCCTCAAAACATTAACGAACTCAAACTCTCTCTTTCTGAAAGAATAAAGATAGAAAATATATGTTTAATAGATGATAACCAAAAATGACTATTGACGGATGTAAGAGATGCCTAATCTTTTGATTTGAAAATTGAGATTCTTTGCTGGATTCCAACTCAATATAAACCTCCATATTTATCAACTATCCATTTTATATGAAAATAATAGCTTGCTGATACAAACAGTGCTGCATACAATACACACCTTGCAAGCCTGTTATAAATTCCCTTTGCTTTTTACTTTTTAATATGTTTTCAACTCTAACAATTGACATGGTTAATGGAACCCTAGCAGGTTTTGTTTAATATTTCCAGAGACCTAAGGTAGAATGACTGACAACAGCCTTTATCTTTATTTTGGTTTTGGAGGCTCTAAAAGGAACTATAGACAGGACTTTAAGGATACAGGACTGTTTTGACAATTTCCTGGTTTGTCAGGTGCAGAGGATTGCTATCTGATCTAGCATGTGGATGAAACAACTTTTATTGAATGATACATGTAGTTTGGTCATCTTCATTGTGTGTCATTGTACTTTGGTTGTCAGGCCTCAAGGTGAATTTGAGTAAAACAGAGCTTCATCCTGTCAGCTGGGCACCTAACTTGGAAGGCTAGCTTTTTTTATTTTTGCTTGAGTTAAGAGAGATCTTATGACTAAGTTCCTAGAGAAGTCTTAAGGAGGGTCTAAGAGAAGAAAGGAGTTTGAATTGCTTATACACAGGGTATTAGAGATGTGTATCATGGAACAGAAACATGTCATGAATGTGGAGGAGACAATGAGGCTTTTCAAATTACAATTGCATTACATTAAGGATATGAATTAAACCCTTGGTGTATGCTATTTGCAAAGGACCTTATCTTGGTGTATGAGACAAAAGAAGGCATAAATACTAAGCTCAAGATATAATGGAACACTTTAGAATCTAGAGGGTTTAAGTTAAGCATATTGAAAAACAAATATATGGAATGTGAGTTTAGTAAACATAATGCTACAGTAAAACTTAATTATCAAGTCAATCCCAAGAAAAAAACATTTTAGATATCTTGAATAAGTCATCCAAAAAGATGGAGAGATTAGGAAGGATGTTACCCATAGAATTAACGCATGATGGTTAAAATGGAAAAGGGCATCTAGTGTTTCATGTGAAGGTAAGATTCTGTTAAAGCTGAAAGGAAAATTCTTTAAGAGATCTCTAAAGCCAGCTTTTTTGTATGGCACAAAATGTTAGTGATAAATCACCAACATGTGAAAAATATGAGCATTACAAAGGTGAGGGGATGTTACAATGGACGTGTGGCTATACAAGAAAAGATAAAATTAGAGTAAGGTTATTCGTAATAAGGATACAGTGAATCTTATTAAAAGATATGTTAGATACAATTAAGATTGTTTAGACATGTGAGAAGAAGAACAGAGAATCCTGTGAGGAGAATAGAAGTAATGGAATAAGTCGTAACAAAAGATGTAGAGGAAGACTAAGAATAACTTAGTGGGAGACACTTAGGCTTAGGTACAACATGTCTTAAAAGGGTCTCATAGACGATAAGGCCACAAATAAGTGATTGGCAAGATAACCCCACAAAGTAGGATTAAGGCTTGATATATTGTTGACTTGTTGTAGGGAGGCTCTTTTCCCATTACTTATTCAGGCTTCCTAGATAGATTTGTTAGGACGAAGTGGTCAAAATATTTCATTGAGATATTGGTTGGGACGAAGACATAGTATTTTGTCAAAAAGGAGCTCGAATACTCCTATTGAGGGTGTCATGCATAATAAGGTATTTCATGTCTTTGGTTAGAACTCTGTTGTAGGCTGAAAACCTTGCAAAGTTGCAACATGATGTTTCAACTAAAATATCAGTTAATAGACAGAATTTTATTTGCCAGAGCTGGGCTCTAGGAAGTGGATCTTTGAAGGGCTTCAGAATTTAGCACAAGATGAAAGCAGCTAAGAAATTCCTCTCTGGGTTGGGTAAACCTCAAATGAATCTTTATCCCATGGCAGAGGATTTCATGGTCATATAACTTAGATAGCTGGGACCGAAAAAGATGGCAACATAGGTGATATAAAGAGATCACTTTGGAAGAGATTTTCTAGTTATCTTAACTCTGTCAATGGATCAAACGGTATCATTTGAAGATTACATCCAAACTGTAGAAAATCAAATATGTGGAATATTGGAGTACGGGATTTATGCAGTTAGGAGCTCAGTCGTATTGGCTTTCCACTTTTAAGAAAAAGGGAATTTTTCAAGTGTATTGAGTTACAACTTTCAGATGGCAAGTAAATTCTGTCTCTTTCTTATAGTTGTTATTAGGGAGAGTAAACCTCGACATAGGCCACTTTTCTGGGTTTTGTAGAGGTGTTTGTGTAGTGACCAAAATTTCTGTTCTAGATCTTTTTCCACATGGGTTCATCCAACCATAGTTGTCAAAGATGCAAATCACACTGAGGCCCAAATTAGTGCTTGGGGCCTAGGCGCGAAGCTCAAACCTCATGCATATGGTGTGCACATTTATTCCAAATGCTTATAAAATACTATTCCTTTCAATATATACTTATAAGGTGGTAGATGTAAACTCATAAAATTATAAATAATAAATAACCAACCCCATAATAACAACTAATAATATTGCAGAAAAACAATTAGTTTCTTCTAACTGCAAAAGAGATTAAGAGGAAAGAAAAAATTATAGCAGAATACATTGCGAAAAAAAATTACAGGAAAACAATTAGTTTCTTCTAATTTCTTTTGCAATTAGAAGAAAGAAAAGAAATTACAGCAGAACACATAGTAAAACAGTTATAGGAAAGCAATTAGTTTCTTTTAAATTGCAAAAGAGATTAGAGGAGAGAGAAAAAAAAGTAGAGCACAAAATGAAAACATTTGTTTCTTAGCAACTAGTTTCTTCTAAATTGCAACATAAATTAGAAGAAAGAAAAAAAAATTATAGTAGAACACACAACACAAAATAGTTACAGAAAATAATTAGTTTCTTCTAGATTGCAAAAGAAATTAGAGCAAACATGAGTAGTTCTCTAGCGAGTGGGACATCTGCAGACTCAGGCTTACACTGCTAGGTTTGCCTCTCACCAATATACAAGAATACGCAATCAAATTAACAAGAAATAAGATCTACGATGACAAATGGACAAGGAATAGGGTTTTAGTACACTTTTATATACAAGCATGTGCCTTGCACTTTGCATGAGGCATGCGCCTTGTGTGCATAAACAGCGCCCCAACCATGATGCTGCACCTTGGTGGTGATGAGCTCTATGCGCCTTGCAGCTAGGCACGTCTTTGACAACTATGCATCTACCTGATGCTTCTTAACAGTCATTCACTATAGAAGAAAGGCTTACTGGACTATAAGCCATGGTTACTAGGAGTGACATGTTCCAACATTGTGATATGGAAATAGGTACATGATACATTAGAATGCTAATTTTCTGGTATGGAGGGGGTAGGCTTACTTGGTTCATTATTCCAAGTCGCAGTACATTTTATAATTGTGCTCGGATCAAGATTAGTTAGATTAATACTTTGCCATTATAGAAGTAAATTTAATTTGTTTTGTTTTGAATTCTTTGCTACGTTCCAATACAACTTATGGAATGAAGAATCCTCTGCAAACAAAGTCAATTTTAAATATAATTGAATTTATGCACCACTTGGGATCCCATTGGGGATCCTGATCGCATTCGTCAAGATCTCGGGACTCAAAAGAACCACAATTTGAACATGTGATTCAGGTCACAATTCCAAAGGGAGTAAACCCGGTAACTATGCTATAAATTTTTGAAAATAATAATCAGGAAGTGCGTTTCAGCTTCCAAACCTAAATGGCAGCAGAGGTCGGTCATTGATTGCAGCCCAAATATTCCAACCAGTAAAATCTGCTTGCTGGAAAGCTACCTGTAAGCAATATGATATCACATTATTATTATCCCTCAAAACAACACAAATTATGCTAGCAGAAGATTAAAGAAATTCCTACTCATATCATCATCATCAACTGCACCTTATCCTAACCAAGTTAGGGGTGGTGGCACAACATTCACAATGGCAATTGACATCGAAAAGTCACATTGACAATACAAAGAAGTCTCTACTCATAATTGATAAAAAATGCACAGGCATAGCTCATAGATCAACAGTACAGTTATTTATTGCACCTGTGCAGTGGCTGGAAGCAGTTTTCCTTTTGAGTCCCTTAATGCAGCAGCATCACCAATTGCAAATATGCGAGGATGGCCCTTGACACGAAGGGTTTCATCTGTCTCTGCTTGTCCTTTGCCATTAAGAGGAAGCTCATGGGGAATATCATAAGGTTCTAATTGAGGAAGTAGAGGTTTAGACCCAACAGTCCATAAAACTAGATCTGCTTCCAGAATTTTATTTTTTAAGCCTCTTTCAGCAGGCTGCAAATCCAGAACTAGTCTTTCGGGATCTTGCAGTGCCATCAAGTCATTAACTGCTTCAACATCATTGTCTAAATTTCTTAAATTGCTAGCTCTTCTAATGGAGCGGACAAAATAACCCAATAAAAGTTGAACCTTCCTTGATGCGAGAACCTGGAAAGCAGTGAAATATGCGCTGTGACTCCAAGAAGTATCAATGTAAAATGCAGGAGTTCACATGTTAAGTAGATGCTGATGGAAGTTTATTATGGATACAGGAATTTAAAACAGGAGTGAGACGAACAGTTAGAAGTTCAAAAGGAGGGCAACATATGCTTCTAGAGGGCTGTGCTTTCATTTTGTGGACTACAACGACGACGACAAAAACAATATTTTATGGTCATTGACCGGTGAAATGATATAAATGGTTAAATATTATAAAATGACCCCACATTCTATGCATGGTAGAGTGACAGAAACCAATTGCTATGAAAGTACCTTTGAAACAGAAACCAACAAACATGGAAAAAAACAACAACAACAACAACAACAAAACAAACAGTTTTCTACTTTCTGCAAATTTTAGCTGTCCCACAACAAATTTGGCATCGGAGAATAACTCAAATCTGAGTTTTCATCAGTGGGTGGTATGCTCTGAGGAGGTTGACCTAAAAGAAACATTCTTCTGGAAGCGGCTCGCTCTAAAGAAGGGTGATTACCTCCATACATAAAATACTGGGATCTTGACACAAGTTCATAGTTCTAGGCAAAAATATAAGCATGGCCAAGAGTTTATATGTCCCTTAGAAGAAGTTCTCTCCCAATGTCATCATTATGACCCCCTTGAACCAACTCAGATAACAATTCCTCCTCATTGAGACTATACCACATTTTAAGCCCATCAAATTGGGCCACAATTCTTGCACAGTTCCGTTACCTTGCCTGAGGTTGTTTCATTGAACCAATAAGATAGATTTGTAAGATGGGGGAAGGTACTTCTCTTGTAATCATACCTTCATCTCTTACCAATCCTTTGACTGGAGGTTGACGTTGCCTTGTTAGGAGGGCTAGGACACCTTCCCAATAAAGTCTAGCACTCCCAATCAGTTTTAAATGTGCAAATCTAACCTACCTATCCTTTGAAAAATTGTACCATTGAAAGGAGCAATCTATGTTGTTAATCCATTGGGTGAAAACCCACGGATCGGGATGACAATCAAAAGTAGGTGCTTCTAACTTGACATGCTTCAGGGGTAAGTCTTCTTGATGGGGAGGGGGAGGATTGGTATTTCTATGGTAGTTACCATGTTCTCCTTCTATATCCCTATGAACTTGGTGATCCCTACCATCTCCTATTGCAAGCATAGTCAGTTTAGATGATGACAGCTAGACTGATTATGCTTGCAATCTGTGCTTATCTTTCTTCATTCTAGCCTCAGATTATCAAATTGAGCTTGCATATCTGGATGCATCTTTTGAAGAAATTCCATCATTTGGGTATTTGAATGAGAAGGATCTAACAAGGTAGACTCCATGGCACTAGGAAGGTATCTTGGGTTGGAGAATTGACTGCTATGCACTTGCTGTCACTCTATTCAACTATGTTGAGATCGATAGAAAATCAAAGGCAAACAAACCCTTGACCAATAAACAATAAACAAAATTATTGGGTTTGATCAATAGACAATCAAAGGCTCTGATAACAAAGTTGATTTTGGAAAGGGAAAATTGCATAAAGTTGAGAGAAAAAGAAAGAAATGGGGAAGAAGAAGAGAAGAAGTAAAAGAAGAGAAGGGTGGAAAGAGAAGAGAAGCTCAAAGGGGATATCAATATCGTTTAATAATTAGAAGTTGAATAAAAGAATAAATCATAAGCCTCATGTATAGGTCGAATCCAATCCGAACCATAATAGAATTGTGAATCCAACTCCTATCATGACGTTGAATCCAAATCAAATCATAATTTATCTAATAAAAACGTAACAAAATAACAAGATAAATTCTAATCTAAATCTAATCTCTAAAATCAAGATAATAAAAATATGAATCATATCCCTATCATCTATAAAGCATGGACACTTCCTACGGGTTGTCGTACCGATGTTGCCAACATGTTAGAGCAACATGCTTCTATTATCTATTTCTTTAAACATGGATTGGATTGTAAGGGACGAAGACGGTTGGATTGTGACTTGATTGCTAATTAGATTAGAGTTGTTCATTTGTAATTTTGGCTTATCAATTTTCAACATATACTTTAAAAAATAAAAAAATAAATATTTTAATAAATAAATAAAAATAAATACAGTTGAGTTTGGAATACAGTTTTAATACTTTATTATACTTTAAAAATAAATAAAAAAATATTTTATTAACTAACATATCTCAATAGTGTCATGTCCTACTTTTTGAAAAACTCATGTCCCCATCCATTTCCATGCTTCATAGCCTATCATTGTCCCCATCAATTCTTTAATAATACTATTCTTACTTCCTTCCAAGGGGGAAAAAAAGGCACATGAGGGTGGTAGTAGTTGACAACATGAGCAGGATACATGATTTCTTGGCCAAACCAAAAAAGTTCCTAGGTGCGAGGAATGCCACAAAGGTGGAGAATTTCCAACGGCAAATAGAGCACTACTTTGTGGACTTAGGCTTGAAGGATGAGCTAGAAAGACATGTACTACTTGTGACATTGCCATGCTATGGTGGTGAAGGAAAATGCTGAAAGGAGCATATACATGTGCCATCAAGAGATGGGATGACTTTAAAAAGGATTTGGAGAGGCAATTCTTCCGAGAGAATGTGGTTTACGATGTGCGAAAGAAGTTGCATGAGGTGAACCAACAGACCACCATTGACAAGTACACGAGGGAGTTCCCTTCATGTTGCAAATCTAAGCATGATAGCCAATGATTTATATCCTCTTCTACCATAAGTTAAAGACGTGGACCAAATGAGAGCTCCTTAGACAAAGGATCAGAAGATGTGAATGAAGTCATCATCGAGGGTGAGTCCATAGCTAAGTTCCAACCTATTTGAAGGAAAGGCACCATCTAAAGACCTATCACACAAAAGGTGGGGGAGACCACAAGAAGGACACCCATAGGTATGAGGCAAAATCTTAAGATGGAGGCAAATGCCACACATGAGGTAAGTGTTAAAAGGAAAACTATGAGAAAAGGAGGATTTCATGCCAAAGATGGATTGCTACACATGCAAGGGACTTTATCAAATGAGGGAGAGCTTAAAGCTAGGCTCGTTGGTAGCTATAGATGGTGCAGTGTCAACAAGCCCAATAGAAAGAGGTGGAACAAATGGGCTCCATATAATTCTTCAATACAATGAGGGTTGAGCCTACAATGTTAGAGATAGAAAACAAGGGGCTCATAGATGTCAAGCTAATGGTACATGAGAGGCCACCAAAGTCATGGAAGAGGGAAATGCCTAGGCAAGAAAGGGAACAAGGTTGAAGCCAAGTCATCCATTGTGGCCCATACTAGCTTTTGGCTATTAGCAAGGGGAAGGGAAATGCCATTAGTTGGATCAAGGAGGGGGTGTGGCATGATCTAATGGCTAAGAAGCTACCAAGGCTTACCAAGGAGGGAAAGACTAAGTGGTTTTGGGAGGAATGTATATGGAGTCCTCTAACAAAGGGGAGTTGGATCTATGTCCTTAGTGGGACTCCTTGAGGAAAAGACTTGTATAAAAGTACCATGACACCAAGTGGCCTGGTCACCTAGGGCAAAGGCATGTCTATGCACTCCAAGTTAGTTTATAACATGTGCGAGATGAGGTCAAGCTCTATGCAAAGACTTGCTTGCTGAGTTAGTAGGATAAGGTGGAGACTTAAAAACCAGGGAGATTATTGGAGTTGTTTCCTATACTAATGCACTTGGGAGAGCATTGCCTGAGTTCAACAGGTTTGGATTGATTATTAATGTGTGACAGAAATGAGATTGTAGAAAGTCAGGAAGAAAGAGAGGAGATTAGGGAGAAGACGAAGAAGGAAGCAAGGAGAAAAGAAAAGTTGAGAGAGAAGCTAGGCAAAAGAACACAAAAAAAGGGAAAGCATAATATTTCAATCAATCAAGATGGATAAAAGAATACATCATGAGCCTTATTTATAGGCCAAATCCAATCCTAACTATAATAGAATTATGAATCCAAGTCAAACCATAACCATGAATCTAGATCCCATCATAACCATAATTATCAAATAAAAACGGAAACAAAACAAAATAACAAGATAAATCCTAATCGACAACTAATTTCTAAAATCAAATAATCAAAATAGGAAACATATTCTTTCAATTATGGTGGTCCTCTAAGTATGGCACATTGATCTCAACATTGACAGATCATACAACATAAGAGGTGACCCAGTTATTCTTTAAGAATGTGGTCAACTATTTGGGGTTGTTGAAGACCTTGTTAGCAGCAAGGACCCCCTACTTTACTGGCAATTGTGACTGAAGTTGTTCATGCTCCTTGGTTTTGGAGCTTCACCTCTCCACTGTCTTTCACGATCAAATTAATGGGAAAATCAAGCAAGTGAACTACTTGATGACTACTCGAGGCACTTTATGAGTGCCAACCAAAGGGATTGTGAAGCTCCTTAAAAGTGGCGTAATTTTCCTAGAACTGGGAAAGAAGTGAGTCCAAGGGGAAGAGCTCGTTTGAGGTGGCGACTGGACAATAATCGCAACTTTATGCTTGTTACCTATGTCATGACCCTAAGGATCCCCAAGGATAGAGTAGGAAATATAATAGTACTTAGCTTACATGCATTACCATATTTTGTAATTTCCTTTCTTTTTTCTGTTATAGATATTTTTTTTGGTCATAAGCAGTTATAGTCACTATTGTAACTGCACATGGGTGCATGTGCAATGCTGTGAGGCTATATAAGCCACAACTAGAGAGGATGGAAGGGCATGTTGTTAAATGGTAATTAAATATTCTCATTTCTCTCTACATTTCTCTCCAATCTCCCTCCCGTTTCTATTTGTTACTCTCCCTTCTTCTACTGATTTCTTCCCCCTCCAATTCTAATTTCTTCCCCAATTCCTATCACAACCCTAATTAACCCTAGGGATGTGACAACCTACTACAAGGGGAAGAGCTCAGGAACCTACCATATGGCTAACTCTTGGTAGAAGAGGGCACATGAGTTGGATCCTACCTTAACAAGGCCGCAAAAAAGATGAAATATTGGGTGGATAAGAAGTGATGACCGGTTACTAATGCATGGGGGACAAAGTAATGGTCAAGCTTATACTCCAATAGTTTACGACCATCAAGGAGGAAAAGGGGTTGGTGCCAAAGCATGGAGGCCCATATCCAGTGGTATAAAAAATTAAGGCTTCCTACAAACTTAAATTACCACCTACAATAAGGATACATCTATCTTCTATGCAAGACTAATGAAACCTTATCATGTGGATGAGGAAGACCTTGGGTAGCCTATGCCTAAGAGGGCACCACCTATTGTGACTAAGGCCCCATTTGGCATTGAGTTAGAAAAAATGAGGTGAGGTGAGGTGGTTGAATTACAAAATCTGTTTGGTAAATTTATCAAGTTGAATTTGGTTAAAATGTTAAATGACTAAAAAGGACATATAACTAGTTGGAATTAGAATTTATATAATTTATTTTAAAAGGGCAAAATTGGAATAAATGGTGAGTTTTGTGTTTTCAAACTCAACCTCACCAAAATGGTGAGGTTGAGTTCAAGCCATCAAACTCAACACAATTGAGTTGAGTTGGAAAGGTTGGAATATTACCGCATGCTCATATTACTGATTTTGGCATTGAACACACCTCAATGTGGCTATGAACTCAATGCCAAATAGGGCCCAAGTCTTTCAACAAAGAAATGAAGGTGCCGCCAGACCAGGTTGTGTGAAAGATAGGGGTTTTGTGACCCAATACTTAATCAAGTGGAAGGGCTTGTCGAAGAGCGAGGCCAACTAGGAGGCAATAGAGGACTTTGTGGCAATTTGGAGACTAGTTATTGTGCTAAAAGGAAGTGACAAGGAGGGCATTGTTAATTTAAGTTAAGAGAGTGTCACCCCTCCAGTTTTGATGCCCAAAGTGAAAGAAGCAAGGATGAGAAAGTATCACCCAAAAAGATGGAGAGATTAATAAGGATGTTACCCATATAATTAAGGCAAGATGGTTTAAATGGAAAATTATCCAGCCTTTTACATCATAGTAAGATTCCATTAAAGCTAAAAGAAAATTTTTATAAGAGAGCTATAAGATTAGCTTTGTTGTATGTGCTATGGTACAAGAAATTGGGTAGTAAAGCACCAGCATGTGCAAAATATGAGCGCAATAAATATGATAATGCTAAGATAGAAGTGTGGGTATGGCCATACAGGAAAAGAAAAAATTAGAAATAGGATAAGATGGTTTAGTTATGTGAGAAGAAAACCAATAAAGAGACTTGTGAGGTGAATGGATGGAATGGAGCAAGTATTTAGCCAAAAAAAAAAAAATGTAGAGGAAGAACAAACAAACAAAAACTTGGAGGGGGAGGCCTGATATTAGCTATAAGGTCCTCCAAGAGATAAGACCAAGGATGGAAATGACTAGAGAGCTAGAATTTATGTAACCAACCACAAAAAGTGAGTAAAGGTATGTTGTTATCTATAAAAAGGTTTAAGGATGCAAAAGAACTGTAACAACAAATCCTACACTGAGCAAATTGCCAATTTGATATTTCCAAATGTCAATGAAGTTAACAAGGCTGTTTTTTTATTTTATTTAATTATTTAATGAATGCATGAAATTTAGAACATGGAAATGCACTGAAAGTCTACCCTTCAATGTTATGTTGTATTAACTAAGATACATTCAACATGGTTGTAAGACTTAACCTTAGAAATTGATTGACAGAACTAAACTCTTCAATTAGAAAATTAAATAGAAACTAACATGCTCCATTAATTCAATTATCTTACTGAAATGACACACATGCAGGTTGGAAAGAGGGTGCAGACTCATGCAACACACAGATGACGGTGTGCCAGTAACAGTTTCATTCAACATTAATGAAATTTCTCACTTCACAGGATATTTCTTACTCTAAGGGCAGCGTCCCTGTTGCCAGGAGGGGCTGTTGGCAAGATTACAGTATCCACATTAATGGCTTGCACAATTCCTTTATCTTGCAGTCTCTCTGATACTGTGGCAGCTAACTCGACTCCGGAGTAACCACAACCCACGACAGCAATGCAAATTGGCACGTCCTTAGCAAAGTATTGGCGCTCCAATGTTCTTAACTTTTCTTCCACTTTCTGCACACAGGACCACCAATATGAAAAGATAACTGAGGATGCTCATCTTAGTTACCAAATATATCATTAAGTAGATAAATAGTTTGTATGCGGTCAATTACTAACACATGCATCTTCCAAGGTAGAGAATGGCAATGCAAATTCTGCTGCACCAGGTACAACATCAACTTTAGCTTCAGCACCCAAAGCGAGTACCAACCTGACTGCCCAGGTCCCAAAACACAAAATCAGCAGACAGATGAACTGCATGTGAATGCAATCATGTGGACCGTACCATAGAGATTCAGAAACATAAAGCATGCCTTCCGCAAGTTGTAATTGGAATTTTTATATACTTTAGGGTTAGGGTTTAGGGCAACATTGAAAACTTTATGATCTGATGCAAAAAATTAGAGGTTGATTTCAATGTTAAAAGTTATACCAGTCATACTCAAGAAGGAGGCCACTCTCCAGGTGCACATATCCTCCACATGTAGATCCCATAGGTGGATTCACTCCCCTATGGTCAAACGGTTGTAAGAGTTTCACCCTATCTTGGAAAAATTGGACACCAGTATTCGCAAGCAAATCTGAGAAACGTGGCGCTATTTCCCACATATCAACTTCTGTAGAAAAAATAAAATAAATAAACAAAAACACACACAAGGTTCATAAGATCATCAAGTAATTACAATATCTCTTATAAAATACATACCTCTAGATAAAAGTTCATATAACATTGGTTTGAAAACAAAACGTTCAGACTGGTCAACAAGAAGTACCTGTTCCAGTTTAAACAAGTGTTCAGTTGCTGAGTGAAAAACTTGAAGGCTTGTGGCCACAGTTATGGAATAAAAATTATCAATATGATGTCCATTCTTTATTCTTTGTTCAACTTTCTCACTTGTTTCTTCGCTTTTACAGTAGCCCACCCCACCCCCAAAAAAAAATCTCTCTCTCTACTTTGTATTGGAAGGAGCATTAAGGTTTGTAGGTCCCTACTGTTATCTTTCATTTTAGAGAATAAGGGACTGATGATCAGTCAACTGGTATGTCTTGAAATCAATTTGTAACGAAATAAGAAATCAGATGTAAATGTTTTAAAAATCTTGTAGCATAATTAAAATAACTGAGAATTACTTACCAAGAAAAAGGTGAACTTTAGAAGTTCTTTAATACAGTAGATTTTCAAGTATTTACCATGAGGTAGCAAGACACAACAAACAGCATTACATGGAAATCTATATTATTTCAGGCAGTGGACTCCAATTGTTTGAATCAAGTATTCTTCTGCAATTACTGGAATGCTTGGGGATGTGGGACCTTGAACAGTATAGATAAGTTTCAGTTGCACCGAAAGTCTAACCTCAACCCTCAAAAGTACTACCTCTCTTCCCAAGTAAAGAAGGGATTTATCCACACATGAAGTTGAGAAAAGGTCCGGCCAACCATAAATTAGGAAGTCAATATAAAAATGAATCCAATTACACACATAATTTGAACTTTAAGGTTAACAAAAACATTATAAGTTAAAACTAATAAAGCAAAAAATTGTGCTGTCCAAAAACCCAATCAAGAACCTTGCACCAAGCAATTGAAATATGTACAAATCACCTTGGAAGCTAAAAAGGACTAGCACTACAAGCTTGTAATGTGAAAATGAATCTCAAAGGAAATCAGTCTAGTCTATACTGAATCATAACATATCCTTGATTTTAAGTTCTGGAATTTAGACTTCCTGCATTTGTAGTGGGAAACACGGTTGGCCCCCTATTAATAGGTCTCCAAAAAAGTCAGATTCAGCAATTCCCCACACACATATCTTACATTTTCCAAGAGCTGCCCCCCCACAAGAATTGGGAATGATGGGCTTAATAACTTCAGCTCCTTCCAATGAAGAGCCATTAATCATCAAACAATCATCAGATGACTAATCATCCTCTGGAGAATTCAAATTATTCAAATTTGAATTATCAGAAAGCCGAGGGAGATGAGTCCTCAGAAACAAGTCTGGCCAAAACCAAATTGAATCCAAAAGATCAAAGGCAAGGAAACTGATGGGAAGGCAGTACCGATTCTTTCAGAACTTTAATATGAAAAACACAACCATTAATCTTCAAGTGCAAAGTCCTACAGATATTGTTACGGTAAATTGTAGAAACCAGAAGCCTAGCCGTGTCAAGTCTCCTTCTTCCCTGTGTATCAGGATCTGCGAAGATGAAATCACCCTAATGCCCAGCAATAAGACCAAAGAACTTAGAATTCCAGGCAATCAAAGGAATCCCTTCATACCTCAGCCAAACAAACTGTTCAAACCTCATATCCTTAGGAATCCACTTGATAGGATTCCAATAGAATTCCAATATCAATGTATTCCAATCACTTTCAACAGGAAAATAAGAATGAAACAGGGCATTCGAGAGGCCCTAGCTCTCCCAATTCTCTACCAAAAGCTCGCTACCGAACTCACCATCTTCTATCCTTTTTATACCCCCTTCCCACCATTTCTAACAGAATTCCCCATTCACACTGCTGATTATTCTTTCAGCAGTGTGGATTACAATTTTACCCCCCTTTCCCCATGCGCACATGCTGGTTGTTACACCAGCATGTGCGGTCTCCTTAATTCCAGCCTCCAGCCTTCAGGTGTCGATTGCGCCTATGATAAGTTTGTTGTATCGGTGGCCTATCATTACTCCCCTCTTGGACTTTCACCTTGTCCTCAAGGTGAAAAGCTGGAAATTGTTGCTGAATCATGTTGTAGGGCTCCCAAGTTGCCTCTAACGGTGGTAAGCCCTTCCATTGGATCAAGATATCCAGCCCACGCAAATTAGAACCCTTCCCCGGCCGCACTCCCAGCACTGCTTCTGGTTCAACCTTCATTTCTAAGTCAGCCTGCAACTCGAGGGGAATCTGCTCCATTGTGCCAGACCTGCCCTTAGCTTCTTTCAACTAAGACACATGGAAAACCGGGTGAACCCGGCAGGTGGCTGGGAGTTTGAGTCTATAAGCCATTGACCCCACTTTCTGCTCAATTTTAAATGGCCCGTAGTACCTCGGAGCCAGCT
The DNA here is from genome assembly GCA_036245055.1 of Diospyros kaki. Classification (NCBI taxonomy): domain Eukaryota; kingdom Viridiplantae; phylum Streptophyta; class Magnoliopsida; order Ericales; family Ebenaceae; genus Diospyros; species Diospyros kaki. The sequence goes on along the minus strand of BSEG01000016.1, from coordinate 32,377,311 downwards.
TCTCATTAGGTCTGCTAGCTAGGGACTTCCTCCTATATGGCCTTAACTTCAAGTAGACGAAATCACCAACTTCAAACTGCACATCCCTTCTCTTCCGGTCAGCCCCTTTCTTCATAATTACCTGAGCTCGTTCCAACTGGTTCTTGAGCTCATCCAAAGCTAAATCCCTCTCCCGCAACTGCTGTTCCACTGCTGATACCGGGGTTGATCCTTTGTCAAATCGGATCAAGGTTGGTGGCTCTCTCCCATAAACAGCTTGGAAGGGAGTAATCCGGGAGGCAGTGTGGTAAGAGGTGTTGTACCACAATTCCGCCCATGGCAGCCACACAAACCACCCTACAGGCCTTGCTGATGCAAAACAGCGCAAATAAGTTTCTAAGGTCCGGTTGAGTACTTCCGTTTGCCCATCCGTTTGGGGGTGGTAGGCTGTACTACGTTGAAGTTTAGTGCCTTGAAGTCGAAATAGTTCCTCCCAAAAACGACTCATAAAAACCTTATCTCGATCCGAAACAATAGTCCTAGGCATACCATGCAACCGAACTACCTCTTTTATGAAGATTCCAGCTACTGTTCCAGTTGTGAAAGGGTGTTTGAGACCAATAAAGTGGCTGTATTTGCTGAGTCTATCCACAACCACCAGTATAGCATTCATATGACCCGATTTCGGAAGCCCTTCAATAAAATCCATGGCTATATCCTCCCAAATCTGACAAGGAACCGGAAGAGGCTGCAAAAGACCCCCTGAAGATAAGGACTCATATTTACTTTGCTGGCAAATGACACACCTCTCCACATATCGGCGAATATCCCGCTTCATGCCCGCCCAAAAAACACTTGCTGCAATCCGCTTGTAAGTCTTTAGGAACCCAGAATGACCCCCTACACTGCCATCATGTCCCTCTTGGAGCACCAAAGGAATTAGGGAAGATTTCTTAGGCAGGAACAGCCGCCCCTTATAGAGGAGCTGGTTGTCTACCAGCTGAAAATCGGGGCTGGAAGTTGGATCTATCTTTAATTTCTATATAATACCTTGTAAATAAGGATCCTCCTCCACTTCTCGGACCAACTGATCGAGTTGCACCACCCTTGGAACTGTTAGAGCGAAGAGAGCTGCTGGGTGATTGACTCTCGAAAGGCTATCTGCAGCCTTGTTCTCCAATCCCGGCCTGTAGTGTATCTCAAAATTGAAGCCCATTAGTTTCAGCATCCATCTTTGATACTCCGAGCTCACCATTCGCTGTTCAAACAAAAACTTCAAGCTTTTTTGGTCCGTTCTTACTATGAACTTCCTTCCCCAAAGATAATGCCTCCATTTCTGAATTGCAAACACCATGGCCATCAATTCTCTTTTGTAAACAGATTTTTTCCTCTCTGATGGTTTAAGAGCATGGCTGTAATATGCAATCGGTCTATGATTCTGCATCAACACTGCCCCTACTCCATGCCCTGATGCATCGGATTCAATAATGAAGGGCTGATCGAAGTCTGGTAGTGCAAGGACTGGCAGCGACACCATGGCTGTTTTGAGCTGCTGGAATGCTCGTTCAGCCTCTCCATCCCAACGAAAATTGTTCTTCTTTAGTTTCTCGGTGAGGGGCCATGCCATCTTACCATAATTCTTCACGAACCTCCTATAGTATCCCGTAAGACCAAGGAATCCCCGCAACTCCTTCGAGGAACTTGGTGCTGGCCAGTCGATCATGGCTTGCACCTTGCAACGATCAGCCGACACTCCTTGTTGGGAGATTATATGGCCCAGGTATTCAACCTCCAACTGCCCAAAGGAACACTTCTTTTTGTTGGCGAACAGCTGATTTGCAGCCAGCACTTCCAGCACACAACGTAAGTGCTGCAAATGTTGGTCAAAATTTTGGCTATAGATTAAAATATCATCAAAGAAAACCAACACAAACCGACGCAAATACTCCCTGAAAACATCATTCATCAAGGATTGGAAGGTGGCCGAGGCATTTGTCAATCCGAAGGGCATGACAAGGAACTCATAATGGCCCTCATGTGTTCGAAAGGCTGTCTTTGGTTCATCTCCAGCCTTGACTCGAATCTGATGGTAACCAGATTTGAGGTCTAATTTCGAGAAAATCTTCGCACCATGTAGTTCATCCAGCAATTCATCAATGACTGGAATAGGAAACTTATCAGGGATTGTCACCTTGTTGAGGGTCCGGTAATCTACACAAAACCGTCATCCTCCATCTTTCTTCTTAACGAGCAACACCGAACTAGAAAAAGGGCTAACACTTGGCTTGATAATACCAGCTGTCAACATCTCTCTTACCATCTTTTCGATCTCATTCTTTTGAAGATACGGGTAGCGATAAGGTCGAACACTAACCGGGGGGGTGTCGGGTAGGAGATTGATGGCATGATCTCTGTTTCTAGTGGGTGGCAGTCCCATTGGGCTGGAGAAAACTCCTTCGAACTCTGCCAATAATTCTTCTAAACTTCCTGGCAGCCCCACTTGCAGCTCATTGCACTCGGCAGCCACCTCTCCAATTTCCAACAACATTCCTTCCCCACTCTCCTTCAACGCCTTCATCATAGCTTTTAGGGAGACTAATGTTTTACTTAAGCTAGGATCACCCTGCAAAGTCACTGCCATTCCCCCTACTGAAAACTTCATGGTCAGATTCCTCCAATCCACACTCATCTTACCCACCGAAGCCAGCCATTTCATGCCAAGAATGACATCCGAACTTCCTAACTCAAGTGGAAGGAATTCTTCCACTATCTGCAAGTTATCCAAAGACAATTTGACCCCCTTACAAACTCCTGCACCCTGTACCGCCATTCCAGTGCCCATTATTACCCCATATCCAGCCGTTTCTGTCCTTGGTAAACTCAAGCGCTGCACCAACTCAGAGGAGATGAAGTTATGGGTTGCTCCCCCATCCACCAGAACTACCACTGGTTGTCCTTCTATAAGTCCCCTTAACTTCATCGTTTGAGGGGTGGTTAATCCCACCACTGAATTCATAGATAATTCAATCACCTCGCTACCATATCCCACTCCTCCGTCACCTCCTTGCTCCTCTTCTTCTTCTGTCACAGCCTCGCCTACTTCTTCATCATAGAGCATCAGCACTTGGAGCTCTTTGTTCTTGCATCTATGGCCAATCGAGTACTTCTCATCGCAGTGAAAGCAAAGGCCCTTCTCTCGCCTTGCCTTCCACTCAGCCTCACTAAGTTTCTTGAAAGGAAAATTGCTACCATTACTTGCAGACTAAATCCGGGGGCCTGGTTGGTTCACTGACCTTTGGGAGGATCCCACACCCTTCGCGGGTACCGGTGACAGCCGACTCGCTATTGCGGTTGTGGTGGAATAACCGCTCCTCGTTGACCCAGCTGCCCGATGGTAATGTTGAAGAGCTAAGTTCTTGTCCTCAATGTTTTGTGCCACCAGCATAATTCGATCAAGGCCCCGCGGTTGTAATACTCTAATCTCGGCTTGTATCTCTGGGTTGAGGCCGTTGAGGAATTGGCCTTCCAAAAACGCCTTCGGCACATTCGGTACTGCTGCAGCCATGGTCTCAAACTTCAAACGATACTCCTTCACCGATCCCTCTTGTCGAAGGGCCAAGAACCGCTCCTCTAAGGACCCTTCCTGAGTGGGGCGAAACCGGCTCAGAAGTCCTTGTTTCAAGCCTTCCCAGCTCCGGATTCCTCTTCGCCTGGTCTCCCATTGAAACCACGACAGTGCTGCGGCTTCAAAGCACAGAGCTGCGGATTCAACCTTCTCTTCATCCGAGAGCTGGTTGACAGCAAAATACCTCTCGGCTCGAAAGATCCACTCATCTGGATTGTCTCCTTCGAAGAGAGGCATCTCCAATCGTCTCCCACGTAAATCCGCTCGGTACTCAATCCCACTACCCCCTCCTGGATTGTAACCCCCCATAACTCCAGGGGTTACTTCGGAATCCAAGGTGAATTCCGAAGGCCCTTCCCGCTCTCTGGACTTGTTCTTCCTTTCCCGCTCAAGCTCGTCCCATTTCGCTCGCATGAAAGCGAATTGTTCGAGCAACATCGCTACATTTCGCTCCACCGATTGTACATTCCCTCTAATGTCGTCGACCCCTCTTTTGACGCCTTCCACCGTCGACTCCAACTCGCCAACACGCTCTGTCAAGTTCACCATCGGAAGCGGATTGTCTCTGATACCAAATTGATAGGATTCCAATAGAATTCAAATATCAATGTATTCCAATCACTTTCAACAAGAAAACAAGAATGAAACAGGGCATTCGAGAGGCCCTAGCTCTCTCAATTCTCTACCAAAAGCTTGCTACCGAACTCACCATCTTCTATCCTTTTTATACCCCTTCCCACCATTTCTAACAGAATTCCCCATTCACACTGCTGATTATTCATTCAACAGTGTGGATTACAATTTTACCCCCCTTTCCCCATGCGCACATGCTGGTTGTTACACCAGCATGTGCGGTCTCCTTAATTCCAGCCTCCAGCCTTCAGGTGCCAATTGCGCCTATGATAAGTTTGTTGTATCGGTGGCCTATCACCCTAATGCCCAGCAATAAGACCAAAGAACTTAGAATTCCAGGCAATCAAAGGAATCCATTCATACCTCAGCCAAACAAACTGTTCAAACCTCATATCCTTAGGAATCCACTCTCCTACACATTCAAACCATTATGATAACCAAGGTGCTAGCAAAGTTGGCTACATAATTCTAGTTTGCCAATCATTTATATCCATGACCATATCTTTTGTAAAGCCATTATAACTAATATCATTCAGAAGAATCTCCCACCAAGTTTTTCTTGATCTTTCTTTACTTCTTTTGCTAAAGATATATTTCATTCCGTCCACTTTGCTCATATAGGAGCGTCTATTGTCTTTTTTCTCCCATAACCAAAACCATCTTAATCATGTCTCACACATCTTATCTTCAATACAAGCACATTTCTAATAAGCACACTTCCAATTTTATCTTATCTTGTATGGCCACACATCCATCATAACATCCTCATCTAAATACACTTATATTTTGCACATGTTGGTCTTTACCTCTGTATACGTATGTATGCACATATTTATGTTTTAGGAAATTCTAGTAATGATCAGAATTTTTTTTTGGAGGGAAAGAAAAGAACTAATTTCAATTTTTTGTTTCCCTAGATTGCATAAGCATGGGATAAGTTTGTACTGTAATATGAGACAAGATGGGTAAGTTTGAAACCTATAAACATATCTCTCATTTGTCCTCTGGCCAATGAAAGATGAGACAAGCCACTTCCAGGGATAACTTACAACTACCCCTAGAATAAAAAAGAAATGAGATTCTTATGCCTCCAAGCAGTGGAATGATTGAACCGAACTAGGACCACTTTTCGCTTTACATGTTCATGCACCAAAATGTCAAATTACTGGGACCAATGGACATAAAATCTCATCCCTGCTCATCTAACAAATGATGAAGTAACTTAAGAAGAAGAACACACTAGTGGAGTTGATTGGTGCAAGTGATTAAGTTCACAAAGAAAAGAATAATAAACATATAGCTTACCTGAGGTTTCTTGTCATCAGGCCACACAAGGGATTCTAATCTTAGAGCAGTATATAAACCTCCAAAGCCTCCACCTAATATGCATACCCTTGGTCTCTGTAAGAAAAAACTACCCATTAGTTACTTATATTGTGCTGTCAACAATATATTTGTAGGTTGCATAAGATTTGTAAACACAAACACTGCTGAACAAAGTAATCTGCTTCAATTAAGGAACAAAGCATGAACAACAAAAAAGGGGAAGAGAGAGGCTCCCATCTAGGGAAATATAAAAATACAATAATCTACAAATGTACATCCAAGTACATGCATTAAAGAGAAAGGCATTAGCAGATTGACTGTTTAGCACAACAACACATGGGGAACTTAACCAGTACACACAATTAAGTTTACTGACAGTTTTGATATTGCAGTTTATACTCCATTTGTTATGGTATAATGTTTATACACAATAATTTCTTTTTCTTTTTCTTTCTCTATCTCATGTAGAATTTTGTAAATTTTTCACTCAGGTACAGAAATCCCACACCTACTATTGCACACAATCTCCACCCAACTAGAGTTGTCTATCACTAATCTCATTGTCATGAGCTTGATAAGTGTGCAACATAAGTTTTATTTGGTGATTGAATTTATTAAAAGAAAGGAGAGGTAAAAGAAAAGGGGAGGAAGCAATTCAAGAAACTCAATTTCTTGCTTTCATTTGGATGGACTCTGCCAGTGGATTGAGTAATCCCCACAACACTTTTAGTGTTAAAGGTGTTCCTCCTATTCATAGCCAGTCCAAGACTCCCAAGCTCAGTTAAATGGTGATGGTACAGATCTTGCTAAACAAAATCAGTGGTTTTGATTCTTGTGATTGGTACTCTGTGGATGCTTCAGGTAAGGCAGGTGGCATTCTAGCTGTTTGGAATAGTGCCACTTTCCATTCTTCTTCTGTTTCTAAGTTCAATTCTGGTTGGGAAGAGAGGGATCTTGGTTGCAAAAGAATTGTAACAGCATTTTGATTGTGGTTTATGGGCCTTCGGATTTGACAGCCAGAAATCAGGTATGGCTGGAAATTCAGTAATTCAAGACCTGTTTGGTTTTGCCTTGTGGCTTTTTTGGTGATTTTAATGAAAGTTTATGATGTGACGAGAGAAGAAGTGGGGTGGGCTCAGCTGCGGGGCACTCTGGTCTTTTCCAGTTTCATCAATTTCTCCATTCTTTTCGATATTCTGTTGTTGGGTCACAGATTTACATGGACAAATGCAACTGCTGCAAGTAAGTTGGACAGATTTTTGGTTTCCTCTGAATGGCTCTCTTACTTTCCTGGGTTAAAGTCGTGGGCACTATCAAGGGGGCTCTCGGATCATACTCCTTTATTTTTTGATTCAGACCCAGTTAACTGGGGTCCATGGCCTATTCATTTTTTTTGGATTTCTGGTTGCAGCTTCCAGGTGTTATGATCATGATAAGGAACTGGTTGTATTATGTGGGAGGTAACATGTCCAGTCCCCTTTGTATTGTGACTAAACTAAGACACCTGAAAATTTTTCTTAAGGAATGGAACAAATGGCATGTGGGAAATCTGGATGTGGCAACTGACAGGTTGGAAGCTGTATAGGATGATGTGGGTAAGGAAATTGAGCAGGGATCAGCATCTTTGGCAGTTATGGAAAGTAGAAGGTCCTTATGGGGGGGAGCTTGTGAGGATGCTTAAATTAAAGGAATCCTATTGGAGGCAGGATTTCAGGATAAAATGGATCTAGGAAGGTGACAGGAACAAGAAATTGTTCATATTTCTCCATCAAGAAACAAAAGAAATTATTGTCACGAGAAGAACCTTTTGAGCCTAAATTTTTAAAATTTTCTGCTTTGTTAATTGTTAATGCTATTTACTGTTTTGTTGCTGTAATTCCTTATGTAGTAATAGCCTTAATTTTCTGTTGTAAGTTCTAGAAGGAGGCGGTTACTGCCATGTGCAGAAAGGGGAAGAAAATCTTAAAGTTTGTTATGAGAGTAGGACCCACCTGGCAGGAGAATCTTTCCTCCCAGGCGCTGGGGATATATTTTCCTATCCTCAACGAGAGAAAGGCATGAATGGAAAATCAGAAGTCTTATTGTTTTCCCCTCCTAATTCTCAGTTCTCTCTATCTCTCTCTCTCTATATTCTCCCTTCCATTCTTCCTTCTGGATTGCTCCCACTCTTCTCCTCTCTGTTACCGCTTCTTGTTCGCATGTTAAGCTCTCCTAATTCATATTGGAATTGAGAGATAGCATATTGTCATATTGTCAGGCCAAGCCATGACAATCTTGGTATCAAAGCATAGGTTCTTGGCCGAGGCTGTCAACTTGGTGTAATGGCGAAAGGAACCTGCATAAAGAATTTTGAGACACAATTGCAACAGGTTAGCTCAACTGTGTTGGAATTCCAAGGAAGGATCGATCACCTGGAGATTCGAGGGGAAGGAACCATGAGGCGATCTTAGCGATGGATCGCAAGCTGGAAGGATTGTTGGAAGGAATGGAGCAGAGACTGGAAGGGTCTATGACAAGGCTACGAGAGGACATGGGGGCGCAGATGCAACAGTTTATACTCTTGTTTACGTGCCAGAATACGGTAAGGATAGCTCCTGACTTTCCCCCACGCGAGAGGGACGACCCCATTTTACCGAGAAATAGAATGCATTGAAGGGAAGGTACGTCCGAGATTGAAGTAGAGCCTGAGGAAGGGTGAGAGGGAGTGGTGGCTAGAGAAAGGATTGAGCAACCTCACGACCATCCTTCGGGATTCCCCATGCCTCGGATGGAGATACCGGTGTTCGAAGGAGCTAATCATAAATGGTGGTTGAGGAAGTGCGAAAGGTTGTTCAGCTGGCACAACATACCCAGAGGGCAAAGGGTGTTGCTGGCCGTCACTTACTTTAATGAAGAGGTGGATGCTTGGTTTCAGGGGTGTCTTAGTGTGAGGGAAGATTACACATGGGAAGAATTCTCTGAAAAGCTGTGTGAGCAATTCGGAGAGAGGAGTATGGCGGACATGATAGAAGAATTCAATAAGCTCAAACAAACAGGGAGCGTTGAGGCTTATTTACAGAAGTTTGAGGAGTTAAGGTCGTTTATGATATGCCACAACCCACATTTATTAGTGGCTTATTTTGTGTCAAGCTTTCTGAGCGGCCTGAATGAGAAATTACGACCAATGGTCAAAATGATGAGGTCGAGGATGGTGGGGCAAGCCTCTGAAAGCACCCGATTACAAGAGATGTCTGTGGAGGCACTAATGAAGAAGCAAAGACAACAACAGCGAAGGGTGAATCTTGGAGCCAACCATGGTCAGTCTTGAGGGTTGGCCCGCTTGGCCCGTGTAGGGCCGGGCTAGGGCCAGCAATTTGCTGGCCCGTTTTTAAGCGGGCCAATTTGGCCCGGCCCGCTTGGCCCGCGGGGCACTTGGTGGCGGGCCGGGCCGGGCTGGCCCGGCCCGGCCCGTTTGCCATCTCTAGTTTAAGGTGGTATTATCTAATCTCCCAGTCTAGTATTTATCCATTTTTAAGGTTCCTAAAAGAGTGGCGTCAAAGCAAGTAAAATGTCAAGACCTTGGGTGCATTGGGCTTAGAGGAGAGTTGATTTTAGCAGATTAATTGAGTAGTTAGCAGCGGTTATTTCTGTATTTCAGTTGATTAGTTGCAGGTCAGTTGTACATTTTCAGTTACAACATGTAACTGACAACTGACTATAGAGTAGCTATATAAAGCTACTAAAGATTGTATCGAAGCTATTGAGAACTAAGAAAACAGAATTCCTTTCTCTCTCTTCAATTTTCTCCTAATTTCTCTCTGTTTTTCTCCCTCTTCTTCCCTCTTTCTCTCTTGTTCTCATTTATGTCCTTAAACAAACCCTAGGTCAAGATTGGATCCTGACAATTTGGTATCAGAGCAGCTGATTCTCAATTTGTTGTTATTCGAAGTTGAGTAGAATCGGAATTCTTGGAAGGAGACCATGGAAGAAGGGACGAGAATGAAGTAGCTAGAGGCGCAGATGATCAACCTGCAGATGAGACTGGAAACAATGGAGACAGGTCTGCACCAGACTAAGGAAGGATTGAATTGGAGTCAAGAAGCAATTCAATCTTTAGAGAAGAAGTTAGATGCATCTATGGATGGGTTGGCAAAAAGGTTAGATGGATTCTAGCATATGTTCTCAAAGCTACCACAGGTTAGCATTCTGGTGGATTTCCCACCAAGAGATAATGTTGAACCAATCATAACAGGTAATGGATCTCTTCCTAATACCTCTAGGTTACCTGTTAATGATTCTGAGAATCAGATTGGTAGTTTTCGTAGAATCACGACCATACTCCTTTGCCAAAGTCGGAAATACTAACATTTGACGGACATAATCCTAGATTGTGGATCAGGAGATGTCAAAAGTTTTTCCAATTCTATAAGGTGCCTGAAAATCAAAAGGTAAATCTAGCTTCAGCTTATCTTAATGATGTGGCCAATGCCTGGTTTCAAGGCTAGTTATGCTGAAGGAGGATTATAATTGGAGAGAATGTGTAGAAAAATTTTATGAAAGATTTGGTGATCGGAATATAACTGATGTCATTGAGGAATTTAATAAATTGAAACAGAAATTATCTCTACTGGATTATCAAATTAAATTTGAAGAATTAAAATCTTTGATGATAGTGGAAAATCCTACATTAACAGAAGCTTATTTTTGTCTCTAGCTTTACTAGTGGATTGAATGAGGAGTTAAGGCGTACTGCAAAAATGTTGCAGCCTGTGACAGGAAAACAGGCAGCTGAGAAGGCTAAACTGTGAGAATTAACAGTAGACACCATCTTTAAGAAGCATCAGATTCCTTACAAAGGAAATAATTCTGGAGTCAACAGTCTTTGAATAATTCTTGGGCTAATATCCAAGGGGCGACTAAGTGAAATTCCTATCCCAGGTCTCCTCAAGGTCCTAGTGTGGTGAAACTCTCCACTTTAGAACAGAGAAGACAGCTAGGCCTGTGCTATAAATGTGGAGAGAAATGTAGCCCTGGACATCAATGTAAGAGGCAATTGTTGAGAATAGAAAGCTTGGATGAAGAAGAAGAAATCTTAGAAGAGGCAGAAATGGCTGCTAAGAGTGTATCGGGGAAATGAAGATGGAGAAATTTCTCTGCATGCACTGAAAGGTCACCCTACTAATAAGATTATAAAAGTGGAAGGATTAGTTTGGAATAGAAAATTGATGGTATTGATGTTGGTGCATGCAGAAGTATAGTGGTTTTAAAAATAAAACTTTTGAGAGAACCACAAATTTGGATAATATTGCAAAGCTGCAGCTTTTTTTTTTTTTTACTAAATCTGATATGGCTTCTCATTTCTTTTCTCTTTATATAGAGCCAAACAACCATAAAGGCTAATCAAGGCATTTACAGCAGCTTTGGAATACAAAAAGATTCCTAGAGAATTAATGCTATAAATGCTATATTGGAAAACAAAAGGACTCTACTATAAAGCCTTCTTAATACTTTAAATGTTGTGTATTTAAATGCTTCTAAAAACCACTTTAGATGCTCCTTGATGTGCTGAAAATCATAAATTATCTCAGAAATTCCCCTCTTAATTTGTGATTTTCAATTGAGCTTTGAACTTCTTGAACTTTTCTGAATTGATTCCCTTGGTGAGCATGTCTACTGGCTACTCATTTGTACTCACAAACTTCAGTTAAATTCACCCTTCTATACTAAATCTTGAATGTAGTTACGTCTGAGTTCAATATGCTTAGTCTTGGCATGAAAAACAGGATTTTTTATCATAGTAATAGCAGACATATTATTACAACAAATTATCGTAGGCACCTCTTGCTTCCGGACTAGGTCAGCAAGCAACTTTCTCAACCAAACAGCTTCACAAGCTGCTTCCACAACTGCAGTGTACTCGGCCTCTGCTAATGATAATGCAACAGTTTGTTGCTTCCTTGAACCCTACAAAATAATGTTACTTCCCAAGAGAAACAAAAAAGCCGAAGTGCTCTTTCTATCTTCCAAGGATCCTGCCCAGTCACTGTCAGTGAATCCATTTAAAAAATACTCTGATTCTTTATTATACCTGAGTCCAAGTTTCCTGGTTCTATTAAGATATCTCAGCACCCTTTTCGCTGCAGAATAATGCATTGTGCTCGGGCTACTCATGAATCTAGATAGCACACTTATGGCCTGTATAATATCTGGCCTAGTGCGGGTCAAATATAACAAGGAACCAATCAGACTTCTATATAGCCCTTCATCTACCTTCTTGGACCCATCATCAACCTTCAGCTTCTCAATCAATGCCATAGGAGTGGATACAGATTTTGAATTCAGCATCTGAAACTTTCTCAGAATATCAAGGGTGTATTTTTCTTGGGAAATGAAAATTTTCCCTTTTTCTTGCTTCACCTGTATGCCAAGAAAATACTTCACAACACCCAAATCAGTCATTTCGAATTCATGCATCATTGACTACTTAAAATCAGCAAGTAACTTCAGGTTATTTCCCATGTAGATCAGATCATCTACATATAAACATATCACCATAAAATTTTGTCCACTCCATTTCACATAAAGTGATGGCTCATTCGGACTTCTATGGAAACCACTTTGCTGAAAATAGGAATCTATCATGTTGTTCCAAGCTCTAGGAGCTTGTTTAAGGCCATGTAAAGCCTTCCTCAGCCTGTAAACTTTTACTTCTTTACCCTTTAGCTCATAGCCTGGAGGCTACTCCACATAGACGTCCTTTTCAAGCTCTCCACTAAGGAAAGCTGACTTCACATCCAGCTGATAAACTTTCAACTCTAATTGGGCTGCTATGGCCAGTACCATTCTGATAGTTTCAATGCGTGCCACTGGTGCAAAAGTTTCATTAAAATCCACACCGGGCTGCTAGACATAACCTTTTGCAACAAGTCTTGCTTTATTTTTCTGCATGCTTCCATCTTCATTATACTTGGTCTTAAAGACCCATTTCAAGCCAATCACTTCCTTTCCTTTAGAAGGTCAACCAGCTCCCATGTTCTATTCTTTTCTATTATTGCAATCTCTTCATCCATTGCCTTCAGCCACTTGTCTTCTTTTACTGCTTCTTCGAATTTATGTGGCTCACAAGAAAAAAGAGCAAATTCTGCATTTTCATTGTCTGAATAACTCCTGAAATCACCATACCTTTCAGGAGGTCTTTTAATTCTACCTGATCTTCTTAAATTAGGGGCTGGAGATGAAGATTCTACTGAACTTGTGGCTCCAGAACTTGAAACCTGTCTTCTAGAAGTACTAGTACTTCCAGCTTTCGTATTTGCTAGATTTTGTGTCTGGTATGCCTCTTCAGTCTCTATACTTTCTGCAGAACCAGAGTCAATCACTTTAATTGAGTTTTGAGAGCTGGAACTCTATTGCCACACTGCCATTTCATCAAATATAACATCTCTTGCAACAATCAACTTGTTAGTTTGGAGATTTAACAATCTATATCCCTTGGATTCATCACTCTATCCAACAAATAACAACTTTTCTCCTTCTTCATCAAACTTATCCTTGTTAGGAGATTTATTCAGGGAATAAGCAAGGTAACCAAATACTTTCAAATTACTTACATTTGGTTTTCTCCCACTCCATGCTTCATAGGGAGTTTTATTCCGAACTGATTTTGTAGGGGAACGATTCAAGATATAAGTTGTTGTGTCACAACTTCAGCCCATAAGCTGTTAGGCAGTCCTTTTCCTTTTAGCATGCTTCTAGCCATCTCCACGATCGTTCTATTCCTTCTTTCAGCCACTCCATTTTGTTGTGGGCTGCGACTTACTGTAAGTTGCCTTTGTATCCCTTCTTTCCTGCAATACTCCATGAATGGGTGGTATACGAACTCACACCCCCTCCCCCCCGATCGGTCCTCAAAGTCTTTATTTTATATCCACTTTGCCTTTCTACAAGAGCCTTAAACTCAAGAAATACGGAAAAGGTATCTGATTTTGCATGGATAAAATAAAGCAAAATCATCCAACTATAATCATCAACAAACAAGAAGAAATATCTCTTATTACCAAGAGAGGGGGTTCTTGTTGGGCCAAATATATCAGCATGTACTAACTCCAGCGGTGCTTTGGCTCTCCATGTTGTTTTTGGAAATGGAAGATGATGCGTTTTCCCCAAAAACCAGCCTTCACATACATGATCTTTCTGCTCAATTCGGGGAAGTCCCTTCACCATCTCCTTTTGCTGCAAAAGATGAAGTCCTCTCTGATGTAGGTGTCCATACTACAAGTGCCAAAGAAGGGATTCCTCAATGCTTTCTCCCTTGAGAGCAATGTCATTAGAATATGACATTGCAAGGGGAAACACCTTGTTTTTGGTCATTTCAATTTTTGCCATGACCATATTCTTCTTCTTGTCAATAACCTTGCACTCATTGTTATCAAAATGAATTTGATAACCCTTTTGAACAAGCTGTTCAACACCTAAGAGATTGTGAGCCAAAGTACATCATGAATATACCTTTTCTCTCCCAATTTAGTATGGACAGCAATGACTCATTTGCCCTTAATTCTTTCTACCTTGCCATCTCCAAGGATGACAGAATTTAAGACATTCTCATCAATCTCCACAAAGAGCTCCTTGTTCCCTGTCATGTGATTATTGCACCCTCTATCTAGGAACCATACTTTGTCCTCCTTGCTTTCTGTACTTAAACAGGTGTAAAAAACCTGTTCTTCATTATTCTCCTTAAAGAAATTGGCCCCAAATTTCTCAGCGTTTTGATGCCAGCAATCCCTTTGAGAGTGGCTAGGTATTCGGCACTTTTTGCATTTGTGGTAACAATCAGCAGCTACATGATTGGTCTTCTTCCAAATGATTCAATAAGGGCCTTGGTTGTTTTGTTTTTGAGGCTGAAAGACTCTTCCACGTCCATGGCCTTTACCTTGACTTTTTGGGACTCTTCCCTGCTGAAATTAGCCTCCATTCTTCTCTTGATCCTTCCTTCTTAGATTCACCTTGGATTGAAAAGCTTGCTCCAAGGACTGACTTGAAGACTTCTTGATCCTTTCTTTGTGTGCTTCCAAAGAACCGCTAAGATCAAACATAGTGATCTTTGATAAGTCTTTGGATTCTTCAATGGCAGCTGCTGCATAATCAAATTTAGGAGGTAAATTCCTAAGAATCTTCTCCACAACCTTCTTTTCGTCTATCTGATCTCCATAGCCTCTGATTTGATTCACAATCTCAGAAACCCTTGAAAAAAACTCCTTTACTGATTCGAAATCCTTCATGGATAAGGTGTCAAAACTTTTTCAAAGTGACTGCAACCTTATGGAAACAACCTTGTCGTTACCTTGAAACTCCTCCTTCAATGTTTCCCAAGCAACTTTGGCCTTTGTGATACCATAGATGCGAGGGTAGATGGACTTATTTATGCCTTCATCTAGATATCTAGGGCGTTCTTCTTTGTATTCTTCTTGTATTGGGTTTGATTCTCTGCAGTCCAAGCTATATTCAACCCTGCAGCTGGTGGTTCTTCATAATCCTCTTCAATCAATTCCCACAAATCTTGAGAGATGACGAAGAACATTGTTTGATCACTCCAATATCTATAGTTTTCACCCTCAAAGATGGGAACCTGGCTTTGAGAGTAGGAGAACATAGTGCTTGATGTAGATGGAGGATTTGAGGCCATTTTGAAACTGGAATTGGGATGTTGGCTCTGATACCAAAATTTGTTGGTGCATACAGAAGCATAGTGGTTTTAAAAATAAAACTTTTGAAAGAACCACAAATGCTGGATAATATTGCAAAGCTACAGCTTTTTTTTTTTTTTTTTTTAACTAAATCTAATATGGCTACTCATTTCTTTTCTCTTTATATAGAGCCAAACAACCATAAAGGCTAATCAAGGCATTTACAGCAGCTTTGGAATACAAAAAGATTCCTAGAGAATTAATGCCATAAATGCTATATTGGAAAACAAAAAGACTACTATAAAGCCTTTCTTAATACTTTAAATGTTGTGTATTTAAATGCTTTTAGAAACCACTTTAGATGCTCCTTGATATGTTGAAAATCATAAATTATCTCACAATTGATCGATAGGGGCAACACTCATAGCTTCTTGGATAAGAACACTGCCAAGGAATTGCACTACAAGGTGAAAACTACTTTTCCCTTGTCAGTAATAGTGGCTAATGGGAACAAGATGTACAAGAAGTCAAGATGTGTGGATTTCAGATGGAAGATGCAAGGGCATGAATTTATTGCTGACTTGCAGATTCTCAAACTAGGGGGCTGTGACATTGTGTTGGGAGTGCACTGAGAGGACAGTTAACCCCATTTTCTTTGATTTTAATAAACTTGAGGTGACATTTGAAATAGAAGGGAAGAAGTTGACTCTTATTGGCAGCGGATGGGAACTTGTAAACTAATTTCAGGGAAGAAACTACAGAAATTCCTTAGAAATAAAATAAGTCAAGTGGCTTAGTTGTTTTCTATACAAGCTATGGGAAGCAGAAGGATTTGAAGTTACAGAAAATCTGACCAGTGGATTTCTGTGGCAGACTATTCAGTGGCAGCCTGCAATGTTGCACTTCCGTCCTTCCCAAAGATTGCAGCTGCCATCCAACACTAACATACATCCAGTCTTCCATGTTCTTTACTTACAAAGACAATTGGTCCACAGGATCTATCTAGCTTTGCCTTACTCCTATTGAAGATGATAATCAGGTTGAGAAAGAAGCAACCCTTGGGAGTCGCTGCCAGACCTGCTCACCCAATTCCCTCAGGCTGCCCAGTTTCTTTAATTTCCAGAGGACAATAAAATTCTAAAGGAGGGGGGAAATGTCAAGACCTCAGGTGTATTGGGCTTACAGAAGAGTTGATTGCAGCAGATTCATTGAGTAGTTAGCAGCTATTATTTCTGTTATTTCCATTGATTAGTTGTAATGATTGGTTCCAGAACAGTTGTACATTTTCAGTTACATGTAACTGACAACAGAATATAGAATAGCTATATAAAGCTACTCAAGACTGTGCTGAAGCTGTTGAGAAATAAGAAAACTGAATTCCTTTCTCTCTCTTCCACCCTCTACCTAATTTCTCTCTGTTTTTCTCCCTCTTCTTCTCTCTTTCTCTCATTCTCATTTCTGTCCTTAAACAAACCCTAGCTGTTGAGAAATAAGAAATTTCTTTTGGGAGGGCCCAATGAGGGGAAGAAGATGGCCCTTGTCTCATGTGATCAGGTGGAGTTAAGCAGGAAGTTAGGTAGTCTCGGGGTGGGTTCTATCCTCAGTAAAACAATGTTTTGTTATCTAAATGGCAGTGGAGACTTCTTGAGGGGATGGTTATTTGTGGTGCTATGTTATTATGGACAAGTATAATATCACTCCCTCTTGACATCTGCATCTAATTCTTCCCATCATTTTAGCACAGTTTGGAAGGATATTTCTGCAGCTTGTCTTGACCCTTCGAAGGTTAGAACTGTGGCTGAAAGCAGTAGTAAGTTTTGTGTTGGAAATGGGGACCGGTGCAATTTTGCCAAGATAACTAGTTGAGACTGCCCATGGTAAAGGAGAGGTTTCCAAGACTAGTTCTGATTTTGGAGGATAAAGGTCGTTGAATTTCTAATGTGGGCTCTTGGTCAGGTTCTGTGTGGGTTTGGAATCTGCATTGGAGACACTCTTTATTCCAGTGGGAGTCGGTACACTTGGAAGATCTTATGCAGCTAATCTCTTCTCAGTCTTCCAGTATTAACTCTGAAGAAACAATCTCCTAGTCTTTGATGGCAAGTGGTGACTTCTCCATCAGATCTTTATGCCCACAATTTGAAGCTAATGCTGTTTTCAACAGGGGTATTCAATCATTGCGGCCTGTTAATAATACTTGGATTACTCTTGCTCTACCTAAAGCAGAAATTTTTACTTGGCTACTTCTGTTAAACAGGATCAACACAAACGTGAATTTAACAAGGATAGGAATCTTCGGGGCTGATAACATCGCCTGTCCTTTTTGTGCTTTGAGTGAAGAATCGGCGGATCATTTATTCCTTCTATGAGAGGTAAGTTGGAACTGCTGGTGCAAGATTTTCCGGTGGTGGGGGTTATGTTGGGTTGCTCAGATCTATTTTGGACCTGTTAGACCAGTGGGGAAGCTTTGCCTATGGGAAAAAAATTAAAAAGTCGTGGTTCTCCATTTTGTTTAGTATTTTATGGACTATATGGTTGGAAAGGAATAGAGTGGTGTTTGATAATGGTTTAGTACCTGCCTCGGATCTGTCCATGTTTGCCATTTCCATATTCCTGCTCTCTGCTTCTTAAAAGTGTGGATCTGTTACAGTTTTGGAAGTAGCAGTGGATCTGATCCAGTTTCACATGGCAGATCTGGGATTCAGCTTCAGAAGGGTCTCAGTTTAGCTTCTAATTCTTCAGCTTTGATTGTGGTTGTGGGATTCATATTCTGGTCTTGTTTTGAATACTTTTGGTAGTGTTTTGTGGTATTGTTGTCTGGATAATTTATTGGTTATAATATTCCTAATATTATTTGCATTAATAAAATCCTACCTTCTTTCAAAAAAAAAAAAAAGGGAGTCCACAGCCAAAGTAAAAATCATTGAATCAAATATTAAGAATTTTAGACAAAAAAAATTGAAAACTGTTATTGCATAATGTTCTTACTGATGCATTGTATTGCTTGAAAGCAGTGAAAAATGAGCTATAGCCATTACATTGATGCTTGAAATAGTGTAAAATTTATATGGATTCTCACATATTCATGGATAGATGCAACTAAAAAAATTAACCCAATGCCAAAGAGTAAGGATTAGATCATGGAGCATTAGAACTCTGACAAGAAGATCTATGGAAGTAGTGGACTTGATGATTTGGAAAAGAGTTATATTTTTTTCTTCAAGAGATGAGATGTGTTCGAAAAGGCTAAAATGTTAACTGAATTTGGATACAACTTTGGTACTCAAGGAAAAATCATACTAGGAATGGAGAGAGGATTATTATAGATAAGAATTTAGAAGATAAAGTAGTAAATTGAAAGAGGCTTGGAGACAAGATTATTGCAGCTAAATTATTCTAGGAGAAGAAACTTGGAAAATTATTAGTACATATGCAACAAAAGTTAGGTTAGGAGAAGAGATGAAGGAAAAGTTTTGAAACAACTTAGAGAGGTTCTTAAGAAATGCATAAAGTAGAGAAGATCACTATAGAAGGTAACTTAAATGGTCATGTGGGCAGCAAAGTAAATAAGTAGCACAAAGGTTAGGCCTTTGGAGAAGAAATAATGAGGGCAAACCTATTTTTGGAATGGCTTATCAACAACTTTCCTGAATAAACTACTTTCTTAATAGGCGAGAATCTTGATGCTTATACCAAGAGAATACCTAACCACTTAATATAGGTTTAATGGAAATGCATGAGAGAAGAGGATTTTTTTCATTATCCTTAAATCGAAAAGAATGTTGAAGGAGTTGAGAAAGAGCACTTTAGTGCCTCTTTACAAAAATAAGCAAATGTTTAATCTTGTGAAAGTTATAAAGGGTTCAATATAATGAGCCACATTATGAAATTTGGGGGGGAGGGGGGTAATTGAGCATTGGTTAAGAAGAAAAACTAATGACCCTGAAAACTAATTTGGTTTTATTCATGGTAAGCTACTTACTTACTAAGGCTTCTAATAAAAAGGTCAAGATATTAAAAAAAATGCATAAGGTATTTATAGGCTTGGAAGAAGCTTGTGACAGAGTCTAAAGAAATCTTGTGGAAGATTTTGATTTTGAAGAAGAAAGGAATATGGATTACTTATATACATGTTACTAAGGATATGATCATGCAAAAATGTGTGTCAGGACTTGGTAGAGATGATACTAGGGCTTTTTATCTTAGAATTGGATTACATCAAGCATCTACATTAAGCACTTACCTCTTTGTTCTTGAAATGGATGGACTCATAAAGCACATAAAAAAAAGTAGTGTTTTGGTGTTGTTTGCAAACAATATTGGATTGATAGGTGAGACAAAAGGTATGAATATTAAAGTTAAATTATGGAAAAACACCTTAAGGGGCATTTGACAGAGCTTTCAGTTTTTAGTTTCTTTTTCAGTTTTTGCTTTTCAATTTTTTGTGTTCGGTTTTTATTTGCTTTTATAAAAAATAAAAACTCAGTCCATCGTTTGATAAAGCTGTTAATTTTCAAATTTTTGAAAATAAAAAATGAACAATTGAACATGTTGTTTGATTTTAAAAAAGTCAGTTTATTTTGCATTATTATATATATATATACAATTCACACATAGTTATCGAGTTCCCTCCTAGCCCACTAGAACTGTAATCTGGATCATGCTTTCTAGATTGTGGTTCTTTTGCATCCTATGATTGTGAGGAACACTATCTAGGTCCCCAAGAATGGGATCCCAACCAATGCATGGAATCAATTAAAACAATTTAAAACTAGGGAAGAAACTTAAAGCCAGAATAATTTTCAAAAAAAATTAGAAAAAAGAAAGCTTAGCTGGCTCACCTTCTTATATATTGTATTGCACTTTGAATTATATTCAAACCTGACTTTCTTTGAATAGGATTCTTCAATGCATAAGTTGTAGAAGAACATAAAAAGAAATTCAAAACAAAACAAATTAAACAAGCTTCTAGAATAGCAAGGTATCAATCCAACTAATTTGATCTAAGTACAACTATAAAACATACTGCAACTTAAAAAAATAAACCAATTAAGCCTATCCTCTTTGTACCACAAAATTGCCAGGCTAATATAACCTGTACATGATCCCATACCATGACTCTAAACATAGCACATTTCTGGTAACTATAAATTTACTTTTTTTCTATTTTAAAATTTTCATTTTGTTTATAAAAATAGTATTACTTATAATTTTTAATTAAAAAATTAAACAAGAAACAAAAAGAGAGAAAAAAAAGTTGTATAAGAAGAAATTCACTACAGTAACCTCCTCAAATCTGAAACCATAAAACAAGAAATCTCCTCACATTTAAAAAGACCTCCTACCGTCCACCTACAGTAATCAAACAAGAAACTCAAAAAGAAAATAAAAGAAAAATAGATACAAAAACTACTAAATCATCATGAGATCTAAAAAAGAAAATCATCCATGGTAACCTCCTAACATTTTTGGAGCTGCAACTGGAAATTGAATACGAAGCAGGATAAGAAGGAAGTTGATAGTGAAAGAGGATGAATAAGACATGAGATGAAGATGGGAGTTAACAAGGTCTTTTAGAGAAGCCAATAGGGAATGTCTACAGAGAAAGGAATTGGCACCAGTTACAGTCGATGAAAAGGAGATTTGGGATAAGGCCAACAGTTTTTAGCGATGCCATCAGTGAAGTCGAATGCCAAAATATATGGGTGTCATGACAACAATGAGTAGTATAGAAAGTTAGGTGTGAGGGGATGAGAAAAGAACACAAATAAAATGAACAGCCAAATGTGAACACAAGGTTTTAGGAATATTCGAAATTTTTAAAATTTTGAAATGAACAGAGGTAACCAAACGTTGTTTCAGTTTTTGTTTTCAAAATTTTAAAACTGAAAATGAAAGTTTAATCAAACAGGCCCTTTGAAATCCAAAGTTTTTAAATTGAGCAAGTCTAAAACTACACATAATGGAAAGCTCAACAAAAATAAACGTGAAGATGATTTTGTGGAGACTTGGAGATCAAGTTATTCTTAAAAAAATAGTTTAGATATCTTACTTCAATTGTTAAAAGGAAAAAAAAACAAGATAATGTAGGATGTTGCTCCTAGAATCAAGGTATGATGCTTCAAGTGGACAAGTGTGTAGTATTTTATGAAATCATTAAATTCTTATAAATCTAAAAGGGAAATATGATCGGACAATTATAAAACCATCTTTGTTGCATGACTCAAAATATTAGATGGTTAAGTATCAACACTTATAAAATATGAGGAGATAAGGATATTACAATATATGTATACCCATATAAGGAAAGATAAAATAAGAAATAAGATCATATGTATTAAAGTTGGCACCTATTGAGGATAAGATGCGGGAGACACAATTAAGATGGTTTGAACACTTGAGAAGAAGACCGATAGATACACTCGTGAAGCGAATGGATGAAATGCAGAAAATTTGTAGCAAAATATATAAAAGAAGACCCAAAGAAACTTGGTGGAAAATCTTTAAACTGACATATGATATGATGGCTATACAAAGGAAACGACCATAGATAGAGATGGCTAAAGGTCTAGACTTCATATAGCCCAGCCCAACATATCAAGCATTCCACTATGTGGGGTCGACTATAAATTTAGATATCCACTCATTTCTATCCATTTCGTTTTCTTCAATAATTTCCCACCTACTTATACCAAACCTAAGTGTCTCCTTTCAAGTTTTTTTGGTCTTCCACTACCTATTTTGCTAACTACTTCTTCTGTGCAATCAAATCTCCTCACGAGAGCCTCTGTTGGTCTTCTTCTCATATGATCAAACCATCTTAATCATATATGTTATCTTTAATAGGAGTCACCTTGACCTTGTTACAAAAACTTGTTTTTTAGTTTTATTTTTCTTGCATGGTCGCACATCAATCTTAGCATCCTGATCTCCATCATACTCATATTTCACATATGTTGGTACTTTACTGCCCAACATTTTGTGCCATACAACAAAGTTGGTTGTATAGTTGTCCTATAAAATTTTCTTTTTAGCTTTAGTTGAATCTTACCATCACAAAACACCATATGCACTTTTCCATTTTAACCAAGCCACCTTAATTTTATGAGTAACATCTTCATCAATCTCCACATCTTTTTGGATGATTAATCAAAGATATCTAAATTGGCCTTTTCTTGGTACAATTTGATCTTCAATTTTTTTTTTTGGTTGGGAATCTTCAAATTTTATCAAAACATCATCCATACTTGTATTCTTACTAAACTTACATTCCTTTAGATTCAAAAGTGTTCCTCCATAACTCAAGCTTAATATTCATGCCTTCTTTTGTCATATCCACTAACACTATGCCATCTACAAATAGGATATACCATAGCAGCTCTACTTGAACATGTTTAGTGAGTTCATCTATTATTAGGGCAAATACGTAAGAACTTAATGCAGATCCTTAATGTAATCATATCATAATTGGAAAAACATCAATATCTCCTCCACAAGTTCTAAACTTGTTTCTGCTCCATGATACACATCTTTAACAACTTGTATAAGCAAGCTAGACTCCTTTCTTCTCTGAGAAAACCCTCCAGAAGACTTCTCTAGGCATTTTATAATTCCATTTCATTAGATAACTCATGGAAATAAGTGAAAATTTCTTATAATTCCACTTTATTCGATAACTATGAAATGATAAAGAGCTATTTTTAATTTATTTCCTTGTTTCTATAATGGACCACAACATAGGGGGTACATTTTGCCACTATGTTTCAAGGACTTGTCATAATCTTATAAAAAAAAAAATGAAATAGAAGTGGCTGCTTCTTGGTCAAAAACTTATTCTAGCATCATTAAATAGGCCTTGACAAATTTTAATAGCTTTTAGATTCAACTTGGTTATAGATAAACTAATGAATTATCCTGAATCTAACTTCTGCTTGGTAAGGAAACCAATAACAATGCAATGCATAGCAGGGAATAGCCTTATTTAGCCTACCAATTTTTCACTCTAATCAATGAGGAAAAAGAATCAGTTCTATAAAATAATTCATTTAATTCTTAACCCATGAGACACAGATATCCAAATGCAAATAGGAAAAGGTACAATACACTCAACATGATGATTCTCAGATCGGACAACCAGTAACAACCAAGCAATCTTAGAACTCTATAATTCATTTACTGAAATTGTATTGGAAAAGTAAAATTTCAACACTTTTAAATGAGTATTCCAACCTTTGTTTCTTTAACTCTCCCAACAACCACCTAGAACTTCTCTAGGCCACATTCTTTACTAGTACAAACTTTGATGCCAGAATTCTCCACCTTCATCATGAATGTCAGACCAATTAACACTTAATGAACCATGTAGATTAAAAAGTATTTGGTCCATCTCACAATATTTAACCACAAGGAACACCATTTAAAACCTGAACCTGTGCCACTAAACCTTAAAAAAACAAATAATTGTCCACTATGTGTTAAAACAGCCCTTGTAATCAACTTAATAGGGTGAGTCATGAACATGGACCGAACACTGTACAATATAGATAGGGCAGCAAAACATGGCACTACTTTCAAGCAGTTGTGTACAAGGGCCTTTCCAAATCCATAAGCCTTGAAGAATTCCAGTCACCATCAGAAATCCCAATTGATTGCTTGAAAAGAAAGACATGCCAACGTAATCTAATTGATCCACTGGATAGGATAGCTCTTTCAGTACCCATGGTTTAGTGGCATTCCATTATTTGCTGTAGTACATTGGTTATTGAAGTCTAGAATTTGACTCGATTGCAATTTACTACGGGTCTCTATGTTGTCAATTACATTGGGCATGTTAAGCATTTAAAAAAAAAAATGAATATTTCATATTGATATATTTCTCATATAGCGTATGCCTCCAATCAATTGACCAGAAGCAGGGAAAGAATGGAGCCAGAAGCACATTGCACAGTAACAATTTGAGGGGCATTCCAACAAACAGAACGCTTCCCTCCTTAATAATTTGCTACAAAACCAAACCGTTAGTCAAGACAGTTTTCAGATTTCTGCATCAGTTTTTAGTTGTACGTAACCTAGTACCAAAAGCTCACGTATTATATTTTCGCAGTAAACGTAATTGTTGAACTCATCAAACAAAATAACGAATCAACTATATTAGCATAATTTTCCAAAGTAATACTGAATGTGACCTAAGAATAGTTCAATCAATCTCAACCTTCTTATCCGGCCAAGCGTAAAACCGCGGTGCCCTTTCGCCTTCGGCCACACCCGCTGTTGCTCCATTCGTTCCTGCTGCGCCCGAAACAAGAAGTCGCAATCCGCTCCTGCGGAAACCTCCGAGCAACAATGAATTTACTCCGAATTTAGTCAAAGAACACGGCATAAACAGTTTGCCCCATTGCTTCGAACTTACTGAAGACCCTGCACAGAACCAATACAAATATGGCAATCCAATTGTTTTACTCGTAATTCTACTGACAGGAAAAAGAGTAGATTTCCTACTGAATAGAAGAGAACTCACGGTTGAATAATGGTGGCCGGGGTGCAGGGGCAAACGACGTAGCGCGCGCCATTGCACAGAGAGAGAGAGAGAGAAGAGAAGAGGGGGGGGGGGGGGGGGGGCTGCCGCTGTTGCCGCTTTTACGTGGCTCTATCGGTTCCACGCTTTTGAAGAGGTGTGGACTGGGCTGAGAAGATAGACCGGATCAGGTTGTTCGGCCGGATAGAGGCAGCCGGGACCCGGAAGAGGCGGCTGTCAATCCTGGCCTTCATTACTACTGCTTCGATAAACCGTGCGACCATGAACGGTTCAAATATCAGTCCGGATTGAAAATTGAGTCAGATTGAATCAAAATAATTAGCCTGGTTCAAAATTGAGCTTATTCTTCTTTAGTCTTCAATCCGTGATTTAGATTGTTTCGGTCCTGCGTCCAGCCTTGATTGGGACCGAAAACCAGTTATGTATATGCCATATATATTATTGTTAGTATCCAGCAGTGCATACTGCATATTCTGCGACATGTTTAAGCACTATGTATTGCTCATACATACAGCAACAACAATACGTACATATTGTTGCATGTATACAGTGGTATATATACTACACTAGCTACTGTCTATAGTTAACATGTAGTAGAACTCGACCAAATCAAATTGGTTCAATCCAATTTTTAATTCAAATTTTTTGCCAATTTTACTTCTGATCCGAACCAAGTGAACACTTGTCATGAATAGATCCAAGTACCTTGACATTGTACAACGGTCGTCATCCCTAAGTTGGATTCGTAGTTTTTTTCTTTTGTATACTAGAGATGCAACATGTGTTTGTGCAACTAGTAAGGGTATTCAAATATTTGTCCCAACCAAGTTGAAATAGTTAATCTAATCTAAGATCAATAATGAGAGAATAACCCAAAGAGAGAAATTACTTTAGTACCTTGTGGGCCCACCAATCACCAAGCATCACATGTAGCCAATTTGAAGTTGCCACGTGTTTTCACCTAAGAGTGCGACGTGTCCCTTGGATCTCCAAGATCTATATCCATCCTTGGATTCAACTCGGCTCGAATCCAAATCAATTGTTGGCAGAAGATTAAGGTGGACCAGTCTACTCCTTTGGATTTAGTCAATCGAGAATCTCTCTAGCAAACCTAGTTAACTAAGAATTCCTCTAATATCTTAGAAATCTCTTCAACCACTTACAAATCTTGCCCCAACGGCTAAACTACACTCTAGATGTCACTCCATGCCATCTACAAATAGGAGTGAACTCTTGAAGGTATAATCACACTAACAAAAACCTATTCTATATTAGCTTACCATTTGCTTACTAACTCAAGCATCAAAGTTCTCCTTAGGGACAAAGGCCTCACCCTTGTAGGTACTCGGTTAAAGGGAAGACTTGGATGATTGGTCTAGCATCATCACATAACACTCGCAGTAGGGCTGATTGCTTTTCTTTGATTACGAGGTACTCTTTCCAAGCTCAAGTCCTTTTTAGTGTGCCATCTAGAAGGAACTCCTCGTGAACTGTCGCCAGAAGAAATAACAACTTTAACCCAAGTTAAGGGCAACCTACCTAATGAAGAAGCACTGGAAGACATTGCCCAAAGAACTCGCCACCACTTCTGGATCGGCTCACTCAGTTAGAAGGATAAGTACAACACTTAACCTAGTTACTCGTTAGTTTCCTTAGTTAATGGCACTATTAAGAGGAAAGTCGAGATGAGCAACACTTGGGTCGAGATGAGCACAATGATGAATGTTGGGAAGAGAAGAAGTCACACTAGGAGGAACGAGAGAATAGGCACACGAGGCACAAAGAAAGGAAACGACATCGCTCTGATGAAGACTACTCCAACTTGGCTCATACTTCGAGCAAGTGAAACTCCACAAGAGAAGTGATTACGTCTCTTAGAGAAGGAGATTTCCTAGATGAAGAGAAGGAAGGAAGAACCTCAAGCTTCTGGTTTAAGTCATCTTTTGAGCTAGAGATCATGGCAACAGTCCTTCCAAAAAGTCTTTGCATCCTAGTTGCAAAACTCTATAGAGGCACTATTAACTCGACCAACCACCTAGACCCCTTCACCTCTAAAATAAACTATGGTCTTGGTTGACCTAAAGCAAAACTCGAGGGAGTACTTAAAGGGATTTTGTAACTCGATTCAACATGGAAGCATTGAGCATCAAGAACTTTGATTAAAATATTGCCATGGTGGCTTTCTAGATGCTTTGAGAGTTGGCCAATTTGCTAAGTGAGAGAGATCAAGGTAGCAATCATGAAGGACGACAATACAACACCAATGATCCATTGCACATTCATGGTGGACTAATGATAAGGGTCAAAGCTAAAAGGATAAAAGAAGCTCTAAATAGGCTAATCAAAACGACTTAGGCCAAGAGTCGAAGCAATTTGGATTGGACAACTTGGAGGAATCACAAGAGCAGTTGGATTAAAATATTAAAAGCATTATTCAAGTCTAAGTGGAGCAAGATTAAAGGCAGTTGGGCCAAACACACAAGGACTCATCATTTGCACGTTTTGGGGCCTAATTTATTATGGGCCTAATATGCACTTATTTTATTTCCATATGGGCTACGTGTTTTGGGCCCTAATTATTTTAGGTATGTCTAGTTTTATTATTTTAGCTTGTGTTTGGTTGGGCTAAAATATTCCAACTTGGGCTTGTTTGGGCTTAAAACCATGTTTTAACTTAAGCCCATCCTTATTTTAACTAAAGCCTGTTTGTTTTTGCATTAGGGTTAGGATTATGTTTACTTATAAAAGACTATATTCATATGTAAAGAAGGATCGAAATTTTGAAGACAAATTTGAGAGCTTTTCTCTTGTTCTTTTGAAAAACTTTCAGATCTTATCAAGCTAATACTTGTGGTGATTAAATCTGACTTATCTTCCACATTCTCATTTTGTTCTTAGGAGTGGTATTTATACCTTTGGTTTGTGATTCTCCATAATCATTGGGTCAATTTTTTTGTTTTTCTCTTACAAAACTAATTTAATATTTCTTGAGGATTTTTTTATTTGATTTGTGGGTGCCATATCGATATATGGGGTTCACATCATCTTGGTATCAGAGCTTTGGGTAGTAACTCAAATTTGATTATCCAATTTTCATTTTTTCACTATGTTCGCATCATCTTCTTGTTCATATCGTTTGTTTCATTATCTTGTTGTTCGTATTTTCTTGCATTCATACCATATTTATTAGTATCGTCTTTGTTCGTATCATCATGTCACCTTGTTCGTATCATCATCTATTCGTAATTTTGCATCTATTCTCGTACCAATTACAAGTGTCTATTCGTGATCTGCAAGTTATCAAGTAAAAAAAAAATCCAATGCAAGTTTGTATTTTGTATCTATTTCCATACCAATTATAAATGTCTATTCATGTTCAGCAAATTATCAGTTAGAAGGAGGGGAAAAAAAAAAAACTAATGCAAGTTCATATAAATTGTTAGTATTCCGCATTCTTGTTTGTTCGTATTCTACAATACCTGTTCGTCTTCCATGAAAACTGTTCATATTCCGTATAAATTGCTCAAATTTCATGTAGACCCATTTGTATTTCGAGTCACTTGTTCGTATTTTGTGTCACCCGTTCATATTTTGCATCTATTTCCATACAAGGGAAAAACCAACATTAAAGAGTGATATACAAGTGGAATGAAACACGTGTGGGAGTGTTGTGAGGTCTATTCTAACAAATCTTTTCAACGTTCAATCATATCAATAGATAGAGATAAAGATATAGGCAGGGGTGAGAAAGTGAATGAATTGTTCATGTTCCAAGTAATGCGACAACAATTTGAAAGGATGAATATCATGTTTGAAGATATCAAGGACAAATTGGAGAAACAAGATATTGCTATAACTCAATTGCAAAGTGGGTAACAAAGGAGAGATTTAGATTTGCATGGCTAACTAATGAATATGAGGCTGACTATGGGGAAGATTTGGAAGCTGAAGACAGTGCTACTAATGGCAACAAGGGCTGATACAAAGGTGGTTGTAGAGGTAATGGTAATGATAGATTCTACAAAAAGTGGAATGATATAGGAAGATGGGATAATAGGCTAGATAAGGATCTTAACAATATTAAGATGAAAATGCAAATGCATTCTTTTCAAGGAAAAATCGATCCTAATGTGTACCCTGAATGGTGAAAAACAAAATTACCTTATGAAGGGGTGAATTAAGCTTTCACCCTTAAAATATTTTCAAATAAATTGAAGTAAAAAGTAAAGAGAAACTTAAAGAATATAGGACTCAAAATTTTAAAGTGGTTTGGCTACCCGCCTACTCCACTACCTTGGCTCCTCATAAAGGATTTAGTCAACCAATTTACTTGTATAACTTTTACAACATGATTAGCTACACATCCCTCTTACAAATAGATGGCATTTAAATAGGATCAACCACAACTAGTGCCTTTTGCAAGAATCAAGCATAACCTTTATAATCTCGCAAGTAAATGTGAATAAAAGATACACAAGAGAAAGTTTGAAATAACAACATAATACAAATACTTCTCTTGGATTACAAAGAGAGGAGAATGATAGAAAAAGTAGGCTCAATCTCTCTTTTCTTTCTTAGGATGTATAGAATGAAGCACACTTAAAGAGAATAAATGGTTTTTCTTGTTTCTCGGTTCTTTCTTAGTTTTTCAACTCAGTTAGTTTCTATCTTCTTTAAACTCTAGCTCTTTATATAGTGTTCCCATCTTAAATGTTTAAGTTGGCATGTTCTTTAAATAAAATATTCTTTTTTGTAACTGCCATTTTTTGTCTCTAAACAAGCTCACAAAAAGTTAGAAAATAGATATTTAATTTGTAAATTGTCTGAAAATGATCAATCAGCATTTAATGAATTAATTATGAATTAAAAAGTAGAAAATACACGCATTAAATACTCTATAATGACTATAAATTCAAAAACAACAATAATTTACTCAAGTACAATTTGCAGTTTACTTGACTAATTTTTACAAATACTCAAGTGCATATAGTTTCTAATCGATTTTTTTCGGATTTACTTTATTACAAAATATTTGTATTCAATTACAATTTTGTGACATAAACTTGCAATAATTACTCCATTGCATTGCTAAATTTAGTCAATTATGTTTTAATGTTTACTTGATTACAAATTTATGTAATCGATTACATACAAGTTCCAAAGACTTGACAATTCACTGTAGAATAACTACTGGATTACAATTTGTATTTACTCGAGTATAATTTGATACTTACTCGATTATAAAATTTGAGTATTCAATTATATTTGCTTTGTTAGACTAGGAAGTGTTATGGCACACACCAAGAGGGGGTGAATTGGTATATAAAAAAAAAATTCTTCTTTTTCCTTAAAAATTATTTTGATAAAAAGATTTATCGTCTATGAAGACCACGGGTTCGTTAAACCTCAAGACCTTAAAATGGCACGATGAGGTATCAACTGTATAAAGACAATCTCGTTTTGACAATGGAGAGCACAAGATTGAAAAATATGAAAACTTTTAGATAAGAGGTTATATATACAAATCTAGTGAGGAATAAGCAAATGCTTGGAAAGATAAATGAACAAATAACACAAGCACAAAAGAACACAAAGGATTTATAGTTGTTCGGTTTAACCCATACCTAATCCACTACCTTAGTTCCTCATTAAGGATTTTGCAAACAATGAGTTGTATATATAGGCATCCAAAAAGATTGAAGAGGAAACTAAGAGTGCAGTGATCACCAAGACCATAACATATATACTGTTAGTCGACCAATACTTATAGTTAGTCGACCAAGGTATAAACAAATACACTATTAGTCGATAGATCTCTTAGGTTTAGTCGACCAAGTCAAGCTTTAAAGGTAAAAAACATTATGTTAATCGACCAATGAAGAGCAACATCAATCCAATATATTACAACATATTTACATTTCTTTAGTTTAACTAAATGTCCTCATTTTCCTTAATTTATATTTTACTTTCCATTTAATTTAATACATAAATGTAAATAACAAAGTACTCCCTATTTGGATTCAATAAAAGTATCTAGAAAATCAAAATCCTTATCAATAAGAAAGTAGAATTTAAGTTTTAGTACAAACTCAAGATTTAGCAATAGTACCACCTCCAAAATACATACTTTCCATTTCTTGAAAAATTCATTAAAAATCGTTTTAACAACAATGAATACTATATATCAAAATATCGGGAGATAGTTTTCTAAAAAGAAAATATTTTCTTATACGTCTCCTTATAA
Organism: Diospyros kaki; assembly: GCA_036245055.1. NCBI lineage: Eukaryota > Viridiplantae > Streptophyta > Magnoliopsida > Ericales > Ebenaceae > Diospyros > Diospyros kaki. The sequence goes on along the minus strand of BSEG01000016.1, from coordinate 32,346,307 downwards.
GGTGCTAACCTTTCAGACTTAGAAAAAAATATGACTTTGAAATCTCGATACTTGAAATTCATTTAGTTTTCATTCTCACAAAGTAATACTTGATATTGAAATTGATTTATGTTGAAAACCTTAACCTTGACTCATGACTTAGGGATTAAACAAAATATGTTTTTCATTATCAAAACTAATATACAAAAAGTACAACAACATGCTTCACTAGAGACTTGTCATAAACACTCAATTGCAAAAATATATTTAGTCTAGTACAAGTTCATATTTACTTGAATACAATTTAACTTGTAATCAATTTTCTTTTATGCAAAAATGACTTACTCGAATATAATAAAATTTTACTCAATTGAAAGAAAAGCATACTTAACTAAAATTAATTTAGCTCACTCACTTACTTCAACTGAGATTGTTATTCGAGTAAATGAATATTCTACTCGATCATAGGATAGAGTACAGAGATGTACTTGATTACAATTAATTTTATACTCGATTATAATGATGAGTACAGAGACCTAATATCCTAGATCAATATTTTACTCGAGTAATGCATATTTAGTACTCGATTAATATTTTGACTTACTAGATTGATTTGATGCCTTACTTTATTAAAATTCTATCAACTTTTATCTCTTAAATATTGTTTTGTACATCATCATCAAAACCAATTTCTCATTTTCTCATCACATCAAAACCTAATATATGACTTAACAAATGGGAAAAGTGAGTGGAGCTGGTCTTCGAGTGTCACAACTTTTTCGAAGAGAAAAATGTGAAGTTAGTTGCAACTGAGTTTGTGGATTATGTAGTAGTTTGGTGGGATCAAGTAATGATAAATATAAGAAGAAACAAAGAATGCCCTATAAACACTTGGGAGGAGATGAAGGTTGTCGTGAGAAATCAGTTTGTTCCAAGTTTGTACTATAGGGAACTATACCAGCGATTACAAGGCCTTACACAAGGGTTTAAGAGTGTAGAGGACTACCATAAAGAGATGGAAATAGTCATGGCTAGAGTTAATGTGGAGGAAGATAGCAATGCCACTATGGCATGGTTTCTGCATGGTTTGAATAGGGATATTGCCAATCTTGTTGAATTGCCACATTATGTGGAGCTTGAGGACATGGTTCATATGGCTATGAAGGTGGAAAAACAACTCAAAAGAAAGGGTTCCATAGCACAGTCTGGTAACAATTCAAGTTCTACCACTACATGGAAGCTGAATTAGGGTAAAAAGAAAGAAAAGGTATCTTTAAAGCCTAAGGCCGACCTTACTGAGCCTAAATGTAGTGGAGATAACCAAGATAAAGACAAGGCTAAGGTATTCTAAGCGAAAAATAGAGACATCAAATGCTCTATATATTTGGAAAGAGGGCACATAGCTTCTTAATGTCCTAATAAGAGAGGTATGATCCTAAAGGAAGATGGAAATATAGAGTTTGAAGGGGAGAGTTGTAAGAGCCCTACCCTAGATATCCCGGAAGGCAGGGAAGTCGAGTTGGAGTCTCAAGAAGAGAAAAACAAATAAAAGATTACAACAACATGGCCACACAGGCAACTAGCTGACATAGAGGAAGCATGGTGTACAAACACATACAAACTGACCCAAAAAGGCACAAAGATAACAAAAACAGGGCATAATCCCCTGACAACACAAAATCATACATGACACATCACAAAGGGTGGAACAGATGCCCCTAGCACCCAAGACTAATAAAACTCCCCCAGGAATTATCAGCTGGGATGCCCCTATACACATATGTCTATCGGCTAGGTTAGAAATTGTTACACTTGTCCGCAGCTTTCGCCTTTCCCTTACCTAGAATGATGTAAAACAAGAGTGAGTCTCAAGACTTAGCAAGTATAATGGAACAAAAGGGATACAAGGCTAGGGATAAACATCACCCACACATCACATGCAAACCATGCCATAAAGAACCACAACATACACTCACCAGCAACACATCAATACACATATAACGAACCGTGGGGCCCACATAAGGCACAAATATTGGCACCTAGGGTTCTACATACAAACATGTCACACTACAAGAAAATTTAAATTTAGTGACGGATTTTGTGACGGGAACATACTCGTCACAAATTAGTGACGGGTTTAGAGACAGACACCAGTCACTACAAAATTTAAGGTTAGTTTTATATAAAATTTAAGATTTAGTGACGGGGTTGTAAGCCCTATCACAAATTTAGCGACGAGGTTGACATCCCCGTCACTAAATTCGCTATTTAGTGATGGGGCTGTCAGCCCCCGTCATAGATTTAGTGACGAGCTGTTAACCCCATCACAAATTTAGTGACGGGGCTGTCTTCCCCCGTCACAGATTTAGTGACGGATTGTTAGCCCCGTCATTAAACTCATTGTTTAGTGACGGGGTTGTCAGCCCCTGTCACAGATTTAGTGACGGGCTGTCAGCCTCGTCACAAATTTAGTGACGGGGGCTGACAGCCCCGTCACTAAATTTGTGATGGGGTTGACAACTTTATCACTAAACAACGACTTTAAAATTCTACCTTCCCTCTTTTCTCCCCGCGCTGTTTTCTTCTTCCCCATCTCCCTCTGCAATTTCTCTCTTCTCCCCCATCTCCCTCTGCGATTTCTCTCTTCTCCCCCATCACCCTCCGCGCTATTTTCTTCTTTCCCATCTCCCTTTGCAATTTCTCTCTTTTCCCCCATCTCCCTCCGCGCTGTTTTCTTCGTCCGCTGCTGCCTCTCTCACCGGTGCTGCCTTTGTGCCATTACTATCACTTTTTCAATCTTTTGGAGGTAATTTAATTTAAGGTTAGTTTTATTATTCAGTTAATAGTTATTTTATGTTAGTTCAATTTTAATTATTCCGTGTTGTTAGTTTAGTTTAGTTTAATTGTTTAAAGTTAGGTATTTTTTGTTAGTTTAATTTTAGTTATTTTGTGTTATTCTGTGTTCTTAGTTTAGTTTAGTTTAATTGTTTAAAGTTACTTATTTTGTGTTAGTTTAATTTTAGTTATTTTGTGTAGTTTAGTTTTAGTTTAATTATTTATATTATTTGTTACAATTAGAAATTAAAATGTAAAATTTATTGATTGTTATTTAGTAGTCATAGTATAAATGTATCCTATTGGAAGATGAGGCTATTGGGACACCCAAATCAGATCTTCTTTGAATGAGTAAGAGCAATTTGTTGATGTCTTAGGATTGCTCCCTCGCCGTTCCCCTTTAAATCCTCAAAGGTCTTATCGACTAAATCCCACCAAGGAGGCGATCTTTGCAATGAGAAAGTTCACCCTCGAGCATTTCAAGAGCAGGGCTCGACGTTTTGAAAAATGGCTATCACGAGCGCATTAAGAAAGAAAGAAGAGAAGTTTTGGTCGTGTTGGGACCTGAAACATGCATGTTATCGACGTTGCTAACAGAGGCAACGAGGAGAATGTCAAAGGTGGTACATTTTGAAGAGTACCTCCCCATTGTGTGACGAATTGTATTTTATTTTTAAAATTTTGTCATACACTATAACATTTCCAAAATGAATAAAAGAACATATCCCTTTTGTACTCTTGTAGATTAAGGCAATCTTATAAGTCGAGCCATATAAGTCCCTTGTGCATCATATATTTTTGTATATATATCTTATCATGAAATGTGATGCAACAACTATGGCACGAAAACAGGAGGGGCGGTGATACTCCCAAACTTAATGGAGGCATGTCAGTTAAGGAAAGGAAGAGTTCCAGTCCTGAAAGGTTTGGCCTAACAAATGGTAATCTGGCGCTAAGTCTGCGTACCCTCCTGGAATCCCGGGTAGGTTTCGATTCCATGCTTGCAGGCTAACCTGGATCCATTGCCTAGGTCCGGTGCTAAGCGCATGCACACTAACTTGGACCCCTTGGCGGATCCGGTGCTAAACTTCTCGGCAAACTTGGAACAACCAGTAATAATTCGGTGGGTAGTGATGAGTCTAACCTAGATCCCTTACATTAGACAATCTCGAAAAGGACCCAATAGGATCGTAGGTGACCTTCCCAAACAGGCCTACTTAGTTATGATTCGACATAATGGCCCGATCCTTCTTATACTCTCGGATGCATTCTGATGCCATGCCCGCAGGCTAACTTGGATCCCTTGGGTGAGTTCGGTGCTAGGCACGCGTGCCAACCTTAACTCCTTGGTTGATCTGATGCTAAGCCTCCTGGCAAACTCAGAACATCTGATAGAAGTTCGGTAGGGGACCTTGGACCAAACCAAGATCTTTTGTGTTGGACATGTTTGGGAAGGAAAATCAAGCAATGAAGGTACTAGTATTCTCTCAAGTCGCGGACGTAGGCAAGGCATGCTGAACCACCGAAACAAAATATCGTGGCAACTATGCACTCCGACGCATATGTATGCCTCTGGCATCCCCATCAAGGAATTCTTGATGTGAATGCAAGCGAGGTATGCCTAACCATAAGAGTTATTTTATGAAAAATATTCTTTGTGTATCTGTTGTAAGATCTAGTACAAGTGTCGCGACTTGAGCACAACGCGGAAAAATGACAGAGCTACTTGGTATAGTAGGGATAAGCCAACAAAGGTAAAGATAAGCCCACATTGTAAGAGGTACGGTTCGATGAATTGTAATCTGGCGCTAAGACCCCGGACTCACCTGAACTCACGGATGTGTTTCGACGCCATGTCCTCAGGCTAACTTGGATCCCTTGTGTGAGTCCGATGCTAAGCTTACGAGCTAACCCTAACTCCTTGGTAGATCCGACACGAAGCCTCCCGACAAACTTGGAATGACCAGTGGTAATTCAAAGAAAGGTCCAAGGTCAAACCTAGATTCCTTGTGTCAAACGAACTCGAAGGAGTGACGTGGAAGAAATGGGCATGATCTCACCTTCCTAGACGAGCCCGCTTAGTGGTGATCTGGCGCAATAGCCTCGAACCTTCTTGGATTCCCAAACGTGTTCTGATGCCATGCCCGCAGGCAAACCTGGATCCCTTGCGTGAGTCCGGTGTTAAGCTTACGGGCTAACCTTGACTCCTCGGTAGATTCGGCGCAAAGCCTCCTGGCAAACTTGGAACACCCAGTGGAAATTCAACAATAAGGCTCAAGTCGAACATAGATCTCCTGTGGTAGACAAGTCTGAAAATAGAATGAAGAAATGCCAAGTGCATATAAGGATTTAGTGTCTAACCTGAATTCCCGGATGTGTTCCCACTACAAGAATATTGTATTTTAGAGACGGAATTTAGTGACAGAATTAGTGACGGATAGCGACAGAATTTCCATCGCTAATTTTTTTAAATATTTTTAAAATTTAGCGACGGAAACCCTGTCCCTAAATTTAGCAATGGAATTAGCGACGAAATAAAAATAAAAAAATTAAATAAAATAATTCAAATTTAGCGACAGACTCAACCCCGTCACTAAAAAATAAAAAAAATTAAATAAAATAATTCAAATTTAGCGATGAGTCAACTTGTCGCTAAAAAATAAAAAATAAAAATAAAATAATTAAAATTTAGCCACGAAGCCAATCCCGTCGCTAAAAAATAAAAAAAATTAAATTAAAAAAATCAAATTTAGCACTAAAAAATAAAAAATAAATAAAAAATTAAAATTTAACGATGGGCAAAACCTCGTCGCTAAAAAATAAAAAAATTTAAAAAAATAAATTAATTAATTCAAATTTAGCGACGAGGTCAACCCGTTGCTAAAAAATTAAAAAAAAATTAATTAATTAAAATTTAGTGTTGGAGACAATCCCATTGCTAAAAAATAAAAAATAAACAAATAAAAAAAATAAAATTCAGCGACGGGTAATACTCGGTCACTAAAAAATAAAAACAAATAACTAAAAAAAATAAAATTTAGTGATGGCTTAACCTGTTGCTGAAAAATAAAAAAAAAAATAAATAAAATAATTCAAATTTAGTGACAACTCGTAGCTAAAGAAAAAAAAATTAATTAAAATTTAGTGACGGGGCCAATCCCGTCGCTAAAAAATAAAAAGAATTAAATTAACAAAATTAAAATTTAGCGCCAAAAAATAAATAAATAAATTAAAACTTAGCGACGGGCAAAACCCTGTCGCTAAAAAATAAAAAAAATTAAAAATTAAAAAATAAATCAATTTATTTAAATTTAGCAACGAGGTTAACCTGTCGCTAAAAAAATTAAAAAAATAAAAAATTTAAATTTAAAATAATAAATAAATTAACTAATTAAATTAAATTTAGTGATGGCTGCTCCCATCGCTCAAAAATAAAAGTAAATAAAAAAATCAAAATATAGCGACAGGGTCACCTTGTCACTAAAAAAATAAAAAAAATTAAGTAAAAATTAAAAATTTTACATTTAAAAATATCATAATAATTTTTACTAACATTAATATTAGTAAAAATTAAATTAATAATTTTTAAATATATTACAAATTAAAATTAAAATAAAAACATAATTTTTCACTGCTATTATAATAATTAAAAAAGTTTTATTTGAATTAATAATGAAATAAAATTAATATTAATAAAGTTTAAAAAAAATTTAGTGTATAAATATAATTCTAAAATATTTGGATGAGAATACTATAAATATATTTTATATATAACAATAAACAAGATGGTTTCTAGATCAGCTGGCTCGCGCGTGAAATTTGGTCATGAGAGATTGGGGGGTCGAATCCGGTAGAAAGCTTGAGAATAATTGCTTGGGGGGAGTAATATCCAACGTTGTTACATGGCACACATAGGGGAGGTCGGAGCCTAGCGCGCGTTAAATTTTGAATTTTGGGGTTAAATTTAGTGACGAAATTAGCTATGAGGTTAGCCCCGTCGCTAAAAAATTAAAAAAATTAAATTTAGCGACGGGCTCACACCCGTCACTGAAAAAAAAAAATTTAAATTTAGCGACGGGGTTAGACCCGCTCCTAAAAAATAAAAAAATTTAAATTTAGTGAGGGGTTCACACCCGTCGCTAAAAAATAAAAATAAAATTAAATAAAAAAATTAAAATTTAGTGATTGGCTCATCCCCGTTGCTAAAAAATAAAAAAAAATTAGCAAAAATTAAATAAAATGACTAAAATTTAGCCACAGGTTGACCTCATCGCTAATTCCATCGCTAATCAACGACGGGTACAACCCCCATCGCTGATTTTGTCACTAAAAAATATTTGTTGCTAAATTTCAGTTACGGAAAAGTACCCGTCACTAAATCCGTCGCTAAAAAATTTAGCGACGGATTTTGATGTTTTAGCGACGAAATTTTGCGTCGCTAAAACGCTGATTTTTTTTAGTGTCCGACGCCATGTCTGCAGGCTAACCTGGATCCCTTGCCTGAGCTTAGTGTTAAGCGTGTGAGCTAACCTTGACTCCTAGACAGATCTGGTGCTAAGGCTCCCGGCAAACTTGGAACGACTGATAAGAATTCAACGATAGACCACAGGTCCAACTTAGACTCTCCATGGCGGACCAACGTTGAAAAAGATGGAATAAAGAGACTTCATGAAGACATAGAGTAAAAGTCATCGAGTGACGATTAACGCACTTAACGTGCCCGAGTGTCTAAGACAAGCGTCGAAGAAGGAGCATAGGGCTGACCCAATGTTGTTACACAAGTCAAGCATGGACGTTGATAGACCCCAAGCTCGAGCTACGATTGTGAGCGGGAGAAGCTAGAAAGCACACCTCGATCCTCGTTAAGAATGCGACTGTAAATGCTTAACAACATACCCTTCCGAGACCATTTAGTGGATAATCTAAATAGGAAAGTAATACATGTAATGTGCCCGAGTGACAAAATAGACATCGAATGTTAGGTGTCTCTCTAAAAAAATTAGCACTAGTCTGCTCCTAGGATAAATGCGATTTACTTGACTCCAGGAGACTAAGCCCGTGCTATAACTTTACATTGATCTCCGCCTAGCCCATGGCTTTCACTCGGGCGGCCTAATGTGAACAATCTCGCCTTAGAATTACTCTGTGGTAAGAATGAAGGCGTACCTAGCCTAAAAACCAGTTGGATAAATGGTTTAGCTCTAGAGGTCCCATATACTTAAAACCCATTGAGACGTTCAGGCTAGAGATGGCCATATCACAGTTCCTCGTAATAGCTCGATGAAAGGTTGAGGGATAGTAAGAGTGGCAGGGGAAATTTCGCCTCAATTAGTCATCGCTATCCTGCCGCGCTAAGCCTCTAGATTCCGTTGGCATGGAATTGTTTAGAGTCCACCGCCCATCAAGCTTTAAGCTTTCAACTCAGAGGCTAGTGCGACCAGCTTTTGTTTCCTCTATCTAAGAAGGTAGCTCTCATTGTATCGAATGCTGAAAGCACGACCATTGTACCTTATGGTCAGTTATTAGTTGAACTTGACAAGCAATCTCCTCTGCCTGAGGGGCAATCATGTCTCGAGCAACCTTCCAAAACATTGCAAGGAGGCAAGATTACAGAACCAATTGAAGCGGCATTCTGTGAGGCAGTAAAGTGAATCTAGAGCTAGCTTCTTAGTGTCCTAGAGTTGACAGACTTTCATGATTACGAGATCATGGTTAGTGATGTCGGTTCAGTTTTTAGGGCTCTGGATGGCTTGCTTGTTGATTATCAACCTTTCAAACAACGAGTATTGGAATTTGTTAACATTGTAGCCTCGCTCATAAAGGCTGAGCCATCTATCCGATAAGGCAACTCCCTCCAAAAGCTTGTTGACATAAACAATTGCCACAAGAAACACTGAAAAAATGCTTCTCATCATTGTATGAGGATTGTCGCTGCTCTAGAAGCTTCATTCGAGCACGTTGAATCCCTCAGAGAAGAGGCTACCCAACTCAAGGCCATGCTACACCTCATAGAAAAAGAGTTGCTATCCTATGAGGCTGATAATGTGGAAATCCTAAATCACTTATAGCAAGTCAATGAAGAGAAGTTGAAATCTCTACATAGACTGTAAGTTGCAGCCATGGAGAGGGAAGAAATACAGTCCCGTCCTAGGAATAAATGCTTAGAGCTTTGAGAACTTATATAGTGATGTCAGAAGATCAGAAGATAACAGCTCTCTAAAGAGAGATGGTGTAACGCCCCGTTTTTCCCGAGTGTTAAATAATTTAGGAATTTCAGGAATATTTTTTTTTCAACATAAACTCAATATAAATATTTTCTGATAATCCCGTTCTACCTTCTCAGCATACCAAAATAAGGATCAATAAGTTGAGACAGGTAATCATCATAAATGCAGAAGCAATAATCGAAACCTGATATGGTACGTAACTGAATTCACTTAATCATAAAAATCTGTACCATCATATCATCAAATATTTAGATACATGGAGACTTATCATCAAGAGATAACAACTAAGAACCTTAGATATAATTCGAAGATTCCTCAGAAATACATTAAACTGTAACGATTATACATAATCATCAATACAGTATAATCTTCTAAACTTGACTAAAAACATATCCTGAATCCTCACGAAGGTGCATATACTAGACAACTCGTCGAACCCATCAGCCACGTCATTACGTGCCATAATGTCACAATCGACCCCTTACCATAGCTGCAAATCCTAATTGGAACATTTGAATGTTCCAGGAGCATAACTCAATTAGAAGATGAAACTTCTAGTGAGGGTCCAAAAACATATGTATGGATGCATGATGCAATAACATGAATAACCATTTGGTCTAGTGTAACTTCCTTGGCCCACAAGCCCGGCACAGAATCCTAGGCAGAATCTTGGCACCTCCGGCAAAATAATCCTAATGTTATTCCATCAATTACCCTTGGGGCGACATCCCATTCCCATGCACACATATCAATATGCCAATAATATCGTACCATGTAACATCACGATCTTCCATGCAATATGACAAAATGATCATAACATTCATAAAAATCATACATATATAAGCAATCATATCATGAGTATAAGTTCTTGAGACAAAACCACTCACCTTTAGACACAAACTTGAATTTCCTCGAAAAGCGCATATCGTCTCGATTCGCGTGCCAACCTCGAAAATAACAAAAATCATCAAGATCATTGGCCAAATCACTTCTTGACCAATTATTTTCAAGGAAAATCGATAATATAATTTTTCTAGACTTTTTCTTATTTTTTCTATTTTTCTTTTATTTTTCATAGTCATCAATTCTTCCAAAATTAAAAATAAATACCTAATCAAGTAATTTATTGAATTTTTATTTATTAAAATTCCTTAAATAACATTTCAAATCTTCAAAAATTTTCTAGGAATTTTAAAACTTCTCTTCCTATTTTTTCCTAATTAAATTTCCTTTCAAAAATTCCAATTAATTATTTCATCATGAAATTTCCCAAATAAAAATTAATAAACATAAAATATTCATTTTTCCTATATTTCTAGATATTTTTTCAGAATTTTATCCCTCTTATTTCTATTTTTACTCTATTTTTTTTATTTTTAATATTTAAAAATAATAAAAATTACCTCCAGTCATCTTCTCTAATGCTGGCACACCGGAAAATAAAAATGATTATACCAGAAGATAGCACACCATGAGTCGATCACCTTGGCCAAATTTGAGCTTAAAACAATGCCTCGAAGACTTCCCTCCGAGTAAAAATCAGTCTAGATCTGGCGATATTCGATTTTTCCAATGAAGCTCCGATCACTCCTCAAATGAACTTCAAAATTTTCAAAAGTGATCCTCACCTCATGGGCAATAAAAGACCTATGGTTTGGTGCCTCAATTTTTAAAAAATGAGGTTGATTTGAGGCTCAAATCTTGCAAAATCCTCGGCCACTATATCCTCTATTTATAGTCAAATTCGAACCCCAAAATGACAGATCTCGAGCAACTCAAGGCCTATAATGTCTCCCCTTGCTATATATCCGTCTAAAACTCATTGAAATAGCCCTCAAAAGCTTAATTAAAGTGGCTAATTTTTCAGCCACATTCAGCTGAAATTTGGCCATTTTGGTCAATGCTAAGGTCGATTGTCGGCCTAGACTCGACCCAAGAGCATCCTAAACTAATTTTCTTGAGTCGTTCACCACCGAATTTTGTGATGGGAAGGGTGGCAAGAAGCTTGATCTGCCAGGCAGCTTCTAAGTTTTGGAAATTATAGTTTTACCCCTTTATTTTTACTTCTTTACATTTTGGCCTTTCCATGAAGCCCCTAAACTTTTTATAAATTCCATTGAGTCCTTAAAGCTTTTAACTCTTCATTTCATCCTCTAAGATTCTGAAAAAAATGTCATTTCAACCTCTCTCTGACAATTTTGGAAAACTGTACTTAGGTCTGAATATTTCTTTTGATCGTAAACCCTTTCGTTTCTTCCTTAAACTGCTGAAGGGTTGTCTTACATATCGAATATGAGCCCCCTCAAGGTTCCATTGACTTCCTAGAAGCCCTCTACGATAATTCAGTTTTGCAGCCTAAATCGCAGCTGTATTTTTGCTGTACTGAAAATCGTTCCTGATTCCATTTCTTTCGATTCCATAAATCATGCCTCGAAATACTCATCACAGCCATATTATTTTCCTTCGGAATCTCGGCTCCAGGGCACTCTCTACAGTCGATTCGATCAATTTTGCAGGCTATTTAGATACCAATCTTCCCTGAAATTTCATTTTTCTAACAAAACACTTATTCTCCAATAATCTCAATTTCTTGGATATTACAGATGGAATAGAAAATGGATCTAACGTAGAGATGTATTCGGGGACATCTTTAGGTAAGAAGAAAAGAGATAGTAGCTGTTGGTCTTCAATGCAAGATAAAATGGAATGTTGTAATGGCATAGATGGCCGTTGTAGAGAAGGAATTGGCATCAACTGCCCAGGGAACTGGTTTAAATCAGGGAGAATAACAGAAGATGGGCAACCATATTTCACCAATTGATTATGACAAAATACCAAGAGAATCCCTAGGATAGGGTAAGCAAAGCCACTGATGATGGCAGGAAAGAGAAACACTCTTAGCACAATGATTTTAAGTCGACAACATCGTTTCTCATCTTCGGTTTAAGACACTCGTATGAGTTTGGAAAATCAAGTTCGAATGAGCGATGATCTAAGGCATTAGTGAGAGTGGTATTAGTCTTCCCTATGACTTAATAGTTAAAGCGAAGACTGGGGGGGCTATTGTTATGCCATAGAATTACCAAGAGTGCACTCAGGGGTATTTTGGTCATTTGAAGGCTAAGGGTATTTCGATCATTTGGCTTAGGCGAGTGAATCCCGAAAGTGGTCCCAAGCCCAAGTTTTCAATCCCTAGAAAAATAGTGGTCGAACGGCGAAAGAATTATTTAAATTGAAGGCCAAACGGATAATATAGAATATGAGGGCCAAAGTGTAATTAGGCCAAACTTAGGGAAGAGGTGAAAATGTAATAAAGAAGAAGTTCAAGGAGTATAAAAGGAGAAGAAAGCACTATTCTAGGGGCTCTCTCTCTCTCTCTCTTCTACGTTTTCTCTTGCCCGTTCTCTGCTAATCTCTCTTTGAGAGAGATTTTTCTCTCTCGAAGAGGACCCCTATCTCTCAGAGAGGTTTTCTCCCTCTCGACAGCCCCAACAACCCTTCCTGGGAGGGGCAGCAAGTTCTCGGCGGCCATGGAGTTTCTCTCGGCAAGGATCTCTCTATTTTTCAGTGATGTTACGCCTCGCAGAGAGCATTAAGCCTACGTCATTCATGGCGGTTCCTCTCAGCAAGCAGCAGTCGGGCTTTCGGTGAGACCTCCCATTTTTTTGGCTATGGATCTGCTCTTGGACGCAGGGTCCCTCCGTAGCAGTCTTCCTTCAGCCATTTTTCCATAGCTTGGCCATGCCCTCTCGGGGAGTCGTCTCTTGGGAGGGTTTCTTCCCGAGGGCTTCCGCAAAGCCCCGGGCCGAAGCCTCTCGGCAAGGCCTCTTCCCGAGAGGCCTCTTGGTGAGGGTCTCTCCGAGGTCTCTCGAGAAGACCCATCTCTCTCTTTGTCTCCCTTCCTCTGCATGTATATCTCTATGTATGTATATATGTAAGAGGCAGAGATATGTATTATATATACACATGTGTTTGAGTATTGGCATATGGTATATACTTATATATGTGTATGTATGTCTAGCATATGAGCTTGCGTGAGACACAACCAAGTGAGTAAGCCCAAGTGTGATGTAACACCACAGCACGCGTATCCTTATGATGTACCCTCAAAGTCCTCATGTAATGTCATCGTCACGAAACAATGTATATAATGTTAGGTTGATGCATGTAATATTTGTATGATTCCGCATGCGATACATCTATGGAATATAATGTAAATGCCAGTATTCGTGTTGAACGATATATCCCTTAAGGGAACAAACGCCTCTTATTAAGCCCGGAGCTGTGCCCAAGTAGGTCCCCTAGGTACTGAGACCTTATTTCAGCAGCCCACCTGAGGCCCTCATTCTCCCGAAAAGGACCCTAAGCTGTCCAACTCTCCGAGAGGGATTCCTCTTAAGCCCGTCTAGTTCCCACTAACGTGCAGGTCCATCCCCAGTGCTCCGTAACAAATTTGTGATAAATTTAGTGACGAGATAACCCCTTCATATAGTATAGTTAGACTAAATTTGGCTGTGTAGTTATCCTCGGTGCACCCGTCACGAAACTATACTAAATTCAGTATAGTTTAGTAAAAAATTGTATGGTTTAGTGAAGGAAAAATTGTATAGTTTAGTAAAAACTATACTAAATTTGGCTGTGAGAACAAACGGATTTAGTGACGGGATAACCCGTCACCAAACTATACTAAGTTTAGACTCTAGAATAACTAAAAAAATTGCATTTTAGCATCAAAGGAAAATTCCAATGGCGAAAAAACATAATCAATAGCAGCAACGCTTCTAGTTGCATTCGTTTTATCGAGCTACCTCAAAAGCATATATTATGTGTAACGACCTGTTAGAGGGTCCATAATTTATTTAGAATTATTTAAGTATTTACTTGAGTCATGAGAATTTGCCAAGTAATTTTAATGTGACAATTTAGATTTTTAATTGAGAAATAGCATTTACATGGCATTTAATTATTTAAGAATTAAATACAAGGACATGAATATAATTCTGGAGTTTCATTATTAATTAAGAGATTTTATATAATTTCTTTTAATAGGAACTATTAGTTATTTAATTAAAGTGGGAATCCATATGAGAGAAGGATTTGGATTGGAAGTCTCCAAGTTAAGTTAGGAGAAGGATTTCAAGTTATAAAGGGAGTGTGATCTAGGGCTTTTATGTATATATATAGCCCATTAGCCATAGTTTTCTCCTCACGCTATGAAGGAGCAAGAAGCCAAGAACAGAGAGAGCCTAGATAGATAACAGTGTCTTGCACCAGAGAGTTTGCAAATTCGATCATGAATCCAATCAGAGAGTTATCATGGCAAGTATCTTCCCTGTAATTCATTTCATTACAGCTCCTTAGTTTTGTTTTTAGATTACTCAGGAACTCTTATTGAGTTTACAGTTTCATTATTTAGAAACTCTTATTGAGTTTGCAATTTATATCGTTCAGCAGATACGTCATATATATATGCGTATAACAGTGAGTACATGAAGAAGATATGTGATTTCCTTATAGCTATTCAATTAAATATAATCTTTGAATCATCTTGATATTGTTTCTTGTCGATTGGGATTGTTTTCTCAATATTCCCTTTGGAATGGTGTAGTAATAATAAGCTTGCATCAGATTGAGTCTTCTGTGATCATTCATAACCTATTCTTCGTGGATAGGCTTGAAGGGCCATAGGTCACTAGTGGATCGTACAAGCGTTAGTAGCTCGTAAGCAGATCCTAAGTGTCAAGTAGCTCACAAGCGTGTAGCTCGCAAGTAGATCCTAAGTGTCAAGTAGCTCACAAGCATGTAGCTTGCAAGCATATCCTAAGTGTCAAGTAGCTCGCAAGCGTGTAGCTCGCGGGCAGATCCTAAGTGTTAGTTAGCTCGCAGCATGTAGCTCGCCAGTGAACCCTCAGTGTCATGTAGCTCGTTAGCGGACCTCTCGAGCTTCTTGTAGCTCGCTAGCCTTATAGCTCGCTAGGGGATCCTACGTGCTTGTAGCTTACCAGTAGATCCTACGAGCTTTATAGCTCGCCAAATATATCCAGCCAGTTCTTAAGACTTAATCTTCAGTATTGAGTCGCCCAGCGAGCCAAATCCAAAGCTTTTAACTAATCTTCAATACTCCCAAATATTGAATTCACATGCCAAGTATGATAAAATCTAATATGCCCATACCAACATACATAAATCACAGAATCTTGTATTCCAATATATTTAAGATCTGTCAACATGTTTAATATTTCTTATAACATGTTCAGCATTATTATGAGACATTTATGTGCATACATTCTAGTATGAGCATTGGGCATGACTTTATATGGAGTACTACATATCGTGTGCTAGCATGTATATGAACATTCCATTGCATTGCATTATGCGCTCTAGGCTGCTAGTCCGCAGGGATCCCTTCCAATTTCAGTTCAACTCAGTTTATGAGATCGCTCGCCTAGTGACGACCAGAGGGCCATGGGTTTATTGCTCACAGTATATGCTTACGTTTTTATGTATGCAGAATTCTGATTAGACATGTATGTGTTATTATGTAGGCCTTTGAGCCAAGGTTGCATACCTGCATTTAGTTTTTAATTTATGTGCATTACATCATTGTGAATGCTAATAGCCAGTATTTATACCCCGTGCAACTTCAGTGAGTTATTTATCAGAATCGATATTTTTCGATTCAGTTTCAATTATTCTTTCTAGCTTATTACTTGCTGAACTTTGTAATTCACCTTGTACTCTTCACCCTTCTAGGTTCTAGTGGGGGAGTATTAGATGTGGGGTCTAGCTGATAAGTGTCTTTTATACACTTATTTTGGTTTATAAACTTAGCATTTATACATTCAATGAGCATGATTTCTACTTGATTTGGTTCTATATATGGTTATGTAGATGTGGAGCATGTGTTAAAGCGGACATGGAGCAAAATGAGTGATTTTGGTGCATGATGGGAGTGAAATGAAGCTTGAAGGCATGGTCGGGTTTCAAATTAAAAGAAAGAAAAAGAGTATCGAAAACAAGAAGTTGAAGATGATAAAGCAAGAGGCTAAAGAAGAAGGCTAGCGGTCTTACAACGGAATGCATACCGCTGTAGCACCGCTATAAGGTTTGGTTTCTGGAGCTCACGGTCCTACAGCGGAATGCATACCGCTGTAGCACTGCTATAAGGCTTGGTTTCTGGAGCTCACGGTCCTACAGCGGAATGCATACCGCTGTAGGACCGCTTTAGGAATTATTTTCTGGAGCTCACGGGTCTACAGCAACAAGCATACCGCGGTAGGACCGCGGTAGGGTTCAAAGTTTCGAGACAAGGCCGTTTTAAGCCTGTTTTAATCCAAATAAAAGGGAAATAGACTCCTTCAAGGTATAGGACTTTGATAACCTAAAGAGGACTATATAAAGACTTATTCTTGAGAGATTTGGGAGTCTTTTGGGGGGAGAGAGAAGAGAAGCGGATGGAAGATTGAAGACTACTCTTAGGTTGTATTTTTCTTTTCTTTTCTTTTCTTTCTCAATTCTTTGCTATGGATTCCAACTCTTTTCCTTCTCTTTTGATTGAGAGCATGCATAGCTAAGTTTTATAACTAGGGTGAATGATGAAACCTCGACTTCTAATGGTTTGATTTAAAGTTATTCGATTTGCTATTTTCTTATCCATTCGGGTTGATTGTTTGTTATGTTCATAATGTTGTTTTAATGCTTGATCACCATTGGAACATATTTGTGATTTGTATTGCTTTCGAGAGATTCAATATGGATTAGACATGGTAGCAATCAACATAGGGTTCTATAATAGGTAGAGATGCCGTTATGCCCTATGAAATCATTTTGTGATGATCTCTGTGATTGAATGCATGTTTATATGTTCGAAGGTTAACTAGAGATAGTTAATCTCATATATATTCATAGAACTGAATGACCATCGAGAGAGGCTTTTGGTTGTGATTGGATCATTGATTTTCAACCTAAGATAAGGAATAACAAGACCCGAGTAACGAATAATTGAATCATAGAAGGCCGATGGTGGATTCACAAACCCTAGTGCCTTAGTCTTGTGAGTTTTAAATCAAAGGAATTATTTCGTTTGCATCTTTTATTCATAAATTAGTTTTCATTACAGTTGAATTCTTTGTTAATGTGTTTGTTAGGTTAAAGTTAAATCAATTAGAGTAAACGTCAAAAGTTAGTCCTCGTGGGTACGACACTCTATTCATCACTGTATTACTTGTTACGATTCCGTACACTTGCGGGAAGAAAAAGTCGGACAAGTTTTTGGCGCCGTTGCCGGGGACTAACTCTTTTGATTATTGCTTTGATTGATATTAGCTTTAACTATCAAATTTTGTTTTCATTATTTTTCTAGGCTAAGCTATTTCAATTTGTGTGTGTGTAGGGATTGAGATAGTGCATGAACCATTCAGAACGTTCGGATATTTGTGAGTTTGATCCTGAGATAGAAAGAACGTTTCATCAAAGGCGTCGTGAACAAAGAGCAAGGAGGGAAAAACAACTAAGTAACATGGGTGACAACGCAAATCAACTTGTTCCAATGGCGCAGCCCGTTGAGGTCAATGAAAGAGATATTCTGATGGGGGACTTCATGATGCCCCCAATGATTGAGAACCGGTCAAGCATAATCTATCCTCCTTATGGGCATGAGAATTTTCAGTTATGGCCAGATGTGATCAATCTCTTCGCCAACAACATACCTTTTTATGGAATAAGCGAGGAAAATCCACACTATCACTTGTCTCGGTTTCTGGAGTATTGTGGGAATTTCAAGTATCAAGGAATTAATGAAGAGGCACTCAAGATGCGTCTTTTCCCTCACACTTTGAAGGATAGGGCTCGAGAATGGTTAGACTCATTACCACCGGGTAGTATTACTTCATGGACAGATTTGGTACAGAAGTTCACACTCAAATACTTCCCACCGGCCAAGATTACCAAGTTTAAGCATGAGATTTCAACTTTTCAGCAAGCTGAGTCTGAAAATTTTCACGAGGCATGGGAGAGGTTCAAGGAGCTTTTGAGAAAGTGTCCAAGTCATAGTTTCCCATTACCAGCCCAAAATCATTATTTTTATGCTGGTTTAACTCCTTACAGTCGTTCAGCGGTGGATTCTACAACAGGTGGTTCCGTTCGAAATAAATCAGCCGGACAACTTCATGATCTTTTTGAAACAATGAGTGAGCAGTTTGTAATGTGGCCGGATAGGAATTCACATAAAAGAGCAGCAGGAGTGCATGAAGTGGATGTGAGTACTTTAATGCTAGCTAAGATTGATGTTTTGTCAAAACAGATGGAAGCATTCAAATACGCCTCATCCGCTAATATGGTGCAAGGAGCTCATCCTATTTGTGTAACTTGTGGGGCAAATCATCTGTCGTTCGAATGTCCACTATTCATCACGGATCCTTCTTTCACAGAGCAGGCCGCATATGCACAGAACTTTCAACATCAACAAAATAATCCATTTTCTCAGACGTACAATCCCAGCTAGAGAAACCATCCTAACTTCTCCTATGGCAACAATCAGAATAGTCAAAATCCACCAAAAATGGGAAGACCACAAGAAGAAAGAGGAAGATGGGAAGAAGCAGTCTCAAAGCTTCAAGAAAGAAGTGATCGGACCGATGCATCCATTAAGAATATAGAAAATCAAATTGGGCAGTTGACAAAACTTCTCACCGAAAGGCAACTGGGCACATGGCCAAGTAATACGGAAGTTAACCCAAAGGAGCAAGTAAATGCAATCACAACAAGGAGTGGGGTGCAACTACCAGAAATTCATGTTAAAAGACCAGGTATGACAAAACAAAATGGTATTGTTCAGGAGACGACAGATCAACTTGAAGAGCCCGAAGTAGTAGCTGAACAAGAGAAGGTAATTCCACCACCGGTTAAGCCATATGTTCCTCCAATTCCATTCCCTCAAAGGTTGCGCAAGCACAAGATGGATAAGCAATTTGAGAAGTTTTTGGAGGTATTCAAGAAACTTCATATTAATATACCGTTTGTGGATGCCTTAGCCCAAATGCCCAGCTATGTGAAATTCATGAAGGAAATCTTATCAAATAAGAGGAAACTAGAGGAGCATGAAACCGTTATGCTAACGGAGGAGAGCAGCGCTATATTGAAAAACAAACTACCACCGAAACTTAAAGATCCAGGGAGTTTCACTATTCCTTATACTATTGGTAGTTTATTATTTGAACGAGTTCTATGTGATTTGGGTGCTAGTATAAATCTAATGCCTTACTCTATTTTCAGGAAGTTTGGATTAAAAGAACCAACACCCACCACTGTTTCTCTTCAATTGGCTGATAGAAGTATCAAATATCCGAGGGGAGTAGTGGAAGACGTTTTGGTAAAAGTGGATAAATTTATTTTTCCTGTTGACTTCTTTGTTCTAGACATCGAAAAAGATTATGATATGCCCTTAATTTTAGGGAGACCTTTTCTTGCCACAGGAAGAGCTTTGATTGATGTCCAGCAAGGGACACTTAGCCTTAGAATTTATGATGAGACGGTTACATTTAATGTATTTAAGGCTATGAAATATTCTAGTGGCAATGAAAAAGAAGTTTTAATGAGAGATGGCATTGTTGATTTAGTAGAGAGACCTGATGATCTTAAAGAAAATTGCATTGCTAACTCTTTTGATGAGCAGGAACAAAGTTTGGATGCCAAGAACAAGGTTGTGGCCGTGGGCTCTTTGGGAGAGAAGCAAAAAGGTTGTCCATCAAAAAGAGACAAATTGTGTTCTTTGGATGTTTCTTTTTCTTCAAAAGCCAAGCCACCAAGTCATGAAAAGGAAAAGTTGGTAAGGGTGTTGAGGGAGCAAAAGAAGGGGATTGGATTAAAGGTTGCTAACATTCAAGGAATCAGTTCATTAAATGGCACCTACAAAATGTTGATGGAAAAAGAATTCAAGCCTCCTTGAAGATGGAGGCCTAGTCAAGCTAATGACTTTAAACAAGCGCTTATTGGGAGGCAACCCAATTTCCTATCTCTTTCATTTATTAGCATGTTGCATTTGTTTTTTCTCTTTTGTTCTTTACTTTGAGTTAGGTTAGAGTGTCATTCTTTAGGATTTTACACAAAAACAATGTTGAGGTCATCATAACAGCATGCATATGATGTGCTTGATAAAATGCCCAAACCAATGTTCACTTGCATATTGCATCTTAAGCTTGGGATTGTGAGGTTTAAGTTTGTGGGGAGTTTGGGCATCCATGTGACTCTGTCTACTTCATGTCATTCGTATTCATTGTTGCCTTCTCATGTTCAAACATGTGCATTGTAGGTACATTTTCAAAAGTAATAATGCAACCGAAGAGCCATCCTACACCAGCTGCTTACAAGGACAAATCCATTGCCGAAAGTTTCAATACCTCAAATCGAGCGTGTGTTGATCTATCTACCATCACAACCTTGACACTATAGATCGGGTACACTCCTTCCTTTTCTTTCTCTTCGTTCCATTGGGACAATGAAACATTTAAGTTTGGGGGGAGGTTCACTATGGGTAGCTACATATGTTACATGATTTGGTTGAATGGTGTTAAAAAAAAAAATGTCTTATTTTGTTGGGTAGACGTGCCATCAATGATGAAGCTTATTTGGTACCATTTTGATGAAATGAGTAAAGAGAGTGATGCTATTCATTTTGTTTTGTGATTCATTATCCATGATAGACGAATGTGAGCACAAGTGTCAGGAGGTTAAATGCATAAGTTCCCATTTAAACTTTCGCCCTTAAACTAACTTTGTGAGCACCTCAATCATCAAAAATTATGAAAAGAAAAGTTTGGGGAAGATTGAGTCATGATGGTAAATGTTGAGGAATGTGTCGACTCCGTGCATGTTAAAATTTGTGTGGAATGTGTTAGACATACTAAGGAAAGCTAGGCAATGACCATAGGCTAGTGATCTCATCCCTATGTCACTATGTCGTGCACCAAATTAAATTTGAGCCTGCATATATCTTATACCTTTCTTCGTAGCCTGAATGACTTGAGTGATTATGCCCGTAGGGGTATCTTAAAACCTGGTGTCCCATAGTCATTTGGTTTGGGAGTCATCGGCTGAAAGCTCGTTACAAGGGTCATTCAGAAAGCTTAATGGAGTAAAGGCTTGCACATAAGATATTATAAAAAAAAAAAAAAAAACGAGATGGAGCATAAAATGCACTCGTTCAAAAAAAAAAAAAAAATCTCAATAATGGTGCCGATGTTTGTAAACTCTTAGGGATTGAGAATACTGGTGGGTTTGACTGTCTAGTGGATGTTAGCATGCCGAAGCATTCAAAATAAAGGAGAGTCTTCACAAACCGAGATAATGCCATTTTTTGCTGAGTCTAACCAAACTTGAACAAGAAAGAAAAGAGTGATTGAGAACACCTAAGGATAGAATGAAAAGACCAAGTTTGGGGGTGGAGTGAATATCACGAGTGGAAAAGTGTACAGGACCATCGAAGGGTCGGGATACCAACAACCTTATGCATGATATTGTACCTGACAGGATTCGCACACACACACGTCAAAACATGGAAGGTCCAAAACATTTGTGTAGCATTACTAGAAAACTCTGTGAAAATTAAGAATGGTACCAAAATCTGAAGCTACTTGAAAGGCTATCCAACTTGTGAGTGAGTTTGAAATATTAACTATTCTCTGTTTGAGGGATGATTTATTTGAGTCAATAATCTTGCTCGGGACGATCAAGAGTCTAAGTTTGGGGGTATTTGATAAGTGTCTTTTATACACTTATTTTGGTTTATAAACTTAGCATTTATACATTCAATGAGCATGATTTCTACTTGATTTGGTTCTATATATGGTTATGTAGATGTGGAGCATGTGCTAAAGCGGACATGGAGCAAAATGAGTGATTTTGGTGCATGATGGGAGTGAAATGAAGCTTGAAGGCATGGTCGGGTTTCAAATTAAAAGAAAGAAAAAGAGTATCGAAAACAAGAAGTTGAAGATGATAAAGCAAGAGGCTAAAGAAGAAGGCTAGCGGTCTTACAGCGGAATGCATACCGCTGTAGCACCGCTATAAGGTTTGGTTTCTGGAGCTCACGGTCCTACAGCGGAATGCATACCGCTGTAGCACCGCTATAAGGCTTGGTTTCTGGAGCTCACGGTCCTACAGCGGAATGCATACCGCTGTAGGACCGCTTTAGGAATTATTTTCTGGAGCTCACGGGTCTACAGCAACAAGCATACCGCGGTAGGACCGCGGTAGGGTTCAAAGCTTCGAGACAAGGCCATTTTAAGCCTGTTTTAATCCAAATAAAAGGGAAATAGACTCCTTCAAGGTATAGGACTTTGATAACCTAAAGAGGACTATATAAAGACTTATTCTTGAGAGATTTGGGAGTCTTTTGGGGGGAGAGAGAAGAGAAGCGGATGGAAGATTGAAGACTACTCTTAGGTTGTATTTTTCTTTTCTTTTCTTTTCTTTCTCAATTCTTTGCTATGGATTCCAACTCTTTTCCTTCTCTTTTGATTGAGAGCATGCATAGCTAAGTTTTATAACTAGGGTGAATGATGAAACCTCGACTTCTAATGGTTTGATTTAAAGTTATTCGATTTGCTATTTTCTTATCCATTCGGGTTGATTGTTTGTTATGTTCATAATGTTGTTTTAATGCTTGATCACCATTGGAACATATTTGTGATTTGTATTGCTTTCGAGAGATTCAATATGGATTAGACATGGTAGCAATCAACATAAGGTTCTATAATAGGTAGAGATGCCGTTATGCCCTATGAAATCATTTTGTGATGATCTCTGTGATTGAATGCATGTTTATATGTTCGAAGGTTAACTAGAGATAGTTAATCTCATATATATTCATAGAACTGAATGACCATCGAGAGAGGCTTTTGGTTGTGATTGGATCATTGATTTTCAACCTAAGATAAGGAATAACAAGACCCGAGTAACGAATAATTGAATCATAGAAGGCCGATGGTGGATTCACAAACCCTAGTGCCTTAGTCTTGTGAGTTTTAAATCAAAGGAATTATTTCGTTTGCATCTTTTATTCATAAATTAGTTTTCATTACAGTTGAATTCTTTGTTAATGTGTTTGTTAGGTTAAAGTTAAATCAATTAGAGTAAACGTCAAAAGTTAGTCCTCGTGGGTACGACACTCTATTCATCACTATATTACTTGTTACGATTCCGTACACTTGCGGGAAGAAAAAGTCGGACACTAGCAGCAGTGGTCTATAGTATGTGTACGTAGAGCCACTCAAAATTAAAGATGTCTGAGAGTTTGTTAGCTTATAGTGTTTGTCAGTTTAGTATTAGTTTATATTTTAGTTGAGGGATTTTCCCTTAGACAGAGTTTATTCTTTTCAGTTTATGTTGACTCAGAGGTTTATTTCAGTTGATTGAGATATTTATTATGGTATCAAATTTCAGTTTATCAGTTAGCTTTATTTTATTTCTCGTAGCACATCTTCTTGGTCAGTTCTAGGAGAGGGGGTGTTACAGTATGGGTTAAAATCGGAGTCCGTAAGCGAATTCTATGCCCGTTTCTTCGAAAACGCACAATCAAACTTTTTCAAACACGCTAACGTTGTTTCAACTTCATTTGTAGCTTGAGCCTCATCACATTGTTAATAAAGCATGTGTGAAAATAATTATAAATTAAAGAATAATTATATATTGATTGCATAAATACTTTATGTTTGATGACATAGGATCTAAAAATTGGAATGGCATAAATAGACAAAAATATATTAAAACAATAAAGCCCATCTGTATTTTTTAACACTAGTTAACATTAAAAATACCAGTAGATTTATCTAACACAACAAAAGGTTCTAAATAAGTGGAAAACCATACTTTATGTTAGATGATATTGTTTTATTTGTATTTTTTCTTTTTTCTTTATGTGATTCAAAAAGTGTCTAAAGTCTGCCAGAAAATGGTATGTGTGCATGGAATTCAGTCTTTCATGAAATTTGTTAGAGACAATACGGCTCAAGATTGTGAAATCCGATGTCCTTGTGAAAATTGTTTAGTTTCTCATTAATTATTTTATTTTGTATGGTTTTGTCAAGTTTTCTACACAAGATCAACTTCTCAAATTTTGTTATTAGTTGCAAGAGTAACAGGTGATTTCTTTTCACAAGGTAATGCTACACAAATCTTTGTATACTTACATTGATTATGTGTACGGATAGTTAGTGTGATTTCTGAGAATTTCTAAAGGACTCAAGAATAATTTATCCGAAGGCAAAAATAAAATTATTAGAAGTTTTGGGGTTTAAGTATAATTTCTTGGAGTTATAAACAATCGAATCGATTAAAGGGAATGTCGCAGAACATAAGTTTCTCTAGAAGAAAAAGTATGTTGTGCATGAATATAATATCTCATGTTTCGTTCGGTTGCCACGTTTGAATGAGTTTGGGATACCAAAAAATGGCTGTGATAGCAAAATAAGTCACCGAATCAACGAGAGGGAATGCCTCGAGACTTAGATGTCTAAAAGAAATGGTATGAAGTCATCAAGCATATCAAAACGTGATTTATGACATTGAAAGAAGTCAAACCAGAGATAGTTTTCAATATAGCTTTGATTCATCTTAAATTGTCGAATTATCATAGGAAACCTCTGGGAAATCGACGGAACCTTAAGGGGGCTCCGCTTTTTTGTAAGGATCAACCCTGAGGTGGTTTCAGGATGAAACAATAGCCCGTAGAGGACGTTGGGACGAAATTGTCCTTATCAAGTAAATCTTAAGTTATTAATTTTGTATTTTAAGTATCTCAATGATTATTAATTTAATATTCGAGGATATAATTGTAATTATGCAATGCCTAAAATGAAATTAATAATTTAATTGAGAAATTTATGATAATTTTAATAAATTATACATTACATATTATATAAATTATATATATATATATATCTGTGAGTGTGTGCGTGGTGGGCTAGGCTAAAATTCTTTAATATATATATATATATATATATATATATATATTATAAGTGAATGAGTGGTGGCCAAGCCTTGTGCGTGATGCCCAAGTGAGGTTAAGGCAAATCCATGGTATTGAATTGATCAGTGGCTGCCAATTGAATTTGATAGATTAGTATAATATAATATAATATAATATAATATGTAGATATACTACATAATATACATAAGGGTGCGTGATGGCCAAGGTAGTGATTGCTATAAATTGGATTGCTATAAATTGGATTGAAGAATTGAGGAAGAAAATGGTGAGGAGAAGTCATGGAGAAAGGCGCACGGAGGAAGAAGAAAAATGACGGGAGGAGAAAAAGAGAAAGAAAAAAAAAAAGAAAAAAAAAAGAAAAAAATTATGGAAATTTTTTTAAAAAATTTTAGAAAATTTTGAGGATTAATTTAAGGTTAGAAGAGTATGTCAAAATCAAGAAATTATTCAGACATGCATTTTGAGACTAATACGCATTACGAGGCACAAATTGATTTTTCGAATAAGGTGAGTGGTTCGATTCCAATCTTACCCATTATCTTGATAATTGTTTAGTGTGTGTAATGGGTTCAGGTGAGCAGTTCTATCCTCCCGAGTTTAGGTTACATGCGTTTGAACCAGTTCTGGCGAGTAGTTATACCCTCTGAAATTTGGATTATATCGTGTAGGTATTTTACTTATGTACTTGTGACATTGTATGCATATTGAACATGTGGTATATTGCATCAACTGTTTTTACTTGTAAAAGAGTCGGTGCATGGCGTGTGATTTTTCATATCATCGGAGTATTGATTTTCGTGTCGTGGTTGTGTCCACGGGGACGAGATGGGGTCTTCTTGAGAATGGGGTAAGGTTAATCCTGATGATCAGGTGACACGGTAGGGCACTCGAGGATTAAGTATGTCGCAGTAAGGTCAACTCCAAAGGTGTGTGGAATGGATTTTTCACGGGAGGTTGAGTATGCCAGAGAGATTTCTCAAGTTAGACGTATTGCGTGTTGTCGTTGTCTGTATATGCCATGCTCGTGTGTGTTTCATACATTCAGTAAACTGTATAATGCCATCACTTAGATGTTTTATCATCTAATATGGGTTATGCCCCTGAAACATTCAACGTTTCAGCCAGGGATTGCTGTGAAAGGCGAGGACGTGGCCAGTTGAAGGTGAACGGTGTTTAATATGGTAGCTATTGTAGCATTTTGAGGCGATAGTATTTACTTTGATATATGTATGAACGGCTGTATGATAATGTTGTTATCATTTGGTAACTTTGTACAACATATTTTGTTGTGGAAATACTATGTAAGAATCTCATAGAAGGTCACAACATTTTGATGTTATTATATCCATTGCGTTATTCTATGTCTCGTTTAGTTTAAGATTATTGATCTTGTTAGTTAAACGGACAAGATGAGATTCTCGGGATCTTATCTACATGTGAAGATTGTTCTTGAAATCACTGCGGGTGTCGGCTATTGTATGTGTCGGGCATGTTATCTGTATGTGAAGATTGTTCTTAATGCACTGCACGTGATGGACTTAGAAAAAAAAAGATTCTTGAGAATTGTCTTATAGTGACACGTTTGTGTAAGACAGGGTGTTACAATTAGAATTTATGTAGTGAGTGGACTACAAGTTTGGTATATTGTTTATACTTGGTTTGTGATAGTTTGTGGGCTATTATGCGTGTGTGAGTTTGCTTAGTGCACACTAGGCTATGAATACTCATTTATAGCCAAAAAAAAAGAGAAAGGAAATAAGTGCAATGATTATATGTGTATACAGGATAAACTGGGAGGCGGGTTTTGAACTTTCTTGCTTAAACTTGGATTTTCTTTGTCGATTGGGTTTGGGCTTATGTATGGTTTGATTTTGATCTGTCTTGCTTTTGTTACTGCTTAAGCTTTGATAGTAATAAGCTCAAAGTGCTTAAATGTTTGTTCTAAAGATGTAAGTGCAATTAGGTTGTTTAATTTGGTGATAAGTTAGTAGAGAGACTAGAGCTTGTCTCCTTAATTGGGATTGGAATTGATAGAAATCAGAATGAGGATCTTTTACTAGTTTTAAGTTTTCTTTGGGAGGATTCATAGGTTTTGGGGAACTCTTGGAGATATTAATGTTTGTGCACTGTATCTTGGATTGCAACTACTAAAAGATTATTGGTGCAAAAGGTAGTGACCTTTGGAATTATATTTAATTAATTATTTCAACTCCAATCAACTCAATTAAAATTCAATCTCAAATTATTAGCTCTTCAGCAATTGTTGTGATTTGCTAGATGATGTTTCCATTTGCCCAAATGTCATTGCATCTTTTCAGTTTGTCCCAAAGGTCATACATGGGAGAAAATGGCATTTTATGATTTGTAGAGTTGGTTTGACATGATCCTTATATTGAAAAGGATGTTTGACACGTGACAAAAGAGCACTTTAGTGTCCATTTGCAAAAGTAAGGAGAATGCTACAAATTAAAAAGGTTATAAAGCAGTGACATGATCCTTATATTGAACTTTGATTTGATTTGTACTTTTAGTTTAATATTCTATGTGAAATTTTCTTTTCTTCCAATTTTATGTAATGCATTTTTCAATCGTAATTTATTTTAGAGAATTACATAAATGTGTATTGAGAGCTTCAATACTTTTATTTATACTAAAGTTGAACTCTTTATTACTTTAGTTTCTCATTAATTATTTTATTTTGTATGTTTTTGGCAGGTATTCTACACAAGATCAACTTCTCAAGTTTTGTTATTATTTGCAAGAGTAATAGGTGATTTATTTCTATTGCTTGATAATTTCTACCAATTGGCTTTGGCAACCTAGAAATTGCAACTTACATAGGTTTAATTTTTGTTTTATCTTGAAATTTTGAATAAATTAGTTTAATCCTGAAATTTTGGTTGAGATAAATAATGTAAAGTGATTTGATGGTGTATTGTATTCATTTATTTACCCATTCTTTTAATTGTTTAATCCTTAAATTTTGAATAAATTAGTTTTGGTTTGGTTGGGAATTTGATTAGGACCCAAATCTTTCATTTGGACTGAGTTATTTACTTAGTTGGTTAATATTTATATTGTTGTGGAGTTGGGGATTGAAACTTGAATTATTTGGTGGTAGTTGAAATGTTGGATGAGTGTGATTAGGTGTGTTGTGGATGCGGTCTCCCTCTATATGTTGGCTAAGTCTAATTTACAAGGGAGATTGTCGAAATTTTTGAAGAATTTTATAAAAATATATATATATATATATATACATACATATATGTATGGTAAATATAGGTAATATAAAAGAGATATAGTTTTAGAACTTCTAAACTTAGGGTGTTGTTCATTTTTGGAATTTCTAAACACAGATTGTGTTTTTGCTTTCTTCTTCTTTTTTTGTTTTTTGTTTTATCTCCCTTTTTAGGCTACTTAACCATATTGAACTTGAAACTCTCCACAGCTTAAACTGCTGGTTCAAGTAATAATATAAATGAAATTATTTTTGATCTACAACTTAAAATATTCTGGACTAAAATTTTTCAAGTTTCCTACTTTGTGATCTTAATTCTATTAGAATTACTAGAGTAATCCTCTCAATACGTATGCACGACTGTTTCTTTTTCCATCGAAGAGTTGAGTTCAAAAAGCATTTTATTTATTTTTTCCTTTAATTTGTGTTGACTTTTATTTTCCAGGTTTTTGCCATGCATAAGTAGTAGAGGAAGAAAGAGTAAGTAGCAAAGGAAGAAAACAAGAAAGAAAGACGCTTGCAGATAAATTTTCATAGTGTCAAATTTTTAACTATTTTTATTTTAGAATTTAATGTTGCTATCAATATTACATGTATTGGTTTTATGTACTAGTCATATTCAAAATAGTTGAAAATTGTGGCTAACATTAATTTTATTTTATGCGATTAATTGAAAGATTTTAAAGTTATATATTGTGTTTTAAGTTTCATCTAAATTGTAAGAGTTGGTGTAGATTTAGAGAAAAATATTATTCACAAAAAAGGGAATTTTATTTTTTATTTTTTGCTATGAAATTAAATTTAGTGATATCGTAGTAGTTTATTAGCTGTATATAGAATTAACTATGAAAATTTAACTTTTGATTACAAAAATATTGGTAGAAAAAATTAATTTGCTACGAAAATTGGTATGTGAAAATTAATTTGTTATGAAAATTAGTATATGAAAATCAATTTGTTACGAAAGTTGGTACGATTAACTACGATTTGTTGTAGTTAAAAATAAGTGTTTTATCTACGATTTGACATTCATAGTAAAATCTATGTTATTTGCTATGAAAATTAACATCATCAACTACGAAATCAGCATCATCACCTACAAAAATCGGTATAATTAGTTACGATATATGTTATAGTATAAAATCAATCCTTTTTCTATATTTACCTGACTATAGCGAAAAGTGTATTATTCTCTATGAAACCTTAAATCGTATCTAAATACTATTAGCTACAAGGCTTTGGCTACGATTCACACTACGAATAAAATTTCGTAACTGATTGGTTTTTGCTATGAAAATTAAATTTTTAACTATGAGAAATTTCGTAGATAAAACCAAAATTTGTTGTAATGGGAGGTCGTGGTAGTATGATAGAAGGACTATGCATGATGGGTTCAAAAATAGATATTCATTTGATATAGAATAGAGGACATTCACTCTTGTACCTTTAACTCCAAGGCAGGTTTATGAGGATCAAGTGAGATCAAAAAGAAGTGAACAAAAGAAGAGATGAGAGGTAGAGAATAGAAAAGAAAAAGAGAGTGAACAACAGAGTAGAGGACAAGCTGAGATTAGAAAAGAAAAAGAGACTAAAAGTGTACAAAAAGAGTGGGGCGGTTGTGAAAAATGGAGATAATGAGAAGAAAAAAATGAGTGCTTATGCGCAAAAAAAAAAAAAGTCATGTGAGGGCCACTTTTCTAGCTAAGTGACAAATGAATGTGTTATTGTATAAAGATGTTTACCATTCTACTAATGACTATTAGAAAACTTAGATTTGATCATATGCAGTGAAATAAAAATTAATTTTTAAAGGTATCACGTTTTTTAGAATATATGATTTACCAAACAAAGGCTAAATGAAAGAATATCTATTAACGAAATCAGATTTCTATCTTGGGTCACTTCATAAAATCCTTCAAGTATAGGATGCTGAGTTGGTATACCCAAAATCACTTTTGATCCAAGAGAGTCTTAAGAGAAGAAACAGATTTTTTTTTTTTGAAAAATTTCTTATTTAATCTGAATTCACACGTATCTATGATTATAAGGGTTATGGTCCTATTTATAGATAACCATATGGAAACACTAAAGGCTTATTGGGTCGGGCTTAATGTGCTAGCATAAACCTCAATTCAATTATTAATAATTAAATAATTATATTCATTTATCTAATAACTAAATGCTCCAAAATTAGTAATTCCAAAATTACTAATTTATCATTTTTCTCTTTAAAAGTGATTTTTTATTGGGTAAGACTTTTTGGGTTCTCAATTAAATTGACAACGAGAATAATCAATTATTAATTCTTATAAATTACGAGTGACATTTAGCAATATGTCATGATTACCCAATTTATGTAAAACAGGTATAGTGAACCTTTTATTACGATACCATACAATACAGTCCCTCTATCATCCTATATCCCAATAAGATACCAGACCACGGGCATCAAGTCAAATCTCTTAATGTCATCATATAACCAAATCCAAAATCAATCTTGACTAATATGTCACAACCTTATGGAACACATCTTCCATCGTTATATTAGCTCAGTCAAGGATTTATTGTCAAGTGATTATTGGATCGCATATCATATCCTCCTTGTAACCTCAAGGTGATAAATTTCATATCTGATGCACACATACCTCATACACCACTAAACTGGATAGATATTTACGTATGATCATTCATGATTAGAACAACTATATAGTATCATTGATATCCTAATCCACCAATGCACAAATATCTATGTCATCTTAGGTCTAAGGACTACTTGCACATTCATAGCTACATTGAATCATTGACCCGTGAGATATAACCCATGTGATTCAATGTTAACAATCTTGTTCAGTGAACTCATTCTTATAGCGAGCACTCACTCATCTTCCTTCTATATCTCATATAGAATGGCATGAGACTCACCAACCTTATGTCATATTGAACAAGAAGGAAGACGATGTGCTAGCCTTTATGAGTTGCTATTATCCAGGTTAGAAACTCCATGGCTAGGAACATGTTTATAGCATAACAAACTGTGGATTATCTGTTACTCATATTTTTAACTCTTAAGAATGGTATCCATTCTTTATTATATTAATGGATATATGTTTAATTTAAATCATATTATAATTTAAATAAAAATATAAACTTGCCAAATAAATAATATTTAAAGAATTATAACATCGAGTCCCTTTGTGTCACTAGAATTGGTCTTAAGGGCTCATATCCAATAGTGTTGTTACAACTCTTTTGCAGAAGTTCAAAGATGTGCTCCCTGAAGAAATCCCTGATGGACTGCCACTAAAGAGAGAAATAGAGCATCAAATAAACCTCATACTCAGTGCTACAATTCCAAATAGACCTGCTTACAAGAGTAATCCCGAGACTAAAGAGCTTCAAAGGCAGGTTGAGGAGTTACTAAAAAAAGGGTATGTAAGGGAAAACATGAGTCCATGTGTACTTCCAGTATTACTTGTGCCTAAGAAGGATGGAACTTGGCGAATGTGTGTCGATTGTCGCATCGTCAACAAAATCATTGTAAAGTATAGACATCCCATACCTAGATTAGATGATATGTTGGATGAATTGCATGGATCTTGTGTGTTTTATAAAATTGATTTAAAAAGTGGATATCACTAAATTAGAATAAAAAAGGGTGATGAATGGAAAATTGCATTTAAAACTAAACATGATTCATACCAGTGGTTAGTAATGCCTTTTGGTTTGTCTAATGCACAAGTAGTTTAGATGAGGTGTTAGCATGCTAGTTGAGGGATCGATTTATCTGGACAAGGTCAAAACTATAAAAAAATGTGTGCGAGTTCTTATGCTTTTTGTTGGTATCGCAAAAAATGGGCTCTCTCCTTTCAAAAGATCCATGAAATTGTTGCACAACCAGTTGGAATTGCTGAGGGCTATGAGCCTCAAAACTTCCAAGCTTTGGGCCAATTTCATGCCAACAATTAGAGCTTTATATTTGGTTGTGTTGTTTGAGCTTGGGAATATGAACCATGTGAGTACTCCAAGACTTTTTCTTTAAGAGAAATTAGTACTATTCCTGCTCTGCTTCCTTTGGCACTCGTAACTCCATCCATAAAGAGTAACCATTATGCAGAAGAAGCATTTTCAGATTCTGGGATGTGTGTGCATTCGATGATGAAGTTAGCAAGAGCTTAACCCTTTATGGCTCTTTTGGGTTCAAAGCTGATGTTATACTCATTGAGTGTCCCTACCTAGGCACAACCTTCAAAGGTTGGCGCCTAGCCTGGACTTAAATAGCCCAACACCTCCTTTTAGCTAATCGATGTGGGATTTGCTAAGGTCACTCAACGGCTGCAATGCACTAGGTCTACCCCCCATTTGGACACATGCGCCCTCGCATGTGCTTGCCCCACTATTCGGTAACAACAAGTTGGCTTTGATACCACTTGTCATGACCTAGGCACCACCTTCAAAAGGTTGGTGCCTAGCTTGGACTTAAATAGCCCAGCACCTTCTCTGACTAGCCAATGTGGGATTTGCCAAGGTCACTCATCGATTGCAATGCACCGAGTGTGGTATTAGAGCCAACCTCCTATTATCAGATGGTGGGACCAGCACGTGCAGGGCTGCGCGTGTTTGAAGGAGGGTGAACCCAGTGCGTTGTAGCTGGTGAATGACCTTGGTGAATCCAACATCAGTTGGCCAAGAAGGGGTGCTGGCTATTTAAGTCCGGGCTAAGTTGGTGCCTAGGTCGTGGTTTTGAGCTCTATTGCCCACTTAGTCAGGTACCCTAAACATTTCGGCTTTTGTAAGATTTACCTCAGTGGTTGGTTTGTTAGTATTGTAACAATGTGGGTTTAGAAGTAGGGCCTCATTTTTTTGGCTGCTATTGCCTTTTGTACCACTCAAGAATGAGAGAGGAATAAGAAAATTTCTCTAAACAGATTCTCTCGGTAGAGACGTTCTCTCCGATTGAGAGGTTCTCCTAGCAAAGACGTTCCCTTCGAATAAATGAGTTTTAGAAAAAGCATTTTCTCTAGGTAAAGAGTTCCTCCCACCACAAGAATTCTCGTTCCCAAGAGAGCTTCTTCTTGAGCAAGCAAGTCCTCTCCAAACAAGTTGATTCTCCATGCATAAGAGGTATCTCTTCGCAAAGATATTTCTTTCCGTGGAGATATGTCTCTCCGGAGAGAGGCCTTCTTTGGACCATACATCCTTCCCAAGTAAAAGTCTCTTTAAGCGATGATTCACCCTTCCTCGGATGGTTGACATGTGTCTAACCTGACATCCTTGGAAATTGTGCCCTATAAATACCCAGTTATAGGACTTAGAAAAGGGGACTAACACATTTGGTAAATTCTAGACATTTAGAGCATTCTTACTATTTCTCTTAAGTAATTATTTGCTTTAGGTAATAACTTAAGCATCGGAGGGTTATCACGAGCAAGCCTTCTAACCTTTTTATTGGTATTAATAGTGATACAAAGGAACCAATGGAAGAATCACTCATTCTAGGAAAGGTTGCATTCTTTCCAGAAACCCAGGCTATCCTTTTCTAGAGACTCCTAGTTCTCTTTGGAAGCCGTAGGCGCACCTTCCTAGAAGAACCTCATCCTTCCTGGAAGTCATAGATCTCTTTCTTGGAAGAACCTCAATTCTTCCTGGAAGCCGTAGATCTCCTTCCTGGAAGAACCTCAATTTTTCCCTAGAGCCTCTCATTCCAGGCAAACCCCATCTCGAAAGGCATCCTTTTTGAAACCTATTCTTTTTAGCTGATTCAGCTCTCTCGAGTGACTAATCCTCTCAAGCGACCATTTCTCTCGACTAACTCGATCCTTTCAATTGACACAGCTCTCTCGGGTGACTATTTCTCTCAGTTGACTTGATCCTCTCGGTTGACTCGACACTCTTGATTGACTTAGCTCTCTTAGGTGCTTCAATCCTCTTGGGACATTACCCTCTATCCAAGAACACGCTATCTCCTAGAAGTCCAAACTCGCTATAACCTATCATGAACACTCCATAACTCTTCCCACGTTATAAATTCTGATTGTTGTATTTTTGGCAATAACATAACCAATGCCAAGGTCACCTTTTCAGTATATGGATAGTGCATCTCAACCCCTTGGAGAACTATACTCACATAATATATTGGGTGATCAACCTGCTCCACCTTTTTAATTAGTACAACACTTACTGCATAATGGTTAATTCCCAAATACATGTATAGAGGTTCTCCAATTTCAAGTCGTGTTAGCAAGGGTATCTCTTTGAGGTAGGCTTTTAGTTCCTGAAATGCCTTGTCACATTCTTCTGTACATTGGAAATTATTTCCCCCCTTTAAAGCTCACACTCCTCTGTCCATTGGAAATTCTTTCCCTCCTTTAAAGCTTTGAAGAATGAGAGGTTTCTCTCAGCTAACTTTGAGAGGAATCACCCCAGGACTGCCAGGCGCCTGATTAGTCGCTACACCTTTGTTCGACAATTTTGTCCCATAAGTGGACAGCTCGTAACAAGTAATATAATGATGAGTCGAGTATCAAACCCTCAAGTGTAACACCTCACTTTCCCGGGCGTGTTATAACTTAGGAAATTCTAGGGTATTTTTCAAGAAACAATCTCAACATAACATAAAACTCCACAAATTTCCATCTACACTGCTAGCAAACGATTCATACATCACACAAGCTAGGCTAGGTACTTAATCGATAGCGGAAGACAAGAATCAAATCTTAACTTTAACATTAACCATAAATAACGTTATACATCACTGTCCTTCAAAACGTTCAAAATTCAAAGTAGCAGAACTTAAATACATAGGCTGCGTAAACATATAGCTAATACATCATGCACTTTTCTAAGTGCTATTACATGCTTCTTCCATGCTCGCTTCTGCTACAATCTTCATCTGGAATGTTTGAATATTTCAGTGATAAAGTCCAATTAGATGTTGAATCATCTAAGTGAGGGTACAAAATTCATATTTCGTGCATGTATGCAAAATGAAAAATGTTCTCATTCTTTTCGTTTGAGCCTACAAGGCATTAACCACACTTTATTGCTACTCTCTATTTTTACAACCTCCTTCCATGCCGAAGTGTATGAGGGCACTCATGGTAGAGTAGCTATACATATTCATACTCTCAAACATATGCGATGCATGGTCAATAATATCATTATGAACATATGCATATTTAATCATCATGACATGTGAATGCATAGTATAACAAGACATGTCAACATGATAAAACCATTTACATAAAATCGAGGTTTGGGTCAAACCATTCATCTTGACTTAGCCTCTCAGGCTTTCTCAGAATATGTGTATTATCTCAAAATGCGTGCTCAGATAATTTCCTGGCTTCGGGCATGCTCCTTTAGCCCTAAATTAATTTTTAGAATTTTCTAGAATTTTTTGGAAGCTTTTCTCATTTTTCTCCAATTTTTCCTTATTCTTTTTCTTCCTCATTCATTTTTCTTCCAGTGCACCAGCAGCCCAGCCGCCGTGCGCAGCACCGCTGGCCACCGTCCCCACCTGCTTTCCTCTCACTGGCCACCTCCAGTTGTTGCTGCTATGGTCAATCGGTACCTTTGGCCACTACCGTTTGGTCACCTCTGGCCACAACCCGACTGACTACTCATTTTTCTTCGCAATTTCTCTCTTTTCTCTCTCAATTCCTTCCTTCACTTTTCCAAATGGTGCCTCCTATTTATGGGTCTTGAAACTTGGCTACCAAGTATGATATATTATATTATAATATTTCTTAATTATTTCAAATCTTCTAAGATATTCCAAACATTCAAGATCTTCCCAAATTTTTTCAAAACTTATGAGATATTCTAATCATTTTAAGATTTTCTCAAATATTCCATAATCATTGCAAATCTTCTAAAATCTTCTCCAATCATTTCAAATTTTTTAA
This sequence comes from Diospyros kaki, assembly GCA_036245055.1. Classification (NCBI taxonomy): domain Eukaryota; kingdom Viridiplantae; phylum Streptophyta; class Magnoliopsida; order Ericales; family Ebenaceae; genus Diospyros; species Diospyros kaki. Next base: position 32,310,139 of record BSEG01000016.1, on the reverse strand, counting down.
GATTTTCTAAAATAATTTCAAATCTTCTAAAATTTTCTCTAATCATTCCAATGGTTAGTTGGTTCAGTTCGTTGCTTCAATGGTCTAGTTACGGGGTTTCAAGAATTACACTTTGGCCTGAACTTTTTACGTAATTGCACTTAAACCCCTTGAGACTTGGTCTCCGAGCCATCCTAAAATTTCTTTTACGCCCCTAGAGAGAGGGTTAATTATGCTAATACCCCAAGTTTTAGGTAAATTTCACTTTTACTTAAATTACGATTTTGCCTCTAGGTTAAAAACTGAACTTTTGTCTTAAGACTTTCACAATCCCTTGAAATGTCCTATTTCCTCAAGTATCTGAATCTAAAAATCTCGGGTATTACATCAAGGATTAGCTATTGACCCTTACTTTAATAATATTTAACTCCAACAAATCACACACACATTTATAAAGCTATTAACAGTTGGTCCTATACTAACTATAACTGATTAATGAACTATGGACCCACAAAACACAATTATTTAGATTTCAAAAATCAATAATATAAGCCACTAGGGTTCATGAATCCATTGTCATTCTTTATATGACTTAATCTTTCATTACTCGAGTTTGTTACTTCTTACCCTAAGTTGAAAATCAATGATCCTATGTTAACTAAAAGTCTCTCTTAATGGTCATTCGATTCTATGCATATATATGAGATTAATTATCTTTAATCAACATATGAATATATGAGCATGCATTCACTCTCATTAATCATCTCATAATGATTTCACAAGGTATAATAGTATCTCTATTTATTATAGGACCTTATGTTGTTTATTACCATGTGCTAATTCATATTGAATCTCTTGAAAGCAACATAAATCACAAGTACACTTTAATGGTAATCAAACATTAAAACAAAATCAGAGTATAATAAATAATCAGCCCGAAAGACAAGAACATAGCAAAAGCGAGTAACTTTAAATTAAACCAACAAGAAACAAGATTTTATTAGTAACCTTAGTTACAAAAAGCCTAGCTAGACATGAATTCAGTAGATAGAAGAATAATTGAGTTAGAATTCATGATCTGGGATATGAGAAAGAAAAGAGAAAAACAACTAAACTCTTGACTTTCTTTAAAAACATCTTATTTCCTCTTCAACTTGATTTCGTCTCTTCAATCTGTGGTTGTCGTTCAGTTCAGAAGAATGGGTCTTTATATAATTTTATTTAGGTTTTCAAAGACGTGCACCAGAAAAACATCCATTCCTATTCAAATTGGAAGAAATGGGCTGAAATGCACTATCTGGCTCAGCTTCCTGCCCTATTACGATCCCACCGCGGTATGCTTGAGGCGGTAGGACCGTGAGCTACGTTAAACTTCTTCCACAGTGGTCATATCACAGTATGCATGTCGTGGTAGGTCGTGAGGTTTTGTTGCTTGGACTCCCAACTCTTCAACTTTCACTTTTTGCTCTTGAAACTCTATGAATTCATTAAAATTGACCCCGAAAAGGTATCCAACCATGTCGTCACTACCTGGTTCAACTCCAAGTTCATTTAAAATAAGCTTTGCACTTACATAACCAAATAAAGTAGCAATCCACCTATTAAATGAATAAATGCTAACTTTATAAGCCTAAATAAGTGTGTAAAAGACACTTATCAAACACCCCCAAACTTAAACTCTTGATCGTCTCGAGCAAGACTATCAACTCAAATACACCACCCTTCAACTGAGAATAACTAACACTAAATAAAAGACTCAATCACAAGTTAGATAGCTTGCTAATTAGCCTCAAATTTTGATAAAATTCATAATTCACATAGAGTTTTCAAGTAATGCTACACAAAAGTTTTGTATTTATTCCATGCTTTGACGTGTGTTGTGCATATTCAATTAGATTTAGTATCATGCATAAGGCTTTTGGTATCCCGACCCTTTAATGGTCAGGTTTACACTTTCCTTCTCATGGTATGTGAAGGACCGATTACGAGGAACAAAGCATGCAACGGAAGCAATTTAACCATTAAATCTATCCTCGTATTGATTTGAGTCTAGGAGACTTACTTTTTCTTCGGATTACCGGTCGGAATGGAGCGTTCGAAGGAGGAGGGGCGACAGCTTCTTCACGTTGTGGAGATGATGGCTGTCCTGCGATCCTTCGGCTCCTACGCATCAGATCTTTCGATCTTCCAAGATATGGCTCGAACTCGTGGCCTCTCTTTGGTGAACAAGAGAAAATCAAAAATCAGAGATTAGGGTTAATAACAACTAGAGAGAGAATATATATAGGGAGCATCCTAGGGTTAAAAACCCTAGTGGGCCAAACCCTAGTGGGCCAAGTCCATTTTTTTAATTAATTCTCTAATTGGGTTAGCCCAATTAATTAATTAAAAACCCAATGAACTATTAAACAATTCTCTCTCAATGTGATTTACCCAACAAGCCAAAATGTATTTAAAAAATACATGAGTTACATCGAGCTACCCTGGGGACCAAAAGACAAATTATTCATGGCTGTTAAAATGACCAAAATATCCCTGCTACCCAGTAGCTATATTTTGTCATTCTAAGTGTTCCAACTATCACCATATGGCAACACTAACCCCACGAATAATTTTGCATGTGCGATGTCTTTGACCTACTAGTGTAATGACGAAAATACCCCTCTGTGTAACACCCATCATTTAGAAAGGAATAATGTACTAACACCTCTCTAAATGACTTCTACCATCCTTAGATCACTAGTCCAATAATCCGTGACTACTCGAGTGTACTTGCTTATCACTGGGAGCTACCCAGAAGCACACACTCTTAAGTCACGTTCCCAGGGCCCTGGATTATTAGATTATTCTTGGACAATCACAAGGGGGTGAATCACAGAAACTATCTTGTATTAGTCTGTCTTAACTAATTAGAAACCACACTCCCAACTCACAAGGTTGCTGATCTTTGATAGACCTCACCTATAGTGAATCTAAGAATATAGCTCTAGGTTCACTAGACCACCAACTAATACTCAAGTATTAGAGTACTCGTCCACGTAGTAGCAGTGATAGACTAGCTCCATGATGATCAGTACTTTGTCATTAGCTTCTATCACAGGTCCACTCTACGCATTCCAAATGCGCTTGTACAATTAGAGTAAACGGACTGTTTACTGGCTAAGGCAAGCCATCCTCCATTAGGATCTATTGCACAATGATCTTATCATGATAGAATGCCCAGTTCTATCAAAAGATCAAGAGTAATATTTTTCTTGCATATTAAGTACCCATGATTCATGCCTAACTGTGAAGAACGACCCATCACATGAATCACTTACTTAATAGCATGGACACTTTTCCAACAGTTAAATGCAAATGATATATGTGCCATAAACAGACTAAAATAAAACATCATTACCATAAATTAAATAAAACGTGTCTTTAGGGCATACATTTCCAACAGTATGCACTTCACCCTCAAACTTGATATTTTCACTCAATCCTTAAATATTCTAAGGTTGCTCTCAACCACTCTTTTATTTCTTACTCAAGTATGGTTAGGCCCAACCAATAACAACCCTACCTCAGTCTATGAAGATTCTCCCTGATTTTGAATGTTTTGGCATTCTAGCATCCACTAGGCAGTCAAACCCACTACTTGTCTAAATCCCCTCCCCCCCAAAAATATATATATATATATTAGCACAAACTTGCTTAATTTTTTTTCTTTGACCTTGCATGATTCATACTCTTATACATACATATATATATATATGTGTGTGTGTGTGTAAAACCTCCATTAAGCTTTCTAGATGACTCTTGTAGCGAGCTTTTAGCCGATGACTCCCAAGTCAGATGACCATAGGGAACCAAGTTTTAAGATACCCCGACGAACTTAATCACTCGAGTCACTAGGCTATGAAAAGAGGTATAAGATATATGTAGGCTCAATTTTTATTGTGTGCACGACATAATAACATAGGGATTAGATCACTAACCTCTAGTCATTTCCTAGCTTTCTTTAGGCTAAGTGATCACTAACCTCCACATAAATTTTCAACATGCACGGAATCAACACATTTCTAAATAGATACTACCATAGCTCAACCATCCCCAAACTTCTCATTTCATTAGGCTAAGTGATTAAGTTTTGTTCACAAAATTGGTTCAAAGGCAAAAGTCCAACTAACAACCTAGTAAGTGTTTTCAACCTATGCAATGAACATCTTGACAATTGTGCTCAATATAAGTCTCACATGGACAAGAGAGTCGGTAAAGCAAAGAGAGTAGCATTTGTGTCTTTAATCTATGAATCAAAATAGTACCAAATTATTCTCATCAATGTCGGTAATGTTATCCAACAAAATAAAACACATTTGTTTTTAATTCATCATTATCACAACCCTAAAATTAAAACATGCCACTTAAAGCATTATCTAAGCAAAATAAACACATCACAACTGAACGGAGTAAACCCCCCTCAAACTTAAAGGATACACTACCCCAATGTAACAAAAAGAAATAAAAGAAAAGAGTGTACATGATGCATAGTGAAGGTGTGATGCTGGACACGAGCTACTCAGATTTCATCTGAAGGTGGTGGTGGTGAAGCATGTGGCGATAAAATCTTGGCAAACATTGCCATTGATAAGTTTCTTTTATATACTTATTTAGGCATATAAACTTAACATTTATTCATTTAATGGGCATGATTGGTACCTAATGTGGTTTAATATTGGATTATGTAGGTTCAAATCTCATGTTAAATGAACTTGGAGCAAAAATGATGATTTTAGTGCCTGATTGGAGCTGAACCAGGCATTGAAGGCATGGGTGGATACCTTCGGGGGTTAATGTTGATGAATTCATAAAGCGTCGAGAGCAAAACATAGAAGTTAAAGAGTCGAAAGTCTAAGCAATAACAGCTCGCAGCCTACCACGATAGGACCGTTGTAGGAGAAGGTCACTGTAGCTTACGGTCTTACCACGATATGCATAACGCGGTAGGGCTGCAGTTGGAAGTCCCCACTAGAGCTCACAATCTAGTCATGGTAAACATACTGCAGTAGGACCACGGTAGCGCACGAAGCTTAGTCGGAGAGTGCGTTTCGGGACCATTTCTTGAAAATTGAATGAGAGTGGATGTCTTTCTGGTGCACGTCTCTGAAAACCTAAAGAAAATTATATAAAGACCCATTCTTCACAACTCAAGGAGGCCCACAGAGTGAAGAGAAGAGATTAAATTGAAGAAGGAGAGAAGACACTCAAGTGTTGGGTTTTATTTTTCTGTTCTTTCTAATGTTCCAGTTCATGAATTCCTATTCTTTTATTCTTTTATGTGTTGAAATCATGCCCATATAAACTCTTGGCAACTAGGGTGAATCATGAAACCTCATTTCTTATTGGTTTAATTTGAAGTTACTCGCTTTTGTTGTGTTCTTGTTTTTTAGGTTGATTATTTATTATACTCTGATTCCATTTTGATGTTTGATCACCATTAAAGCGTGTTTGTGATTTATATTGCTTTTGAGAGATTCAATATAAATTGGCACATGGTAATAAACAACATAAGGTCTTACAATAGATAGAGATACTATTATGCCTTGTGAAATCAATATGAGATGATCAATGAGAGTGAATGCATGCTCATATATTCATAGGTTGATTCGAAATAATTAATCTCATATATAAGCATAGAATTGAATGACCATCGAGAGAGGCTTCCGATTGACATTGGATAATTGATTTTCAACTTATGGCAAGAAGTGAAAAACTCAAGTGATGAAGGATTAAGTCATATAAAGAATGACAGTGGATTCATGAACCCTAGTGCCTTAGATTATTGAGTTTTGAAATCTAAAGAATTCCTTTTGTGTGTCCATAGTTCGTTAATCAATTCTAGTTAGTATAGAGCCAATTGTTAATAGCTTTATAATTGTGTGTAAGATTTGTTAAAGTAAAGCATGATTAAAATAAGTGTCAATAGCTAATTGTCGAGGGTTCGACACTCAACTCATCACTATATTACTTGTTACGATCTGTCCACTTGTGGATTAAAAAATCGGCGAACAAGTTTTTGGCCCCTTTGCCAAAGATTGGTTCTTTTGATTATTGCTTTAATTAAGATTAGCTTTAATATTTGTGTTAATTCCTTTAGTTTTTGACACTAAACTATTTTTATTTTTGTGTGTTAAGATTGAGATAGTGCATGTGCCCTTCAAACAGTCATGATATTGTTGAGTTTGATTTGGAGATTGAATGATCTTTTCGTCAAAGACGCCGTGAACAAAGGGAAAAGATGGAACAACAAGAAAATACTATGGGTGACACCACCAATTAGCTTGCCCTAGTGGTGTGTGCAGCTAAAGTTAATGAGAGAGATACCTAGATGGGGGATTTTATGATGCGTTCAATCATTGAGAACCAGTCCAATATAATTTACCCTCCATATGGGTACGACAACTTTCAGTTGAGACCGTATGTGATTAATTTATTCTCTAACAATATATATTTCTATAGACTAAGTGATGAAAATCCACATTACCATCTCTCTTACTTTCTGGAATATTGCAAAAATTTCAAATATCAAAGTATCAATGAAGAAGCACTTAAAATGCAACTTTTTCCTCACACCTTGAAAAATAAAGCTTTAGAGTGGTTAGACTCATTGCCATCTAGTAGCATTACTACATGGGCAGATTTGGTTAAAAAATTTACACTGAAATATTTTCACTTGCCAAGATTAACAAGCTCAAGCATGAAATCTCTACCTTCCAACAAGTTGAGTCTGAAAACTTTCATGAAGCATGGGAATGGTTCAAAGAGTTGCTTAGGAAGTACCCTAGTCATGATTTTCCTTTACTAGTACAAAATCACTATTTTTTACACTCAGTTAACTCTTTATAGTCACTCTGTAGTTGACTCTACAACAAGTGGCTCTATTTGAAACAAATTAGCCAGGGAATTACATAACCTCTGCGACATGATGAGTGAACAATTTATAGTGTGGCTAGATAGGAGGTCACATAGAAGAATAGTTGGGATGAATGTGGTGGATGTGAATAAGTTGATGCTTGCTAAAATTGATGCATTATCAAAATAGATGGAAGCATTAAGATACTCCTCATCTGCTAATATGGTGCAAGTATCTCTCCCTGTTTGTGTAACTTGTGGGGCGAATTATCAATCATTTGATTGTCCACTAATTATCATGGATCCTTTGTTGACTAAGTAGGCCACCTATGTGCAAAATTTTCAATGCCAACAGAACTTTCAGCGCCAGCTGAATAACCAATTCTCTTAGACATACAATCCAGGATAGAGAAACCATCTTCACTTCTCATATGGTAACAGTCCAAATATTTAAAATCCACCAAAATAGAGACAACCACAAGAGGAAAAAGGAGATGGTAAGAAGTTATCTTGAACCTTCAAGAATGAATTGATGTAGTCATAAAGAATATAGAGAATCAAATTGGGTAGTTGACGAAAATCTTCATTGAAAAGCAACCAAGCACTTGGCCTAGTAATATAGAAGTTAACCTAAAGGAGCAAGTAAATGCAATCACAATAAAGAGTAAAGTACAACTACCAATAATTCATGTTAATAGACCAAGTTCGGCAAAAGAAACTGTTGTACCAAAGAAATTGGGGGAAGAGATTAAGATATTTTCTTAAGCGAAATAAGCTTGTGGCAGTGAGCTGCAAGCTCGCGACAGTGTGCCGCTAGCTTGCCGCAAGCTAGCAGCACACTACCGCAAGACCCAATGGGCTCGCGATAATAGTTGTGCCGCAAGCCCCCCAAAAAGAAGGGTTTGTGGCAATGATGTGCCGCGAGCCCCAAATAGCTCGCGATAACAGATGTGCCGCAAGCCCCAGCAGTGCCGCAAGGACAGGACACGTTGCAACCTCGCGACACAGTGCCGCAAGCCCCTATTAACGGGGCTAGCAGCCATAAGTTGTGCCACGCCTGTCGCTAGCCCCCAACAGTGATGGCTCGCGACAATATAGTTTCGGCACAGTGCCCAAATCCCAAAGCCCTCGCGGCAACTTGTGGCAGTGTGCGCCTTCTGGGAAAACCAAGAGCTCCATCCAGTAGAGGTCACGTGTTAGCACTAGGTACCCTTGAAAATCGCGCCCTATAAATACCCAACTAGAAGACCATGAACAAGACTTCTGATTTTGGTAAAATTTACACTGTGAATGCACATTTACTGTTTTCGTGAATAGTCATTGGGATTCGGGACTGACTTTGGCATCGGAGGGTCTTCGTGAGGAAGATTCCCGCGAGCCTTCTAACCCATTTTCTTAGCGCTAACAATGGCAAAAGCTTGTGGTGAAGGCTTGTGGCGAAGCTAGTGGCAAAGGCTTGTGGCGAAGCTAGTGGCAAAAGCTAGCGGCGAAACTAGTGGCAAAGGCTTATGGCGAAGCTAGTAGCAAAAGCTAGTGGCAAAGGTTTGTGGCGAAACTAGTGGCAAAAGCTTGTGACGAAGCTAGTGGCAAAAGCTTGTGGTGAATCCTTATGGCGAGCATCCTAGTGATGAACTCCCTCGAGGCAGCTTCTCTTACGCCAACCTAATTTCACCCGACACCAAGCTCGAGTGGACCCCACATCACAAATTTTAATTGTTGTATTTTGGCAACAATAGAAACTAACAAAATTCAAGAGAAAATAGATCAACTTGATGAACCTAAAGTAGCAGCTGAACAAGAGAAAGTAACTCCTCCACCGGTTAAGCCATATGTTCCTCCAATTGCATTCCCTCAGAGGTTGCGCAAACACAAATTGGATAAGAAATCTGAGAAGTTCCTAAAGGTATTCAAGAAGCTCCATGTAAACATACAATTTGATAATGTTATAGCTCAAATGCTCATCTATGCAAAATTCATAAAGGAAATCTTATAAAAAAAAAAACTAGAGAAGCATGAAGTGGTCAACCTAACGAAGGAGTGTTCAACCATCTTGCAGAATAAGCTTCCACCAAAACTCAAGAATCTAGGAAGCTTTTATATTCCTTGCACCATTGGTGAAATTAATTTTGATAAAGTTTTATTTGACCTTGGTGCAAGCATAAATTTGATGTCATTTTCTATTTTTAGCAAGCTTGGATTAAAAAAACAACCACCAACCATTGTTTCTCTTTAATTGGCTAATAGAAGTATCAAATATCCGAAGGGAGTAATGGAAGATGTTCTGGTAAAAGTGGATAAATTTATTTTTCCTGTTGACTTCATCATTCTAGACATGGAAGAAGATTATGATATGCCCCTAAGTTTAGGGAGACATTTTCTTGCCTCATGGAGAGCCTTGATTAATGTCTGACGAGGAACACTTTGTTGTATCATATTTTTTGATATATGAGAAATTGTGTTTGATGAAAAACTTATTTTATAATGAAAAATCTTTTATGTGAATCTCATATTTGGAAATAAGTTTTTCATATTTCGAAATATGTTAAATAGTGTTTGGCGCGAATGTTCAAGTGTTTGAAAAATCTAAAGTTCATGTATCATGTTTCGAAACCTGGTATCTATGTTTCGAAACATTGTTCTACTATGTTTCTATACTTGTTTCAAAATGTTTTCTTATAAGGATCAATGTTTGCTAAGTCTGCATGCCATATTTTGAAATCCTTATGCAATTTAGTGTATGTTTTGAAACTTGTATGTTATGTTTCGAAACCTCTGACATTTTGTCAGTAGAGCATTTAAAAATCTGAGATGCATTTGTTTTGAAATCAGTTTTTGAAGTATGTTTCAAAACCTTCATAGCATGCTTTGAAACCTATGACTCTATCAGCAGAATATTTAAAAAATCGAGATGCTTTTGCTTTCCATTTTCTTTGCATCCAAAAGTTTTTCAAAAAGTTTACTTTTCATTTAATCTCCATACTCTGAGATTTCAATTTCAAATTTTGAAAGTGGAGAACAAAACAAAATCATAGTACGCATAAAGCATTGTCTCCTTCTCATGATGTTTCCCAGTGCATAACCAGCTGTAAAGGTTGGATGTTTCGAAACATGTGATGTATGTTTCAAAACCATAGTGTAAAATTGTGTTGTTTTGAAACTAATAAGTTGTGTTTCAAAACCTACTTTAATATCTTATCTCTAAGGACTATAATCAGTCAAATTTCTATCTCTTGGTATATATAACAATTCTTTGAAGACAAGTAGACTTACTTACAAGCACATACACATGAACACACATATAAGAGACACAAGATACATTCACAAGCATAAGTGAACGAAATCGTTTTGACAAGCTATCAAAGAAGATCCATCCACACAATCCTTGATGTGTATTGTGGTGTGATAAGAAGAAACAAGTCGAGTCGCATCTTTCTAGTTCTCCTCACCTCAAACCAAGAGGTTTGTACATCCATTTGGTAAGACATTTTATTGCATTCAATCTGTTGGGTTGTAAAAGATAAGGTTTGTTTATTTTGTTAAGGTTTGTAAGGTTTGAGTTTAGCCTTAAAATTCATTGTGGTGCAAGGTTTGAGTTAGGCCTTAAAACTCAGTGTATCAAGGTTCGAGTTAAGCCATAAAACTCATCGTGTACAAGGTTCTAGGGTGAATTGTAGTAAAACTTTTGTTGTGGTTGATCATTAGTGAAAGTGATTGTGTTTAAAAATCATTCAAGTGGGTAAGCTTGAAGGTAGTGGACTAGGCGGGGTGTCGAACCACTATAAATCTTGTGTGCACTTGCTTTACTATTTTACTTTCCTATTCTCACTGTTCAAGCTTACAAAAGAATCATTTTCAAAAGCTAAAAGTTTCAAAATAAGAAAACTAGAGAGGAAGGTTTCGAAACATATATAGTAGATTTCAAAACATACTTAATATAAAGGTTGATTTCGAAACATACTCCTTCATATTTCGAAACATAGTATTCTGCAAACAATAGATCTTTAAACTAGCAAAAAATTTACCCTAATCCCAATTCACCCCCTCTTGAGACATATTTTCCATCATTTGGAACTAACACACTTAGCCTTAGAATTTATGATGAGGCAGTTACCTTTAATGTGTTTAAGGCTATGAAACATTCTAATGGCAATGAAAAAGAAGTCTTAATAGCATATGACATTAATGATTCGATAGAGAGATTAGATGAACCTATGGAAAACTGCATTGCTAACTCTTTGATGAGTAGGAATAAATTTTTGATGCCAAGAACAAGGTTATGGCCATGGACTATTTGGGAGAAAAACAAAAAGGTTGTCCATCCGAAAGAGACAAATTGTTGCCTTTTGATGTTTCGCCTTCTTCAAAAGTCAAGCCACCAAGTCATAAAAAGGAAAAATTGATAAGGGTGCTTAGAGAGAAAAAGAAGGGGATTGGATTGAGAGTTGCTAACATTCAAGGAATAAGTCCATCTATTGGCATACACAAAATTTTGATGGAGGAAGGAGTTAAGCCTCCTTCAAGATGGAGACCTAGTCAAGCTAATGACTATTGTTGTAGCCCAAAAACTACGATAATAGAATTTGTAATGTGAGAAAGCTGGAGCCGAGGCAAAGTGAGGTGGACAGTTGGCAGGAGTCTGTTAGTGGAAATGGGCGTTGGGTATCTCTGGTTCGAGATACCCTGGTGGAGGTCATAGATGAACTTCTGAGGGCACTTTTAGTAGTGTGCAACTCCATCAGATGGTGGCCTCCCAGGCACTTAGGGCATAACTGCACTCACAGGAGCAAGTTAGAAGGCACATGAGGATTCCTCACCCTCGTATGCCCTCTGATGCTTAAGTCAGTACAAAGAGAAAATAAGTGCAATAGATAAGTAGGCATGCTATCATTGAATATAGAACAACTATACCTTTCCTGTCCAGAGAGGATCAATCTTGGTACTATTACAGGGAACTGGGGATGTATCTGCTCGTTAGTAGCACTCAGATGGACTTAAGAAGAATCCCCCCCGGTTGATCAACCTATGGGGCCCTCCAGGAGAAGGTGAGCCTCATGGCGGACTGCCGAAGCAAGGTCTTGGCCCCTAAGGGACCTATCCAAGCGTAGCTCCAAGCTTAGTGAGAGATGCCTCAAGGTGATGCTTACTTGACCACTATTCCCTTAGGGGACATATCACACTCCATGGATGCCAGCATATTACATTACATCTTATAGGCATATCACGTGTGGAATCATATAAACATTATATATATTATCTTGTGGGACCATAATGTAATATAGGGACTTGAGGGTACATCATAAGAGCATGTCATGCCACCGCACCATATCACAACCCATAAGTCCATCTATCTAGTTGCTATTTATGCAAGTTACATGCTATGTATATATATTATATATGATGTTTCAGTTGCAAAGGAGAATGGGCTAGGAAGATACCCAAGACAAACCAACATGGAGGGCTAGAAATAGGTCTTCCGAGAGACCTCGAAGAGAACCTCTCCGAGAGGACTCTCAAAAGAGGCTTTACCGAAAGGCCTCGGCCGGAGGCCTTGTAGGAGCTATTGGGAAGAAGCCTTCCCGAGAGATGGCTTGCCATAGAGAAGGAGGGGCTTTTTGAGGGGCGAGTTAATGGGTTCACCAAGAGGAGATCCAACATCGCTAAAATCCACCATGCTCACCGAGAGAGAGCTACTACTCTTCGAAAGATGCAGGTCCTCTCTGAGAGGACCTATGTTTCCATCTTCTTGTCGAGCCATTGCAGCCCTCTCCGAGAGGGCTGCTATTGCTGTCGAGAAAGGAAGTCCTCTCCGAGAGGCTTTGAGCCTCTTCGAGAGAGATTACTGAGAGAGAGAGAGGGAGAGAGCTTCCGAAAGTTGTCGGCCCCCTGCTCCTTTGTCTTCTTCTTCTTTATATACCTTGGACCCTTCTTTCCTTTATCACACTTTCACCCCCTTAAGCTTGGTCGTTTGCACTTTGGCCTCCATATTGACTCGTTCGCCATATAGCCGTGGTTTCTTCTTGGGAAACGTGTCTCACTCAAGACCAGTTTTTTGGGATTTGTCTGCCCTAGGCTTATTAACCAAAATACCCCTAGGCATCTAATGATTGAAATACCCCTAGGTGGATGCTTGGGAATTCTGTGGCATATCAACTATAAAGAAGCACTTATTAGGAGGCAACCTAATTTCCTATCCGTTCTATTTATTGTCTTGTTGCAGTTGTTTTCCGTTTCTTTTCTTTACTTTGTTCTATTTTGAAATACCCCTAGGTGGATGCTCGGGAATTCTATGGCATAACAACTATAAAGAAGCACTTATTAGGAGGCAACCCAATTTCCTATCCCTTCTATTTATTATCTTATTGCAGTTGTTTTCTGTTTCTTTTCTTTACTTTGTTCTATTTTGAGTTAGGTTAGAATGTCTTTCTTTAGGATTTTTACACAAAAACAACAAAGTTGAGGTCTTCATAACTGTATCCTAGTTAGCATAATGGCCTTTCTAATAGAATGTATTGGCGTGAAAAATGGGATGTTGATTAGCGTCAATTTAATTATTAAAAAAAAAGAGGAGCTCGCGGGTTTACAGCGACATGCATGCCACGACCAAGGCGCATTACAACCAGTTTGTTGTTGCTTGTGGTCCTACTACAACAAACATGTTGCGGTAAGATGAGGTTGTTGTTGCTCACAGTCGAATCACGGCAAGCATGTCGTAGCTCGACCACAGTAATGGTCGGTTTTAATAAACTAACCCTTCGCCCCATATACGCCCCATCATTTCACCTTCTCTCCCAAAATCCTCTCAACCTAAACCCTCAATCTCCCCTCTAAGACATCATACATTAGGAGAAACAAAAATTTCATCCCCAAATCATAGCAAATCTCGCACTTCCTCCCTTGTATTTTTGGATTTCGAAGGTATGTATTGCTAAAACATTATGCTTTGGGCAATATGTGCATTATTCTTAGTTCTTAAGTTATGATGGTGTATAGGATAGAGTTAGGGTGTGATTACATGTACTAGGGTGATAGATTTTGTGGTTTTTGATTGAGGAGTTTCTAGTAGCCTTCATATCCTAGTTTACGTGTTAAAACATAACATGCAAACTAGGTGTTCGATAAAAATGTCCCAATCAATTGTTTCTCATACAACTTACACCTTTAGGTTGGGGACGTGATGGTTTAAGTTTGGGGGAGTTTTTGGCATCCATTTGACTCTATATAGTATGTATATTTTCTATTCTTGGTTGATATCTTATGTTCAAACTTGTGCATTGTAGGTACATCCCCAAAAGCGATAATGTCGCCAATGACCCGCCATATATCGGCTTTTGCAGCCACAAGCTCCACAACCACTATTGTCTAATGACATCTGAGTAGCTCATGTCTAGCATCACACATTCACTATCCGTAGAGTACACTCTTTCCTTTTATTTCTTTTTGTTATATTGGGATAATGTGTGACGACCTGCTCCCACCTACGGGTGCCACCAATGAATAATCGACTGAATTACTCACTCACCAAGCCAAAAACTGAAGAGATGGACTATGTTTCAATAAGAAATGCCCTAGGTGGGGACTAGGCTTTGTCCTTCTCTTCACTCCACTTGAGGAATCGATCCCAAAATAATTAAAGAAAATACTGCGAAACGGCACCTGAAACCCGAGTGAGCTTCACCTATCTTCAGCTCGCCTCACAACAAGCCAAAGGTGACTTAGGCACACAAAATAACATATCACAAATCTGCTGAGTACTGGGGATTTACGGGAAATTCCATATCAAACCTTATACAATCCAAAAACTGGGATCCACCATACTAAAGCTACATACAACATGAAATCTCACAATCACATATACATTATGCTGATTACAACCAACTAGATACCAACTAGTGCCAACAACATATACGTTCAACACACATGTGTATATACAGGGACAAATACAACATACAAAACTTGGGCAATGCTAGTTGCCACATCATCCTCCTGACATCATCCCTGCTTCCATCTAGACTTTCAACATCTACAACACGAGGTAAAACTTAATGAGTCACAATGACTCAGTAAGGGTGCAAATGAATGCAAACAAGATAATATATGAGATGCAATGAGAAGTAAGTATGCATGAATGATGAGGTAGCATTGCCCTCCGAACCCACCTATTTGAGGCATTAACCTCCCATATTACCCCTAGCATGCATCTAGTCTCTCCCATGGCCATAGGACTCCACTAGACCACCTATAGAACATGCACAACACACAACTTCACACAACATATATCCATCAAAGTTTACCGAACATTCGCAAGGCCACCCACCCTTAGGGCCATCCCTTACCTAACCCGAAACCTCTTATCTTTGCCATGAGCAAGAATGCCCGTCAGAACTTTGAACTCTTCTAGGATCACTGCCTCCCCAGTCGAACCTAGATGCAACCACACAAAACCCCACTGCATCAAAAATTAAACCAAGGCCTATATTTTTACCATACCTTGCAAAAACTCACCCATTAACAATTTCCAAACAACCCCGACCAAGGGTTTAATCCAACCAACACTTATTCTACATTATCTCACATAATATAAATAATTCAAAAAGAAATAATTAATTTACCTTAACCGATCTGGAGGAGAAATCCGGCCAAATGCTCACACTAGCATTGCCTCCCTGACTGCCACCTTGTGTCTAGAATCCATTTCCAAGCCTTTGGCATGCTCTTCAAGCCCCAAAATAATTTTCAGATTTTTTTTGAATTTTTCTGGAATTTTTTGGCATTTTTCTCCGTTTTATTTTATTTTATTTATTTTTCTTTTTTTTTTCTCTCATTCATCTTCTTCCTCTCGTGCCTGCTTGCGCGCACCAGCGCAGCCACAACCTGGCCTCCACCACCGTTGCTTGCCTTTAACCACTCCATTAACGCTACTGCCGCCATCGGCGTGAGCAGCCATCGCAACCCAACTTCCCTACGCACTGGAACTGTCACGAACGTCATTGCTAGCTACCACCACAGGCTACCTCATGCCACAGCGCGCAGAGTCGCCGTCGACCACTGCAGCTTCACCTGCTGCTGTCTCTAGTGTCGCTCGACATCTATCACCGAGTAGCCATGGCCGCTGCTCAACATCATTGCTCTATCGCTAGTGCATCACTGATGCTTCAGGCCATCATCTGCTGACCATCTCTTTCTCTTGATCTCCCCATATCTCTCACATTAACTCTCAGCCTCTCTTTCTTCTTCTCACTCTCTGCTCTCTCGGCCATGGTAGAGAAAATTAGATTTTAATTGCAACTTCACTGTTGTAAACTTGGCCCCTAATCCACTTATATATATATATATTACACATTTAGCCCTCAATATTTTCCTTAATTTCATTTAGGAAATTTGTAATTGCACTTGGACCCTCCAAGTCTTAATTAATTATCATTAAGCCATGCAAAATCTCGATTTCTCAAAAATTAATAACCAAGAATTACCCGAAAAGATCGATTTCATCCTTGCGCCCGCACATGACCTTTATTCCACCAAAAAATGCTTCAGGGTTGCCTCACTCGCAAAACTGGACCACCCCTAGGGTCCTCTCGACTTCCCAAATGTCCTTTACAACTATTCGATATCGGCAGCCATTCATGCTTATACAGAAACTATTTTGGAAACTATTCCTGGTCTGATTACTTTTAGCATCATTAGCCTCATCTCGAGACGCTCATCAATCTCATTCCCTCTTCAATAGACATTCAAGTCCCGTGGCATTTCCTGCCATCGATTTAGCAATTTTATTAATTAATTTCTCGAAACTCACTTTTTGGGCTCTTCGGACCACCCAAGGTCCTTTAAAATTACTAGAAATTCTATTTTTTTTCAACACCATCTAATACGGGGTATTACACAATGTATCATTTAAGTTTGGGGAGGAGGGATTCACTCTATTCGGGTGTGATGAGTCACTAGCACCTTTATAAATAGACCATTAAAGGAAGAATTCTTCCATACCAAAAGGAATAGGAAGAAGGACATTTTGAGAGAGAAATTTTGCAAAAAATGGGAGGAAGTTCTGCCCAAAGACCGAGAAGAAATTGCAATGACGAGTTTCTCAGGCCTACATCGAAGAACTTTCCAAAACCCACGAAAATCTTGAGGTAAGTATGATTTAAGTTTATAATCCTGTAGAGCATGGGAAAAGAGAGCTATAGGAAAAAACAGAGGTCAAATCAGGGTTAAAACGGTCGAGTTATGACCCAAAAATGGAAGAAATCAGAAGCTGGCCGAGAAGCAGGGGCAACACGTGAGCTTCACGCATCGGGAGGGGGCTACGCGTGTCAGTGCTTGGGGCCCCTTCCTGGGGCGCGTGAGGGTGCATGTGACCTTTTTTCTTGAAATTTTCAAGGAATGACCCTAATTTCAATCCCCACACTCTCATATAAAAATATTTGATGTTTACTTTACGAAAACTCGTGTTTTGACAGTAAATAACCTCGATTAGCATGTAAACGGTACTTTTCGATGAATCTGAAGGTAAGTGATTTCCTAAACTGTCTTTCCTACATGTTGAGCATACTTTTGAGCACATTGGTAGTGATTACATGTGCATATCATGTTCTTTTATTTGGTATGCATGTTTCTTTCTTGTATTTTCTTACATCACTACGTGTCTTGTGACTGATTGTGATTATCATAGGTGAAATGAGTCTTCATTTGGCCATGTTGTTAGGCTGTGTTACATGATATTATTGAGCAGGGGTAATTGCAACACCCTGGCGTCACATCCACCTGGAGCATGCACCTTTGCATTTTTCATTTACATGCATGAAGTTAATTTTGAACCCTCACGTAGATTTAACAATCTAACTCGGGTGTTTCATACCCCTAGAATATTCAAATGTTCCAAGTTTCTCAAGCTCAAGCTCGGAAGGAAAGGGAAAGGTTGTGTAAGTTTAGTTGTTCAAGTGTGTTGTTTCTCTTGTTGTTGTGTTAAACTCTCGAGTGATGTACCTTAACTTTAAGTTCCCTATTATCTTGTTATGTGAGGACTGGATTTTAAAGCTAAATCAAATAATCATGTGTGCTAATGAATGTTTGGCGGAAGTCCAAACACGTTTCAGGTTTCGATCCTAGTTACATTATATGGGATTTCCATAACACCCATGTAAATATTATATTTATTTGTACCACATGTCCTGGTTTGGATTGGGGCGTTATAGTTAATATCAAAGCTAAAATATATGGTTTTTTAAGTGTGAATGATTAATTTTGAGGATATTTTGGGTTGTGGTGGCTTTGTGGCTTTGATTTAGCTAGATTTGAGTTGACTAACCTTGAGGATGTTTTGATCTATGGCAAGAATAGATAAAAAACCAAGGAAGAATGATTTTTGGATTGCGAGATAAATGATTGTATGTAGATGTACCCGGATAGACAAAATAGCGAAATGTGGAGTCTATATACATGAACGTATGTGTACAAAAGGGATAAGATAGTGAGATATGATGTCTATCCAATGCTACTAACTTTGGGGTTCCTTGATGACAGGATAGATTATGTGGTTATTTTGCGGATCTTAGAAGGTAAAATAGTAAAATGAGATGTTTTAATTGATGTCACAATCTTTAAGTTGTTTGGTGACAAGATAAGTCGTGTAACAATTTTGAAAGATATAGACGAGCGTCAACAAAATTAGTTGAGTAAGTAAGTTTGAATATGGTACGAGTAAGTACTTTAACTTGAGGATTATTAAATGTTTGCAGATGACGAGGGACTTCAAATTTTGGGATCATAGAGTATAAGACAGTGACACACAATGATGATGAGTAGTGTTACAAACTTTTGAGCTCATTGGTGTTAAGATAGGACATGGAGCAAATTTATGGACAACTGTTAGCAGAATTTAAGGTATAGGTAGAGTAAGGAAATTTGACGGATTTGAATTCTTGAGAGACTAATTGAATTTGAAGGTATTCTCATTATTTGGTGAGATTAAACCCTTAGCCAAAATCTTGAGTAACGCACGAGATCTTTGGAGACATTCTCATATATGGAAAACGAATGAGTTTATTAGTACTTCTAGATATGGTTTATTGGGGCCTCGTACAAACAAGTATGCTGTAGGAGTTTAATGAATTTTGGAATCTTGAGGATTCTAGGCAGTAATTGTTTGGGAGATACATGATTTGTAAGTATCCCAGAAGAGGAAACTTTTAGGTGAGATTTTGGAGACCGACTATATTTTTGAGGATTTTAGACAATAAATGCTCGAGAGACTATTTTGTTGTCAAACTATTTCGCAGGGATTGTGGAATTTGAAAAATTATATGAATCAAGGTTAGGAACCTAATAAAGGTTTAATAGGCACCTAGTTCATGAAATCCGTATACAAAATTTGGGGATATAGATGTTCGGAATTTGTTGGATTGGTGACCAGTAAGGCCCACATGAGTCGGGAAGTTGGAAAATTTATGATTTTTTATTAGTTGGTTACGAATGTTTTGAAATTATTTTATTGCTAAGATTTAATTGTTTACCTTATGATTTTGAGTGTGGCTATTCTAGTTGAAAAATACCAAACGTTCTCAAAGTTTTGGGAAGAAACATGATTTGGAGGTTCGAGGAAGAAATTTCAAGCCAAAGAGATCTTGCCCCAAATGTCAGAAATTTCACCCCGGGAAACCATGTGAGAAAAGAATCCAAGGATGTTACACATGTGGGATGGGTGACCACATCGCACGAGACTGTCCGAAAGGACCCAGGTGCTTCAAATGCCAATGGATCGACCACTTCTCTAGGGACCGCACACGGAATGGGAAAGTCAATCAGCTAAATCAAAGAAACCAAGGACATGACTTGGGAGCACAAGCAAAATATTTCAAGATGAAAGGTAACTATCTTAGATGTCGGAAGTCTCATATAGAAATACCTTGTGAAAAGAGAAGCTAAAAATGCTATACCTGTGGAGGGAAAGACCATTTGGCCCTAGATTGTCCAGATGGGCTCATGTGTTTTAATTGCCAGCAGATTGGCTATCTCTCTAGAGATTGTCACAAGGGGGAAAATCAATCAAAACGGGACGAACAAAGGATGGTCAATAAATTTATGCAATTATGTATTTAAGGTATGGATTGCCAATAAATTTTAAGGATTTAGTGGTTCAAGGAAGCCAAGGGAAATTAAAATTGCTACGTTTATGAATGAGGAAAATGTCCTAGCAAGCCATTAAGATAATTTCTTGGAGTTGATGAGTTTTACTGGAAAATGATGATATGATGCGTCAACTTATAATTTGAAAAGAAGTGGAATGTCCAATAGTGGATTAGGTAGTTGAGATGATTAATTCTTCCCTTGTGGTTATTATGGGACTACAAAGATATGTGGTATTTCTATTCAAGATGATTTTGTGGATTCATAGTGGTTGAGATAACTTATTGTATTTAGAAATTACAAATGTTCGGAGGATTTGGAGATTTGTGATAATTTATCTATGGTTTATTAGTAGGAAACTTGGAAGTTGTGGGCAACTATGGGTTGAGGAATGTATTAGCCAACATGTTTAAAATGTAACCTTGGGTTGAAAAAAGAAATGAACTTTTGATTTACTGAGAATTGGTGACTCGATGGAGGATATTCTCGAAAGTTGTCTTGGGATAGGATACAACCCATTGAGGATTAAAAAGGAAGATGTAGTAAGGTTGCCTTAGGTCTTGCTATAGATTCTTATGGGTATCTGATGATAGCAATTAGGATAACCAATAGCCTTTATGGGTACGATACCTAGGATGTTCAACACCATAGTAGGATTGGTTTATGATTGTATTGGTTGAGTATATTTTGATTTACTTAGCCTTGCAAGGAAAATTGAGCTATACTTGAGGATTGTCCTATAAGGCGTTGCAGGTAATTTTCTAAGTTTTGAGAAACATACAAGATTGAAAGCGGCGACCAAGTGAAAAGGAAAAGATCATCTATTTCGCTTTATGCTTTGGATGAGGCAGGCTATTGGTGGAAAGCTATGATAAGAATTTTATTGGATCCCGATGGGTAAAGGTACGTTGAATATAGAGTGGGTACAATTTAAAAAACTTTGAAAGTTAAGTACTTTCTTTTTTTAGAGAAATGGAGGAAAGCTTGGGATCGGGGGGCTAAGTCATTGGTTTGAGGAAAAAAACTTAGGTACTAGGAGAGTCACTACTGCACGGTATGTTGTGTCGGCTTAGAGATTCAAAAGTTTGTGCGTGAGGAGAGTGATGAAATTGTGATTGCATACGTGGATTGCGGTAGGTCGTAACCATGAGTGTAGTGTTTCCCAGCGTAGGCATGTATTTTGACGTGGGCTTTCTTAGGAAAGCGTGTTTCCCAAAATAGCAAGCATGGGGATGTGTGTTCCTCGAATTTGGCCTTTGGGGGAAAATTTATTCAAGTTATTGACTTGACCTTCAATTTAGCATGCAGATAGGTATTCATCCCAGTAATTATGAGTAGCTAGCTTTAGTCCAATTTTTCCAAATCATGCCCTGTTAATATAAATGTTAAGAGCAGTAGTAGGCGTACTCTAGTACACTTGGGAGCATGGGTTTCAGTAGAAAGGAAATTGTGAGTAGTGTTATATCACCCATAATTTGGAATTCAAAGGCGGTTGGATTTGCTTTGAAACCTTGGCGGCACTAGTTGTGTTAGGGGAAAATTTGAGGTGTTCACGGACCATAAAAGCTTGGAGTATTTGTTCTCTCAGAAAGACTTGAATATGAGGCAGCGACGGTGAATGGAATTTTTGAAGGATTATGACTGTATGATCCAGTACCATCTTGGGAAGGCAAACTTAGTGGCTGATGCACTAAGTAGAAAGGGGCCTGTCTTGATGGCCAGTATGATGACTTGGGAATGGAAACTGGTGGAGGCTTTTAGCCAGTTGACAATGGATGGAATTCCTAAAGAAATTTATGTTACGTCGCTAGCCTGACAATTCACTCTTGTCTTTTAGAACAGATTTGTCAAGTTACTTTAGAGGATTCAAGAATAAAATCCTGGGTGAATGACCAAGGGCAAGTTAAAAGTCCTGACTTCAATTTCTCAGATGGGATACTTCGGTTCCAAAATCGAGTTTATGTGCCCAGAGATAAGGACTTGAGGCGAACAATCCTGGAAGAAGCACATTGGGCTAAATATACTATCCACCCTAGAGCTACCAAGATGTATAAAGAGGGATTTGTACTAGTGGCTAGGAATAAAGAAAGGCGTTGCTTGATACGTAGCCCAATGTGATACTTGCCAACGAATAAAAATTGAGCATAAAAAACCTGCTGGGAAACTCCAACCTCTAGAAATCCCCGAATGGAAATGGGAACACGTCACCATGGATTTTGTAACAGGATTTCTGAAAACATCCACGGGAAATGATGCCATATGGGTAATAATGGACAAGCTAACTAAATTCGCGCATTTCTTGCCCATGAAAGTTCGACAACTAATAAGCAAACTAGCTCAACTCTACATTAAGGAGATAGTTAGATTGCATGGGATGCCTGTTAGCATAGTATCCGATAGGGACCCAAGATTTACTTCTCGATTTTAGGAAAGTTTGCAGCGAGGTTATTGAACATAATTGTGTCTTAGCACTGCCTATCATTCCCAAATGGACGGATAATCAGAAAGGACAATTCAAACGTTGGAAGACATGCTTCGAGCCTGTGTAATTGACTTTTCAAGGAGTTGGGAAGAGCACTTACCGTTGGTTGAGTTTGCATATAACAACAGTTATCACAGTAGCATTGGCATGGCGCCTTATGAAGCTCTCTATGGGAGGAAATGCAGAACACCACTTTGCTAGACGGAGGTGGGTGAAAGACAGCTCTTGGGTCTTAAATTAGTACAAAGGACAAGTGAGAAGATCAAGATGATCCAAGAATGAATGATGATCGCCCAAAGTAGATAGAAGTCCTATGAAAATAATTGAAGAAGGAATATGAAATTTATGACGAGAGATAAGGTATACCTAAAAGTTTCCCCTTTCCGAATGACGGCCAGGGGGAGGAAGCAAGGAAAATTGAGGCCACGATACATGGGACCATATGAAATTTTTGATCGGGTTAGACCCGTTGCTTATAGGTTGGCTTTACGTCTAACATTATCCAACATACATAATGTTTCTCATGTGTCCCAACTAAGAAAATTTGAGCCAGATCTGTCTCATCGAATATCTGAAGAGATGGTTAAACTTCAAGACGATCTAGCCTACGAAGAAGAACCTGTCAGAATTTTGGATCGTAAGGAGCAAGTATTGAGAAATAAATCAATACCATTGGTGAAGGTGTTATGGAGACATTGTGACATTGAAAAAGCTACATGGGAAAGAGAATAGGAGGTGCGTGAGAAATATCCCCATCTTTTGGTGTAATAGAGAACATGGAATAAATTTTGAGCACGAAATTATTTTAAGGAGGGTTGAATGTAATATCCCAAATCCTTATGAGATTGGTTTATTTTGAAAGATACATGATGCTTGTAGACTCGATAGAATATAATATGAAATTTTAAGCCTAAAACTAGCATGACCATTAGAAGGCTTAGGATCAGGGTACAAGGCACTTTCTCCTTGAGAAGTATTTGGGAAATTAAAGGTTTCCTAGGAAGGGGGTGACCAAGGTATAAATAATGAAAGAAGTAGGGATGAAGTGAAAATTCTTAAAATTCGTAACTAAGGACTTAAGCTAACCAAACCGGACGAACTGACAATTCGATAAAGATAAGGATGAGACACTTGGCACCTTGGGGATGTGCCACATGGTGGAGCAATGATGAGTCATGATTTTGAGACACTTGGTGTTAGATATAAGCCCTTAAGACTAGTTCTAGTGATACAATAGGGCTTGATCTTGTAATTCTTTAAATTCTATTTAATGGCAATGTTTTTTGTTTAATTTAAATTACAGTATGATTTGAATTGAACATATAAATATCCTTTAGTATAATAAGGTGTGGATACCATTCTTAGATGTTAAAAATAATCAAGACAGATAATCCACAATACATTATACTATAAATATGTTCCTGGCCATAGAGTTCATAACCTGGATAATTAGCAACTCGTAAAGGCCGGCACATCATCTTCCGCCTTATTAGCAACTCGTGATACTAAATAAAACCAAATTTTATGTTTCCGCTGCATATGATCTGATCATAATTTTTCTAACAGTGGTATCAGAGCCATCGTTTTCAAACTTATGATTTTGATTTATGTGTTTGTCGGACATCATTTTTGTGTTTTGAATCAAAAATAATTTTATGTATATGTAATATACGTAAATACATGTTGTTGGAAGAACAAAACAAAAGCTTGTTCTATTCAAATATATATGTTCGTATTTACATATGTTTGTTGGGAACGTCAAAATTATATATGTATATATATGTATGTGTATATATATATATTTGCAGGAAATCAAAAAGGAAATAGGGGAAGGCAAAGCAGCGAATTCGATCCGTTGTCGCCATTGGGAAGAATTCGGCTATACCAAAAGGGAGAGGAGGAAGGACATTTTGAGAGAGAAATTATGCAAAAAATGGGAGGAAGTTCTACCCAAAGATCGAGAAGAAATTGCTGAGTTCTAACCTAGTCAAGAGGGGGGGTGAATTGACACCTTTTTAAAATTCTAATGCGAAACTTATGCACGCATATATATGAGAAAACAAATTTAATATAAACCAAAATTGTAGTTGAGAGTACGGGAGCACTTAAATACTAGATGGATAATATGATATCCGCCAGCTGTGTTAGTATGTGCTTTGATCCAATATACTCTTCAAATTACAACTTGGTGAAAATAAGTGATTTGAATGCACTTTAAATAAACCAAGTGGAATATTGAATTAGTACAAAGAATAATCAATTTAAGCAAATCAGAATATAATCTAACAAGAATAAGTAAGAGTGAAGAGAAGAAGAACACAACGATTTATAGTGGTTCGGCCCTTATGGCTTACATCCACTACCTAAGGATTCCCTTCCTTAGGATTTTCAATCAAATCCACTATATGAAACTTTTCTTACAACCACCAAAGCCTTCACTTGGCTTCACCACCACCAAACTATTTCTGGAGTCTCACACTCACTAGTTTGGATTTTGTACACTCTTCACAAGATATAAGAATAGTAGAAATTGAGAAATAGGGTTCTCTCAAAAATAATACAATGAAGTGTAGAGAACTCTCTTAGTTTTCTCTCAAGAATATAGAAGAAAAGAAAGACTTGGAGAGAATGAAAATCTTGGCAATGATGTAGAAAATGATAAGGCTTCCAAAAGTTGTTCCAAAGTCTTCAAGACATCCTTTTATATAGTGCTAGAGAAGGCTTTCCTTAATCAATCTCAGCCCTCCATGTGTCAAGTCTTCAAGTCAATCTCAGCCCTTCATTTGAATTCTTGATTTACCTTCCATAAACAGCTAACTTGATTGATCATCAAGATCTTTGACTTTTGTTGATCTCCAATCAGCCTTAAGTGGGTTGTGCGTGGCAGCACATGGGGCCCCTTCCCGGGGTGAGTGAAGGTAAGTGTGAACTTCTTTTTTCTTTAAACTTTCCAGCAATGACTCTTGTTTCAATCCCCACACTCTCATATAAAAATATTTGATGTTTGCAAGTGTGAACTTTTTTCTTGAAATTTTCTAGCAATGACTCTTATTTCAATCCCCACACTCTCATATAAAAATATTTGATGTTCACTTTACAAAAACTCGTGTTTTGATAGTAAACAACCTCAGTTTGCATGTAAATGGTACTTTCCAGTGAATCTGAAGGTGAGTGGTTTCCTAAAATGTCTTTCTTGCATGTTGAGCATACTTTTGAGCATGTTGGTGGTGATTACATGTGCATATCATGTTCTTTTATTTGGTACGCATGTTTCTTTCTTATATTTTCATGCATCACTACGTGTGGCTTGTGACTGGTTGTGATTATCATGGGTGAAGGGAGTCTTCACTTGGCTATGTTGTTAGGCCGTGTTACATGATTTTGTTGAGCAGGGGTGATTGCAACACCCTGGCATCACATCCACCTGGAGCATGCACCTTTGCATTTTGCATTTACATGCATGAAGTTAATTTTGAACCCTCACGTAGATTTAACAATCTAACCCAGGTGTTTCATACCCCTGGAATATTCAAATGTTCCAGGTTTGTCAGGCTCAAGCTCGGAAGGAAAGGAAAAGGTCATGCAAGTTTAGTTGTTCTAGTGTGTTGTTTCTCTTGTTGTTGTATTAAACTCGCCGAGTGATGTACCTTAACTTTAAGTTCCCTGTTATCTTGTTATGTGAGGGCTAGATTTTAAAGCTAAATCAAATAATCATGTGTGCTAATGAATGTTTGGCGGAAGTCCCAACACATTTCAGGTTTTGATCCTAGTTGCATTATATGAGATTTCCATAAAGCCCATGTAAATATTATATTTATTTGTACCACATGTCTTGTTTTGGATTGGGGCGTTACATGAGGACTTGCCCACTAATCATCAACATTTCATTTGAGGTTACCCTTTCTTTTCCCTTAGTGCTTTTCGTTGAACTGACATAACATACTCTTTCTTTCTTATGATCCCCCCTCAGTTGGCTAACTCCTTAAGGCATGGGGAATTTCATTAATAAGTACCCCATTGAGATTACCACCCTCGTGTTGTTGATAAGGGACCGTCCTAGGATCACGTTGTAGGCATGCACGTGTGTTCGAACTACCATAAAGTTGACATACCGAGTGACAATTTAAGGGTGCTCCCTTAATGTGATGGGCAATTGTATTGATCCAACCACTGGGATAGCCTTTTCGGTGAAGCTATATAGAGGAGATGAGACAATTTTTAGTCGGTCGTGCGCAAAGCACATCCTTTCAAAGTAGTTCCAATATAGAAGGTTAACTGAACTCCCACTATCCACCAGAATTCGTTAGATGGGGTGTTTAGCTACTACTTTCAAGATCACTAGTGGATCATTATGAGGCATCAGCATGTCTATGAGGCATCAGCATGTCTCCTCGATCCTCAGGAGTGAAAATGATGGCGTCCTTATCTTCATCCACTTGAGCCACTGAATCTACATGTAGAGCTTGGCAGATATAAGCTTTTTGAGTTGCAAATGAGTCTTTTGCCATATTCTCACCCCTAGAGATCATATGAATTCTCTCCATCATTGGCTTATTATCATTCCCCTCAAGGACTGGGGCGGTCTCATTCCTCCTCTAGTTTCTTTCTTCTTCTCTCTGCCTTAGCTACATGTTCTCTACCTCCTTTGATTGTCTTCCCTTGGGCAGGGAGGTCGCCCTCTATTTTCCTACCTGGGTTCTTGTCGTCTGTCAGGCTGCGGTTTGGGTTTGTCCAACAGGAACTAGTCCAACTTGCCTTGCCTAATCAGCTGCTCGATTTGGTTATGTAGTTCTCTACATTGCTTGGTGGAATGCCTTGGGCATTCATGGAACTTACAAAAGGCATCCAAGTTCCTCCCCAATGGTTGGTTTAGGAGGGGGGAAAAGAGGATTACCCTGGTGTGAACTACACAGTATAGGAGGACAACCCTTGATTCAGAGAAGGGAGTGAAGTTCTGGAATTGCAGCTTTGGGAGGTCTTCTCGATGGGGTATCTTCTCAGTCTTGCTCTGTCCTCCTTCAACCTGCCTATCTCTCTTCTTTTTTTCAGAGGTTCTTAGAATTTCCATCTGTACCACAAACTAGCCTTCTCGAGAAAAAATATCAGCCAGCGAGGTAGGTTGAGCGAATGACCGAGATTCCCTTAGAAGAGCAAAGGTAGTCCCATGGAGCAAGCGATCACCGCCAGGCTAGTAAAGAGGTCCTTGACTTCAAGGGTGGTGCTCCAAAAGCGCTCAATGTATTGCTTTAGAGGTTCATTTGGCCATTGTTGGAAGCTCATCAAATACATATGGTCTTTCTGCTTGGGCACCTGGGCCATGAATGCCTCCATAAACTCCTTCTTTAACTGACTGAATGACCCTATATGCCTTGCTAGTAATTCAATGAACCACTGATGCACCTGTTCTACTAGAGAAATGGGGGAACGCTCGGCATCTTGTGACTTCGCTCTAGCTATGAAGTATGGCCACAACCTCAAAACATTGTACATGTTCAGGATCCTCCCTTCCAAAGTATACTGGTAATTGGGGTAGCTTAAACCCTGGTTGTGCACGTTGTTGTAGTAATTTATCAGATAGTGGGAACCCTTTTGTGCTTACTTCTTTAGGGGCGGTTACTACTTACTTTTTCTCCAAAACTTCCTCTATTAATCGTATAATTGAGCGGTTCTTGGGCGATATTCTCTACCGTAGGCGGGCGTAAGTAGAGGGCCCGATTCAACTAATCATATCCCCATAATGGGGTGTTTTCTATAGTTTCTTCATATATTGTTGCTTTTCCTTTTCGTCGTGCTCACTCAGATAGTGAATTCACCTGAGCCGACATCCGTGCATTAGGCTGGAATGCTTCTATCTGCACTCCTTGCTGGCTTCCCTTCAGGTGGTCATAGTGAGAAGGTTATCTTCTTCCTTCAGTGGGTGAAGGTCCAGTATGAGGCAACTGGACATCACTCAGGCATTCTCCTCATTATTCCTCTTGAGCTCATCATTACTTCTTCTGAATTCTTTATAGTCTGCTTGAGCTTCTCATAATCGACTAGTAGGACGATAGGCGGTGCAATTCTAAATGGTTCGGGACAACCCAACGTAGCCATCGAATTCACTCTTGAGACTGATGACTAGCCAAGAGAGTTTTGCTCTTACGATATAGGGGCTACTAGCGGGGGCCCTACGGTGTGGTGCCCTTTGACCTTTGTAAATTGCACATTTCCTTGCTCGGATGGTCTTCTGACCGCCACGCTCCCCGTTCTAGCCACCAAGTTGCCCTCAGGGTGAAGGGTGTTGCCAGAATAGATCTCCTCGTTCATGTCAACTTTTGAGACTTGGGGCTCTAGGGGATTGACTTGACGGGGATCTCCAATAACACCAATTCTAGATTGTGCGTTTCTCCATGAATGATTGAGTAAGTTGCCCAAATCAGCAAACCTGGTAGTTCTCACCATATTATCTGACTTTTTGTTGTGTTCCCAAAGACGAAGCCAAATTCTTGTTTCCAAAATATAACAATAAAATTTTGTAGTGCGGGAACTATCGCTCAGTGTCTGTCTTACTCTAGGAAAAAGTGCTCACTGGGAGGGAAAGATAGTCGGCACCGAGAGGTTGAAATCCAGAAGGAGAGCTGGCTCCAGGAAGGATACTGTTGTTGCCAAAATACAACAATTAGAATTTTTAGTAGTGGGATGCACGTAGATGCCGTCGGCCTTGGGACTCGATCAAAGATTTGGCTGCAAAACTAAGGGGGGCTTCCGAAGGGTTCCTTTCGAAGGGACGCTTCCGAAGCCTTCTTTCCGAAGGCTCAATGTGGGCTTCTGAATATCGCTTCTGTGGTCAGGTTCCGAAGGGTTCAGGTGGGCTTCCGAAGGTTTAGGTGAGCTTTCGAAGGATGGCCACCGCATTGAGCTTCAGAAGGCATGATGGAGCTTCAGAAGGCATGATGGAGCTTCCGAAGGAAAAGAGGGGCTTCCGAAGGAAATGAGGGGGCTTCCGAAGCCTGCTGCCGAGTTGGGCTTTCATAGCGTGATGGGTCTTCCGAAGGAACAAGAATGCTTCCGAAAGTCTGTACGGGACAAACAAAGGTTAAAAGGCTGGCGGGATTTTCCTCCCTCGAAGGCCCTTCGACGCTCAAGTCAGTAACAGAATGGAAAAGAAGACTAAATTTCGGAAGGAAAGTGAGAGAGAAATACCGATGTCCGGATTCCCCCTCTTTGAGGGTTGAACTTGGCCTTTTATAGAGATTGAGTAGGGAGCACACGTGGGTCTTCCGAAGGATTTCTTCTGAAGGGCTCCTTCCGAAGGAACCTTCCTCAGCCGCTTCCGAATGGGGCTTCCGAAGCCCCTTCTTCAGTAGCTTCCGAAGAAAGCTTCTGAAGCTCTCCCCTCAGCAGCTTCCGAAGCTCTTTCACCAGCAGCTTCCGAAGCTCTTCCTCAGCAGCTTCCGAAGCTCTTTCACCAGCAGTTTCCGAAGCACTTCCTCAGCAGCTTCCGAATGTGACTTTCCCACCATGCTTGGACTTTTTCGTCCCCAATTTTTTGGGGCACCACAATTGTCCCCCACTCTTTGTTTTGTTCTTCTTAGATACAAAATGAAGAGTATTTTCTAAGCATAGGGCTCCAACAATCGGAAATGACTCTTCCCGAAGGACCTTGCTTCCCCAAGAATTTCCCTTCCTTAGGATTATTATTATTTTTTTTTTTTTGGATGTAACTTTAGCCAAGTTGTCCATGGAGCTCTTATGCCCTCAAGCTCGAGGAGGGTGAAGTAAGTGTTGCACGTCTAGCACCACTCATATGATCGAGAAGGGCCTAGAGATGAACCTTAGCGCTGATGCTTCTCAAAACCTGCTCCCTGGTGTGGGTTAAGGTCACGTGGATCGTCCCTTACCCGAAGATTAGTGCCGACTTTATAATTTACATTATTTTTTAACTGGCTGTAAGGAGCGATCATTTTTCTAGTTTCATCTCAAAGCACTCTTAGAATTTTTGACGCATTTCTTTGGCTATTGTGTTTCATTTTGTCATCTTTGGATGAATGTAGTTTCTTAGCAGTTGTTTCAACGTGCCTCATGTAATTGTCTTATTTGAATCACCACGTAATTTAATCATGTTTCCATCATTTGCTTGTTAGTCAGGCGACTTGTATTCATACCTCTTCAGGCTTTGATTTATTAGCCACAATAGTTCAGTTTTTTCTGCTCCTGTCTACACCTTTTCTTCAAGGCTCTTTGGCCCCGGGAAACTCGGGATAGGCCTCGTGCCCCTGACATTACTGTGAGACTCATGCAACATTCATCGAGCTCTCGGCTTTCGTCCAGATTGAGGGATTGTCGAGCCTTCGCGAACGTTTCTGGGAGGGGCCTTCGTTTGCCATAGGGAAGCTAGATTGGGCTAAAGATCCAACGTGGGATTCATTCCAAGCATCCAAGTTTTTGCCAGGAGACCTAGGCGCCAGATCGATTGAGGAGTCGGGTCTAGCTTAGGAGCGTAGCACCAGACTCAGTCGAGTGATCTAGGTGAGTCTGCGAGCATAGGTGTCAGAGCATCCGATGATCCCGAGTTGATCTATCGTCATGGGTGGTCCTCGATGGTGCCTGTTGTTTTCCATCATTTTCGTTTGCCATGGGAAGGCTGGATTGAGTCAAGGATCCAACGCGAGATTCATCTCGAGCGTTCGAGTTTTTGCCGGGAGACCTAGGCGCCAGATCGATCGAGGAGTCAGGTCTAGCTTTGGGGCGTAGCGCCAGACTCAGTCGAGTGATCTAGGTGAGTCTGCGAGCATAGGCGTTGTAACACTCGGTGTTACAGGTGTTAAAAGAATGAGAAAGAAGGTGAGAAAATTCCAAAAATGCCCTTGAGAAGGTGTTGGATCCTTGAGATTGAGGGTGCCCTATGAGAGGGGTATTTTGGTAATTTGGATAGTGAAATCCAATATAAAGGGTATTTTGGTAAATTAGAAATAATTCCTATGTGGAAATAGGTATGTAAGTGAATAAAATCCCAATTTGGTGTTTATGTGGAGATATATGGAATTAATAAATTCACAAAGTGTATTTTGGGAATTTTGGAATTAATTCCATAGAGAAAATTAATTATGGAAAATGGGGAAAATGAAGAATATGAAATTATTGGAGAAAATAATTATATTTTCCCTAGGTTGGTGAATTAATGTGGTAATGCCACATGGAGGGATGAGATTAAACTTGGAAGCCAAGGTTAGTGTCTTGTTGTAACACTTGGCATTTTATGGTTCAAGTATAATTGGGGTGATTTAATGAAATGCAAAAGAAATGATAAATTGTCTTTCAAGCATTTAATGAGAGGCATGATTACATGGATTAAAGAAAATCGAAAAGAAAATGGAAAATGGTCACCATTAATACCTTGGAAAATATGGAGAATTAAATAAATCCAAAAGAAAATGGGAAATTAGTCTCCCATTAAGGATGGAAAATTGTGAGATTTATTAAATGGGAAATAAATGTTTTATGTCTCTCAAATGCGATCGGGTGAAAATAGTCCCATTAATTTAAATGGGAAAG
Source organism: Diospyros kaki (assembly GCA_036245055.1). Taxonomy (NCBI): domain Eukaryota; kingdom Viridiplantae; phylum Streptophyta; class Magnoliopsida; order Ericales; family Ebenaceae; genus Diospyros; species Diospyros kaki. Next base: position 32,278,125 of record BSEG01000016.1, on the reverse strand, counting down.
AAATAAAAAATTGGAAGGATGGGATTGATTCTTGGAATTGGAAATGATCTAAGGGCCACCATTTAGTCTTGAAAGTTGGCAAGGATTGCCAACACAATAATGATTTAATTTAAAGACTAATTTTGGAAGGCTAAGATTAATTCTTTGAAGGGCACAAGGATTGTGCTTCCTTTTAATGGTGGAGATGAAGTCTTGTAAAGGCAAAAGTAATCCAATGGGTGAGATTTAAAGGGAGGAAATGGCATGGATTTTGTTTCTTCCAAGATAGAGATATGTAATCTAAAGAGATGGATGGTTGGGATTTTCTCTCATAAAGCAAATGGGAATCAAGGGCTAAGATGAAGTCTTGAAAGTGAGATTTCAAGACAAGAGTAGTATAAAAAGGAATAGAGTGCTTTAGTCTCAAATTTTTGCCATTTGAAGTGTCTTGAAGGAAGAAAGAAGAGAGATAGGAAGAAGTCTCTCATGGAAGAAATAAATGAAGAGAAGAAGAAAAAGAAGAATGTAAGTATTTTCCTTAGGCTTGTTTAAGTTTCTTCCACTTCTTTATTTGGTAGCTTAGCTACTTTAAATTTTTGTTTTAAGGAGCTCTTAAGGAGAAGAGTGGGAAATTGAAGCTAAGTGATTCTTGAAGCTTCAAAGAAAAGAAGAGGTTCTTGAGAAAGAGCAAAGGTTTAAGGCAATGAAGCAAGGAGATTTTTAAAGATTCAAAGAGAATAATGAGGTAAGGGATGACCCCATGTGGAGGTGGCCTTACATTGCATTGTAAGTAGGTTGCATAAACTTTTATGTATCTCTTTGCATGCTTTATTTGTTCATGAGACCTATGGCCATGGGGGTGGGAAAGAAATGGTAGGTTAATGCCTCAAACCATGATGGGTTGTGAGGATGGAATGACCTAACCATGCTTGCATGCATTTGCATTACATAGACTTGTTATGCTTGTATTTACTTTGCATATGCACCCTTATTGAGATTAATAGCTCATGAGGTTTTACCCTCACATGCAGGTTGTGAAAGCATGGTAAAGTAAAGGAAATGGTGGAATGGCATGTGGAAGATTGGAAAGAAGATTCAAGTGTAGGTTATGGCTTATGGAAGCCTATGTTATTGTGTTTGAGTCATAAGATGTAAATTAACTTGATTATTAATGGTTTGTTAAAGCCTAAGATCATGTGCGTATTTCATATCTTGAGAGTATTTGATTTTATATTAAGATGAGATGTTGGCTTATGGCATTTGAAGCCTAAGTTGTGATGTAAGTCTCATTGTTAAGGTATGTTGTAATAAATAAAGATTAAGAAGGGTTTTGTTTGAGAAATAAGGCCTTGCAATGAGAAAAGTGGAGGATTTGATGCATTTGGAGGTGTGTGAAATTTCTGGAAAATTGGGAGTTGGGAAGCTCAAAGAAAAAAGAAAAAAATTTTGGAAGCAGGCAGCAGCCTGCGCTCGGGCGGGGCTGCGTGGGCGGCCGCGCGCGCATGCAGGCGAGCAGCCGCGCGGCATGTGCTGCCAGCCCGCGCGGCCACCGCCCAGCGGGGCCCCGCCGACCAATTTTTTTTTAAAAAATTGAATTTTTGGGGATTTTGGGCCATTTCTAAATTGAATTTGGGCCCCGGAGGAGTTTTCAAAAATAAAGGGATTTTCGGGCATTTTTTGAGAAAATGCCGAAATTTTTGGAAAATTAAAAATTTGAGTTTTTCCTCCAAAAGTGGTAATCAATCAATGGATTGGTTTTAAATGGTGATTTATGGAGCCCGGTAAATTCTTGGATGGGAAAAGAATTAAATATAAATAAGAAATAGCGGTTGGGCATTTTCATGAGTTTTCTTTTTAGCCAATGCGGTGTGGTTAAAGCCCAATTTCGCTAGTGAATCCTGGGAATGAGGGAAGGGAAGGACAAGCCGAGTTCCCACCTAGGGCGTTTCATCTTGAAACATGGTCCACCCTTCACCTAAGGCCGGGCAGGTGGACAATTTGGGTAATTGTTCACGAGTAACACCCGTAAGTGGGAGCGGGGCGTTACAGGCGTCGAAGCATTCGATGATCCCGCGTTGGTCTATCCTCATAGGCGTTAAATTGAGTCGTGGCGGTAAGGTCTTTGAGGGTTGTATCTTGTCTCTTACTCTCTTCGTCTATCCCTTTGAGGTCCGGTCTATCCGGAGGGATCTGGCTTTGACCAAAGATCCAATCCGAGATTCTTTCTGGGTGTCCGAGCTTGCCGGGAGACCTAGGAGCTAGATCAATCGAGGAGTCGGGTCTAGCTCATGGCATAGCACCAGACTCAGTCGAGGGATCTAGGTGAGTGCGGGCACAGGCGTCGAAGCATCCAATGATCCTGAGCTGATCTATCGTCATGTGTGCCAGATCGCACCTGGGCGACACAAACCTCGTATGGCGAGGGTGTCTTTTGACTTACCATATAGCTGCTCACTACTTTGAGGTCCGGTCTGTCCTAGGGGATCTAGAGTTGGCCAAAGATCCAATCCGAGATTCCTTCTGGGTGTCCGAGCTTGCCGGGAGACCTAGGCGCCAGATCAACCGAAGAGTCGGGTCTAGCTTAAGGCATAGCACTGAACTCGATTGAGGGATCCAGGTGAGTCTGCGGGCACAGGCATCGGAGCATCCGATGATCCTAACCCAGCCTGGGGTCATATGCACCTGATTTCGACCGAGTCACCCTGATCTCATCGGGGTCATCACTAAGCTATTGCACCTGTATTACATTTCATCGTACATACAAATGCTCAAGGTATAGGTTATGTGGTTCGGCTTATACTTTGCCTACTCCACAGGAATACAGGGGGTATATTCTTTTATTTATAGGGGGATTATTACATAGAGAAATCAGGAAGATCTCTGGTTTATGGTGGAGTCAAGTAGTGCCTCTTGCAATGAATGCATCTCCATGTCTTGTGCTTCAGATCTTTCATAGCTAGCTCCGACTGAAAGAGCAGGGGAATACCTTTGATGGTGCATAGTATTCCAGGTCTTGCTCTTCATATCCCCTCTGATTGTTTTTCCTGGACCTTTTCCCCCAGCATTGATGATTTTTTAGTTTATCTAGTATGAATCGATTGAGTTTTCCATCTTTGATTAGCTGTTCAATCTGGTTTCATAGCTCCTGACACTATTCTGTAGTGCGCCCTAGGGACTCGTGAAACTTTGCAGAAAGAGTCTCTGTTCCTACCCATGTGCAATGGAGGAAAGGATAGCGACTCTTGGCTTAGTGAGGGGAGCAAAGCTCTAGAATTGCATCTTTCGGGGGCTCTTCTTTTCTCGGCAACTTCACTGATGTGTCCGACCCAACGTTGTTCAGCCTTCCTCTTCTTTTCCCTTCCCATGCTTCTAAAATTTCCATTTGAACGATGAATTGTTCTGCTCGGGCAAACAATTCGGCCATTGAGTCTGGCTCGAAAAATGCTAGGGATCTTCGGAGAGAGGCATAGGCGATTCCATTAAGCAAGGTTGAGGCTGCCAAACTGATAGGGAGGTCCTTTACCTCTTGCGCTGCAGCCCTAAATCGCTCAATATATCGCTTTAGGGATTCATTTGGCCTTTGCTGCAAGCTCATCAAATACATAGCACCCTTTTTCTTCGGGACATAGGCAGTGAACACCTCCAAAAACTCTTTCTTCAGCTGTTCAAATGATCGGATATGTCTGGCTGGTAACTCAGTGAACCACTATTGAGCCTGTCCTACTAGGGAGAGCGGGAAGGCTCTGCACTTAGTGACCTCATTCCACCCATGTAGCATGGCCACTGCGACGAAATGTTGTAGGTGCTTCTCTGGGTCTTCCTTCCCTGAGTATATCGAAAGCTGCGGTAGCTTGAACCCTTGTTGCACTGGTTGCCTTTGGAGTTCTTCAGATAAGGGAAACCCCTTCGGGGGCATTTTCTTGGGCGTCATCATTACCTGCTTCTGCTCTAGCACCTCTTCTATGAGGCGCTTAATGTCAGACGCCTTGAGGGTTTCCTGTTCTGCTTCGTTTTTGTAAGGAGGTGGGAGATAAGAAGCTCGTGCATAGGTGTTTCCCGTTGTTTCTTTATACATAGGAGCTTTTCCTATCCTCCTATCATGTTCCCTTCCCAAGTCTGTCATCTCTGGGACTTGGTTATTCGGCCATGGAGTTATAACTCTTACCCTCTATCGTGCGGTCCTTGGAGGGGTTTCTATGGATCTCCGGTGTTCTCCTCTCGTATCGGCTTTTCCCATGTGGGGAATTAATTCACGCAGCAAAGCAGTGATTTCCTGTAGTCTTCTCATATTCTTCTCATTGTTTATCTTGAGTTCATCATTTTGTTGTTTTAGTTCCTCAAAATTCTTCTGTAATTGTTCATAATTTGATAGCAGGACTGTGAGTGGGGCTATCCCAGAGGGTTCTGGAGGTACTAAAGTCTCCATAAGGTCTCTATTTGGAATTGAAGATTGTCTAAATGAGTGTTGTTCTCGACTAGAAAGTGTTGCATGCTGGACTTGCTTCCCTCGTTCTGTTGCATGCCTCCTCAATCCATCTATGTGTACTTTCTCCTGCTCTGAACGTTCCATGCCCCCCAGTCCAGTGGTCTGGTTGCCTTCGAGCGTGGGAAAGTTTTCTGAACGCACTTCATTGTCATGGTGATCTTCTAAAAATTCTGGCACTGTAGGGTGCACTTGATTAGGGCCCCTTGTGTCTTCTATCCTAGTACGAGCGCTCATTCGGGTGGAGTTATGCGTGTTCGTCGAACTAGCTGATCTGGTCCCGTTCAGCATTTTGCGCTAAGATTGGCTTTTTGTTGTGTTTCCCACAGACGGCGCCAAATTGTTGTTGCCAAAATACAATAATTAGAATTTTTAGTAGTGGGATGCACGTAGATGCCGTCGGCCTCGGGACTCGATCGAAGATTTGGTTGCAAAACTAAGGGGGGCTTCCGAAGGGTTCCTTCTGAAGGGACGCTTCTGAAGCCTTCTTTTCGAAGGCTCAATGTGGGCTTCCGAATGTCGCTTCTGTGGTCAGCTTCCGAAGGGTTCAGGTGGGCTTCCGAAGGTTTAGGTGAGCTTCCAAAGGATGGCCACCACATTGAGCTTCCAAAGGCATGGTGGAGCTTCAGAAGGCATGATGGAGCTTCCGAAGGAAAAGAAGGGCTTCCGAAGGAAAGAAGGGGGCTTTCGAAGCTTGCTGCCGAGTTGGGCTTCCATAGCGTGATGAGTCTTCCAAAGGAACAAGAATGCTTCTGAAGGTTTGTACGGGACAAACAAAGGTTATAAGGCTGGCGGGATTTTCCTCCCGCGAAGGCCCTCCGACGCTCAAGTCAGTAACGGAATGAAAAAGAAAACTAAATTTTGAAAGGAAAGTGAGAGAGAATTACCGATGTCCGAATCCCCCTCTTTGAGGGTTGAACTTGGCCTTTTATAAAGATTGAGTAGGAAGCACACGTGGGCCTTTCGAAGGATTCCTTCCGAAGGAACCTTCCCCAATCGCTTCCGAATGGGGCTTCCGAAGCCCCTTCTTCAGTAGCTTCCGAAGCTCTCCCCTCAGCAGCTTCCGAAGGCCTCTTCAGAAGGGAGCTTCCGAAGCTCTTTCACCAGCAGCTTCCGAAGCTCTTCCTCAGCAGCTTCTGAATGTGACTTTCCCGCCATGCTTGGACTTTTTCGTCCCCAATTTTTAGGGGCACCACAGACACTTTCTTGGTCTACTAGCTACATATTTATAGGCTTGATTCTCGAGGATCTCGAAAGGCCATGTGTCTTGCATTCCTAGGACTTCGGAAGGCCTTGCCTGGGAAGAAATAACATGCCTAGGAGGAAATGCCTACCCGAGAAGAAATGATGCACCTGAAATGAAATGTTGTGCTCGAGAGGGACTGCCTATATGAGAAGGAATAACGTGCCCGGGAGGACATGCTATCCTGGAAGACTATCTCTCTACTTGATTTGGAAAAATCCCCCTGCCCCCTCCCCTCCCCCCCCAAAAAAAAAAAAGAATGGTACAACAAACTCTTAGTGTATTAAATTATTTGAGTACCTTATTGTTTAAGAATGTTACTTGATTATTCGAATATGTTACTCAACTAAAAACATATTACTCGATTAACAAATAATTCTAGGTCGATTAAATTTTTGAGTAGATAGATATAGTCAATAAATAATACTTGACTAAAACAAATAATACTTGACTAAAATAGCACTTAGCTGATTAAAATTTTATTATTCAATTAAAAGGTGATTACTTGATTAAAACAAGTGATTAGTCGATTAACATTTTAAGTTTTATATTTTTAGTATATTATACTAGATTAATTAATTATTATTACTTGAATAATATTTGAATGTTAGTTTAAACTAAATTTCTTTAAGATAATTACTCTACTAATGTAAAGTTGTACTCGAATAAATTAATCAATTAACTAAGTATATTACTCGCTTAACTTCATTTTTTCAAATTTTATTTCAAGAGTTGGTATTTTACTTATCTTTAAGTATATGTTTATTATTCTGAAGCATACGTGTTGGGATAAACATCAAAATCAAGAATTCAACAAACTTTATTCAAAGATGGAAGTTTCTTCTTCAATAGGAATTTGAATCCCAACTTGATCATATTCGGGATTAAGGCTAGCCAAAAACTCCACAAGACAATCCTATTCAAGTATGGTGGTGAGAGTGGTTGCATCCTCGCTACATGACATCTTCACATCTTGATAATGGTTTAACTCAATCGAATAACCATTCCTCCAGTTATAATAATCAATCACAAATAAAAAGCCTTTTTTAGTGCTAGTTATTTTCATCTTAATCTTGAAAATAACTTAGGCATCTTATACCTTAAAATAAATTCACTTCTCAATATCTCAAATATCTTTGGTTGTAAAAAAAAAAGAAAAAACATATAATTTTTGCTTACTTAGGGTTACTTAGAATTCCAAAGCCACGACATCAGCATCGAATCTTCAGTTTCCAGACAAAAAATGCTGAATCATTAACCTGCCCTTCCAGTTCTCCTACCCTAGCTTGTGAAATATTATTTGCTAAACTAAAAAGAATTATTATTATCTTAGCTTGTGCTAAGAGGATTCAACAAGTTGGTGAAGACAATTCGGTGGTAAGCAACTGCAGGCAAACTACCCAATGGACCAGCAATACCTACTAATTGCTTGCCTGTAAAAGTTACCAATACTGGCGATTTTATTTTACCGCCAGTATTGAGTTTTACCGATAAACCCCGTGAAAACTTAAAACGATTGGCCGACTGTCGGAAAAAGTTCTATTGACAATTTTCCTTGCTTTTATCAGCGATTTTCTACAGTTTGAAAAAGATCCACCACTAGCAGTGAAAGGTAATCTTATTTTCTGCTTCCACTTAACACTTCACAGCAAAGTATCCGAATCTCTACTTCTATTTTACAAGGGACAAATAGCTCTTGTTAATAGCCAAATACCACAAAATATGTATAAAAGGCGGTTTTACTCGAATAAAAGTGGTTTTTTAGCACAAAAAAAAAAAAAAAAAGCACCCTGACCTATTTACGAATTATTACTTTGATTTCCTACCTTAGCAATATATTTAACAGTGTTTTAAAACATGGTCGCCTAGGCGCCACTTGAGCGCTAAACAGCCCTTGGCCGCCACAATTAAGGCTAAATTGACCCCCTTAGGCGTCAACCCGGTTAATGGGACCCGATTGACGCCTAAGCAGCACCTAGCCGCCTAGGTCATTCACTCTCTCTCATCGGACGCGACTTGAACTTATTGTCGCCTGGGTCATGCACAGCCTGGACTTATCATTGCTTGGGTTGTTCACTCTCTCGTCAAAGATGACCTGGACTTGTCACCACTTGGGTCACGCACGGCCTGGATTTGTGATGGCCTAGGTCATTTACCCTCTTGTCAGATGAGGCCTGAACTTGTCACCTTGCTCCTTATTGTTTGTTGTGTCATCTTCGTCCTTGCTCCTTGCTTGCAACAAGTTGCAGCAAGCATATTCTTATTGTTGCTAGTGCTTAATCATCTTAAATAAGATCAAAAAATAAAAAATATTTTATATTTCTAGGCGCCCGAATTACATGGAGAAATCCATTAGTCAATTTAAAATTCGGGTATAACCAACCAATGGGGCTCCTTCGGGTATAAGAAAAAGGAACTAATTTTTAAATTTTGGAAATATTTTTAATTTTCCAAAAATAGTTGATGATTTATGAATAAATATTGTATAATTCATTCAAAATTATATCTAATGTGGGGTGCCCAAAAAATGAGTGAAGTTTCTGATTCCGTGATTCAAACCTAAAACTAATCATCATTTCGCATGTGAAGGTTAACCATAGCTATTAATATTGAGGTCAAACAAAGGGCACAGGAATCATCAGTGCACACAATTATCAATTCTGGAACCTCAAAAGTAACATCACATCAGGCATTTTTAACCATCCAGCGACAGCTTTACACTTTCAAAAATGGTTTCACTTTTCACCAACAAATAAGAATCTAACATTACAATGAAACCCAAATATGACTTCCAAATTGAAGAAACCAAAAACCTCTAAAAGATGGAAAAGGATGAGGCACTGCCGACGCCGACACAAAATGATACATGGAGGGGGCAAGGAAAATTACAATTACCATGATAAGATATATTAGGCGACAAAAATAAAATAAAAAAGAATTAAACTATTATCCGTAGCTTTAAGACCTAACGAGTACCGAGTACTTACTTAGCAAGTAGACTGGAGAACATGGTGGGGGTGGGGGGGGTTAAGCAATGGCATATGCGACCGTCTCTACCTCTGTGGGGCGCCAGACTGTCTTCTGGACGCATAATATTCCTTCCTTGTCCTTGGAGTACGTCAGCCGGACCTCCCAGTGCATGGCCTTCACCAAGCTCTCCACCTCGTTGATGATTTCCACCTTGTCGCGAACAATAAGTTTCCCCTCTGGTCTTAGAATCCGATCAACCTCAGCAATCACGGCCACTAAATTGCATCTGTGCGTCACGAAACAATTTGTACCATTTTATTGGTATTATTCTCAAGAGAAAATTTCCTGAACGAGGATGCAAAATGGGAATCAAATCAACAGCATATACCTCTTTTTAACTTTGGAGAAGAGATGGTCCGCGTGAAGAAGATCATAAGATCTAGGATAGGTGCTAAACGATTCACACCAATCATGGTACATTCCAAACAGACCTCGTTCATAAATTATAGGTAGTGTATCTGGAGAGTCTATTGGCACCACATTCATGACCCACACCTTCAAGTCTCTTAAAGCAGCAGCAAATCTGCAACCACAATTGGTTAATCAGATCAACAGAGAATGAAGAGCTATCATAAAATACAATTTTGAAGTTTAAATCATATCCCAGTATTGCCAGTAATGTGTTTGAAATTCTATGAAGTCCGTCCCAACACCAGATTCTCACTTCAAGATGTATTGAAACATTATACGGGGAAATTTGGCCATAATTTGCATTTCACCCCATAGAATTAAAAATGTAAGGAGAAAATTTGATTTGTTCCCTCATTCACTTGTTTATGCATAGCAACTAGTCAGAAAGAAAATACTTGTACGTTGAAAGAGGTCCGTTGTAAAGGAAAACCCAGGAACCAATAGTGAAGGACAGTTATATCCATACGTGAGAGCCATGATAACAATTGGGACTGAAATTAAATAGCTTACCCTCCATAGATAGCTTTCATGTCCATAACATTCCTGACAGATGACCAGTTTATCCCCATTCCAGTTAGATATGATTTAGCCACCACTCGTTTCCAGTGCTGATAGTCTGCAGAGAAATCTTCAGGGGCTGCTTTGCCATAGACTCCAACCTGGGAACTCAACAACCAGTATGGTGGTTGCTCCGCTCGTGCTGGCCACTGTTTTGGCCATTTAGATCCACGTTCTGTTTCAGCAACAGGAATTTTGTGCATGCATGCTTGCAGTGGCACATTCCTAGACATCAAAAAGAATTAGATGATTGATGAGGCAGCCAAAGCAATAGAGGGGTATAGAAGACAAGAGGAAATGCCTCCATAAACAAGCTCAATTTTCAATGCAGGGAGTAATGCAAACACAAAGATAGTCCAAGTTCAAAACTTTATTTTACATTCACAAAATGGCATACAATTTCTTTTATCTTTATTTTGATGACTCTATATAACATAACAAATATGCCTCCACATCAATAGCAAGATAATAAGAAACAATTTTTAGTGATAAATTTTAACAGTAAACGTGAACAAGTATCAAGTATTCTGATCTTACACCTGAAGAAGATTTGCAGCAAAGTCAGAAATATGAAATCAGACAAATCACATTTGATCTTGAGAATATAAGTACCAGGCTGCATTAGGATCATCAGATTCTTGACAGACAGGAGGCTCGTTTTGTGTTCTTTTCTCATAGCACTCATTTGTAGTAGGTTTTTGATATACAGCAATTCCCACTCCATTCACTGTATCCCTAGTTATTGATACAACTTCCCAGCACATTGACTTTGTCAGTTCTTTCATGGCTGCAAAAAAAAAAAAGTCCCAACCAAATGAACAATTCATTATACCTAAACCAACCACAAACAAAGTAGCACACACACAAATGAGAAACATCCACCTTGCCAAATAGCAACATCGTCAGGAAGTTTCTGGTAAATAGGAGTAGCTGACCAGATAAAGAAACCACCAGGTCGCAATACACGATTTAGCTCTAGTAGAAGTTTACCACCTGCATTTTGTACCATCAACCAAATTTCATGCCAAATCAGTATATATCAAAGTTACTCAAAAGAACTGACCACAATGGAAAACACCATAAGCTCGCTACACAAGAAAAAGGTTCACACAGACTACAGAAATCAGAAGAAGTCACATCTCCAGATGAAGGAAATATAGAGTGAAAGAGTAATTCTTTCAGCTGCAAAATAATCTCGCCAAGTCCCCTTGTTGGATTATCTTGAAACCATGCACCACTCTCAAAAACAAGACAAAAAAATAAATTAAAAAGGCCATTTGGAGCAAATCAATGAAATACCTTCTATATGCCAGGGGACCCTACAACGTGCACAGTGGACAACATCAAAGACTCTGCCTGGGAACTGAAGTCTCTTAGTGCCCATTACTGCTGAGATAGCTGGAATTCCTCTTTCAAGCGCAAACTGAACCTGTGCTTCATGCTCATCTTTTGGGGCAAATGACATGGTCAGAACATCTCTTTCAAACAGAAAGCCTCCAAAGCTAGCAACTCCACATCCAACATCTAATACAACACGGGTTCGTTTTCCCCAGGCAATATCAGGGATGGCCTGCAGAATTGACACTATCAATGTTAATTAAAAAAAAAATATGAAGGTAAGCATGTTTCATAATCACATTGGAAACCTTTATGCATCTTTGATTTTCTGAAAGATAAGAAGAATAATAAAACCATCACGCATTTCATACAAAATGTCCACACTAGCATTTAATATTTTACTACACAGTATAAAAACATCACTGAAACCATACTTTATTGTTTCAGTTCATGAGAAGAACTAGAGATGTTTGTTTGAAAGGAAAAAGAAGGCTTCTTTTTGTGTCACACCCATGGGAGTTGGAGTACTAATGACACTCTTGGTTACAAGTAGAAAACATCTTCACTTTTGGAAGTAAAGGATAATAGAAAGCTTCTTTTATTGGCTATGTAATTTTCCAAAACCTGAAAATACCCAAATGCAGCCAGGTGCAATAGACATTATTGTCCATTCAGAAGAAATAAACTGGCAGAATTTGAAAGCCATGAAAGTAGGAAATCCGAAGAAGACATGGAACATAGTTTTACATAGACAACTTACTACAAGCAGATTTAGTTACCCATTCTAGTCAAATGCCTACAGAGTTTCAACTGTTTAACATCGAATCATAAAATATTTTTGGGGCATTAGCAATATTCCTAAATCACTACTCGCTGTTCCAAGTATAACACTCTAAATCATGTAAAAATTATGACCTACACGCTAAATGCCAGAAAAATATCTAACAGTGACCAGACTTGAGAAGTATGAAAAATAAAAATGCAACAGAAAGAATTAAAAAAAATAAAAAAAATGAAAATATAAGCAACACATATATGAACCATGTAGCAGAAACTAATTTCTGCTAGTCCACATGCATATGTAACCAGGTGCAGTGGGAAAAGAGACGACAGCCAAGTACAATAACATGGTCCCCAAATTTGAGATACCAAACAGTTCGAAGTTCCAACCTGTTGAATAACATCGATGTAATGAAGAGCACCATTCTTAAACTGGGTCCCACCACCAGGAAAAGTAAGGTAATCGCCACTAACTTTGACCCAATTCTGGTGCCCTTTAATCTGTGCAAGTTTGGTATGGGGAACATTATGGTACCATATCTGCAAGAACAATCCATAGAAATCCATTTCAGCAACAAAGGAAAGCAAGAGGAAGAAAATATGCATTTGAGTCAAATGGTAGTCTACCTTTTCCCTGCTGGTTGGCCATTCAATTGGGCGTTGGTATCCTTCAGGAAGTGGAACAAGGCAGGTGGGTGGCTCCTCTGGACAGTGTCTCTCCCTATGTTCATAGTGTTTAGTAGATCGAAGACTCCTAATTGCTTGCCAATTGTCAAGGCACGGGATGTAATCTGGTCCAGCAGTGACATTGCATAGTTTCCAATTTGGTTTTGAAGGAGTCTGTGCTTCTTTTTCATTCTTTGACTCTGTTGCTTGAGTTGCCCAAGCCCCAGTTTGAGTTGTAGTTTCATTCAAAAGCTCAGATTGAGCCCCAGAGGGAAACACCTCACTTGAGGTGAGATCTTTAGCTTGACCATCCTTCTTCTTTTCAGATGTCTGATCAGACTCCTTATCTTCATTTTGATCCACCTTCTCTTCTATCTGACCATCCACATTTTTCCCATCTTTAGTCTCACTAGAATTCTCCTCTGATTTCTTCTCATTCTCGTCTAGATTGGCCTTCTTCTCATTTGAGCCTTCATCAGAATCCTGTTGAATACTAGAATTATCATCAGTGCTATCTGTTCTTGTATCCCCTGCTTCAGAATCTTTGCTCTTCGCCTTGGATTCACCATCTTCAGTTTGTGCTTCATGATTCTCTGTCTCAGTTTTGGATGCATCTTCAAACTTAGTCTCATCCTCTTTCTTCACGAGCTTCTCTTCTCCATTTTCAACAGCAGCATCCTCACTTGTCTTTTCAGAAGCACTTTTGTTTTCCTGAGGCTCATTATTTTCCTCCTTAGCTGAATTCACATTGGTGTCCCCTTTTGTAGCATCCTCGGGTAAATCACCAGGGTTATCCTCAAACTGCTTGGGATTGTTCTCGTTGTTCTCATTGCTCACAGTGCTCTCGTTATTCTCATTGCTCACAGTGCTCTCGTTATTCTCATTGCTCACAGTGCTCTCACTATTCTCATTCCTCACAGTGCTCTCATTGCTTTCATTTGCTTGTTCCTTCACCTGATTCTTTTTCTCCTGAGAAGACACATCCGCATTCTGAACAGGGACTACAGAAGACGATGTCATCATCCACACCCCAACTAAGCAAAGGGCCACAAACACTACCAGAGTCACTGTTGAACAGTAACTCGAAGAAGATTTTCTACCATCAACTCTAGAGTATTTACCTAATGCCATCTCTATTAATAGCAAGGTTTCCCTAGAAGTTCTACACCTGCATTTAGCAAAGAATCAGATATCTGTCGTCATACTGTTTAAATCCTAAATCAATTGATCCCAAAAATTAAGAAAAAATGAACTCAAAAACTTAATAAGATAGATGGCATTACCATGATTAAAACAGAAAACAATTAGACATTGATCCAAAATTTTACAGAGAACATCACTTGATCTATTATTGGAGCCGCATAGTAATATTTTCCAGTGCATAAGAAAAAAAAATCTTTTTAGTACAGGAGTGAACAAAGTTACGCCAAGCACAACATAAGTTCATAAATTAAATCTTCGACAACGATTTTCACATTTGGAATCCTTGACAAAACGAACTGGATTTCGCGAAACAAATCCAGATCTACACTGGATCACCAAAAAGAAGCATAAGATAAAAAAACAAGAAACAGAACAAGAAACACGAAATCCAGGGAAAAGCAACCGACACAACACATAAAAAATCGCTCTAACAAATCTCAGCAAAGTCAAGATAATAAGAACGAGCCAGAGCCTTTGTTAGGTTAAAAACGCATTTTCTGGTCAAAAGACCAAACCTTTTACGGTAGATCTACGTCAAACGACGGTATAATTAACAGATCTGACAACATTCACGCGCGGAACGAAATGAAACAGCAAGTCAAATGTGATTGAGCTGGAACGGAGAGATTCACAGGAAAAACAAATGATGAAGACGGGGCCACAATTGGAGGTAAGATGAATGTTACCTTCGCTAACAAACCCAGCCGACAGATCCGAGAAGAGAAGAGCAGCTGATGGTTATTGCTCCATCCCGAAGCTCCCTGTGAGGAGAGACGGCAGAGAGAGAGATAGAGATACACACAGTGAGATCTTCCTCCTTGATGAGGCGGTAGTATTTGTAATCGATTTGTTTATTAGTATTAGTACTATATTACGCGCAGCAGTGGCAATTCACGCGAGGCACAGCGCCGAAAGTCGGTGGCGATTTAGAGAGAGAGAAGGGAGGCGGAAATGGCCAAATGCGCACCCAACGGCGTGCGACGCAATCTAAGGATAATTTCGTCTATTAAAAAAATTTGGCATATTCTGGGACTTGCGCCTTAATTTGATCCGGTAATTAGATCGTGAGATTTTAAATTTTGTATTTTAAAATAAATTAGTTATCATATTTTAATTTTATTATTATAAATTTATTAAATTTTAATTAAATTAATTTTTAGAAGCATTGGAATAAAAGTTGAGAAAATAATTTAAAATTAAATTTCTTATATGGATACATTTTTGCAAATCCCTAAGATTTTAAGCTATAAATTTCAAATGATATATATATATATACAAATTTTTGAAAATCTTTCTATCGAAAGATTTAATCTTTCTTAACATATTCTCGAGATAAATTTCGGTCCAACAAATGTGATTTTGGTTATTTTCATGCAAATTATCTATAATTTAGTTTTGGTATTTAAAATCTATATGGTTTATTTTTCCTTTTTAAGGGTTTCTTTTGGTTAAGTCAATATCTCAATTGGATTGTGTTTAAAAGTAAATTTGGAATTAAAAAGAAGTAAAGTTATAGAGATCTAGTAAAAAGTATTTGGAGTTAAAATAATAATAATAAGAAAGACACGTTACGTGCACGAAAGTTTAAGTTTAAATGAAAAGGCCCAATCTAATTGGAATTTACCTAAATTCAAGCATTTTTGTAAAATAAAATTAATTATTGAGTCGACTTTAAAAGAGCAAAAAAAAAACAAAAACAACGCAAGAGAGAGGAGTTGAGTGACAAGTGTGCCTGGTGTGAGCTGTTGGGCAGCTGGCTGGCTATAGCTCGCAGCAGCAGAGAAGATAGCGAATTTGCCATTGCACTATTGTCAGTTTGTATGGACTCGTTTCAAGGAAGACGAACAAAAAAGCTTACGTTCAGAGAAGTTCAATGCTGTGGTCCTGTACTGGGAATCAGTGGGCTAAGCAGCAAGCAAGAGAGACTTTGGGTTAAATCTCTCTAAAAAGCCACCTTTGCTTATATATATATATGTAATATTTAAATTTCTATTTTATCTATAAGTCAATAAAAAAATTAAAATATTTTTTAATTATGCAATATAAAACATTAATTTTTACTAATTAAAAAAAAAAATAGGCATGAGCGACTAATGGTGATCTAATCTAGCTTAAGATAAGATACATCCAAATGAACCACAATTATACCCTAAACTCCAATTGGGCAAACATGGCATAAAAGCTCAATTTGCCCCTCAACTTTTTATAATGTATGACTTTAACCCTTATTTTTTTCTCAAACACACCCTGTATTTTACAAATTGATCCAATTTAATCTTATGTCTAGCATTAGGTATCTGTTCATTAGTTATAGGGTCAAAGCAGAATAATTCGTAAAGTATAGGAGTATATTTGAGTCAAAAAAAAAAAAATATTACAGGCTAATATCTCAACTTCCTAAACGTGTTTTTTTCTTTGGTTCAAATGTCCTAATTGGTAGTCACTTAAGTATGTGTATACATGTTTTATGACTCATGGAAATCCTAACTATTTAAGCTTTTAAGTTCGATCCTTACTTCCGTTAATAAATGATTTCCAATAATGCTCAAGTATTATAAATGTTAAACATAACCACCTTATGAATTGAAAGTACGGGGCGTTACAATTTTAGCCCAAAATGTTATTTTGGGGTTTTAAATTTTTTTGGACTTTTAATGGGGTTAATTCAAAAATATAGTTGAACCGAAAAAAAAAAAAGGTTTAAGAAGTTTATAATATGAAGTTTATTGAATGTAAAAACCACCCACCTTACCGGTTTGCCGTCCGGAGTTACTGTTCACAAGGTATCGACCTTGGTTTTTCTACAATTACAGAAATTTCGTGTCACAAACACAAGAAATTTTTATAGAGAGTTGTAGGGAATTAAAATGAGAGCATTCCATAGAAATTTCAGGGGAAGAGGGCTTCACACACGCTCGTACATGCCACCAGAAGAGTGGCCACGCGTTGCCACTCGTAGCATTCCACGGCGCATGAGTTACACCCGTCGCAACCCTTTCATCGAATTTTTGGGCTACCATTTAAAACGACCATATCTCCCTCATCCAAGTGCCATTTCGCCTTTCGTTTTAACCTGCGGACTCCTCATTTAGTGCTCTACAAGATTATACTGAGAAATCAGACTTACTTTTCAATTTTTCTGGCAATTGTGAGTGTTTCTCGGCAACTGTCCATTTTCCAGCAACCTTCTCGTTCTATTTTCTTTTCTTTTATTTTCTTTTTCTTTTTCTTCTTTTCTTCTTATTCTTCTCTTCTTCTTTTTCCCTGCGTGCGCACAAGCCTTGCGTACACATCACGCCGCCACCTAAGCCTCTGCCTACCACTGCATGGGCCTTCTCTAGCTGTCATCCACCTTGCCGACCACTGCAGTCATCGGTTGCTCTACTAGCCAACTACTGCCACGGCCGTGCCTCCAACCATCTCCGCTGGTGCTTCCCACCACGACCACTACCAGTCACCTTCACCACAACCCGTGCCTCTATTGTTGCTTCCACTTACCACCACCATGGAGCTGAATTCGGCCGTTTCGGCCATCTTTGGCTAGCCACCGGCATGGGCAACCACTGCCTCTCTTATTTCTCTGCCAAGCTTTTCTCTCTCTCTCTCTCTCTCGATTTGCCTCTTTCTCTGATCTCTCTCTCCCTCTCCATTTCTCCTCATTCTTCCTCAATTTATAGGTGCCTCTACCGCCATATATACGTAAGGGCCAAGCTGCACATATATATATATATTATATTATATTATATTATATGCTATGATATAAGGAAAATTACTAATTAACCCCAAATTTCTTCTTCATTTCATTTGGGTAATTCTTTAGTTACAATTACTTCCTTAGACATTGAATAAATATTCATTAGGATATATAAAATCTAAAATTAATAACTCTAAGTTACTCAATAAATACGTTTTTATCCCAATGACCTCCCAGGACCTTTGTTTCATCTTGAAACTAATTCAGGTTTGTTCCTTACATAAAATCGGAGCCCCCTCAAGGTTCTGTTGGCTTTTTGGAAATCTCTTTCGGTTATTCAATTTTTCAAGCAGTATTTTAGCTGTATTAGAAACTGTCTCTATTTAAATTTCTTTCAGCGTCATAAATCTCATCTCAAGACGTTTATCAATGTGTTACCATCTTCCTTAGATATTTATGTTCCGGGATAGTTCTTTCCATTGATTCGGTTATTTAAAATGATTAAACTGTCTCCTAGATCCTTAAATTTGACTCTTCTAACATCACAAAATATGAGATATTTTAATATATTACTTATTTAAATTTGGGGTATTACATTCTCCCCTACTTACAAAAATTTTGTCCTTGAAATTTGACTTATATTCATAACCACAAAAAATCTTTTATCCCAATTTCATATATCTTTCTTCAACTCCTAAGAATGCTACTTATGGTGTTATTGATATGTTAACACTCCTTGTTCCGTCTTTGAGAGCTATAGTGGTTTTACCTAATACTAGTCTAAATCCCTGATCTCATGGATCCTCAAATTTTCTTTTCTAGAGTAATACTCAATCGAATTGTACATACTTGCCCTAACCATTCATAAGACTTCGAATTTGTTTTCCCAAAATCTAATCTCATTCAATTTTCAAACTTATCATGCATACGATGGGACCTCATGCTCTTATTGCTATCCTCACAAGTGCTATGATTTGCCAACCAAATCTTTTTGTCATCAACTTAAATTCATCTAGGATTATCAGAAGTCCATCCAATTTCATTATCGCATTCTAGATTTATACTAAGCCGTGTAACCGTATTCTCTTATAGGCTTATGTCACAGCCATATGCTCAATCCATTACAAACTGGTTTAGAGGTTCCACAATCCTTGCATGTTTCCGACATCTCATTGAATTTCAACTTGACACCTACTTTATGGGTTATTCTTCCAATCAATCCTATTTCTCTCATTTGATCCATTAAGATCAACTCCAATGTGTTAAGATCTAATCACTCTATCATGTCTTAAGATATAAGCTTTAACAAGTTAGCAAATCCAACCTTATTGCTTGGTGCTTTAGAACTCGAGCTGAGACTTTTATGATTATCTCATGGTATTTGAAAATCATCGAACTAATTCATTTCCAATACGTGGTTTATAAAAGACTTGCCACTTATACGACCTTTGTGTGCATAACTTTGACTTGGCTGCTACATAACTTGTTAACTCTTTCCTTATAAGTTCAAATATCCCTTTTCGTAAGGATTCATTGCTATGTTTCAATGTCTTATTCTCTTTATTGGGTATTGGCCTGTATTCGATCTTTTGCCTCCCTAAGTTGACTCATTATTTCTCATTTCGAAATCTCTAGGTTAGTTGATTGAGATGTCAAAATGGTTAGCTTGGATCATTATCCTTAGTCGGGCGATTCTTAGTCTTTCGATCTTCTTGACCTTTATCCTAATTCTACTCACATATTTTCTTTGTGGTTCTCAATCATCATACTTTTTATAGTTATGGGTGCCTTGAGTTCTTATCATTGCCACCACTGGTACTTTTACTGAATTCCTTGTATCCATCAAATTTATTTTTAGACACCAAATGTCTGATCATCATATCACTTTACACCTTTGGTCTCCTCATTATGTGACATCATTCTTACCCAACAAAAATCTTGTGACCTTAGGCATCCTGCTCAACCTTAAGTATCACGATAAGGGTCGGATCTATCCATTACTTTATGAAGGGTGGCTTAGTTTATAGTCTTGTATCATTAACCCATTCATTCGAAATTCGGCTCCTCTAGATCCCAACTTGACCGGTTAGGGATTTTTTTTTTTTTCATACTCATGCTTGTGCTCTAGACCTTGTTTATTCTTAAGGCGACTAGAGTCACTTCAAGCCTTAGATATAATCATCCCTCGAGCTAATTCTTAGTTTTCAAGTTAGTCGAGTCTTAAGGATACTTTTTCATTCATCTTGAATGCACAAGCTTTATCTCATTACTTCAATTTGAGGGGTAATTCTATCAAACATGCTTGGCCAATCTCCTGACATAAGGATGTTCCACTAATCCCCCTTAGTTGTGTCTTAGGCTTATCACAGCTTAGTTTCATGTCCTTAGTCCTAAGGAAATCCTTATCTTTGAAATGCTTATTATCCTTAATTTCACAATCAAATGTCCATACTTGATTCATGGTTCTTCTTGGCCTCTACCCACATCCTCATAAGTACTTCCAAATTGCCCCTTTAAGTTTGTCTCCAAAAAATCTATTTTCTTAAGGTTATTTTCCAAACCTTTGAGAAATCCCTTAACTAAGGAGGTCTTTTGTGAATTACTATGATTCTCAATCCTTTGAAAGCTCCATTTGACCCTTGCTAAACCTTTAGGAGTTAACTTTGCCTTTACCCATACAAGCCTCAACTTCGCTAATGGTTTGGGGTCCCATACGGCTGCACCAAATGTAACTTATCCACATGCCCCATTTCAGTGATCGTACCCAATTTCGATACAAACCTACTTTGTCGAGATAGGTGTATGCCTTCTACTTTCATTGTTCTCAGCGTTTCCAGTTAACTCAACTTAATTTTTGTTTTCCCTGGGTCTTATCATCCTTTGGGTTGGCTTTAGATGCAGTCATTCGTTTTAACTAATCTCGCTATCTTATCTCAATACTCATAACATTCATTTTCAGAATCTTCAAGTTAAAATATCATTCCATTTCCAAGTTCATGTAGTACATGTAAATTTTCCTTAGAAATATCGGAGTTAAACTCAAAATTCTCTTATCCCAAATCATTTTCAATCTCCAAGATTCGTCCTCGATTACAAATCTCTATGTTATCAATGATCCCTACATCATTTACAATCCCTAGATCCTCAAGTAAGGTTTCCTTTCGCACATTAACAATCCTACATGCCAAAGGTTCTTCTAAGTTTCCATCTAGAGGGAAAATTCTACTCTTCCAAACATGCAAATTTCATGTTTGATATCTTAAAAATTTTCCATCGCAACTCGACCCAAACTATAGCGAATTTCCAATCGTTTCCTCTTTGTCCCTACTCATAAACTTCTTATGGTTATATCATCTCTTTTCATGATAATCCCCTATTCTTAAAATAGAAATATCTTAGTATGCCCATTAGTTCTTGACCAAAACCTAGGGTCCTCGAACTATATGTTATATTATCATAATCGCCAAATCTTATTTAATCCCCAAGAATTTACATATCACCTAATCCTAACTCAATAGCTAGGTTTGACTTTCATCTATGTCAGGCCAGTCATTCTTATCTCATAATTCTAGTAATTACTCTAGATAATTGCCAACTGTTTTGTCACTTATTACTTAGGTTCTAGTTAACCACCTCGAACCAATAGTCCCCAAGTCTTCAATCAACCCCTAAGTCTCCCAATTCTACATCTCCTCAAGGTTCTCATTGTCAGTTATCTCCAGCTTGTCGTCGTACTTATCCAGACCTTATCGAGGTCTAGTCAAACTTCTGAATATCAGATTGGAAATCCTTTGACTCAAGTCTCTTCCAAGATTTTCTCTAAGTCATCATTCTCTAAGTCGTCAACAATTCCTAAGTCTTCATGTAGGGTTAGTTTGTTCTGATACAAACTTGACCTCCTAGAGATTTTCCCATTTCGTTCCTTGAATCAACTTAGGGTTTATCTCAATACTTCAATTTTTAAGGAATTCTCATCCTTTGAACACGTAATAACCACAAAGTCCCATACCCGGGTTTTCCTAACATCAATACTCGTTCTGGATGTATCATTTCTATAAGGCCCCCAAGGAACCAGAGCGGGTGCCCTACTACAATAGAGGCAACCTGATCTGATAAGACCTATCATGCATACCACTAATAAATATCAAGAGAAAACTGATAAAGGAAACTTGCCATCACGGCATGTATATCAAAACCTCAACCTGCTATACAACAACTGAACTCTAGGCTTACATAGCCCAGGCACGCATAACATACAACATTGGCACACTGGCCACAAAATAACACAATCCATACAGACCCAAATAGACCGAAAAAAAATACAGTCCGAAAGCGATAAAATGAACAAAAAGAAACCCCCAGCCTGACATCTGCTAGGTCTGCATGGCCCTGTACACCATCTAACCCGGAAGTCAAGACCCACTAGACTCGCCCACAACTGGATTCTTGCCTTTACCTGTAATGAAGAGAAAACAAGATGAGTCCAAATGACTCAGCAAGCTCATAAAGAAAGGAAGGATGGATAGAGTAGGTGCTAAGAGTAACCCTACATCTCAAACGCATAACAAATCAAAACTCATGCATAACATGCCATGCAATCTCATAAACTGTCTCATAAACTGTCACAGGTACAAACTGCATAAGTAATAATGCACATATATAGGATCTTGGGGCCCAAATAAAGAATGCACTAGCACCCAAGTCCTTATCACAAACCTGTTACTGCCCTTAAGGAAAATTGTAACTGTACTACGAGCTGAAGCTCGCCTAGGTGAGAGCGACCACACCCTCTGGCCTGCATAAGCGACCAAAATAAAAACTGGGCACGCTGAGGCTTCCCTAAATAACTCGGTTCGGAAAACCCGACACCGTACAGGTGTATCTCAAAAACTGGCACCAAGACTATGCAAATGCAACAAATAAGGGGTGGCGTAGTAGACCGGACAGGATACAAAGCTCCCATAAGCCAAGTATCTCGCCAAACCTTGCCCAGCTAGTAAAACACATGTCAAATGGAAATGCTCGTGTCTACCAACTACAGATAAATATAACATGATCGTGTAACAAGCACTCAAGTGTAAATAAACCACACAAAATGCATAAACCCGACTTGAGTGAACGTTTAACACTTGGATGAGTTATGTGAGTTTAATTGATTAGAGCAGGGAAAATAGTGTTAGAGACGTACACCCATTTCCTATGGACACTAGCAGGCTACCAACCCGAAGATACCTATCTTCATTCCATTTAAAAGGTAGAGAGTGAACAAACTCTCTGTAATACAACCGAGGAACGCTGGATACCCTTACGGTCTCTAAAATCTTATTAAATTACGCATTTATATAGTGTTAATTCAACGGTTTATTACCTTATTAATAGCATATTATAATATATATGTTCTAATAAATTATGACAAATAATGCATATTATTAAATAATATTACTACTAAAGAAAGAGAGATAAAAATAATAACCACATATATATATTCTCATATCTTTTAATAACTTACCATGATATTCACATACATACATGGTTAACATATAATATAGAGTTTTATATAAAGATAAGCTTACTGCAACTATTACAATAATTATTATTATATACCTATTTATTAACTAAAGGAAGTAAGTATTATTTACTTAGCTTTCATTACCTTTTGACTAACTTGCTGTAACATTCCCTATCTATTACACAAGTATGTATATATATATATGTGCATGTGGGTGTGTGCGTATACATATCACACCTCAATTTTATTGCTCAGTTCCATCTCACCCAAGTATTCGGCCATAGCATCACACCAGAACTACTGTGCCTTCTCCATAACCCATAACTCTAAACTCCTTGCCTAGGAAGATCAAGGCATGTTGTAAGGAACTCAGCTGAGTTGAGGAACAGAGCTAAGGAAGAGGGACTTGGACAGGGGGCTCCAAAACAGTTACTGTATATTAACGTATATATGTATAACCACGTTATATATATATATATATCTCAACAACCTCTTATACGCTTAAACTCACAACCATTATTTAATTTACCCAGGCCATTACTGAGAGCAGTAAGAAAGGGAGAAACTACTGAAGGGGGAGAGGAGGAGGTCCAGCGCGCTCTCAGCTAACCCATCACTGACAGCTATATATGTATATATACACGGAGGGCTTCTCGAATGCACAGGGACACCCACACACTGCTAGATTAATTATGATAATTCAAGAAGAAAAGAAGGGGGAAGGGAGGCTTGCCTGAAAATGCTTTCTTCTTCTTCCTCTTCCCTGTTTCTTCTTCTTCCTCACTGTTCTTCTTCTTCTTTGACTCTCAGCCAAACACATTGATCTATCTCTCTCTTCCCACTCAAATCTCCTCCACTAATCCACCACTTCAGTTGGCTTTACGCAGTGGCTTAGGAATTGAGGCTAATGGAAGCATTCAGAAGGTGTTCGGGCAGTGGCAGTGTATGGCTCAACATATATATAAATAATAGCAAAAGTAATAGTAATAATATTAATAATATTCTCAATGATAATAAACATAACAGTGAGAATAGTAGTAATAATAATACTAACTATAATAACAATATTAATATTAAAATTATTAATAAAATTAACAACAATAGTAATAAATAAATTTGGGTCATTACAATTTTTATCTAAGTATATCACCATCTGTCTTCTTTCCTTAACTCAAACCTCAAGATCCTCAAATTCCATGCTTCATAATCGTAGTTACCAAATCAACCTTATATTCGAACCATATCATCGGATCCTAACTTTAATGGCTAGGTCATTTTGACTAGTTGTTTTGTCACTTAATAAGGTTAGTAACCTCAAATCAATAACTCCTAAGACTTCAACTAACAAACCCCAAATCTCTAAGTAGGGATTTCATTCTACGAATCATCAGTTTTCTCCCCTCTAAGCCTCAACTTGGGGTTTCTACTTAGTTCGCTCTGATACCAACTATAACACCCCACTTTTCCAAGCGTGTTATAATTTAGGACAATTCTGGATATTAATTTTTTTCTTTCCAAAACTAATGCTAAACCATATCATTACTCGTATTCGTCCCAAAATTTTCATTCATCTATCTTGAATGAGAATTATCATAAACATTAAGTGCGGAAGCTAAGAATCGAACCTTAAAATAACATTGAACCATAATAATATTACATGATCGTTTCTCGAACATAATTCGTAATACATAACATTATTTTATTTTACAAGACTATTCATCAAACATAACATAAATTTCTCAACATGATTAAAACATATTCTAATCTTCATGAAGAAGCAAAATGCAAGGACATCTTGCCAAACCCACGACATCTAGTATCGTTATATCTCAACCTCTTCCTTGCCTTTACTACAAGCCTAACTGGAACGTTTGAATATTCTAGGGGCATAGCCCAGGTTAGATACTGAATCATTTAAATGAGGTTTAATTTAATAACATCTCATGCTTGACATGTCAAATGCAAAATGCATCATCTTTCCTTCCATGCTAATTATCATTTTGCGACCCTACTTGCAAGGGCGGGATGTACTTACAACATTCGTTCATTCCATATGCAATTCGTGCCAAGAAGTAACAATAATGTACATATGCATCTCAACACATCATATGAATGCATTTATAAATATATAAGGCATCATAACACATGATAATATGTCAAATAAAGCATTTGCATATTATTTTGGAAAATAATCCTTTAGGTAAGAACACTTACCTTAGCTTTTTAAAGCCTTCTTGATATACGTGCTTTACCTCGAAATGCGTGGCTGGATAATTTTCTACCTCCAAGCATGCTTCTCTAGTCCCAAATTAATTTATAGATTTTTTTTGAAGACTTTTCCCATTTTTCTCCATTTTTTCTATTTTCTTTTCTTTTTTTTTCTTCTTTTCTTCTTCTCCTTCTTCTTCTTCCCTGCACGTGGACAACCCGCCGACTATCGCTGCTTGGGCCTCCTCAAGCTGCCACCCGCCTCACTGACCATCGTTATACCGTCGCCGGTTGCTTCACTAGCCAGCTATTGCAACAGTAACTTCGCGGCTGCCATGGCCGCGCCTCTAGCCATCTTGGCCGTTGTTGCCCACTACTGATCGCCTCCACCGCGACCCACACCTCCATTGTTGTTTCCATCGACTGCCACCATGGCTGCTGAATTAAACCGTTTTGGCCATCTTTGGCTGGCCACCAACATGGGCAACTACTGCATCTTTTCTTTCTCGGCTAAGCTCTCTATCTCGCCAATTTGTCTCATTCTCTGATCTCTCTCTCCCTCTCCATTTCTTTTCCTCCTTCCTCAATTTATAGGTGCCTCCACTACCATATATGCATAGGCGCCAAGCTGCATATATATATTATATTATATGCTATGATATAAGGAAAATTACAAATTAACTCCAAATTTCTTCTTCATTTCATTTGGGTAATTCTTTAATTACAATTACTCCCTTAGACATTGAATAAATATTCATTAGGATATATAAAATCCAAAATTAATAACTCTAAGTTACTCAATAAGTACGTTTTTGCCCAGTAATCTCCCAGGACCTTTGTTTCATCCCGAAAGTACTTCAGGGTTGTTCCTTAAATAAAACTGGAGACCGTTCAAGGTTTCGTTGGCTTTTCAAAAGTCTCTTATGATCATTTGATTTTTCAAGAGATATTTTAGCTGTACCGGAAATTGTCCCCATTTTAATTTCTTTCAGCATCATAAATTTCATCCCAAGACGCTTATCAATATATTACTGTTTTCCTTAGATATTTACATTCTGGGGCTGTTCCTTCCATTGATTCGGCTATTTAAAATGATTAAACTGTCTCTTAGATCCTTAAACTTAACTCTTCTAACATCATGAAATATGAGATATTTCGATATATTACTTATTTAAATTTGGGGTATTGCACTTGGGCTCAATGGTGATGGCTTTGGAATCTCTTTCTTAGTAGCCTTGTTAGTGTGTAGAGGGGATGGCGGAAGGTTTACTGTAGAGAAATTAAAAAAATCCTCAGACAGTGAGTCCATAGAAATTCTTGTTGAGCTAGGACCCTCGTCATTTGTTATGGCCCTCTTGTTCCTTTAGGCATGTACAGATTCCTCTTCCCCAGCCTTTCCCAAAAATAGGGTCAGGGTCATCGGCAATTGTGTCCTTTGAAAGGTGATTCCTGCTGCTTAGCTCGTGCTACTCTCTAAAGCTGCCTCATTTCACACATTCAATCAAATTATCAGTGAATCAATTAAATATCAATATTTAAATTTTTTTGAAGCACCAACTAAAGAGATAAGGGTCAGGGTGAGCACCTCTAGGGTTTGGCTCCCCTTCAAGCCCTTCTTCTTCCTCTTTAGGCACATCTGAATCCCCTGTAATATCCACCTCTTTGTCATCTTCCTCACATTTCTCCTTTTACCCTCTCTCGCTATCATTTGACAAAGAGGATGAGGAGGATTCGGTCATCTGAGTTTGAATAGGTTTTGAAGGATAAGGGTCATCGCACCCTTCAAGAACCATCCACCAACCTCAATATGGCGTGTATCATTTATTAAATCAAATAAAACTACCGAGCCTCCTTTTGCCAGTTTAATGATGTCATCTTGGTGATCCTTCATCAATGAACCTACTTTTTCCCAATCACACCTTGTACTCCTCAATCTTTTAGTGCACCAATATTGTGACTACCCTAGTGTTCTGCTGGCAGTGTGACCACTATCCACTTAGTCTCAAAATCATCTATGTTTTTTGAGGTCCCCCTCTAAACAATTTAATCCTAAAATGTGTTCACTAGAGGGACATGAATTCCTTCTCTGCTAGAATAGTGCAGCACGATAAAAGTAGCGTAATAAGGACGTTATGGGTTCCCCCCTTGCTCATTGCACAAAACAAAAAATCCCACCAACATGGCCCGACCATTCGGATGCAATGAGCCAACACTAATATTTTCTCCCTTAAAAATTGCATCCCAAATGGGTGTAAGGGAATCCTAAGTCCCATTCGTAAACAATCTAAATGTATTGGTACATATCCTTTCCTAATAGTAGCAATAAGTTCTCATCTCCTAGGACCCCTTGGTTTTCATGACTCGGGGATACAAAATGATCACGCAAGGTCTTTAGCGTATTTTCCCTTTACAACCAAGGGTCTCATCTATAGGGAGATGATGATATTAGTAGGAGGTTGTTTGAAATTCATTTTACCTCAAAGTTGAATTTTTCAACAAGAGTGAGCCTTCCGGAGAAGTCAAAAACTCTCGGGGCTGAGTAAAGGTCTTCGAGATAGCGAGGAGTCATTGGGAGCTCCAGATGACTTAGGCTCTTCAAGGTAAAAGTGCGGCCCATTTAAGACCACCGTCTATTTATAGTCATGGCCTTCGGCAGGCCAAGCGTCATAAGTCCCCTAGAGACTCTCCCCTGATGAGCCATCAAACACCTACTTCTATTCCACTCTTCCCTTCGCCTTTTAGCCTAAGGTAATAGTAAGGATGTAACACCCCATTTTTCCCAAGCGCGACATTGACTCACTTTTCCTAGGGTGTTAGATAACATAAGATTTTGGGGATATATTTTTTTTTCCAACACAAACTCCACACATAAATCGTTCCCCAACAATCTCGTTACACCTTCTCAGTATATCAAACTTAATAATGAATAAACTAAGATAGGTAACTCATCATAAATGTGGAAGCTAGATCGAAACCTCAAATGATACATAACCATAATTCCTTTATTCATAATATTGAAATCATATCATCGCTTAACATGACATCATCAAAATGTAATACATAGGCACACATCTTTTAACTATAACAACGGAAACATGCTAAAGATTACCTATGTAAATAAAAGCTACATCTTGATAACCTCTTTCCCCTCAACACCGCTGCTTTCACCTGGAACTGTAATAACCGAGGTTTTAGGGTGTTGTTATAAAGCATTTCCTTTGAAATCGAAAGATTAGGTAGGCATATGTGTAGTTCCTAGGTAATTTTCAAGGAACAAAGGAAGCATTTTCCAAAAGATCATGGAGACTAATGCAAGGGATCATCATCTTAAGGGATTTTGGAAGGTTTAAGGAATTTTAGAGCCCAAGTGTTATAAGTACAAAGAACTTTTGGGCTAAGGAGTTATTTGTGAGAAACTTAAAATATCTACTAACTAGGTAGTTAAGGAAACCAAATGAGCTAACTAGTTGTTGGAAATGTAATCATGAGCAATGATTAAAGCCTAAATAAACATGTGGAGGCACACATCTCAAGGGACACTTGTCGCAGGGCATGAAAAGACACAAATCTCTAGGGACATGTGGCGTGATCCTATGAAGGTCATGATGACCTCTCTTATCCAAGCGACATGTGGTGCGCCTGGATTAGCTAAGGGTGTCTATAAATACCAAGCCTTTGAAAGGGTTATTCTTACCATTAAAAAAGAGGGTAAGGAGGTGAGTTTGAGAGGAAAAACTCTGCCCAAAAATGAGGTGGAAAAATGCTTAATCGGAAAAGTCAAGTCTCCACCATAAAGCATGCCAAACAACATCAAATCTGAGAGGTAAGTCCAATTTATTTTTATAATCCTGTAGAGAGGGAAGAGAGGGATGTGTAGGTTCAAATAGGGGTCAAATCGGAGCTAAAATGAAAAAGTTATGGCCGAAAAAGCAAAAGGAGGCGGAGTTAGCCGATTTTTAAGGGAGGCGCGTGTAGCTCACGCACCGGGAAGGAGCTGTACGTGTGGGCGCATCAGCCACCTTTCGACAATGCGTGAGGGCATGTGAGACCTCCTCTTGACCTGAAAATTTATAGAATTGACCCTATTTTAATTCCCTATAACCCTATGTAAACATAGTTGGTGTTTGGTTTACTGAAATGCGTGATTTCTGCAGAAAACCCATTCACGCTCGTTGTAAACAGTGTTTCTTAAAGTAAACCTTCAAGGTGAGTGGTTTATGCATGCTTCTTGCTTCCTATTTATCACTCTTGGTTTCATTTGTGGATGGTTTGTTGCTTACGTCTTATGTTTCCTTTGTTTCGAGCATATCCTCTCTACTTTGTTGCATTGAGTTTGAACACAATGAATCTCGTGCGTGGCTTGTGGCTTGCATATCATATTCCTTTTGATTTTTCATACAACATATCATGGCTGGTGGCTTACATCTCATGTTCCTTTCCTTTGAGCATATCTTGCTCATTTTATACGCATCTCGGTGTTTGTATTTGTGGTTAATTGATGGGATTGGAATTTGAACATTATGATTGGCAACTTGTTGGAGAATCATCACGATGATCGGAGACTCAATCCCATGCCTACAAGTAGGGCCATGCCTACAGGTGGGGCTGGGGGGTTGGACTTTGATAATGTGCCTACAGGTAGGGCTTAGCCTACATGTGGGGCTGAGGCGTTTCACACGAGTGCCGGCAGGAATGATGGAGGCTCAGGGAGACTTCTTAATATATTGCATATTAATTTTGCATGCACTATTTCTTTCCTTGTACCACTCACCTAGATGTAAATCTAACTCAGGTGTTTCATGCCCCTGGGATATTCAACGTTCCAAGTTTATCAGACGTGTCAGGTGTTCCAGGTTCCAATTCAAGCAAGGGAAAAAATGTGGTGCTTAGCTATCTTTAGGGTTGTTATTTCATTATGTATCCATGTAACCTGGATGATGTATTGTAAATAGTAGCTAGGATACTCAAGGTTGTAAGAGGTGTGTGTATGGGTGTCCTATAGTTGTACCTACAATGGTGTGTTAAGTTTTTTTGGAGTATTGGAAGTCGTGAGCATTTCTTGTTCTTGTAAAGGAAATATAGTGAAAACCCCCTTTATTTAACTTTGGTTAAACTTTCAGGTTCGATCCAGTGCTTCTGTTGGCAAGGGTTTCCATAACGCCCATTGGTGATGTTTGCTTATATTTCGTGTTGTATATTTTTGAAAGTGGGGCATTATAGGAACGTTTGAATATTCCAGGGACATAGTCCAAATTAGATGCTGAATCATTTAAGTGAGAGTTCAAAACATGTTTTCATGAATGTATGCAAGACATGAAACAAAACTACATAACCCGACAAGTCCTACCCTAAGAAAATCCCACACAGCACTTAACCCAACCACGAGGAAAGAGTAATATCTCTAAAGGCAACATCACCACACCGACACATTGGCACAACATAGTCTTAGCTTAAGAAGGGAAAAGTCAATGCATCTCTCTGACACCTCGGGAACAATCGTTACCACTCCTGACCCAGGAAGGTTAACATCAACGCAGGAACCCGGCTCACCACAATCATGTCAGGGATTACGTTCCCACTCAAAAGCATTCTGAAAACATTGCCCATTCCCAACCCATATCTCAAATGGACAAACAGTTACCCTAGTGTAACTTCCCTGGCCACCCAATCTAGCACGGAACCCTAGGCGACCATCCCGACAAGCACACTCGGCACGGGATACCCTATATGTTATTTCGACAACACCATTGGGGAATTACGACTACACTATCTGGACAACATCCCACATTGACATCTCATATGAACAACACAAACACATGCCAATGCCACATACCACAACTCGATGCATCTTTTAAAACAACATTCCATGCACATAATTTAATTCGCAAAATTCAATGCACATGTATAAACATTTTGGGATGAATCTCCCACATGAAAATAACCTTCACAGGTCAAACTGTTTGTATATAACAAATTCAAGTATAGGGTTGAACCACCCACAATAAACCAAGTTGAAATAGAAGTGCTAACAATAAACCAAGTTTTGGGGGCGAACACTCACCTTGAACGAAACTAAAAACATCTCAAATTTTGTCCTCAACCTCAATTTTTGTGCAACTCCTCAAGTCTTTTTACCAAACCACTTCCTTACATGCCCTCATGTACTGCCCAAGTGCTCTGCGCACGTGATGCCTCGCGTATGCTTTAAAATCCCTTTATCCACTAAATCTAAAGTACTCTCGTCTAGCACAAATTTATCACAACTTTGAATGAGAAAACCCTTGGCCATGAACACCCTATTCTATTGGCTTTGAAAACTTGGCCACCAAGTAAGTCACATTATATTACAATATTTCTTAATCATTTCAAATCTTCAAAAATCTTCTCCAATCATTCCAAATCATTTCAAATCTTCTAAATCTTCTCCAATCATTCTAAATCTTCTAAAATTCTCTACAATCATTCTTATCCGAATCAAATCTTATTCAAATATAATCTTATCAAATCTGATCCAAATCAAATCATATCCAATCAAATCTTATCCTTAAAGTTATCATAAGATTTGATCCTTATCTCTAAAATCAACATGAGGCTTTATCTTTATCTCTAAAGTCATCATGTAGCATTATCCTTATCTCTAAAGTCATCATGCAGCTTTATCCTTATCTCTAAAATCATCATGAGACTTTATCCTTATCTCTAAAGTCATCATGCGGCTTCATTCTTATCTCTAAAATCATCATGAGGCTTTATCCTTTTCTCTAAAGTCATTATGAGGCTTCATCTTATCTCTAACGTCATTATGAGCCTTTATCTTATCTTTAAAGTCATCATGCCTTTATCTTATCTCCAAAGTCATCATGAGCCTTTATCTTATCTCTAAAGTCATTATGAGATTTCATCCTTATCACTAAAATCATCATGAGTCTTTATCCTTAATCTCCCAAATGCCCCCTAGGAAAAAAGTTAAAGAATTATACTTTGGCCTGAACTTTTTGGGTAATTGCACTTAAACCCCTTTCAACTTGGTCTCCGGGCCATTTTTTAATTGCACTTATGCCCCTGGAGAAAGGATTTATTACGTTAATAACCCAAGTTTTAGGTAAATTACACTTTTACCCGAACTTCAATGTTTACAATTTTGCCTTTGGCTTAGAAACTGAATTTTTATCTCCATACTTTCATAATTCTTTGAAATGTCTTATTTCCTCAAATATTTGAATTTAAAAATCTAGGGTATTACATCCTTTATGATCATTCGATTTTTCAGACTCAAAATTAGCTGTACTGAAAACTGTTTCTATTCTAATTGCTTTTAGTGTCATAAATCTCATCTCAAGAAACTCGTCAATTATATACCTTTTTCCTTGATATTTACGTTTCGAGTTACTCCCTTCCATCGATTTAGTAATTACTTAACTAAATTCTCAAACCGATTTCTAGTTCCTTGAACTTACGTAACACTGCGCAATATGGGGTATTACAAGGGAGCTATTGTTGTGGGGTTCCTTAAAATTGTCCTAAATTTCAAAACAATTTCTCAGTTCATTATCCCCTAGACAGGTTTGGGATAGAAGCCTCCCAGGCCCCTAATGTGTCGCTTAGGATCGGCCTAACATGCATCAACTTTTTCCCAAGTCCAAGGACACATTTCAGGGTCTCCCGGATCGAAGCCATCCAGTGGCCTAAAGCCCCCTTCGCGGTCACCTAGAGATAGCTTTCAGGGTGTCCCACCTTGAAGATAAGTAAATTTAATTATTGTAACTAGGCAACAACAATTTGTCATTACTCATTAGTTAATTTAATATTATTCATTATTAATATTTTACTTTTTACAGTACTAATTTTATTCATATTACTAATGTTATGATATTATTTAGTATTAGTTAATTTTAGAAAGAAGAAAACAAACTATAGAGACTCAATATATTAGAAGTTACTCAAACTAAGTAGGGTCTAGTGGAATTTACCATGTAAGACGTGCAGGTACAAAACTGAATATGTAATCTTATTATTGTTGTCAAACTACAACAATTAAATTTATTTATCTTGAAAACAGCCAAATCAGAGTTCCACAGCTAAATAGAGGATCCAAGATGTCACAAACGAGGTCCACTGGGTCTAACTTGGATCAACAGTCCTAGAAGGCCAAAGCTTTAGGAGACCAGATAGGGCCTTCAGGGGAGACGAGATTGTCAACCAAGGAGAGTCTTTAGGGATATGAGGATAGGGGCATCTTGACCGAAGGGGAAGGCTTCTGATGGGTCTTCAGGGATCAAAGACTTGGCTAAATCTGCAACTACAAAGGATGTTAGAAAGGCACACAAGAATTTTTCTCACGTAGGCCCTCCAATACCTAAGTCAAATAATGTAGTCCAAGAAGTTCGTGTATGAGTATGCAAATGTATGTATGATGATGTGTGTCTTAAGGTGTCTTATGGTATACCAAAAAATAATATAGGGTAGAGGTCTTTCGAGTAAGTCTTAAAGAGAGAGAGAGAGAGAGAGAGAGAGAGAGAGAGAGAGTAGGGGTCTAAAAGATCCAAGAGATCCGTTTTCCATGGAAGAGGCAAGTATTTATAGATGATAGGTGGGGTCCACAAATAAGTCCTTAAACTCTTCTAGGAGATGCATTAGGTGAGGTCAGAGGGCTTAGAGATATCTTTGGGGTTAAGATGCCCTGATGAATGTCTTTGGGTGGTACCAAAGAGTTCGGGGCCATCGGGTATCTTTTATCCGGGAGACTCTGAAAGGGCTTTCAAACTATGCAAAATAAGAAGGCTAGACAAACTCAGGGGACTATGGGGACCCCAAGTGACTCTTGTCTCGTAGACTCTTCGGGGGCTTTGGTCTCAATGGGAAATTGCTTATAATTTAGGCAAAATTCTTTAAAGCACCCCACAACAATAGCTCCCCATTCTTATCTTGGGCTGAAACGTGAAGGGAAGAGTAAAAATGTTGGGTGCCAAGTATGACTCATTGGGGAAGAGTCTTCGGGGAATTGGTGACTCTTAGACTACTGAGGACTCAGACTATAAATATGCAGTGATCCCTAATGGGCCACATTTCCTCTGAATAGCCTAAGTCATCTGGAACACCTGAAGACTCTTGATCGTCCCAAAGATACTCTAGAAAACTCTTGGTTACCAAAAATACATACTTTGAGGAAAAAATGGCTTCCTCACAACTTGCTACTAAAATTACTATCTCCCCACAGATGTAACCCTCGATTTTATGAGGCAAAATTACCGAAGTCTTTACACGGTCTTACTACATTCCTCAGTCATGGAAACCAAGGGGTCCTAAGGCCAGGGAGCTTACAGCTACTGTTGAAAGAGGAGGGGTAGCAATACACTTAGATAGCTTGCACACAGGACTTAGGATTCCATTTCACCCTTTTGGGATACAATTTTTGGAGGAAGAAATGTTGGTGCCGACCCAATTACATCCAAATGGCTGGGTCGTGCTGGTTGGATTTTTTGTTTTATGTAAGGGGTGTGGGGTAGAACCTACCACCTCCTTATTGCACAACTTTTATTACGTTCGGACCATAAGGGGAGGAAAAGAATTTGTGTCCTTCCAAAGAATGCCTATTAAGGTTAGGCTATTTAGGAGCAGACTCTAAAAGATAAGTGATTTTGAAACTAGGTGGATGGTAGTGATGCTACCCCCAAGATGTTGGAGGTCATCTCAATCTTGGCATACTGAAAAGATGAGAAGCCCGAGGTGAGAGTGGTCGAACATGAATTCATTGGTGAACGAAAACTAAGATGAAATTAATAATCTAGCCTAAAGGGGTTTAGTTCTCTTATTAGACTTAGTAGTTGACGAGTGCCTTATTGCAGTGGGATGGATGGTTGTTGCAGAGGACAAGGATGCTGGTCCTTCAAGGCTAATTGAGTCCCAAGAGGTTGCGTCCTTATCATCATCCTCTTCAAATGATAGTGAAGAAAGTGAGAAAGATGAGGATGATGACGAAGAGGTAGATGTAATGTGAGATTGGGACACAATAGGAGAAGAGGAAGAGGATGGGTGCGAAGGGGAGGCAGACCCTGGGGATGCTCACCCTCACCATTTTCTTTTATTTATCATTTTTCTTGTTTGGATATTATGATGGTTGCATTGATGGTTTGATTGTTTTTGGGTGTGTAGAGATGCGATAGTTTTAGAGGGTAAAGCTGGGCAAGCAGGAGTAGTCAAAACAATAGGTGTAAGAGACCTACCAGGGGACACAACTGTAGGCTGTCTAAGTCCCTCCTTTTGTGGGAGAGATCTCCTTAGCTCGCAGAAACAAAAGAGCTAGGATGAATGGGGAAGGAACGAGTACAGATGAGGCTACTACATACTCATTTGATGATTTTTCAATTTCCCCTTGTCAGATCTTCTGATATCTTCTTCACCTATAGGTAGGTTTATTGAAGAGGAAGAAATACCATCATCACTATCGCCACTAAGCACAGGGACTTAAGTCACTTTAGAGGTTGATAGGGCTACCTGGGAAGTGAGAGAGGAGGCCGAAGCTCAGGTTGAACTAGAAAGGCATCATGGTCGAAACTGGGCCATTAACAACTTACCTTTTCCGTAGCCTATGGAATGACCATGGCATAGGGAGTTGGATATGGAGTCTAGGGGACACCTGCCCCTATTTCCAAATTTAAGACCTATCCACTAGAGAGTGGTGCCCGCGGGGTATCAACAGCTTTGGGTGCAAATTTATGGTACACCCAAGACTCCTGGACACAGACTCTATTATAGAGCCACGTGTTGTGGCAAGATTGATGTACGCCACAATAATGTCGCACGATAAACCAAGATATTCAGGGAGCACTTAGAGTCAGTTGGGTATAGCGGAGCAGTATTTGGTTGAGGTATGAAATATTTTGAATTCTTCTTTTTTTTATTGTTATCTCCCCTTCATATTATAGCTTCTAATATTCAGACCTTTTACTTAGCTAGCAAGGAATGCAACGTTAGGCGATTGCTATGGCTAATGCTCGGACAAGCCTAGCTAAAGCTGAGGAAGACGAGGCTAGGATGACTCACAACTTCCTCTACCAAGTAGATGAGATGAGGTGCTTAGAGCATGAAGTTAGGGACCTAAGGGAATACAGAGACCAAGGCCTTTATCATAGGCATGAGGCCGAGAAAGTCAAGAAAGAGAGAAACATCCTAAAGGGCAAAGTTGAACGGCTGGAGGAAGAGAAGAGGAAATAACGTGAGGTTAAAGTAACACTCACAAGGCTAACTCTGCCATAACTGCTGAACTTAATTGGGCCTTGGAGGAAAGGAATAGCACACATGCTCAATTCTAGGAGGCAAGGAGGTGGGTTGAGGAGTTGTCTCGCTAGCTCAAGGAGGTTAATATTGATGCCATCTGAGCGGAGGCAGTGAAAGAATATTGGCTTTCTCGGATATGCCACAAGGAAAATCAGAGATATGCCTCGAACTTTGCTAAGTATGGATTTTATTTAGCCCAAGGGTATTTGGAGAGAACACACTTGGACGTCGACCATTCTGAAGTCATTTTCATAGCTGAAAAGATTAGAGAGGGCATTCGCGATTGGCGGGAATATATATGGGGATATTGACCCTAAGGCACTAAAAGAATATTTGAATACTGAGGTAGGGGATATCCCTAACCCTACAGGTTTGTGGAGCTTGTACGTACTGAAGCAAGATTCAGATCTTCTAACGCCAGCCAACCATGGAGCTCCCTAAGGAACAGAAGCAATTAATGTAATACCCTGCCTTTTTAGGGCATGTTATTATGCTAGGATTTTTTTTTTGTTTCCCTCACACACATTTATATTAACATCTCTGCAACATACTAAAATCCTCAACATACGTACACAAAATTAACATTCCCAATGTAGAGCTAAGGAATGGTAGATTCATCCATAAGTGGAAGCAAAAATCAAAACATCACGAAATCTCATATGTGTAACATATATTAAACTCTATACAAATTGAACCATAACATTACAATAACTGTTAATGAAATTAAACATAAACTAATTGGATATGTGGTCCTAGCCTTGGCACAAGACCCACCACATAGCCTCCTCCATGCTCAAGCTTCAGCCACCCCCTTGCCTTTTTGATCGCTCGTCTTGCCCTAGAATATGAGATATTCCAAGGACAAAAGTCTAACATTAGAAGATGAATTTTCTAAGAGAGGGTTAAAACAACTTTAATGAATGAATGAATGATGTATGAACAAGAATAAACAGATGTCCTAGAGTAACTTCCTTAGCAAACTAGCCTGGCACAGAACCTTAGGCAATCATCCCAACAAGCACATGTGGCACTAGATACTCCTGTACGTTATTCTGGCAACACACTTGGGGAATTATAGCTACACTATCAAGGCGACATCCTATCATGTTCACAAGTATCAATATGCCAACAATATCATGCCATGTGAAATATCATTACTACCGATGTGACAGTTCATGTACAGGTATGATAAAATATTCATAAATTACATATGATTTAGCAACTTTCGTGAACATCATGCACAACATAGGCAACATATCGCGTATAAGTTTTCGAGAAAAGCCACTCACCATGAACATACCTCAGAATATCTCGAACCTTGTGCTTAGCCTCAATTTTTGTGTCAGGCCTCAATAATTGCACAACTACTCAACTTTGAGCCTTAACGTATCCTGACCATCATACTTGTTTAAAAAAGTATCAAATTCTATTTTTCCTTAATTTTCTCATAATTTTCCTCTATTTTCTTCCTATTTTTCTCTCGATTATTCCAAAATAAATACCTCCTTAAACATTTTTCCAAATTTTTCAACACCATAATTCATAAAATAATTTCCTAAAAATATTAAAATAAAATTCAAAAAATACCTAGGTCTCACGTGCCCTACGAGTGTATTACGGGTGAAGACTAGCGCATGCACCTCGTGCATCAGTCGTCTTCTTTGGCTTCGGCCACTAGCATTTGTTGGTTTTTGCTTCTACTTTGCTCTACACCTTAAGTCAATCACAATGGTACCGCTTTAGACTTGAAACAACCACCGAAAGTGGCTCAACCGGCCGTTTGAAGGTTCGACCGAGGCTTCCGTCTAGTTTTCCGACAACCACTCGAAACCCTTTTAAACCTAAACGAATGCTCACCAAACTCCACAAAAAAACTCTACAAAATACAAGGAACAAAAGCCCCTTATCCTTAACTCTTGATTCACCCTCTAAGTCTCAAATTTGAGCTTGAACTGATGCAAAAGCCCTCAGCCATCGACCCCTATCTATACCAGATTTCAAGCCTTGAAACGCCATTTGCTGTCAAATATGAGGTCTTTAATGCCTCAACCTGCCTCAAATCAACCCAAAATCCCCATCATTAGCCCCAAAGATTGACTTACAGAGGTCAATTTTTTTTTCCATCACACGATCGAAAAATATGCTTTGATCGCGAATCCCCCTTGTTTCATCCTGAAACCACCTCATGGTGGTTCCTTGTGCAAAAGTTGAAGCCTCTTAGGGTTTCGTTGACTTTTTGAAAGTCCTTTACAACCATTTAGTTTTTTAGCCCGAATCATAACTGTACCGAAAATTGTCTTTGTTCCAATTTCTTTCAATGTCATAAATCTTGTCTCAAGACGCTCGCTAATCTCACATCCTTTTTGTAGGTATCTAAGCTCTAGGGCATTCCCTACAATTGATTCAATCACCCATAACTCTAGGAAATTACTTTATAACCCCAAAACTTAATGAAAATTCCATCTATACCCCAAGACAAATTGTCCCTGAGTCTTTTAGAAACTCTCAAGTATTACAATTGATGCCTTGGCAGATATTGAATTTACAAATTTGGACTTTTTAGGAGAGGTCCCTGATGGATTTCCTGGGGCTCTGATTTAGAATATATTTCTTTCCACTCATTTTTGACTTTTTGGCTCATTTCGTCTTTTGTATTTTTGGAAAATACCCAAATATCAATAGAATGAGCATTCTTTTAAAGAATGAATTGGTGCTTGATTGACTAGGCATGGGCTTGACAAGTGTAAGCCTCATGAATGCATAAAGCATAAATGAAAATAGAATAAGAATCATGAGTTAAAACATTACTTGTTACCTGTAAAGGCGTGTTTTTGCTTTAAGCGTGGATTGCATGTTTTATAAATATTTGTGTTAATGCATATTCATGGATGCACCAAAAGAATCTAGCTCCCCAGTGTAACGAGGATGCGCCCCCCTCCAACTTGTGAAGAGTAAAGTAGTTATATATATAAACACTACAAAAAAATTGATTTTTAACGGCGATTTTTTTACGGCGATTTTTAAAACTGTCGCAAAAAATGGAATTTTGTGGCGGTTTGTAAACCGTCGCAAAATACTATTTTAGTGGCGATTTTTTTTAACATTTTGCGGCGGTTGTGAAAAAATGTCATAAAATTCAATAAAACATTCAATTTTGCGACAGTTTTCAAAAAATCGTCGCTAAATTTAGAAAATAATTAAATAATTAAAAAATAAAATTTAATTTAGCAGCGGTTTTTCAAAATCATCGCTAAATTAAAAAAATAATTAAATAATTTATAATTAAAATTAAATTAACATTTCCGACGGTTTTGAAAAACTGCCGCAAAATTCATTAACAAGTTTAATTTAGTGGCGGTTTTTCAAAAATCGTCGCTAAATTCAAAAATAATTAAATAATTTATAATTAAAATTAAATTAACATTTGTAGTGGTTCTGAAAAAACTGCTGCAAAATTCATTAAAAAAATTAATTTAGCGGTGGTTTTTGAAAAACCGTCGCTAAATTCAAAAATAATTAAATAATTAAAAATTAAAATTAAATTAAATTGAATTAAATTAATAAAAAGAAATATAAAATCTTAAAAAGCAATTTAAAATTTAATTTAAATTAATTACAAAATCTTTGTATATATAAAAGTAGGATAGTCTTGAAAAAAAAAATTTTCTCTCAAAACTTGCATTAATGATTTGCAATTAATACTTATTGTATTAATAAATTACATTTTTGTAATTTGCATTAATAATTTTAAATTTTCAATTGCTTTGAAATAATAAGTAGTAATAAAATTTTCCCCCAAAACTTGCATTAATGATTTGTATTTAGTACTTATTGCATTAATAATTTACATTTTGTAATTTGCATCTTTATATATATAAAAGTATGATAGTCTTGAAAAAAGAAATTTCCCCTCAAAAGTTGCATTAATGATTTGTAATTAATACTTATTGTATTAATAATTTACATTTTGTAATTTGCATTAATAATTTTAAATTTTCAATTGCTTTGAAATAATAAGTAGTAATAAAATTTTCTCCCAAAACTTGCATTAATGAATTGCATTTAGTACTTATTGCATTAATAATTTACATTTTGTAATTTGCATCTTTATATATATATAAAAGTAGGATAGTCTTGAAAAAAGAAATTTCTCTCCAAAACTTCCATTAATGATTTACAATTAATGCTTATTGCATTAATAATTTACATTTTGTAATTTGCATTAATAATTTAAATTTTTCAATTGCTTTGAAATAATAAGTAGTAATAAAATTTTCCCCCAAAACTTACATTAATGATTTGCGTTTAATACTTATTGCATTAATAATTTACATTTTGTAATTTGCATTAATAATTTAAATCTTTCAATTGTTTTGAAATAATATGTATTAATTATTGTAAAATTAATAATAATTTTAAATATACGAGTTTTTCAATGCTAATTGTTTTGTATTAAATTTGCATGAGTTTTATGAGAAATATTAATATACAAATTAAACTATTAATTAAGTCATAGAAAATTATCCATTTATTTAAAATATTATTTTTATATAGTTATTCTATGTATATTTATATAATATTAAAATATGATAGTCAAATAAAGTATTTTGTCAAATGTCAATCAATGGTGAATTTTTTCCCTCAAAATTTTGCATTAAATCAAAGGTAATGATTAATTAATTATTAATTACTTTAATAATTATATTATAGTTTTCAAAATGTGATGTCTTAACAAATTCATAAAAAATTATTTAAGGTTGTCAAATGGTAGGGTTTTTCAATGCTAATTAATATTTAAGGTATCACATTTTTAACACTATGGAAGAAATCAAAATTCATTTTTTTAAAATTTTGTTATTATTGAAAAAACTTATTCTTACTCATATTTAAGAGTTATAATTTATATTTATAATTATAATATAAGTGAAAATATTATAGATTTTATAATATTTATTTATAAATAAATATAATATAATAAAAAAATTATAAGTATTTTGTCAAGTGACCTATTTAATATGTTAATTATTTTTTAATACATTGAATGATAGTATATTGAATTAAAAGTATTCTCCATTAGCATATTAAATAGTGAATAATTAAGTAAACTTAAATTTTTTCAACATGATTAAAGATTAAAAAAATTATAATTATCAATTTTGTTAAAATTATTTAAAATAATAAATTTATTTTTTTATTTTAAAATTAAACTCTCCCATATATCACACGGGTTCACCATTTGTTAATTAAAAATTTAATTTAAAAAATAAAAATAAAAATTAATTTAAAAAATTTTAATAATTTTAAAAAATATATAAATTTTTTTATTTTTAATCAATTAATTTAGTTAATTTAATTCAATTAATTTATTTTTAATTTATTCCTTTACTCTTTTAAAAAATAATAAATTAATTAATATTTTTTAATTTATATTAAAAAATATAAAATATAATTATGGAAAGTAGTGGTTGTTTTGGTATATAATTTATATATGCGGTTATATAACAAGGGGGCTTGGCAGATCAGACGGTTAGGCGTATGCACTTGCACAAGGGAGGTCGTGGGTTCGAAACTAAGGAAGGGGAGGCTGTTTTAATTTTAGTGGCAGTTTTAGAAACTGTCGCTAAAATTAAAATTTTTAATTTTTTTTAATTTTAGCGGCGGTTTCTGAAACCGCCACTAAAATAAAAATTTTATTTGTTTTAAAAAAAAATTTAACTTTTTTTAAAATTTTTGCAGCAGTTTTAAAACTGTCGCAAAAAATATGATTTGCGACGGTTATTCCAGCGGTTGGTCAAAACCGCTACTAAATGCTCCGCAATGGCTTATTTAGCTGCGGTTTTCAAAACCACCGCTAAATGCAAAAAAAAATCACCGTTAAATGCCAGTTTTTTTGTAGTGAAACTTGTAGAAAGAGTGAAATAATTTCAACGGTATCAGTATACCTATCATGGCACTTTGAAATACCCAACCTTACAATATTTATAGTATAGAATTCCAAAAATCCAGAATAACATCTCGCATCTAGCATTAATAGGGGGTATCATTGCCACCACTTGTGACTAATGATGAGACACGTGCCTAAGTCCCTCGACCACCTTAGACCTGCCAGTCTCGTTCGTAGCTAAAATGTCACCATTGTGCCCCGGGGCTATGTGAGAGGGAGGACATTGACCCATAGACAATCCCTCTGTGGAAAGGTCAGGCTGTGAAGAGCAATACACGGTCCTAAGTGCCCTAGTGTAGTGGAAAGGGTGAGTACCAGTGGACTTGCAAGAAAAAAATGTTCCTTAATCTCCGCTCCTTCCACCAATTGGTGCACGAATATGTAGGGTAAGAGAAGTAGTAATTAAAGGGGCAACCCTAGTCTTTGCGTCCAAAGACAATGAAACTGTCTCGTAGGTTGTGCCAAGGGCCCATATGAAAGAGAATGCTGGGTGGAAATGACAAGGGCCCATTTTCCTACTGTTCGGAGTGCAATCAGAGTCACTCTATTTTGTTGACACAATTCGCTAATCTACATTCGCGGATCTATTTTGTTTTAGTGGTTCAATATCTTAGTGTTATGATTACATTGACAATCAATTTTTTATTATGGCAATTTGGAAAAACACCTACTTCCACAATTAGATAAGAGGGATAATATTTTTGTTATGGTAGTTCAGCGGAATGCCTATTTCCACAATCATAATATCAATATTTTTGTTACAACGGTTCGGAGAGGTACCTACGTCTGCGATCATAACACTACAAGAAAAATCAATTTTAGTGACGGAAAAATCCGTCACTAAAAACATAAAATCTGTCACTAAATTTTTAGTGACATGGTAAAAATCCGTTGTAAAAAAAGGTGTCACAAAATTTTAGTAACGGGGTTGGACAATCCCATCGCAGATTTGTGACGGGTAGTATATCCTGTCGTAGATATTTTTAAATAATAAAAATAATAATAAATAAAATATTAAAATTAATTTTGAAATAAAATAATATAAAAAATATTAAAATTAATGTTAATATTTTAAATCAATAATATTATTTATTAAAATATTTTTATGAAATTAAAATATCTTTTTAATTTTAAAAGTTAGAAAATTAAAATTGTAACATCCGAAATTTTAGAAATAAATATTAATTATTAATTCCAACGTTTAGAGCGATTGGTGATTTATGGAATACTTGTGAGTTAAAGAAATTTAAGAGAGGATATTAAATTTATTGTATTTCTAAATGAGGAAGTGATCGGAAATTTGTAGAATTCTTAGGACTTAAATTATTAAGCGTTAAAAGTAAATTAAATATTATAAAAAATAATAATTAATATGTATATATATAAAATAAAATAAGTAAATAATTAAATAAAAAAAAAGAGATTGTAAATTGGAACATGTTGCTGTGCGTGATTTGTTCTCATAATGAATGAGTAAATTATATACATATATAATTTTATCATGTGTTATATCAATGGCATAATGCATATATATATATATATATGTTAATATGGCCTTACCTTCTCACCAATTTCAATATGATTTTGGGCCAAGCAATTACTCTCCAATTTTAATGTAATTTCAGTCATAAACGTGGAAGCTCGGATTAGCATTGGAGAAGGGGAAATCAGAGGAATTAAATGTGAATAATGATGGCAATTGAGGAAGGGATATGTTTGTAGAGAAGTCAACAATTAAGGAAATAAAATGGTGAAGCAGTGGCTGCCGAGCTCGCTTTATAGTTATATAAATATATATATATATATATAAGATGTGTGTGATAACTTGAATTAGTGAATATTATAATAAAATTAAATGTAAGGCAAGTCAAGGTAAATTAATGTCAAGTGTGGGAAAAGATGATCTTGGCAGAAGGGATGGCCATATTGGGTGTGGGAAAATTGTCAAGTGTGGTCAAATGGATTGGATAGAAGCAGGCAAGCGTAATGATACTCCTAGGGAACTTTAATTGGAAATTTAACCTCTATATTGCTAAATTAATTTGTGGTGCAAATAAAATTACAATTCTATTGTCTGCTCCTCCCTCGCACCTATCAAGTCTTCTAGTGGCTATCTATGTATATAAATATATTTATATTAAGAGAAGAGAAGGTAATAGAGGAGGCTGCACGACGTGGGCAGCAAGCGAAGCCAGTTAAAAGAGGGAAAATAAGGGAGCAAATTGGAGGAGAAGATTGAAGAAGGAGAGCAACGAGTAGCAGCGAAGAAGTGGAGAAATTTGGGGTGAAGAAGTTTGGATTTAAATTAGTATTTGTATAATCAGGTAAGTAGGAAATAAGTATATTAGACACTGTGCGGTAGATTTAATTTTTAGACTGTGGCTTTGAAGTGTTAGTAAAAAGTTATTATTTTGCAATGGTTGAGTAAGGAAGATGGAATTCGTTACTGGAAGGCAAGCTCCTA
This sequence comes from Diospyros kaki, assembly GCA_036245055.1. Taxonomy (NCBI): domain Eukaryota; kingdom Viridiplantae; phylum Streptophyta; class Magnoliopsida; order Ericales; family Ebenaceae; genus Diospyros; species Diospyros kaki. The sequence goes on along the minus strand of BSEG01000016.1, from coordinate 32,233,338 downwards.
ACCCTTTCATCGTGTTATTTTTTTCACGTGAAAGTCTTCGAGATCTCTTGTATTCTAAACCCTCCCTCACCTTGACTCGGTTCCAGGCATCAATAACAATAATCCGTGTGGTAATCACTTAATGACTTTTATTTTATTAACGAGTTTATTGTTAATGGAATGACCTAAGCAATGGCGTCATGGTGTCTTTCATTTCAACCGTCACAGAGCTTCATATCGTTCCGCTTTCCTTGGGAATGATGTTGTACCTGTTGGGCTAGGTTCTTAGAAAAGTTGTTTATGGTTTAATGGGGTTTTATTAATAATTTATTATGTATGTTGACATAGCCTTATGTGAATGAAAAGTAATGAGAATGGTATTACGATGTTATGCGGTTTTGTACATGAAGGGTTATGAGTTATGGAGAAATGTTATGTAAAGTTAAGCTGGAAAGATATAAAGTTAATAGTGTCAGTAAGTGTGTCTAAGGGTATGGGTACAAAGCCACTGACTGTCGACCGTGGGTCATGGCAGTTGATGGCTGGATGTATAGGCGCCAGTCATCGGTTGTTACGATAAGCGCTAGATGGCCAGAAGAGCTGGTACTCCAGATTCCCGCCTTGACTTGTGCATATCATGATGAGTGTGCTACAGGGGGTTGGGTTGCATTCACGTGGGGACATGCTTTGTGTGTGTTGGGATGCGTGAACATCTGCATGACCCGGTTGGTCTAAGTGCTAACTTGGGTTCTTTAGGTGAGCTGGTGCATTTAGAGCATTTCGTATGTGTGTATTCCTATGTGGCCGTTAGCATGGCTTGATGCTTGGTTTATGGGGGCCTTGTCATCACGTTTATGCTACAAAAGCCGCTGCATTTCTTATTTGTTGCACTGTATGGTGAGAATGTGCGATTTTAGATGTTGAGTATGGGTGGTGGATGTGGTCACGGTAAGATCGGGGGTTAGAGTCCCACGGCGGCGTGGTCCACGACGTGGCCACGGTAAGACTAGGGGTTAGAGTCCCACGGCGACATGGTCCACGGAAAGACCGGGGGTTAGAGTCTCACACCAACAATAAGACTGGGGGTTAGAGTCCCATGGCAACGACAGGATAAGATGATAGTGACAGGGAAATGGGCATGTAAGGGAAATGGAATGGTAGCCTATAAAAGGCTGCCAACAAGTATGTATGTAGGACTTGGGTGCCAATGCGTGTTTAATGTGGGCCCCAAGGACTGTTTATGTGAAGTTTATTATATGTTTATGCACCTACAAATAAGACAAGTATTGGGCATGGCATGACATGACGTTGCATTAGCATGAACTGCATGGGGGTGTTATGGGAAGAGTCATGTCTGTACCCTTCAGCCTTTTCTTCTAGAGCTGGTTGAGTCTCGTGACTCACGTTTGCTTTCCATCATTCTAGGTAAGAGTATCCCGAGATCGCAGGTGCATACGTTAAAGTTGGATCCAGATCGCCTAGTCAGGATAGCAAGTGCAGAGCTCTCTCGAAACTAGATCCTGGGTGTCACTGAGCCTATGTTAAGGTTAATGTTTATGTTTTGAGATTGACGTATGTCATGTAAGCCTAGGTGGGCCCAAGTGATGAATGGTTTTTGTAAAGTTGATTATGAGATGTTATAATAATAAAAAAAAAGATTATGATTTAAATAAGGATTGTGTTATTGTTCGGTATCATTTTAGTAATGACCTAGGTGAATAAAAATTATTTAACAAATCGTTGAATGCTTTTTTATTCAAACTAAATTTTTCAATGAACTGATTTAGGATAGCCACACATAAGACTTGTGATAGCTTGATTGTATAAGAAAATAAGAAAAATAAATCATTAAGCATGAAGACACACAATTTATAGTGGTTCGGCCTTCCAACCCTAGTCCACTACCTTAGTTGACAACTAAAGATTTTCAAATCACTTTACTAATCAAAAACCCCTTACTTAGACAAGTAGGTCCTCTAGTCCGTGACTAGGAAGATTACAATCCCTCCTACAACTGTAGGCCCTCTAGCCAAGCTAGGTAAACTGTAACGAATACAACGTAAATAAATCTAAGAGTTAAAAAATCTTAATACAAACCCTCTCTACAATAAATTTGAGGTTGTTAATGAATGAAATAGTTGAATGCAAAGCCTCTAAATGAAAAACAAGAGAGAGAGTACAAATTGAAAATGAGATTACAAAGTGAATGCTCAGTAGTTGATAGTAATAAATGTTCAACATGTCTTCAACCAACTATATATAGTTGATGGTGGAAAAATCGAAAAATTGAGCCGTTGGGGTGGTTGGCCGAGCATTTAATGCGACAAAAATTAGCTGTTATGATTTTTGCGAAAGAGACTTAGTCGACAGATAAAAATGGTTAGTTGACAGAATTAGGCAAAATAACAAGCTTGGTCAACAGACAAAATAAGTTGGTCGACCAAGTTATAAAAACATCAGAACACTTAATCGACCAAGACATAAATAACCATGGCACTTAGTCGACCAAGGCTATCCTTCTGTCAACAAACTTAAGGAGTTAGTCGACCAAGTCAGCACATAAGCACTGTTAGTCGACAAAAGTTATAGCTTAGTTGACTAAGAAAGAATCATGCATACTGTTGGTCGATAGAGCCTATAGCTTAGTCGACCAAGTTAAGCTTTCAAAATAATTTTTTTAATATTGAGCATACTGTTAATCGACCAACTTGCATAATATTCTTGAAACCTTGTCGACTTGCTTTGCTTTAGGTTTGAAACATTTTGAGATATTTTAAAAACAACATAAACCAATTTTTGAGTTTTTGACTCAAATAAACCCTTTGGATTTAAAATAGCCCAACTTCATTTATTTTTGAGATACTTCATGAAATTGATTTGAACGCATAGTATACATGAATTCCATATTCAATGAAAATTACATTATTTGTCATTATCAAAACTATTTTAATTATAAGAGTAAAATATCAACTTACAACGACGCCCTTAGATTTGTCATCGACCCACACTTCTTGTCCTTGATCATCTTTCCTTGTGTGGGTTCTCTTGAAGAATTCAAACTCATTGGGTTCACGATTCAATTCAGTTGCCTACATAAGAAATTAATGCATAATATAGTAAAATTTATGAAACTAAACTTATTATATAATTTAAGTAAATTAGAAAAATACAACTTAGTATAAGTAATTACCAGTCTTCTTTGAGTTAACGAGAATGGAATGAACCCTACAGTATGGAGTGACCCACCGGTCTTAGAGGCATGATTTTTTTTTATTTTTTGTGGCAATTTTTTTATTGTTTTCTTCTGCCCACTTTGCATCAAGTGTCTTACGCACGTCAGGGTCCATTCGCATTGTTTAGTCTTCCCCACTTTTAATTCGATTCATATGGCTCCTAAAACTTCATCTACCTAACTTATTCCATGTGAGACATATGCGGTCATTATCCTTAGGTTGCCAGAAATGCGTCTTCTACATTAAGTTAAGAAACATATATATATATATATATATAATTAAGAATTTAAATACAAACTTGTACTAATAAATAATTATAATTTGACTTACGCTAAATTCTTCAAGCCACATCCTCCGTATTATTTCTAACACCTCATCCCAATGAAGCCATAGTTCAATGTATCGTGTCCTCCAAATCTTTGCTAGTTTGCTTGGTGGGCCACTCTCAGGGATAAAGTTTTCCAACACAAAATATATATATATATATATTAATTTGAATGTATAATAATTGCAAGTAATAAATTCAAAATAATAAATATGATATTCACTGATTATACTATTCATCGCAAGATAAGCGTTTTCAACCATCTCCTCGGCTAATTCCAACCAGTTCAATTGGACTGGACTTAGAGTGTTGTGCAGAAGCACATGATGAATTGAATCCTTGTGGTGTCAGCATGAATGTGTATGGGGAAGGTCTATTTGGCATATGAAAAGTTTCCCTAAGATATTGGTCAGTCGATGGTACAACATCTGGTGGGTAGGAAGCGGGTGGAACACCATAATAACCCTATGGGATTGTGGTTCTAGGATATGGAAACTGAGCCAAGGGAGCAAAAGGTTGTGGGGGTGGTGACTAGAGATTGAATTGTGTGGAAGGGACAACAGGTGTGGAGTCAGGGGAAGAATATTGTGAACCAGAATTGGAATTTGGTGAAGGTGTGGTCCTATAAGGTGTTCTACTTTTACCTTTTCCCCTACTCGAAGGTGTTGAATGTTCTGATATCTATTTCAATAATTATATATATGAAAAACAAAAATATATAAACATCAAGGTCATCACAATAAAAATATATGTACACAAGTTATTGATCATGTCATACTTTAAAAATACAAAGGTTATTAATTAACATGCAAAAAAAAAAAAAAAAAAACTATTAGTCATCTTCTTCTATATATTCATCAATGTCTTCTTGGTTACTATCTCTATCATCAAACAATATATCTTCCTCGTCTTCTTCTGAAATAGATTCTTCCTCGACATCATCTTCTTCTTCCTCAATGATATTGGAGACATCAACTTCCTCTACTGACCCATTATTGTCTTGTAAAGTGCCTCCGAGGTTAACATTTACATCGTTTATAGGTAGTTGCAATATTTCATCCTCTTGGAAATGTTCTTCCATGTTAGCTTTAGGAGCATTTATTGTACCTCGTGCCTTTGTTTTAATTATAACCATCCAACTATTTTTATCACGACAGTAGTCAGGATAAGGCACGCAATATATTTGTTCAGCTTGTTGGGAAAATATGAATGAATCATATTTTCTGTATCTTCTTAATGATCGAATGTCTACAATTCCATATTTATCATGAATTTTAGTTCCTCGTAGACTTGGATCATACCATTCACATTTGAACAGAATCACCTTTTTATTGGTGAGCCTGCATATTCCAACCATCCAACCCTTTTCTGTCGACCTACTCTGACTCTATTCAACAATATGAAATATGTATCCATTGACGAAATACATTGGCCAATGTTTCACGTTGGGAGTTGGCCCCCACCCTGTGCTATAAATTAGTGGGTCTGCAATAACTTCGCCACTCAAATTTACCTAACCAAATATTTGCATCACTCTATGTATACATAATTAACATTAAATTAAGAAATATCCTAAATTTTGCAAACTTATATGATTATGAAACCAAACACAAAAATTATCATCGATTTGTTTGTCTAATTCTTCGTCACTAATTACTGGCGATAATTCATGTAGCATGTTTGTGTGCATGCTAAAACATTCAAGTTATATATCAACCTAATATGCAAAAATTATTAATATGAACTCATAATATATTAATATAAGTTTGGGTTCTTACTCAATATAAGGTTCGACCTCTGATGTATTTAACAAGATATACAATTTTGCTATTTGGAACTCATTCACATCCAACCATCTTGTTTTCATTGGACCAGTCGCACCGCCCGGATGATTAAAGATAGAAATTTGTGGATGCGAAGATTCTCCCCCGTCATCATTTCAAGGGGCTCTCGTCTTCCTTGATTGAATATTTGATTCAAAATAATATGAACAAAATATAGTCGTTTCCTCAATTAAATATGTCTCACAGATAGACCCTTTTACGCAAGCTTTATTTCAGACTTTCTTATTTAAAATGTTGAGTAACCTAAGTCATTTTAAAGTCTCCTCAATTTATGAAAAAAAACATAATAAACTATACGACAAAATCAATAAATTATATTAATTAAAATTATTATTACCGTTCAAATGGATACATCCATCTATATTGGATTGGCCCCTCGACCTTTGCTTCGTAAACTAAGTGTACTGGGAGATGCTCAATTGGGTTAAACCATCCAAGCTAAAATACACACTCCAATTTGCATAAAATGATCGGGATGTTCTGTTCCATGACTTCTAAATCTTCAGTTCTTAACGTTGTTGAGCATACTTTTTTGAAAAACTGACATAACTTAGTTATTAGACTCCAAATCTGATCTGGTAATCCTGAAAATGCCGTTGGAAGTAACCGCTCCATAAGAACATGACAATCATAACTTTTCAACCCAAACAACTTTCCATTCTTTATAATCAACACATCTGCCCAATCTAGATGCATATCCTTTCGCGAGTTTAAGTTCTTTTATCCATTTCAAAATACTTAACTTTTACTTCCTCGTGAAAGTATATTGGGTCTTGGGTTTCCAATATTTACCCACACCACGTTCTACTAATTCTAACTCCTTCCGCCTGCAATATTCCTTTAGGTCCATTCTAGCTTTGCTATTTTATTTAGTTTTACCTTTCACATCCATGATTGTATTGAAAATATTGTCAAAAATATTCTTCTCGATGTGCATGACATTCAAGTTGTGTCGAATAAGATTATCTTTCCAATATGATAAGTCCCAAAAAATACTTCTTTTTGTCCAATTGTGTTGCACACCATATCTGGTCATAACACAATCTTGTTGTTGTAAGATAGATGAGACATTACATACTCTACCAAATATGTTTTTTCCACTTAAGTGAGGGGGTGGACAAGAATTATTAACTTTATTTTTTTAAAATGCAGTTGTATTCCTCCGAAAAAGGTGATCCATTGGCAGGAATTGTCGGTGACAGTCAAAAAATGATGTCTTTCCACCATAATTGAGATTAAAAGCTTTTTTATTTTCCATACAATACGTGCATGCTAATCTACCTAATGTCATCCAACCAAATAACATTCCATATGCAGGAAAGTCATTGACGGTCCATAACAAAGCTATTTTCATCATAAAATTTTGCTTTGTTGATATGTTATAAGTCATCACTCCTTCGTGCCAAAGCAATTTCGGTTCATCAATTAAAGGCTGTAAAAATACGTCTATCTTACTTTTTGGATTTGATGGACCTGGAATAATAACTGTTAGAAACATAAACTCTCTTTTTAAAAATAATCTAGACGACAAGTTATATAGGGTCACAATGACTGGCCAATAAGAGTATGGGCGACCCGATTGACCATATGGAGTGAACCCATCTGCACACAAACCAAACCTCACATTTCTAGGATCGGTAGAGAAGTCAGGACGTGTCTGAACAAAATGTTTCCATGCTTCATCATCAAACAGGTGAGACAATACCCCAAACTCTCTTTGATTTTCATAGTGCCATCTCAAGTTCGAAGCAGTAATAGTTAAAGCATAGATTGTTTGCAATCTTGGTATGAGGGGCAAATACCACATTCTCTTAAAAGGAATTTCTTTAAATTTTTCCGTGCCACTTCTTGCCAGTTTAAAACGAGGATGACTGCAAAACTTACAATTTGTCTCAAATTGATCATCCTTATAATACAACATACAACTATTTGGACAACAATCGATCTTCTAACAACCAAATCTAAGCTTAGAAACCAATTTTTTAGTATGATAAAAGTTATCGAGCACACGATTACTAGTTGGCATTGTATGTTGCATAAACTGCATGATTTCATTATAACAGGCTTTGGGCATGTTGTAATCGGATTTAATGCTCAACATCTTAACTGTAGCAGAAAGTTCACTCTCTACCTCACAACCTGGGTATAATGAGGATTGTGCAGTAGATAACATCTCATAAAATGCTTTTGCATTTTTATTAGGTGGTTCCTCAATATTGTACGACTGATGACCACTTCTGCTAAACACTCCTTGCATTGTAGCAGGCCCATGTGACGGCTCTACCGCATCTATTACCATTTGCTCATACAGATTGAACTAATCTCTAAAATTATCTTCTCTATAATATTCATTTACAATAACACTTGGAGGCAATACTGGCATGTCTTCCCCATGGTTCATCTAATAATAATACCTTTTCATGAACCCATGTTTACAAAGATCCATTTTCACCTCATTGACCTTTTTGAACTTTAAACACTCACATTTTATACAAGGACACTTCAACACTCCTAGTCTTATGAAACTTTTTGTAGAAGATGCAAGTTGAATGAATTCATCGACACCAGCATAAAATTCAGGAGCGATCCTACCCCTTCTTGGCATGCACCTATTATCAATCCACTGATGATGAAACAAGACTTCTATTTTCAATTCAAAATTGTATAACAAATACGTGTTAATTCCTAATAGATAATTTATCCTAAAAACTAACCAAATTATATTTCATTACTTCAGACTGTCACAGGCAACTGATAAATATAAACACAAAGCAAATATAATAATAAATAATTTATTATTCTCATAAATTTTATTTATTTAATGTTCATATTTATCAATAAATAAATACAACATTGAGATAAATTTTGATCTTTTTAAAATACTATATATTTCTAAATTAAATTAAATTTTATAAATAGGTTTCTCTGAACTAAATATTCAAAATATTTTTTATATTACTTAATTCTACATGTTTGAATTGAATTTTTCTTAAATACTTATTTAAATTTTTATTTCCTTTAATACTTAAACACTTATTAAAGTTTTTATTTTTTAGATTTTTTATTTTATTTTGATTGAGTTATTAAGAACATTATTGTTAAAACAGTGTATCTAAATTATTTTCTATGATAGTTGTGAATGTCTCACGTTGAAATTTTATTTTTTATTTTTAGTGTTTGATTTTAAATAAAAATATTAAAATCTATTAGTGTGTTTATTTCATTTTATAACAACAAATTATATTCTTTCATTAATAGTATTTTTATTTTTAATATTTCATTTCTTATATATTTGAATTAAAATTTTATTTTAAATAAAAATCTTAAAATCTATACTTTTTTTAATTTTATTTTAATTTTTAAAATAATTATCTAATTTATTTCGTATCTTAGTTTTAAATATTTGAATTGAAATTTTATTTATTATTTTTAATATTTGATGTTAAATAATTTTTTTTAATTTTTTAATGTGTATATTATATTTTATAACAACAAAGTATATGTTTCTTTAAATATTATGTTAATTTTTATTATTTTATTTCCTACCTATTTTATTTCAAATCACAGTATTTTTCATTAAAAATCTGTTTTAAATTAAAAATAAAAAAATAAATGTTATTTATTAATACAATTACATAATAAAATAACTAAAAAATTAATTTCTAAACAAGTAATAAAGTTCAAATTTTAATTTCTAAATAGTAACAAATAATATAAACAATTAAACTAAAACTAAACTAATTAATATAAAATAATAATTAAACTCAAAAAACACAAAATAACTACAACTAAACTAACATAAAATAACTACAACTAAACTAACACAAAATAACTAACCTTAAAAGTTTTAAACTATAACTAAACAACGCAAAATAACTAAAACTAAAACTAAATAACAAAAAATAATTACCTCAGTGACGTAAAGAATGACGACAATGGCACCGAAGACAGTAATAATGTTGAGAGGTAACAGCTGCAGAGAAGAGAGAATCAAGGGAGGAAGAGAAAAATAGCATGAGAGAGTGGGAGGAGAAATGGTGTTTGAATAAGGGGAGGGAAGGGGCAGAGAGGGCGTTCGAGAGTGGGGAAGGAGGGGAGAGAGAGGCCTTTAAGCATGAATTAGCGACGGGACTGAGCAAATAGCTACGGAACATACTATCTGTCACTGTTTTGTGACGGGACAAGCCATCCCGTCTCTGATTTGCGACGAGATGGCCTGTCCTGTCACAATTTTGTGACGAAAATTCCAACCTATCACTAAAACATTTTAGTGACAGATTCCCATCACTAAACCCGTCACAAGTTAGTGATGGGTGGGCCTCCGTCACTAATTTACAACTTTCTTGTAGTGTAATATCAATATTTTGTTATAACGATTCGGCAGGATGCCTATGTCTGCGATTGTAGGAATTGAGTGATGAACACTTGGATTTTGGCAACATAGCTTGTGGCCCATAATGGAAATAATGTTCTCATTGCAATGGTTTGGTAGAATGCCTCTGATCGCGATCGTATCATTGATATAGCTTTGCATTATTGTTTCTGTAGTTCGATAATACACTTACATTTGCAACTATCCATTGAGGATGGAGAATATAACCATCTCCACAGAAATTGTGATACAGTAGTAGCACCTTTTTGATTTATCACGAAATATCTGAATACTATGGAATCTTTCTTCGTGGACATAAAGTTCTGTTTATAGTCCCAACGTTCATCCTTGAACCCAAAATCTCTTTTATCCATAACTGTTCCACTTCGAATTTGAGATTATAAAGGATCAATGAAGTGTCGAGCTTAAGGGTTTCCATCTCGTTAGCTCCCTAGTGGAAATCGTGTCAGGTTCTCAGTCTTTCCTTGAATTGCTACAAAATAAAGAACACACATATATATGTTACTATATATTTTTTCCTATTTACATTACTTAAGCGTTTTGTTTACTAGGCTCAGTTCCATCTGAAGGCTCTTCTTACTTGCATTATGGACTCATAGTCTTCTAAAAAGTCACGAACTGCTTGAAAACAATGCTTGTGAAGCGATCAATATAACACTGTATAACCTTTTACCTTTGAAATACTTATAGCTGAGGTCATGAGAAACTCTCGTAGTAGTTGATCGCGCCATTGGATGTTATAAAGATAAAAAGGACTCTAAGTGCCAAACATCTTCAAGTAGAGGGGATGTAGGCTACAACAAGAGTGGTTACAGAAAAAGCATCTACAAAGAGTTGTCTTTTTGGATTGACAGTTAGACTTTGCGCAACTTCCCAACTCCTACCTCCACTTGAATTGATAGATCACCCTCTGCTTTAGAATTCCCTCGGGTTTAGAAAAGGTATATATGAGGAAGCTAGGAAGCGTGAGGTGTTTCGACGTGCTCGGATCAGGATAGGATGGACCTATGAAATTGTCTAACCCAATCATCCTTGAGGAAGATGTCGCTCCACTTTTGAATGAATTTAGGGCTCATTCTTCCTCAAGGGTTGGCATAATTAGGGAGTTATTAACCTCATCATCAAATTCTTGGTTCAAAAAGGGCACAAATGAGAGGCACATCTCCTAGTTCTTCCCACATTATCAAATTGGTCCTCAAGTAGCTTACCCTAAGAACTCTCAAGAAGGACGGTGGGAAGGCATGCTTTTTCTTCGCGGGTCGGCGTCATAGCGGGAGAAAAGCCTTGGAAGGCTATGATAATAGGAGAAAAACCTCGCAAAAAGCTCTCCAGTGCCCCTTAGAGGATTTGACGCAGGATTTATTGAGAGGCACTACAGGTTGGAGTAGGAACGTTGAGGCAACATCTTCACACAACTGACCCTTATAGCTTTCACAATTGAGGATGACTTTTTGCTCGTTTCCCATAGACCACATCAAATTGTTATTGACAAACTATAACAATTAAATTTATTTGTCTTGGAAACAACTAAAAAAGAGTTCCACAACTAGACAAAGGATCCAAGATGTCGCAGGTGAGCTTCACTAGGTCTGAACCGGATCAGTGTTGCGCCAACTTGCTCTATTTAACCTTTAATTAAGTTTTGATGATTAACATAAATGATATTTTAAATAATATATAAATTGAAGCCCCTAATTATTTTCTATTAATTTATAAAATATTTTGTATAGTATATGTGTTATCAAAAATGATATTTTCCATTAAAATTATTTTTCAAGTAAATATAAAATTCATTAAAATGATTTTTTCCAAAATTTGGACCAAGAGTTCACTCATGCTTGGAGAAGTCGACTCCTGATGTGCCAAAAGTAGACTTTGGCAAAGTTTTAGTTGACCTGGCTGAGAGTATGTTATGCAGGGAATTTGGCTGAGAGCCAATTCTTGGACAATTGACTTCTGCTTGGACAAGTTGACTCCCAACTTTGGAAGTCGACTCCCATTCAAATGGAAGTAGAGTTCTTCTTTAAGAAAGTCGACTTCCTGAGCCCAACGATCATTTTTTTTACTATTATGCAAGTCGTCCAAAAATGTCTATAAATAGTTGGCGGTTGAATTGAAGAAGAAGTTTTGTTATCCTAAATATCTAAAGCACCCACACGCTCTCTAAAAGCTCTCAACCATTTACCAAGCAATCCAAAGAGGCTCTCAAGCAGGGGCGGAGCCAGGATTTTAAGCAGGATGGACAAAAATAAAATAATACCAAAAAGGTTAAAAGAAATTAAATTATTTTTTTATTTTTAAATTATTTTTTTATTTTTATGATAATTTTTTAAAAATCATCATAAAATTTATTTTCTAATTATTAAATTAATAAATTTTGTGATCATTGTTAACTACTATAAATGTTAATTTAATTTTATTTTTCACCCATTTAAATTATTTTATATATTTAGTATTTAAATAAATATATTTGATTTATGAAAATAATATCTTGAAAAAAGCCTTCATTTCTCTAAACCCATTCCTAGTAATTGTATTTATTGATGATTTACTAGTGTACTCTTTGAATAGGAAGATGCATGAGAAATATCGAGGATAATGTTGAAAACTCTTAGGGAGTATCATAATGAGTGTTATACAATGGATATAGATCATAAACATTAAAGTACTCAAAATATAACATTTATTTCATATGTTCAATACATTTATAAGAGATCAAACCATGAGTAATATAAGAAAAAAAGAAAGAAAGAAAGAAAGAAGTCAAACCATAGAAGCTAATAGCTTGAAATATTGCCGATACTCAGTGTCGACGATGATTGCCAAATGACGGGTCCAAACTCATCAACGTCGTGTCGGAGTTGCCACTGGTTACTGTTAGTATTGACGGGGCAAGGTAGAGAAGTTGCCTCTGGGAAATTAGGAAGCGAGGCATTTTTGGGGATGATGGGATATTCAGAGCTCCGGATTGGGTTTGGATTATCCATGAGTAATGATCCATGCGATTAAATTTTTGTAAATCTAGTTTTTAATTTTCAGACAAATTTAAACAAAAACACACACACACACACACACACACTACTTGTCATCGCAGGCAACCACAACTAGTTTTTTCTAGAAATCTAAGGCCACTACTCGACTCTCTTACGTCATTCGTTTAACATATCCAAAAACCAGTAAGATCCAACGGCTGAAACTCTGTAGATCTAAACTTAAAATTTTGGCCAAACTAAATAATGCATATATACATAAACACCTCACAAATCTATACTAAAAGTAAAAGTAATAAAACTAAAAAGCTTACCTTGTTGTAGATCGAGATTGATTTCATGGTGATAATGTGGTCAGATTCAAGATCCAACGATCGGATTTTGCAAAATAAGTGATTTACAAAGCTTTCGTAGAAAAAATAGAGAAGAGTAGCTGAGTGAGTGAGGTGGAGAAGATGCTGGTGACTGGCGACAATGAGGGCGTCCAATGGATTGACTGTCTGAGTAGAGTAGGTGAGAGAGAGAGAGAAAGAGAGAGAGAGAAATGAGGTTGGGTTGGGGTGATATCTATATTCAGAAAAAAATAAAAAAAATTAAATTATATATATATATTATAACATTTTTAAAAAATGAGGGTGGGCAAGTGAGGGGTGGGGTAGGGTGGGATGCTACTGATATTCAGAAAAAATATTTAAAAAATTAAATCATATATATATAATAATAATAATTTTTAAAAAAGCAGGGTGGGCAACTGCCCACCCTTGGCTAGACGGAGCTCCACCCCTGCTCTCAAGCTCCATTGCACATCTATCAAAGAGTCACAACGCAAGTGGAGAAACAGAAATCACAAAACCAAATTCAATATCCTCTCAATTGAACCAAGGTTTATTACTTATATTGTTTTATTGCCTTGAATATTTATTCTTATTTGTTGATTCATTTGTGTCCAAGTGTGAACAAATATTTGTATTTATTTAAACTCTTGTTATGAATTGTGTTGGTTGCCTAGAACCCTTGAAATCTAGGCATGTATTTAGTTTTCATGGTGAACCAAGGTGAAAACCTTGCTGTGTGATTGGATTTAGTAGAACCCCAAGGTCTAACTGTGATTGGATTTAGTGGAACCCCAAGGTTGGTTAGACCTTGGGAGAATGGAGTAGGTGTATGCGAAAACACTAAACCACTATGTATTGTCTTTTGCCTCATTTTATTTATTCTTGTTATATCTCGTGGCTTGCATCTATTACCAATCTCAAACACCATCTATATATATTTACCAAATATATTTTCTATAAAATTATTAATCAAGAATCTTTATTAAAATTGTTAAAAATTTTAATCACTCAATTCACCCCCTCTCTTGAGTGGCCATTTCCAAATAGACCAACAATCACCAGTCCTAGAAGGTCAGAGCTTCATAAGATCGGATGGGGTATTCGGGGGAGATGGGATTGTCAACTCGGGAGAGTCTTTGGGGATCTGAGGATAGGGGTGCCTCAAAGGGTCTTTGGGAAAGGCTTCTGATAGGTCTTCAGGGATCAAAGACTTGGCTAAATCTGCAACCACAAAGGACGTTAGAAAGGCATGTGGGGATCTTCCCCTCGCGGGCCCTCTAATGCCTAAGTCAAACAATGTAGTCTGAGAAATCCATATATGAGTATGCAAATGTATGCATGATGATTTGTGTCTTAACGTGTCTTTCGATATCTCGAACAGTAATATAGGGTAGAGGTCTTTTGGGTAATTCTTAAAAGAGAGAGAGAGAGAGAGAGAGAGTAGGGGTCTAAAAGATCCAAAAGATCTGTTTGTCATGGAAGAGGCAAGTATTTATAGACGATAGGTGGGGTCCACAGATGAGCCCTTAGACTCTTCTAGGAGATGCATCGAGTGAGTCTGGAAGGTCTGGAGATATCTTCAGGGTGAAGATGCCCCAATAAATGTCTCAAAGTGGGCCCCAAAAGTTTGGGGCCACCAGGTATCTTTTGTCCGAGAGACTCTAAAAGAGCTTTTGAACTATGCAAAATGAGAAGGCTAGACTAACCTGGGGACTATGGGCCCTTGGGTGACTCTTGTCCCGGAGACTCTCTGGGGGGCTTTGGTCTCAACAGGAAATTGCTTATGACTTAGGAAAAAATTGTTAGGACACCTCACAACACTTATTATCTTACTTTAGGGACTTTATATCAACACATTATAACACAAAATTGATCACCAAGAGGAGTTCTTATACCTCAAAATTAACCTTGAGGACAATACCTACTTAGCCAAGTGCCTTGCCTTCTTTAAACTCAAATCTTACTCAAACTCTAGCACAAATTACACATTTAATGACATACGTAGGGTTTAGAGAGGACTGGTAGAAGCTACATTTACCAATTGGGTTTGGTGGCCAAATCCTTGGCCTAGCTTTCTCTAATTTTCCTCTTTATATAGCTTTGACTTTGCTTGAATGAGCTTTGGATCCACACTAAGGAGCTTGATCTTGAATATTATAAGCTTTTCCTCCTTCAAGAATCTCTTAGAATCTTGGTCTCACATTCTCTTTAAATTATTGGCCTAATAAGGCGCAAACTAAGCCAGATTTTGGCTAAGGCGCCTTTACATAGACCCAGTTAAGACTTAAATCATTTTGTATGGCCAAACATGCCATTCGAAAACCCTAACTTTGGGTTTTAAATCATTTTCTAATAATCATCTTAACATACGAGTCGATAAATTAGTTTTTCACCATAGCTTGAATTTCGACTTTTTACTTTCTTGGGTACTAGCCATGTATGCCTATTTTAAAGATAAAGAAACTTTCATTACTAGTTACTAGCGAGTTTAATTACTCATTTATTGAATCTATGCCTTCACGGGTCTTTTGTTTCATTTAAAATCATCGATCATAGGGTGGTTTCTGACATCTTACTAAGTCCCAATTTAGCTACCACAAACCTTTCCATATTCTTCTTTGACAATTCAACTATCAAGCTAATATTTTCGCCGTTCGATCTTATCTCATTTCTCGGTCCAATTTCACTCTTGAGATCGTCTCAACACCCATATTAAGGTCTTATCTCATTTCTCGGTCCAATTTCACTCTTGAGATCGTCTCAACACCCATATTAACACCCTAACTTTTCTTTTAGACATCCAAGACTTAGGGGGTGTTCTCTACAAATGATTCAACAATTCCCCAACTCACCGGCCACTTAACTTTCCGAAATTGAGCTTTTGGACTTCGAGACCATTTATGATCCATTGGAATCACGAAAAGTACTTTTAACATTCTCATAGAAGAATATATAAATGTAGGGTATCATATATATACAAACATATCTCATCTTAGACTTGAAAACCCTAATTGAAATGAAAGTTCCCGATATCACCAACTAATAAATAATTAGAACTACATGTACTATATCTATATATATATATATAAAGAATATGTAAATGTAGGGTATTATATATGCAATCATATCTCAACGTTATTATTCTTTCCTGGCTGGCCAAGCAGCAGATAGTGGATCCCATTTTGGGGGAGGTTGGGAGCCTAACATGTTATCGCAGTCAATATGGCAAAGATTGGATCTGATTGGTTGCCTTAAATAACTTTAAAGGATGGCACACCAACGTGGCCATCACTACCTTTTGTATATCAAAGTCAAAAAGTACATATCTTCTTGACGTATGAATACTGAATGCATGGAACTTTACCAATTTTTCTTTTAGTGGAAGTTATCCGATCACAATACATGGGATCCGAGGTTCCATTTTTGGTCGTTGGCTTAGAAAGGAAATAAATTGAAAGCGAACCTCAGGAAGTATGAATTTTATTGATCTTTTGGTAATTTTTTGTGAACTATAAATACTTTTGATACCAACTTTTCTTTCTAAAAGTGACTATATAAAGTAATGATTATGTACCAGACGAGAATATATTCAATGCAATGGAGATTTCACATTGTCGTGTTGATGTCTTATCATAATTTAATAATGATTTGTCATGTGTTTAAATTCTAAATACCTTTCTAGGTGGAGGTTTAAAATTTAAAATAGAATTTATTCTTTTACCACATAATCATACTCATATATTTAAACACATGGCAGGCGAATCTTTATTAAATTATGTATCATGTTAGTATAATAATATGATATTGTGGTTGGATTGAATATGTTCTAGTACTATGCAGATAACACTGATTCAAATTAAGATACGATATATTTAAAATAAAGATAAAAAAAGATCAATTAAAACCAAATAAACCTAAATAGCAAGATAATCTTCATCACCAAGAATAATAATAAAGAATATGATAGGTACTAATTAAAATAGTTGGCTCTCACTTCATGCCAACTCTATTGTGATGCTCTTGTCCAACAACTTTCCTTTCCTTTATTTTTTTTCTTTTTTCTTTCAATAAAAGAGAAAATGCTACACATATCATTAATTCTTCTCTAATTGTTGGGGAGTCTAGGTTGTTGGCTACCCATGAAGGTGTGGTTAAATCTCCATTTAAAATTTAGTTTAGCACTTGATCATCCATCACTCCTGAGTAAAACTCCTATCAAAGTCTACAATCATAGGCCTTCATCCAATTAAACTTGTAATCCATACAATCAAAGACACTAGATATATGAATTTCAAAGCCATGGTGAGTATGTCTTGATGATGTGCATATTCAACCACTAATATATATATAAAGATGAATGTACTTAATGGCGAGAAATATATACCTTGGATCATAGGAATTAATGAATTGCAAAAGAGCTAAGAGATGAAACTGCCTTGGGATTTGATTAAAAAAAAATAATTTCAATGCTTAAGTCAAATGTAGAGTAATAGAGAAGAGAAAATAGAGTTAGAGGTAGCTTAAGACTAATACTAAGAGTGAATGCTTATCCGAGATAAAAGAGTCTCATCTATTTATTGTAATGTGGCCATAATATTTCTCTTAAAATTAAGTCTCCTAGTGTTATACGTATTTTCCGTATTTTCCGAATGGGCTGGACTCGCTCGGATGGGCCGGCCCGATCGCCTGGAAATAAGAGGGCCCAAACGACCTCACTGGGTAAGGTCGCTTCCACTACCAGAACCCGAACTTGTAAACGCGACACCTGACGAACTCCCGACATCCTTCGAACAAGCTTGAAGCCATCCGCGAGCGAATTCCAGAGAGCATCCTTCAGATCGCTGGACCATCGAGATCGTTGGCCCAAAAATGATCAGCTCGCATAAAGTGGTAAAAGCTGCCAAGAAGTCAGAGGTAGGGACCATCCGCTGCAGCAGCCCATGCTCCTCGAGATAAAGACCCCACTTACGATTTTGAACAGATGATAAAGGACTGTTTGTCCCCCATTATATCATCTTTTTTTATTTTTATATGTTATCCGAACTGTAAAGCCCCCTCGATTATAAATAAGGGGCAGAGTAACATAAGCAGGAGAGAGAATAATCAGAGGAACCACCACTCTGAAAGCATAATCAGAGTGTGGGCGTGGAGTAGGTACCTTTTTTGGCCGAACCACGAAAAAATGGTTAAGTGTTCTTCATTGGCTTCCTAAGAAAACGGAGGGGGGCGTCTCTTCTTACCGTGACCTATAATCACTCAGCGCGGCCCAAAAAGAATCGGATTCGACTGGAATTGAACGTCGACATTTTGGCGCTAGAGGAAGGGGCCCGCTCTGATCGATAGCCATGGCAAGAGGAAGGAATACTCGAAGTTCCGAGGCAGCAATCGACCCTCCGAAAAATCACCACGACAGACCGCGAGATTTTTCGTTGAACGGAGGGCCCGTTGCTCCGACAGCAGACAACTTTTTACAGCCACCCGCCAGAGATGCTGCTGGAATACCACCACGAATCCCTGTTCAACCCACGAGCCAGATTGCCGGGACCGGAACGATCCGGGACTGGCAGCAACGTCAGGAGGCGCTAGAAAATACAGTAATGCAGCTCGCCGATGCGGTCAGAATTCTGGCCCAAGCCCAAGTACGAGCCACTCATGACCCACCGGCTTCGCCTCGGAGAATCCGCCAACCGCGGGAAGAACGACCTCCCCTTGAAGAAGAAGATATTGGGGACAACTACCCACTCCCGAATCACCATTCCCCGGACCGGGAAAGGAGCAGACGGTCGCAGGTCCAACAATCAGTGGGCCCGGACTCAACTGTGGAAGAATTATATCAGAGAGTCCGGCAGCTGGAGGAAAGGCAAGGGGTCCGCAGCCAGAGTAATGGCCGTGGAGACAGGACACCTTTCACCAGAGAGGTCAAACTTGAGCCTCTCCCCCGGAAATTTAAAGTCCCGAGCATGCCACAGTACAACGGGGATAGCGACCCCTATGACTACCTGGACGCGTATAACGTGCAAATGGACTTACAAACAACTAGCTCGCAAACAACTAGCTCGCTGGTTAAATGTCGCGCCTTCCCAGCCGTTCTGGGTGATATTCCCCGTGCATGGTTCAGAAGTCTTCCACCTCGCAGCATCAGCAGTTGGGAGGAATGTCAACAGCGATTCATCAACCAATATAGGGCCCTAAGAAGACAGCTTGCGCCACCGTGTCACCTCGCCACCGTATTCCAAAAGGCAAACGAGCCCTTGAGGGACTATATTGCTAGATTCAGACATGAGGTGAGCAATGTTGAGGATCCATCTGATGAGAGCGTCCTCACGGCGATCTCCGCCGGCCTCCGAAAAGATGGCAAACTCTATGAGAGCATCTACAGGACCCCAGTCAAGGACCTAGGGGAATTTTATGAACGAGCCTCCAAGGAGGTCCGGTGGGAAGACGCCTTTGGGTCAAAGAAGCCCACAGGACCCAAAGAAGAAGCCGGGGGCACTAGCCAAAACAAGAAAAGGAACAACGGAGACACCGGAAGGGAAGTTCGAGGAGATCGTTCGAGCGGCGAAATGTTTAAACGGGCCCACAAG
Source organism: Diospyros kaki (assembly GCA_036245055.1). Taxonomy (NCBI): domain Eukaryota; kingdom Viridiplantae; phylum Streptophyta; class Magnoliopsida; order Ericales; family Ebenaceae; genus Diospyros; species Diospyros kaki. The sequence goes on along the minus strand of BSEG01000016.1, from coordinate 32,213,655 downwards.
GCGGAGCGGGACGAACGACCTCCGAGGCCGCAACGCTTTGATAGTTATTGCGTCCTATCTGACTCTCAAGATAGGATCTTCGCCATGGAAAGAAACAAGGAGGAGTTCGGAAAACCCAACCCGTTGAGAACTCCCAACAAATTCCGAAACAAAGAGAAGTTCTGCGCATATCACAACGAGGCGGGTCATACCACCTCTGAATGCTGGGTCTTGAGGGACGCCATTGAAGACCTGATATGAAGAGGTGGCTTAAAAGACTACGTGGTGCGACCAACCAATCAACCAAGCCAGCAACCGGCACAGCCGCCCCTTTCTGATGATGAACGCTTGCAAACCGTGCGAACTATTTACACTATTCATGGTGGACCCCATCTCGCGGGATCCTCCCACAAATCCCGCGACAAGTACGTACGAGAAGCTAACCATGTCCTGGTGGCGAGGACGGGAGAACAGTCGGTTCCTACGAAGAGATCCAGGGGTGGACCAACTCCGGAGAACATGGTTTTCTCTGAAGGAGAAGCCAGCGACGTTCATTGGCCCCATAATGATGCACTCGTTATCCGGGCGCAAATCGGTAACTCCGAAGTACAAAGGATAATGGTGGACACAGGAAGTTCGGTGAATGTGATGTACAGAGCGTGCTTCGATCAGATGGGCCTGGGAACAGAACAGTTGAGCTCGTCACCCGAGTCGCTCTATGGGTTCACAGGTGACGCAGTGACTCCTGTCGGACGAATAAGCCTTCCTTTCACCATCGGGGACACAAAACACCAAGCTACCACTTTAGCAGATTTCCTGATCATAGACTGCCCCTCAGCATATAACGTCGTGCTCGAAAGGCCAGCAATGAACGACCTCGACCTAGTCACTTCGACAAGGTCGCTTATTGTGAAATTTCTGACCCTCAACGGGATAGGAAGTGTACGGGGCGAGCAGCACCTCGCAAGACGCTGTTATGAAGATGCCTTAAAAATGGGGGCAAAAGGAAAGAAAGTGAACATAATTGCAAAGGACAATCCGCGACCAGCCAGCCAATGGGAAACTAGTCACGATCTGGATCCCTGCGAAATCGACTGCAACAAACCCACCGATCCCATGGAAGAGCTCGAAGACATCCCGGTCGGTAAAGCGGATGGAGAGAGACACCTCAAGCTAGGAAGGAATTTAGCTTTTGAGGTAAAAGAACAACTTACAAATTTCCTTAAAGCTAACCTTGATGTATTTGCATGGAACCATGAGGATATGGTGGGAATCGCCCCAGAAGTCATGTCGCACAAGCTTAACATAGATCCGAGCCACAAACCAGTACGACAGAAGAGGAGGCCAATGACGCTAGAGCGTTATACCGCCCTTAAGGAAGAAGTGGACAAACTCTTGGCGAACAACTTCATCAAGGAAGCCCATTACTCGACCTGGGTGGCCAACCCGGTCTTGGTAAAAAAGAAAAACGGGAAGTGGAGGACCTGCGTCGACTTCACCGACTTGAACAAGGCGTGCCCCAAGGATAGTTTCCCCCTCCCTAGGATCGATCAGCTAGTAGATGCAACGACTGGTCACCGGCTCCTTAGTTTCATGGACGCTTATTCAGGATACAACCAGATCCCCATGGATCCCAATGACCAAGAGCACACCTCGTTCATTACGGATCGGGGGCTCTACTGTTACAAGGTCATGCCCTTTGGATTAAAGAATGCTGGCGCGACCTACCAAAGGCTGGTCAATATGATGTTCGAAGCACTCATCGGAAGGACCATGGAGGTGTACGTTGATGACATGTTGATAAAATTCGAGCGGGTAGCGGACCATATTTCCGATCTAGAAGAAATGTTTGGGATCCTCAGAAGCTATCAGATGAAGCTCAACCCACTCAAGTGTGCCTTCGGGGTAGCCTCCGAAAAATTCCTCGAGTTCATGGTAAACAACAGAGGCATCAAAGCCAACCCGGACAAAATAAAGGCTTTGCTAGATATGAGGTCACCCGTAAGGAAGAAGGAGGTACAAAGCCTCAATGGGAAGGTCGCAGCCTTGAGTCGCTTCATTTCAAAAGCAACCGATAAATGCGCCCCTTTCTTCGAGCTGCTAAAAAAGGAGAAGGACTTCAGATGGACAGAAGAATGCGAGTTCGCGTTCCAGCAACTGAAAGAATACATGGGACGACCCCCACTGCTCGCCAAACCAAAGAACGGAGAGAAGCTGACCTTATACTTGGGAGTATCCCAACAGGCTCTCAGTGCGGCTCTTGTCTGGGGGGAAGAAGGGGTGCAACACCCCATTTACTATATTTCCAAAAGTTTGATTGACGCAGAAACAAGGTACGCACCGATCGAAAAATTGGCTTACTGTCTAATAGTGGCATCAAGAAAGCTGCGACCTTATTTTCAAGCTCACAAAATCGAAGTAATGACCAAATACCCGCTGAAGCAAATCTTGCAAAAGCCAGATACCTCGGGTCGCTTACTAAAATGGTCGATCGAGCTCGCTCAGTTCGACATTGAATACAAACCAAGAACGGCGATAAAGGGTCAAGCATTGGCAGACTTCATCGCCGAGTTTACTGGGCCAATTAACGAGGATGCAGAAAGCTTGAAAGAACCATCCTGGGAGCTATACGTCGATGGGTCATCGAGCGAACAAGGAGCAGGAGCCGGGGTTATGCTAATAAGTCCCAAAGGTCACAAAATCCTCTGCGCCCTGAGGTTCGGTTTCTCGGCCACTAATAACGAATCCGAGTATGAAGCCCTATTAGCTGGACTCCGCCTGGCAAAGGAAATACGAACCGGATCCTTGAAGATTTTCAGTGACTCCTAGCTGGTTGTCAACCAAGTACGGGGAGAATACCAAGCCAGAGATACAAAAATGCTCGCATATTTGCAAAAGGTAAGCGAGCTCCTTGCTCTCTTTGAAATATATGAAATACATCAAATTCCTCGTTCCCAGAACTCCCATGCGGACGTGTTAGCTCGTCTTGTAACTGCCCGGGATGCAGAATTCTCGGGAGACATACCCATGGATTTTTTAGCTGTCCCAAGTATAGAGCAACGAACTGAAACAATGGCGATCACCGTATCCCAAAATTCGTGGATGATTCCTATCTTGGAATATCTACAAGACGATAAATTACCTGAAGATAAGTTGGAAGCATGCCGTATGCGAGCTCGAGCAGCTCGGTATTGCATTTACGACGAAAGGCTATACAGAAAGGGGTTCTCAGCCCCGCTCCTGAGGTGCATTGATGGCCCCGATTGTCGGACTGTGCTCGAAGAAATTCATGCAGGTCACTGCGGTAATCATACAGGGGCACTTTCGCTGGCACAAAAAACCCTCCAACAAGGATTTTATTGGCCCACCATAAAGCAAGATGCCCTAGAAACAGTCAAGAAATGCGAAAAGTGCCAAAGGTTCGCCAAAATTCCGCGAGCTCCGCCGGCTTATCTGCAGCAGATGAGTAGCCCATGGCCATTCGCCATTTGGGGGATGGACTTAATCGGGCCACTCCCAACAGCTCGCGGAGGGTGCAAGCACGCCATAGTAGCAGTTGACTACTTCACCAAATGGGCGGAGGCCAAAGAGCTCACTCAGATCACCAGTGCGAAGGCACAAGCATTCACATGGGATAACATAATCTGCAGGTTCGGGGTGCCGCGGCAAATAATAACAGATAACGGAACTCAATTCACCAGTGAGCAGTTCATCCAGTTCTGCGAATCGATGGGGATCCAAAAGAGCTTTACAACAGTAGATCACCCCCAGGCCAATGGGCAGGTTGAAGCTGTCAACAAAATAATCAAGCAGACCTTGAAAACTAAGCTTGAAGCCAGAAAGGGGGCTTGGGTGGACGAACTACAGACGGTGTTGTGGGCCTACCGAACAACAGCCCGAAGCAGCATTGGAGAAACCCCATTCTCGATGGCATACGGGTCGGAAGCTATGGTCCCCGCCGAGAATGAAGTGACCAGCCACCGAAGGGCCACCTTCAGCTCAGACCGCAATAACGAGCTTCTGGTAGCTAACCTTGACTTGCTCGAAGAATCAAGAGATATGGCTCGCATAAGGGTCGCCGTTTATCAGCAAAGGGTAGCACGATACTACAACCGGAAGGTCCGAATCCGGCGTTACAACGTCGGAGACTCGGTATTGCGTCTGGTACTCCTAGGGGCACGGACGACTAGCGACGGCACGCTAGGCCCTAACTGGGAAGGTCCGTTTGTCATCAAGGAAAATCTAAGTAACGGAGCATACCATTTGGCAAACTTGGACGGCTTTTCTCTCCCACGAGCTTGGAATGCGAAGCACCTCCGTCCTTACTTCAAATGAGTGTAATGGTTCCCACCTACTCTTCGTCTTCTTTATCACAAATAATTTTCGTGGTTCTGTTTAAGATTCATGAACTTTCATTGCACTTTCTTAGTATTTGATTAAATATCCCAAAAACAAGGAATTAAAAAACCATGGTTTGCGAGCTGGAGTCTAAATAAACCCTACATTACGGTTTGGGGGCTCAACTGAGTATTCACCTTGGTCCCTCCTGAAGCCGGAACCATTCATCTTGACTTAATGTCATGGTTTGAAAATTTCTGACGAACGACCCCCACAAGTATCTCCGAGTCGGGTGCGCTAGCCGAGGTCCTTTCATCTTAGCCAAAAGCTACGGCCTGTGACCTACCTGGGTGTTCTCTCTCGGTCCGAATAAAAATTGCAGAAGCCACGGTGTGTCAGCTGAGGTCGTAACGCGACCTATCTGGACACATATCTTGGCTCGGCGACTGAATGAAATAGCAGGCCATGGTATGTTAGCTGGGGTCACCCTATGACCTGCATGAACATATAGCTTGGCAATGCTGGGTCAAGATCTCTCTAACGAAGAGTCCCTTTATCTTGGCAGAAAGCCTTAAATTACGACCTACATGAGTATTTACTCCGAATTTGTTAAAATTATCAAGTGCTTCAAAAAATGCCAGTCGAGGGCATGGCATGATCTCATGCTTAAGAAAAATCTTCATGTTCAAACGAGTCAGCCGAGATCCGTCTCAATTTGTATAAATAAGACCTATTGGATACACTTCCTGACCGTTTATCGCGAGCTTCTCAGCCACTATACTTAAACCAAGACAGCGAGGGGTTTTCTTAAACCCTGCCGTTCAATCTAAACATGCTGAAGAGGGATTTTCTTTTGGAGACTTTTTTTAAGTATGAACGTTCGCGTTGATTATTACAACTATCATGGACGACCTGATTCGAGCCTATGTTCATTCTCAAATTATGATTCTGAAGACTTCATCTGAGGAGATTTTTTTAAGGTACGAACTCTATTCCGAGATATATCATGAAGAATGCTTTGAATTATTATTTCTTTAAAGGTCAAATTCATCTGAGCTCACAAAGAAATTTGAAGCCATGTACGCAGAGTATAAAAAAAAAATACCCGTTCTATTAAGTGAAGTTGGTATTACAAAAAAAAAAAAAAGAGAAAAAGAAAATGTGTACATATACATATGAGAAAGTCCTAGCTGGGAGGGGCAGCTTCCTCTACAGAATCGACCTCAGTAGATTGAACTGTAGGAGGCAGAACCGGCCAAGAATCCATAGAAGACTCCTCGACGACCTCCCCGGGCTGATGAGCGATAGCCCCGGATAGCTCGACCTCGTCCAGGGGAGCCTCAGACGACTCGAGGGGATCAGCTTCAATGGCGTCCTCCGCGGCCTCGGCAGCATACCGCTTCACCTCCTCGACAGCCTGCGCACCGAAGAAAGAGAAATCCATCTCAGGATGGTTCACCCAAAGGGTGTACAGGAACGCCGAGCAGGTGTCGGATCTGGCCTTACGGCGCGTGGCCTCCATCCGAGCTTCGACCTCTCCTCTGACATCGTCTATGGCCCTCTGGGCGAGCTCCTCGCATCGGGCCGCACGATCATCCGCCCAAGCCCGCTCCTCAGTCACCGTCTTCAACTCTGCCTCGACTAATTTGAGCTGCTCCTGAGCCCTCCGCAACTCCTCTCTCGTGTTATTCAGCTCGGCAGTGAGCCCGGATTTGGCAGACTCCCACATGCCCTTTGACCTACGAAGCCCTTCCTCGAGGTCTTTATTCTTCTGGATTTCAGCCCGCAGACGCGTCTCAGAGCCCTCCATCTCTTTCTGAATTGAAAGAAGCCCGGCCTGGAGAGTTGCCTTCTCGTCCGAAAGCCTCGTTATTTCGGCCTGCTGGGCTTTCTCCACGTCCTGAAGCTTTTCCACTTCAGCCTGAAGGGACGTGCTCATCGTACGAAGCTGGTCGTCAAAATCCTTGTACTGAGCACGAAGCTTCATGGCAGTAAGGGAAGCCTATGAAAGAACAAAAGTTATCAGGCCCCGCCACAAAATATATGTATATAAATATATCGTCTTACTTACCACCAGGCTATGACGAGCCATGAAGTCGCAGAGAGCGACCCCCCTCAGTTTCGGGTCATCAAGAGGTTTTGAGGTCGCTCCCAAGAGGTCGGGCGCAGAGTTCAGGAGGGAGTTAACATAGATCCCTCCTGGCAGAGCCTCCAGGGGCAGCTCCTTCTCGGGGATCCTGGCCCGTTTATCCCTGGCGTCCTCCCTCGCTTGCGGGTGATCTATCCCCCTCTTTGAACCGGCAACAGGGGCGTCTCGAGCCACTGCGGCCTCTTTCCCTCGGCCCGCGCCCGAACCATGATCTTGGGGGACCGGGGGCCGATGCCCTTGCTCGTGGTGTTTTTCCCTCTGGTGCTGGGATTGATGGGACGGAGCCCTCTGTTACTGCTCCGGTTGCCCCCCCCCACACTTGTCATTTTTGCTGTTGTTGCGGGCGTGTTTGCTGTTTTCCCGACCTACCGTCCCGCGAGCTTGAGCTCGGGGCTGATGACGAGGTGTTACTCGATCTTGCCTTAGGTCACCTCGGCTCGAGGAGGTCGAGGTCGATCTCGCCTTGGACAGTTCCTCTTGAACTACTCGCCCCTGCGACCTGAAGAGGTAACGAAGGGATGTCCGCACCCAAGTCCATGATACGGTCCCCCTGAACGATCTCGACGTTAAGATGAGGGGCGAGTTTGTTTTCACGGAGAAGGTCGTCTGAAAGCTCGAGGATCTCTGAACTCGCCCCCGCAGCCAGAAGTCTGTCGAGGATGTCAGTCTCCTCAGCCGACAAAGTTGGTCTCTTGCCCCCAAAGTCTGCATCAAAACGCAAATGAGTTAGAGCAAGTAATCGAAAAAAAAAAATTTATGTGGATTGATATTCACTTACCAGGAGTCAATACGAAGCTATAATTCCTAAGAAGGGAAAGCGAAGAACAGGACACGAAGAACCAACTGGACTTGTAATCGCCCACGTTAGACTTCCCCTTCGCTTTACCCTGAGGAAGGGCAGCCTTGTATGGAGAAGGACGAGCTGCCAGGTAGTACAGCCCGTCCTTGGCATTTTTGAAAGAAAACAAAAATTTTATTAATTTCGGCGAAGGGAGAGGGAGTTTATTCGTAAGGAACAAAACAGCCAGAGAAGTAAGCTGGGCATACGAGTTCGGTGTTAATTGAAAAGGAGCGAGCTTAATGTCGTTTAAAAGGGCGACAAGGTATGGGGCTACTAGGAATCTAAGGCCGGACTCAAGATGCTGATGACTAACGGCTACGTATTTGGATGGTGGGTAAGCTGCGTGAGAGCTCGAAGTAGGGATGTATACTTGGCAGTCCCTAGGAAGACGGAACTCCCGGACACAAGCCGCCACCTCGCGACGTTTGAATCTGGACGGGAATCTTTTGAAGACCACACGACCAGCACTCCCTTCGGCGATCTGATCGTGAACTTCCAGGTCGGTTTCTGAAGAGGTCAGAACAACAATTTCCCTAGACCTCAAGCTCGCACCCTCACAGTTCTGGCCCTCCATGATAAGACAATCTTCCGAGTTCGAAGTGTCGTTTTCCCCTACGATATAGTTGCAACGCTTTTGGCCTGAATTTCCACGGTGATGGTCGGACATCTACAGAGGAAAAATAAAGAACAGTCAGGTCGCAAATCGCAAACCAGACCTTGAGAAGCTAAAAAAAAAAAAAAAAAACCTAAGATCCTTCAGGCCGAGCGCTTTGCAACGGGATACCGCTTAATGCGGAGGGGACACAGCCGCGAGCCCGGTATTCCAAGGAAATCTAATCCTAAGGTCATTGAACCCGAAGGCCCAGCAAACGCCAAATCGACTCGATCCATCTTCCCATAAGCGGGTATAATGTCGATCGGCAAGACCGTCGATAGTCAACCGGCGAGAAGAAGAAAGAAAAGAAATCATAGCAGACTTACCAAACAAGGAGCCTGATGCCTGTACGAAACGTCGGAGCAAGCACCGGAAGAAGAGCAACGAACGACTGGAAAAAAGGCAGCAGAGGAGGCTTCGAGAAGAGAAGAAGAAAACAAGAAGACGGAAGCTGGAAAAGATTTTGACAAAGACGTGAAAGAGGAAAAAAGTAGATATCCCTCACTATTTATACTAATGTTCCGATCGGCTCAACCGTCAGATCTAAGCGCGACTCACCGCATACTCCACATCCAACGGCCGCACGATAACTTATAGGTCCCACAGGTATAATCATGCGCCGTAATGGGGGAGAGTGCGCATTAAATGCGTTACAGACAAGGCGTGCTGCGTGGAACGACGAGATTCAAAACGATTGGGCAGGCATCAAAGAGGCGAAAAGACAGCTGGCACGCGTCAGTTCCCAGCACGAGGATCGCACCGCGAATTGGGGGGCTTATGTTATACGTATTTCCCGTATTTTTCGAATGGGTTGGACTCGCTCGGATGGGCCGACCTGATCGCCTGGAAATAAGAGGGCCCAAACGACCTCACTGGGTAGGTCGCTTCCACTACCAGAACCCGAACTTGTAAACGCGACACCTGACGAACTCCCGACATCCTTCGAACAAGCCTGAAGCCATCCGCGATCGAACTCCAGAGAGCATCCTTCAGATCGCTGGACCATCGAGATCGTTGGCCCAAAAATGATCAGCTCGCATAAAGTGGTAAAAGCTGCCAAGAAGTCAGAGGTAGGGACCATCCGCTGCAGCAGCCCATGCTCCTCGAGATGAAGACCCCACTTACGATTTTGAACAGATGATAAATGACTGTTTGTCCCCCATTATATCATCTTTTTTTATTTTTATATGTTATCCGAACTGTAAAGCCCCCTCGATTATAAATAAGGGGCAGAGTAACATAAGCAAGAGAGAGAATAATCAGAGAAACCACCACTCTGAAAGCATAATCAGAGTGTGGGCGTGGAGTAGGTACCTTTTTTGGCCGAACCACAAAAAAATGGTTAAGTGTTCTTCATTGGCTTCCTAAGAAAACGGAGGGGGGCGTCTCTTCTTACCGTGACCTATAATCACTCAGCGCAGCCCAAAAAGAATCGGATTCGACTGGAATTGAACGTCGACACCTAGTTAGACAACACTTAGGAGTAGTTAGTGTAGATGAATTTTGGGGGGATTAGGACTACCCTCATAGACCACTATCCTAAGATTTACGAGAAAGGGTTTTCTCCCAATTTTATTTAGATTTGATTGGATCATTGATTCTCAATGAGAATCTTGGTTAATTAAGAGTTCCAATCCTAACCAAAATCAATTTGCTCATGATCTTATGAAAGACCCTCCATTTAGGGACCAAGGCCCTTATTTAGTACTGAGTTAGAGGTTGAGCAAGGCTTGATAGATGGGTCGATTCTTGGATATCATCAGAAGTCCCCCCACTTCCTTGGGAAATGGAGCAACTATTACTCCATTTTCCACCTTCAGAATCACTTCATGTTTTTCAAACATTCTACTTTGATTGAGATCCTATGCAGACAAACAAATATGAGAAGTCACACCGGAATCAACAATCCAAGAAGTAAGGTACTGACTAATCATGAGATCAATCCTAATCACAAATAAGGAAGAAGAAATACCTTAACTTTCTTGGCGCCTGACTTTCAAGCTTTCAAGATAGTTAGGGAAATTTCTTTTTTAATGACCATTTTTCTGAAAAAAGTAACATTTACCTTTACCTACTACCTCCTTACCACCTCCTTACCCTTCAACCCAATCTTCCCTATGTCTCTTTGTGTCCCAAGAACTTTTCTTTTCTTTTTCTTTGATTTATTTTTCTTTCGAGAAGAAGACAAGGCTACAACAAGAACTCCTTCTTTACCTTTACCTTTTCCCTGTATTTGTGATTGTGTTGTTGTTAACATGTTTAACAACTTTGGGGAGAACACTCAATTTTGTTCATATAAAAATAAGTGATAAAAAAAGAGAAGGAATCTGGTAACGATTACAAGATAAGATTAATCCTTAGATGAGGATCCATGGAAAAATTCAATACATCAAGCTGACCAATCCAATTGATTATATTTATTACATGTTCTCCCAAATCAAACCCTTCCATCATTCGAGCCCAAAACAACATTTTCAATAACTCATATTGAGTTATTCGACTATGCTCACCACAAAGATCCCTAAGATTACGAATCATGTTCGTAGCATTTGGCAAATTCTCATGTTGATGCCACAAGTCATTGGACATCGAGGCCAAAATATAGTTATGGGCTCATGAGTCATGATCATTTAACATCTCCCAAGTAACTCACTCCTTATCTGTCACATCCTTGGGTAAAGACTTGGGAGGACTAAGATATAATACATCATTGATTTTTCCCATACTGAGCATAATTTTTAAATTCCAAAACTAGCCAGAAAAGTTTGGGCTAATAAGCCTATTAGTATCCAAAATATGAGTCAACAGATTCATATTTCTCGCTATTTATATTGCAGAAAATAAATAAATAAATATGTTAGTAAATGTATCTTTGTAGGATACCATTTAATTAAAGACTTTAAACTTAATGGTTACTCCCACTAAATGTTTTGAATCTTACATTTCCCAAGAAGAAGACGTGATCCGTTAGGATCCAATAGTGGGTGATCAAATTCTATTTCATATGAATACTTGCCACATTTTTGTTTTTTAAAGTACTCACATAATTGAGTAGGCAACAACTTGTCACCACATCATATGTGGAGCTCAATCTTCAGCCTCTAACCTATCATAACCCTCACATTTTTGTTTTTAACCTGATAGACTAGTTAAATCCTCTTGTGGGGTGCTCTAAAAATTTCCTATGTCTTCAGCATCTTCCCAATGAATCATAGTTCTCTAGATTGTCTCCAAGATAATAGCCTCTCTGGCCCCTCGATGGGTCCCCCGAGAATGGTTTAACCTATTCATCTTTGCACAAATCCAAGGACACCTTTCGGGTCTCCCAGACCTAGATCACCCAGTAGCCCGAAGCCCTCTTTGGGATCACCCAGAGGCAGTTATCGGGGTTTTGCCCAAAAAACGTCTCTAGGCCCTCCGGCTTCTTTGCATAAACTCCCCAGAAGAGTATAAAGACTCAACTATGGGTCCCACCTATTGTCTATAAATATTTTCCTTCTCCAAGGCAAACGGATCTTCTAGGGACTTCTCAAAACCATTTCGACCCGACTCTTTCCCTCTCTAAAACCCATTCGGAACCTACTCTTATCCCACTCTTCGAGACACTTGAACACATACATACATGGGACATTCATCTACATACTTTTGGGAACATACTTCTCATACTATTATCTGACTTAGGTATCGGAGGGTTTACGTGAAGAAGTCTCTCATATGCCTTTCGAACGTCTTTTGTGCTTGCAGACTAGGGCAAAGCACTACTTTCGAAAGACACCAAAGTCTTACTTCCTCAAAGACCCATCAGGGTCCCCCATCCATCCCCTAAGACTTATTCGGGGAACATCGAAGGTGGCCAAGTGCAGGTCAACATACCTAGCTCATCTGGAATAAAGAAATCCTCTACTGTCTCTCTCGAGGAATTTCATAAATTATAGCAAAGTTATGAAGAGCTGAGGAAGAGAGACGAGGAAAAAACTAAAACTTTGTGGCATCTGTTTGGTTTATTGCTCATGCTTTTGCCTACCTCAAAGGCTTAAGCTCCTAGAATGCCTACCTCAAGCAGTGTTCGTATTAGTGTTAGTGCCCTAGTATTATATTTAAATGACATCTAGTGGATGTAGTTATGGGACGAATGATGCAAATCTTGTAAATATAATAAAATATGTCTTCATATTTTAAGGTCATATCTTCATTTATACCTCTCCAATCAATCTTATGAATGGGCCCTTAGATTTCCTGATGATAGTTTTATTTTTTAGTGTTAAGAATATGTGACAAAGACTTTTGGGTTAAGGTTTTCTTAAAAGGTTAATAACCGGTCCTTAGATTTCTCAGAAACAGGCTATGAATAATCAATTACGAACTGAAACATGGGTTACTACCTTTGATTAGTATGAGATACTAATGATAAAGGATGGCAAGTCACATGACATTATCAATGAGATGGATATAGTAGACATGTGTGTAGATGTTAGTGGAACATCTACTGAATGTGACGCACATGATAGATCACATGGGTAAGAGGATCTATGATCTATCACAGGCTTCGATTGTGTTACTGGTTTTTAGAATCAGTGGCAACACAATTGTCTTGTATGTCAGTGCATGAGATTTTCATTTGATAAGAACCATCCGATTATTGGGTGGGAGATGAATTGTGTGGTCTCTGTGTAGTGGCATATGGAGATAGGTGATTACTAATGGGATTTGTCGACCTCCAGCATGAAGTGAACATTCTATGCGATCAGTGGTGGTCGTGGTTGTATGAACTTCTGGGCAGAGTACACTTGATTAGAAAGTGTTTCCAATGTCGACAGGAGTTTTGATATGTCATCTCGACCACACCACACTAGATATTGGCATAGTTATCGAGTCAATGAGTTTGATCAGTCCATGACTTCATTCGATCGGGATGTTAGTCGATAGAGGGATTATAGCACAAGGGAATCGAAAGCCCAAGTAAATTTTCATTAAAGTATGACTTCATTACTAGTAGGATCGCCCCTGACATAATACTAGTTGTCACTCAGGGTCTTTCGGGGTGCATCGGGGAGATGGAGAGATCCTCATTGTAAATCAAATTGTTTGGTCAGTGTCAAAGAGTTTGATGTGTTCCGATTGCAACTTAGTGGTGAACCTAGAAGGTCACATGCATATCTAAGTGTGTTTGACTAAGCGATATAAAAATGTGATTAATGATCATCATTAAGAGTTAATGATGACACCATTAAGAGTTAACGAATCAGGTTCGAATTTAATTAGAGCAACTATCAAGAGTTGACAGGCATGTCGTTAAGAGTTAACGGGGGCCTTGGTTTCATCATGAGATGATGAAAGGGTCATTAAGAGTTAATGACAAGTCTAGATGCAATTTGGAGAAACTTGGTGCAAAGAAAAAGAAATGGTCAATAGACCTTAGAGAATGTCAAGTGTCCAAGTGGCCGAAACCAATCGATCGATTGAGAAATCGGTCGACCAGTCATGTGAATCGGCCGATTGTTTGCTTCGAATTATCAACCATTTCCATCAGTAAGGGTCGCAATTCGACACATTTTCTTTATCGTTTCTTTACCAAATCGGACGACGAGTGTCTTGAGCACAATGACAAGAGGATGACATGCATTTTTAGACTTTTTGGTTATCTCTCCCTTGTCTCCTTTTTCTCTCCTAGCCATTCAGACGAATTTGGGCATTCTAGGGTTTTTGGGTGTTAATATATAAGAGAAGAAGAACAAGAAGAACATAAGGGTTTTTGGACGACTACTTTTGATGCTCCATTTTCCCTCGACCATTGTGCATTCTTCTTCTTCTTCTAGAGCCTTAAAACCATTTCTTATTACTCCCCTTCTTGCTCCATTGATCTTTTGATTGCTAGAGTAGCAACCTCATTCCAATAAATAGTCTATTGGATTGGGTATCCTTTGATTGAACCCATTTCCAACTTAATCATCCACAGGAGACTTGGCTAGCACATGAGTCTCTTTGTGGGGTTCATCCACATAAGGAGTGTGGACTAACAAGGTCTCCCGTATTTTTGGGAGACAAATTAGTCATCTAGTTTACTGTTCAGGGTAGTAGGAGACTGATGGTGGAGTTGTTCAGGAGCTGCGAGAGGCAAGAGTTGCTGCCACCGGAGGAGATTCAACCTCTACATCCGACTCACCATAAGGTATATTCCTAATCGCCCTATGAAATGGTTTTGATTTTGTTGCATATGGTTGATCGATACCGAGTCTTGCAAGGTGATTCACATTTTATTTATGTTGTATTTGTTATTTGTTTTCGAAAATATTTTAAAAATAATTAAACCCTTGAATTTGGTACGCCAAGAATTGGCATTCCCCTTCATTGATATTAGAGCCTTAGCTTGATTTCATCGATCTATGCATGTGTTTTAGTATTATGTATGTGTTTTGGGTGGAAGAAATGCTCTATTTTGCAGTATTAGGCACTGGCGATCAATAAGTTTCGGCCATCAGTCAACCATTATCCGCCTTTGGCCTTGTAGAGCGGTTTACAGGAGGTAAAACTATCAACCACCAACAAAGAGTCGATCGATAGTCTTGAAGAAGCTGTCAGCCGTTTTGAGCAAAACCCAGAAATGGTCGAAAGACAGCCTTGAAGTTGTTGATCATTTTGATGTTTCAATGGGAACCTTCGACATGTTCTTTGAACTATTGATTGTCCCTAAAGAAACCCATAAATGATAGACCATTTTAGGCATTGTCTCAAAGTTTTGGGGTTTTTTGGTTACTATTTTGATGCAATATGATTGCTATGATACAAAATCAATTAATGCTCATGATATGAGATATCAATAGCCCAAAAAATGATACATATTACATTAATGCGAATTTTATATTAAAACACTGTATTATTCTTTGAGATTGAATGGGTGATCATTGACTTAGATGCAATGTGATTATACATATGGATGAATGGATGAGTGTTACAAGTATTTGCGAAATGGTTTATAATAATTAATTTTATTCCATTTAGGACTGTAATGAGACATAAGTCTCCTTATTATTTTCATTTTTGTCTTAGAAAAAGTATAGTATATTTCTCTATGTAAAATAAAGATGAAGCCATCAAGAGTTGGTGACTCCAAGGAGTAAGAAGGTCAAGAGAGTGTTGTGCACATGAGATGTGTGTTGTGCACATATGATGTGCATTGTATGTATATCTCTAGGAATGCTATTAATTAAGTCCATAGACTTGGATTTAATTAATAAGCATAAAGTCTATAATCATCCTACTTTGTATCTATGCATGAGTTTATTATGTATGAGATTCATGATGGAAAACTTAAATGCATGTGCAAAGTGAAACCTCATAATAAATTAGCTAGATTTATTTTGTATGCATGAGTAGGTTATGTATGTGATACATAATGGGAAGACTTAATGCATGTGCAAAGTGAGACCTTTAAAATAAAGATCGAAATCTTTCCAAAATTGTACAAACCAATATTAGATACGGTAAATAAGATTTATTGTAACCCTCTATCATTATAGGAATTCATCGCTCAATTGGGTGTACCCAACATACCACGAAAGCATTGAGGGTACATTTCATGAGAGTTAACTGAGTTGCCTATCTAAGCATGAGATGTTGCTGGTTACCCCATACAAATATGGCCTAGAAACCACCATAGTGTTGCGATCATAGACGTTCAAGTGGATTATTGGTTGAGATAATGGGTCAAATATAAACATGTCATCGTTATAGAAACCTCCATAGTGTTGTAGATGGGTGGCATGGGGGTCAGTGGATTAAACCTCACATGAGATGTGATAGGTAAGAGTTTCCTACTTGAATATGTGGGTATCCCTAGAAACCACCATAGCATTGCAGGGTATTCATGTAGGAGAGAACTTGATCACCCGCCACGAGTTCCTTTAGGGATTCACGTTTTTCACTTTGGAAAGTATGTGATTTGAAAAATTGAGTGGAAGACACCATTTGGTTTAAGACCGAAACTAAGTGGTTATGCAGGATTATATCAAACTAACAATATTTGTTCATTTTTAAACCCAACCTCGCCCTCATTGGACAAATTCATTTTAACTAAACCTAACTATGTGGATTAGCTAAGAAAATCAAAATTTGTTTTAAATAAGGAGAATAATGGTGGGTCATTGGAGAAGTTTATCCCTGCCTTGCTGCTTGAGGGTGTAAGTGAGGGAAAGTGTGCCCAGTGGGAGTAAATGAGAGAGCTCTATGAAGAGAATGAAGGAACAACTAAATAAGAGATATCTAAGCAGTTGTTCAGGTCTAAAATGGCAGAGGGCACAAATGTAGAAGACCATGTCCTCAAAATGATCAATTTGATTGATCAATTGGACTCATTGAGATCCTACATAGATGCTGACCTTCAAGTAGACTTCATCCTCCAATCGCTTCTAGATTCATTCGCCCAATTCATTCTAGATCATCAAATGAACAATGTTGTTTGCACACTTCTTGAGTTGTTAAAGAGTTTAACAACAACACTCATTATTGCCTCTTCTAGTACTTCTATGAGAAAGAAGAGTTCTTTCAAGATTAAGAAGTTGAGCCCAGAGAAGGAAATTTCCAAGCCAAAGGAGAAGGGATTTAAGAGAAAGTGTTTCCATTACTAGCAAAATGGGCACTAGAAGAGGATCTTCCTGGTATATCTCTCCAGCTTGAAAGTCAAGCACTCAGAGATCTAAGGTTCAAATATATCTTCTTTCTTTGTTATTGAGATAATCAATGCAATTAGTCATTCTCCCATCTTGTGAATACTCAATGTAGATGCGACCTCACATATATGTGTTTACATGCAGGATCTGGAGGAGAGTAGGCCCCTTAAAAAGCGGGAAGTTATCCTCAGAGTGGAAAATGATGCCATTGTAGAACCTTTAGCTATAGGAATAGTTTTTGTCACTCTTCATTCTAGGAATGTATGAACTTTAAAAGACTATTTGTATTTACCAAATGCATTTCGAAATGTAGTGTCTATTCTAAGACTTGTAAAAGATGGTTATGAACTTTCTTTCTCAAGCAACGAATTCCATATTCATTATTGTAATGAGATTGTTGGAAAGGGCATTATGGTAAATAGTCTTTTCATGTTAGAGTTGCATGAAAGTATCAGACAAAGAGATGAAAATGTTGCATCTAGTAGCAACGGGAAACGATCTTATGGTGACGACATTGACCTTAAATAATTATGCCATCATAAACTAGGCTATATAAATGAGAGGAAGATAAAGGAATTGGCCAAAAAAAGGATCGATTGATCTAGTTGGTTCTGAACTAGGGCTAACTTGTGAATCCTACCTTCTCAAAAAAATGGCCAAGTTACCCTTTATTGGAAAAAAATTGTACCTTGTTGGACATGATATGTTCAATGATCATTTTTTTTTATCAGCCATTATCACTATAGGCTATGCTCTATCCACCACCATTTATCTCCTTAATAGGGCTCCAAGCAAAACTGTCGAGAGTACGCCATATGAGATATGGTATGGGAGACCACGTAGTCTTAAGCATGTTAAGATATGGGGTTGTCCCGCCTTCGTTAAGAAGCTTAAGACAAACAAGCTAGAGTCCAAGTCTGACAAGGGCAGATTTGTAGGGTATCCCCTTCATTACAAGGGATACTACTTTTACTTTCCTAGTGATTAAAGAGTGTTGGTCAGTAGTGGTGCTATATTCTTGGAGAAAGATTTTCTTCAAGAGGGAAGCATTGGGAAAAAAAAGTAGAGCTAGAAGAGGTGTCTTTTGAACCTCAAATCATGCTTAGTCAAGGAGTCGATCCAGGGTCAGTTGTGTTGGTCCATAGCCCATGCCCCAACAACTTCTTCATGGGACTGCCTATTAAGACCTGAGGAGAAGGTTGTGACCCATAGTGTGGATAGGGATAAAGAGTTGTGCCTCTGCTAATAACTATAACTTTTGGCACTATAGTAAGCACTCAGTGCTGAAGGTTCCTAGTGGGGTCTAAATTGGTATCAGAGTAGGTTGCAAGTTCGAGTCTCCTCCACGATAGTTTTGGGGGAGTGGAGGTTTATCCATAGCCCATGGCCCAGCATACTTCTGGGGTGGGGATTGTTGGTCCATAGCCCATGCCACAATAACTACTTCTTGGGACTCCCTATTAAGACCTGAGGAGAAGGTTGCGACCCACAATATGGATAGGGATAAAGAGTTGTGCCTCTACTAATAGTTATAGCTTTTCTCACGATGGTAAGTGCTTAGTCTTGAAGGTTCTTGGTGGGGTCTACAAGCTAGTCCAAGTAGTGTCATTCCACATGAGACTTGTAGATCCAGTGGAGTATCTCGTTCTCTAGAATGATATGGCTTTATCATGGAAGAGGTACAGGAAGCATTCTTGTATAGAGATAGTGGTGATGTTGACCCTACTAACTATGAAGAGGAGATGTCAGATATCAACTCTAAGAAATGGCTAGAGACTATGCAGTCGAAAATGGAATCTATATATTCCTACCAAGTCTGGTGATGAGTGCATAATTTCATATATTTTTTTCCCTTACATATGGTCTTTTAGGTGAAATTTATGCCTTATTGTGCTGATTTATATTTATTTTTATGGTTAAGCCAATTTTGGATAAGTTAGAATAAATTGGGCTTTTACTTAGAAAATTTTACTTTTTTAATATTTTGACCTTTCAGGGTTCTTGCAAATTTTTGACCATGTTAGAGTTCAAGAAAATGAATGAGGTCTTCGGAGATTTTGTAGAGAACTTCTTTGGATTTCCATAATGGTATTATTTGTCCAAATCCGAGTTCGTTTGGGCCTTCAAACATTGCTTCAACATTAGGGTCGAAAAGCTGGGCCAAATCCTAATCAGATTAGAATTCTGCACGAACACTGAATCTTTAAAAGGCCATAAATTGAGCTTCGGATGTCCAAATTGAGTGATTCAAAAGGCTAAATTCATCTAAACATTCTGAAATACAATTATTAAGAAGGGGATGAATCCCAAAAATCTTTTTATCTGATCCAAAACGGGCTCATAAGTTACTGGAGTCTAGGAAGCCCTAATTTTTTGGCTGATTTTGATTCTTTGTTAGGGGCTATTTAAGGTCTTGATCCAAGCTCGAGAAAAGAGGAACATCTAGGAAGAAAAAGAGGCAGAGAAGCACATCCAAGAGGAGGAAGAAGTATCATTTCTATATTTTCTCTTATTATGTGTGGCTAAACTTTGGTTTTTTGGTAGAAGGATATTTTGAAACCATGGTGAAGGACACTGTGAGATCTTTTTGAGTTATTTGCAATCTGATTTTCTCTTGAATATTCATGTATCTTCTGATTTTATTGTTTATGATTGTGTGTTTTGATTGCATAAACGACTGCTATTCAATTCTTGACCCATGATCAATTGCTAGCTTGAATACCAAATCCGTAATTGTTTGGTCTTTCTTGCATAAGTAGCAACTAGGGTTGATGATTATGGACAAGTTTTTGTTCAATTCCTAGGGAGTAGATGTCCTGAATTAAATAAACCGAACTTGTGTGTTTATTGTTCAGATTTGGTCATGTTTCCACAAAGTTTAATGCTGCATTTGAATTAAATTCTAGAGAGCTTGTTCTAGGGTTGTTTGGAGAAAAGGGTTGATTGAAGAGCTTGTTTTAATTAACTAAGAAGTAGGGGGAACATTGAATGAACAGAGCTTGTTGTTCTTTCTAAGGCCAAGTATTCAAGGAAAATTAGAGACTTTGGGATCAATGATTAGTATTATAACCATTGGTAGATAAATCCCTTCTACCATAAGCGTTTCTATTGATTACTTTAATCTTTTTACATTCTGATTTACCTTATTAATTTAGAATAATATTCTTTTTTTAATTGTTTAAATTTCAAAATTCAAAACCCCCCAATTGTTTCTTCTATTTATTTTAAGTTTTCAAAGGAATAGATCTAACCAATCCTTGTGGATACGACCTTGCTCATCATTATCACAATTTACATTTTTAAGAGTAAGAATTTATTATTTGTTGGATTCGACACCAATCATTTGGACTCTAGTGGATCCACTTAAGGGAATAGTTTCCATTAGGTGCAAATTGATCTACAAGAGAAAGATGGGTCCTGATGGGAAGGTGCAGACCTTCAAAGCACAACTAGTGGTGAAAGGATATCATTAGAAATATGGTATTGACTATGAGGAAATGTTTTTGTCGGTTATTGTGATTAAATCCATCAGAATGATGCTAGCCATAACTACACACTATGATTATGAAATTTAGAAAATGGATGTTAAAACGACGTTCTTGAATGGTTATCTTAAGAAAGATATATTCATGTAACAACCTTGTGGTTTTGAGTCTTCTAATGCCAATCAGGTGTACAAGCTTAAGAGATCCATCTATGGTATTAAGCAAGCCTTTAGATTATGGACGGTTCGGTTTGATAGTGAGATCAAAAAGTTTGGTTTCATTAGAAATCTGGATGAACCTTGTATATACAAGAAAGTTAGTGGAAGCTCGCGAGCTTTCCTGATATTGTATGTGGATGAGATCCTCTTAACGGGGAACGATGTTGACACTTTGATGTCTATAAAACTTTGGTTGTCCAATAAGTTATCCATGAAGGATCTAGGATATGTGACCTATATCTTGGGGAATCCATGCCTATAGAGATAAAGCAAGGAGAATAATAGGTCTCTCCTAGAGTCTATACATAGAAAATATGTTAAAAAGGTTTAGCATGGAGAATTCCAAGAAGGGTTTCATACCTTTCAGGCATAGAATTCATCTCTCCAAGGGGATGTCTCCCAAGATCCCCGAAGAGAGAGAGAGAGAGAGAGAGCATGGAAAAGATCCCCTATGCCTCGGCTATAGGGAGTCTTATCTATGTTATGTTATGTACAAGACTTAATATCGCATATGACATGTCATGAGCATGTATCAGTCCAATTTAGGTTTGGAACACTTGACAACAGTAAAATGTATCCTTAAGTGCTTGAAAAGGACTAAGGATTTATTGGAGAGGGCGAACCCCATGTTAACGAGTTCACTAATTTAGATTTTCAATTTGATGTGGAAGATAGAAAGTCTACATCCGGGTTTGTACTTTTCTATATTGAAGGGGTAGTTAGTTAGAAGAGTTCCAAGCAAGAAATAACTACGAACTTCAATACAGAAGATGAATATGTTTCGGCATGCACTACGGAAGCCGAATATGTTGCGCCATGAGATACTGTAAAGGAGGCTGTTTGGATGGGGAAGTTCCTTACTGAATTTGAAGAGGTCTTGTCCATTGGGTTATTGATATTCTTATATTGTGACAACAATGGAGCCATTGCACAGGCCATGGAGCCCAAGTCTCACCAAAATTCCAAACAGATCAAGCGGTGCTTCCATTTGATCGAGGAGATCATAGCACATGGAGACATGCAATTACAGAAGATCGCGTCATTGGAGAATGTCACGGACCCACTGAACAAAACACTACCTCAGAGTCATCTTGATTGCTATCTTGAGAGTATGAGTATTAGATACCAGACGACGATGCAATAAAGAGTTATAGGCTGTTAAATCAATATTAGGGCATGTGGGAAATTTTTAGTGTTAGTGCCCTAATGTTATATTTAGATGACATCTACTGGATGTAATTATGGGACTAATGATATAAATCTTGAAAATGTAATGAAATAAATTTTCATATTTTATGGTCATATCTTCATTCATACCTCTCCAATCAATTTTATGAATAAACCATTAGATTTACTGATAATAGTCTTATTCTTAAGTGTTAAGAATATGTGACATAGACTTTCAAATTAAAGTTTTCTTAAAGGTTAATTATCGGTCCTTAGATTTCTCAGAAGCGGGCTATGAGTAATCAATTATGGACTTCCACATGGGTTACTACCTTTGATTAGTATGAGATACTAGTGATAAAGGATGGCAAGTTACATGCCATAATATATGAGATGGATACAATAGACATGTGGGCAGATGTTAGTGGAATATCTATTGAATGTGACGCACGTGATAGATCACATGGTTGAGAGGATCTATGATCTATCACAGGTTTTGATTGTGTTATTGCTCCTTAGACTGAAGGCAACACAGTTGTCTTGTATGTCGGTGCATGAGATTTGCCTTTGATAAAAACCATCTGATTACCGGGTGCAAGATGCATTGTCTTTATGCAGTGGCATATGAAGGAAGGTGATTGCTAATGAGATTCGTCAACCTCTAGTGTGAGGTGAACATCCTGTGAGATTAGTGGTGGTTATGGTTGTGGTTGTATGAACTTCTGGCTTGAGTACACTTGATTGGAAAGTGTTTCTAATGTCAGAAGAAGTTCTGATGTGTCATCTCAACCACACCACACTAGATCTTGGCATAGCTATCGAGTCAATGAGTTTGATCAGTCCATGACTCTTACTCAATCGGAATGTTAATTGATGGAAGGATTATAGTACACGGGAATTGAAAGTCTAAATAAGTTCTCATTGAAGTATTGTAACACCCCACTTCTCCGGAGCTTTAGGTAATGTAAGATTTCGGGGATATTTTTTTCAAACAACGAAAACTCAACACAAAATCATTCCCCAAAGATACTGTTACACCTACTCAGTATATCAACTATGAACCATCAATAAACTAAACAGGTACATTATCTCATATGCAGAGGCTAGATCGAAAACTCAATAGACAATCAAAACCACTTTATTTATAATATAAAGCCGAACCAACATTTACATGATGTCATCAAAATAAACAGTATAACTGAATATGACATAATATAAACTATCCACTATTCGCCGTCATTCCTTAACAATTCCCTTTCCTTTCGCACTGCTGCCTTCACTTGAAACGTTTGAATATTTCAAAGACATAGTCCATATTAGACGATGAATCATCTAAGTGAGATTTCAAAAACATATTTTTTTCATGAATGAATGTAAGACATGAAATAAACGAATACAACCCGATAAGCCCTAGGCCAAGAGAATCCCAAATGCTTAACCCTACCATGGGAAAAGAGCAATCTCTCAAAAAGCTAAGCCACCATATTGACTCGACGACACGACGTGATTCTAGCTTAAAAGGGGCAAGCCAACGCATTTCTCCAACATCTTGAGAACAATCGTTACCAACTCTCGACCTAGGAGGGTCACATCAACGCAAGAACCTAGCTCACCACATTTACGTAGGAGATTACATTCCCACTCTAAGCATCCAGGAACCACCACACAAACCCAACTCCAAAATTTCACATGGACCACCTAATCATCCTAGTGCAACTTCCCTGACCAAACGGTCTGGCACAGAAATTAAGGTGGCTATCCCAGCATACTCACCAGCACAAGATACCCCTATTGTTTTGTCACACCCTTAGAGAAGTATGCCTACACTATCCAGGCAACATCTTAGGCTAACATCCCACATGAACAACACAGTATGGACCACCTAGTCGTCTTAGTGCAAGTTCCTTAACCAAACAGCCCGGCACGAAAACCAAAGGCGACTATCCTGACATGCATATCAGCACCAAATACCCCTATTATTCCGTCACGCCCTTGGAGAATTATGGCTACACTATCCAGATAACATCTTAGGCTGACATTCCATACGAACACACAAAACGCAAGACAATGCCACATTTCATAATTTAATGCATCATATAAACAACAATTTAATAAAATGCAATTCATAAGTACAAAACATTTAGGGACGAGCCTCCCTCATAAAACCAACCGTTGCTAGTTAAACCGTTTGCATGCACAAAACCATTTTGCATGAATTCTCAACATGTTCAGATAGAACAAACACCAAACTTTTAGGGTAGAAACACCCACAGTAAATCAAGTTTGGAAGAGAACCACTCACAAGTTAAAATCAAGTTTCGTGGTAGGACACTCACCTTGACGTATTCGAATCGCCTCGATCCTCATGCATAACCTCGTTTTGCATGCCCAAATACAAATACTCATACTTGTACTCAACCTCGAGCCATGACACTCCTAAAACACCATATTTAATTAAAGAAACATTAAAATCTATTTTCCTCATTTTTTTTCATAATTTCCTCTATTTTTCTCCCAATTTTTACCTCGATAATTTCAAAATAATTATCTCCTCAAATATTTTTCCAAATATTTCAACATGATAAATCCTAAAATAAATCAATAAAAATTTTGGAAGAAAAATATCAAAAAAGCCCCTGCTTACTCGCCCTCACACCCTTAGGGCATGGTTGCGTGTAGGGCTGGCAATTTTGGACACGACCCGATTACACGACATGACACAGAGTTAAGCAGGTTAGGGTTGGAGTTAATCGGGTTCGGGTCATAAACGGGTCAACCCGTTTATGACACGATTATTTTCGTGTCTTAGCTGGGTCAACCCGTCTAACCTGTTTAGACACGAAATGACACGTTTAATTAAATGTGTTAATGGGTTGACCCGAACACATTAGCACGATTATATATGAAATGACACATTTAATTAAAAGGGTTAGTGGGTTGATCTGAACACGTTAACACGATTATACATGAAATAACACGTTTAAAACTAAATAACACATTTAATAGGTGACACAACACGACTCGTTTAAATTAAACGGGTTAAACAAGTTAACAAGTGACACGACACGACATGACACGACACGTTTAGTTAAACAGATTAAACGAGTCATGTCGTGTTACACGTTTAATAAACGTGTCGTGTTTGAGTTTAAGGAATTTGACACGATTATTAAAAGGGTCGTGTTAGGGTTAGCCTGATACGTGTTATACGTGTGTCTCGATACGACACGATTATGACCCACCAACACAAATTACCACCCTTAGCTGCGTGTGGAGTGTGGCGCGTGTAACTCACGTGCCACCTTCTTCTTCGATCTTCAACCGCTGGCAACGACTCTGATTCTAGATATGAACCCACCCCTTTCAAACCCTCATTCAATTGATCCTAGAGGCACCAATTTTAGGTCGAAAGGCTACCGGAAAAGGCCCTAAATGGCTAGTTGTAGGCGGCGGTAGGTGTTCCGCCTTACTTCTTTTGGCCAGCTTCAATTAGCCTTCAAATGCACACCAAAATGCTTCAAAATGCTCCCAAAATCTTTTCCTTGATGCAAGGACCAAAAGCCCCTTAATTACTCTCTAAAAAACATCCAAAAACGAGGTCGATTTGTGCTCCAAAACTCAAAACCCTCAGCCTTTATTTATACCCAAAAATCGGCCACATCTCGGCCAATCAGCGACCATACCTTGGTCCCCAAGCATCCTTGCACCAGATACAACCTCCCTTAGCCGTCCCATCACCAGAAATGGCAGCCACGTGCGTGGAAGGCGGCGACCAATTTTCCCTATTGCGTTCACACCACCATTTTTCCTTATTTGCACTTTAGTCCCGTAATTTCTTTAATTGGCATTTCTGCCTTCTCAATAATACCCCTAATAAATTCAACTATACCACTAAAGCCCACAAACTTTGTACTATCATTTCATTATTGAAATTCCCAAAAATCTATCGCCTTAACCTTCCTCAGGCAAAATTGAAAAATTATACTTTGGCCTGGTTACTCGTTTTGACCCTAAATCCCTTTGTTTCAACCTGATATGGCTTAAGGGTTGTTCTACACATAAAATATTGGTCGTTAACATGCTCTATTGACTTTCCGGATGATCCCTACGTTTATTTGATTTTCTCAGCCTGGTCGACAGCTGTATCGAAAATTGTTCCCGATCTCATTTCTTTTATCACCTAAAATCATAACTCGAATCACTCGTCCTTACTATACCATTTTCCTTAATCATCTAGGGTCTGGGGTACTCTCTTCATCTTATTCGGTTGCTTAAGACTGTGTTAGTGTACTCTACAACGTCTTTCTTTTGATAATTTCAACTATATCCTTCATTAAATTCCATTTATATCCTTACCGATTTCCCGGGTATTACAAGTATGACTTCATTACTAGTGGGATCGCCCTGACATAAGGCTAGGGAGATGAAGAGATTTTCATTGTAGACCAACTTATTTGGTCAGCATCAAAGAGTTTGACGTGTCCCGATTGCTACTTAGTGGTGAACCTAAAAGATCACACGCATATCCAAGTGTGGTTGACTAAGAGATATAAAGTTGTGATTAATGATCTTCATTAAGAGTTAATGATGACACCATTAAGAGATATCAAGTTCAAATTTAATTGGAGCAACTAGCAAGAGTTGATAGGCATGCCATTAAGAGTTAATGGGGGCCTTAGTTTCATCATAAGATGATGATGGGGTCATTGAGAGTTAATGACGGGTCTAGATGCAATTTGGCAAAACTTGATGCAAAGAAGAAGAAACGGTCGACAAGCCTTAAAGGTTGTCAACCGTCCAAGTGGCCGAAACCAGTCGACAAATTGAGAAATCGATTGACTAGTCATGTGAATAGATCAACAATTTGCTTCAAACTGTTCACCGTTTCCATCAACTAGGGTCATGATTTGACACGTTTTCTTTGTCGTTTATGCACCAAATCAGACGACGCATGGCTTGAGGACGACGATAAAAGGACAACATGCGTCCTTGGACGTTTTGGATGTCTCTCTGTTGTTTTCTCTCTTTCTCTCTCTCTCTCTCTCCTAGTCATTTGGACGAATTTGGGCATTCTAGAGTTTTTGGGTGTTAATATATAAAGGAAGAAAAAGAAGAATAAAATAATGATTTTTGGACAGTTGCTTTTGATGCTCCATTTTCTCTTGGCCATTGTGCATTCTTCTTCTTCTTCTTCTTCTTCTTCTTCTTCTTCTTCTTCTTCTAGAGCCTTAAACCCACTTCCTATTGCTCCCTTTCTTACTCCATTGATCTTTTGATTGTTAGAGTAGAAATCACATTCCAATAGATAGTCTATTGGATTGGGTATCCTTTAATTGAAACCATTTCCAGCTTAATCAAACACAAGAGACTTGGCTAGCACATGGGTTTCTCTGTGGGGTTCATCCACATGAGGAGAGTGGATTAACTAGGTCTCCCATATTTTTGGGAGACAAATTAGTCATCTGATTTATTGTTTGGGGCAATAGGAGACTGCCCAGTGGAGTTGTTTAGGAGCTGTTGGAGGCAAAAGTTGCTGCCACCAGAGGAGATGCAACCTTTACATCGAATCAGAATCCTCTGGTTTGCTTGGGAAAAGGTGTACGTAAAGGTACCGAATTGCACACTAGGTGTGGACAAACTAGGCCCATCACAACTAGAGGGGGATTCAGTCTGAGTACAGAAATGGTTTTTGTACTCATCTTGACATTGAGCATCAAGTATATTATTTGAAATATTTCATATGATGAAATTACTTGTTGCTTAAATATCCAAACTATGTATGGTGTGTGTGTGTGTTTATTGCTTCCACTATGTATATCTGATATAGATAAATTTTTAAATTTTACCCGAACCACTATACGTAAATTCTGTCAGCAACTAGGCCTCTTCCTCTAGCAAGATATTTCATAGTGTCATTTTTCTCTTTGAGCGAGTGCCTAGTAGATTGTACCAGCTTGTTCTTCAACATCTAAGTACTTTTGAGCTTAGGTGTATAATTTTATTAATGTTTTTGGCTTGTTCTTATTGAAGGAAAAGCCAAACTTGGTTTCCTTCAGGGATTTGAGGAGGGAAACTATCACTACTATGTCATCTAGTTTGTCAACACTAGATGCCTCTACTTGGAACCTAGTGATGAATTGACTCTAGGGTTCATTATGCTTGTTCTTTATACTCAGTAAATAGGAGTTATTCTTCTTAAGGACTTGTTTTCCCTAAAACCTATTTATGGAATTACTATGAAAGCTATTTAAAGATGGAGATACTAACTTTTTGAATTTTATCTAAACAATCCCTTGCTCCATCATGAAGTATTTACAAAGTGTTTTGAAAAAACATAGCATTAGTTGCATATTGGATTGCATGGCATCGCAAAATGAATAGAGATGTTCCTCAAGATTTAATGTCCTTTCAAATATATGGAATGGAGGGAAGTTGAACTTTGCAAGCATTGGCTAATTAATGAGATAGGCAATAAAAAAGGCTAGCATCAATTACTCGATTGGGCTAGTCAACTTTTCATGAAGTGTTTCATTAAATGCCCAAAAAGGTGACTTTTAGTTGGCCACTGGTTAACTCACTAAGAGTCAGATTTCTCTTATCGATTGTATTTCCCTTTCTACATTGAATCAGAATTCACTTTGCGTTGCTTACTAGAGTTGCTTTGACTAGTTTCTTGTTTCTCCCTAAGGATGTATTCTTGTTGCCAACACCGACGAGTCTCAATTAAAGTCAAACTTGGTATCGAGTGACGTAGACACTTTTCGTGATTTAGTGTTTCCACCATTGGGTCAAGTATACAAGTATCCTCTGTTCCCATAAATCATACCTATTGACGATGTACAAATTTGACCACTAAGATATTTACAACAGGTGAAAGTAAATCTAGATCGCTATAGGGTAAGTAGCGTAGTTTAAAAAAAAATTAAACATTACCCCGATTTCAGCGATTAGATCAACGTCAAAATTAAAACAATCATACACATAATAAAACAAACATAATTTTTAAATTTTTGAGTCTTTTGTGGATCTGAGTTGTCCAAGCGTCGGCCTCTAACTCGTGATACGCGGCACGCGTCCTTTGGCGAGGAGAGCGAAATGGGAATGCTAGCTCCCTCTACTTTTCATGGCTTGTGCATGGAGCAGAATGGTTTCCTAAACCCTAATGGATATGGGTTGGCCCTTTTATCCTAATCCAACTAGAAACTTAATTAAATGACCCAAATCTAATTATAAGTTTAAATAAAATATTTGACACAAATCTAATTTAGTCAAAATATAATATTTAATTTAATATTTAGCCCAAATATTAATTTAAACCCAAATATATATTTTATTTCTTATTTGTCACTCCAACAAATATATGAAATTATTAAATTAGAAACTCTTTTATAATTTAATTCCCATTTTGGGAACTATTTCCTTTATGACGATCCCTCGTCATATCGATGTCATTATGTCTATTTGTTCCTTTTCCATGAGAACTTATGACAGCACAACTTCTTGCAGAAATGACTCACTTAACCATACGTCCACTCTCTTGGTTTAAGTCAAGGACCGTATCTTTTGTGTATGACTCATTAGGTTTCCAAATATGTTGGCAATGTGTCGATACTAACACATAAGACAAGATTGGCCTTTAGCAAGATATCATGCCTACCCAATTATTTAAAAGGATGTATAATCCGTAAATAACCTTTCACGAGTATGGTTACCATGTAATTCGATTCTCTCATCAATGTATCTTCTATAATCTCAAGTCTAGCGATGTGTTGCTTGATTACGATCACATGAGTTTTTTTCGGTTCTTCAGATATCCTCACTCAATAGAAAATGAATCAATAACTCCTTATTGATCTATTTCACTATGACCATGGATTTAAAGTGAATATCCACCAAAGGCGCTTTAGATATATCATCCTCTTTTGAGGGATAGATGAGTGCTATCTTAGTTA
Organism: Diospyros kaki; assembly: GCA_036245055.1. Lineage (NCBI taxonomy): Eukaryota > Viridiplantae > Streptophyta > Magnoliopsida > Ericales > Ebenaceae > Diospyros > Diospyros kaki. The sequence goes on along the minus strand of BSEG01000016.1, from coordinate 32,184,205 downwards.
TGCACCCATTCCATAAGCCTCAAGATATGCCCAACGATCGCCCATGTGCAGCCTTTGTCTAGGTCCATCGTAATGATGTCAAACCATACCAGTCTTCTTATGAGATGACCGCGACAACCTCATATCTAAGAATTAGTTACACCCATCTCGTATGAGAATTCCATCAACATATAATCAAAATGGATTCTTATGGCGAGTCATGTCTAGTGACATGTTCTCCAACATTAGTCACCCATGTACTTATCTAAACATCCCCATGCCAATCGGTGTGAGACCCCCAATGCCATCAGATAGCAAAAATATAGCACATACAAGTCTTACCGTAATTGTCAATGTCCATTCTTGACATTGCACCAACTTGGGACATTTAAGGATGTCTATAAACTGTAATGCATTATCTCACATTTTTATAAATTAATTACAACATACATTATATGGACTTCTATGTAGTTTTATCAAGTCATTATAATAATAACAAGAAACTAATAGAACGACTTCTTGTGAAATTAAATAACTCTTTATTTAATAATAAATATGATTATAATTGTCAGTGTATAACATGTCCAATTTGATTAAGTTTAGAGCACTTATACTAACTAAAGGGACATACCTAATTGTAAGAAACATATGCTTGGATCATAGGAACTAGTGAACTACAAAAGAGAAGAGATGAGATTGTCTCAAGAATGGTTGAGAAAATTACTCTAATGCCTAAGTTATACGTGCAACAATAGTGAAGAGACAAATGAGAGGAGACAAATGAGGTAGAGGTAACTTAAGATTAATATATTATAAACTTATGTTTGTTGTGCCCATTATCGCATATCTTGCTTTGCCAAGTTAATTGCATTAACATATATTTTGGTGCCACTTTAAACTGCAAGTTATTCTTTCTTAATAAGTAAAATTATATTATTTGAGACTTAGTGTGAACACAATTCAAGTTTATAAAACTCAAACTCATAATTATAAACATACTAGCATTATTACCTACCACTAACCTACTACTTAAATTCCAAAGTGTTGTTTAGTATTTAGTCTTTAGCCTTTAATCTGGTCTTATATCTTTCACCTCGTCACTAGCTTAATTTTTGGTTTAAACACTCATTTTGTAACAATTGCGTTTCTTTCTGGTAGGATGTTAGTCAAATTCCAACTGCTTATTTTGGTGCAGGTCATGGAAGAAGTAACTTATTTTCAAACAGTGATTTAGGTGGGAATTCATTTCTCATGATACTTATCATGGATTTAATTTTTTTTTTATATTGTTTAGTATAAACCTTTTTTTTTTTATAATTTCTTATGTATAAAAAAAAATTAATTTCTGTGTCTCGGGGCTCCACCCAGAGCAGCTTTAGAAAAAGAAAATAAAAACTTTAGTCTAAAAATTATTGGGCATATGTTAACTTTTTAATGTGATTCTGTCATGTCCAGGGTCAAAGTTTTACACGACATCATGAAGGTAAATTTCATAAAGGTGACTGAATTTTATAATAAGATATTAAAAAAATTATTAAATTTTAATTTGTGCTCAAAAGCCACTAAATTTTAATTTAATATATAATTCTATAACTACCATCAATTGCTATTCAGAAAGACTAATAAAATGTTGATATTTTTATATGTTAATACAAAGTTTAATGACTTTTTTGTCTTTTATTACAAAATTTAGTGATTTTTTTATATTTTTGTACAAATTTCAGTGGCCATTTGCGTTGATCAGCCATTCACGTTGTTAGTTATATCAACATCCAATTAAACTCTTTTAATAGCAATCGACGATAATCATGAAATTGTATACTAAATTAAAATTCAGTAATATTTTTGTACTTTAGTTTAAAATTTTGTGATCATTTATGCAATTTAACCAAAGCTCCAGTTATCATTTTTTCAAATGAAAAATACTGAAAATAAACAAAAGTTTCTCTTGGGTTATGGGTCAGAGAGACACAACGACACAAGAAGCTCTTGCTAGTGATCATATCAGTCCTCCTCTCTTTTAGTTTCAAGGTGAAGAAGGCTTTGTTTGGGACCAAATAAAATTACTAAAGCAATTGTAATGGATGTTGAAGCAACGATTGCTCTCGCATTAGATAAAGGTCAGGATTCAGGAACATATCGTTTAAGAGAGAAGCTATAAGTTCCCATCCCATGCAGTGAAGACTTATCATCCAGAGTTGACCGACCTAGTGTTTAGCCTTGCCAAAAATATTTTCACGCAGCATGCAGTTCACGGATGCTAAAGATGTTGACCGGGTGACGTCTTGAACCCTTCTAAAGATGAAAGCCATCCAAAGTCCAAACGATTTGGATCTACATCAGATTGAATTTTGGGTCCAAGTATGGGGGGCTACGTTCGAGTATGATGACCTTAAAAAAAGGGAAGAAAGGATTGCTGAGTTCATTGACGAATAGGTCAAAGGCGGTGCTGAATATACCATTCGGAGGGGTTGTGACGAGTTTTTGAGGCTCATAACCAGGTGAATATTTCCAAAGCGTTAGTGTTCGGAATCCACATTAAAGATGAAGAAGAAAGGATTCTGAGGTAACCCATTTCCTATGAAAGACTTGCAGACTGCTACTATAAATGAGAAAGAGTTAATCCTCAAGACTGCCCAGAAACAATGTATCAGAAATCGCCCTTAAGACCTACCTCTTCGAGCCTGGTACATCAGAAACATAAATGTTCCTTGGAATCACGGATAAGATTGAAGAATGAAGAAAGTATCGAGCAAGGATGCAAGCAAGAGGAGTTATTCCACAGAGTCCTGGGTCCTCCAACTGAACTCAGGCAACCGATCGATCTCGCAAGAACAAAGCTTGGAAAGCAATAGCCCCAACTCCAGTTTGGAGCTGGTTCCAAGAGAAGGGCATGAGAAAAACACTAGAAAGGCAAATGGTCATTGAAGTGATAACATTGTTAGCATAACCCTATCCTTAACAACATAGAGCCTTTCAAAATTAAATGAGATTGGACTTTATCCCCTCAAAGAGACATTGCTCTATTTCTAGCAAAGAATATGTCGGATTCCTCTGACTGCGAAGATACCATCGAGCTGGTTTGCAAAAACAAGATCCAAAGGGAGGTATTGATTATAGACATAACGTCCAAACTCTTTGTTGATCTCCAGATTGAGAGAATAACTTCCAAGATGGTGCAAATGACAGAAATGAAAGAAAGTCTGGCTGCATTGGGGACCGACCAACAGCTACTTGCTCAGGATGGTACAAGAAAGGAAGTTAAAAAGCTAGACGAGTCGCTTCCCTCACTATTCTTGATCCCTTTGGATCCCACAACAAAAAAATATATATATATGATCTGGTTGTGAAAGCTTTACATTAAAACTATTTTGAAGATAAAATGGCCATTTTGGATATGCACTATACGGACTAGATGCATCACGCTCACTTGGAAAAGGAGTTGAAGCTTGAAGGAATTCGTGTGGAGTCAATAAGGGTTGAGGAAAAAGTGGAATTCCAGATGACCCAAGTGGCTATTGCTCGTAATAAAGAATCAGGTACCAGTATTGTACTCGGTTGAGAAGGAACCATACAAGCGTTCATTCTGAAAGAAGAAAGGGAAAGCTGTGAGCAAGATGCCCCCTACTGGTTTGTTGTTAATGTGTCCAAGAAAGTAGGCTCAAGCCCAAAAGGAAGAGGCCTAAGAAAAGAGCCTAAAAGGACGGAGACCCTTCCCGACAACTCTGAAGCATAGAATGTTGTTTTGGTGTTTTCAAAAATTATTTCCTGTTTTCAAAAAGACAAAGACGACTCAAAACTTTTTCGGTCCATTTCTATAATTTACAAAACGTTTCGGGGGCATTTAGCAAATTACATAAAATGGCCAAAAAAGTGTTTCTAGCGATCAATAAGTTCCAATGTTCAGTCTTTTTTTTCTCTTAGTGCTTTGCATTTTTGGGTCCCGAATTTCCTCACCATGCATTAGAGCTTGTTGCTCTCTTACCATTCCCTTGCTTTCAGTCGCCGTTGCTTCTTGCTGCTCATATATATGTGTGTGTGTATGGGGGCGGGGGGGGGGGGGGGGGGGGAGGGCGGAGAGCCCGAGAGAGAGAGAGAGAGAGATTGAGGAAGAAGGTTGTTGTGTCGCTGGACGGATGGAGAAAAACGAAAGAAGAAGCAAAATTGGAGAAGCCGAGAAGGGAGATTAATTAAGAGCGCTGGATCTCTTGCCTTTTCCTTAATATAAAATATATTAATAATATAGTATAACATACATAATATATATATATTTACATGTAAATCTCGGCAGTAGTGGTGAGAACAATTCCCCTTTATCCAATTTTTTCATTGCAGGCGCTTGCAGCAGCCCATTTCCTCCATTTTCTTTTATTCCTTTCAATTTGATTGACAATTTTCAAAAGCACTTTGCAATTAATTAATTAATTCTTATAATATAATATTTGTATAATAATTATATATAAAATATTATATAAGAATTAATTACACAGTGAGAGCATTTCTCATAATATTAGTTGCATATGTATTACCAAAATAAAATTCTACATCAACTTTAATATATTGTATTTTTACTTAAAATCTCTTAAATAATTATTTTTTATATTAAAAATTATATTGATAAAAAAACCCTATATTTTTTTAATTTACACTTTATCCATTGTTTTCGTTTCCTACTTTTTTTAAAAAATATAATTTCTCTGATTTCGTTTCGTATTGGAAACGTTTCTCGTTTCCAAGGTAGTTCTAGAGAGACTTTTGCGGTAACTCCCTCGAATGCTCCTAAAGAACCCTTTGTGGAAGCCTTTCTTCGATATTCTCATGAGACCTTGTCAGGAACCTCTCTCAGGGCTTAGAGACATGGTTTCTAGGGGACCTTTCAGACTATGAATTGATGAGAATCCATCAACTCACCTTAGATATCTCTACCTGGAAGTTTGAAACAAATGATCCTGAAAGCCATGGATGCTCTTCCACCTTTTAACTACAGTTTATATAAATAAAAAGTGATTCTTACGATCGATGTATGACCAAAACTCTACTCAAACTATATTTCTACTATTTCTTATGCTCAAACAGTACATTCTTCCGATTAGACTAATTTAAGTATCAGAGGGCCACGCTAGAGACACCCTGTGCCCCTAACTTTCTTCTATTTTACAAGTTTCCCAAAGATTAGAGGCTTGAGACGAACACTTTCCCACAACTATAAATTCATTGTTGTATCTCAATAATAACAATTGGCATTATTTGTGGGAATTAAATCAAGAAGCCAAAACAAATAAGCAATGGCCTGCGCAAGGAACACCACAAATCCGTAGGGCCAAGAAGGATTATAAGTATAGTCATCTACGAACCCGAGAAGACCTCGAGAGACCTTCCAAGCAGGTTTCCTAGAGACACAGTCACCCAAACACTCTCAAAGCCTTCGTGAGACACTCTCTATTGGCCTTTCAAGGACCTCGGGCTTGACTCCTCCAATGGTGCCCCTTGTTAACTATGAAGCCCTTCGGAGACAACACGAGGAAAGTATGCAAACTTTTTAGGAGGTGGTGACACTATTGCAGAACACCATACCTCATGTCTCTTTGCTACACACCTTGTGAAATCTTGTGCTAGCCCCCAATGACTCTCTCAAGAATAAGGAAGGAGAGACTTCTCCCAGAGGCACCATACCTAAAGGGACACTGAGAGACTTTCCCAAGGTTAACTCTTCTATAGGAGACTCTCTTAGAAATGGTCCTGCCTCAAGAGAAGGAAAAAGTACACCATAGATCGGTAAAGAGCTCTTCTGAAAGAAAAAATATTTGGAAATGGTGGAAAGTACAATCGCTAGAGAAAGCCAGGTCCTTTCTAAAGACCGATCGAGGAGGACACAAGAAATTGATAACTCGACATTCAATGCCAAGGAAATGACTAATATGAAGAAAATGATAAAAGAGATTCTAGAGCAGAAATAGCTGATGCTTGCACAAGAAGACTAGCCAAGGAGAAGAATCCCATTTGCTTTAGAGATAACGGAAAAATCTCTTTTCAAGAAGTTTAAGATACCCCAACTAGCTACGTACTCAGGGAAAGGAGATCCCCATGATCACATTTAGAATTATGAATCTTTAATATTGCTGCATGAATAGAAGGATACAATTTTGTGCCAGGCTTTTACTTTGACATTAATAGATTATGCTCGGACTTGATTCAATGGTGTTGCTAAGGGATCCATCTCCTAAAAGAGAGGAGAAGAATGAGAGAGACAGTTTAATTATCAAAAGGCCCTTCATATTTGGAGAAATATCACTAAGGACCTAATAGTAAATTGGTTGTGCATGTTACCTATCCTCTTCATCCAATACCCTTTATTCTTCAACACTGATCCAACCACCAACGAGAATGCGCATCGATACATCACGTGTACCCTAGAATTTTCAAAAAAACATGCAACTATGCAAGAGAGAAAAAAACACTCCTTAAAGCAATTTTCCAACATCTTTGGTTCATTTTCCAAAAGGGCAGGGTGGAATATGAACACTCCTTAAAGCAATTTTCCATGGTGACCATGATTAGCAAAATCCTTTTTATCACAGAATTTACTTCCAGGGGAACTCCCAACAATAGTTAAAAGGACTTGATTTCTCATAAGCTTTCTAATAGCAATCCAATTGCGTTTTCCAGTAAATGATTTCTAGTATGTTTGAGCAGATTCCCTTGCAATTGCAAATTTGTACATCCAATAAGATCAGGATATTACAACATCTTCAGGAGAAAATACAATGTCATGAAGATATCCAGCACCCTTCATCTGATTTGCTAGTTTGTCAAGTAACTCATATATCTCCCCTATCCTGTAATGGAACCTGTCTTTGGTGACAAAATGGTGTCTTGTATTTCTCACCTCAATCCAACTATTACCGGCTTCCTTAGTCAAACCCTTCGTCTCCATTAGCACTCTCACTTTCCGAGCATCATCCCATTTTCCTGCAGCGACATATATGTTAGACAGCATAACATGTCTTCCAGCGTTTTTAGGTTCCAACTCCAACAAAGTTGCGCCTGCCCTACAAGCAAGATCCAAATTGCCATGGATCTGACAGGCACTCAAAAGCGCACCCCACATCCCGACCTGATTCAATCCCTTTGGAGCTCTCTCTATTAGCTCCATTGCCTCCTCAAGTCTGTTTTTCCTTCCAAGCAAATCAATCAACATAGTGTAGTGATCTGATCTTGGGCTTATAGTATAATACCTTTCCATCGATTCCAAAACTTGGAGTCCTTCATCTACCAGACCAGCGTAGCTACAGGCAGATAACAAGCCAAGAAATGTGACATGATTTGGTTTTATTCCTGCTTCTACCATCTTCTTGAATAGGACAAGTGATTCATGGCCATTCTTGTTTTGAGCAAATCCAGTTATTAGGGAGTTCCAAGAAACAATATCCTTTTTGGGCATCCCCTTGAATAATGTCCAAGCAGATTTCATGTCTCCACACTTGCAGTACATGTCAATTAAAGCATTGAATAGATACAAATTAAACTTGTCCCCACCACCATTACTCCTAATAATGAATCCATGAAGCTGTTTCCCTCTGTCAAGAAGCGCAAGATCTGCGCAAGCACTCAGAACACTAACATACGTAAAAGCATTAGGCTGGATACTTTCTTCCTGCATTTGGCTGAAGAGATCTAGGGCTTCATCAGGATGCCCATTTTGGGCAAACCCTGCAATCAAAGCAGTCCAAGTAACCGTGCTCTTGACGGGCATTTGATCAAAAACCCTACAAGCATCTGCCAATCTTGATGCCCGGGCGTAAGCGACAAGCATGCAAGTCCAAGACACAACATCCCTTTCCACCATCTGACTAAAAATAAAAAACGAGTTATCAGGAATCCCACATTTCCCATAAGCATCAAGCAAAGCATTATATACTGCAACATTAAATCTCACACCAATCACCAAAGCAACTCCATGAACTTGGCGCAATAACTGCAATGCACCCAAACAAGCACAACTGCCCACTGCACTAACCACCGTGAACTCATCCATAACCACCCCATTATACTCGTTCTGCAGTCTTCTGAGGACAGATATTGATTCCTTGTAAAACCCATGGTGGCTTAGACTAGAAATCAACGAATTGTAGCTAACAAGGTTTGGCTCCGGCATCTCATCAAACAAGTGGTGTGCACTATCAAAACGCCCCATCCGAGAGTAAGCCGAGATGATCGTGTTCCATGAATGCGTGTTTTTGATCGGAAGATCATCAAAAGACTTCTGGGCACAGCCCAAAGACTCGCATTTTGAGTACATGTCTATGAGACGATTGGCCAGGAAGACGTCGAGAGCGAGCGCGGTTTTGATAAGGTATGAGTGCAGGATCTTCCCCAGCCTGAGGTTTCGGGTTCTGATACAGTGTGCTATCAGGGACGCGTAAGGAGGGGTAGGAATAGGATCAATAGAAGAGATGATCATTTGCAGCTGGGTTTCTACGAATTTGAATATACATAAGAGAGAAAAGGCACCGGCTGAAGTCTCTTACCTTTTTTAAGAATTTGCATCAGCTGTAACGATGACAATTAAAATTAAATTAATTCTAATCACAACAAGAGGCTCTGATACTCCACCTGCAATGCTCAACCATCAATAGAGATAGAGAGAGAGAGAGAGAGAGGTTCTATTCCTCCTATCCCGATCATTGGTGGTCTTATCAACAAAATTTCAAAGGGAAAGGGAGGCTCCGCTCTATCTACTTGGTCTGCTGGTTTAGTGATCATTGACAAACTTTAACCGGATGCTCAACTCAAGTCTTTTTCTTGCTAAACCAAAAAATCAAAGATTACTAGAAGGAAGAATGGACAAGTTCTACTTTGTGAATTATTTTGTATCAATTTCGTCAATGCCCCTGCTGCAAGTTGTCATTGCTCACTGCTCACCGATGGCTGATGTAATTGTCGGATCTAACTGATCATTCTCTTCTTCGTTGATGGGCGATGGTAGAAAGGGAATGCCAGTGTAAATTTTTTTCATTTCCAGGAAAAATTTCATCTATCTCCATGAGAAAATTCATTCCAATAAAAGTGAAAAAATAGCATCGACCATGAGAAAATATTTTTTATAAAAATTTAACCAATTAAATATCTCAAAATTTAAAATTTGAGTTAAAAATAACCATTTTATATGAAAAAAATAACCAATCAAACAGACTCTTCGTGTATTATTTTATATCAATTTTGCTACTAACAAAATTCATGTCAACATACCTTGTGAGTTTAAAAGATATAATTTTAGAATAAATAGATCTATCTCTTGTATTGTAAATAAATATTTGAAAATCAATTCTTTTAGTGATAATTAAATAAGATTAAATTAAATCTTACATAAACACACACGTAAAATAATATCATAACCACCAACTTATAAATAAAATAAAATATAATAAAGAACCAATCATTACTCCATTTTTCTTCTTGTTAAATTTTAATAGCACATATCCCATGGGTGTCTAGAAAGCAATTGTTGTAGTTTACATTTACATTCAAATCTCTTTACAACTGTCTCATGCATTGGGATAGATTTCTAAAATTTCCTTCTTCCAATTGTTTTATTTGAAATTCTAGAAAACAATTTCACTCACCCATAGTGCTCGTTTTGAATTCTTTTTGCATGTGACTAGCAAATACTTCACACATATTGCTTGTTTAAGATGTTGATATGATGTGATCAACATATATGGACACATTTCACATTATTATCCTTACTTTTATGTATAATATAATATAACACATAATATGTTACTTTTAGATTATTAACACTTAACAAATGTCGATTATGAACATAACATTTCAATTTTAAAACATTTTTTTACTCAAATACCAACCACTACAATATTACTTTAAAAATAGAATTTTTAACTAAATGTGGCAATCTTATCTTCCCAGTAATAAAATTCCCATAAATGACAATCCAGTAATATTATTCCGGAGAAAATAAGAGGGAAAACACCAAGCACCATATTGCGAACCTAGAGATAGTAGAAGATGGCAATTAAACATAAAAATTACAGAGGAAAATGGGTTGGTTTTACAACTTCTCTCAATTTCTCATTCTTAACTTGTTCAAGCCATCTAAGACCACTGCTCGCTCTTGTCACTGTGACCATGAGGGCCATGCATAGCAGCTTTTGATCCTAATTATTTTGCTTCAATCTGCCAACAAAAAATAAAGAAAAAAGATCGAATAGACCAACAAAGGTGGCACCGGACCGGGAAAAAGAAAAACAAAGAAAAGAGAAAACCTACCATTTCAGTTCAGCATGGATGAAGAAGATCCCTAAGTTTCTACTCTCCAGAGCCACCTTGGAATTTTGATTGTCGCAGCTGCATCATACATCCATCCGTTCAACATAGAAATACAACGGATGGAAGAAAAAAAAAGACATTTTTCCCGACTTGACAGCCAATTTTGTAACTGAAGAAGGCATTAAGAGAATGGAATGTCGACCAAAGGGGGAAGGCAGAAAGCAAAGCCTAGCAGAATCACACCTTTGAAGTCACAAGGATGAAGAAGCATTCTCGTCAAGCGATTCTCTCACGGCCTTCAAGAGCGAAGGCATCAACTTTGGATTGGTAACAACTATGCCCGTGTCAAGATCAAGATATCTGCCCTTGGAGAAATCCAAAGGGTTTCCTGCAGCATCGGTGACAACACCCCCAGCTTCTGCAAAATGGGTTGATCGATTAGCTAGGGAACTGAGAAATGAAGGCCAACTTCAATCTATAGGGCTACCATTAACTAGCAAAACACAGGGTTTAAGACCAATTGGATTGACAAGAAGAGCCGGGACCGACAGAAGAAATTAGGTCCTAAAGGAACACGGATTTAAAAGGGTTCTTTGAGTAACACACGCACAAAACTTAAAAAGGGTATATCCAGGACATGCATCTAGAACAAAAACAATAGATAACTGCATCCCAAATCCACATCATTGATAAACTAAGGATTCCATAAATCTTATATCCATTCATGGCATAAGATTATGAGACGAGAACTTATATTGATAATGTGAGAAGTCAAAGATAGAACTCCAAGTCTCCCTTGCTGAGGCGATGCGAGATTCTCATAAATAGGATTTTAAACCTATACCGGGAGAATGCTTGACCACTCAACATAGACTAATGCTCATAGGCGTCCATGTCAAAAACTGGAGAAGAAATGATTCATAAAGAAGCCCAAGAATCAGGTGGTGAGATCTAAAGGTTAAAACAAGTTGTTTTCAAGGAAAAAAAAGTGTGGGAAAAGGATTTGACTTAGGAGAGAAGCACGATTGAAATGGCTACAACTATTAGAAATATGGCAGATATGGTTCTAGGAGAATCAAAGGAAAAAATCTCACGTAAAAAAGAGTCTTTGGGGTGGAATTAAGACATACAAGAAAAAATCAAAACTAAGAGAGCTTACACAAAGCCTTTATATAAATATCATAACGAAGAAAACCTAAAAAGGAATATTTTGGCTTAAAAAAGAAGCAAAGAAGGTAGTTACTAAAGTAAAGTAAAACACTTACAAAAATTTACACTAATGACTTGACAAAAAAAGATATGTATGCATCCATGCATGCATATATATACATATATATAAACACTAAGAGAAGAGGAGAAGAAACAAGGATTTGGGTCAACTGAAATGCATAAATGACAAAAAAAAGAGATTAGTAAATGGGGGGAAGGGAGGGGGGGGGGGTGCTGATATTAAGGAGAGGTTTCACAATATTATTGAATGAAGATGGAGAAATAAGTGTTATGGTGTGGGTTATCTTAGTAACTTTAAACAAGATAGGAATTACATGTTTTATAGACGTATATGTCCAATGAAATAAAGCAAAAACATTGAAAATGGTGAAGATTAGACCAGAAAATATATCTTGGTAGAAGCATGGAAATGCATGGGAGAATATGGAATTCTTTTAATTAATGAAAAAAATCAATTTAATCCTTAAATAAAAAAGGATGTTGAATTAATGGACTTGAGTGCCTACTTATAAGAATAAAGGAGATGTTCATAGTTGTGAAGATTATAGAGGAATCCACCTAATGAGCAAACATTAAGAAGAGAAATCGTGTCTGAAAACCAATTTAGTTTCATGCTTGGTAGGTTAACAATAGAAGCATATATTAGCTAAGGTGTTTAATAGAAACATATAGCGATAAACAAAAAGATCTAATATGGTATTTATAGATTTAAAATCCTTATAACAAAGTTCCTAAAGAAGTCTTATGAAGGGATTTTGAGAAGAAGGGAATTTGTTTTGCTTATATATTGGTTATTGAAGGCATATTATGGAGAAAAACCCATGTCAGAACATGTGGGGAGAGATATTGAGGTTGTCCAATTACAATTGGACTGCATCAAGTATATTATCTCTTTGCCCTAGTAATGGATGTACTCAATAAACCTATCCAAACAAAGGTGCCTTGGTGTATGCTATTTGCAAATGACATTGTTATAGTGGAAGACAAAATAAGGCATCAATACCACTCAAGATATGGTGAATTTAAGCTAGGCAGATTCAAAATTGAATACATGGAATGCAAGTTTAGACTTTATTAAAAATACAAGTGGATGATATTATAGCAAAACTTGAAGATCAAGTCACCCAAGATAAGATTAGTTCAATTACCATGCATCAATCATTCAAAAAAATGGAAAAATTAATGAGGATGCTATAATGGAAATGAGGCAGGATAATAAAGATTCTATTGAGCATAAAAGAAACATTTTATAAGACAATTATAAGACTAACTTTGCAGTACGACACATAATGTTGGGCAATAAAGCACCAACATTGCAAAATATATGAGCAACAAAGATGAGGATGTCATGATGGGTGTCCAACAATACAGAAATGATAAAATTAAAAATAAAATTATTTGTAATAAGGTTAGAACAGCTTCTATTGGAGATATGATATATGGGACATGATTAAAAAATTGTTTGGTCATGTAAGAAGAAGACCAATCAAGGCTCTTCTAAAGAGAGTGGATGGAATCAAAACAAGTCCTTAACAATAGAGGTAGAAGAAGACTAAGAAAGATTTGCAAGGAGACTTGTTAGTGTGATATGAATCATCAGAGCCTTACAGAAGATAAGGCCATAAATAAAAATGATAAGTGAGCTATTATTTATGTAGTTGACCCTATACAGTATGATTAAGGCTCGATATGTTGTTTATTCCATGGCAAAATACTATAGGAATTATGAACAGTATGATTTTGGAAAAATATAAGTTATACAAATTCAATGTAATTGACTTTTTTTTCCTAGGAAAAGCTAAATAATCCAATCATTATTGTACCAGTCAAACCAAAATTTTCACCATCCATTCCCTTGATATGTTCATTAGAAATTGAAATTATAATGCATTGAATTCTAGAAAGCAGGAAGTTCTCATGTGACAAAGCATAAAGAGAGGTCATAATCTCCTAGGTATGTGCTCTATAAGATTTATTTCATGAATGGTGCTAAATTCTACCGCATGTGATATTGTTTGAGAATATGTTCACAAGTTTACAAATTCATTACATTTTGATAAACTAATCTATAGCCTAGCCCCTATTTCCTCACCATTTAATCATGTAAAGACCCCTAAAATTTGTACGAAATTAAAATTTTCGAAATTGAAATTTCATGGATTGAATTGTTAAAAGTGGGGAAAATAAAATGGTTATTTTAAAATTTGACATCTATTTGATATAAAAAAAAAAGAAAAAAGAAAGGAAATTGGGTTGGTTGAATGTGAAAAAACAGGTTATGATCTACTATGTGGAAGGGCTCGACTTGTGCCTAGTTGGACCACAAGTATGGTATAAATTAAGAGGGAACCTTAGGGTTCTCTCTATTCTTTGTGGGCGCCGCATGGCAACACCAACATCTCCCTCATCTGATCACTGCAATCCACCATTCACCCCTTATTCGCTTTCACAGAGAAGCCACCACCACAAACCACCAACGCCACCATCTATCACTACCATCGCCACACCTCACTAGCACAAGCCACCATCTCCAGTGCAAGTTGCCTCCTCCTCTTTGCTATTCTTTGGCAATGGTTACTGCCTTGAAACACTGCCTCTGCCATTGCCACCACTACCTTGCACCTCACACCGCCATGACCCTCAAACTGCCATTAATTTGGGGTAAATCTCAACTTTAAACCTAGATCAACTAAGATTCAACTACTAGTTCTTTTTGACTTTTGAATATGTGGGTCACTGACATGAGAGGATTCTTATGGTCGGTTCTAATCATCTGCATACTTCATAGGCAATGGCCAACAACGGTTTTATTCAAAAAATGGTAACCTTAACTGAAAAAATAATTTTTAGATTTATTAAAATCTGATCACGGATCGCTTTAATTTTTTGATTGTTAATCACCACAAGTGGGGGATTCCGGTGATCAATTCTGATCACTGAAACCATTGGCCCCTAGCTGGCAATCGACCGTCAATAGTGATGCCACCATGAAACTTGCCTTTTCTAGTTTTCAGCTAAAGGGGCTATTTGGCTATGTTAATTGAGTTTTGGGCTTCATTTTGAATTTTTAATTGGGCCTTAGTCCTTTAAGTTAAAATGGGCCATAAAAGTTTTTAAGATTATGACTTGGTCCCTAATTTATAAAAATATGAATTGACCCCTAAGTTACTGAAATTATGATTTGGACCTTAAACTTCTAAAAAATTATAGAATTGGCTCTTAAACCATCACTTGATCTTATTGATTTTATGAACAAATTTTTCAAGGAATCCAAATGTAATATGTTACAGGTATATAATAGATATTTAAATGGTAATCTTATTTAGAGTTACAAGCCTAAGCTAAAAGAAAGAGTTTGGGATATTTTTTGCAAAACTTACTATTTAGTACAAAAGCGATCCTATAAAAGGGGTAAGTTTATAATGTTTTAGACCTAGTTATGATAGGCTTATGCAACCTAATTTGGTGCTATTGATTTGATTGTATGGGTGATCCTTAATTTCTAGACTTCAGGTTAACTGAGTATAAACCAATATGTGTTCTAATTATGACCTGGTGTCATCCTGACAATCCTGAAAGATTTGAACAAGATACTAGAGAGCTAACTTAGGTAAGGCTTAGTTGGATTAATTGTTCTACCTACCAGGCAAGTACTTTGGACATATGTAAAAGTAATTATGTTCCGACATGCTATCTATACCATGTTACACGAATGACATCTTCTAGCATTATATGTTGTTTGTTACATGAAATATCATGTTATGTCATTTGCATGTGGGACTAGTTTGAAATAACCTTGGATGCTCACAGTAAGGATCTATGAGCCTTGGTGTACCATGTATATGCATCTGCTTAGTCCTAATGGCTGGCGTGTCTGCATTTCTATTACCCAATGTTGGGTTTCAATGGCCTGGGGACCCTAGCATTGGAATCAATATCACTATTGTTTACACATTCATCTGATTTTATTCCATTTTATTTTATTGTCATGACTATTTTTTGATATTGCATTATATTACATTGTTTTATTAACATGCTTGTTTACTATTACAAGATTAATCATTCAGTTTCTGATATTGCATCAAATGCTAAAAACCGTTACTATAGACTTTGGGGGAAAGAGCACCCTGTTCGTGGACTCATAAACAGTTGAAATGACACTGCACTGCCTTAATTGTGATCCTTTCTCTGAAGCTCTTTTTCTTACGTGGCCTAGTTATTATTGCCTATATTATTATTAAATCATGTATGTTATATCTATATCAAAACTATCTACAGAGTGTCTACATTTCATGGTATCTGCATCCTTTCCAATTGTCATGGCATGCCTTTGTTACTTGTGGGTCCCATGTGGGCTCACCGTTGATATTAACATTTTTCAGGTTCTCTTTGACAATGTTGAGCAACTAAACTAGCCTCATCAGTTTTGGGTATATTCTCTTCCTAGGCACACTTGGTGTGGGCAAATTAACACTTAGTCCAACCTCAAGTTTTGTATTTCTTTTCTCTTAGCATGATATGAATTTATGTTTCATAAAAAAGAATTAGATTTAATTGTAATTCTGTTACTGGATATTGGACATAAAAGTGACTGACTGTATTCCATAATTTTATGTTAATTCTATATAAGCAGCTTGTTGGCCTCAAAGGTTAGGGTCACTTTAGCATTGGGATCAACATCAGTCATGGACCCATTTTTTGAGTCGTGACATGTCCATTAAAGAAATTGAAGTTATAATGCATTGAGTTCTAGATGGCAAGAAGTTCTCATGTGACAATGTAAAGAGAGGTCATAATTCTCCTAGCTATGCGCTCTACAAGATTTATTTTTTGAAATAATGCTAAATTCCACCATATGTTATATTGTTTGAGAATATGCTCTCAAGTTTACAAATTCATTACATTCTGATAAACTAATCTATAGTCTAGCCCCTGTTTCCCCGCCATTTAAATCATATTCCTGTTCCTGTTCCTCCTTCCAAAACAATCTCTGTTCCAGGTAAAATCAACTTAAACAACAATAAGATATCACAAACATAAAATCAGTTACCTTATCACAATCACCATTCACCTTTCCCTCTCACTCCTAATATTTATTACAAAGGATAGATATACTTCGAACCTATTTTTTATCTTTGGTTCACCAAGTAGAACAGATAATTTTCAGAACACTATTTTGAAGAACAAGTGACTTTCTATTCACATGACAACAGTGGGGCACAGAATTCCAACACTAGTGTCAGACAACAAGAAGGATTTATTACCTGTCACAACAACAGCTCCTGCTGCATGGTCCCATATCTTTTCACGGTATCCTTTGTGAGGAAAACGCAAGTATATTGCTCCATCTCCTCTGGACAGAGCACCATATTTTGCCTGGCTATCAATTCTGACAGGTGGTGCTTTGACACCCAGTTTCTGTTTTTGCATTAAAATAAGAAACTGTTTTCTAGAAATTAATAGACTGATAAAGAGAGGGAGCACCTTTGCAATTGAGCTAGTTAAGTCATGCATAGAATGTGCTGCTTCAAATGATTCAAAGAAAGACGCTTCTTCAGGGTTCTCTGTAGCACTGACATGAACCTGAAGGAATATGTAAATCATCATCTATTAGCATTACAATCGAATATCAGCTGCCTATTACTGTATGGGAGCATCAACCTTTACTGGTGAAGAGCCATCTAGAGACTGCATTTCAGTTCCAGCTCCAACTTGAGCAAAGAAAAGACAACCCACTTTGTCATCAGGAGGAGACTGATCCTGGATATTAATGGGCATTACAGGAAGATTTGGACAAGCAAGGACACCCAACACGACTTTTCCTTCATCTAGCAGTGCCAATGCTATTGCATATTGGTCTCCTCTCAGAAACCTGTACAATACAGAACATCAGGCTACAAGCAAGTCCCAAAATAGTACTGAACCTAATCTCACACACACACACAGAAATTTGATTGTGGAAAACTAAATGGAAAAACAACCGCCATAAACTAGGCAAAAGCTCACCATGAATTTCAGGCCCCCAAAATATAACTGAATTAAAAGAAAAAGAAATAATGTGCAGTTAATTGCAACATGTGTAGTAAGAAGTAAATAGTGCTGAGGGGGTCAAAAACAAGCTAGACCATTGGCTAGCATTGACTAACGAGGAGTACATGCTCACTATATAGTCATATAATCCGTTAACAAGTAGCCAGCGTCCAGAAAAGGTAAGCATTCCAACTCAATAACTTACACGCAGACAAAATAATTCATAATGTCTCCACCCAAGAGTAGGCCAGTGAGAGACAAGGTGGACCCTGACAAGGAAGAAGCAAGGAAGAAGCCATTTTGGTCCCCACCCAAACCAGTATCATAACGTTCAAGAATTCAGTAAATTCTAAAGTACGCTTATAAAAGAGAACCAGCTGCTCCCAATTCTAGAAGACTCACACAAGAGTAGGCCAGATAAAGACCCTTGCCTAGCAATATAAAATTTCTGGAAATTTTGCTTTATGGTAATCTCAAATGCTCCAAACTAAGTCAAAGAGCATTATGATAAAAATCATTCCAAGAATTGCAAGTCATCAAGGAATGGATCCGTTCAAGTTTTCAAAGAAAAACCATCAGCCTGGTACTCCCACCACACCTCAGCAGACCAAATAATTATCCATTTTGCAAGCCTCTCCCAAAACAACTAAAAATTGATGTCCCATGTTAAAGATGTCCTAGAAATATGATTACAAGAACGATGCAACTTAACCAAATAATTATAATTCTCAGCTTTCATCTTGTTTTCCATAAAGAAACAGATTCTTAAGCAAGAATAGTAGCTCACTCTAGTTGTTTAATCAAATTTATGTACAGAATGCCCTATATTCAACCACAAAATTCTGAACAGTTTCTTAGTTGCTGAATTCCTTTTGGGCTGCTAAAACATATTGCACATTAATGACATTAGACAACAAGCCTTGTACTTTTATTGCAAGAGACAATATCAATGTTTTAAGAACCAAACCAGGCATTGAACCAGAAACAAGAGAGGATCAAGGGTTAGTGGTCGGACTGAGGTTAAACCTGTTAGAGAACGAATCAAGAGAAAAAGAAAACTTGGAACAAAATCACACACACAAGATCGAATTTATGTAGCTTGTCAAAGAATGCCTATGTCCATGGTCACACTAGGTGTTTTTTCACTATTTGAAAATGTTACAATTACAAGAACTATACCCATGTATTTATATACGAAGACTAGGGCAGAAATAGAACTCCTAATTTGGGCCTGTTTAGGTCTTGGGCCTATTTAGATTTCGGGCCTGATAAGGTTTTGAACCTGTACCGACTCTACATAGGTGTCATATATTGGATCAGGCTCCACATCTCCAACAATCTCTCACTTGGAAACTGATCTTCAAACAGTAGCAAACGCTTGTAACTTTGCTTCTTCCTTGTAACCCAAATGCTCATAGTGCGGCGCCTAGTACCTCCTCATCATTAACCATGGAGGTCGGCTAAGGTAATGCATAGCCTCAGCTTTTCACTGGTGACAACCTTGGTTAACATGTTTGTTGGGTTCTTCGATCCAGGAATCTTCTTCAATGGCAATATCCCATCAACTATCAGCCCACGAATATGATGATATCTTAGTTGAATATGCTTCGTCCTTACATGGAATGCTAGATTCTTGGCAAGATGGATAGCACTTTAAATGTCACAGAAAAGAGCACACAGCTATCCTGTTTCTTGCCCAACTCTTTCAGGAAATTCTTCAACCAAATCATCTCTTTGCTAGCTTCTAAGATAGCCATATATTATGCTTCGATGGTTGAGAGGGCAACACATTTCTGAAGTCAAGACATCCAAATACCAGCAGTACACCCAAGGTACAGACATAGCTAGTGGTACTTTCCCAACTATCCAAATCACCAAGTCTGCATCAGAAAATCCTTGTAAAATAACACTGCTCTTCTTAAAACAAGGTGCCATACCTGAAGTACCTTTCAGATATCCTAAGAGTAAGAGCCACTTTACAGCTTTCAAATACTCCTTTCCTTGGTTTGACATTTATCTACTAACAACTCCCACTACATGTGCTGTGTCAGGCCTGGTACACACCGTAACATACATTAAGCTTTCAACAGTTGATGCATATGGTACTCTAGACATGTATTCCAATTCCTCATCCATCTTTGGTGAATGCTTCTTAGAGAGATTGAAGTGATATCCCAAGAAAGAGCTTCTGATCTTTGCATCTTAAAGACTGAACCTGCTCAACACCTTCTCTATGTACTTCTCTTAAGACAACTTCAGTGTTCCTTCTGATTTGTTTCTTGCAATCCTCATCCCAAGTATATGCTTAGTTGGTCCCCCAAGTCCATCTCAAATTCCTTTGCCAATTGTTGCTTCACTTTGTTGATCTCCTTCATGCTAGACCCATTACCTTGGAGCCTGTTTCAAGCAATACAAGCTTTTCTGTAACTTGCATACAAGGTTTTCTTTGCCAGGAACTTGAAAATCTTCTGGTTATGCCATGTAGATGTCTTCCTCAAGGTCATCATGTTAGAATGAAATCTTCACATCTACCTGCTTAGATGCAAATTTTCTACAGCCACAATACTCGGCACTAATCTAATAGTAGCCAACTTGACTACAGGAGAAAAAATCTTAGTGTAGTCAATTCTTCTTTTCTGTTGGAAACCTTTCACTACTAACCTTACTTTGAATCTTCTGCTACCATCATGCTCTTCTTTGACCCTGTACACCCATTTGTTCTACAATGCTTTTTTCCTTTTGGCAATTTTTTTAGTGTCCATGTTTTATTCTTCTTGAACGAGTTCATCTCGTCTTTCACGGCTTAACTCCCACTTAACTGAATCTTTCATCTGCATTGCTTCATCAAAGTACTCTGTTTCCCCGACATCAATCAAAAAAGTATAACGAAGGAGAGTACCATTGTGGAGATCTACTTATTATAGTTCTCTATTCTCAGGATTCTCCTAAACCCTTCTAGTCACATCACTCTCCAAGATCTCTTCCAGCACAGCCTTTTCACATTCTTCTGTTTATTTCCCTACATTGTCAAATTCTGCTCCAAGCTGGTCCTTATACATCACATTTTCATTAAAAGTGACATTCATAATAACAAAAATCGTTAGAACCGTAACCAATGAAGAAACACTTTCTAGCCTTAGGATCAAGCTTATCTCTATCATCAAAACTAATGTGCACATCTGAAACACAACCAAAGGTTCTCAGATGTGAAAAGTTTACCTTCTTCTCGATCCAAACCTCTTCAAGTATCTTGAAGTCCAACAAAACTGAAGGTCCTCGATTTATGAGGTAGATTGCTATGCTAACTACATCTGCCCAAAATGCTTTTGGCAATCCAAAATGTATTCTCATGCTCCTTGTTCTCTCGTTCAAGGTTCTGTTCATCTGCTCAGCAACACCATTTTATTCTAGTGTTCCAAGAACTGTCTTGATCATTCTAATCCAGTTTTCCGAACAAAATAACTTAAAACTCTCAATTGTCATACTCCCTACTGTTCGACCTCATACACTTGATCTTCAGAACAGTTTTATTCTCAACTTTAGCCTTCCACCTTTTAAAACTACCAAACACATCGGATTTATTTTCAAAAAAATAAACTCATACCTTCCTGGTGGAATCATTAATGAATGTGACATCATAGCATGAGCCTCCAAGGGAATTCACAGGGGTTGGCCCCCATACATTTGTATGCACCAATTCCAGCTTTTCCGCCTTTGATATCCTTCCGGCATTTGAGAAACTAACTCTTTTCTGGTTCCCATAGATGCAGTCTTCACATTGACCGACATCAACAAACTTCAGGTTTGGCAATTTCCCCTTTGATGCTAACAGCTTCAGTTCTTCGGCGCCACAACGTCGAATCACCATAGTTAGTCACTGCTAGTGTCCTTACTTTCTGTAGTCAAGTACAGAGTTCCCACCTTACTGCTTCATGCCACAACCATATTCCCCTTTGTTTATCTTCCATGATTTACTTCCGAATATTGTTGTGTGTCCATCATCGTCTATTTGACTCATGGAGATCAGATTCCTCTACAGGCAGGGAATATATCTAACATTCTGCAATTTCCATTGCATTCTGTGGGCAGTCTTTATGTGAACTTCACCCTTCCCCTCAATGTCCAAAGGTTCATTATCTGCAAGATAGACCTTTCTGACTTCCCAACAACATGGTTATGTAATAACTCTTTGCATGGAGTAGAGTGAAATGATGCACCTAAGTCCAAAATCCAAGATTCAATAGGATTGTCCACGCAGCAAATTAGGGCATTAGCAATTTATTCAGAGCTATATTTGCTGACTCATCATCCTGGTGCGGGTTCTTCTTTTTCTTCTTCGATGCCTTACACTGACTCGTGAAGTGGCCCTTCTTATCGCAATTCTAGCAAGTGATATCTTAGCAATTCTTAGACTGACCCTATCCTTTTGACTTCAATCTGACATGGCCCTGATTCTGACCTCATTGATGGCCCCTTCCTCTGCTTTCAATAATTTAAGCATAACCCAAAGCTTCAGTTGTAAGGACCCGCTCCCGGATATACCCGCTAGCATAGGCAGATCCGAAATGAAGTCCTTTCAAATGGATGCAAATATAAGAAATTACTAAAAATTTCATTCAACAATACTCATTACTATAACAGAGACATAAGTAATTTCTTTGCCATTAAATCCTTGCATATATGCTACATACGGACTAGGCGTGTTGCCCATACATTTCTATAGAACAAGGGCTAAGAATTTAAGAACACAAAATAAACTGTAAGCCTAAGTGCTCCACACAGAACCCAAAATCTTGAGAGCAGGAATAGTCTCTGTACACCTCTAATCCTAACCCCTAGTCCCATTGGATTCACTTTCCATCACTGTCTTTCCCTTACCTAGAATGACAAAAAAGGAACAAGGTGAACCACAAGACTCAGTAAGTATATATATAGCAAGTGGATGCAAGTAAAAGGACAAGTTATGAAGGCACATATAACATGAAGCCAATGGTAGACACCTACCCAATACATGAACATAAATCAAGTTATGCCTTCTCATTTACTTGACCAACACAACACTCCATTTCTTTCCTTGATTATTAGACATACACCTAGGGTTCCATAGGGAATTCAATACACATATTTCATATCATGGCCCATCAAGCCCCTTTTTCCATTATATCACATCATACGTAGCACATTTCAATTTAAAAATGTGGATGAGTCACCCTGAGTTATATTACATGCATAATACATTTAAAAACAATGCGGACGAGCCGCCCTGGTTAGGATATCCCCCTGATTTTGCAAACATGCCGCCCTGTTTGTCATGACATGCCTTTTTTTTTTTTGGGATATCCTTTTACTTTCCTTTTCGCACAAAATAATAAGTGCTCAAATGAAAATATATACACAACTTTTAACAGCCACATAAACCACACGCACCCTTTCAGGCCATGGCTATGTCACACCCATGCAATTGCAAGTAAGTCAAGCACATGTAACCCATATGTGATCATATGATGTCTAGACTTTACGCCGACACAACGGAATTCAAGAAAACAACGTTTTAGAGTTTGTGCAGCTATTTAAATGGGCATTTACTAGCTCTAGACATGGCCAACTGTCCTCATACTATACCAACTACAACCTAACAAGGAAGGCGTCATTCCCAAAGGTTTATAGGGTGAAACAAACCTTATTTCGAAACTCAAAGGAGACCAGCAAGATTAAACAAGAGGCTAGGGCAAATTTACAATCATTTTGACATATGCATCAACCAAAGCCAAGCCTTTAGGAAAATCTGATTTATAGACTCACCTTCTAGTACCTCCAAATCCAAATGTTTAAGGGGAGAATGAGAGAAGAAGAACTTGCATGAAGGAAAGGACTTACAAATACGGTTAGAGACTTACCTCCAAAATAAAGTAAGGAGGAAAGAGAACTTGCCTTTATGAAGAACAACCAAATAGAAGAGCTTACCCAAATACTGAAAAATCTACCCCAACTTGCAGCTCCAATCCAAATAAAAGAAAAAAAAAATGGAGGAGAATATGGAAGGAAGGAGAGTATATATATATATATATATATATATATATATAGCCACGGACTTCAAATCCCATCCAAAACTAGATTAGAATGAGATTTGAAATCCAAAACAATCCAAAACTAAATTGGAATGAAATTTGAAATCCAAAACTAAATTGGATTGAGGTTTGAAATCCAAAACAATCCAAAACTAATTAGATTGAAAGTTGAAATCCAAAACTAAATTGGAATGAAGGTTCATATCCACAACCTTTAAATCCCACATTTGCCTTTTACCTTTTCTCATTCCTAATACCCTCATTAAACCCATTTTGGTCATTTAACCATTTCACTCCTATTTAATTTAAAAACACAAAATACTTGCAAACTCAACCACCCAGCTACTCTCCCTTCCTTGCTAAAACTTAGCACCACATTTAACTTTATACTAAATAAATACCCCTTTTCCACCTTACATTTAAACCTAATAAATTCCACCAATTCTTAATTATTCCTTTCATTCACAAAGATAATAAACTTAGTATTTTTCCATTGATTCCTCAAGGCCACGGTTTACCTTAAATACATATATTATTTACTATATTATTTTTCCAAAAATCTAGGCTGTTACACCAGTTGACTCTCTTCTGAGAATGTCCTTGCTAAGAATAAAATCTCAAACATCATCTAGCTTTAACTTGGTACTCCCTGATGAATTGCTCACTACAAACACCATTGCTAACCAACTTTCTGGTAGGGACAATAATAGAATTAGTTCTTTGACTTCATCATTTAACGTGATCTTCACTGAACTCAGTTGAGTTGTAATCACGTTGAACTCATTGATGTGATCTATAATTGATGCACCTTCTCCCATCCTCAAATTGAATAATCGATGCATCAAATAAACCTTGTTCAGGGTGGATGGTTTCTCATACATGTTTGATAATGCCTTCATCAAATATGTTGTGGTCTTCTCATTGACGATGTTGAACGCCACGTTCTGAGCTAATGTTAACTGAATCACATCTAGTGCCTGGTGATCTAACAAGGTCCAATCCTCTAGTTTCATCCCCTCTGGTTTCTTCCCCAACAAGGGTTGGTGCAGCTTCTTCTAGTATAGATAATCTTCAATCTACATCTTCCAGAACTTGAAATCTTTGCCATCAAATTTGTCGATCTTGACTTTCCTTTCGTTTGATGCCATCGCTCCCACTGTTATTTGCCAACCAAAGCTCTAATACGAGTTGTTAGGAAACGAATCAAATGATAAAGAAAACTTGGAACAAAATCACACACACAAAAGATTGAATTTACATGGTTCAGCAAAGAATGCCTATGTCCATGACCACACTAGGTGTTTTTTCACTATTTGAGAATATTGCAATTACAAGAATTATACCCACGTATTTATATATAAAGACTAGGGTAAAAATAAAACTCCTAATTCAAGCATATTCAAGTTTTGAGCCCGTATCGGCTCTGCATAGGTGTCATAAATCAAATAAGGCCCCAAATCTCAGACAGAACCGAACGTAATTTTATTAAATATATATCATTAAAGTTATTATCTTAAATGAAAACAATTTAAAAATAATTATACAATTTTTAATACCATTCTTTTATATTAGTAATTTTTTTCATCAATTTAGCAAAAAAAATCATCAAATATACATATATATGTGTAAAGGATAAACACTCTCCAATGAAGTTATAACTTGTAAGCGCTAAAATAAAAATCAAAGAAAATGAAAAAATGAAATAAACTATTGTGTCAGAACAAAATGAGTATGCATACCTACAAAGCAGTCCAACTAGACCTGATTACCTGTTTAACTTCCGGTTCGTGGCTAAAATAATCAGTTTTTAATGAAGCCAATTTTAATTATTAACTTGAACCGGTTGGCAACCTGGACCCCAGTTGAACCGGTCTGTCTAGTCTGGTACTAATAAGATTGGACAATATAAGTAAAAATGCCTCATAATCAATGGACTAGTAATGTCAAAATGAATAATTATGATATTCAAGCTTACCCTTTGGTACCATCTATGGGATCCAAAACCCAATGCTGACCATGAGGTCCTCCTTCTGATTTGCCACTATCAATGGCAGCAAGAACATCTTCTGCAGATAAAGGAGATGAAGAGTATGTTCCATCTGTAGCGAGAGTGCCATTCACAAGCTTTGTAATGCGGTGCAGTGTTTCTTGAGCTTCTTCCTTTCCAAGATCTCTTGAATCCTAGAGAGATGAAAAGATATTTAGATTCACTAGATGAGAAAATGAAGAGGTTGATGTCTCAGCAAATTGCACATATCTTCCCTGATGTAGGACAGAATAGTAAATTTTAGGAATTGGTATTGTTTTTTCTTATTTCTTATTTTATTTTGTTTCCTAATTTCTTTTGATTTCTTTTAATATCTTTTTGTTTCCTTTAGTTAGTAGAATCCTAATTAATCCATGTTAGGGTAGATTTTATTGATTAATTGTCTATAAATATTTCTTTGGATTGTAATTGAAGGTAGCTTTTGATTATTGACATTGATTAATGAAATCAATTTGACTAAACGAGTTTACTAGTGTTTTGTTTTGGGTTCTGCATCATTCACAACTGAAATAAAAACAAGTAAAACATGTACCTCCTCTGCCACTAATGAGAATGACTTGGAAGAGAGTTCCCTTTCTAGGACAATGCTCACCACAGCTTGTGAGCCTGAGGTCACAAATAAGTAAATATCACAAAGAGGTAAGTCTATTTTTATTAACAGAATTGCTGGAAAATAAAAGAGTGGCAATATTGTTATATGTGAGCATATGACACCTAATTGTAGTTTATATCACTGCTACTGTGTCTGCGGCAACAAGTAAAACAATAAAAAACAGCACGCCCCATTATATGCATCTACATGGGCAGGACAAACAACTATAGTGGAAATCAATAATGTAGGTTGTTATGAGAATAAAATAATCTGTATATTTCACCAAGTGTACAATACAAGAGTATATATACAAGTATTTAAAGTTAATTACACTAATACCACTTACGTAACACTCCTTCTCAAACTAGAACATATATATTGAGCATGCCCAATTTGGTACAAATATAATTCATACGAGAACCTCTAAGCGACTTGTTGAGTAAATCGGCCAATTAATCATTGGAACCCACATATGTTGTAACTATATCTCCAGAGAGTATATTTTCTCTAACAAAATGGCAATCAATTTCAATATGTTTGGTTCTCTCATGAAACACAGGATTAGAAGCAATATGCATTGTAGCTTGGTTGTCACAGACCAATTGCATAGACTTAACCTATGTAACTCCTAACTCCTCAATTAATTGTTTCAACTACACTAGCTCACATGTTGTTATGGCCATTGCCCTATATTCAGCTTCTGCACTGGATCTGGCGACAACAGTTTGCTTCTTACTTTTCCAAGAGACTAAGTTTCCACCCACAAATACACAATATCCAGATATGGGTCGCCTGTCACTAGGTGATTCTGCCCAATCAGCATCCGTATATCCCACAATTTGATTGTGCCCATGATTTTGATACAATACACCCCAACCAGGGGCAGCCTTAATATACCAAAGAATATAAATCACTGCATCCCAATGGCTGTCATAAGGTGAATCGAAGAACTGACTTACCACACTCACAACAAATAAAATATCAGGACGAATGACTGTGAGGTAATTAAGTTTCTCAACTAGTCGACAGTAGCACCTAGGATCAGAGAGAAGGTCCCCCTGTCTCAGTAACAACTTGATATTTGGATCCATAGGGATATTTGTGGGCTTACATCCAACGAATCTTGTCTCTTCTAGCACATCTAAGGCATACTTTGAGAAATATAGATGCCTTACTTTGACCGAGCTACCTCAATGCCTAAAAAATATTTCAAAGGACCTAGATCCTTAGTCTGAAACTGTTGGTGAAGAAGTGCCTTCAATTCAGTGATACCAACATCATCCTCCCCTGTAAATACTATATCATCAACATATACCACTAGAAGAATGTGGCGGCCAGACTGAGAGCGATAAAACACAGAATGATCAGCTTCACTCCGAGTTAACCCAAACTTAAGAACAACTAAATTGAATCGACCAAACTAAGTTCGAGGAGACTGTTTTAAACCGTAAAGAGATTTTCAAAGACGACACACCAGCCCAGACTCTCCCTGAGCAACAAAGACAGGAGTTTGCTCCATATACACCTCTTCCTGTAAATCGCCATGAAGGAAGGCATTTTTGATGTATAATTGATGAAGATGCCAGTGAAACATAGCAACAAGAGATAAGAAAAGGCGAACAAAGGAGATCTTAGCAACAAGAGAAAATGTATTGCTATAATCAAGACCAAAAACTTGAGTGTAGCCTTTGGCAACAGTCGAGTCTTAAAACGATCAATCCGACCGTCAGGGCTAACTTTAACAGCGTAAACTCAACGACAGCCAACAGTAGACTTACTCTTGGGAAGAGATACCAAGGCCCAAGTCCCAATGGAATGTAAAGAAGACATTTCTTCAACCATAGCAACCCGCCACCCTAGATGGGAAAGAGCTTCGAGAACAAATTTAGGTAGAGAAACAGAAGATAAAGACGAAACGAAAACAGAATATCTAGGGGACAAAGAATCATAGCTAACAAAATGTGAAATGGGATGGAAAGTGGTGCAATGACGAGTACCTTTATGAAGAGTAATAGGTAAGTCAAGATCAGAAGCCGAAGGCGATAAACCAGAGGAGGAAGAACTAATCGGCACAGAGGATGAGTCAAGAGACGGCTCCCTCGGACTGATGACGACAGGCGGTGCTGGTTGGGCCACAGGTTGTGGACGCCGTTGATAGACCTGAAGATCGGGGCGATCAAGGCGAGAGGTAAAGGGCGGTGGAGATGGAGATAATGAAAGGTCAAGAAAAGGAACAGGCAAAGGTAAGCCAACAGACACGGACTCGGAGACCTCAGACGAAGATGGAAAATAAAGAGATGACTCAAAGAAGCTAACATCTGTTGAAACAAAATATCGAGTTAATTGAGGAGAGTAGCAACAATACCCCTTCTGAAGGCGAGAATAACCTAGAAAGACACATTTGATGGAGCGAGTAGAGAGCTTATCACGACCTAGGACAAGATGGTGAACAAAGCAAGTACTCCCAAAGATACGAGGGGGAAGAGAATATAAGTCAACTTGAGGAAAAAGAACAGAATGAGGAATCTAGTTATTAAGGATAGAAGATGGCATGTGGTTAATTAAGTAACATGTAGTTAAGACAGCAACACCCCAAAATTGAATCGAAACATGCATATGAAGAAGGAGCGTGCAAGCTGTCTCAATTAAATGACGATTTTGCGTTCAACCACCCCATTTTGTTGTGGGGTTCCAGGACACGAAGTTTGGTGAAGAATCCCATTAGATGCCATAAAAGATTTAAATGGGAGAGACAAATATTCAAAAGCATTATCACTACGAAGAATACAGATAGGCAAATTAAATTGAGTTCTAATTTCAGCACAAAATGTAGTGAATATTGAAAATAATTCTGAACGCGTTTTCATTAAATATAGCCATATAGTGCGAGACAAATCATTAATAAATGTTACAAAATACCGAAAACCGTATTTTGAACTGACACGACTGGGACCCCATACATCTGAATAGACTACTAAAAAGGAGAACTAACATGTTTATTGACTATACTTGGGAAAGAACTACGACTATATTTCCCAAGTTGATAAGACTCGCACTCTAAGGAAGAAATATGTGAGAAACTGGGAACCATCTTCTTAAGATTGGGAAAAGATGGGTGCCCCAGCCGACAATGGACCTATAGTGGGGAAGTAGTCATCGTGCACGCTACTGAGGAAGCAAGGGAAGATAGATAGTAGAGGCCATGAGACTCAAGCCCCGTGCCAATCGTCTGTCCGGTCCTCCGATCCTACACAAGAATAGAATCAGACAAAAAAGTTATAGAGCAATTAAGATTAAAGGTGAGTTGATTGACAGAGAGAAAATTAAAGGAACATTGTGGTAAGTGGAAAACAAATAACAATGGTAAAGTAGGGAAAGGTGATGTTATGCTAATACCCGTGACTGAGGCTTGAGAGCCATTAGTCAATGTAACAGGAGGTATAGACTGCAGAGGTTGAATATGAGATAAGAGAGAATGATTACCAGACATGTGATTAGTAGCACCGAAGTCGAAGATCCATGGGCTAAGAGAAGATGAGGAGGACTTAGTAAAGCAAGCAGTAGGGTTACCAGTGTCAGCAAGGGACATGATACGTGAAGTAGCCTGTTGTGATGTCCGAAACTGAAGGAACTGAGCATACTCCCCCTCGAAGATAGTCACTGGTGAGGAATCACTGGGTGTGAGAGATGTCTAACCCTCTGAAGTACCAACAACCATGTTAGAAATACTGGTTGCCTGAGGTGGACGACCATGTAGGCAAAAGCAGGTCTCTCTAGTGTGACCAAGATGATTACAATAGGAGCACTGGGGCCGAAGATGACCACCACCCCAACGAGACAACCACGATTAGTCGGGATCATAACAAGGGCAGAGTGATCTCCAAGTACAGACACAACACGATCAGCAGTAACAGAAGAGGCTCTAGGTAGCCTGGCAAATACCTTTGTCAAAGGTGGGAGAGAAGCACTGCCGAGAATCTGTGTCTTAACGGATTTGAGCTCCGGGCAAATTCCATGAAGACAGAGGACAATAAACATGTGATCACATTGTTGCTGTTGTTTCTTGATATTTGTATCAAATGGCATCAACTCATTAAAATCAGTAATAGAAGCTTGGAGTTTACCCAAATACATGGTCATATCCAAATCAGCCTATCGTAGATTGAACAAAGCACCAATCACATCATAAATACGAGTGATGTCACTCGTATACAGGTCACGAGCCCAAGTCCATAGGGCACTACACTCCCGAAGAGGTCAAAATATCGGCATCAAGGTCGGCTCAATAGTCTACCACAACAAACTTAGTAACTGGGCATCCCCCTTCCGCTAAAGAGGTTGATCTCCCTCAGGAATAGTTGAAATAGTTTTTGATAAATGATCCTCAAGACCATGTCCAAGAAACCAAATCTCAACTGCAGATGACCAAGTGGAATAATTCTATCCACTGAACTTCTTCGCAGTAATAACTAGTGTGCCCCGAAAAATGAGGAATGGTTATAGGTGTGGACATGGTGGAGTGGCTTGTGGATGATGAGTGTGCTGGAGATTAAGACATGATGCAAAAAGCACAAAAGATCTGGAGCAGGTCGGGTTGCACGATGGAGGAGAAGGCAGAATAGATCTGGAACAACAGTGGCTGGATCTAGGCTGGAGCAGCCTGAGCTGAAGACTAACGGTCAGATCTGGGGTCGGCCGAGAAAAGGATGGCCAGATCTAGACCGACAAGGTCGTGCGAGCCGAGGCGGTGGTGGATCTGAGCGATGACCGTGTAATCTGGGCAACGGCGAATCTAGGCAGCGCACGTGAGATCTGGCCACGCGATCTGAGAGATGGTCGTGCGATTGGAGGGGTGGCAGCGGCGTCGATCGGCAACAACAGTGGCAGCGGCATCGATCGGGGCAGCGACGGCTGGGTCTAGGGTTTGGCTAGGGTTTGTGGCTCTGGTACCATGTTACGAGAATAAAATAATCTGTATATTTCACTAAGTGTACAATACAAGAGTATACATACAAGTATTTAAAGTTAATTACACTAATACCCCTTATCTTATTTAACATAGATGGTTATCAATATAAGAGTGTCTTATTTAACTAGATGGTTATCAACATAAGAGTATCAATATAAGAGTATCAATACAAGAGTATCTTATTTAACTACCAAAGTCCCATCTCAAAACCACCCTTAGATGGTTATCAATATTTGTAGTTCAACATCAAATACATCCAAGGAGAATCAAATTGTCTTCCTGATTTTGTATACAGTAAATATTTCACAGGGCAAACTGATGAAGGATTTTGGACAACAATGCATAAACCCAAACATACAAAAGATTCTTACACCCCCCAGAGAAAAATATTTTATCAAATATGATAAGTCTTCTCAACCCTCTCTTATTACCTAATGTCTCGTCTTTCCCCATTGTATCAAATGGATCACTTGGTTAGCCCCCTCTTTTCCAAAGTCTAGCCAAAAAAACCCCATCCTACTGCCATATGAAAAAAGCAGGACAAGTTCAAAAGCACCAAGAATTTCTAGTGACTAAATCTCAATTGTAAACCAAGTTAGATTGAGCCCATACTAACAAAAAAATGCAAACAATTGTTAAAGAATTACAATATTTGGGATCAAGGAAGGAATCTACTACTGACGCTTCATCCAATGATGTTTGACAACAAAAATGATGAGGATTGTTACGGTACTTTTTTAAGAAATTTAAGAGAGAAGATAACATAACTTCATAAGCAGCAATGATATTCTTTGATCAAGCAGATTCTTTCGACAATAATATTACTAAATAACAAAACCTCTTTTGACAAAGCATCACAAGATTATAAATTCAGTGTTATAAAAGGTTTGGCACCTGGAATGCTCCCAAGCATGCGCAGATCAGCCAGGCGCACTTAGGCCCACCAAGCCCGCAGGTGTAGCCTTAGGCTTAGGCGTGCTTGGATTTTTTGAATTGTTTTCAGGGTTTATATTTATTGTTTATTATTTTATTTAATTTTTTACTATTTAGAATTTATATTTATTGCTGTAATTTTCTTAAAAATTAATCTAATGGGAAAAGAAAACTTTTGAGATTCCAATTCCAATTATTACTAAATAAACAATAAATCAAAAGAAAAAAAAAAAAACAACATACGAGCCTGTCACATGCCAAGGGTAGCTAATGTAATTTTTCCTTTTCTTTTTGTTATATTTCTATTATAGAGAATTGTCCAACAACTAGAGGTGGTTACATTTATGTTATATTGCACGCGAGTGCATGTGAATGGTTGAGGCTATATATAAAGTCGCGACTTGAGGATGGGATTCAGTAATGAATTACTTGAATCGTTCCCTCTGAATTCTCTCTCTCTCTCAATTTCTCTTCCAGCAATTTCCATTAATTTCTAAAAAATTACCTCTAGAACCCTTTGCCAGATCCAATGATCTGACAATTGGTATCACATTAGAGCCCAACGATTCCCGGCCAATCAACTCGAACATTCTGGCGAGCAGCAGATTCCGAGCAATCAGAATTCTGGGCAATGTCGGACAAAAGCATACGGCAATTAGGGTCGATGAGTTGGAAATCACCTGGGCGAAGACAACTGACTACCTCCGTCAACTTTTCTAGCAAGTTGGGTAACAGACAAACCCAATGATGGCGAAAAAGGCATCAACGAAACAGATGGAATCAAGGTTGGATGCGATGGAACTAGGCATCCAACAAACCCAGGAGCAGATCGAGAAGAGACTGGAAACGATGGAGCTCAGCCTCCGCCAGACCCAAGAAGAAGTGAACCAAGGCCGAGAAGAAACAATGGCAATGGAGAGAAACTTGAGAGAAGATTTCTCCCATGTCCGAGAGGAATTTTTTGGGTTCAAGCAGCAACTAAGCACAGTCCTAACCCTGTTCTCTAGACTTCCTAATGCAAGCTTGCCAACAGATTTTCTGCCGAGGGCCAATCCAGCCCCGATACTTGCTAGGGGTTGAACCAGACAACGCACCCCAGATCAAGTGGAAATAGAGGAGTGGTCGGAATCGGAGTTCGAACCAGTGATGAGGGGCGCTTACATCAATTCTAACCCAATTCAAATGCCGAGACTGGACATCTTGGTATTTGAAGGGGAGACAAACCGAGATGGTGGGTAAGAAGGTGGAAATGTTTCAATATCAAGTGGTGGAGGAGCAAAAGGTAAACATAGCAACTGCCTATCTTAATGACACAGGTGATACATGGTTTCAAGGATGGAGTAGGAGGAGGATAGTACTTAGCTAGCTGGAGTTTGTAGAGGGCCTCTGTTTGCGGTTCGGGGAAAGAAAGATGGCGGATGTTGTTGAAGAATTTAACAAAATGAAGCAGGAGGGGACAGTGGATGAATATTTAGCTAGATTTGAGGAGCTCAAGTTGTTGATAGATGTCGCTCACCCCACCTTGGACGAATCCTATTTTGTGTGTAGCTTCATTAGTGGGTTAAATGAGGAGCTAAGACCAATAATTAAGATGATGTAGCCCACCACCATTAGTTAGGCTGCCAAGAAGGCCAAACTGCAAGAATTGGCCCTAGAAGCACTTTTCAAGAAGAATAGGATGGTACCAAAGGGCCTAAACACAAGCAGCCCGCTGGTAGGCAGTGGAGGAGTGTACAAGGCTAGCAATTCTGGTCCACAAAAGGGAAATATGATGGCCAAGACCACCCCAAATCCAGCTCCAATAAAACCCCTGTCCATGGAGCCAAAAAAGCAACTTGGATTGTGTTTCCACTGTGGAGAAAACTATAGCCCGGGTCCCTAATGCAGGAGACAATTGCTTCAAATGGAAGGGCTAAAAGAAGAAGGGGGGGAAGTAGAAGCTACAGGGAAGGTGGAGGCTAAGGGAGAGGAGGACGGTGAAATTTCCTTGCATGCATTATAGGGAAGTCCATTGAGGAAGATAATCAAGGTGAAGGGATCGGTGGGGCAGAAGAGGCTAATGATTCTCATTAATAGCAGAAGTGCACACAGCGTCCTAGATGAAGCTATAGCTGAGGAAAACACTTCCTTTGTCAGATACCATCACTAATGGCAGGAAGATGATGAGTACACTAAGGTGTCAAGGGTTTAAATGGACAATGAAAGGTAAGGAGTTCACAGCAGACCTGCAAATTCTGAAGTTGGGAGGCCGCAATATTGTCCTTGGGGCTAACTGGATGAGAACGGTAAGCCCTCTAATCTTTGACTTTAATAAGTTAGAGGCTACTTTCGCAATATGTCACGTACCAAGGCTGTTGACCTTTATTTCATAGTTATGTTTGTACTTTTGGAGGGAATTAGCTTGCTAGAGGAATGTTCCAACGATGCAAGTTGAATGTAAGTGGATAGGCAAGTTGTACTGATTCCAGAAGGGACTTGGCAACTGTTATGGTGCCAATCCCCAAGCTAAGGCAGTATAAAAGAACTGACCCAGTTCATTGGAAGAGATAATTGAATCAGTCATTCCCCCCCCCCTCCCTCTCTCTACCTCTCTTATTTCTCCCCCTTAATTCTCTAATTCCTACCCTCCTCTCAAAATTCCTGTGTAATTCTCCCTTAATTAGAGCGAATTTCCCTTGTCAGATCTTGGAATTAGAGCAAAGTCCTAGCTAGTGTTTTCGAAGGGATCAAACGAAGGTTGATGGAATGAGGATGAGGCAAATGGAGATGCAACTCCAACAAGTGTTTGCATCAATGGTGGAAATCCAGAACCTTGTGAAGACAATAGAGGAGAAGATTGGATCGGTGGTGGATCAAAAGTTGGAGGTGGTTGCAGAGAAGTTTCGCAGGGACATGCGTGAGCAGATCAAGGAAGAAATGCGGGATCAGGGCAATCTATTGTGCGATCAACTGCAGCAGTTCATGCTCATGTTCTCCGATCAACATCAGGTAAGAATTTCACTTGATTTTCCCCCTAAGGACTGTTCGAAGCCAATTCTACCAGGAGTTGGCACCAATAACCAGAATGCCAGATCATCGGAGTTAGAAGTGGATTTGGTCACAGTAGGAGAAAATGTACTACAAAGAAGGCAAGAGGTGCCTACTCTTTCTCATCACTCGGGATTTCCGATGCCTAAGCTAGAATTGCTTGTGTCGAGGGACACAAGCCTCGATGGTGGATCAAGCGGCGTGAGAAATTGTTTGGAATCCACTAAGTGGCAGAGAATCAGATTGTGGCCCTGGCATCTCCATATCTCAATGATGTTAGGGATGTGTGGTTACAAGGGTGGTCCAAAGTGAGAAAACTATAATTGGGATGAATTCGCCAAAGGGCTGTGTGAGTGGTTTGGGAAGAGAGGCATGACGGATATAGTAGAAGAAATTTGAGGAACTAAAGACCTTAATGCTGAGCAAAAACCCTTACATGACAGAGGAGTACTTTGTATCTAGTTTTGTGGGGGGATTGAGTGATGAATTGAGATCAGCTATGAAGGTGCTTAAACCAAAAACAGTGCAAGAGGCAACAGAGGGGGCCTCTCTATAGGAGTTGACGTTTGAAGCATTGATGAAGAAACAAAAGGGAAGAATAGAGGATGACTGTAAGAAGTGATGCAATATGGGGGAAAACTAACCGAGAGGGAACCCCTAAAAATCGAGGCAGGGGTTAAGTATCAAGTATTGCCACGGGCAGCCCAAAACCTACAGGCTAGGGATGAGCTTATAGAACAGAGGAGGAAAGCAGGGTTGTGCTTCAAATGTGGGAATAAATATTCCTGAGGGCATCACTGTAGAAAATAGTTGTTGCTATTAGAAAGAGAAGAAGAAGAGGGAGGAAGGCCTAACACTAATAGAAGATTTGGGGGAAGAGGATAATGGAGCAATCTCTTTGCATGCCATTAAAGGACGGCCAGTAGTAAAATAACTAAAGTGGAAGGGAGAGTACAAGAAGGCACCCTAATGATATTGATCGATAGTGGGAGTACCCATAATTTTATTAATGAGAGTACTGCCAAAAGAATGAAGTATCCATTGGCTAGCACACAACCACTTTCAATGACTACGGCTAACGGGAATAGGGTGATAAGGAAGTCAGCTTGCTTTGGATTTTGCATGTTTGAAGTTGATTTGAGATTATTGAAGTTGGGTGGATCTCACATAGTACTGTGGGTAGATTAGATAAAGTGGGTGAGTCCAATCAATTTTGATTTCAATAAAATAGAAGTGCCCCTAGAAAAAGAAGGAAGAATGATGATTCTCCAAGGGAATATGGAGATAGGGACCTGCAAACTGACAAAAGGGAAGAAGTTGCATCAGCTGTTCCGGAAGAAAATGTCCCAAGTGGCACAGTTATTTTCAGTTGAGGCCACGGAGGAATGGGAGAACAAGGGGAAAACAGAAGGGAAAGACTCAAAATCTGGCCACAATCAACCACAAGCTACATGGCAAGTATTTGATTTGACTTTGCTTGATTTATTATTGGTTGAATATCAAGACCTATTTGTAGAACCTAAGTCTCTTCCACCCGAGAGACCTTTAGACCATTCTATACCGCTTCGACCAATCATTGAACCTGTCAATATCAAGTCCTATAGATACCCTCCTAAATTGAAAACAGAGATTGAAAGATTGGTTAGGGACATGCTTTCCCAATCAATTATCATGCCAAGTCGTAGTAGCCCTTTCGCTTCTCCTATCCTCTTGCTAAAAAAGAAAGATCGAACATGGCATTTTTGTATTGATTACAGACAATTAAATGTCATTACCATCAAAGAAAAATTTTCAATACCTATTATTGAAGACTTGCTTGATGAGCTCAAACATGCCACCATTTTTTCTAAACTAGACTTACAATCAGGCTACCATCAGATAAGAATGAACCCATCTGACATCCCAAAAACTGCTTTCAAGACGCACCATGGCCATTATGAATTCACTATCATGCCTTTTGGCCTTACTAATGCCCCTGCTATATTTCAAACACTTATGAACCAAATTTTTTAACCCTATATCAAAAAATTTGTCTTGATTTTTGTCGTGAACCTAGAGTTTAGCCTAGGGTTGGATTGGGAATCGGAAGGATCCAATAGGAGTAAGACCAAGAACAGAATGATTGGAGAGGGAAATTGGACAAAAATGGGGGAAGAAATTGTCACGGAAGGGAGCCTAGGATTGATGAATCAGATAGTTAAAGTCTTGGTTTATTTTTTGCTTACTACTATAATTTTCTTATTGCTGTAATCTTGTTATTTTCCTGCTGTAACTTCCTCAGTGATATTAGCTGGAAGATTCCCCACGTGGTTGGGAATTAGAATAGGACAAAGAAGCGGTTATAACCACATGGAGAAGGGATCTACTATAGCAGTCCCCACCCACCGAATGTTTAAATATTCCCAGCTTGCTGGAGAAAGGATCATTGAATGAGAATATCATAATTGATTCTCCTCCCTTTCTCCCAATTCTCTCCTTCTTCTCTCTCATTCTTCACTCTCATTCTCTCCCTCTCTTACTCTGCTCTGTTTTGTGTTGTTCGAAACCTATTCCTAATCCAATCCGAGCTAGGAGTAGTCTACACTCATGGGTGTGCCGTGACAATTTGGTATCAGAGCCACCTTTCCTTGGCCGATTAAGGAAGAAGTCGGTAACAGAAGAAGGGACTCGTATAAAGAATTTGGAAGCACAATTGCAACAGGCCAGCTCGGCCACGACCAATTGTCAAAATCAAATCGACCAGCTAGAGTTAAGAGCTACCTATAGCCACGAGGCGATCTTGGCGTTGGACAAACGAGTGGAGAGCTCCATGGATGGAATGGAGCGGAGGTTGGAAGGCTCGAATGCAAGGGTGCGAGATGAACTGGGTGCTCAAATGCAACAATTCATGGTTATGTTTGCTCGCCAAAACCGGGTAAGGTTGTCTCCTGATTTTCCACTTCGAGAGCACACAGAACCAATCCGACAGAGGAATGGTATCAACAAGGAATGCGGAACCTTGGAGATTGAGGCGGACCCAGAAGAGGAGTTGGATGGGTTGATGGACTGGGCTCGAGACAGACCTGTAAATCATCATCACCTGGGGTTTCCAATGCCTCGGATGAATATTCTCACCTTTGAGGGAGTTAATCCTTGGTGGTGGCTGAGGAAATGCGCAAGGATGTTTGAGTGGTATGGTATCCCTGAAGGGCAGAGAGTACCCCTGGCTACGGTTCATTTCAATGAGGTGGTTGATGCTTGGTACTAGGGAAGCCTTAGGCAGGGAAGGACCTACACTTGGGAGGAATTCTCTGAGAGGGTGTGTGAGAGGTTCGAGGAAAGAAGTATGGAGGACATTGTGGAGAAATTTAACAAACTAAGGCAAACTGGAAGTGTGGAGAGCTACCATAAATGCTTTGAGAAATTGAGATCCTTCATGATCCAACACAATCCTCACCTTCCGGAGGCCTATTTTGTGTCGAGTTATTTAAGTGGCCTGAATGACGAGCTTAGACCAATGGTGAAGGTGTTGAGGCCCCAAACAACAGAGCAAGCCTCCGAGAATGCTAGGCTGCAGGAGTTGGTGGTGGAAGCCTTAATAAGGAAGCAGAGGTAGCAAACGAGGGGCATTGTAAGAGGCTCATCTAACGCTGCTAGAAGACACTCCAACCGGGATTAGATTAGATGAGAGGAAGTAGCGGGGCAAGAGAGGTGTTAGGCCCTAACCCTACTCCTTTTGGAGATCAACTAAGGGAGCAGAGAAGGCTGGCGGGATTGTGCTTCCAGTGTGGAGAGAAATACCATGTGGGGCATTAGTGTAAGAGACAGATACTATTGCTAGAAGGGAATGAGGAGTCTGAACAAGCAGTAACAGAAGAAGAAGAGGAGGAAGAGGCCAAGGAGGATAATGGAGAAATATCCATCCATGCCTTGAAATGGGTAACCAACAACAAAATAATGAAGGTAGAAGGACAGGTTAAAGGGAAGGGCCTGATGGTCTTAATTGACAATGGGAGTAACCACAGCTTTTTAGATGAAGGCACAACTAAGAAGCTGGGGTGTCAGCTCACGGGTACGCCACCCTTGAGTGTGACCGTGGCTAATGGCCAACAAGTGATGAGTACATCAGCTTGCAATGGGTTCTGTTGGGAGATACAAGGCGAGTGATTCCAAGCAGACCTTAGGTTGTTACAATTGGGGGGATGTGATGTAGTGCTGGAGATGGATTGGATGAAGGGAGTAAGCCCGATTAGTTTTGATTTTAACCGAATGGAGGTGTCATTTGAAAAGGAAGAAAGAAGAATGATACTGATAGGAGGTAAGGAAGCTGGAACATGCAAAATGATATCAGGAAGGAGGTTCCAGAAGGTGCTCAAGGGGAAATGGAGTCAACTGGCCAAACTCTTTTCCATCATAACTTCGGAGGAACTTCCAGGAGGGCACGGGAAGGCCTACCTGACGATTAGCTCAACTGGGGAGCTCCCTGACCAGGTAAACCACTTAAATTACATTAATGAATTGCTAGCAGATTATGAGGACCTTTGCATGGAACCTAATTCCCCACCTCCCACCAAACCGTATGACCACACCATTCACCTAAAGCCAAACACCGAACCCATTAATGTGAGATCCTATCAATACCCACCTCTCCAAAAGACTGAAATAGAGAAAATGGTTAAGGAAATGCTTCAACAGTCCATTATCAGGCCCAACCAAAGCCCCTTTGCTTCACCCCGTCCTATTAGTCAAAAAGAAAGATGGATCATGACGATTTTGTGTGGACTATCGCCAACTTAACGCCATAACCATTAAAGACAAATTCCCTATACCTTTGGTGGAAGACCTCCTAGATGAACTTCACCACGCCCAAATCTTTTCAAAGCCTGATTTGCGTTCAGGGTATCATCAAATTAGGATGAGACCGAAAGACATACACAAGATAGCTTTTAGGACCCACAACGGACGCTTTGAATTTTTGGTAATGCCATTTGGGCTTACCAATGCCCCAGCCACCTTTCAGTCCCTAATGAACAGAATATTTAAACCCTATCTTCGGAAATTTATCCTTGTGTTCTTTGATGACATATTAGTCTACAATCCATCCCTTAACCAGCACCTAATTCACCTCAAAATCACCTTGGATATCCTCAAGTCTAACCATCTTTTCATTAAAAAATCTAAGTGTGCATTTGGTCAAGGGCAAGTGGAATATTTGGGGCACATTATATCCAAGGGAGGGGTTAGCACGAACCCAAAGAAGGTGGAGGCGATGGTGTCCCGGCCGAGGCCTAAGTCCGTGAGGTCCTTAAGGGGGTTCCTAGGCCTAACCAAGTATTATCGGCGATTCGTTAAAAATTATGGAATCCTCAGCAAACCGCTAACAGAATTGCTGAAAAAGGGCAATTTTAGCTAGGGTCCAGAAGCTGAGAGGGCTTTTGAGGAGCTTAAGAGGGCCATAAGTGGAGTGCCGGTATTGGGACTGCCTGATTTTAGTAAGCCTTTTGTCTTGGAGACTGATGCGTGTGGAACGGGTGTAGGGGCAGTCCTGGTGCAAGAAGGGAGACCCCTGGCGTTTTTTAGCCAAGTGTTGGGCTCAAAACATGTGGGGCTTAGCATATATGAGAAGGAGTTCATTGCGATACTGATGGTTGTGGACAAATGAAGACATTACTTGGAAGTGGGGAGGTTTATAATCAAAACGAACCACGAGAGCTTGAAATTTTTACTACAGCAGAAACTACAAACACTGTTGCAAAGGAAGGGAATGGCCAAGTTGATGGGATTAGACTACTCGATACAATACCAGAAGGGAAAAGAAAATGTGGTCGCCGATGCATTGTCAAGGTGTCATGAGGAGGGGAGTGTGGTAGCCATAACTACCGTTATCCAGAATGGTGTCAGCAAGTGATCGAAAGCTATGAAGGAGATGCAGCAGTGAAGGAGCTGCTCAAAAAGCTGGCCACGGGATCTGAAGGGGTGGAAGGATATACACTGGTGGATGGAATGTTGAGGCACCAGGGCAGGATTGTCATTGGAAATAAAGAAGCCCTCAAGAAGAAAATCCTGCAGTCACTACATGAATCTCCATTGGGAGGGCACTCCGACATCCAAAATACTTACCTACGGGTGAAACAGCTCTTCCATTGGCCTGGGTTGAGAGCAGAGGTAAGAAGGTTTGTGTTGGGCTGTGACATTTGCAGGAGGTGCAAGGCTGACAATGTGGCCTACCCAAGGCTTCTACAACCCCTGCCGATGCCCGAGCAAGCTTAGTCTAGCATCTCTATGGATTTCGTCGAAGGGCTGCCCAAGTCTGAGGGAAAAGATAGTATAAAGGCGGTGGTTGA
This sequence comes from Diospyros kaki, assembly GCA_036245055.1. Classification (NCBI taxonomy): domain Eukaryota; kingdom Viridiplantae; phylum Streptophyta; class Magnoliopsida; order Ericales; family Ebenaceae; genus Diospyros; species Diospyros kaki. Next base: position 32,142,720 of record BSEG01000016.1, on the reverse strand, counting down.
TCAGTTCACGAAATTCGCTCATTTTATAGGGTTGGCCCACCCTTATACAGCCTAAGAGGTGGCTAGAATTTTCATGGATCAGGTGGCAACTCTGCATGGGGTGTTCCTACAACTATTATCTCCGACCAAGACAAGGTTTTTACAAGCGCGTTATGGAAAGAACTTATGAAGGCATTGGGTGTTAAGCTGAACATGTCTTCGACCTATCATCATCAGACGGATGGCAACACTGAGCGGGTAAACCAGGGTCTGGAGAACTATTTGAGGTGCATCTGCATCTTGCAGCCCAAGAGTTAGCACAGATGGCTATCCTTGGCCCAGTGGTGGTACAATTCCAACCATCACTCGTCCTTAAAGGTGTCTCCCTTCGAGGCTCTCTTCGGCTATAAGCCTCCTTTAGTACCAGCTATAGGAGAACATTCCACTGCAACCTCGGTAGAAGAGTATTTGTAGCAGAGAAGAGAGGTATTGCAGCAACTCAAACAAGAATTGGCTACGGCTCAAAATAGGATGAAGCAAGCTGTGGGTAAGAAGAAAAGTGACAGGGAATTTGAGGTCGGGGAAAAGGTCTACCTGAGGTTAAGGAAGCACCACCTAAAGGCTATTACTAAAAAGCGGGTCTCAAAGCTTGCCCCTAGATATTTTGGGTCGTTTACCATATTGGAAAGGGTAGGAAGAGTGGCCTACCAACTACAGCTTCCGGAGGGGACTCAAAACCACCTAGTTTTCCATGTCTCCCTATTAAAGGCAACGATAGGGACTGAGCAAGTGAACCCCACGATGCCCACTATCTCCGAGGAAGAGGACAGTATGGAAGAACCAAAAGCTATTTTGGATAGGAGGGTAGTTCACAATCAAGGGGTTCCACTCATCCAAGTATTGGTGAAGTGGCAGGGTGGTGCAACAGGAAGTGATACTTGGGAGTACCTACCTAGCCTACTCACGTGATTCCCCAGAGCTACCAGTCTCCTCAATATTTCTTGAGGACAAGAAAAGTATAAGGAGGGGGGAATTGTCACAGAAGGGAGCCTAGGGTTGATGAATCAGATAGTTAAAGTCTTGGTTTATTTTTTGCTTGCTATTATAATTTCCTTATTGCTGTAATCTTATTATTTTCCTACTGTAACTTCCTTAGTGATATTAGATGGAAGATTCCTCACGTGGTTGGGAATTAGAATAGGACAAAGAAGCGGTTATAACCGCATGGAGAAGGGATCTGCTGTAGCAGTCCCCACCCACCGAATGTTTAAATATTCCCAGCTCGCTGGAGAAAGGACCATTAAATGAGAATATCATAATTGATTCTCCTCCATTTCTTCTAATTATCTCCTTTGTTGAGTTATATGGTTATAGTCTAGGGTTAATCTTATGTTAGAGCTCATGGCCCATGGCCCATTGTATTTGTATATATATAGGTGTATAATCTATGAATTTAATTAAGTGGTATATTCATATTAAAAGCTAGGTTTTCTTCCTATGTTTCACATGGTATTAGAGCCAAAATACAAACCCTAGTTTTTAATACAAACCCTAGCAGCCACCATAAAAACCCTAGCCGCCGCCGCCCACATCACCGACGACCACCATCGGTCGCATCGCCATCGACCGCCGCAGCCTGCCGTGCCACCGTCATCGCCGCCCACTGTTATTCCACCGCGCCCGCGCTACTGGTCAAAGCGAGTCTTCACTGTCCGGCCACCGATCACGGACACCACCACCACTGTTGCATTCGCCGGCCTCCGATCTGTTGACCCTCGGAGGACCATCACCATTACCGCCTCCACGCGCCACCTCTCTCGCACTGTTCACGAAGACATTTTTTGCTCCGATCTCTTTCACCAGTGCTCCGATCGCAATGCCGTCTTCACCATTGGACTCGCCTCCTTTAGTCCATCCCAACCCTGGTGGTTTCGTCGCCATCCGCTGCCATCCGCCATCTGTCATTGCTCCAGCGCGCCTGTTCTCTATGTTGGATCATCCAGCCTTTATTTTTTGGTTATTTAACCCTTTTGTTTCAAATCTATTGATCTTGTAGGGCTCCTTTTGATCCAACATGGCTGGTACTAGTAAATCTGGCTCCTTCTCTGGTATTTTGTCTCCCTCTCCAACCATTGCTACTGAGAAGTTGATGGGCAGTTCCAATTATATCTCTTGGTCCAAGGCAGTTGAACTATGGTGTATGGGTCAAGGTTTACAGGATCATCAAACTACTAAGGCCGAGAATGTGACCACAATAAACCTGAGTGGCAGAGAGCTGATGCTCTGTTGTGCAGTCTCCTGTGGCAGTCAATTGATCCCTCTCTTCATCCGATCTATACTAACTATACTACGTGCTGTGAATTGTGGGCTCAGACCAAGGCGTTATACACTAATGACATTCAACGTCTATATTCAGTTGTGTCTAATATGCTCAGTTTACAACAGTAGGGTTTGTCTCTTCCTAATTTTCTTGGTCGCATGGCCTCTATTAAAGCTGAATTTAAGTCCTTGTTACCTGCTGGTAAGATTGCTGCAGAGGATCTAGCTCAACAAGATAAGTTCTTCATGGTGTGTACCCTTGCTGCCATTGGTCCTGAGCTTGCTCGTGTTCGTGATCAGATTCTTGGTAGTCCTACTGTACCTACTATGGATGAAGTGTATTCTCGTCTTCTTCGAGTTTCATCTGTTCCTACAGTGCCTCCCTCTTCTGCAGGTGATCATTCAGTCATGACTTCACAGGTTCAGAGTAGTGGCGAACAGCGAGGAGATCGTGGTAATCGGAGCAAACACCCCAAGTGTAACTACTCTCACAAGTGGGGGCATACTAAGGAACAGTGTTATAAGTTGCATGGCTGCCATCCTCGTGTTAATGTTGCTCATGCTGATGGTTCTCGATCTGAGTCCTTTGATGGTCATCCACCGCAATCTATCATTCTCACTGGGGCTGACAATGATGAGTATCTCAAGTATAAGACATCCCAACAAACCTCATCCATAGTTGCTTTTGTTGCCCACACTGGTAATTCCACTGCTTGTCTCACTCAGTCATCCTCTTTGGGGCCATGGGTCCCGGACTCAGGTGCTCCTAACCATATCTCTGGTAATCCCGATTTGTTCTCTCATTTTACTAATTCTATTTCTTTACCTTTTGTAACATTAGTCAATGGGTCCAAAGCGGTTGCTAAAGCTATTGGCACTGTCAAACCCTTTCCTTTTCTGCCCTTAGATTCTGTCCTTTATCTTCTTCATTGTCCCTTTAATCTTGTCTCTGTTAATAAACTTATGCGTGCCTTAAATTGTTCTATCACCTTTGATGATCATTCTGTTACTATCCAAAATCGCGATACGGGCTAGATGATTGGCGTCAGATGTGAGTCGCAGGGTCTCTATCATCTCAACCTTCCTGCATCGCCTATTGCTTGCTCGATGACCGAGTCTCCTGCTCTTCTCCACAATCGTTCGGGACATCCTAGTTTGGCTAAGTTTTAAAAGATGGTCCCCAGTTTATCTAGTTTGTCGTCTTTTCATTGTGAGTCTTGTCAAATTGGAAAACAGTCTCGCACTTCTTTTCCAAAGCGTGTCAATAATCGGGTTGTGTCCCTGTTTGCTTTAGTTCATTCCGATGTCTGGGGTCCTAGTCATGTCGTGTTTGTTTTGAGTTTTCAATATTTTGTAACGTTTATCGACGATTATTCTCGTTGCACATGGTTATATTTAATGAAAAATCGTTCTGAGTTATTCTCAATTTTTGAATCCTTTTGTGCTGAAATCAAAATGCAATTTCATACCTCTGTCCAAGTATTGCGCAATGACAATGCACTTGAGTATTTTTCTATTCCCTTTACTACCTTTATGTCTTCTCAAGGGATCTTACATCAGTCGTCATGTGCATATACACCATAGCAGAATGGGGTCGTTGAGCGTAAAAACAAACATTTGATTGAAACTGCTCGCACTCTTCTTCTTCATCATCATGTCCCCTTTCGCTTTTGGACTGAAGCTATCCTTGCTATTTGCTATCTCATTAACAGGATGCCCTCCTCGGTTCTTCAGCACCAGATTCCTCACTCTCTCTTGTTTCCTGATCAACCATTATATATTCTTCCTCCCCGTGTCTTTGGTTGCACCTGCTTTGTCCATAACCTGTCTCCCAGTCAAGATAAATTGTCTACTCGATCCATCAAATGCATTTTTCTTGGTTACTCTCGCCTTCAGAAAGGTTATCCGTGTTATTCTCCTGACACCCGCCGCTATTTTCTTTCGGTAGATGTTAGCTTCTTTGAGTAGTCTCCTTTCTACTATTCGCCTCATTCCGCGCGTCAACCCATTTCTGAGGCACTCCCTCTTCCCGCGTGTCCTCCTGCTCCTACTCTCCCTGTTCCTTCTTCTACCCCATTGCAGGTTTATCATCGGTGTCATCAGCCTCGGTCTCCTCCCGGTGGAGATGTTGTTCCTGCACCTTCTCCCATATCTCCTACTACTTCAGCAACTCCTGCTGCCTCACATCCTGCTCCAGTCTCTCTACCTGCCGCAGTCCTGCCTTCTAAGGATCTACTTCCTATTGCCCTTCGGAAAGGTACTCATTCTTCTCGCAATCCTCACCCCATTTATAATTTTCTTAAAAAAAAAAGGGGGGGGGTGTCGCATTAGCCTCGTCCCCAGGCGCTAAGGCGCTCGGTCGAGGCACGCAACCTCAAACAGTGCGGCTGAGGCAACTGGCCCACGGTAGGCGCTAAATGATGATGCTGGACCGATCACCGAGATCTATCTCGAACCAAGTACCTGCAAGGGTGGGGCTTTATTCCCCTGGGAAGACTTCGACGCTCAAGTCAGTAGGAGAAAATACCCGAAATGGAAAGTTACTTAGTCGTTAGATCCCCATACCTGTAGAGGTTGACCTCTAGTTATAGATGGCGTAAGGCTTAATCCAAAAAGAAAAGATAACCTTTGAAATGGGACGTTAGAGAGATTCTCTTTTGACCGGGTCTCTTTCATCCAATTCAAATCTGGGATGGAGATCCGAAGGACACATGGTGCTCCCTAGGATAGACACGTGGCGATTGCGTACTAGCTTTTCCTAGCACACATGTCCCCAGGTTGATGGTAGTCTTTGGCTATGTTGCACGGAAACACTTTATAGAACCCGTTTCCCCATTTTCGAAACGTTTCTTATTCTCATTTCAGACCCTATTTATGCCTATTTTTTTAGAAAAATGTCAATTTCCATGTTTTTGTTTCCTATCGGAAACGTTTCCCGTTTCCGTTTCCGTGCAACATAGGGCTCCGAGGGTAGCGGAGTAAATTCACTTATGTAAAATATTCCCTCATCAGGAATTGTTTCCCCTTCTTCAACAAAGCAATGAGTAAGTGGGTTAAATCTAACTCATAAAAATTTAACATTCAAAAACAAAGAGAAATTGTAGAGAAAAAGTTAACACACAGCAATATCACACCAGCAAAATACGAATTTTTGAGCACCATAGCCTCATTAACCCTCCTCTACACACCCTTTTGTATGGTTTCTGACTTGAAACCAATCAAGTGAAGCATTGGAAGAAGACCTACACTAAATCCAACCCAGGTCTACCAAACTCAAGATAGTGGCATGTCGATGTCCAAATACGCAAAACACCATTTGGTACCAAAACAAAAACCCAACTAGGAAAATTGCTCGATTTACTATTTCACCAAAAATCAACCCAAAAAACATGAATCTCAACCATAGCAAAATTTAAGTTCAACAAATTAAAAAAAAAAATTGATAGTTCTTATTGGATGAGATCAGTTTATGTTAGAAGTATAAGTGGAGAAGGACTCTAGAAGCTGATAATATCTACTGGAAACCAAGATTATCTTTAGATTATTTAAATTTATGTTTGTTAGTAGTAGATAATTGTTATATTCTTTTGTATTTTACATCTTCTTTATCTCCTAAGTTTTAGGAGATAGTCATCCCTATTTTTTAGGAGAAGAGTACCAAATCCTTTCCTACTTTCTAGGAAAGTGATATAGCACTAGTTTATATATATATTTTCTGCTACTCTCAGATTTATTTTAAGCAAGCTATTGGATTATTTTCAAAGTCTTGTTTCATGGTATCAGAGCACTGTTCGATCAAGGAAGAATGGCAGTGATTTCTCTCGATTTCATTCATGGCCGACGCCACTCTCAACCCAACCCTAACCGAAGCCTCAGCCACTTCATCTCCAAATGTTTCTCTTCCATCGCCGTCTCCCTCACACCTCACTACAACACCTATTGATAACCATCCCCTACAAATTACTTAACACAAACTTAATGGGAGTAATTTTAGGGAATGGTCTCAATCGGTGATGTTAGTGATAAAAGGCAAAGGAAAATCCGGATATTTAACCAGATCCATCCCTGCCCCACCTGCTACAGCAGCCAACTATGGCCTTTGGGAGGGTGAAAATCCTACCATCATGGCTTGGTTAATCAACTCCATGGAGCCAAAAATAGGGAGAACATACTGTTTTACAAAACGGCCAAGGAAGTTTGGGAATCAGCCCAAGAGATGTATTCAAATTTGGAAGATTTCTCTCAATGTTTTGAAGTCCGATCAGCCATCAGGAACAATAAACAAGGTATGAACAATGTGACCCGAGTACTTTAATGTTTTGGTTGGATTATGGCATGAGATGGATATGTTCTATGCAATAACTTGGGAGTCTCCAACTAATAGCACATAATATAATAAGATGATAGAAAGAGAGCGAATTTTTGACTTCCTATATGGTCTTAACCCTGATTTGGATGAAATTCGGGGTAGGATTTCGGGTACAAAGCCTCTTCTATCATTCAAGGAAGTTTTTTTCAGAAGTGAGAAGAGAAGAAAGCAGGAGAAAAGTAATGCTTCAAAACCCATCAGATTCAGTCTTACCTCACCAGCATTCAACTCTTGCCTTTGTTTAGTAGGGGGATTTTTTTGCAAAGAGCCAAGCAAGGGACAAGTTATGGTGTGACCATTGCAAGCGGCCCAACCATACTAAGGAAAATTGCTGGAAAATCCATGAAAAACCAGCAAATTGAAAGCAACGACCGAGGAAAGATAATCCCAAAGCAGCAGCCTATAATGTCGAGGCTCCAACAAAAAATAAGTCCAATCTGAATCTATCAGAAGAACAAGTTCAAGCCTTGTATAGGCTTCTAAACCAAGGTACAGATCAGTCCATCCAAACAAATCCTCAACCCTCTGCTTCTCTAGCACTGCAAGGTAATTTCCAGCCCTACTCCTTGGTTTCTAAAAGTCTTTCTAAGAATATATGGGTGATTGACACGGGAGCATCAGACCATATGACAAATTCAGCATGGTCTTTGACTGATTATACCTTATGTGACTCATCTCTCAATATATCTATGGCTGATGGAACAAATTCACCAGTTTTGGATATGGGGACTGCATATATTTCTAATCTAAAGCTGAATTTTGCGTTACATGTTCCTGGACTGCAACATAATTTATTATCAGTGAGCCGGATCACTAAAGATATGAATTGCACTATAATATTCTACCCTTCTTATTGTGTTTTTCAGGATCGAGTCTCGGGAAAGATAATTGGCAATGCTAAAGTAATGGACGGCCTTTATTGTCTTGCAGTAGATCCTTTTTTCCCTTTTAGTTTTTCCTCTAATAAAGCTGTTCTAAGTGTAAAAACCAATGTCAATGTCCTGTTATGGCATAAACGCTTAGGACATCCCAGCTTTCCTTACCTTAGATCTTTATATCCTGATATGTTTGATAATAAAGAGCAATTTCTTTCATGTGAACAGTGTACTCTTACAAAGCAACATAGATCTCATCATCCTACTCAAATGTATAAGCCTTCTACTCCATTCCAATTAATTCATAATGATATTTGGGGACCCTCTAACTGCCCTAATATCACTGGTTCTAGATGGTTTATTACATTTATCGATGATCATTCTAGGGCTTGTTGGGTGTACTTGATGAAGGAAAAATCTAAAGCTGGTAATATATGTAAACGATTCCACAAATTAATTTTGAATATGTTCCAAACTTCCATCAAAATAATTCGCACTGATAATGGCCGAGAATATTTTTCAAATGATCTCTCTCATTACTTGGCCAAGCATGGTAATTTTCACCAAAGCTCTTGTCCATATACACCCCAACAAAATGGAGTGGCTGAACGGAAAAATCGACACCTCCTAGAAGTGGCTAGAGCTATGATGATCACTATGAATGTGCCTCACTCTTATTGGGGAGAAGCAGTTCTCACTGCAGCCTACCTAATTAACCGTCTCCCATCCAAAACCTTGCAATTCCAAACTCCTCTCAACATTCTATGTACTATGCATCCAACCATCTCTACCATCTTGTCTATTGCTCCTAAGGTTTTTGGTTACATCGTCTATGTTTACAACAATGCCCCTTCTCAAACCAAGTTGGATTCTAAAGCCACCAAGTGCATTTTTGTTGGATATTCCTCCTCTCAAAAGGGTTACAAATGCTATTGTCCTACCAGTCACAAATTTGTGGTTTCCACTGATGTGACATTCTATGAAGATCTTCCCTATTATTCCCTCACAGGCCACCAAAACAGTTCCAACGAGTCCATTTCTCCCTTATTTTCCTTTGATCCAAATCTACCAGTATGTTCTCAAGGGGGAGCATTCTTAGTCCCTCATGACAACATACTGTTTGGTGCTGGAAATTCAGAAGGTGCTGGAAATTCTAAAAATTCTGAACCTGACACCAAAGATCCTGAAAATGCTGAGTCCTCTCATCATTCTGAGCAGGAAAAACCTAGTCCTACAGCAGCCAAAAATCCTCCTCTATTTGTCTACTCAAGAAAATCTAAAGGTCATACAAAACTGAAGCAAAACCAGCCATATCTAGAGACCGATCCTTCAGCAAAAAAGGGTAGCAATGAGGGGACAGCTGCACTAGAAAATGACAGCAGAATTAAAGAAGAAGATGGCTTAGATTGGGCTGTTCCAATAGCATTGAGAAAAGGGGTAAGATCATGTGTTAAGTACCCAATATCTAATCATCTAACCTATGTGAAATTGGCCCCACAGTTCAGATGGTATTTGGCTCAAATTGACAACATTAATATTCCCAAAAATATTCAGGCTGCTATGGAAGATCCTAAGTGGAGAATAGCTGTAATGGAAGAAATGAATGCATTAGTGGGAAATAAGACATGGGAGATAGTTCCATTGCCTCCTAACAAGAAAGTGGTTGGATGTTGGTGGGTATTTACAGTCAAATACAGGGCTGATGGGAGCATTGAGCGATACAAAGCTAGGTTAGTTGCACAAGGTTTTACCCAAACCTTTGGAATCGACTATGAGGAGACATTTGCCCCGGTTGCCAAACTAAATTCCATTCGAGTACTATTATCTATTGCTGTGAATTTTGATTGGTCTCTCTTTCAATTCGACATTAAGAATGTTTTTCTTAATGGTGATTTGGAGGAAGAGATTTATATGAGAGTTCCCCCCGGTTTTGAGCAAAAGGTTGGAAGTCGTAGTGTGTGCAAGCTGAAAAACTCACTCTATGGTCTAAAACAGTCATCAAGGGTTTGGTTTCACAAATTCAGCATGACACTCAAGCAGCTAGGGTATAAACAAGGCCAATCCGAGCATACTTTGTTCATTAAACTCAACAAAAATGGAAAAAAGGCTGTATTGATTGTTTATGTTGATGATATTATTGTAACAGGTGATGATTTGCAAGAAATTGATAATCTAAAGCAGCAATTGAAGGCTAAGTTTGAAGTTAAAGACCTAGGAACTATGAGATATTTTCTAGTCATGGAAGTAGCTCGAAGCAAAGAGGGTTTGTTCATCTCACGACGGAAGTATACCTTGGATTTGCTTAAAGATATTGGAATGACAACTTGCAAACCAGCTGGAACACCCTTGGAAAAGGGCTGGAAACTCGAAGAAAAAGGTGATGATGCTCCCGTGAACAAAGAAAAGTATCAAAGGTTGGCAGGGAGGTAGATTTACTTGTCATTAACTAGGCCAGACATAGCCTATTCAGTGAGTGTAATCAGCTAATATATGCATTCACCCACAGAAAGATATATGAGAGCAGTTCAACATATGAGAGCAATTCAACATGTTCTAAGATACCTAAAGGGAACTCCTGGAAAAGGAATAATGTTCAAGAAAACTGAAAATAGGAGCATTGAAGGCTATGTAGATGCAGATTGGGCTGGTTCTAGAGAAGTCAGTCGTTCAACTTCAGGGTATTACACTAAGGTATTTGGGAATATCGTTACATGGAGAAGCAAGAAGCAGTCAGTTGTGGCTCGCAGCAGTGCTGAAGCCGAGTTTCGAGCAATTGCTCATGGGATATGTGAAGTAATATGGCTAGAAAGGCTCATGGAGGACTTGAAGATTCCCTTATCTCAACCAACAAAAGTATTTAGTGATAGCAAATCAGCTATCAGCATTGTTAAAAATCCAGTGCAACATGACCGGATGAAACATGTGAGGATTGATAGGCATTTTATAAAAAGAGAAATTGAGGAAGGAGGAATAATCTTGACCTATATACCATCTAATGATCAAGTGGCTGATGTTTTAACAAAGGTGGTTGCAAGACCGTTTTTTGAGGCTCTAATTAGCAAGCTGGGAATGACTTCCATCTATTCTCCAGCTTGAGGGGGAGTGTTGGATGAGATCAGTTTATGTTAGAAGTATAAGTGGAGAAGGACTCTAAAAGCTGATAATATCTGCTAGAAACCAAGATTATCTTTAGATTATTTAAATTTATGTTTGTTAGTAGTAGATAATTGTTATAATCTTTTGTATTTTATATCTTCTTTATCTCCTAAGTTTTAGGAGATAGTCATCCCTATTTTTTAAGAGAAGAGTACCAAATCCTTTCTTACTTTCTAGGAAAGTGATATAGCAGCAGTTTGTATATATATTTTTTGCTACTCTCAGATTTATTTTAAGCAAGCTATTGGATTATTTTCAAAGTCTTGTTTCAGTTCTCTTCAAAAAGAGAAGAGAATTTGGAGTACAATCCAAAGAGGGCAAAGGGTGTGAACTGCAAATAAATACATGGAATTGAGTGGATCCATGAAGGCACAATCCACATCCAACTCTTTTTAATCACTTTTCGTTTTTTAGCAGTATTTTGAGGAAAGGAAAATTATCGACATAGATTTAAGTTCATTTGAGAAAGAGAAACCCACAATTTTCTTTTTTCATTTTTTGACTAGCTTTAACCCAAGTGGGTTAAGTGTGGTTAGGATAAAAGCAAACTATGTTGTCTAAATCTCAACCTAATGCCGTCTTTGTGAAAAATTAACAGAAGGGATGTAGCAAAAATAGTTAAAGGGACAATTTTAAACCCCAGGGGTATCCATGCAAATGGCCCAAACAATAGGAAGTCTGGTTGCAATTTACCTTAAGGAAATAAGTTTTGAACCCTAATTATTGATACTCTTGAAGTCCTTGCATCCGCTAGCTGGAATTTTTACTTAGAAATAGGAGAAGAAAAGAAAACCTGCTTCTATCAGACAAGAATGCGTTAATGTCATCCCACTGTGGTTGAACAAATAAGATCGTGTTTACTTTATCCTATTGCCAGGATTACAATAGACCACCAGAAAAACATTCTTGGAAGTATACATCATGCATTTGGACAAGACCTGATTTGACTTTAGCATACGTAGAGATTGGAAATGGACAGGCAGAAAAAAGTTTCTAAGGGCTAGTAATATTTCAAAACATGCAAATAATCTTCCAAATAGATATCCCAAACAGTCGAAATATGACATATCCAATTTGCTGCAATGAGGTACAAGGTACAAGAATTCCTATGGAAAACTTCAGACACGTAAAAAAGAAGTCAGTTGTAAATGGAAACTGTTGTCAAGCTACTTAAAAGAAATATGCCTCTTTTCTGTATCAACACTACCTCTTTCGATTAATAAGGGTTATAATAAACTAAATGCAGAAGAAATGAGTACTTAATAGGAGGGCATCATAACAAACCATAATCTGCTACAGTGACAGGACTTTTATCCGATTTTGATTGGACATCCGATTGCACAAGTGCATTTTGCACACTCTGAAGAAAACAAGAATGACCATACACACAAATTTAGCTTCATATAACAAATGCTGATACAAAACATGAAAGGAAACATCTAACTCTCATATGCATGTATGTAATAAAAGGTTTGTAATTAGTGTCCATTTGACTTACTGGGCAGTAAAGGCATGAAAGCGTGTGCTAGAAACAAGATTTACAAAAATGAACCTCTCTGTTTCAACAAAGACAAACAGTGCCGGATATAGCAAGATTAAGAAGTACCACATATGCTAATAACAGTTAAAAGTATAGAAATAGCGGATTGTGATAGATAGGAATGAAATAATATTTTTTAGAATCTTTTTCTTTCTGGTAAGTAATATTAATAAAGAAAGCAGTTAATAAGGATGAACCCTGTAAAAAATAGGTCAACCCTGTAGGAGTGTACCTAAAACAAAAAACATCCATGTGCTTTCTTCAATAATCACAGGAGTCCTCTTTCAACCACAGAAATAAGGAAAGCAAGGAGCGTTTCCTTCAAAAATTGAATTGGGCTTTTTTCACCCTCAAAAACTCTTCTCTTTATTTCATGCCTTGGGCTCCAAAGAGAGAAGAAATCTTCTAAACTCTTAAACTTGCAGAATTACATGACCAAATGCTTAAGAGGTCACACAAGGAACTCCAGAAAGTTACAAATAAGAAACCGTAACTGGTGAGCCAGAGTGTCATGACCCTAGGGGCACTACTGTAATTGAGCTGCAAATATATTGTTATGATTCTGTTAGATGCACATGGATGCTGTTAGGCACACATGGTTGCTATTATTCTAGCATATGCCTTCAGCTATGATAGCCAGCCTATGCCTATAAAAGGCTACTTGTAAGAGAATGGGGATTATGTGAATGATAATTGAATCAATCCTTCCCTCTATTTCTCTGTTCTCTCCTCCTCTCTTAAACGCTCTGTTCTTCCCCCATTCTTGCTGTTCTCCCTCTTCAGTCTGATTCTCCCTCCAAATTTCTCTCTAATTCTCAAGTTCTTCCCTAAACAGCCACTGCCAGATCTTAGCATCTGACACACAGTTAGTCTAAAAAAAGGCGATCCACTAACCTGTTATCATTCTTAAACATATAACACCAATTGGCCAAAAAAAGCCTTATTGATAATAAAGATGGAGCCAAGGGAAGCAATTCAAATTTACAAAGCTACCCTAGCTGGTGCTCTCAAGCTCCATATAGTTTTCGAAGGAAAGCCTACCTCACAGCCATCACAAAGCACATCAGAGAAAGACCAAACAGGAGGTCCCTATCCTCCCCAAACTGCAAGCAAATCCATCAGCTGTGACTCTTCTCATAACAAACATCCATAACAATTTACCAAGCAAAGCTTTGTTAAATAAACCAAGTTCTTTCATCCCAAGTCCTCCCCTAGCATGCGGACAACAAGCTTTGTTCCAGTTAACAAAATGATAATTGAAGCATCTTCTACAGCACCCCAGCAATGAGATAAAAAAGGTACACCTTACTCATTGAATAAGACTTGTCACTCATCTAAAGATTGCCTGAGTCTTGTGACTCGGATTGGACCATGGGATGTGGCAGGTGGCGACCACGCTAACACAATGCTAAGATAAAGGCATAGGAATAGCGCACCCTAAGACGAAGACACAGCGTGTCACAGTTAGCCTCATTTCTCTAGAGGTTTGTCCAGAATTCATCTCTATCAAGAGTCTTATTACTAAATGCTTAAAGAAGAATGATTTGAAGTGGCCAAATTCAACCCCATCTTTAATGTTTCTAGCTTGCTTCCTTTTGAGGGGGTTGATCGTGAACCAAATACAATCAAAGATCAAGTGCAACACTTACCAACAGTGTAGCAGGATGATACTCAAGATGTGCTAGATACCAAGGAAATGAAGTCAAGGAGGAGCAATCAATACAAAAGATTTCTGGTAAAATGGTTGGTAAACCAGCTAGTGAAATACTTGGATTAGGATCAAGAACCTAATGCTGAAGTTGGCAAAGATTTTTCGTTCTTGATGCGTTTCTTTCTAACATGGGGAGAAGTTGCAAGAGCATATTCTTTGGGTTATTAGTATTTTTATTTTCCTTATTTGTTTAGCTTAGGGTTAATATTTATATTATTAGCTTTAATAATTAGTATGACTAACATGTGACTCTTAGATGGATGGCTAACATTAAAAGGATTTCTTTGTAATCCAGGATTAGGATCTATGGTTAATACAGCCCTAGGATAAATAATCTTTTAAGGCACTTTACAGGAGGCAAAATTATCCTAATTCAATGTTCAAGGTTTATTAAGCCTTGAATATCATATTTTGCTCTAGCTTTTATCCTACATTGCTTTTAGCCTCATTATGCAATTGTTTGTTGTTTTCTCATCTCATCTTACATCAAAGAGCTAAGAAACGTGGGGACGAAAAGGAGGGAAAATCACATCTGTAATTGATTCCCACCCCCTTTGCTTTGAACTACACAACTTCAAAGCATCAGTGGTGCAATCAAATCCTGGTGAGGGCTCAAAAGAGTGGGCATAGTAATCAAAGAGCTCCTCCTACATTAAACCCACTCCCATCATAAACAAATGGCTTTGCAGCATCACCTCCTCCTAACACAACTCCATTGAGTAGTTGGTCATTCTCTAAAACGGGGCTACTATGCCTTATAGACCACAATAGTTGTCCATTGGCTTGACTCACTTGGTTGGTTATGCAAGGAGTTGTTTGGCTTCATAGGTAGCCAGTCAAGCTTCAACCTAGCGTTGGGCATTCTTACAAAAGTGTCTAGCCCCTTTCTTGTTAAAAGTGGCTATCCTTGAGTCAAGCCTCTCAGAGTTAGCCCCACTTGCATGTCAGGTTCCTAGACCTGATCTAGGGCTTCTTTAGGTATGTAGGAAGAAAATGAGAATGAGAGAAGTTGAGGGAGAGAAAACAGAAAGAACCAAGAGAGAGAGAGAGAAAGGACACAGAATTTTAAAGGGAAAAGATTCTGTTATTTCTCATAATGAATCCCCATCCTCCAATAGATTGCCTTTTTATAGGCTATCTAACTTTCAGTTGTAGTTGTAACTGAAAGGTACACGTTTGTATCAGCAGCAAAAAATACAACAAGAAAAATACAAGTAAGCTATATTTACTGCTTTAACCCTTGGATCTTGACATTTCCCCCTTCTTAAGATATTTCTTGTCCCTAAGAAATCACAATAACTGAGCCACTCATGGAAATTGCCTAAGAAATCACAATAACTGAGCCACTCATGGAAATTGCTTAAGTAATGTCAGGTGCAGCGTGATAGAGGAGAGCTCTCGATTCTTCAAGAAATCACGCGGAAGAGAGAATTGGCAGAGAGAGGGAGAGAGATAGAATTTAGAGGGAGGGATAGAGAACTTTAGAGAGAGGGAGAGTGTTCCCGAATTGGAATCATTGTATTCATGCTTCTATCATGAGCGATCAGCCTTTTATACTGATCACTTACAAATTCAAATGAAAAGGAGCTTCCCACTTTTATTACTCCCGCCCTATAACTACTGCTACATGTGCGGTTAGTTACTCTCTTATACTAGCATTTACAACAAGAATTTTAAGGGTAGTAAGGGAATTTAGGAGTAGTCTGTGACAAGTAAATCCAGAAAATATTCCCAAGTGGTGTGATCCGGGTGTAGATGTGACCACTGCACCAAAACTTGAGTGATAGGCAATGTATTCTGATAGATGACTTGCTTCTCCAAGACCACTAAGTGCTCAATGTCCACTGTCAGATCTTCATCTGGTGAAGGAAGATCAGTACTATGTCCCACTGATTTTTTAAGTAGAGAAACATGAAAAACAGGGTGAATTTGCACATCATCTGGCAGCAGCAAATGGTAAGCCACATTTCCCACCTTAGCCACTACTAAAAAAGGGCCATAGGACTTGGGGCTTAATTTAGAGGCAGGAGAATTAGAAAAGGAATGCTGCTGAAAACGTTTCACCCGTAAGTAAACCATATCTCCAACTTCAAATACTCTTTCGCTCCTTTTATCAGCAAACTGTTTCATTCGATTTTGAGTTGTAGTCAATTCCTTCTTAATCAACTGCAACATCTCTTGTCGTTGCTATAAATATTGATCCACCATTACTTCAGAATTAGAATACTGCATCACAGCAAGCAAGAGAGGAGGTTGGTACCCAAATAAAGCCTCATCCTTTTCAGTGAACCATGATGTCATGATCCTAGGGCTTAACCTAGGATCAACTTGGGAATCGGAACAATCCGATTCAGCTACGATCAAAAACAGAAGGAAATTAAGTATGAATTGGAAGAATGAGGAAGAGAATAGAAGAAGTGTTAGGGGGATTAGAAGAACAGAAAAGAGGGAGATGAAGATCAAGAAAGGGGAGAGAATTTGGAAGAGGAGAAAAACAGAATTCAATTCATTAATTTCTTCGATAAGGAAACAAACCATTACAGCAATCTTTTATAGGCATATTTGCCTTCTAACAGCCTAGCACATGCTCCCATGTGCTTCTAACCACTTGCTAATATCCCTAACAAACTATTCTATCCTATTACAATAATACCCTTTTATTGCTCATAGGGTCATGACACATGAAAGCTGGAATTGTACCACCACTGAGCCAAAGACAAACCATTTGTTCCAACTCTTAGATTTTGAAAAACATATACATCTTAGATGAGTTTCCAAACATTGATTCACCCTTTCGGTCTGTCCATCTATCTCCGAATGGTAGACTATGGACATGGGTAAACCAACTCCCAAACTTCAGAACAACTCTTGCCAAAAATTACTGGTGAAAATCTTGTCTCTGTCAAACACAATGGATGATGACAGCCCGTGAAATTTGATTCAGAATCTAAGAGTAATCAAGCAACCTCTAGAGCAGTAAAAGGGTGGCCCAAACTCAAAAATGCGCAACCTGTCAACTACTACTAGGATAACATCTCTGCCTTCTGACTTAGGCAATCCCTCCACAAAATCCATAGAAATTAGTTCCCAAGCCTGCTTCGGAATGTCTAATGGCTGCAGTAAACCAGGGTAGGCAACCTATTCAAGCTTGCAGCGTTGACAAACTGCACAACCTAACACAAAAGTAGTCAGATCCTTCTTAAGACCTGGCCAAAAGATAGGTAACTCTTATACCTGAGTGTCCCCCTAAAGGAGAGCTATGCAAGGACTGTAAGATCCTGTCCTTAAGTTGTCTATCTTCCCCAACCACTAGTCTTCCTCTAAACCTGATTAAACCAGCAGATAAAGTGTAACCAGGTTTACTAGTTGATTGAACTGCCAACTGAGCTAAGAGATCCTTAGACCAATCACTATCCTCATAACTTCCAGAAATGTCTTTCACCCAATCCAGAATGACTGCAGATATGGCCTGACAATTTCCTTTCTCTTCTCTTCTAGAAAGTGCATCAACCACCACATTTTCTTTGCCCTTCCGATACTGAATTTTATAATCCAAACCCAATAATTTGGACATTCCCTTCTTCTGTAACTGAGTATGTAACCTCTGTTGCAGTAGAAACTTGAGGCTTTCATGATCAATTTTAATGATAAACTGATTTCCCTCCAAATAATGCCTCCATTTATTCATAGCTACGAATACTGCAATTAACTCCTTGTCATAGACACTTAGTCCCAAGTGCTTTGGGGCTAGAGCTTGACAGATATAGGAGAATGGTCTTCCCTCCTACATTAACACAGCTCCAACTCCTGAATCACAAGCATCTGTCTCAAGTACAAATGGCTTAGAAAAGCCAGGTAAAGCCAAAATAGGAGCCTGAGTCATAGCTATTTTCAATGCTTGAAAAGCAGCTTCTGCCTTCGGATTCCAATTGAGATTATCCTTCTTGAGCAATTCAATTAAGAGGCTTTCTTATTACCTCATAATTTTGTATAAACTGCCTATAATACCCTGTCAAATCCAAGAATCCCCTCAATTCTTTAACAATTTCCAGCACTTGAAATAATGTGGCCCAAATATTCTACCTGTCCCTTAGCAAAGGTACGTTTAAACAATGTTACATACAGTTGATTCAATCTGAGGACATCAAATGCTGTCCTTAGGTGGACTAAAAGTTGATCAAAGGTAGGACTGTATATAAGGATATCATTGAAGAAAACAAGGATAAATTTCCTCAAATATGGACTGAAAATGTGGTCCATTAAGGCCTGAAAGGTTGCAGGAGCATTAGTTAAACCAAGGGGTATTAGTTAAACCAAAGGGCACAACTATGGACTCATAAAGACCTTGATGAGTCCTAAAAGCAATCTTGGGTATATCAGCAAGTTTCATCAGAATTTGATGATATCCTGCTCTAAGGTCCAATTTAGAAAAAATAGTGGCTCCGGTCAATTCATCAAGAAGGTCTTCAAAGATAGGAATTGGAAATTTATTTTTAATGATAAAGGCATTTAATTGACAATAATCAACACAAAATCCCTAGTTCCATCTTTCTTTTTAACAAAGACAAAGGATGCAAAGGGACTTTGGCTTTGCTGTATAATAGAATTAGCCAAGATTTCTTTCACTAATTTTTCTATTTCATGGGAGGATACCCGTAAGACTGAATGTTTTCAGGTTCTGCATTAGGTTTAAGATGGATGGAATGATCAAAAAATCGGGCTGCAGGCCTTGAGTGATCGTTAGCCGCCGCAAATGCATCACTGCTATCTTCCACCACTCTCCATTCTCCTAGTTCAACAGCATGTATGGAATACATCTGAGCCACTGGAGGCCCATTTTGTTGAAACATCTTCTGTAATTTATTACCCATAATCATCTTGCATTCACCAGTTTCTAAACTTTCGATCAATGTCAACTTCTTTCCTTCCAAATCAAATGTCACTTCTAATTTGTTAAAATCAAAGATTAAAGGGCTAACTGTCTTCATCCAATTGACTCCCACGACTAAGTCACAACCTCCCAATTTCAAAATTCATAAATCTGCTGTAAACTCATGTCCTTGCATTATCCATTTAAAATTTTGGCATTTGGATTTGTTAAACATCTTGCTTCCATTGCCGCGGTCACTGATAAAGGAAAAGTGGTTGATAGTTTACACAGCAACTCCTTAGCTGCAGCTTCATCTGGAAAGCTATAAGTGCTGCCACTGTCTATTAACACCATCAACCCTTTTTTTTCCAACCATTCTCTTCACCTTTATAATTTTTCCAGTAGGACAGCCTTGTAAAACATACAAGCAAATTTCTCCTCCTTCCTCTCCTAATATTCCTTGCTTGATAATTTTTGTATCTTCTGCAATGTCCTCCTCCTCTTCTATTTCTTCATCCAGTCCTTCCATTTGCAATATAACTACCTTTTACACTAATGACCTGGACAGTACTTCTCTCCACATCTGAAACACAGTCCTAGCTACCTTCATTGCTCCATAGTGAGTGGCTTAACCGGATTTAAATTTGGTTAAGCCTTAGGATTCAAATTTCCTCTATACATCCCTGGATTGGCAGTCTTATGATTTCCTCCAGACTGTTAGCCAATCAAAGGATAGCTTTTACATTGAACCTTATGCTTCCTTGTTGGACGAAATTCAAAGTTGAAGATTGATTATGAAGGATAAAGCCATCCAGCCATATAGATTGAATTAGTGTATCTTATAATTTAAAGTTTGAATGTGTATGTTTAGATTTTTAGGTTATCTCTATAATTTAGGAGATAGTATTTCCTAAATTTTAGGAGATAGAACATCCTATCTCATCTCCTATTTTCTAGGAGAAAAGATAGATAGGTAGAGTATTTAACTTCTTGTTTTCAGCACATTTGAATTAATCAAGCATTCCTTTTCTGCTTGTTTCATGGTATCAGAGCCTAGGTTAGGCCTTGAGTAAATTTTGTTTCTCTGTCGTTTTGTTTCTTCCGTTTTTCCGGAAAAGAGAATCATGGCCGATTCAACCCAAAACCCTACCTTTACAGAAACTTCAGCCACCAGTTCCCCAAGTGCTGTTCACCATTCGACTCCTTCACAATCTGTTCCTAATATGTCCAGTCATTCTATCGACAATCACCCACTACAAATTACTCACCATAAGTTAAATGAGAGTAATTTTAGGGAGTGGTTTCAATCAGTTTTATTGGCAATCAAGAGTAAAGGGAAAGCTGGATACTTGATTGGTGCGGCTCCAGCTCCTTCGCCAACAGATGCTTCCTATGGCATATGGGAGGCCGAAAATTCAACCATAATGGCATGGTTGATAAATTCCATGGAGACTAGGATTGGAAGGACATACCTCTTCCACAAAACAGCCAAGGAGATTTGGGACTCGGTGCAAGAGATGTATTCAGATTTGAAAAATTCATCTCAAAGCTTTGAGGTAAGGTCAGCCATAAGGAATACCAAACAAGGTAATCTAAGTGTTACAGATTATTTTAATACTTTGGTAGAGTTATGGCATGAGATGGATTTGTTTTATACTATTACTTGGGAGAGTGTTGCTGATAGTGTTAAATATAATAAGATGATCGAAAAAGATCGAATTTTCGATTTTCTCCATGGACTTAACAGTGATCTAGATAAGGTATGTGGCAAGATCTTAGGCACTAAACCTCTGCCCAATTTAAGGGAAGTTTTTGCAGAAGTTAGAAGAGAAGAAAGCCGCCGAAAGGTTATGCTTCAATCAACTGCTAATTTAACTAACCAACATTCAGCCTTTGTTACTGTTAAGCAAGGGGATTTTGGTCAAAAATATTCTGGGAGAGAAAAGCAATGGTGTGATCATTGCAAAAGACCATACCACATTCGAGAGACTTGTTGGAAGATCCATGGCAAACCAGCTGATTGGAAACCAAGGAATAAACGAGAAGGCAGCAGATCAGCATATGTGACTACTGCATCTGGTGAAGATGGGCCAAAATCAGGTGGAGAAAAAGAATTAAAATCAGACTTAAATCTAACAGAAGAACAAATACAGACATTGTACAAGCTGCTCAGTCAAGGAACAAGATTGGCTGATTCTTCTAATCCTCAATCTACAGCCTCTATTGCTTTGCAAAGTAACCCTCACTACTCTTTAGTGTCAAAACAGATTCCTAAGGATGTATGGATAATAGATACAGGAGCATCTGACCATATGTCAAGTTCCATGGAAGGTATGACTGAATATAGACCATGTAGAAAGCAGATTGAGATTTCTATGGCTGATGGTTCTACCTCTCCTGCTTTGGGTCTTGGTAAAGTGTGTATTTCAAAGTTAAAACTTGATTCAGTTCTATATGTTCCAGGATTAAGTCACAACTTGTTATCTGTAAGTAGGATTACAAGTGACATGAATTGCAAAGTGATATTCTTTCCATCCTACTGTTTATTTCAGGACCAAGCCTCGGGGATGATGATTGGCAGTGCTGAAGCTAGGGATGACCTCTATTGGTTGCCCGAGAACTCATTAGAAGCTGCTCATCCAAATAAATTTGCTTTCAATGTTAATGCCAATGCCAAAGCTATGTTATGGCATAAGTGGTTAGGACATCCTAGTTTCCCTTACCTTAAATTTTTGTATCCCCAATTCTTCATTAATAAAGATCACATTTTTTCATGTGAAAACTGCACTCTTGCAAAACAGTCTAAGGTCCATCATTCCATCCAATTTTACAAACCCTCATCTCCATTCCATCTAATCCATAGTGATAGTTGGGGCCCCTCTAAACTCCCAAATATTTCAGGTTCTAGGTGGTTCATAACTTTCATAGATGACCACTCTAGAACATGTTGGGTGTACCTTATGAAGGAGAAATCCGAAGCTAGTGGTATCTTCAAACGATTTCATCAATTTGTTGTGAATATGTTCCAAGCTTCAATTCACATCCTTAGGACCGACAATGGAAGGGAATATTTTTCTCATGATCTAACCAATTACTTGCTTGACCATGGGATTTTACATCAAAGCTCTTGCCCTTACACACCACAACAAAATGGTGTGGCCGAACGGAAAAATAGGCATCTCTTAGAAGTTGCAAGAGCAATGATGTTCACAACCCATGTCCCTCATTCCTATTGGGGGGAGGCGGTTCTTACAGCAACTTTTCTTATAAACCGCCTACCCTCCAAGACCTTGAGCTTCAAAACGCCCATTGATACCCTTTGTGTCTTATATCCTCATGCTCCTTTTCTCCACTCCCTTCTGCCTAAAGTATTTGGATGTGTTGCTTATGTTCACAATCACAGTCCCTCTCGTACTAAGCTTGATCCCAAGGCTTTAAAATGCCTTTTCATTGGATATTCTCCTACCCAAAAAGGATACAAATGTTACAGCCCTATGAATCGAAAACACTATATTTCCTCCGATGTTACATTCTATGAGGATATTCCCCACTATCAGTCCAAATCACCTATGGATCCTCCCACTAATCCACTTTCTCCTCCCACTCTTTCACTGCCAATGTATTCTCAAGGGGGAGAAATGATTAAAACCTCTGATAACACACTAACAGTGACTTCTACAACAGCAGATACAACTCCAACAGTCCATGAATTAACAACTGATTCTAACACAGCAGTATCTGGCCATTGTTCTGGTCAAAACAATACCAAACCACTAGCTGACCCTCTGTTTGTTTATTCCCGACGACCAAAAGACCAAACTAAGCTACAGTAGTGTCAATCATCTCTACCAACAGCTGCTGGTCCTTCAGAAGATGCATACAGGACTGAAGAAGAATGTTTAAAAGACAGCCCTGAAGCAAGGGAAACTCTTAGCAAGGAGCATGACACTAGCAGTGATACAGCACCAGAGGACGAACTGGATTGGGCAATGCTCATAGCTCTACGAAAGGGGGTAAGGTCCTGTGCAAAATACCCACTGAAAAATCATTTGACCTATGCTAAGTTGTCTCCTAAATTCAGAGGGTTTATTGCTAAAGTTGACAGTATAGTTATTCCAAAAGATATCCAAGGAGCAATGCAGGATCCTAAATGGAAAGCAGCAGTTATGGAGGAAATGAAGGCCCTAGTGGAAAATGGCACTTGGGAAATAGCAAGGAGACCTTTAGACAAGAAGATAATTAGATGCCGATGGGTATTTACTGTGAAGCACAATGCTGATGGTAGTATTGAAAGGTATAAAGCCCGGTTGGTGGCCCAAGGGTTCACTCAAACATATGGGATAGATTATGAGGAAACTTTTGCACCTGTGGCTAAATTGAATTCTATTCGGGTAATTCTCTCTATTGCAGTAAATTTAGATTGGTCATTGTTTCAGTTTGATATTAAGAATGCATTTCTTAATGGAGACTTAGATGAGGAAATATATATGAGGATCCCACCTGGTTTTGAAGAGGAGGCTGGCATAGGAAATGTGTGCAAGCTGAGAAAATCTCTATATGGATTAAAGCAGTCACCTAGGGCATGATTCAAAAAATTCAGTATGACCTTAATCCAATTTGGGTATCAACAAGGACAAGCTAATCATACGTTGTTTGTGAAAACCACAGAATATGGGAAGAAATCTATTCTAATTGTTTATGTTGATGATATCATTGTAACAGGTGATGATCTACAAGAAATTGAAACTTTAAAAGGGCAGCTGAAGGCGGAATTTGAAGTCAAAGATCTCAGGTTTATGAAATACTTCCTAGGTATGGAAGTGGCTAGAAGTCAAGAAGGGTTATTTATATCACAGAGAAAGTACACCGAAATGTTGGCATGCAGACCTACTGGCACTCCACTAGACAAGGGCTGGAAATCTAGAGAAGAAGAGAATGATATTCCCGTAGACAAGGAGAGGTGCCAACGCTTGGTGGGAAGGCTAATTTATTTGTCTTTGACTCGGCCTGACATTGCCTATGTAGTAAGTAAAATAAGTCAATATATGCACTCTCCCACACAAAGACATATGGATGCAGTATTTCATGTACTAAGGTATCTTAAAGGAACACCTGGAAAAGGATTAATGTTTCGAAAAACAAAAGAAAAGGGAATCGAAGGATTTGTGGATGCAGATTGGGCAGGCTCAAATGAGGACAGCAGGTCAACAATGAGATATTGTACCAAGGTATGGGGAAATGTTGTGACATGGAGAAGCAAAAACAATCTGTGGTGGCCCGTAGCAATGCTGAGGCAGAATTTCGAGCAATAGCTCAAGGAATATGTGAAGTGATATGGTTAGAGAGGCTATTGAAGGACCTAAAGATACCCTTGGCTCAACCTACAAGGGTCTACAGTGATAGTAAGTCGGCAATATGCATAGTTAAAAATCTTGTTCAACATGATCGCATGAAGCATGTGAGGATAGACAGAAGTTTTATAAAACGAGAAATTGAAGAAGGAGGGATAGTTTTGTCTTATATTTCCACCAAAGATCAAGTAGCAGATGTGTTCACAAAAGCTATGGTGAGACCAGGATTCGAATTTCTGATTGGCAAGCTGGGAATGACGTGCATCTACTCCACAGCTTGAGGGGGAGTGTTAGACGAAATTCAAAGTTGAAGATTGATTATGAAGGATAAAGCCATCCAACCATATAGATTGAATTAGTGTATCTAATAATTTAAAGTTTGAATGTGTATGTTTAGAATTTTAGGTTATCTCTATAATTTAGGAGATAGTATTTCGTAAATTTTAGGAGATAGAACATCCTATCTCATCTCTTATTTTCTAGGAGAAAAGATAAAGATAGGTAGAGTATTTAACTTCTTGTTTTCAGCACATTTGAATTAATCAAGCATTCCTTTTCTGCTTGTTTCATTCCTAAAGATCGTTTCCAATGCCAACTCCTGTAATCTAGCTTTCTCAGCAGCTTGCTTAACAGTTGCATGCTGCATCATTTTCACTGTTGGCCTCAGCTCTTCATTTAAGCCACTGATTAAACTTGATACAAAATAAGGCTCATTTAAATTTGGATGAGAAATAAGCAACAAAGATTTCAATTCTTCAAATCAGATCCCTCATCGAACCTTCCTGCTTCAATTTATTGAATTCCTCTATCACATCGGCTATATATCTCTCACCAAATCTATCACAGAAGTCCTCCACGAATTCAATCCAGTTAAGTTCAGCTCTCATTCTATTCCATCCTTGATACCAAGTATTAGCCATATCATTGAGATAAGCTGCAGCTAGGTTAACTTTCTAGCACTCAGCCACATTATAATACTGGAAGAATTGTTTTCATCCCCTAATCCACCACCTCGGTTTAACACCTTCAAAAATCGAAATTTCTAGCCTTGGCATCGTGTGTGGTGGTGAGCTTGATAGGATCCTCTAACTTGAAATACCTAATCCAATTTAGGTCGTTCCTCAGCTTCCTATAAGTCAAAAATATGAGGAAGGATTCCAACTCCTATTAGAATCAAATCTGCAGTGGATCTTAGAGGATAATCCACTGGTAGGCTGGCCTGAGGCATCTTGAAAACATGTTCTGGAATCCATCCAGCCTTAGGCCAAAACTAGAGAACTTTTCTTAGACTCCTTTCTCCAATGTCTACACGATCTACCTGGTTGCAGCATTCTCGATCCTGCCTCAACTCTCCTCCTCCTAAGTCTAGCGCAAACTAAATTCCATAGTGTTCAGCCTTGCCTCCAATTGTTTCATCCAAGTGCCTTCTGCCATCTCCACAGATCACTTCCTTGGAATTTTGCCTCTAAAAACAGCCTCCAATAATCACCTTGCTCTGACACCAAATGTCCTTTTTACAGAGTGAGAATTTTAGAGGGAAAAATTTCTCAAAAGGAATCCCCATCCTCCAATAGATTGCCTTGCGAAGTTGAGGGAGAGAAAACAGAAAGAACCTCGAGAGAGAAAAAGGATAGAGAGAGAATTTTAGAGGGAAAAAATTCTATTATTTCTCAAAAGGGATCCCCATCCTCCAATAGATTGCCTTTATGGGCTATCTACCTTTCAGTTGTAATTGTAATTGAAAGGTACAAGTTGTATCAGAAGGAAAAAATACAAGAAGAAAATTCTATTATTTACTACTTTAACCCTTGGATCTTGACATTGTAATCTTCGTCTTTTAGATGAACCCACAAAAGGAAAAGGATTCGAGTCTTCTATACAATAGACAAGAGTGTTTGACTTTAGCCTTGCAGTCAACACTTTGGGAGGGCATCCCAAGCTCCCTACCCTCAAGCGCAGTTGTGCTACTTTCCTTGTGTGTATTCAACCTATAGACTTCTTGCAATTTAGCTACCAAATCTTGTACGTATCTAAACTTTAGACATGCCCCCATCTCTAGCCAACTTGGCAACTCAATCCCCTCATACCTAACCCCAAGCTTGATTCTCACTAATCAATAACCTTCATTTTGACCCAATAAATGGGTCTTCTTCTTCTTCCTAACATCTTCATCAATCTCCACAAAACCTACAAGTGATCCAGAATTTCTTGAAAACATTATTATCCCAGAATCCTAATCCAAACATCTTGAAGTTCATGATTTGTTATTCTACAATTTCTAGTTGTGGACCATCTATCAAGATGAAGTTTTTGGTTTACAAAAGACCATTAAAGACTCATTCTATCTGCCTTAGCTTCGGAAGGGGGTAAAAGTGGTAGTACACTCCATTCGTGTCACACACTATTGTGCCTTAAGGAACATGCCATTTATAGTCTACCCATCTCTCTAACAGCACTGGGTACTCCCAAACCAAAACCTTCTAACCAACCACAAGATAGCACTTTAAGGAAGAAGAATCGAAATCCCATGAGGAGATATTTCAATTATACTATTGGCATTGATATCTGACATCAATGAATCATGCAGCCCATTACTGACTCTAGCCACTTGCAAAAAGGACCCTGCATAAACAACACTTTGACAGTCATTGACCAACAACCATCCATCTCAAACGTCAAATCTAGAATCTTCACTGCCTTTGAAAAATTAGGGTTTTTAACTTGTTACTCTACAAAGAAACCATCTCTATAGTGCAAAAGTCTTCCCTCCACAAATCTGTCATCCTTGAGACAACCTAAATAACAATTGGGTCTCAAATAACAGGAAATCAGAGAAAGTTATATTGCAAGGAACTTCAACTCCTTTCCTACAATAGCACTCTCCTATGATCATCTGTACTACCACTCTTAATGATACAAACTCCAACCAAGCTATAAAGGAGCTATCTTCTCTGTATCATCACTTTTCTCTCTTCGCCAAAATACTTTTCTTGAAGAAAAACTTCATCTCAGATCAATCAAATCAGAGATCTAAACCACCTTTCAACTTCATTAAAGAAATCAATTCCCAACAATGAGAAGAATGAGAAGAAAATGATGGTGAAGCTGGCAAACAACATTGTAAAGGCTTTATCATACCCCAATGACAAAGAAAGCTCCAGTAATTATTCTAGTCTAGATCTCCCATTCATCATCGAGAATATCCTCGATGATTATCAGTCCTAGTACTCAAAGATCTATGATCTATTCCTCATAGCCCCCCCCCCCCCCCGGGCGCCCACGCCCACGGCCACCCCTTCTCTTCTTGCAATTATTTTGAAAATCTTTTTGGATAGTAACAAATGGCTCCAAATTACCAACAGTTACAATTTAGAATTCAAGAATAAATGCAAAGACTTTTGCCTGGTGTATATACATCGCTTATTTAATGCATAACTTACCCAAAGGCTAGAATCACTATGCATTATGTGCCCGAACCTCCCCCACAGAACTTGTTATTACATAAGTTAGTTCGGAAACTTCATCCCAGTTTCTATCAGCAGAGATTTCATAGCACAGCAGGTTTTGGCTTTAACCAACAAAAATCCTTTTGGAGCCAATCATCCATACATAAATGAACGCTTTGAATGGAGAGAGGTAACACAATGTTTGGCATAAGTCAGAAAATGCAGATATATTTGACTCACTAATAACACGAAATTCATTTAAAGCGGTGCAAAACTTGCCCTAATGAAACAGATACTTAGAGATTAGCTCATTCATTAAGCTACTAGCTTCAGACCTAGTATACCCACCTCTAGTCAAGGAAATCTCAGAGAATGAGATGATTGCAACTCCAATTAATAAAACAGATTTGAAAAGTACATGGGTATTTCTCAAAAGTAAACTTCAGGTTCTGGGATATGTTCCAATTAGGGATATATGAGAGAGAGAGAGAGAGAGAGTGCCTGGCAGAGTCGAGCAGCGAGAGAGGCAGCTTTCTTGGCAGCGGCGAGTTGCTCATTATACGAAGACATTGAAGCGAATGGAGATGCCAATGGAGATGTTCTGAGACCGAGACAGAAAGGGGGCCTTGTCGTTTTGGGCTTTGAAGGGCATAGAGAGAGGACTCGTGTCAAAGAACTTGCAAATGATACGCTACTCATCTCTCTCTCTCTCTCTCTCTCTCTCTCTCTCTCTCACTGCTGCGGTGTTTTATTTTTCTAATCTCCGCCGTCACAAAACTATAATTCTTGAATGTAAGTTATATCTTTTATGAAAATGTAACTTATTCACAAGATTGTTCATCAAATAAAGTTAATTCTTGAATATAAAAAGTTACATCTTTAATGACTGTAAAAAAAACAAAGGATTAAATGAGAAATTTATTTTATTGTTGTTATTAAACTTTTTAGTTTTAGTTACATAAAAGTCACCGTCTTATTTTTATTTTAAAAACTAAAATATAAATTCAAAATAATAAGAGTAAGTCAAGTATTCTATTGTTATATAAAGTGATGTCGTGTTTTAAAAATATTAATTAATATTTTATTCATATAAAATAATACTATTTGTCCATGATATGGCTAATATTATATAATTTCAGTTATAATGATTTATGGATAATATTAGGGTAACGGTGGAATCCCTTAAAAGAAATTTTCTTTCTACCAAACTTGCCATGACACTTATTTGGCTAAATATATATTTTAACTCTTGTAATTATATATATTTTTTATTGAAATATTTAAATTTTTTATTATTTTAATTACATCTTTAAATTATGTAATTTCGAATAAATTATATCATTGAACTTTTTATTATTTCAATTACACTCTCAAATTATATAATTTTAAGTCAATTGCACACCTTAATATATTTATCAGAGGTAATAAATTAAGCATAATTCATGTTGGAATATATGCACGGCGGTATAGGTAAATTTAAAAATTTTGCACAATAGACATACAAAGTGAAAATCATAAATACACACATCATACATAATTTAAGTATTTAAGTAATATGATATTTTATTATATAAAATATAATAAATAACATACATGTAACACGATATCAAGCGAGTATGGAAATAGTTTCTATACTAAAATCAACTCTATTTCGAGTCATGATAAACCTAGTTTGTCCACGCCTAACCCAGTACCACATCACAGTCATAGCTCCATGCTAAACAAAGGATGTTGATTCACCAACAGTTAAGTCCACGTGAAAATTTCTCTTTTTAAAGAGCAGTTGTATACAATGTGTCCAAATTAACAGTAAGGACATTTCTGTAAAAAAAATAAAACACTGTTTTCAAGAAACATCCTATTTGTTTCTGTTCCCTTTTTAGTTTTCACACAAGCTTGATTAAAAATTATTTGAGCAACATGAAATTATTTTTGCAAAAGTGTTTTCGTAGTGAATGCAATTTCTTTTGAAAACCCTGTGATCTTAAAGAAAAGTTCTTGATACGGTTTAATTTTATATATATTTTTATTTAATTTTGTGATATTTTTTCTACTTAAAAAGTGAGTTTATATGGATTGTACATAATTTAATTTTTTTTTTTGTAAGAAACAAGTAAGGAAATTAATTCGAAGAATTAGGTAATAAAAACGATATTATAAATTAATTTATAATATTAATTTTAAAATTAATATTATAGTGCAATTAAAGAATAAATTTTAATTGTGGAGAGTAAATCAGAGGAGAAGCAGGAGGAAATTGAACACAAGGATAATGCAATTCAAGATTGAGAAGGAAAAGAAGAATTAGGGCGCAGAGGAAACAAATATAAATTGGATGCAAGGCAAATCAATTGGAGGGGAGGAAGCCAAGCCATCGTAGGCGAGGTACAACGAAGCCAAGACGCAACAAGAACACAGGCAACAAGGCGTTGCACGCAGGGCATGGCCCCAGCATCCGCTGCAAGGCAGCAGGCGTGGCTGAGGCGTGGCTTGTGTAGGCGAGGCTTAAGCAGAAGGATCCCGCGCACCCGTATCTATTTTAGATCTAAACAAGGAGAACTAATTTTTTATTTATTTATTTTTATGAACTTTATTAAATCTATTATGAATTAATTTTATTTATTAGAATTTTGATGAAATTTGAATCTCTGACAATTTATATTTATTTAAATTAATTTTCTTTATCCATGTAAATAGTTTCTTATTATTCTTAAAGTTATTAAATATCTGACTAATAATTAATTAATTTATTGTCATAGAATGAGATTAGAAGAAAAGTTTTATGATTTAACTTAGGTAAAAAATTCGATAAGAAAATAGTTGGAACGAAAGTAAAACTTGACTTGTGAGGAATTAAATTGAATAATTATTAATCTTAATGAATTAGCTAATGTTTATTATTGTTATTGAAAAATAAATAATAAATATTGATCAATATATTTCATATGACTCTAGAGAGAATATCAATTATTTTAAAATTATTCAACTATTGCATAGATAATTAAAATTAGATTATCAGTTAAATAAATTAAATAAGATTGATTTAAATGAATTCAAAATATCACAGTGATAAATTAATATTGGTTTTTCTTTTTATTCCTTAATTAATCAAAATTAAATTAATTAGTTTTATTTTATTTAGTTTTAGTTTAATTGTAGCTTTTCTAAATAGTTTAAATAATAATAAGATTAACAAATTTTGATAATTAATATATAATCTTTATAAGAACGATATCTTATTCACTATTTTATTACTTGAACAATTTATTTACTACTTTATTAATATACAACCTCTGTTGGACTTGTCATGTACCCACTACTAATATGGGTAGCAGCAGTACCTTGTTAAAAGTAGTAATAGGCAGTGAGTAGTCGCGAAGGGTAGTTAGTGCAAAGAATTGTTGTACTTAAATAATGGTTTAGGCAGATGTACTTTCTAGAATGTTGGCGCCACATGGGTTTGTTGGATTAGTATAAAAATAACTGATCACACCTATTTGAGATTATGGAATATGAATTGAGATCTCTTATTTTTGTAACCTAAACTTCTCTCTCTCTCACTTTCTCTCTCTTTCTCTACCTTCTTTTGGTGCTTCTCCCCCATTCTCTATTCTTCTAATTCTCCCTCATATTCTTCCAAATTCTCATCACAACTGATGAGAACAAACTGTTAAAATTCTGTTTTTGACATTCTAGTATCAGAGTATGTAATACTCTAAGTTATCGTAAATAATAATTTGGTATAACGTTAAGCGAATTATGGCGTTAAGCGATAAATTTAATAAAGTAAATTTAATAATTTATATGAAGTCAATTACAAATGTTGAGATATAATCATAGCATATGGTTTGAAGTAAATGATAAAAATATAAATCTGTATGTTATTAGAGTATATGAATAGATATATATATATAAATAAGTAAGTATATGTAAACGTTTGTATATGTGTATATGTATATGAATATATGTACATAACTATATGTATATATATAAAGATGTATAGGTATATATGTGTATATATATATATAAAAAAAAAATCTAGAAATTTGGAAAAAATCAAAGCAGGCGCACGGCTGCGCCTGCAACAAGTAATCAGGGAGAGAAGGGGAAATTAATGGGAGATGGCCTTAGGACTGGTCTCAGGGACGCGTGGCACCCTCGATTTGACTGTTCGCGGCCGAGTTTGGCTATAAATAGCCGCGATCAAGACACCCCATTCATCCAAAAAATTTTACTTCTTAGAGTAGTCGATTGAGGCAGCGTTTGCAAGTTTTGAAAGTAGAGTTGTGATCCTTGCATCGTGGGCAAGCTTCCTAGAGCATTTGGTGGCCAACGGAACAATGAAGAAGGAGAAATCGAGCTCATCGAAAATGCACAAGGCGTTGAAGCCGCGCCTTCAATCGACAAATCGAGATACTTGTGCTATTTTCTCAATTTTAAGGCCATATTTAGCTTCGGAAGGTCGAGTTTAGGGGGAGTAGGTCCTCGTTTTGAAGCTCGGGGGCTCGAGAGGTTCGCCGGCGACGAGGAAGCCGCCGGAGAAGATGAACCAGGCAGGCGCGTGGCTGCACGCGCCCGCGAGTAGGAAGAAGGCA
This sequence comes from Diospyros kaki, assembly GCA_036245055.1. Taxonomy (NCBI): domain Eukaryota; kingdom Viridiplantae; phylum Streptophyta; class Magnoliopsida; order Ericales; family Ebenaceae; genus Diospyros; species Diospyros kaki. The sequence continues at coordinate 32,110,509 of BSEG01000016.1, read as the reverse complement.
TGTGCCTCCCACGCGTCCGCCAGAAAGAAATAAAATAAAAAGAAAAAGAAAAGAAAAGAAATAAAGAAAAAAATAAAAATAAAAGAAATAAAATTTTGCAAAACATTTTATTAAATTTGGAATTTTGTTTATGTCATGTTTTGTGAAAAATATTTCTGGAAAATGTTAAATTAGCTATTTATTTAAATAGTTTTTCTATTATGAAAATAAGGAAAAATAGAAATTTAATTCAAAAAATTCCAAGAAAATTCCAGAATGCTAAGAATACTATTTAATAAATATTAGTAAAAATAAATTAGATATTATGAAGGTCTGGATAATTATTATGTAATTTTTAAGAAATAATTATTTATTTAGGTAATTTGGCTATTATGGAAATAAGGAAAAATAGGAATTTAATTCCAAAAAATTCAAAGAAAATTTCAGAATACTAGAAATATTATTTAAGGAATATTAGTAAAGAGAAATTAGATTTTATGGAAGTCTAGATAATTATTATGTAATTTTGAAGAGATAAGGCTTAGAAATAAAAGAAAAATTGAAGAAATGATGAAAAAATAGTAAAATGATATTATAAAAATAAGTTTAATGTTTTAGGAGTCCTTGAGGACAAGAAGATTAAGAAATAGTCGGCTGACACGATTTTCGAGGTCAACACGCTTCTCGAGACAACTTAACAGTAAGTGTACCGTTTCAAGCTTAGTACAATTATAAATGTTTATCTTCGAGAATGCTTATACCATATTGATATACTATGAAATGTATCCATCACGTAGATTGCATCCATGACATGATTATGAAATGCATAAATACACGTTGATGCCATTGATCACACGCATATAAGGTCGTAGGGAGTACGAAGTGGCACCCCTACCTTACCAAGGCTTCGAAAGAGGTGTGTAACACCCCGTTTTCTCGGGCGCGTTAACTCTTGGGACAATCCCGGGACGATAATTTTTTTTTTCTTTCAACTAACACTTAAATAACATCATTCCTCACATCGTCCCAGAATTTCCCTACATTAATTTATTCTCAAAAGAGAGAATCATCATATACATACCTCAATTGCGGAAGCTAGAATCGAACCTGCCATCTTACTTTAACATAAATTATAAATCAAGTCTTTACATCATCGTCTCTCGAACTTAATCCTCAATATGACTTAAAACATAACATACGTCTCATTTATCATCAACTCATAACATGCGTTCTTACTCATCTGAACCCTAAATGGGGTTATTTATCGTCATCATTAACTATATGGTTACATCATCATTCCTCATACGTCAATCATCAATCATATCTTACATCATGGACTTCCAAATCGTTCAGATTTCAAAGTAGCAGGACTTAAACACATGGGCTACATTACAGCATTCATCTCATCATTCGTTCATCATGCACTTAGCTAAGTGCCATTTCATGCCTCATTCATCTTTGTACCTGCTACAATCTCCATCTGGAACGTTTGAATGTTCCAAGGGCAAAGCCCAATTAAATGATGAACCATCTAAGTAAGCAGTATAAAAATTCTTTTCGTGCATGTATGCAATATGCAAAATGTTCTCGTAGTTTTCGACTTGAGTCAACCACACCCAACTGCTGCTCCCCATTTTTACAGTCCCTTTCTTGGACCGATGTGTATGGGTGCATACTTGGTAGAGTAACGGTGCCAGTTTATAATCCCAAGCCCTTTATACGATGCATGATCAATAATATCATCATGAATGTATGCACATTTCGACATCAATACATGTAAATGCAATCTACATGACATAATCACATCAATAGATGACAACATGATAAATTGTTTTCATCAAATCAGGTTTTGGGTTGAACCCCTTTCATACCAAGCATTTTCATAAAACTAAATTCATTTTGGTAAGTATTACTTACCTCGAACGCATCTCATAACACCTCGATTCTCGTGCCAGACTTCTAACGTACTCAATTTTAAATCCTCAACATACCCTGGCCATCATATTCATTTAATAATATCAATATCTATTTCTCATAATTTCCTCATGACTTTCCTTTATTTCTTTCTATTTTCCTCAAAATTTCTTAAACATTTTCCTCACTAAATAATTCCTCATTAAATAATTTCTAACTAAATAATTGCTAAGTAATAATTCCTAAATAAATAATTTCTCAACAATAATTCAAACTAATTATTCCTCAATTATTTTCTTCAAATATTACTCAATAGCAATTCCTAAAATTATTTTCCTAATTTACTGAAATTTCTAGGGAATTTTGCTTACTTTAATTTAGCCTCCCGGGCTGACTCGGTATGCGTGTCCTGACCTCGAGAGAAGTGTCTGACCTCGATTGCCGCGCAAATCCTCGATTCTCGCTCACTACCTTGATTCTTGCACATTACCTCGCTTCCCGTGCATTTACCTCGATTTTTGTGCGGCATCTTAATTTTCGTGCACCGTCTCGATTTTCGTGCGCTGCCTCGAAATGCATGCCTGAACCATTTTTTTCTCACCGAAATCTCCGAAATATTAATACACATCATTCCCTATTTTTTCGGTATTTTTTGAGATTGTTTCCTATATTTTTCTCATTTTCTTTCATTTTTCTTATTTTCTTTTCTTTTCTTCTTTTATTTCTTTCTTCCTCCTCCTTTCTCCATCTTCTTCCCGCGCGCCTCTGCAACTTCTCTTCTTCGTTTTCTTTTCTTCTTCTTCTTCTTCTTCTTCTTTCTTTCTTTCTTTCTTTCTTCTTCTTCTTCTTTTCCTTCACAGCTTCTTCCTCGTGGCCATTGCCGCGCGCCTGAAACTTCGTGCCAAGCCCAGCCGCCTTCGCGGCTGCTCCACCCATCGCCGCGAGCCGCCATCGTGGTTGCTGCCTCGCGCGCCATCGCCGGCTGCTCACGCAGCCCTTGCGTCCGCCATGGCTCGTCCTCGCGGCCTGCTCGTTTCGCCCGAGCTGCTCGCTGCCATGGTGGCTTGCTCGGCTGCCATGGCCTGGCTTGCTGGAGCTTGCAGCTGCAGCTTCTTCCTTCCATGGCCGCCCGACTCTCTCCCTCGAGCTCTCGGCCTCTCTCCATTCCTCTCTCCCTCGCGTTTGCTCTCTCTCGGCCTTATTTCCTCTCGGCCAGCTCATGGAGCTCTCGGCCATGGCCGAAATTGGCCATCTCCTACAACCCATTCCATTTCTTCTTCATTCCTATTTATAGCCAAATCACCCGACAAACCTCTTGATCTTTCTTGCTCCAATTCTCCTAAATGGAGAACACTCCAACAGTTGCAGAAATTGCCCCCTCCATGCGTAGAGACAATAACCTTGAAGCTTCCCCTACCTCTCACGCGAGCTTGCGCATGCACATTTATATATATAATATATATTATAGTATTTTAATTATATGAAAAATATATATTTAATCCCCCTAATTTACTTTAATTACACTTGAAAATTTCTAATTGCGATTACACCCCTAAATACTCAAATTAATTTGCATAACGATGCTCAGATCCAAAATTAATAACTTTGAGGTTTACTCTATAAAATTAATTTCGCCATTGGGTCCTCACCGGGATCTCGATTCGTCCTGAAATCGCCTAAGAGTTGATCGTCACGTAAAACCGGAGCCTCCCTAGGGTTCCGTTGAATTTTTGGACGTCCCATGCGATAATTTGGTATTTCAGCCTGATCCGAAGCTGCATTTTAGCTGTACCGAAAACTGTCTCAATTCTGATTTCTTTTACTTCCATAAATCCTATCTCGGAACGCTTATCGAGACTATACCATTTTTCATGGCCAATTACACTCCGGGGCATTCCCTCTAATTGATTTGGTGATTTATTTTACTATTGAGCCTATTTTTCGGTATTTAAATCTCACTTAAATGATGTGGCAAGCTTACACTGAAACAGGGTATTACAAGGTGGCCGCTAAAATGGTAGGTAGCATGAGGGGTGCAGTTGACACCTACAAGGAAAGACATTGCATACACACATGACATAGCATTTTGTACCCTTACTTAGATGTTTCATCATCTAACTTGGGTTCGCCCCTGGAACATTCAACGTTCCAGTCGGGACTTGTAGTGATGATACCGAGGTTGGAGATGTGTAGTGACACGAGACATCAAGAAACGAGGAAACATGCCATGTTATGTTGTAATATGAATAGTTTAAGAATTAAGTACATTTGTTTTATCTTCAGAAGCTTATGTAATAACTTTGTAATAAATGCTATGTTCAGTTATTCATGTATGTATTGCCATGAGTAGGTTCGATTCAGCTTTCTCTTTGTATTTATTTTCTAGTGTAAATATCTCGTCTAGCATTAGATAGACCTTAGGGAATTTCGAAGTGATGTAATAAAAAAAATAAAAAAAATAAGACCCGAATTTCCTAAAGCATAACACGCCCTGATAGGATGGGCTGTTACAGAGTAGCTATCTGGATAATGATCTCCTTCAACAAGTTCTCCACAGTAATCGATGGAATGAGAATGAAGCAGATGGAATCCCAACTGCAACAACTAACAACAATCATGGTGAATATTTAGATCCGAATGGGAACTTTGGAAGAGTCGATAGAATTAGTTATAGAAATGAGGATCGATTGAGCTATGCATAGGTGGTGAGAGGACAATCAAGAATAGACAACCAATTGCGTGACCAAATGCTTGATCAGATACAACAATTCATGAGGATGTTTACTAGCTAACACACGATAAGATGTTAGACTGAGAGGTGCTATGGCACACACCAAGAGGGAGGGTGAATTGGTTATTTTAAAAACTTAAGTGAGGAATAATGAAATACTTGGAAAGATAAATAGATCAAAGAGCACAAACATAAGAAACACAAGGATTTATAATGGTTCGGCTTAACCCAAGCCTAATCCACTACCTTAGCTCCTCACTAAGGATTTTGCAAACAATCCACTAAAACCCCCTACTTAAACCAAGTAGGTCATCTAGTCCAAGACTAGGAATTACAACTTCTTGCTTATACAAGCAAGCCTTCTAGCACCTAGCTAGGAATTACAATCCCTTGCTTCAACGAGCAAGTCCTCTAGCACAACAAGTTAGGAAAAAATAAGAGTGATACAAATGTAAACGAGATGCTAAGAGTTAACACTCTTACTTACAATTTCTTTCACAATGAAAACAAGGCTTGAATGAATTAATACAAGTTAAAATCAAAGCCTTGAAGAGAGAAAAGAATGAAGCACAATCATTGTGAATACAAACGAGAGTAACAGTAAGCTCAAATTATTTCATTCCTATCTATTAGCCTCTTCTTGATCTCCGTGACTTGTATTTATATGCACCCTAAGAGCTTTGCCCGAAACTAGCTGTTATTGAGCTGTTGGGATTTGAAAAACTAGCCGTTGGAAGCTTTTTGCGAAAAGAGATAGTCGATAAAATATAATGGATAGTCGACAGATTCATAAATAAAACAAGGCATAGTCGACAGAGAAGAAGGCATAGTCGACTATTGTCCAACAAAAACTACTGATAGTCGACAAATTCAAAAATACAAAGGAATTTTACAACATTATGCACATACATAGTCGACAGAGGAAAATTCATAGTCGACTATCCTTAGGTAATAGTCGACAAAAGTAAATGTCCTCATTTTGTTTAATTTATATTTTACCTTCCATTTACTTTAATACATAAATGCAAATAAGAAAGTACCCCCTATTTGGATTCAATAAAAATATCCAAAAAATCAAAATCCATAACCATAAGAAAATAGAATTTTAGTTTTAGTATAAATTCGGGATTTAACAAGTTTACCACCTCCAAAATACACACTTCCTATTTCATGAAAAATTCATTAAAAATCATTTGATCACCAATGGATATTAGATATCAAAATACCAGGAGATAGTTTTTCAAAATGAACACACTTTCAAAAACATGTTCTAGTTGATCTTTTGCCTTAGAATTATTTTAACCAATGATTTTGAGGCCAATTTTGAAAAACACCTTAGGAGATTCTTTTAAATCTTTAATACTTGTTTTTGCAAATCTCCATATGTATAAGAATGAAATTAACTTGGTTTTCATTTGAACAAAATAAAACTTGATGTTGAAATTGATATATATTGAAAACCATAGCCTTGACTCATGATTTAGGAATTAAGTCAATGTATGTTTTTCATCATCAAAATTAATATAAGGGTAAAACATCATAAGGCTCTTTCCTTAATTTACCCTAAAAAGATATTTAACCCTATCCTTACTGATGGAATGGAAGCACTATGGCACACACCAAGAGAAGGGATGAATTAGTTATTTTTAAAATTGTCTTTCAAAACTTGAGAAATATAAAATCCTTTTTCAATGAAAAATTGATATGTGAAATAAGTGAGGAATGGATATGTGCTTGACAATAAAATGAAATTAAAGAACCCTAGCACACAAGAACAAAAAGATTTATAGTGGTTCGGTTTAAGCAAGCCTAATCCACTATCTTAGCTCCTTACTAAGGATTTGAAATGAATCCACTAAAAACCCCCTACTTTGAGGCTAGTAGGTCATCTACTCCAAAGACTAAGAAATACAACCTCTTACACACAATGTAGGTGTAACACCCTGCTTTTTTCAAGTGTGCGTTAAGCCAGGATTTTGGGAATATTTTTTTTCCAACATATACTTAACATAAATCATTCTCCAACAATCTCGTTTCACCTTCTCAACATATCAATTTAGAAAGGAATAAGCTAAGACAGATAACATCATCATAAATGCAGAAGCAAGATCGAAACCTCAAATAATACATAACCGTAACATTTCATTTATAACATAGGAACTGTACCATTGTTTAACAACAAATTTTCAAACAAAATACATAGAGACTCATTTCTCAGCAATAACAACTGAATACCTTAAACATAGTCATAAGATATGCTAAAGATCTAATATGTAGATAACAGCTACATCTCGAAAACCTGTTTTCCCTTGGCGTCACTGCTTTCACCTAGAACGCTTGACATAGTCCAAATTAAATGCTGAATTATCTAAGTAAAAGTTCAAAAACATTTTCATGAATATATGTAAGACCATGAATAAACTGACATATCCCGACATGTCCCAACCCAAGAGAATCTCATACAGCACTTAATCCATACGATGGGAAAGAGATCTCTCTAAGGGAAACATAATCACATTGATGCATTGGCACAACACAATTCTAGCTTAAGAGGGATAACATCAACGCATCTCTCCGACACCTTGAGAACAATCGTTACCACTCCCAACACGGGAGGGTTAACATCAACGCAGGAACCTGACTCACCACAATCACGTCAGAGATTACGTTTTCACTCAAAAGCATCTTGGAAACACTACCCATCTCCCATACACATGCCAATGCCATAACCACAACATGAAATGATGCATTACATAAAACGACATTTCAATGCACGTATTTCAATGCACATGTAAATAAATATTTTGGATGAACCATCTACATGAAATCAACCATTCACATGTCAAAATCATTTGCATGAAACAAAATCAATTTTCGAGAAACCACTCACAATAAATCAAGTTTGAAGTACGAACTCTCACCTTGAATGAAACTCAGAACACCTCGATTCTCGCCTAACCTTGATTCTCGTGCTAGGCTTCTATCGGTTTTCAAATCCGAGTTTCAACATACCTTGGGCATCGTATATATTCAATCTTTCTCCTTTTTCCATTCTTTCACCAACTTTTCCAGATGGTGCCTCCTATTTATAGGCCTTGAAACTTGGGCACCAAGTATGTTATATTATATTATATTATTTCTTAATCATTTTTGATGTTCTAATATAATATTTTATACATATTTTCTATTCCATTCTTCCTTGATTTTATGCTTAATTATTATGCTTATATATGTTTGCTATATTAATTTTAGGTAATTTTTCATGTTAATAGGATTTGAAGGAAAAGTGAGAAAGAAGAGCAAAAGTTATGGATTTTCGCTACTCAAGGGTCAGAATAAAAATAAAAGTTGTGCTGATTGGAATGTCAATTTTTTTTTAAAAAACTATATGTGAGAGATCTATATGTCTACATTTCTACGTTTCAAACGGTGAGTAAATCCGAATTTGTTACAGAAAGTTATGGCTGTTGGAGTGACAGAAGATCAAAGTTGTCAAAAATTCAGCATTAACTACAAATTTTTCATTCCATTTTCTCCAAGTTAGGCTGATTTGTAGATGGATTAAGAGACATTTTAAGGCTTATTTGTGTTGCCTATTTCATGAAGAATTTAGGCTCAATTGGACCTAAAAAGGCTAGCCCAAAAATCTAATCAAATTAAACCCATATCTTACAAAAATCCCTAAATTGTAATTCTTGATATTTTGAGAGATTATTTTGGATTGAGTATGGGACCTAAACTTTTGAGTGGACATGGGTGGCATGAAACATGGAGAGGAAAACATAGAAGAGAAAATTATGGAGGTAGGGTATCCCATATTTTAAGGAGAAAATTAAGGAAAAGAAAAAATTGAGGAGTATAAATTGAGAAGGAATGCTGAAAAAAGATCGGAGTTGGAGGTGAGAGAGCTTGAAAGATTGGAGAATTGGAGCATTCTTGATGGAAGATTTTTTCAAAAATTGGTGACAACATTTTGAAGAAGAAAATCCTACACATGAAAGGAGTTTTATTCTCTTCTTCCATTTCCTTTAAATTCTATATTTATGTTCATTTGTTTTGTTATGGATTCTATCATTTGTAATATAAACTAAACTCTATAACTAAGGTGTTTTGATGTAATCTAATTATGATAATTTGATTTTCATGGATTGATTTTCTTTATTCATGCAAGTGTTTATTATTATGCTTAATGCTATCAAATACTTGGCCAATATTTGATTTATATGTTGATATAGATTTAGACTGGAAGGAAAAATCTATAACTTGATCTAGATAATAAACACCACAAGAATAAAATTGGAACGAAAGTAAAAATTTGACTTGTGTGGTTAATTATCATTGTATGAATAATTAAATTTAGGTTATCAACCATTTAAATTAAATTCGATTGATTAGGTGAAATCGAAATACCCTAGTGCACTCCAAATCTTGAAACTCTTTATATTTACTTTATGTGTTATTATTTTATTTTCTTAAATTAATTTCCCTTAATCAATTGTTTAAAAAACATTTGAGTTAATATAATTTTGTTAATAATCATCTGATCCTCGTGGGAATGATATTCTACTCATTACTCTATTACTTGTGTGATCCGTACACTTGAAAAATTACCATCAATTTCAAATCTTTTTCAAATCTTCTATGATATTTCAATCATTTAAAATCTTCCAAAATCTTTTCAAATCTTTTGAGATATTTTAAGGTTTTCTCAAATCTTTCATAATCTTTATAATCATTCCAAATCTTCTCCAATCATTCCAAATCTTCTAAGATTTTCTACAATAATTTCATATATTCTAAAATCTTCTCTAATCATTCTAAATCTTTTAAGATTTTCTACAATCATTTCAAATCTTCTAAAATCTTCTCCAATCATTCCAATGGTTAATTTGTTCAATTTGCTACTCCAATGGTCTAGTTACAGGGTTTTAAGAATTACACAATAGTTTAAATTTTTTGGGTAATTGCACTTAGACCCTTTGCAATTTGGTCCCCGACCATTTTTTAATTGCACTTATGCCCTTGGAGAAATGATTTATTACCCTAATACCCAAGATTTTAGGTAAATTACACTTTTACCTAAACTTCAATATTTACGATTTTTTCCCTGACTCAGAAACTAAACTTCCCCCCTCAAGACCTTCATAATCCTTTGAAAAGTTCTACTTCCTCAAATATTTGAATCTAAAAATCTCAGGTATTACATCATATTTGAGTCTAAAAATCTCAGGTGTTACAGTAGACCCTATAGCCCTTGCTAGGAAATTCAATACAAATATGAAAGAGAGATTCTAAGAGATTTACCTCTTAGTTACAGATTCTCTCAATGAAATAAAAGGCTCTGGAATGATATATCAATGGATACAACAAAGACCTTATCAATGAAAATGAGAGAATACAAATTACGCACAATACAAGCTCTTGAGCACTTGGTTGTTGAACAATAAATTCTTCTAAGCCTCTTAAATGAGCCATCAGTGTCTTATTTATAGTTAATGGTGAGTAGAGACAAAAATCAAACCGTTGGTGGTAGTTCAGAGGCATTTAATTTTCCAAAAACTAGTCATTACAGGTTTCTGCAAAGCAAATTGTCGACAGAAATATTGAGTTAGTCGACAACTTTAAGCTAATATATAAAGAGTATCGATAAATTATTGAATATCTATCAATAGATGCATGAAATGCATTCTGTCTGTCAATAGAATCTTTCACTTAATCGACAGATTGAAGCAAAAATAGAAATAGATCTACGAGAGAGCTTACTATCTGTCGACAGATGCTTGCTTATTTGTCGATAGAATGAATTGAGATAGTTGATTGATGCTTGCTTCATGTCTCAAGCCAATATTTGGAGATTATTTTGAAATTTAATTCTTTGTTTTTCCAATCTCCTAAATCATGAGCAACACATATATATTAGAGAATACTTTGACTAACACTCTTGAAGCTTTAGATTAAAATATATATTCCTTGAAATTGATTTTTGATTTAGATTTATAGATGAACTTCGAATTTCAAAATCAAGATCTTTTCTTTATTTTGTCATTGTCAAAACTATGATCATAAGATTAAAATATCAATCTCTCCCTTTTTGATAATGACAAAACCATATTGTTTTCAAAAATCAATTTCTGATAAGAGAGCTAGTATATTCTTCCCATTTTTGTCATAATCAAAAGGCCACTATGAATTGACCAGGGAATAAAACAAGTAAAATGACAAACAATCTAGGGAAGAGAAATACTCCCCCTTAAGCTCTTAGGTAAATGATCATGAGACCGATTGTAAACCTTACCAGAGACTGAAAGAACAAATCATGCAGAGCTGAAAAAAAACTTAAAAAACAATATTAAGTATTCAAAATGTACCATTAAGATCACAAGAGTAAAATGAGATACCATACATCAAGATAATGATTTATACATACCAAACATTCAAGTTATTCAAAAGTATAAGTCAAGTATAAGTTTCAAAATGTGTGATACATGCCAAACAGTCAAGTGTCTTAAGAATATGATGATGACGGAGGTGAAGTGGCAAATGGAAGAGATGAAGAGGAAATTGTGTTAACATAATCTGCATAATTCGAGACATTTGGGACACTAACTCATGCTGTTGTCTATGAATCTCCTTTTCACGTTGATGAATCTTCTTAAGATCCTCTTGAATTTCCTCTCCAAAGATCGAAAAATCAGACTTGATTTTAGTGAGACCATGAACTATCAAATCTTCATGAGTGGGTGACATTGAATGAGGAGTAGAGGATGATGGAATGTCAGAGGTAGGGATGGCTGGAGCAGGTTCTTCTTCTTTTCTTTTCTTTCCACTTCGAGCCCAAGTCCCATTTTGACATTGAAATCCTATTCTCAAAGCGGTGTATCGATTTATATGTTCGGATAGGCTGAGATAAACCTTTCTTTCATGATCAAGATTGCCAACCTCTGAATCTAAAAGTTCACTCAATGCCATTCCATAGGGCATAGTTATATTCTTGCCACTAGATGATTCAATCATCTGACTTATCAACAAGATACATAAGTTTGGTCTCTTTCTAGCTATAATACATTGCATCAACCATAAATCTAATTTGGTCATAGAAGAATAATTGTCATTTCTTGGAACTAACATTTGGCAACAAATCAAGTGTATAATTCTAGTGTTCAAATTCATCCTAGTGGTGTCCCTAATGCGAGTCTCAATAGTGTCATCTTCAAATACTTCTTAACATGCCTTAACACAATCTCGAGTCCATGAGGAGTAGTTTTCACCATGTAGTGGAATTCCCCAACGGTTATGAAGTCAACTAGTGTTAACCTCAAAATAAGTTGTACCAATATCGATTTGAACCTTTCACTCAACTTTGTTTGTGGAAGTTGTTACTAGCATTTGAATAAAAAACCCTAACTACATCTTTGTATATGCTTCTATGGATTGTCAAGAAATTCAACCAACCAAATTCTTTAAATGTTGTAATGAAAGGAAAATCGATGGATTCTAGAAACTCTAAATCTAAGAATCTTCCTTCTAGAACCTCTCTAGAATCAAGCCATGAAAATACCTTTCTTCTTGATTAGATTTATAAAATAGTTGAATGGAATAGACTTGTCTTGAGGGATGGCTTGAACTTCCTTGTTCTTTGCCCTTGCCTTTGTTTAGATTCTTTGTTCTTGCCATTTGAATCGAGTAAGAGATCAAGATATGAGCAAAGCAATCAAATGAAGGCTTGAAATTGAGTGGGAGAATAAGGAGTGAGTCGGACGAGAGAGAGAAAAGAATAACCTAGGGTTCTAGAATATCGATAGTCGCCCAATTTATATAGAAGTCGAGCAAATCGGTTGACAGATTCAATAACATTGACTCTTTCTGTAGACAAATGAAAGGCATTATGTGGACATATTGGCTTTTGTATCACTGATAAATGTCGACCATTGGGCATTTTGTCGACAGTATTGACGCTTTGGCCTTTGAAAAATTGTAAAAAAAAAAAGTGACAACCCACTCCCACTTATAGACGCCACTAGTGAATAATCCACCGGATGACTCACACATCAAACCAATAATTGAAGAGATGGACTATGTTTCAACAAAAAAAGCCCTAGGTGGGGACTAGGGTTAGTCATTCTCTTCGCTCCATGGGAGGAATCGATCCCTAAACATAAAAAGAAGCACAGCGAGATGGGACCAGAAACCTGAGTGAGCTTCACCTTTCTTTAGCTCGTCTCTTAACAAGCCAAAGGTGACCTAGGCAAAAAATAATATGTTACAAATTTGTTGAGTACTGGGGATTTATGGGAAATTCATTTTTGATCCTTACACAATTCGAAAACTAGGCTCCACCAAACCAAACCACATACAACCAGAAATCTGCACAATCACCAATACATTATGCTAATTATAACTAGCTAGATACCAATTAGCATCAACAATATATACATTCAACACACATGTATATATATAGGGATAAATACAACATACAAAACTTGGGCAACAATGCTAGTCGCCACATCATCCTCCTGCCATCATCCCTGCTTCCATTTGGACTTGCAATATCTACAACACGAGATAAAACCTCATGAGTTATAATTAATTAGTAATGGTGTAAATGAATGTAAACAAGATAATATATGAGATGCAATGACAAGTAAGTATGCATGAATGGCATGGTATCACTGCCCTCTAAACCCACTTGTTTAAGGCAATAACCTTCCAAATTACCCTTAGCATGCATCTAGTCTCTCTCGTGGCCATAGGACTCCACTAGACCATCTATAGAACATGCACAACATGCAATTGCACACAATATATATTTATCAATTTTACCAAACATTCGCAAGGCCACCATCCTTAGGGCCGTCCCTTAACTGACCCGAAGATTTTTCTGCCAAGAACGAGAACGCTCGGCTAAACTCCAAACTCTTCTAGGATTACCGCCTCCTCAGTCGAACCTAGATGCAATCATACAAAAACCCCACTGCATCAGAAATTAAACCAGGATCTATGTTTTTGCCATTCACCGTAAAAATCCACCCATAAAAAATTTCCAAACAACCCCAACCGAGGGTATAATCCAACCAACACTTACACATTATCTCATATAATGCAAATATCACGAAAAGAATTAGTTAATTTACCTTAATTAATCTGGAGGAGAAATCTGGCAAAACGCCCACATCGGCGCTGCCTCTTTGGTTGCCACCTTGGACCCAGATTCCATTTTTCAGCCTCTGGCACGCTCCTTAAGCCCCAAAATAATTTCTAAATTTTTCCCCATTTTTTTGGAATTTTTTGGCATTTTCCCTTTATTTTTCTCTTTTTCTAGATTTTTTTCTTATATTTTTTCATTTTTTTCTTCCCATATTCTTCCTCCCGCATGTGCGCACAGTGGCCCCTACGCATAGCTGCTGGCCACATCGCTGGCTCCACCGGCCCCCGACGCTGCTTGACAGTTGGCCTTCGCCGTCGGCTGCTTACCACCACGTAACCACCAGCATCACCATCGCGGCCTTCCACGCAAAGCAACGTCGCTACTGCTCGACCGCCTCTTGCTGCAGCCACACTGCCGACAGCATCTAGCTGTTGCACGACCACTACTATTGGCCTCTTTAGCTCTCGTTGCCACTGGTCATCATGGCCACCACTGGCCGCCATTGTGCGCCATCATTGTTCGCCCTCGCTTCCATCCATTGCCAGCCTTGTCAGCCATTGTAGCCTTCGCTTCGGCCATCAAATGCCAGCCATGGCCGCTACTTTCGCAGTAGCTTCTAGTCAGCATTTTTGGCCAGCCATTTTGATACAAACGTAACAATGGCACTAACACCCAATAAGGAGAGGTGAATTGGGTTATTTAGAAATCTATCTTGTAATACCCGGGAAGTTATTAAGAGTATAAATCATTTTTAAGGAAAAGAATAAGGCTATATGGCACATTAATGCAGCTTTGGACAACCAAGTTAGTCGGAGGGAGTACCCCGGACCCTAGATAGCCAGGGAAAATGGTATCGTATTGACGAGAGATTTAAACTAAGATTTTTAGTGATGAAATAAATTGAATCAGGAACAGTATTCGGTACAACTGTCGACCGGGCTAGAAAAACCGACTCGGCGTAGGAGACGTTTGAAAAGTCAACAGAACATGTCAGGGACTAATATTCTATGTATAGAACAACCCTTAAGTGATTTCGGATTGAAACGAATGGATTTGAGGTCAAATCAATCAGACGGGCCTATGTGTAATTTTCTAAATTTACCTGAGGGAGGTCAAAACAGTAATTTTTTGAAAGTTTCAAGGACCAAATGAAGAGTACAAGTCTTATGGGCCTTAGTGGTAGTCTCGGAAAGATCAGGGGTGCCAAGGAAGGGGCTAAATTGAGAATTGATGAAATCAGGGGGTTAAAGTGCAAATTAGCAAAAGCTCCACAGTGTGAACGCAAAGCCAAAATTGGCCGCCGCAAATCCACGCACGTGGAGGCTGAATCCGGCGATGGGACGGCCGAGGGAGGTGCGGGGAAGGCTGTATCCGGCACTAGGGTGCTTGGTGACCAAGAAATGGCCACTGATTGGCCCGTTTTTGGCCCGAAAATGACTATAAAAACCTAGGGTTTCGGCCGAAACTTTGCACAAAAAATAGGTCGCGATTTGCTGTGAATCGAGGAGAGTGAATAGGGGGCTTTTCAGCCTTACATCAAGGCGAGCCATTCTGGAGAGTTTCGTGAGTTTTCGTGTGCAATTGGGGGCTGTTCGAAGAAGCAAGGCGGTCTGCCTCGCCGGACCTGCAACTGGCTGTTTGGCTCCCTTTCCGGCGTCCTTTCGGCCAGAAAATGGTATCAATGGGATCGACTAATCGAAGGCTTGAAGGGGGTGTGGTCAGATCGGTCATCGGAGGGGTCGTCGCCGGCCGGTTTTGAGGAAGAAGACGAGGCGCGTGGCTGCACGCGCCAGCTTCCACGCGCAGACACGCGCCAGGCGCGTGAGGGCGCGTGTGATAGGGGCATTCTGGTATTTTTCTTCTAGTATTTTTATTAATTTATTTTAGAATTTATCATGTTGAAATATTTGGAAAAATAGTTGAAGAAATAATTATTTTGGAATTGTTGAGGTGAAAATTGGGAGAAAATAGAGGAAATTATGGAAAAAATTGAGAAAAATAGATTTTAATGTTTTGTTAATTAAATATGATATTTAGGAAGTATCTTGGCTCGAGGTTGAGTATAAGTTCAAGCATTTGGGGTTTGGCACGCAAACCGAGGCATTGCACAAGGATCGAGGCGATCTGAATACATTTGAGGTGAGTGGTCTGATCCTATCTTTACCTTATCTTGAAAACATGTTGGAAAGTGTGTAGTGGGTTCAGGTGGGCGGTGTTACCCTCCCGAACCTAGGTTAGACGCAAACGGGGCCAGTTTTAGTGAGCGATTTTACCCTCCGGAACTTGGTTTGTTCTGCGAAAGCGTTTCACTTATATATGTATGCCATCATTGCATATTGAACATGTGATATATTGCATCAACTATTTTTACTTGCAAAAGAGTCGGTGCATGACGTGCGATTTTCATATTATTGGGGTATTGATATTCGTGTCAATGTTGTTTTCTGTGTGGGACGGGATGGGGTCTACTTGAGATTGGGACAATGTTAATCCAGGTGAACGGGTGTCACACTGGGGCACTCGAGGGAACAATGTTAAATCAGGTGAACGGGTGTCACGACGGTGCACTCGAGGGATTAACGTTAGACCAGGTGAACGTGTGCCACAGTGGGACATTCGAGGGATTAAGTATGTCAGGGTGATGTCTCAAGTTAGACGTGTCTTGCATGTTGTCGTTTGTCTGAGTATGCCATGATCTGTGTCTCTCATGCATTATATTAACTGTTTCATACCGTCACTTAGATGTTTTATCATCTAACGTGGGCTATGCCCCTGGAACGTTTAATGTTCCAGCCAGGGACTGCTGCAAGGGCAAGGACGTGGCCGGTTGAAGGTCAATGGTGCTTAGTTTAATAGTCATTATGACATTTTTAGTATGTATTTTAGGTTGTAAATGAACAACTGTATAGTGGCGTTATTGTCATCTGATCTGTGTTATGTTAAGGAAATACCATGTAAGAACTACGGTTTTTGATATTAATGTATCCGCTGTGTTGTATAATGTCTCGTTTAGTTTAAGATTATTGATCTTGGTAGTTAAACGGGCAAGGCTGGGGTTCTCGGGGTTTGTATCTGCATGTGAAGATTGTTTTTGATATACCGCGAGTGTTGAACTTGAAGAAAAAAAAAAAAGAAATCCCGGGAATACCCTTATAGTGACACGCCTGGCGAGACGGGGTGTTACAATTGGTATCAGAGCCCTAGGTTAAAACCCTAGGACGATTTAGCTAGGTTGTTGAACTTAGCATGGTTAGAACTATTGAATGAGAACTTAGACCGGGATTTTGGATTCTAAGAGCCATTTGGAACATAGTCGAAAATGGTATGGAGACTCTAGAAATGTGAAATTTGAGGTTTTCAATTTAAATATACTTTCAGAGTCAAGTGGAGATGAATAAGATCTATTCACATCTTTTGGGAATTAGGAAGCCGAGGGTCATCGAAATGATATATGGTTAACAGAGTGTTGGGAGAATGTTTGGTGCAACTTGAAGAATAGTATAAATCTCTTTGGAAGAAATTTTAGGAAATTATCTTAGTACCTCTCGATTGGGACATGTTAAAAAAAAATGGTGATGTCATGCCCTGACAAAGATAAGTGAAATGACGGAGATTGATAGGAGAACCTGACAAGGGCATGGGAAAGAAGAACGACTTGAAGATTTTAAGGTTAAGTTAGATACCCGAATTGAGGACTTAAGAAGAACGGATTCATTTAGGGCTAACTAGTGAAAATCCCGAATGGAGACTTAGGGGAAAGGAACTGGTCGATCATAAAGACAAAATCCCTGCTTGGAGATTTGGGGGTTTGTCGGTTGAGGTCTTTGAAATTACTAATTGGAGAATACTAGATTTTGCTGAGTGATGAAACGTTGGATTGGGGGTTTGCGTCGAACAATATGGGTCGAATGTAAGGTTGGTTCGACAGACCATAACTAAGGATTTGTAAGAATCAGAAACCATAGGTTGGAGATCATTAGTTAAAATCAATCTCACTAAATGTTGGGATAATTGGTGGTTATTAAGAAGAAACAAGTTGTGGACGATTAGTTTGATATGGCATAACCTAATTATAAGTCAGGTTTTGATTGAATGGTATAAGGATTCAAGGGAAAGAATGACTTGGTATAGATCGAGGGTCCTAAGGAACGATCCGATAAGAAACTCAAGATGATTCGATAAAAGCTTTTAAAAATAGAATTTGAGGATTTTAGGAATCCGAAATTATTGATGGGGATATTGAGATAGAGAAACTGGAATTGATGAAAGAGAAAATAAGGAAATAATACCTTAAGAAAACGACTCATAGGGACAAGTCATATGTTATTCAAGGACAAAGAGAGTTAAGGCGTAGATTTAAGTTTTATGAAAGTTTTGGGAGATGACAGAAAAGAGAACTATATCAAGGATATTAGTTAGGATCAGACGAGGAAAACAAATCGGAACTAAACGAGGATCGAATTCTTGTTGAGGTGTTTGGAAGTTTTTCTCGGAAGTATTTGGCTTGTATAAGGTGCTCTAGGTAGAATTTTCCTTTCGCATGAAATCTTAGAATGTAATCTCAATCTAATTTCCTTATTAATGGTCACTACTAGACAATGAGGGATCGATTGTAAACCAGCCATAGTTAGGATCAACGTACAACCGAAAGTTATTAGGATATAAAACGTAAAGTTTGCATGTTTTAAGGATTAGAATTTTCCCTTGGTAGTTGAAAGAATCTTTTGGCTTATAGAGAATTTGCAAAATGGAACCATACTTGATGATTTTGAGATTGTAAATAATATAAGGAACAACGATAGATTAGAGATTTGTGATTTAAAACGAACCTTGGGAATTAGAAAAAAATCTTGGGATAAGGGAATTATGCGTATAACTATTGAGGTTGCTAAAAGAAAATTTGCGTGTACCGTATATACTTGGAGATGAAATGGTATTTTAACCTGTGGAGACGATTATATTATAAGCTTGAAATGACTCTAGCCAATTAAGAAGATACAAACTCAAAGAAAATAATTAGCATAACGATGATTATCAAGGACTAAGAGGTAGTCATAAAAGTCTTGGTTTGAGTTTTAAGGCACCAAGCAATAAGATAGGCTTGCTAAAGCTTGATTAAGCTTGTAAAGATATCTTGGGATTTGATTAGGTCTTAGCAAAAGGAAAGTTGGTCCTAATAGATGCAAAGAAATAGGAATGATTGACATAACGACCTGTATAGTGAGTGTTAGTTGAAAGTCAATCGTGGAATAAACATATAAGGAGAACGAAATTTCTAAGCCAATCTTGTGATAGATTAAGCATACGGCCATGACGAGAATATGGTTGAACGATCTAATTAGAAAATGATAAACTGGAAATACAATTGATGTTGGAGTGTTTGATAAATTATGAACGTCTGCAAGAGCAGCAACAGGAGCGCGAGGTTCCGTCACATGCGTAACAAATTTGGAAAGTAAAAGAGATTAAATTGTGAGAAAGAAATCCAAAGTCTAAGGAATGGTTAGGATAAGGGTGCTCGATACGATTGAGTGTTACTCTGGAAAAGAACATTAGGAATCCAAAAGATCAGGGAGTTGGATTAGTACCAATAGAACCATTGTAGCTCTCAGAGATGGAATGAGGAATTCTAGCATAACGATAACACCATTGGTGTTGGTCTGTAACAATGGATCTGAGCCTAGGGACCAAGGTAGAGGACTGGTGGTTGGCTCGCGGTTTGGGGTGTGATACCTACGAGTCGGAGTAACACAGTGAACTGTGGAGACGGTCAGGTGCCAAAGTTTGGACGACCCTGAGGATGTTATGTATGGTTTAGAGTCCAAGTTCCAAGGGACCAAAGCATCGTGGTAGGATTCTTAATCATGGTGAAAAGATTGAAGGCTTGGATTGTGATCTAAGCGGGATAATTTCTATGTGGGTTAGGATAGTCAATAACCAAAAGAGAATCGGAAGAAGGAAATGTAATATCGAGGGACAAAATAATAATTGGTGAGCTGTTAACAGAGATTTGAAGGATTCTTATAAGATAATTGCATCCACGACAGAAATTCGTAAAATTAAGGTTACTAAGAGGTGACGAGTGCATTCGAGAAATTTGGGAGTTATGGTGAAACAGTAATTGTGTTCATAGGTCGGGATAGGTTCTAGCTAGGAATGGAACGAACCCTGATATAGGACATGTGTTACGAACTTGCTTAGGAAAAATGTGTTTCTCGGATGTGGCATCTGGAAAAAAAAAAATGTAACTCTAGTTATTGACTTAACTTTTAGTCTCGTGTGACTAGTAATACGGACTTTAGGAATTGTGAGTAATTGGCTCCAATTTAACTATTTTGAATCTTACCTTTGGTGATATTACAGGTTAGAGCAATAGCAAATATATTTTGGAACTCTCAAGAACATGAGTTGGTCTATAGAATGAGACGAAGTCAACATAAAGATATGGTAGGTTATAAGTTGTTAAGTAAACGAAAGTGTTTTCCTTCCGAGAGACGTGATATGATTTGAGGAAACATATAGAAAGCTGTTATAAATAAAGACGTGAGTTTCTAGTTTCACTATTAAAAATTTTATTTGGGTTGTGAGACAATAGGCTAAGCTATTAAAGTTATGCTAGGAATTGTCAAAGACCCGGTGGGAATCAAAAGTTATCCAGTAAGGTTATCATTTAAGGAAGTTGTGTAAAAACTAGATCGCCTAAGAAGGACGAGAATATATCTACTCCTAGAATCTGGGATAATGAGAATCTTATTTGACTCGATAGAGAGATTGTTTCTTACGTGAGAAGAATATGGAGAGCATCGACTAGGTAAGACAGGATACTTGGTAGTTTTAAGGTAAGGAGCCACAAATAACGAATAGATCTAAGTGTTTGAATTTATAGTATGAAATATTGTGGTTAAAACGAAACGAGGAGTAATGTGTTGAGACAATTAGAGTCTTGATTAATGGTCAGTGTATGAAAGAGAAATAGTGACATGCCAGGATATTAGGTTGCCATAAGAAAAATTGTATTCTTGAAAAACCCACATTGGTAATTTGCGAGACAAGCCACAATAGGCTGAGAAATTATCTTTAAAGATAATATGCGATCGAGATAATTAAGATAAAGATACACTGAGTAAGTTCAATGTTATCAATTTCTGTGCCATCATGGCAGCTGAGTTAGTCCAATCTTGGTGTGATCATTGGGTTGGGAGATTTAGGAGCCAGATAAAAAGTAATTTGAGGACACAATTTGGAATGATATTAGTGTTTATAAATTATTTTGAGAGTTGAGTAGCCGCCGGTATGGAGCTACAACGGGATATTCTGGAAGATAAGAAACGAGTTTGGTAAACTCAAACCATATCGAGACATAAGCTATGAATGATTGTTAAGGACTAAGAATGGTATTTAGGACATTACAATCA
Organism: Diospyros kaki; assembly: GCA_036245055.1. Taxonomy (NCBI): domain Eukaryota; kingdom Viridiplantae; phylum Streptophyta; class Magnoliopsida; order Ericales; family Ebenaceae; genus Diospyros; species Diospyros kaki. The sequence goes on along the minus strand of BSEG01000016.1, from coordinate 32,089,325 downwards.
GAAAACATTCGCAATAATGGTGATACAATTATCGCGGATCAAATTTCGAGGACGAAATTTATTAAAGGGGGGAGAATGTAATAGCCGGGAAGTTATTAAGAGTATAAATCATTTTTAAGGAAGGATATAACTGGAATTAGCAAAAGAATAAGGCTATATGGCACATTAATGCAGCTTTGGACAACCAAGTTAGTCAGAGGGAGTACCCCGGACCCTAGATAGCCAGGGAAAATGGTATCGTATTGACGAGAGATTTAAACTAAGATTTTTAGTGATGAAATAAATTGAATCAGGAACAGTATTCGGTACAACTGTCGACCGGGCTGGAAAAACTGACTCGGCGTAGGAGACGTTTGAAAAGTCAACAGAACATGTCAGGGACTAATATTCTATGTATAGAACAACCCTTAAGTGATTTCGGATTGAAACGAATGGATTTGAGGTCAAATCAATCAGACGGGCCTATGTGTAATTTTCTAAATTTACCTGAGGGAGGTCAAAACAGTAATTTTTCGAAAGTTTCAAGGACCAAATGAAGAGTACAAGTCTTATGGGCCTTAGTGGTAGTCTCGGAAAGATCAGGGGTGCCAAGGAAGGGGCCAAATTGAGAATTGATGAAATCAGGGGGTTAAAGTGCAAATTAGCAAAAGCTCCACAGTGTGAACGCAAAGCCAAAATTGGCCGCCGCAAATCCACGCACGTGGAGGCCGAATCCGGCGATGGGACGGCCGAGGGAGGTGCGGGGAAGGCTGTATCCGGCACTAGGGTGCTTGGTGACCAAGAAATGGCCACTGATTGGCCCGTTTTTGGCCCGAAAATGACTATAAAAACCTAGGGTTTCGGCCAAAACTTTGCACAAAAAATAGGTCGCGATTTGCTGTGAATCGAGGAGAGTGAATAGGGGGCTTTTCAGCCTTACATCAAGGCGAGCCATTCTGGAGAGTTTCGTGAGTTTTCGTGTGCAATTGGGGGCTGTTCGAAGAAGCAAGGCGGTCTGCCTCGCCGGACCTGCAACTGGCTGTTTGGCTCCCTTTCCGGCGTCCTTTCGGCCGGAAAATGGTATCAATGGGATCGACTAATCGAAGGCTTGAAGGGGGTGTGGTCAGATCGGTCATCGGAGGGGTCGTCGCCGGCCGGTTTTGAGGAAGAAGACGAGGCGCGTGGCTGCACGCGCCAGCTTCCACGCGCAGACACGCGCCAGGCGCGTGAGGGCGCGTGTGATAGGGGCATTCTGGTATTTTTCTTCCAGTATTTTTATTAATTTATTTTAGAATTTATCATGTTGAAATATTTGGAAAAATAGTTGAAGAAATAATTATTTTGGAATTGTTGAGGTGAAAATTGGGAGAAAATAGAGGAAATTATGGAAAAAATTGAGAAAAATAGATTTTAATGTTTTGTTAATTAAATATGATATTTAGGAAGTATCTTGGCTCGAGGTTGAGTATAAGTTCAAGCATTTGGGGTTTGGCACGCAAACCGAGGCATTGCACAAGGATCGAGGCGATCTGAATACATTTGAGGTGAGTGGTCTGATCCTATCTTTACCTTATCTTGAAAACATGTTGGAAAGTGTGTAGTGGGTTCAGGTGGGCGGTGTTACCCTCCCGAACCTAGGTTAGACGCAAACGGGGCCAGTTTTAGTGAGCGATTTTACCCTCCGGAACTTGGTTTGTTCTGCGAAAGCGTTTCACTTATATATGTATGCCATCATTGCATATTGAACATGTGATATATTGCATCAACTATTTTTACTTGCAAAAGAGTCGGTGCATGACGTGCGATTTTCATATCATTGGGGTATTGATATTCGTGTCAATGTTGTTTTCTGTGTGGGACGGGATGGGGTCTACTTGAGATTGGGACAATGTTAATCCAGGTGAACGGGTGTCACACTGGGGCACTCGAGGGAACAATGTTAAACCAGGTGAACGGGTGTCACGACGGTGCACTCGAGGGATTAACGTTAGACCAGGTGAACGTGTGCCACAGTGGGACATTCGAGGGATTAAGTATGTCAGGGTGATGTCTCAAGTTAGACGTGTCTTGCATGTTGTCGTTTGTCTGAGTATGCCATGATCGTGTGTCTCTCATGCATTATATTAACTGTTTCATACCGTCACTTAGATGTTTTATCATCTAACGTGGGCTATGTCCCTGGAACGTTTAATGTTCCAGCCAGGGACTGCTGCAAGGGCAAGGACGTGGCCCGTTGAAGGTCGATGGTGCTTAGTTTAATAGTCATTGTGACATTTTTAGTATGTATTTTAGGTTGTAAATGAACAACTGTATAGTGGCGTTATTGTCATCTGATCTGTGTTATGTTAAGGAAATACCATGTAAGAACTACAATTTTTGATATTAATGTATCCGCTGTGTTGTATAATGTCTCGTTTAGTTTAAGATTACTGATCTTGGTAGTTAAACGGGCAAGGCTAGGGTTCTCGGGGTTTGTATCTGCATGTGAAGATTATTCTTGATATACCGCGCGTGTTGAACTTGAAGAAAAAAAAAAAAGAAATCCCAAGAATACCCTTATAGTGACACGCCTGGCGAGACGGGGTGTTACATATCTTGAGTTTGCAGAAATTCTTGATTGAAAACGATATGAATGAAAAATAGAGTGAATATCAAAATGCAATGCTAGAAGAAATGAAAAGAGGAAATAATAACAAGAGACCATAATTTATAATGGTTCGGCTTTCCAAGCCTAATTCACAACCTTAACTTCTGACTAAGAATTTTGCAAACTAATATATATATCTCCTCCTACTTGATCAAGTAGGTCCTCTAGTTCAAGACTAGGAAGAAATACAATGTCCTACCACTCGGATAGGCCCTAAAGCTTACAAACTTGGAAGATAAAATACAACGATAAATAAATTTGAAACTCTAAGAGCTTATGCTCTTAGTTACACGTTCTCTCAAAGTAAACTATGAGGTTGAAAACAAGATTAAACAAATTAAGAACAGAGCCTCGATAGAATAGAGAATGAGAGAACAAAAAATTAAAGCTCTATTATCCTGAATGCTGGTTGGGTGTAGAAATGAATTGTCTTTAGCAGCCTTAAATGTTCCTTCAATCTCCTATTTATAGATGATGGTGCTTGAAGAAAAAAATAGAGCCGTTGGTGGTAGTTGGGCGAGCATTTAATGCGGACAAAACTAGCTGTTATTGTTAATTCTATATATTGGGAAATATATCCCAAGAGGGGGGTGAATTGGGATTTGGGTAAATTTTCAATAACTTAATAACTTTGGTTTGGAGGACACTATGTTTCGAAACCTGAGGGAGTATGTTTCGAAACTAACCTTTCTATTAAGTATGTTTCGAAATATAAATGAGTATGTTTCGAAATCAAACTTACTGTCAGGTATGTTTCGAAACCTACTATAGTATGTTTCGAAACCTTACTCTTTGATTGCTAATTTTGAAACTCCTTTAGTTTTTTAAAAATGATTCTTTTGAAAACATGAACAAGGATAACAAGAAGTAAGAATGAGAAATCAAGTACACACGAGATCTATAGTGGTTTGGCACCCGCCTACTCCACTACCTTCAAGCTTACCCACTTGAAGGATTTGCCAACATAATCACTTTCACTAGCGATCAACGACACCAAGGGTTTTACCATGTTTCACCCTAAAACCTTGCATAATGAGTTTTAAAGGGCTCAACTCTGTAACACCCCACATTTCTTGAGCATGTTATAACTTAGGATTTCGGGAATATAAAAATTTTTCATAAATAAAATCGTTCAAGACGTCTACAAAATGTATACATGGACATCATCTCTAGCAAGTGATAACTGAACATCTTAAACATATCCAAAATTACATAGGTTCACACATAAACAAAAATATGCTAAACGTGCTACAAGCAGTAAATTAAGCTTATTCTTCAACTACCTTCTTTCCCTTAGAGTTGCTCTTCGAACCTAGAACGTTTGAATATTCCAGGGACATAGTCCAATTAGAAGATGAATCTTCTAGTGAGAAACTCTAAAAACAGTTTATATCGATGCATGATCAGATATAAAATGTATGAGAAGACAAGGAGAACTACTCCGAAGTGTCTCGTGAACACGTCAACCTCCTCCAACGAGAGCTTTCTCAATGGTGCACCCATAGCGCCTCTCGGGAGGTCCCTAACCATGTCACTTCGGCCCGAGCTCATAGAACTCATACAAGCACCACATCCGTTGTTCCTTAAACTCACGGTCTTCCCCACCAGAGCTTTCTCGATGGCGCACCCATAGCGCCTCTCAGGGGATATCCGACTTTTGTCCTCGATCAACAACAAATAGGTACAACAGTATGGCCACACGAATTTTATAAATGCAACAGTTAAAAAGTCAATAGCATATATTTTTCAGAAAAATACATTGCATATATGCAACATGATTTCACATAGGAAAGCAATAAGAGTTTACGTACAAGAACTTCACAAAACACGTCTCATGCATTATAAGTCTCTCATAAGAGAATAAAAAAAATGGATTTGGAGTATAGGAGTCTCACCTTGTTGGTTTATCTCCTGGACGGTATGATTTCACTGCAAACGGCCTAGGTTTCTGCAGAAAACATGCATTTCAATAAACCTAACCTAAATATTTTTACATAGGGTTGAGGGGCATTAAAGTAGAGGCATAACTGAAAAATTTCATGGAAAAAAGAGATCTCACGGGTCCTCATGCGCTCCCAGGAAGGTGGGCCACGTGCCTTCATGCGTAGCCACTTCCAGCGCGTGTAACTCACGCGCTGCCCAGCAGAATTCGGACAGCTTCGTCCCGTTTTCGTATTTTGGCCATAACTTCCTCATTCTAACTCCGATTCGGCCCTTGTTTGAACCTACGGGACCCTTTCTTCTCTCTTTACGGGATTATAAAAAAGTTAATAGACTTACCTCGCTTTTTTTGACATGATTTTGGCAAATTCCGATGAAGACCTACAACTCCGACGAGGCTCGTTTTTCGCCGCTTCTCCGCTGTTTTCTTCCTGCCTCATTGTAGAACCTCCTTCTCTCTCTAGAGAAAGCTTCTCCACTTAGAGTTCTTCACTTCTCTAAACTCCCTTAAATGATTTGAGAAGAACCCATGGTGCCTATTTATATATTACTTGAACCAATCATATTATACCACTTGTCACAATCTAAGCCATGGACTCCAAAGACTCATAGATATAATTGAATGGCTTTCGAAATCCAAAACTAGAATGGATTTAATTTTTGAAATGCAAGCTAATTCCCCAACTTCTTCCAAATGACATTTTAGCCCTTATTTCAAGTTCTCAAACTTTAATATTTTACCACATAAGCTCCTAATTTCATTCTTATTTCATTTGAATAATTCTCTAATTACAATTACACCCTCAAATATCAAATTTATCGTGATACTTAAAATCTCAAAATTAATAACTCATAATTGCTCGATATGTATGATTTTTGGGAAGCCCTTACCCTCATTTAGTCTTTTCAGGCTACAACTTACCTTAATTGAAAATCGTCTTTTATTTTATTTCTTTTAGTGTCATAAATCTCACCTCGAGACCCTCGTTAAAAATATACTTTTGTCCTTAGATATCTAAACTCCAGGGCACTCCCTTCAGCTGATTCGATCGCTTGTTGCCATTTTCAAACATGTTTTTGGTATTTTAAACTCACTTAAAATACGTGGTATTATATTCTCCCCCCTTTAAAAGAATTTCGTCTTCGAAATTTGAAACATCCTCGAAATTATTCAAGGTTAAATAATTATTGCATTCTGGAATACAATTTCTGGAAGAAAATATAAAAATTTCCTTCTCTATTTCCATTTCCTCAAATAGATGAGGATATTTCTTCCTACTTGTTTCCTCAAGTTCCCACGTTGCCTCGTCATCCGAGTGCTTTCCCCACTGAACCTTCACTAACGAGATCTCTCTATTTCGGTACACTTGAGTCCGGCGATCTAAAATTGCTCTAGGTGACTCCGGGTAGGTTAAGTCATTCCTTATCTCAATTATCTCCACTCGAACTCCGAGGGTTGGATCTGGCACATTTGAAGTTGGGAGACGTGAAACACATTATGAATCCCAGATAAGCTAGGCGAAAGCTCCAACTGATAGGCCAAAGGTCTGACTCTTTTCACAATCGGATATGGTCCTATATACCTTGGCTTCAGCTTTCCTTTACTGCTTCCACGCGTCACCAAATGCTGGGGTGACACCTTGAGATACACTAAATCCCCTATCTCGAACTCTAGATCTCTTCTTCTTTGATCAGCATAGGATTTTTGTCGGCTTTGCGCAGCTCGAATCATCTCTTGGATTATTCGAATCTTATCGGCAGTCTGTTGCACAAGCTCGGCCCCTAACATCTGTCGTTCCCCTACTTTGGTTTAACAAATAGGCGACTGACACTTTCTTCCATATAAAGCCTCATAAGGAGCCATCCCGATGCTGCCGTGGTAACTATTGTTGTACACAAATTCTACCAATGGAAGATGCTCTTCCCAATTTCCTCCAAAATCAAGGGCACAAGATCTCAACATATCTTCAAGCGTTTGAATAATCGTCTCCGATTGCTCATCAGTTTGGGCGTGATAAGCCATACTCAATTTCAGCTGGGTCCCTATGCATTCCTGTAAACTCTCCCAAAATCTTGAGGTGAACCTCGAGTCCCAATCTGAAACTATGCTTACCGACATACCATGGAGTCGTACGATTTCCTTCATGTACTGCTTTACAAATTTTTGTACTAGTTGATCCATCCTCGTAGGCAGGAAATGCGCTGACTTTGTCAACCTGCCTACCACCACCCAAATGGCATCATAGCCCCTTCGACTCTTCGGAAATCCTGTCACGAAATCTATCGTGATATGTTCCCATTTCCACTCGGGAACTTCCAAAGGCCTCATCAACCTTGAAAGGTCACCAGTAGATTTCCCGAAGATCACGATATATCTTCGTGGCTCCCGGGTGCATGGTATACTTAGCTCTGTGGGCTTCATCCAAAATTTTTTGCCTCAACTCTTGAAGGTTTGGCATGTGCACTCTACCTCGAAACTTGAGAATGCCATTTCGCATTTCAAAATCCAAACTCTTGGGATGGCCTTACTCGTTTAACCATAGACGTATACGCCGGTCACTCCCACTAGCCTCCCGTATCTTGGTTTCCAGATCCTATCAAACCGCCAGGCCAGCTACTAGAATAGAAGATCCCTTCAGTACTACACTCACCGTCATCAGGCTAAAAGCCTCAATCAGCAACCACTCCTGGGCCATCAACCCGACCATAATAGTAGGCACAACCCTGCTCAAAGCGTCAGCCACCACATTGGCACGCCCTGTGTGATATAAGATGGTGCAGTCGTAGTCCTTCAGGAACTCCATCCATCATCGCTGCCTCATGTTCAACTCTTTCTGCCAGAACACATACCTTAGACTTTTGTGGTCTGTGAATACATCGAACGTCTCTCCATATAGGTAGTGCCCCCATAGCTTCAGAGCATATACCACCGCTGCAAGTTCTAAGTCATGCATTCACTTCGTGTCTCTTCAACTGGCGTGATCCATATGCTATCACCTGACCATGCTGCATTAATACACAGTCCAAACCAACCTTCAAGGTATCGGTGTATACAACATATCCATCAGGCCCACTAGGCATTGCTAGCACAGGTGCCGAGGTCAGTTTATCCTTGAGCTCTTGAAAGCTTTCCTCGCACTTTGCAGTCCATTCGAACTTTACCTCCTTCTGTATGAGCTTCGTCATAGGTGCAACTATTTTCAAAAACCCTTCCACGAATCTTCGATAGTAGCCTGCTAATCACAAAAAGCTTCACACTTCGGTCACGCACGTTGGCTGCTTTCATCCTTGAACAACCTTAATCTTGGTTGGATCCACTGAGATTCCTTCGGCTAAGATCACATGCCCAAGAAATGTCACTTGGGATAGCCAGAACTTGCACTTCGAGAACTTGGCATACAATTGGTGTTTCCTGAGAGTTCCTAGTACTATTCTTAAGTGCTCCTCGTGGTCACTCTCTTTCGAAGAATACACTAATATATCATTTATGAAGACGATCACAAACCGATCCAAGTAAGGCTTGAACACCCTATTCATAAGATCCATAAACGCTGCTGGAGCGTTAGTTAATCCGAATGGCATTACAAAATACTCAAAATGGCCATACCTCGACCAAAATGCCGTCTTTGGAACATCATCTGGCTTAATTCTTAACTGATAATACCCAGATCTCAAATCAATCTTCGAGAACACCTTCACACCTTGTAATTGATCAAACAACTCATCTATCCTTGGGAGCGGATACTTGTTCTTTGCCGTGACCTTATTTAGCTAACGGTAGTCAATGCACATCCTTAGATTCTGGTTTTTCTTCTTTACAAATAACACTGGTGCGCCCCATGGCGGTGTGCTTGTCCTAATGAACCCCTTATCTGTCAACTCCTATAGCTGACTCTTCAATTCTTTCATCTCTGCCAGAGCCATTCGGTATGGCAGAATTGATATCGACTAGGTTCCTGGCACTGACTCGATTGAGAACTCGATTTCCTGAGGTGGAGGTAGTCCCGGTAATTCTTCTGGAAACACATTATCATATTCTCGTACCACTCGCACCTCATTGAGCTTCGGTACCTCTCTTTCTTTTAACTGAGCATAAACTATGAATCCATGAGCTTCTAGACTCAGCAACTTTGCTGCCTTCATTGCTTAAATCATCTTTACTACCTCGGGGTCGCCTTGTCCCCGAAATTTGACCCACCATTTTTTGGGTCTTTTTATGGTCATTATCTTCCTACGATAGTCATATTGGTATCATACTTGGACAAGAAGTCCATCCCTAAGATTACGTCGAAGTAATATACTTCTAACAGAATCAGATCAGCCTAGAACCGAACATTACTCAAGCTAATTTCGCATCCCCTCACCATTTCTGAGGACTTCATACTTTTACCCATAGGTGTCGAAATCACCATAAAACACCCCATAGACTTGGTTTTTATTCTCAAACTCCTAGCCAAAGCATGCGATATAAAAGAATGAGTAGACCCTGGATCTATCAATGCTTGTATAGTAGTATCCAAAATGAAGAGAGTACCTTGGATAACTGTAGGATTCGCCTCTACGTCCTCCTTGGTCAAATTATAGACTCGCCCCTGCCTGGTCCCCTTTCCTTCTTCAATCTTTACCTGCTGCTCTTTCTTCTTCGGGCAATTCCTTGAGATGTGCCTATGCTGGTTGCAATTGTAGCAAATCATGCTCACTGGTGTTGCTACTATAGCTTTACCTTCTTGGACCATTCCTTTTGAGCAATTTATAGAAGTATGCCCGAGCTGTCCACAGGTGTAACAAATAATGCTTTGGCCATCGTACCTCTTGCTCGGGTGCCTCTTTTGCATTTAAAGCATGCCTTGCCCTTTTTCACGATCTTCCCATCCCGAGGTCCCATAGTGGAGTGGGATTTCTCTGATTGTCCTCTAGTTTGAACTGTTGTGGCCTTTAGTTCTGCCACCCGCGTTATATTCTCCTCGACCGTCATAGTTTTGAAAACTATATCTGCATAAGACTCCACATGAACCAAGCTTATCAGCTGTTGAAATTAGATTCGCAAGCCTTGTAAGAATTTTCGTGCCTTCTCCACATCGTCCATCCCGTACAGTAGCATATACTTGATTAACCGCAAAAATTCAGCCTCGTATTGGGCCACAGACATATTTGGCCCTTAACGTAAGTTCATAAACTCTCGAGCTCTAGCCAACTTCCAGCAAGTGGGAAAGAATTTCCCGTTGAACAGTTCCTTAAATTGTTCCCATGACATCTGGGGTACCTCCCCCAATTCTACGTCTGTTGTCGACCCTTGAGACCCTGTCCGGTTAGGTATCGCTCGCTGCATAGACCTCCACCATTTAGCTGCTTCCTCTTCCAACATATAGGTCGCACACTCGACCTTGTCCTCATTCAAGATTCTCAATCTTTCTAGGATCTTCTCGGTCTGGTCCAACCAGTATTCACTGATTGCAGGGCCATTTGCCGGCTTTCCTCGAAACACTGGCGGGTTTTATCGTAGATACCTCTCCAAAGCATCCACTCTTCTTTGCTCAGGCTGCAACTCTAAAATTTGCCCAGCCATGCCTTCTAAGATTCTCTCGATCCTATTAATCCGACCTTCACCGAGGTCATCTCGTGCATCTCTTTGACCCCCTACACCACCTCCTGGGTGCGGTTTGGTGTTGCTTTCTTCACCATTGCCTCTTTCGCAACTGTTCCTTCTTGTATTCACTATCTAGCAAGAAGACAAGGCGATGGTTCAATTCAAATTGAATAAGCAACAAGAATATGCCACTAAATATTTCAAAAATCCTAACCTAATTCCCAAAACTTATGGTGGCTTTGCTTATCTAGCCACATGAGAACTTTTCCTTAAGTTCGCTCTGATACCAACTGTAACACCCCAAATTTCTTGAGCATGTTATAACTTAGGATTTAGGGAATATAAAAATTTTTCATAAGTAAAATCGTTCAAGACGTCTACAAAATGTATACATGGACATCATCTCTAGCAAGTGATAACTGAACATCTTAAACATATCCAAAATTACATAGGTTCGCACATAAACAAAAATATGCTAAACATGCTACAAGTAGTAAATTAAGCTTATTCTTCAGCTACCTCCTTTCCCTAGAGCCCCTCGTTGAACCTGGAATGTTTGAATATTCCAGGGACATAGTCCAATTAGAAAATGAATCTTCTAGTGAGAAACTCTAAAAACAGTTTATATTGATGCATGATTAGGTATAAAATGTATGAGAAGACAAGGAGAACTACTACGAAGTGCCTCGTGAACACGTCAGCCTCCTCCAACGAGAGCTTTCTCAATGGCGCATTAAAGTAGGGGCATAACTGAACACGTCTCCTCCTCGTGAACACGTCTGCAGAAAACATGCATTTCGGTAAACCTAACCTCAAATATTTTTACATAGGGTTGAGGGGCATAAAGTAGGGGCATAACTGAAAAATTTTATGGAAAAAGGAGATCTCATGCGCCCTCATGCACCCCCGAGAAGGTGGGCCACGCACCTTCACACGCAATCACTTTCAGTGCGTGTAACTCACACGCTGCCTAGCAGAATTCAGACAGCTTCGTCCCGTTTTCGTATTTTGGCCATAACTTCCTCATTTTAACTTCGATTCAACCCCCGTTTGAACCTACGGGACCCTCTGTTCCCCCTATACAGGATTATAAAAAAAAGGGACCTACCTTGCTTTTTTTGACATGCTTTTGGCAAATTCTGGTGAAAACCAGCAACTCCGACGAGGCTCGTTCTCTGCCGCTTTCTTCCCGCCTCCTTGTAGAACTTCCTCCTCTCTCTCTAGAGCAAGCTTCTCCACTTAGAATGCCTCACTTCTATAAACTCCCTTGAATGATTTGAGAACAACCCATGGTGCCTATTTATAAATTACTTGAACCAATCACATTATGCCACTTGTCACAATCTAAGCCATGGATCCAAAGACTCAAAGATATAATTGAATGGCTTTTGAAATCCAAAACTAGAATGGATTTAATTTTTGAAATGCAAGCTAATTCCCTAACTTCTTCCAAATGACATTTTGGCCCTTATTTCAAGTTCTCAAACTTTAATATTTTACCACATAAGTTCCTAATTTCATCCTTATTTCATTTGGATAATTCTCTAATTACAATTACACTGTCAAACATCAAATTTATCGAGATGTTTAAAATCTCAAAATTAATAACTCAAAATTACTCGATATGTACGATTTTTGGGAAGCCCTTACCCTCATTCGGTCTTTTCAGGCTACAACTTAGCTTAACTGAAAATCGTCTCTTATTTTATTTCTTTTAGTGTCATAAATCTCACCTCGAGACCCTCGTTAAAAATATACCTTTGTCCTTCGGTATCTAAACTCGAGGGCACTCCCTGCAGCTGATTCGGTCACTTGTTGCCATTTTCAAACATATTTTCGATATTTTAAACTCACTTAAAATGCGTGGCAACTTCACAAAAATATGGAGTATTATAAAATCAAACCTTGCAACAAGATAAATAACACTTATCTTTTACAACCCAACAATTTGAATGTTTTTAAACATCTTATCAAATAGTTATTGCAAACCTATTGGTATGGAGTGAGGAGAGCTTGAAGAGATGATGGTTTCAGTTTGCTTCTTCTCTTCACACCACAATGCACACCAAGAAATAATTAAAGTGATCTTCTTTGAGAGTTTGTTGAAAGAGCTTTGATTGCTTGTGCTTGTGTATATGGCAATATCTCTTGTAGATGTGTAAACTTGTGTATGCTTGTAAGAGGTGGCTTCTTGTCTTCAAAAACTCATATATATATATATATATCAAAGAGATAGCTTTTTGGCTAATTATAATTATTAGAGACAAGATAATAAAGTAGGTTTCGAAACACACATTTTTACACAGAGGTTTCGAAACATACATACCTTGTTTTGAAACATACAGCCTTTACAGCTAGATATGAACCAAGAGACATAATAAGTGGAGGACATCTTTAAAAAACAAAATGATTTGGTTTTATTCTCCACTTATAACTTATCTGAAATTTAAACATCAAGGAATGGAGATTACTTAAAAATAAGCATTTAAAATAGCTTTTGAAATAAAGTGCAAAAGCATGACAGAGTTTCAAATATTCTTCTGATAAAGTTAGATGTTTCGAAACATGATAAGAAGGTTTCGAAACATACTTCAAACATGTTTCAAAATATGTTAAACAAAGATTTTAAATACACTACTGTCAGAGATGATAGAGATTTTGAAACATACTATATAGGTTTCGAAACATAAGCTTACGTTTCAAACAGGTTTCGAAATACAGCATAAAAACTTAGCAAAACTTAAAACCTTATCAATATGCATTTCAAAACATGTATAGAAACATGATAGACTGATGTTTCGAAACATGGAAACTTAGTTTCAAAACATGATGCATAAAAATTGAATTTATTCAAACATATCAAAGAGTATTTTAAATATGTATAGAAACACAACAGAACTATGTTTCGAAACATTGAAACATGGTTTCGAAACATGATACATGAATTTTGGATTTTTCAAACATTTGAGCTTTCGCGCCAAAACACTAATCATGCATGTTTCGAAATATGAAAAACTTATTTCAAAATATGAGATTTTTATAAAGATTTTTCATTCTAAGGATGGTTTTTCATCAAACACATTTTCTCATATATCAAAAAATATGATACAACAGTTATTTGTTTAAGAGAAACAAACTATTGACAAACAAAATTGGTTAATCGACAAACTTATAATGTGAAAAGAACATAGTCGATAGATTGAACTTTCTGTCCACAAACTTGAAAACCAAATTCTATTAGTCGACAAAAGATGATAGCTTAGTCGACAAATTAAGGCCAACGAAGAATCATATAAATGTACACACATTGATAGTTAACAAAATCCATATTTTAGTTGACAAAATGAGATTCACCCAAAAAATTATGCAAGATGGCTCACTGTTAGTCGATAGAAGCAAGGCTTTCTGTCGACAGATTCAATTTCTTGAACACTGGTAGTCGATAGATGCAAGCCTCTATGTCGACAGATCCAAGCAAAAAACATGCACTTAGTCGACAACTTTAGAGAATGCTAGATTTTTAAAATACCTCTTTTAATCTTGTTCCTTTTGAAAGACTTATGATTCTTTGGAAATACTTAAAGTATGATTTCTCATGTTTGGAGAATAATTTGAATGATTATACTTTGTTTTTCTAAATCTCTTAAAACATGTTTTAATGTTTTCTTTGAAGGACATGATTGATGCTCTCTTGAAAAACTCTTTGATAGTTTTTTTTCAATCAAAAGCACTTCTTTTAGACTTTGAAACATTATGAATGTGTATACCATATGAAATCATTGAAATTGATTTTTGAGATATTTAGAAGCAATCACTTTAAGTTTGAATTTTTGACATATAACTTGTCATTATCAAAACACTTCTTATAAGAGTAAAATATCACATTTATCTTTCTCTCGATCTCTCCATCAATCTCTCGCATTAGCTCTCTCTCAGCAAAAGCTCTCTCGGCCAAGATCTGCCTCTCTTCTTCTCTCTGTTCTCTCAATTTGCAAGAAGAAATTTTAAATTTAAATGGGTCACTGTTGAAGACTTGGGCAGCAAGTTGACAGGTACATATATATACATAAATTACGCATTTATCCTCCACTAATTTCATTAATTTCATTTAAAAATTTTGATAATTTCACTTGAACCCTCCAAGGCCTCAATTAATTACCATCAAGCCATAAAATCTTGATTTTTTTAGAAATTAATAATTAACATTTACTTAAAAAGACCGATTTGGTCCTTGCACTTGCACAAGACCTTTAATCCATGCAAAAATACTTCAAGGTTACCTCACTCACAAAACTAGACCACCCATAGGGCCCCCTTGACTTCTCAGAGGGCCCTTATAACCATTCGATATCGTCAACAATTCAGGCTTATACAACAACTATTCCGAAAACTATTTGTGGTCTGATTGCTTTCAGCGTCATTAGCCTCACCTCGAGACGCTCACCAACCTCATGCTCTCTTTCCTAAACATCCAAGTCCCAGAGCATTCTGTTGTCGATTTGACAATTTTATTAATTAATTTCTCAAAACTCACTTCTTGGGCTTTCCAGACCACCCAAGGTCCTTTAAAATTACTGGAAATCCTATTTTCTTCAACACCATGTAATATGAGGTATTACATCCAACCCTTCTTAAATGACTTTCATCCTTAAAATTCTCTTCGCCTTACTTTTCCACCCAAGACAATCGCCTTCTCGAGCTATTTCTTGAATTCCCATACTCAGAGAATTTTCTATCTTAGTGTAACGACCGGATCGAGCGATAGGAAGAATCGGAATAACTTACCCTGATGGGCCTACGCGAACTTCCCAGGGGGGTCACCCATCCCTAGATTACCCCAGGTTAAGCACGCTTAACTTGGGAGTTCTTTGCCAACATTCAGCCCAAAAGGTATCCAGCTAGTGTTGTTTCCTTTCTTACACTATCTTCGATATATTCTAACTTCTCTGGACTCTCGGGGTATTACATTCTCCCCCCTTAAGCACATGACGTCCTCGTCATGCGACCTTACAACCGGTCCCAGATCTCTCCCCGTGCATGGCCGATGTGGGGATTCGCCTAAGGTGCTTACACGCACCCCCCATAGGGGCCTCACACCCCCCTCAGGACTCAGCCTCCTTGCTGAGGTTTGCCCCACCATCGCGCTCAAAGGCTCGGGGGTCGGCTTTGACACCACCTGTAACGATCCGATCGAGCAATAGGAAGAACTGGAACAACTTACCCTGATGGGCCTACGAGAACTTCCCAGGGGGGTCACCCATCCCTGGATTATCCCAGGTTAAGCACGCTTAACCTGGGAGTTCTTTGCCAACATTCAGCCAAAAAGGTATCCAGTTGGTGTTGTTTCCTTTCTTACACTATCCTCGATATATTCTAACTTCTCTGGGCTCTCGGGGTATTACACTTAGCCATTGCTCACCTTTCTCTTGGGTTATACCCGCCTTGAGGTTTCGTTTAGGCTACTAGTCTTCTTACTCTCGAGGATATTCATCAATTGATGCCACATTGGCTTCCTGCCAAATCCCACAACTAGTCATTGGTCTTGACACATGACTACTGTAATAATGTCCATCATTTTGATGGATTTCAACTACCTCTAAGCATCACTTTGCAGTTAACTTCCCATTTTCCATATCAAACCCAAAACCAAACCATGATAATGCCAATCAAACTCGACAACATTGCATCATTGATCAGTCAACAACGATTTTATGCCAATCACACACGGCAACGTTCCCTCGCCGATCACACAAGACCACAATTTTTTCGCCGATCAAACACAGCAACGTCTTAGCACTAATCAATTGCAACAGTGTCACTTCTAATGCCAATTTGACACGCTGACACCTATTAAACATTGGGATTTCATCATTAATTATATACATCCATAGCTTGAGTCTATCCACATGGTAACATTTCATTATCAACCGACTAAAACCATGCTAGCACTATATGGGGAAGCAACCATCTGGCTCCTTTAGTTATAATTGACTATTCATCACATGGTCTACTACCTTGACCAGTCGATCTCCACTGATTACTATGACTTAAGCATAACGCACATACCCATACATTATAGTGGATAATTTCATTCTTCAACCGATAATGTGCACTACCTGAGTCCGCACCTCGAGGTTAACAATGCACGTGCCATAACATTCTCCTAACTAGGGATTCTTTCCCTATTCAACCAAAATATTGAGGTTTTTTTTATTGGTCGATACCACTCGCCAACTGGGGTCATTTTCCAACATCTGAAAACTCTTATTGGGCAACCCCTCTTAAATGTTCTGCACCCATACCTTAGTTTCCCACAATCATGTCCAATGCTAGGCCTTACTTCGGCTGTCAAGCCTTACAACGAGTGAGTGATCCTACCATTTTGCTTTAAGGTTGTGAAACCTTTAACCCTAGCCCTCGTCATCGCTACTGTGCTTGTCACAACTCTTCGGCCCTTGACCACCGGCTCAATCATTGTGTTGCCCTGTGCATTAGGCGAGCCAACACCCAGTCCTTGCAACAGTGTTGCTCCCATACATTCACATCGAGGCTCAACACCAGTTCCCAACAACATGGCTCAGGTCCGTTACTGATTGCATCACATCTATAGTATGACTCCGAGCCTTCGGTTCCCACCTCGACTATCGCAAGGTATACTAGTTACACCACCACCCTTGTAACAGTCTTCTAGCCATGTTTACCAGCCCAGCTTCAATTCTATTGGAACATTTTTAAATTCCACAATTCCTTCACACAGCTTCACCCCCCACATGGCATGAGTCTTCATAGCCAAGTTTAATCATTCAAGTATGATGAAATATGATTTTTCAAGCAGTATTCATCACGACACAATTAATCCTATTTCACTTCTAAAATATTTGAATTTTTCTCTATCTAGTGGTTTTGTGGATATATCGGCTACTTGATGATGTGTATGAATGTACTCCAAGCTTATATCTCATTTTTGAACATGATCCTGAATAAAATGATGTTTAACTTCAATATGTTTGGTTCTTGCATGAAATAATGGATTGTTGGTTAAAGCTATAACATTAGTATTGTCACATTTGATTGGAATATTTTGAAATTTTATGTTATAGTCTTATAACTAGTATTTCATTCATAAAACTTGTGCACAACAACTCCCCTCTGTAACTTATTCTGCTTCAATGGATGAGAGTGCAACAATGTTTTGTTTCTTACTTGACCATGATACTAGAGAGTTTTCTAGAAATTAACATGATCGACTAGTACTTTTTCTATCCATTTTGCACCCATTATAATCAACATCGGTATATGCTATGCAATCCAACACATTTGATTTAGGGTAAAATAATTATAGATTTGAAGATCCCTTGAGATACCTAAAGATTCTCTTAACGACCTTAAGGGGGGATTCTTTAGGATTGGATTGATATCTAACACATAGGCAAATACTAAACATAATGTTTCAACTATTAGCTGTCAAATAAAGCAATGATCCAATCATACTTCTATAAAGCTTGTTATCCACCATTTGACCTAACTCATCCTTGTCTAGATATGATGAACCACTCATAGGAGTGACTATAGGTTTACAATCCTGAACATTAAATTTCTTGAGAAGATCCTTTATATACTTTTGTTGAGATATGTAAATGCTTTAATCTTTTTGTTTAATTTGTAATCCTAGAAAATATTTTAGTTCTCCTATTATGCTGATCTCAAATTCTCCTTGCATTAAATTTGCAAATCTATCACATAGGGATTTGTTGGTTGAACCAAAGATTATATCATCTACATATATTTGAACTAGTAAAATATCTTTTCCATGAGTTTGGATAAATAAAGTTGTATCAATTTGACATCTTTTGAAGCCTTTTTCTAAGAGAAATTTGCTAAGCTTCTCATACCATGCCCTAGGGGCTTGTTTCCCCCATATTTGGATAACCCCTAGTGGCTGCACTCTCACCCAGCAACACAATAAAAACACAATAAACTTTTATATATTTTTTTTCTTTATTTAGGTGAAAGGTTTATACTCGTCAGTGTACGAGTGCAGTTGTAGTCCAAATTTAAATTTGTATTTTCTGGATGAGTCCAGGTCATCCATTGAGAGATTTATTTATGGTAAAATAAAAAGAATATCACACATACATACACATATTTGGATGAATTAGTAACAGGATTTTTTATGAATTTTCAAATGACAGATGCTAAGAAATAAAACAAGACATAAATTAAAATAAACACTGAATGTGAAAATATAGAATTAGATAAAACGTGAGTTAAGGGAAATTCAGCACCAACTCGCTGATCCCCAATTTTAGCAAAAAATATTAGCAACATTAATTTAATTTTAGATATAGGGTCTTCTATTAATTCTAATTAGAAATGATGATAGTTCTAGCTTAAGCAATCCCCATACATGATATGAGGGATTCTAGTTTAAGCAACTACTATAAATTCGATCACAATTAATACACAAAACAACTAAATTAATCATCTGAGTTTGGGTATGATAGCATTTCCAGTTCTAGTAACTCCCATACGTGGCATGAAAGCTCTAAGTTAGACTTACCCTCCAATCCAAACCTAGTGATTTCTCAATAATTAATACTCCTCATATTGACATTTAAATTAATGTCACTCATTTAAAGCGCAATTTTCTTTGAGAATCATTGGCGTTGGACACTGTCCTTGCCTTAACCCAGGATTAGATTTAGCTACTCATCTTCATTAAAGAAATAATTAACAGGAATTTAAATGGCTTAATTTAAATGACAGAATTTAAATGATAGAAATTAAATCAACAGAAATTAACCGGCCATTTAGGCGGTAGATGATAAAAAGATGTGAATTAAAAATTGCAGAAATTTAATGGTAGAAACTAACCCACCATTTAGGCGGTGGATAATAAAGTAACAATAAATAACATGAGAATTCAAGAGAAGAAAGAAAAGAAGAAAGATCACAAGAGAGAAAAGAAGAGAGAAGAAGAGCAATTTTCAAAGAAAAAAAAACTCTAAGAACACAACTAAACTTTCATTCAAGAATAATAATCTCCTCCTCACAAGTGCACCTAAGTAAGCTATTTAAAGCCCACAAGATGCAATACAAACCACAAAATTTATTCAACTAGACATAATTATATCTAATGAGCACTCACAAAACATTCACCTAACTAGTGGAAGAAAATTAACTAAAAGACAAAAAATACAAAAGACTTTAGGTGGTGGAATACTCATACAAAAATTCAACAAGAAATAAACACAAACAAAAATCATGCGTATGTACAAGTAGTTGTGATTGTGGCTCACATCTTTCTCTGGTTTTACGTCCAGAAACGACTTAAACACCTTCTATGAAGTGGGGATAGACTTTTCATCCATTTTTCTTATAGATTGGCAAACATGGTCGTTTTTAGTCAGATTCCCAAGACTATAGCATTGGTGGTCACTTATGAACTGGGTCTATAAAGCAAGAAGTTTTCTTTGCACTATTCTGCATGGATACGTCTCAAGAGTCAATCGGATATCATCCAAAGACTCCTCACTCAGTCCATCCTTTATGAAACTAATTTTATCTTCTCGATTTACGGACGTAAGCCCCACTGATTTGGATCGTGTGTTACAGGTCCAACGAGCACATTTGTGACAACCACTCACTCTTTTCGCTCTTCGTTTCTTTGCAAAACTACTCTTTCCCAAGCCTAGAAGGTGCTTAAAACTAGGTGAAGTTTCGCCTAGTAATCAAACTTTTGCTTCGATCAACCAATGAATATCTTAAGGGATGCTATTATACATCAACATTCTAAGTCTTTCACACCTAGCAGCATAATTTTTTTCAAATCATTCATTGGGAGAGATGGATAGTACTTGCGAATTTTTGAGAGTTGAAGATCCATTTTTTTTAAAATTAAAACATAACTATAATAAAAGAAAACTAAAAACTATGAATCTTATAAAATGAACGAGAGTACTTGATCGGAGAACAACACGAAGGAGAGGAGATTGAGCTTGCTTGCAGAAGTGTGGCTTACCTCATACAGATATGGAGTCTCTTATATAGCAATGGGCATCACTATTCTACACTTAGCTCGAGGCATGCCATAATTGCACCGTCAGGCTTGGCGTCGTCTAGCATCTCATTTTTCAACATTTGGCAGTGTGTCTCTTTCTTTATAGAGTAGTGTGATTACGCTGCCCGAGAAAAGTGGCTATCCCCAACGTCAATTCTGTCTCTTTTTTTTTTCAATTTTTTTTAATTTTTAATTTTAATTATTATTATTATTTTTTTAATTTTTTTAGGAGCCTAATAAAATCATATATACCACACAAGAATATATTATCGAGTCAATTTTTTTTTTGGCACAATGGATTAATTTCAAACACCAATAAATTAATTCCTAAGTACACCTTACCCCCCAACTTGAATTGCGCATTGTCTTCGATTGACAATAAAATGATAAAAGATAGGCATACCTGACGGTCTTCAATGCATGAACTCGTATGCAAAAATTTTGTTTAGACTTTTTTTTTTTTAATGTCTCAAATCCAAAGATATCCATTTAACCTAAATGGAAAGGTGGTCTTTTAATGTCAGATTCTCAGATGACATGAAACTCCCCTTACTCATCAGATGATGGTGGATCACCCAAATCCACAACTCCTTCATTCTCCTCAACACTACCCTGGTATGGTTTCAACCTATGACCATTGACTGTAAGACGTTGTCTTGACTCTAGATTTTCTATCTCAAAGGCCCTATATTTGATTACAAAGGGGCCGACCCATTGAGACTTCAATTTTCTTGGGAATAGATGCAATCGAGAATCGTACAAGAGTACCTGTTGCCTTACCTGAAGGCTTTTCCGAATGATGTGCCGATCATGTAACTCTTTCATGTGAAGCTTGGCCATTCGTGCATTTTCAAATGCCTCATTCTGAATTTCCTCGAGCTCATTCAATTGGAGCTTCCTAGAGAGGCTTGCTTCAGTTAGACTCTTGTTGATCTTTTGAATTGCCCAATATGCTCTATGCTCAATTTCCACCGGCAGATGACGAGATTTACCGTATACTAGCCTATAGGGAGACATTCCTAAAGTTGTTTTGTAAGCTGTCCTGTACGCCCAAAGAGCGTCCACTAGTCTTAAGGACTAATCCTTATGATATCAGTAGCAACAGTCTTTTCCAATATGCACTTAATCTCCCTATTGGCTAACTCGGCTTGACCATTGGTTTGAGGATGGTATGGGGTTACAACCTTGTGCAATACACTGTATTTCTTCATTAGCCCTGCCACAACTTTATTACAAAAATGGGAACCCCTATCACTAATGATAGCTTGTGGCATCCCAAATCGACTGAATATGTTTTCTTTCAAAAATTTCACTACAGTCCTTTGGTCATTTGTTCTGGTCAGGATCGCTTCGACCCATTTGGACACATAGTCGACAGCAAGTAAGATGTATTCATGTCCAAATGAATTGACAAATGGGCCTATAAAATCCATAGCCCAACAGTCGAAGACCTCTAACACTTGGATCAGATATAATGGCATCATGTTTATTCTTGACAGACTTCCTAACCTTTGACATCGATCGCAACTTGAACATAACTTGTACACATCCTTGAACAATGTCGGCTAATAAATCCACTCTAAAAAATTTTTGCAACTGTTTTCTTGACAGAAAAATGGCCTCCACATGCAAGAGTGTGATCGAAATTAATGACACTCTATTGTTCATGATTGGGTATGCATCTACGGATGATTTGGTCAGGACAATATTTGAACAAGTACGAGTCATCCCAAAAGAATGTCACCACCTTTCGAAAAGTTTTTTGCTTATCTAGCCTAGACTAGCGATCTGGAATCTGTCTAGTGACTAGATAATTTGCTATGTCAGCATACCATGGAAGGATAGGTGATGTAGATTGACTACTTATTTGAAATAGTTGTTCATTTGGAAAGGAATCATGGATTGGACTCTCAAACTGATTTAGCTCTTGACATGGTAGACGGGACAAGTGATCAGCCACAACATTTTTTACCAATTTCTTATCTCTTATTTCAATGTGAAATTCTTGCAAAAGTAAGATCCATCGGAGGAGATGGGATTTTGCATCTTGTTTTGTGAACAAATACTTCATTACAGCGTGATCGGTAAAAATGATCACTAGTGAACCTACGAGGTAAGATCAGAACTTGTCTAGGGCAAAGACGACTGCTAGTAACTCTTTCTCTGTAGTGGTGTAATTCTTTTATGCCTCGTTAAGAGTTTTACTAGCATAGTATATCACATGAGGTTTCTTATCCTTCCTCTACCCTAACACAACTCCTACCGCGTAATCACTAGCATCGCACATAAGTCAAACGGGAAGGACCAATCAGGGAATTGAATGATAGGTGCAGAAACAAGTGATTTCTTCAACTTCTCAAAAGAAACTTGACACTCACTGGTTCACTCAAAAGGTATGTCTAAGGCTAGGAGGCGGCATAAGGGTCTGGCTATGGCATTGAATGAAGCAATAAAGCGCCTACAAAAACCAGCATGGCCAAGAAAAGACCTAACCTCTCTCACGTTCCTTGGAGTGGGTAATTTTTGAATTGACTCAACCTTAGACTGATCAACCTCAATAACCCTGGAAGAAACAATATGTGCCAAGACACTTCTTTGAGTAACCATGAAATGACACTTCTCCCAATTTAGCACTAAATTCGTTTCTTTGCACCGGACCAGAATTTTCTCCAAATTTTCTAAACAACTCTCAAAACTGTCTCCATACATTGAGAAGTCATCCATAAAGACTTCTACCACATCCTTACCCAATTCATTGAAAATACTCATCATGCATCTTTGAAAGGTTGCAGGGGTATTACATAGACTAAATGGCATTCGTCTGTGAGCAAATGTCCCGAATGGACACGTGAACGTGGTTTTCTCCTGATCCTCTAAAGCAATTTCAATCTGATTGTACCTAGAATACCCATCTAAGAAGTAGTAGAAGGCATGTCCCGCTATTCTCTCTAACACCTGATCCAAAAATAGGAGCGAAAAATGATCCTTCCTAGTCATAGAGTTGAGTTTCCTATAATTTATGCACATACGCCATCCAGTTTGGATGCGTGTAGGAATGAGCTCATTGTTCTCATTTAATATCACAATGACTCCTTACTTCTTAGGTATAACTTGAGTTGGACTAACCCATTTGGAATCAAATATAGGGTAAATAATGCCAGCATCTAAGAGCTTCAGCACCTCTCCCCTAACCACTTCCTTCATATTTGAGTTTAACCTTCTCTACATCTGTCTCACCGGCTTTGTATCTTCTTCCAGGAAAATTCTGTGGGTGCAAATTAAGGGACTAATGCCATGAAGGTTTGCTATAGTCCAACTTAGAACTTTCTTGTGTGCCTTTAACAGATTCAACAATTGTTCCTCCTGTTGAGGATTCAGACTTGATGAGATCACCACCAACAAAAATTCTCCTTCACCTAGGAATGCATACTTAAGGTTGTTTGGCAATGGTTTCCTTTTAGGTGTGAGTGAGTAGCTTGATGATGGTAGAGGTTTACTTGGTGAAGATCCGAGAGGTTCTGGTTTTGGGTTACTGTAGGCTATGGATAAGACAGATTCAGTTTTCTCTTGAGAGCAATCTTGCTGCTCCACAAATTCCTCCAACTCAAAATTTTTCTGAGTAAATTCATAGTTAATGTACTCCTCACTCAATGTCTGTATTAGATCAGGTTCTTCAGTTTCATTCTCCACGTCAGGTTGTTTGGAAACCCTAAAAATATTTGTTTCCAAAGTCATATTTCCAAATGACAATTTCAAGATTCCATTCTTATAGTTGATGATGGGATTTGATGTGGCAAGGAATGGTTGACCTAAGATGACTGGCACAGGAGGTTAAGGCCCCTAATGCGGCTGGGTATCCAAAATGATGAAGTCTATTGGAAGGTAGAACTTATCGATTTGTACTAGAACATCCTCCACAATTCCTCTTGGAATTTTGACTGATCGATCAGCTAGCTAAAGGGTCACTCTAGTGGGTTTAAGCTCACCTAATCCCAACTGTTGATATGCACTGTATGGCAACAAATTGACACTAGCTCCTAAATCTAAGAGTGCCCGATCAACCTTTTGACTTCCTATGATGCATGTAATGGTTGGACAGCCTGGGTCTTTGTATTTGGGAGGAGTTTTCAATTGGGGAATGGCGCTGACTTGTTCGGTTAGGAATGCCTTTTCATGCACATTTATTTTTCTTTTGACAGTGCACAAATCTTTCAAAAATTTTGCATATAAAGGTGTTTGTTTGATTGCATCTAACAGCGGGATGTTGGTTCTCACTTGCTTGAACACTTCATATATGTCCGCATTTTGTTGATTCTTTTTTGCACTGATCAATCTTTGAGGAAAATGAGGTTTGGGCTTGAATTGAGTTCCCTCTACAAGATTTTTGTCTTTGTCCTCCTTGTTGCTTGGTACTTGTTCTTCCTCCAAAGTTGTTTTGATAACCGAATCACTGTGATTGGAAATTTTTTCTTCTTGCACAGTAGGGTATGACATCCTAGGGTCTTTAGGTTTCTCAACTGTTTTTCCACTCCTTAGGATAGTTACTGCTTGCACTTGCTCATGAATTTTGTTTTCACT
This sequence comes from Diospyros kaki, assembly GCA_036245055.1. Taxonomy (NCBI): domain Eukaryota; kingdom Viridiplantae; phylum Streptophyta; class Magnoliopsida; order Ericales; family Ebenaceae; genus Diospyros; species Diospyros kaki. Next base: position 32,064,533 of record BSEG01000016.1, on the reverse strand, counting down.
GGATGAGGCTTCTACCTGATGGGTTTGACCCATGGGATTTGGATTGGATTGGATTGGGAAGGAAATCATCCAGGTTCTCTTACACTCAATGTTTGGGTCAGCTTGGTCAATTGGCTTCTAATGTCTTCCATGGTTCTATTGGTTTGTTCTTGGAATTTGGCCACTTGTGCATTTGATCCCATTTGGCCTTGCATTAATTGATTGAGGGTGTCTTCTAAGGATCTCCTATGACGAGGTTGGTATGTGTTGGTTGTAGACCTTTGATTAGCTTGAAATTGTGGAGGTTGTGAAGGGAATGACAGTTGAGCTGCAGAATCATTTCTCCATGAGAAGTTAGGATGATGGTAGAGGTTGGGATGATAAGAATTGAAGTTCATATGGTGACCCTCGAAATGAAAATTCTCCCCTTGATTTTGGTTTGAATATTGCCTTCCTTCATTGTTGTGTGAGTGTGTGTTTCCAGTTTGACCATACAATACCTCCTTAAAAGTAGGTAATGTAGAACAATGCTCTGTCTTGTGGCTTGAAGTCTCACACATAGCACACCTAACCTCAATTTCATTAACAGTCTGGGCTTTCTTTATCTCTAAAGTTTCAATCTTTCGGGTTAATGCAGCTAACCTGGCATTCAAATCATCACTCTCATTCAGCTGATGTTTACCCCTGGGCTGTGGATAATCTCTTGAATCATTGGCTGATAGTGGCTGAACTTCCCAATTTCTAGTATTTTCTGCTAAAGTGTCAAAGAAATGAAATGCCTCATCAGCTGATCTGTCGAAGAATTCCCTATTGCACATGGTTGACACTATCATCTTAAGATTGGGAGACAAAGCATCATGGAAGAAACTAACCACTCTCCACTACTCAAAAGCGTGATGTGGACAGGCATTGAGAAGGTCCTTGAATCGTTCCCATGCTTGAGCAAAGTTTTTATTAGGTTTGCAGGAAAAATTCATCATTTGCCTTTGGAGATTTATGGTTCTATTTGCTGGAAAGTATTTTTTCAAGAACGTGGTTTGCATTTTTCTGCACGTTCCAATAGATCGAGGTGCAAGCATGTTTAACCACGTCTTCGCCTTATCTTTAATGAGAATGGAAAGAGTTTTAATCTAACCACATCCTCATTGACAGTTTGTTCCATAGAAGTTCCACAAACTTCCTCAAACTCCTTCATGTGAGTGTAAGGATTTTCAGAGTCCATGCCATAAAAAGTGGGCAACAATTGGATAGCGCGCCAGGTTTAAGATTGAATCTATGATGATTAACCGGAAGCACTATGCAAGATGGTGTAGTTTGCCTAGGAGGGTGGAGATATTCCCTGAGAGGCCTACATGTATCAGGTTCAAAAGAATCTTGATCGCCATGATCACTCCCAAGTACACGTGGTATGTTCTCGTTGTGTTGAGACATGAATGATTGCATCAGTGATAGTTCAGTGGTAGATAGAGAGTCAATAGGGCTATAAAGCGGATTTTGATATTCTATAATTCTACCTGGCCTAAGTATCATACACCATGCACAAACAAAAATAAAGTAAAAAGAAACAGAGTTATGAATTTATTAGGAGATGCTTATTCTTATACTTATTATTTTTTTCTTTCTGTTTTTGCCTCAATCTCTCTGGCAACGGTGCCAAAATTTGGCTGCACTCTCACCTTGCAATTAAAACACAATAAAACTTTTATATATTTTTTTTCTTTATTTAGGTGAAAGGTTTATACTCGTTAGTGTACGAGTGCAGTTATAGTCTAAATTTAAATTTGTATTTTCTGGATGAGTCCAGGTCGTCTACTGAGAGATTTATTTATGGCAAAATAAAAAGAATGTTACACACACATACACACATTTGGATGAATTGGTAACAGAAGTTTTTATGAATTTTCAAATAACATATGTTAGGAATAAAGCAAGACAGAAATTAAAATAAACACTGAACGTGAAAATATAGAATTAGATAAGACTTGAGTTAAGGCAATTTCAGCACCAACCCGCTGATCCCCAATTTTAGCATAAAAGATTAGCAACATTAATTTAATTTAAGATATGAGGGTCTGCTATTAATTCTAATTAGAAATGATGATAGTTCTAGATTAAGAAATCCCCATACATGATATGCGAGATTCTAATTTAAGCAACTATCATAAATTCGATTGCAATTAATATACAAAACAACTAAATTAATCATCCGAGTTTGAGTATGATAGCATTTCCAGTTCTAGTAACTCCCATACGTGGCATGAAAGCTCTAAGTTAGGCTTACGCTCTAATCCAAATCTAGTGATTTCTCAATAATTAATACTCCTCATATTGACATTTAAATTAATGTCACTCATTTAAAGTGCAATTTTATTTTTTAATTATTGGCGTTGGACACTGTCCTTGCCTTAACTCAAGATTGGATTTAGTTACTCATCTTCATTTAAGAATTAATTAACAGGAATTTAAATGATAGGAATTAAAACAGTAGAAATTAACCAGCCATTTAGGCGGTGGATAATAAAAAGATGTGAATTAAAAATTACAGAAATTTAATGGTAGAAACTAACCCACCATTTAGGCGGTAGATAATAAAGTAACAATAAATAATATGAGAATTCAAGAGAAGAAAGAAAAGAAGAAAGATCACAAGAGAGAAAAGAAGAGAGAATAAGCGCATTTTTCAAAGAAAAAAAAAACTCTAAGAACACAACTAAGCTTTCATTCAAGAATAATAATCTCCTCCTCACAAGTGCACCCAAGTAAGCTATTTATAGCCCACAAGATTAAATACAAACCACACAATTTATTCAACTAGACATAATTATATCTAATGATCACTCATAAAACATTCACCTAACTAGTGGAAGAAAATTAGCTAAAAGATAAAAAATACAAAAGACTTTATGTGGTGGAATACTCATAAGAATACATAAGATTTTAGGTGGTAAAGCACTCATAAAAATACAAAACAAAGAAAAGTCTTTTACAAGTTGGGCTTTGTTGGGCCTTTGGTTGGCCTTAGGCTTTTCTTATGTGGGATTCCATTTGATAGTTGGGCCAAGTGCACTTGAAACATCCTCTAGACTCCATAATTAGCCCTTGAATTTGAGCAATAATAATGGGTAATCCAACGTCTTCAATTTATGCCCCTAATTAATTGTAGAAGTCAACTTCCTTGCTTCATCCTGAAATAATATGTAATGCGAATAATTATTTATTTTAAGCATAAATATAAAGACAAAATGGGGATATAATTCATTAAGATTTAGAAAACATTGACCCCTCATCACCTAGTATGTTCGGATAAGCTTCTCTGTAAAAGACTTGTAACAACCCGTTAGTGGGTCTAGATTTATTGATAATATTATTTTGATGCCTAATATATGTTGGTATCAAGTGAATCAGAATTATGTTCTTGGAATTATTTGTTCGGGTAATGTTTCGTATTATTTGATTAAAATGAGGATAAAAATAAATAATGATGTGTATGTGTTGTGGAAATGCATGAGAAGCGGGAAAAGAAGAAAAATGGTGAAATTGAATAATGGGAATGTGTGTAAAAGAATTTTGTGTTATTTGAGTTAATGTAAATGATAAAGGATATTATGGGGATTAAATGAGAAGGTGAAGGGCAAATGTGTAAATGAGATACATATATATATATATATATAGGAGAGCCCCAATTCTTCCCCATTCTCATTCATCTTCTTCTCCAAGCCCTTCTCTTCTTCTTTCCTTCTCAATTTCTCATTTCCCATCAAATTCTTCAAGTTAGTTCATTCATTTTGGATTGGAGTTTCATTTGAGAGCTAAAGGCAAGGAAATAACAGATTAAAATCGTTTTGAAGGGATTATTTCTTTAAAAAGACAAGTTCTTTTTCATTATTCTTCATATCTTGCAAAACCCTAGCTTGATTCTTGGGGTAAATGCAAAAATTGGGTTTGAGGGTTCTTGGGTGTCCTAGTGGAATGTGATTGTCGATTTAAATTCTAGAGTTTTGGGGTTTGTTTGTCATGGGCTTGGGTTTTGCATAGAAATCTGGTTAATTGCATGTCATGAAGATTTTCTTGCAATTTCGATAAAATGGGTTTATAACCCGAGGGGGGCCATGAGTTACCCTAATCTTTTAAAGGAACTTTATATTATTAGGTTAGGGATTGGGAAAATTGGAGTTTGGAATGATTTTGGGGTGTTCCCGATCGTTTCTGTGCGTTTCTACTCTCAATGGTTGACTATTTTGGTTAATACTCAACTAATTAGTGGGTTAGCCGACCCAAGGAAGATCAGCTCTCGACCTAGTTGACTAAGTTTTTAAATAGTCAACTAAGATTCTCAATAGTCGACTAAACTTTTCAATAGTCGACTAAAGGTTCTAGACAACTTTGTGCAGCTTATACTCTTTTGCGCATAACTTTTAGTAAAAAAATTGGATTTGAGATCTGTTTCATGCATTGCAAACTAAACTCCATAAGATTTGATTTGGCATAGGATTCAAATTATTTGGTGAAGTTTTGAGTGGTTTATTCTTAATCCAAATACATATTTATATGTTCTTGATAACAATTAGGCATTCAATGGCGAGGTGTTATGTGAATTGAGGATTCATGATAAGCTTATTTGAGGATGACAATGTGTTAGTATTGGTCCATATGGGAACTTGTGTTTGGAGAGCATTACGCAAGTATGACTTCAATGGGAAGTTTTTGGGGTTTAAACGTGCATATAAGGGTTGATAAATGAGTTGGGAAGTGGATTGTTTAGAGATATGAATTGGAGGTATAATTCATGTATGTTCTCTTATGATGTGCGGACACATCCCTTGGGGAATGATTTGTGAATTTGGATGTGGAAGAGAATGTCCAAGTATACACCATGGTTGTACCTACAATTATGGGAAGAGATAAAAGGAATCGTATGAACTAATGCACATGTGTAGACTATGGTGGGGGTATGCGCTTGTGATTATGATGCGTAAGACTGTGGGTTTGAGTTTCACAGCAGCCATATCTTATGACGCGTAAGACTATGGGTTTGAATCCCACAACAGCCATATCTTATGATGCGTAAGATTGTGGGTTTGAGTAGATGGGTGTTAGCGTCGAAGAGTTGAGAGCAGTTTGAGAGCACTACTATGATGGGGCTACTGTATACGGGATGTGTGGTATCATAGGCGGATGCTAGTGCAGTAAAGTTGAGAGCGATCTAAGAGCATTACTATGATTAGGCCACTGCATACGGGGCATGTGGTATCATAGGCAGATGCTAGTGCTACAGAGTTGAATGCAGTCTGGGAGCACTACTATGATAGGGCCACTGTATGTGGGACATGCGATATCATAGGTGGGTGCTAGTGCCGCAGAGTTGAGAGTGAATTGAGGGCACTACCATGATAGGGCCATTGCATACGGGGCATGTGGTATCATAGGTGGATGCTAGTGCCACAGAGTTGAGAGTGGTCTGAGAGCATTGCTATGATGGGGCCACTGCATACGGGGATTGTGGTATCATAGGCGAATACTAGTGTCGCATAGTTGAGAGCAGTCTGAGAGCACTGCTATGATGGGACCACTACATATGGGGCGTGTGGTATCACAGGAAGGTGTTAGTGCTGTAGAGTTGAGAGTGAATTGAGGGCACTGCTATGATGGGGCCACTGTATACGAGCCATGTGGTATCATAGGAGGATGCTAGTGTCGTAGAGTTGAGTGGTTTGAGAGTACTGCTATGATAGGGCCACTGCACGTGGGGCATGTGGTATCATAGCCAGATGCTAGTGCCACAAAGTAGATTGGATTTATAGGCCCAGAGTGGGTTGCCTTCTGACATGAATGTACGATACCGTAAGATAATGGGTGTTGTGCTTAGAGCATTAGATGGATTCTAGAGACTATATAGTACCATGGCTACTGGAGTGTGCCTTATCCATGCTATGGTAGGAGTTTATTGCTTGTGTAGATTGTACTGATCTTGGTTATGATTATAACCATGATGTTCCATGTTACAATTCTACCTGTATTACTCTATGCCTCGATCGTACCATATACTGTTTGTTATTGCTTACAGAGTCTCTATTTTGATATATCTCATGCTCTATTTCGTTGTATTATGCTTGCTAGGCCTTGTGGTTCATTCTTTCTCTTCACACCATTCCAGGTGTAGCTAAAGCGAAGGATAGCGGTCCTAGTAGGGCATGATCGTTGGGTTAGATGTTGTTGTTGTCAAAATACAACAATTAAAATTTGTGATGTGGGGTCCACTTGAGCTTGGTATCAGGTGAGGTTAGGTTCCCATAAGAGAAGCTGTCTCAAGGGAGTTTGTTCCCATAAGAGAAGCTGTCTCAAGGGAGTTTGCCCCTAGGATGCGCCATAAGGATTCGCCACAAGGTTTCGGCACTAGCTTTGCCACAAGGCTTCGCTATAAGGTTTTGCTACTAGCTTTACCACAAGCTTCGCCACAAGGTTTCGCCACAAGATTTTGCCACTAGCTTCGCCACAAGCTTTGCCATAAGGTTTCGCCACAAGCTTTGCCACAAGGTTTTGCCACTAGTTTCGCCACAAGCTTTGCCACAAGGCTTCGCCACAAGCCTCGCCACAAGGTTTTGCCACTAGTTTTGCCATAAGCTTTTCCACAAGGCTTCGTGACAAGTCTCGCCACAAGGTTTTGCCACTAGCTTCACCACAAGCTTCGTCGCTAGGTTTGTCGTAAGACTTACCTTCGCTGCCAGGTCTGCTGCGAGACTTTACCTTAGCCGTTAGGTCCGTCACAGGACTTTGTTTTTGTCGCTAGGTCCGCCGCAAGACTTCGCCTTCGTCGCTAGGTCCATCGCGAGACTTTGCCTTTGCTGCTAGGTTTGTCGCAAGAGTTTGCCTTTGTTGCTAGGTTCGCTGTGAGGATTTGACCCTATTAATGCTGAGAAAATGGGTTAGAAGGCTCGCGGGAATCTCCCCCGCGAAGACCCTCCGATGCCAAAGTCAGTCTTGGATCCCAATGATTATTCACGAAAACAATAAATGTGCATTCAAAGTGTTTAGATTTTATCAAAATTGGAAGTCCTCCTTAATGTCCTATAACTGGGTATTTATAGGGCACGATTCTTAGGGTGGCTGGATTTGACACGTGGCAGTTGATGAGTGAGGCTTAGATTTGGTCGAGAAGAGGTTTTTGCCGCCACTCTCTAGCGAGGGGGGCAGCTCACGGCATGCTGCCACAAAGGGGGCAGCTTACGGCATGCTGCCACAAGGCAGCCTGATTAGTGTTTAATTGTGTAAAATTTTGTTATAATTTTAACCCTTGTTTTGATTTTAAATTGATTTAATTGAATAGTTATTTACAATATATATAAATATATATAATATATAATATATATAATATATAAATTGAATGCCATGCGTGAAGTATATATATATAATATATAATAACATTTGAATTGCAGGCATGAAGAAGGTGGGATTGGAGACTCAAATTGGATTGAAGAATGAAGAATTCAAACCCAACCCATGAAGAATTAAAGCCCAGCGCATGCCCATTAAATTGAAGGCCTAAGGCCTAGCGCATGTTTAAGGCCCAACTTGAACAACCCATGGAAGACATCATTTGGAGAAGGACCAAGCATTTTTAATCCTAATGAAGATCAAAAAACCCAATTGTAGAAATCTATTTTTTTATTTTTAAATATTTATTTTATGAGTGCTTTATTAGTTGTGTTTTTTTAGCTAAAATCCATTTAACTTTAGGTATGTATTATAGTTAAAATCCATTTAACTTTAAGTGTGTGAGTGCCCATTAGATATAATTTTGTCTAGTTGAATAATTGAAATTGTGTGGTTGGTATTGCATCTTGTGGGCTATAAATAACTCACTTGGTTGCACTTGTAAATGGCTATTATTATTTTTGAATCAAAGTTTAGTTGGTTTTTTAGAGTTTCTCTTTGAGAATTGCTTTTGTTCTCTCTTTTTTTCTCTCTTATTTTCTCTTGCAATCTTACTTCTTTTCTTTCTTTTCTTGAATTCTCATGTCATTTATTTTTACTTTATTATTTACCGCATAAATGGCCGGTTAATTTCTACCTTTAAATTTCTGCAATTTTAATTCTTGTCTTTTTATTATTGACTGCCTAAATAGCTGGTTAATTTATGCTATTTTAATTCTTGTAATTTAAATTCTGTCATTTAAATTACGCCATTTAAATTCCTATCAATTAATTTACAAATGAAGATGAGTAGCTAAACCCAATCTTGGGTTAAGGCAAGGACAGTGTCCAACGCCAATGATTCCCAAAGAAAGCTGCCCTTTAAATGAGTGATAATAATTTAAATTTCAATATGAGTGTGTATTATTAATTGAGAAATTACTAGGTTTGGATTGGAGCGTAAGCTTAACTTAGAGCTTTCATGCCACGTATGAGAGTTTCTAGAACTGGAAACGCTATCATACCCAAACCCGAATAATTAATTTAGTTGTTTTGTGTATTAATTGCAATTGGATTTGTGATAGTTGCTTAAACTAGAATCCCACATATCATGTATGAGGATTGCTTAAACAAGAACTAACATCATCTCTAATTGCATTTAATAACAAACCCTCATATATGAAATTAAATTAATGTTGCTAATCTTTTCTGCTAAAAATTGGGGATCAACGGGTTGGTGCTGAAATTGCCTTAACTCAAGTCCTCGCTGCCAAATGCCGAAAGGCTTGCCTTTGCGGCAATCCGCCGCGCGGCCTGCCCTTGCAACAGACTACCGTGAGGCTGGTAGCTGAGCATCAGCTGGCGACAATCCCTCTTGTCGCCAGCTTTTTTCATTTTTCACTTTTTCTGAAAATTCCTCATTTTTTCTCTCTTTCTATTTTTCATGGAAAAACAATTGCCCCCCACTCTTTTGTTTTGTCTTTTAGACAAAATTGAAGAGTAAAAATATCAGCTAGGGAGTCGAGTCTAGCACCTAGACTCAATCAAGGGTTCCCGAATATCCCAAGATCTTACGCCAGCCGGGGTCTTGGGTACCAAATTATCTTCTGGGCAACCATGCCCTTGAAAGATAGGTTCAATTACGGAATTATTGCCGAGTGTTTGAGCTTGCCGGGAGGCTTAGGTGCTGGATCAGCCAAGGAGTCAGCTCTAGCTTGGAGCATAGGATCAGACTTAGTCAAGGGGTCCTAGCGAGCCTGCGGGCATAGTCTTCGGAGCATCCGGTGATCCTAGGATGGATCATAGCGCACTAGCTATTGTGTTCTCCATGTCTGTCTTTCGGGGTTAGTTTATCTCAGGGAATCTGGGTTTGGCCACTGATTAGGCGCAGGATTCCTACCAGACATCCAAGTTTTCCAGGAGACCTAGGCGCCAGATAAACCAAGGAGTTGGGTCTAGCCCCCAACTCGAATGAGAGATCTGGGTGAGTCTGCGAGCATAGGCATAAGATATTCTGGTGATCTCGGGCCAACTCATGGCCATCGGCACCAGATTGCAACTAGGAGACTCAACTTTGATAAGCAGGACTGTGGTAGAACTTGTCATAGGGTTGTTATCTCTTCATGCCTTCCTTTGGGCCAGTCTTCCTCAGGGAATCTGGGTTTGGCCAGTGGTCTGGCGCGGGATTTCCCACCAGACATCCGAGTTTGACCTTCGGGAGCAAGCTCATGCTAGAGCTACCATGTGACCACTTCACTTCCTTTCCATCTTCCTAGGTTCAGTTTACCTCAGGGAATCTGATCTTGGCCAGTGGTCTGGCGCGGGATTCCTATTAGGCATCCGAGTTTGCCAGGAGACCTAGGCGCCAGATTAACTAAGGAGTTGGGTCTAACCAAAAAGGCATAGCACCCAACTCGAACGAGGAATCCAGGTGAGTCTGCGGGCATAGGCATCGGATGTTCTGGTAATCTCAGGCCAACTCGTGGTCATCGGCACCAGAATGCCACTAGGCGACTTGACCTTCGAAAGCAAGCTGTGCTTGAGCTGCTATACCTACATGACACATATAAATAATATGGGCCCATGGAGATTTTACATGGTTCGGCTTATAGTTTTGCTTACTTCCATGGGAATACAAGTGGTGTATTCTTTTATTTATCGGGGGATGTTATCACAATGGAAAATTAAAGACAATTCCGGCCTCTAGCCGGGTCGAGTAACTCTCCAGGTGACAGGCTCGACTCTATGTCTTGTACTTCATCCTTTCTCCTGGGGCTAAAGTTCGGAAGTACCTCTCGAGGTGCACGGTGTTCCAAGCTTTCCTTATTGCCTTGTCTTATCGTGTTAGTGGTGTGTACCTGTTAGGTCCTTTGCACTTTGTGCTGAGTTTCCCTTCCTCTTCTATTACTTTCCCTTGCATCCAAAATTTCCATTTGGATGAGAAACTGTTCTACTCGGTCGAACAACTTAGTCACGGAATTTGGATCAGAGAAGGCTAAGGATCTTCTAAGCGGGGCGTATGTAGTTTCGTTTAGTAGGGCTGACACCGCCAATCCGATTGGGAGATCTCTTACTTCTTATGTCGCGGCTCTGAATCGCTCGATGTATTGCTTTAAGAATTCATTCAGCTTTTGCTGTAAGCTCATTAGATATATTGCACTCTTCTTTTTTAGGAGATAGACAGAGAATGCATTTAGGAATTCTTTCTTCAATTGCTCGAATGATTGTATATGTCCTGTTGGTAATTCAGTGAACCACTGCTGAGCTTGTGCTGCCAGGGAGAGTGGGAAGGCCCTGCACCTAGTGACCTCATTCCATCCATGTAATACTGCTACTGTGACAAAACGTTGTAAGTGCTTTTTGGGGTCCTCCCTTCCTGAGTATACCGAAAGTTGTGGCAGTTTGAACCCTAGTTGCACTGGTTGCTTTTGGAGTTCTTTGGATAGAGGGAACCCTTTTGGGGGAGTTACCTTTGGCACCATCATTACCTGCTTCTATTCTAGCACCTCTTCTATAAGGCATTTGATGTCAGACACACTGAGTGTTTCATTTTTCGCTTCATTTTGGCAAAGGGATGGGTCATAAGGGACTCTTGAGTAGGGGTTTTCTGTTGTCTCTTTATACGTGGGAGTTTTTCTTTCCCTCCTGCCATATTTCCTTCTCAAGTCTCTTACTTCTGGGACTTGGCTATTCAGCCCTGGAGTTTCGATTCTTATCCCTTGCTGAGGCGCCCTTGGAGGGTTGTCTTGGGATCTTGGATGTTCCCCCCTCGTACCGATTTGTCCCATGTGGGGAACTTGAATGTCTGGCATTAGTTCACGTAACAAAGCAATTACTCCTTGTAGTCTCCTCATATTCTCCTCATTGTTCATCCTGAGCTCATCATTCTGTTGCTTCAGCTCCTCAAAATTCTTCCGCAATAGTTCATAATCTAAGAGTAAGACTGTGGGTGGAGCTATTCTTGAAGTCCCCGCGAGGTTTCCATTTGGAATTGACGACTGTCCAAAGGAGTGTTGTTCCTAACTAGCAGGCGCTGCATGTAGGACTTGCTTCTCTTACCCTATCGCACGTCTCCTCAATCCAACTACATGTGCCTTTCCTTGTTCTGAATGCTCCATGGCTCCTAGTCCGATGGTATGGTTGCATTTGAGCACCGGGAAATTTCTTGAACACACTTTGTTGTTAGGGTGCTCTACTTAAAATTCTGGTGCTATAGAGTGTGCTTGATAGGGGCCTTTCGTGGCTCCCGTTCTGGTACGAGCGCTCATTCAGGTGGGGTCAGGCAGGTTCACACAACTGGTTGATCTTGTCCCTCTCGGCATCTTGCATTAAGATTGGCTTTTTGTTGCGCTTCCCACAGACGACACCAAATTGTTGTTGCCAAAATACAACAATTAAAATTTGTGATGTGGGGTTCATTCGAGCTTGGTGTTGAGTGAAGTTAGGTTACCATAAGAGAAGCTGCCTCAAGGGAGTTTGCCGCTAGGATGCTCGCCATAAGGATTCACCACAAGCTTCGCCACAAGGTTTTGCCACTAGCTTCGCCAGAAGCTTTGCCACAAGGCTTCGCCATAAGGTTTTGCCACAAGCTTCGCCATAAGGTTTTGCCACTAGCTTCACCACAAGCTTTGCCATAAGGCTTGGCCACAAGTTTTGCCAAAAGGCTTCGCCACAAGGTTTTGCCACTAGTTTCGCCATAAGCTTTGCCACAAGCCTTGCCATAAGGTTTTGCCACTAGCTTCGCCACAAGTTTCGCCACTAGCTTTGCCGCTAGGTTTGCCACAAGACTTTGCCTTCGCTGCCAAGTCCGCTGTGAGACTTTACCTTTACTGTTAAGTCCACCGCAAGACTTTGTTTTCACCGCTAGGTCCGCCGCAAGACTTCACCTTCGCTGCTAGGTCGGTCGCGAGGCTTTGCCTTCGCTGCCAGGTTCGTCGCAAGACTTTGCCTTTGCCGCTAGGTCCGCCGTGAGGATTTAACCATGTTAATGTTGAGAAAATAGGTTAGAAGGCTCGCGGGAATCTCCCCCGTAAAGACCCTCTGATGCTAAAGTCAGTCTCGGATCTCAATGACTATTCACGAAAATAGTAAATGTGCATTCAAAGTGTTTAGATTTTACCAAAATTGGAAGTCCTCCTTAATGTCCTGTAGATGGGTATTTATAGGGCACGATTCTCAAGGGTGCCTAGAGTTCACACGTGGCGGTTGCTGAGTGGGGCTTAGACTTAGTCGAGAAGAGGTTTTTGCCGCCACTCTCTAGCCAGGATGGCAGCTCACGACATGTTGCTGCAAAGGGGGTAGCTTACGACATGCTACTGCAAGGCAGCCCAGCTAGCTCACAGCAAACATCTGCAAGCTGGTTGCCTGCAACTCGCGGCAAGAAGCTGTGAGGCTGGCACGTGGCAAGCTCCCGCGGCCTCGTGTCAAGCTCTTTTCCATGAGGCTCGTAGCAAGCTTCATGTCGCGAGGCGGCTGGCTGCCAAGTGGCGCGAGGCTTGCCCTTCGGCAAGTAGCCGCTTGCCAGCCCTCACGGCCAAGTGCCGTGAGGGTTGCCTTTGCGATAATCCGTCGCATGGCCAGCCTTCGCGGCAGACTGCCACGAAGCTGGCGGCTGTGCATCAACTAGCAACAACCCTTCTTGTCGCCAGTTTTTTTTCATTTTTCACCTTTTCTAAAAATTCCTCATTTTTTCTCTCCTTCTATTTTTCATGGCACAACAAATGTGTATAGAGGTCACCCAAATAAAAGGTTTTTGGGGCATTTGTAGCTGGTTGGTTTGTACTATGTTATTGGTTATTTTTTATTATTAGGGTTTGTTGCATTCCCCTTTCGGATAGCCTAATGAAATGTAAATGATAATACTTATTTTGTTCGGTATATATATAAATGGTGGAATCATTGATATTTGTTGTATGGTATAAATGATCTTGACTGAGTTACGCTTTGTTTCCATCTCGTATTGGACGCTCGGGTCATTACACGACTTTTCAGGCCATTTCCTTGTCAAAACCGACTTCCAATTGGTGGTGGAGGCTTTACATTCAGTTTTGCCACGCGTCTAAACCCACTTTCCTGTGCTCCTTGTCTATATAAATTGAGAGAGTGAAGAAGAGAGGGTAAGTTCGTGGGTTTGGCCGAGAGGAAGAAAAAGAAGTGAAAGCAGGAGAAGAAGAAGAGGAAGAAGGAGGAGGGTCCAACCAAGCTTCTGGGGTTCGATTTCCTCTTCATCTCAGGCAAGCTCCTACCTCTTTTCGCTTCTATACTCGATTTTTTTTCATTGTCTTGGTTGAGCCATGCCCAGTTGGTGGGTCTCATCTTGTGTGCTATGAAGGGCTCGGTTCCCCTTTTGCTTTGTTGTTGGAATGAAGCTAGGAGGTTGTGTGGGTAGGTTCTTGTTGGGATGGTGCAAGGATGTTGTTGTGGTCGAGGGTATAATGCATGTGGTTTTGGTAATTTTCAGTACTTTGTCATTTTAAATGCATGCAGGGGCTTGGGGACTATGCATTTGGGGGGAAAACCATGCGACTTGTGTGCTTGGCCACAAGCATACTAGGTTGTTTTAATACTAAGGTTAGTTGGACATGAGCACTGCATTGAGTGTAACTTCCTATATGGGCCAGCAGGTCCTGATGCATGGTTTTATGGGGGCTATGTATCGTGTTTTCGTTCATTATGCCACTGCCTTATATGTGTGCATTGCATAGTTCCTAGCGCCATGTGGGTGTGTTGTAACTACTTTTCAGGCAGTTATTTTGTGTCGAGGTTGGGTTTACTGATGTGGTAAGCGCGTCGGGCTTTTCGGGAGAATATTCTGTGCCGAGGTTTGGTTTACGAATGTGATTAGCATGACGTTTCGGGTTTCGGTGTGCCAGCCTGAGGGAGCTTTGGCTCGGGGAGTGGAAAATGTTGTCTTTCAAGGTAGTGACAGGTTTTGTGAAAGGGACTGGGGTGCCGTGTGTCTTATGTGGGCCCCAAGGATCGATATGTGCATATTTTATTATGTGACATTTCTTTATATCTGTCATGTGATTCATGGACATGTCATGTAAGTTTGTTACACTTGGGGTCTGTGTTACTCTTTAGCTTCCATACTCTTGTCAATCTTTCTTTTCTTATAAGTTTGCTGAGTCTGGTGACTCACTCTTATTTTTCTTCATTCTAGGTAAGGGCAAAGCTAAGTGTGGGGGTGACTCTAGTAGTACTTGAGCTATTTTGATAGATGGTGTACAGGGCGATCATAGCAGATCCTGTTTTGACATGTATCTGGTGGTGTCATGCCATGGTTGTTTTTCTTTTGAGCGCTTGGCATTGTTTTGTATCTATATCTATACCATGTAATCCTATGGGCCGGTTATCTTTTGTATGCATGCCTAGGATGTGAGTTATGATTCCATTGCCCGTTTCTTTTGTATGTGTATAGATGAACCTAGTTGAGCATGCATGGCAAGCAAGGGTGGCTCTTCTTCTGTTTCTTTACCTCTCTGGGGCTCTTGCTTGGGTTCTTTAGCTTGACTGGGGTATCCGAGTAGGGGTTCCACAATGTATCCATTTAAGAATGTGCTTTTAACATCCATTTGATAAAGCTTAAAGTTTCTATGGCATGCAAATGCCAATAACATTCTTATAGCTTCTAGCCTAGCAACTGGTGCATGAGTTTTATCGTAATCTATCCCTTCTTCTTGGCTATATACTTGAGCTACTAATCTTGCCTTGTTCTTTATTACAATGCCATTCTCATCCATTTTGTTTCTAAATACCCATTTAGTTCCTATGGTAGGATAGTCGTTAGGCCTTGGAACTAATTTCCATACTCCACTTCTTTTGAATTGATTTAATTCCTCTTGCGTTGCCATAATCAAATTTTCATCTTCCAATGCTTCTTTGATGTTTTTAGATTCAATTTGTGACAAAAAAGAAGCATATTGACATTCATTTCTAATGGAAGACCTTGTTCTAATTCCCTTAGATGGATTTCCTAATATCTCGTTTTCTTTGACATAATTTATTTCTCTTAAAAAAGTTGGTTCTCTTTCTTCATGATACTCATATTCTTCTTCCAATATGTCGTTCTCTAATGTACTTGATTCTTTTTTATCTAATGAAAGTCTTTTCATGTTTTGAGTAAGTTCATTTTCACAATCAACTTTCGAATTAGGAACTTCAATTTTTAAGTCATCAATTATAACTTGAATTGTTTCTTCTACAACTAAAGTTATTTTATTTAATACTCTATAACCTTTACTTTGAGAAGAGTATCCTAGGAAAACACCCTCATCATTTTTAGCATCAAACTTTCCTAAAGAGTCTTATCCATTGTTTACAATATAACAAGTACTACCAAACACATGAAAGTGACTAATATTTGGTTTTCTACCTTTATTCAACTCATAAGGAGTTTTCTTTAAAATAGTCTTATGGAAACCTTATTTAAAACATGGCATACGATGTTTACGACTTCTGCCTAAAAGTATTTTGGAAGATTTTTATCACAAAGCATGGTCCTAGCCATTTCTTGAAGAAATATATTTTTTCTTTCTACAACGTCATTTTGTTAAGGTGTTCTTGCACAAGAAAATGTGTGATTTATACCATTTTCCTCACAGAATCTTTTAAATGATTCATTTTCAAATTCCTCACCATGATCACTTCTGATTTTGGTAATACAAAACCCTTTTTCTTTTTGAACCTTTTTGCAAAATATTTCAAATAACTTAAGGGTTTCATCTTTTGATGCAAGTAAAATCACCCAAATAAATCTAGAGTATTCATCAACAATAACTAACACATTGTTTTCCTCCTAAGCTTAATGTTCTCATTGGTCCAAATAAATCTAAATGAAGAAGCATTAGTGGTCTAGATGTGAATACTTTATTTATAAGCTTAAATGATATATTAATTTGTTTACCTTTCATACAAGTGCCACAAATGTGATCTCTTTCATATTTCAACTTTGGCAAACCATTTACAAGATCATGTTTCACTAATTTGTTAATTAGGTTCATACTAGCATGCCCTAGTTTTTTATGTAACAACCAAGTATTTTGAGAAATATTGGTTACAAAACTATTTTCTAACCTAGATGAAGGGGATGCTAGAAATGTAAGATAGACATTTCCTACTCTCTTTCCTTTTAATTCTACTTCATTAGTTCTAGAGAAACTAATAGAGGTGTCAACGGTTTAGATTGGTCCGGTTTTATAAGAATCTAGTAACCGAACCATTTTTAACGGTTCTAAAAAAATAAGAATCGTAACCAAACCATTACATATATAAAACCAAACCATGACCAATTCATCGCATCGGACTGGTTTTAGTTTGATTTTGGTTCTATCCAATTAACATTTAGCTTCTAAACATTTTCATAAAATATGAAATTATAAACAAATTTGTTAATTAAAATAAACTCATAACTTCATTAATACTTCAAATCTTGAAGTAAAAGTAGAACAAAATAATTCATAGATTACCTCATCAAATGAGATTACATTGACCAATTAGTATAGCAATAGCGCATAAAAGTCTAAAAATAAAAGAGTTCATGAATAACAATAACCAACAAAAAAAAAAAAGAAATAAACAAAAACTAGCAGATTAAAATTGCAAGTAATAATATATTTATGCGTATGTATATATATATATACCCAAGTACAATATCGGTTCCGGTTCGGTTCGAACCACGGTTTGAAAGGAAAAACCAGTAACCAAACCAAATATATCGGTTCTTAATTTTTTAGAACTAGAAACTAACCGTTAAACCATAGAACCAATCCAAAAGGCACGATTCGGTTCGGTTTGGTCCGGTTAACTGGTTTTCGAATATTTTTTGACACCCCTAGAAACTAACTTCACAAGAATTTGCATCAAAACAAACTTTATAATTCATGTTACATAGTTGGCTAATACTAATCAAATTGTATTTAAGACCATCAACCAAAAACACATTATCTAGCATAAGATTTTCAAATGAAATTGAACCCATACCAATAATCTTACCTTAGGAGTTATCACCATAATAAACATTACCTCATTCCTTGAAGTTAACATTGTTGAGAAACTCCTGATCTCTCATCATGTGCTTTAAGCATCCACTATCAAGAAACCATTTGTTTCTTGAAACATTTGACACCATAGCAACTTGCTAAGAGACCAATCATGTTGTTTCCTTTGGTACCCAAATCTTCTTGGGTCCATTCAAGTTAGCAAAGACTTCATTCTTTGGAACCCAAGTTTGTTTAAACTTATGAGGATAATTTCTTATGAAACACTTGTTAATTGAGTGTCCAACTCTTACCATAATAATGACATGGGACTCTTCCTCTTGGATTGTAGAATAATTTCTTTTAAATAAATTTTTGATTTGATGGTTTTATAAAAACAATTTTGTTTTGACTTATGTGGAATTAGATTGGAAGAAAAATTTCATGATTTGACCTAGGTAAGAAATTCCATAAGAAAATAGTTGGAACGGAGGTAAAGACTTGACTTGTGTGGAATTAGATTAAATAACCATTGATCTTAATGAATTAGTGAAAAATAGATAAAAAAATATTGATCAATATATTTGATATGACTCAGGAAAGAATATCAATTACTTTAGGGTTGTTTAACCGTATAGACAATTAGAATTGGATTATCAGTCAAATAAATTAAATAGGATTAATTTAAGTGAATTCAAAATACCCTAATGATAAATTAGTATTGGTTTTTCTTGTTATTCCTTGATTCCACTACAACAAAAATATTTATTGAGGCATTTTTTTTAGGGCATTTCTTAAAAAGTGTCATATAAAATACTATTTTAAGGCACAACTTATAGAAGTGCCCCAATAAAATAATTCTAATGAGACACTTTGATTAAGTATCATAATAAAATAATTCTAATATGGTAGAATTTTTGAAATGCCCCAATAAAATAATTTTAATGAGACATTTTGGTGAAGTGCCCTAATCGAAAAATCTAATAGGACAGAATTTTTGAAGTGCTCTAATAAAATAATTCTAATGAGACACTTTGATGAAGTGTCCTGATAGAGTCGATTTACTTTAACATTAATATGGGCTCATGTATTAATTAGTGAAGAGGCTTACAGATCAGGTGGTCACACGCACACATAAGGAATGAAAGGTCCAGAGTTCGAGCCAAGGGGGAAGTGAGCATGCTAGAGTTATTTTCTAGCTTGCCATGAGGTTGTTACATGGGGTGCCACGTGGTCGCGTGCGGAGAGAAGGCCTTGCAGGAAGAATCAAGCAGGGGAGAGAGAGATCATGCGGAAAGGAAGGCCTTACGACCTGAAGGCAATTAGAACCACATTTATTTTTGAAACATTTTAAACATCACTGCATGTAAAACTAAAAGTGATATCTTGATAGATTTACACAACATTTGTAAGTGTCTCAATAAGCTTTTGGGGCATAACTACATGTGACACTTTTATTAGTGCCCTAATTGCTAAAATGCCTCAATAAACTACATATTGGGGCGTTTTTAAATGCCTTTTAATCTCAAAATTATTGTAGTGTTCATTGAAATTAAATTAATTAATCTTATTTTATTTATTTTTAATTTAATTGTAGTTTTTTTTTGAATAGTTTAAATAATAATAGAGTGAACAAATTTTGGTAATTAATATACAATATCCATGGGAATGATATTGTAATGTCCGAGATTTTTAAATTCAAACATTTAAGGACATAGGACATTTCAAAGGGTTATGGAAGTTCTGCGATAAAAGTACAGTTTTGGAGCTAGTGGCAAAATCGTAATTTTTGAGCTTGGCTAAAAGTGTAGTTTCCGAAAAACTCGGGGCACAAGTGTAATTTACCAAAATCTTGGGTATTAACGTAATAAACTCTTTCTCCAGGGGCATAAAGGAAAATTTAGGACGCCCCGGAGACCAAATTGCAAGGGGTCTAAGTGTAATTATTAAAAAATTCAGGGCAATAGTGCAATATTTGAAAGGTTCGGGCCAAAGAACAATAACACAAAGGTTGTGGATGTGAAGTCTTATTCCAATATAGTTTTGGATTTCAAATGGATTTCAAATTTAGTTTTGAACTTCAAATCTTATTAAATTTAGTTTTGGATTTCAAATTACATTTTGATATAACTTTGGATTTCAAATATTATTTCAATCTAGCTTGGGACAAGTGGCACAAAGTGATTAGACACAATTTGGGAGGTAATTATGAGTCATGATAAGGGTGTTGGGTGGTAGGCCACTTGACAAAGGATAATTGGACTAGGGGAAGTAATGATGAGGCATGTAAAATGAGGCACGAGTTGGCGATATTTGGAGGATTTTTATTGGTTGCACATGGAAGGTAATAATGGGCGCACAAGTGACAGGGTATGTGGAGGCCTGTGATTGGTTGAACATGGGGAGTTATGATGAGGCATTAGGTGGCAACACGTGATTGGCTTGTGCTTGACAAGTGGTACAATTTGGTTTGATGCACATAAATTGTAATAATGACGCACAAGAATTGAGGAGACATGTGGTGCAATGTGATTAGCCAAAGGAAAAGGTATGATGAAGCCCCATAATGATGAGACAAGTGGCATGAGATAATAGGACACTAAAACCAAGGCATGAGATGGCAAAGACAAGTGACGGTGTAATGATTACAGCGCTAGGTGGCGGGACACGTGCTGACGCGGGATTGACCCGAGGTTTCTATAAATACAAGGCTTTGGGGGGAGATTTTGGAGCAACTAAAAGAGAAGAAAGTGAGAGCTTTAGAAAGAAAGTATTCTGCAAGAAAGAAAGAGGGAAGTTCTGCCAAAAATGAGAGAGAAACGAGCCTCACTAAAATTTTTGACCCTTCCTCGAAGATTATGTCGAACATCAGGCAATCTGCAAGGTAAGTTTGATCTGACTTTATATTCTTGTAGAAGGATAAAGATGAGCGTATAGGAAAAAATGAAGGTTAAATTGGAGTTAAAATGAATGAGAAAAGGCTTGAAAAATGAAAAAGGTGTCAAAGCTGCAGGTCGCGCTTGTAGTACACGCGCCACCACTGGGTTGGGCGTGACATCCTTTTAGGCAGCGCGTGAAAGGCCCTTTTTCCCTCCAATTTTCCAGTATTTCCCCTTCTCTAATGCTCTACAACCCTATGTAAAAATATTTGGAATTTGGTTTAGGAAAATACGTGTTTTTTTATAGAAAACCTAACCCGAGGAGCGTGAACAGTACACCTGAAAGGTAAACTGTCGAGGTGAGTGGTTCTTGCATGTTTTGTGACACCTTGAGCATTTGTTGCTTTACTTATGTGTGGGTGTTGACTTGCCTATCATATTTTCATTGGTTTACACATATTCTTTCTGCTTTGTCATACATCATGTTGTTTTGGTTACTGTGGCTAGTTGTTAGGACATCATGGGTGATCTCGTGCTCTTATGGTGAGCCAAGATCTCATATTCTTGCAGTGAGCCAACGTGTTGCCATGATGACTACCACAAAGGAGGTTTCATATTGCATATCACATTTGCACACATATATTCTTCTTTCATGAATCATCTCACTTAGATGTAACTATCTAACTTGGGTGTTTTATACCCTTGGAACATTGAACGTTCTAGGTATGTCAAAGCATGACATGTACTCCAAGTTCTAGCGCAAGCAAAGGCGAATGGATGACTGATGTTTAGTTTTCTTTTCTTGGATTCGTTTGTATGAACTTGTAACCCAAAGAGTTGTATTGTAATTAGCAGCTACAATACTTAATAAGATGATGCATGGATATGAGTGCGTTCTACAATTGTACTACAAACAACGAGCAAAAGATGCAATGTTTATACTATTTAGTGAAAATCCGAGCTGTTTAGCATTACAAGTTCGATCCTTGCTCCCGCTGATAAAGAATTTTCCAAAACAACCGAGTGATGTACATATATAATGAATATCATATAGCTTTATTATATATTTGAAAAGTGGAGCATTACAAATATCTTATTCACTACTTTATTATTTAAACAATTTATTCACTACTTTATTAATATACAAACGCAGTTGGACTTGCGTTGTAGGCCTTTTGTGATGGCAACTGTTTAAGTTCAAGTAATAGATATCTATTTGGAAAATATTTAATTGATTTGTTATCATGGAATGAGACTGGAAGAAAAGTTTCATGATTTGATTTAGGTAAAAAATTTCATAAGAAAAATAGTTGGAACTAAAGTAAAGATTTGACTTATGTGGAATTAAATTGAATAACCATTGATCTTAATGAACTAGTTGATGCTTATTATTGTCATTAAAAATAGATAATAAATATTGATCTATATATTTGATATGACTCGAGAGAGAATATCAATTACTTTAGGGTTGTTCAATTATTGCATAAATAATTAAAATTGGGTTATCAGTCAAATAAATTAAATAGAATTGATTTAAGTGAATTCAAATTACTCTAGTGATAAATTAATTTTAGTTTTTCTTATTATTCCTTGATTCATTAATGTTAAATTAATTAGTTTTATTTTATTTAGGTTTAGATTAATTACAACTTTTCTGAATAGTTTAAATAATAAGAGGGTTCACAAATTTTGGTAATTAAAATACAATTTCCATGAGAACAATATCTTATTCACTACTTTATATAAGTGACTTAGGCGAGTGACCCGAGAGGTCAGTTGAGTAGCCCTAGAGGTTAGTTGAGTAACCCAAGAATATAGTCAAGTATCACTGAGAGAGTATCGAGAGACTAACCGAGGTACTAATGAGCGATTGGTCAAGAGGATAGTTGAGTAACTGAGAGGTTAGTCGACTAATCGAGAGGTTATTTGAGTGGCAGGGAGGTTAGTCGAGAGGTTATTCGAGTGGATGAGAGGTTAGTCAAGTAAATAACTAAGAGACTAAGAGATCGACTGACCTCATATTGAAATAATAGAGTGACCATCTTGGGAGCCTATTTCGACATCACTGAGGAACCTTTCTAGGAGAAATTCATAGGTCACTCACTCACAAGAAGATCTATCTTCAGGAGACTCTCATAGGCTATCTAAAGTCGAAAGTCTCTCTCCAGACCATGCGATAGATCTTTCTAGGAGACTATATAAACCTTGAGAGACCTAATCTCTAGATATTACTCACATGAAATTGTGAAGAACGACTCAAAACTTATCTCCAATGTCCCTGCCTACAAATCTAGAAAGGTGTCCGATATTTACTGAAGAATGTGGTCTTCTTAGTATATTCCTCTCTATAAATAAGAGAACTCTCCTCCAATTGAGGTATAATCAGAACTCTACATTTACTATTGTTGTATTTTTGGCAACAACAATTAATTTTGGCACATCATGCAGTAATCCTATGCCGATCCAGGGTCATAAGCACTAGATTATCTCCAAGCGATTGGACCTTCAAGGACAAAGTTACCACTATTTTGTGGTCAAGGGTCCGACACAGGATTCCTGCTAGATATCCAAGTTTGCTGGGAGGCCTAGGCACCAGATCGACTAAGGAGTTGGGTCTAACCAAAAGGCATGGCACCTGACTCAATCGAGGGATCTGGGTGAGCCTGTGGGCGTAGGTGTCGGAGCATCTGGTGATCCACGGTCGGGTCACGACCCTTTACGCTAGGCCGTATCTAAGTGGTTGAATCCCAAGGAGAGATGTGTGTGCTGGCTGCTGTGTCTTTCATGCCTATCTTCTAGGGTTAGTCTGTCTCAAGGAAATTGGGTTTGGCCAAAGGTCCGGTACCGGATCCCTGCTGGGTGTTCGAGTTTGTCGGGAAGCCTAAGCGCTAGAATCTCAGCCATCAGCTAGATCGAGCAAGGCTTTTGATGACAGGCTCAGCCTTGCGTCTCATGCCTCATTCCTTCCACTGAAATCCATGATTGGTAAAGCTGGGAAATACCTTTTGAGGTGCATAGTGTTCTAAGTTTTGCCTATTGTCTTGCCCGGTAGTGTTTATAATATGCACGTATTTGGCCCCAACATCTTCTGGACTCTATAGGGTCCTTCCCAATTTGGCCTGAGTTTCCATTCCTCTTATTTTACCTTCCCATGCATCCAAAAATTCCATTTGGACGATAAACTATTCTGCCCAGGCAAATAATGCGGTCATAGAGTCCAGCTCGGAAAAGGCTAGGGATCTTTTAAGTGGGGCGTATGTAGTTCCATTGAGTAAGGCTGACACCACCAATCCGACCTGGAGATTCCTTACTTCCTACATTGCGGCTTTAAATGGCTCGATATATTACTTCAGGGATTCATTAGGCTTCTGCTGCAAGCTCATCAGATGCATAACACTCTTATTCTTTGGGGTGTAAGCAGATAACGCCTTCAGGAACTCTTTCTTCAACTGTTCAAATGATCGTATATGCCTTGCTAGTAATTCAGTAAACCACTGCTGAGCCTGTCCTGCCAGGGAGAGTAGGAAAGCTCTGCACTTAGTGACCTCATTCCACCTATGTAATATAACCACTGCGACGAAATGTTGTAGGTGCTTCTCCGAGTCTTCCTTCACTACAAAAAAAAGGGTTTTTTGCTGCTGTTTTTTTGCGGCAATTTTAGAAACCGCGGCAAAACATGCTATTTTGTGGCGGTTTTCCAACCGCCGTAAAATTTGTTTTTTACGGCAGTTTATCCGAAATTTTGCGATGGTTTTGAAAAACCGTAGCAAAATTAATTAATTTAAAATTCAAAAATAAATTTCACAGCGATTTTAACCAATCGCTGCAAAATTTAGCGATAAAAAAAAAAAAAATATAGTGGTAGTTTTGTTAAAACCGCCACCAAATTCATTAATACAAAAATTTTAAAAAGTTAAATTTAGTGGCGATTTTGTCAAAACTGCCGCTAAATTCATTAATAAAAAAATTAAAAAATAAATTTTGAGGCGGTTTTAATCAATCGTTGTCAAATTCATTAATAAAAAAATTTAAAAAAGTTAAATTTAGCAGCGGTTTTGTCAAAACGGCAGCTAAATTCATTAATAAAAAATTAAAAAATAAATTTCGCAGCAGTTTTAATCAACTGCCGCCAATTTCATTATTAAAAAAAATTTTAAAAAGTTAAATTTAGCGGTGGTTTTGCCAAAATCGTCGCCAAATTTATTAATAAAAAAATTTAAAAATAAATTTTGCGGTGGTTTTTGTCAACTGTCGCAAAATTCAGTAATAAAAAAAATAAAAAATTAAATCTAAAAAAATAATAATTTAAAAAAATTAAATTAAATTAAATTTTACAAAATAATCTATTTTTTATTTTTTAATCAATTAATTTATTTTATTTAATTCAATTAAATTAAATAATTTATTTATTTTAAATTTATCAATTAATTTATTTAATTTAAATTAATTAATTAGTTTAAAACATTTGTTCAATTAATTAATTTAATATGTTAACTCTTTTTTAGGTATTTTGAGAGTTTAATTAATTTAATTTAATTTAATTCAATTCAATAGAAAATAAAATTATTTTTATTTTATTTAATTTGGGGTTAAGTGTAATTTTAAAAACTTGAGTTTGTGGGTGTAAAGGAAATTTTGAAAAATAGTGGTTCAATTACTATATAAATAATATGCGCGAATATATTATAAGGTGGTAAAGAAATTTTCCCCCAAAACTTGTATTAATGATTTGTAATTAATACTTATTGCATTAATAAGTTGCATTTTGTAATTTGCATTAATAATTTAAAATTTTCAATTGATTTGAAATAATAAGTAGTAATAAAATTTTCCCCCAAAACTTGCATTAATAATTTTCGTTTAGTACTTATTGTATTAATAATTTACATTTTGTAATTTGTATCTTTATATATATAAAAGTAGGATAATATTGAAAAAAGAAATTTCTCTCCAAAACTTGTATTAATGATTTACAATTAATACTGATTGCATTAATAATTTGCATTTTGTAATTTTCATTAATAATTTAAGTCTTTCAATTGCTTTGAAATAATAAGTAGTAATAAAATTTTCTTCCAAAACTTGCATTAATGATTTGCGTTTAATACTTATTGCATTAATAATTTATATTTTGTAATTTGCATTAATAATTTAAATCTTTCAATTGTTTTGAAATAATATGTACTAATTATTGTAAAATTAATAATAAATTTTAAATATACGAGTTTTTCAATGCTAATTGTTTTGTATTAAATTTGTATGAGTTTTATGAGAAATATTAATAGACAACTTAAACTATTAA
This sequence comes from Diospyros kaki, assembly GCA_036245055.1. Lineage (NCBI taxonomy): Eukaryota > Viridiplantae > Streptophyta > Magnoliopsida > Ericales > Ebenaceae > Diospyros > Diospyros kaki. The sequence continues at coordinate 32,038,986 of BSEG01000016.1, read as the reverse complement.
TTAAGTCATAGAAAATTATCTATTTATTTAAAATATTATTTTTATATCTTTATTCTATGTATATTTATATAATATTAAAATATGATAGTCAAATAAAGTATTTTACGAAGTGTCAATCAATGGTGAATTTTTTTCCTCAAAAATTTGTATTAAATCAAAGGTAGTGATTAATTAATTATTAATTACTTTAATAATTATATTTTAGCCTTGAAAATATGATGTCTTAACAAATTCATAAAAAATTATTTAAGGTTGTCAAATACTAGGGTTTTTCAATGCTAATTAATATTTAAGGTAATTTTTAAGACTATAGAAGAAATCAAAATTTATTTTTTTAAAATTTTGTTATTATTGAAAAAACTTATTCTTACTCATATTTAAGAGTTTTAATTTATATTTATAATTATAATATAATAAATAGAAAATGTTAATCAATTAATTTTAAATAGAAAATAAATTTAACAAAATTTTAATAATTTTAAAAAATATATAATTTTTTAAATTTTTAATCAATTAATTTAGTTAATTTAATTCAATTAATTTATTTTTAATTTATTCCTTTACTCTTTTAAAAAATAATAAATTAATTAATATTTTTCTTTCTATATTAAAAAATATAAAATATAATTCTAGAAAGTAGTGGTATATAATTTATATATGCGGTTATATAACAAGGGAGCTTGGTAGATTAGATGGTTACACGCATGCACTTGCAAAGGGGAGGTTGTGGCTTCGAAACTGGGGAAGAGCACGTGGCTGGGCAACACAAGCGGGTGGGCGTGGGTGGGTGGGAGAAATTAAAATTTTTAATTTTGTTTTAATTTTTTTTAATTTTTGCGGCAGTTTTTCAACTGCCGCTATATATTTTAAAAACCGCTGCTAAATAACTAATTTTGCGGCGATTTTAAAACCATCGCAAAAAATATTATTTGCGACGATTATTCCAGTGGTTGGTCAAAATTGCTGCTAAATGCTCCACGACAGCTGATTTAGCGGCGGTTAAAAACCGCTACTAATCGCAAAAAAAATCGCTGTTAAATGCTAGTTTTTTTGTAGTGCTTCCTAGAGTATACTGAAAGCTGCAACAACTTGAACCCTGGTTGCACTGGTTGTCTTTTTAGTTCTTCGAATAGAGGAAACCCTTTCGTGGGCGCTTCCTTTGGCACCATCATTACTTGCTTCTACTCGAGTACCTCTTCTATGAGGCACTTATTATCTTATGCTTTGAGCGCTTCTTATTTTGCTTCGTTCCTACGAGGAGGTGGTATGTAAAGGGCTCTCGAGGGGGTGCTTTCTGCTATCTCCTCATACATAGGGGCTTTTCCTATCCTCCTACCACATTCCTTCCTTGGGTTTGCCATTTCTGGGACTTGGTTATTAGACCTTGGAGTCTTGATCCTTATCCCTCACTGTGCGGTCCTCGGAGGGTTGTCTTGAGATCTCCAGTGTTCTTTTCCCACGCCTGTTTGTCCCATGTAGGGAATGTGGATGTCTGGCATCAATTCATATAGAAAAGCAGTAATCCCCTGTAATCTTCTCATGTTGTCTTCATTATTTGTCTTGAGCTCATCATTCTGGTGTTTTAGCTCCTTAAAATTATTCTACAGCTATTCATAATTCGATAGTGGGACTGTGGGGGGAGCTCTCCCATAGGGTCCTGGAGGTACCAAAGTTGCCATGGGTTTCCTTCTAGGAATTGAGGACTGTTCTAGGGAGTGTTGTTCTTGATTTGCGGGTATTACAGGTGGGACCTGCCTCCTTTTCCTTTTTGCTTGTCTCTCCAATCCAACGGCGTGTACCTCTCCTTGTTCTGAATGTTCCATGCCCCCTAGTCTGGTAGTCATGTTGCCTTCGAGAATGGGGATGCTCATTGAGCGCACTTCGTTGTTTGGGTGATCTTTCAAAAGTCCAGGCACTGTGAAGTGCACCTAGCTAGGGTCCCTTGTGGCTCCTGTCCTGGTACGAGTGCTTCTTCGAGTGGGGTTAGGTGGGTTTGCCAGACCAGATGACCTTGTCCCTCTTGGAATCTTGTGTTAGGATTGGCTTTTAGTTGGTTTCCCACAGACGACGCCAAATTGTTGTTGCAAAAAATACAATAATTAAATTTTATGATGTGGGACCTACTCGAGCTTGGTGTTGGGTGAAATAAGGTTGTTGTAAGAAAAGTTATCGCAAAGGAGTTCGCCACAAGGGTGTTTGCTACAAGGATATCTGTTGCAAGGGTCTATCTCACCAGAAGGATCTATCTCGCTGCAAAGACTTCGCCACAAGGATTTATCTTGCCACAAAGACTTCGCCACAAGCACTTTCACCTTAAGGATCTCACCACAAGGATTTTGCCACAAGCACCTTCGCTACAAGGATCTATCTCACCGTGAGGATTTTGCCCTATTGTTACTCTAAAAAGGGTTAGAAGGCTCGCGGAAATCCTCGCCCGCCGGATTTGGATAATTGTTCATGAAAACAGTAAAGATGTAGTCAGAGTTGTACTGAATTTTACCCCCATTCAGTGTCCTGTAGTTGGGTATTTATAGGACGCGAATCTCAAGGATGCATGGTGCTGACATGTGTTGCTTGTTAAATGAGCCATGAACGAGGTGTGTGGCTACAATTAAGTCTTTGCCGCAAGGCCTTGCCACAAGGCTTGCCATAATCAAACCTTTGTCGCAAGGTCTTGCCACAAGGCTTGCAGCAAGGCCGCTGCCCAAAAGGGGCTCGCAGCACACTGCCGTAAGGCCCTTGCGGCAAGCCCTTTGCCGCAAATGGGCTTGTGGCACACTGCTGCGAGCCTTTTTATTTTTTTTAAAAAAATTCTAATTTTTCTTGCGCCTGATTTTCTGGGTACAACAACTATAACTTTGTTTACTCTACGTTGTAAACTCTCATTTAAAGACTGACTTAAGCATTAAAGGGGTCGTGTAGGAGGTCACTCATGTCCCTAACTGATTTCGTCTTACACGTCACCCAAAGACTAATTAAAATACTCTTATACTACAAAGAAATTTATTATTATATTTGCATAACAACAAAAAGATTAAAGGTGAGGCTCTTAAATAATTTTTTTTTATAAACTTACTTGACAAAACTAAGGAGTGGATTATGTGACTTACTAGATTAGCCAAGGGAGATAAAAATTAGTAATGGTTTTATTGTTTGTGTTTTTTTAGCTTAAAAATATTATGCAAACTCAAAAATGATAAAAACGTTTTTTTTTTCTTTTTTTTTTTCCAAGTATATATACAACAATACTTTCTTGGCATGCTGGAGAAGGCGCAATCTGTATATTTTAGGCTATTTTGGGCTACGGCTGTGAGGCTGGGAATGGGATGAAGATGAATTCGTTGAAAATGGTGAAAAATAGTAAACGAGAGGTGGATGTTCATCATCGTCATCATCTTCCTCTCTTGTTTTATATTGAAGAAAAAAGTAGGAGATAGATGCTTCCATCTCGTTGAGAGAGGGAGAGGTGGAGTTTGAGAAGGAGAGAAGGGGAAGAGGAAGGTGGTGCGTGGCCGTGCACATCATCTAACAAAAATGTCGAAGCCGGAGTTGCCGCCGGTGCTGGCGGCGCCGGGGATGTTTGCGAATGAAACAGCATGCTATCCCGCGACGATGGTGACGACAAATGGGATTTGGGTGGGTGAAGATCCCATGCAATTCGCACTACCTGCCTTCCTCTTCCAGGCGCTGATCATGGTTCTCACCACCCGCCTCTTCATGTTCCTTCTCAAACCCTTCCACATGCCCCGCATCTTCTCCGAATTCATGGTAATTGCGGTGTCTGTCTTGGAGTTTATGAATGTACCGACCCTCCCTAACCCTTAGATTTCTGCATTTTTTGTTGCTGTTGGCAGGCCGGAATCATTTTGGGTCCATCCACATTGGGAAAACTGCAAGGCTTCGGCGACTACATATTCCAGAAGAGAACATTGATACTGCTGGAGACGATAGCTAACATGGGCGTCGTTTACTTCCTGTTCATGATCGGCCTGGAGACGGACATCTCAATGATCATGAAACACAGCAAGAAGGCCATTTCAGTTGCCTTCTCCAGCATATTCTTGCCCTTCCTCATAGCCTGCGCCTTCTCCTTCCTCCTCCAGCCCATAACAACCATGCAGATGGCCCCATTCATCATCCTCTTCGGGGTTGCTCTCTCTCTCACCTCCATGCCCGTGCTCTCCCGGATCCTTGGCGAGCTACGGCTCGTCGATCTGGAGATGGGAGAGCTGGCCAGGTCGGCCGCTTTCGTTAGCCATCTCTTCGGCGTGGTGCTCATAGTGTTTGCCATTTCCTTGGCAGAATCAGAAACGCCCTTCGTGATCTCGCTCTGGGTGATCTTGGCCAGCATGGCCTTCGTTGCCGTTTGTTTTCTGGTGGCCCGACCGGCCATTGGGTGGTTGTTGAGGAGCAGGCCGGAGGACGAGAGCTTCGGGGACCTCACCACGACGATCATCCTAGCGGGAATTATGTTCTCCGGCGTCATCACAGATGCCATTGGCGTGCATCCTGCATTTGGAGCCTTTATTTTCGGCCTCGTCATTCCGAATGGCCCGCTTGCAGTCACCCTCATAGAGAAGCTTGAGGACTTTGTCAATGGCTTTCTGTTGCCTCTCTTCTTCGTCACTTGTGCACTCAAGACGAATATTTCCAAAATCCAAGGATTCGCCACTTGGATTACACTGTTGTCTGCAATCCTTCTGGCAGTTGCCGGAAAAGTCGTCGGAACTCTGATTGCTGCCCTCTCCATAAAGATGCCAATCTCCGAAGGGGTTGCACTGGGTCTGCTCTTGAACACGAAAGGATTCATCGAACTAGTTGCCCTCAACATCGGCAAGGATCAAAAAGTACCTTGGATGAGTTATACATATAGTTGGTCAATCATATTTTTTGTTTATTTATTTATGTGATGCACGTAGTTATTAACATGTTCTTTTTCAATTAACTGTGCAGGTTATCGACGACACGGGTTACGCAATATTTTTGATCACAGCTACAGTTATGAATGGAATCGTCTCGCCCCTTTTGTCGACAACGTACAGACCAGCAAGGAAATTTGTGGCCTACAAGAGGAGAACAATTCAAAAGACTACAACAGCAGATTGTGACCTAAGAATCCTAGCATGCATCCACACGCCTAGGAATGTCCCAACTATCATCAACCTCCTCGAGGCTTCATACCCCACCAAGAGGTCCCCGTTGTCAGTGTTCTCGCTTCACTTGGTGGAGCACACTGGCCATGGCACCGCCACAATCATTAACCACAGCTCCCTAAAGTCCGAAACACCGGCGGGCAGCAATAGAATGCAGGCTCAATCCGACCACATCAACAACGCCTTCGAGACCTTTAAACACCATTCATACAGCTCGGTCTCTCTCCAATCCCTCACCGCCGTTTCCCCTTACAACACGATGCACGAAGAAATCTGCAACTTGGCAGAGGAGAAGCACATCGCCTTCATCATCATCCCATTCCACAGGCAGCCAAACGTCCACGGTGGGATGGAAACGGCCAACCCCAAACACCGCATGGTGAACGAGAACTTGCTGGCAAATGCGCCCTGCTCCGTTGGCATCCTGATCGACAGATGCCTAAGCGGGTCGGCGCGCCTGGGGCCCGACCAAATTTCCCACAACATTGCGGTGTTATTCTTTGGCGGGGCAGATGACAGGGAGGCATTGTCTTATGCATTAAGGATGTCTGAGCATCCAGGGAACACCCTCAACGTTATCCGATTCCTTCCAGGGCCCGAGGCAAGAGAAATGGATGCGGACAGCGATTATCCCAAAGAAGAGGGAGTTCTAACTATGCAAATCGAAAAAGATAGGGAAAGGCAGCTGGATGATGATCTCATAAAAGCGACGAGGATGGGGAAGGTGAGTGACGAATCATTTTCTTACATAGAGAGGACAGTGAACAATGGGGAGGAGACGGTGGCAGCCATAAGATCGGTGGACAACATCCATGACCTATACATAGTTGGGAGATCGGAGGGAATCGCGTCTCCTTTAACGGCAGGGCTGCAAGAGTGGAGCGAGTGCCGGGAGCTTGGAATAATTGGGGACCTTCTGGCGTCCTCCGATTTTGCGGCCACTGTGTCGGTGCTGGTGGTGCAACAGTACGTTGGGTTGGGGCCGAAGGATGAAGGGATGGCAACGCCCGATAGCGCCAGCCAGCAGGAGGAGCAGTATATTATGGGCTCAATGCATCTGTGAATTCTAATCCCATGCGGAGTCTCTTCTCTAGGGCACGAAACTCAAAACTATATATCCTTTTGCGGGACTAAATGTTTTTTGTTTGTTTGGGATCAGGTGTCCTCCTAGCTAGGAGGACAAACTCTCAAAAAACTGGGACACAATTCTGTAATTTACATCTCTTAAATGTAAGGCAGAGATCGTCACTTTTTTCTAATTATAGTTCCACATATAATATTGCATGTTCTCTATCTTTATTTAATTAAGACTATATATATATATATATATATATATATGCCAATTGGGAGGATGTAGTAAGTAACCGTTACCAATGCACAATACTCTTCTGGGTTTGCTCATACAACAAACCTAAAAATCATACAAGTACTGAACATGAAAAGTAAACACAAAATTCTTTCATATCATTTATAACTGTGGTGCCCCCAATACTAGCCTTATCTTCGGAAGGGTGTCTTCGGAAGACCTCTTCCGAAGCCTTCCGAAGACACTTCCGAAAGACCTCGAGGCTTGCTACCGAAGGGGTCTTCGGAAGATCCTTTTCCAAAGGACCCTTCCGAAGACACTTTCGCCTACCATGTTTTGTTCCCTATTCCGAGCCTATAAAAGGAGAAGTTCAACACCAGCAAAGGGATGAAAAACATCGGTATTTTCTCTCAATTTATTTATTTCCGAAGAGTATAATTTTCTCTCTAGCCATATCCCTTCCGTACTGACTTGAGCATCGGAGGGTCTTCGTGGGAGAGAAACCCACAAGCCTTTTGACCATCATTTTCTTACAGGGATCTTCGGAAGATAACATTGCGACAGCCTCGGAAGACCAGTGCTTTAGAACTTCGGAAGACCAGTTGTTTAGAACTTCGGAAGACCAGTTGTTTAAACCTTTGGAAGACCAGTGATTGACATCTTCGGAAGACCAGTGATAGATATCTTCGGAAGACCAGTGATTGACATCTTCGGAAGACCCATATTTTTATCACCGAGTTGCATCCGGAACTCGTGGGCCCCACCAGTGTCACCTACGAAAGCTCTCACTCGGAGGTTCTCCTTTAGGAGCTTTGTTCCCATCTCGGAATCTACGGCATCTGCGACTGTCCCATTCTTTAGAAATTTTAATTGTTGTATTTGAGCAACAACAATTTGGCGCCGTCTGTGGGAATCTGGATAAAAAGCTCATTTCACTGCAAAATGCCGAGAGGGACAAAGTCAACTGGCCTGGCCAACCCGCCCAACCTAAACCGAAGGAACACTCGTAGCCGGACGGGGGACCCCCTTCAGACACTACCTAATGTGCACGGACTTATAGGAGATCACCTTCACAATGACGTGCGCTCAGGTAACATACCGACACTGGAAGGCAGTCAGACCGCAGGATTGGGTGGTATGGAACATTCAGAACAAGGAGAGGTACATGCCATTGGGGTAGGAAGGCAAGTGATAAGGCAAGGGAGACAAACCCCGCCCATAATGCAAGCAAATCAAGACCAACACTCCCTGGGGCAATCCTCAATTCCGAGAAGAAGCCCTGCAGTGATGCTAGTACCTCCAGAACCTTCTGGAATAGCACCACCCACAGTCTAATTATCAGATTATGAACAGTTGCGAAAAAATTTTGAGAAGTTGAAGAATCAGAATAACGATCTCAAAGCAAGTAATGAGGAGAATACGAGAAAATTGCAAGGGGTTACTGCTCTGCTACAAGAATTGATGCCTGACATCCACATTCCCCAAATAGGACAGACCGGGGAGAGAAGACATTGGAGATCCCATGATGAGCCCCCCAGAGCGCCACATCAAGGGGTCAGAGTTGGAAGCCCCAGAATTAATGATCAAGTCCCGTCAGCAGAGAATCGAGGAGGTAATCATGATAGGAGGCCAGTGAAAGACCCCATGTACAAGGGGATGGCGGAAAGCACCCACTCAAGGGCTCTTTGCATCCAATCTCCCGATAGGAACGAAGCAGATAGAGCAACTCTTAAGGCGTCTGACGTCAAGCGCCTCATAAAAGAAGTGTTGGAACAAAAGCAAATCGTGGCAACACCTGTAGAAACATCAACGAAAGGATTCCCACTGGCTGAAGAGCTCCAAAGACAGCCAATGCAACCTGGATTCAAATTGCCCCAACTCCCGTTATATTCGGGGAAGGAAGACCCCGAGAGGCACTTGCAACACTTCATTGCAATGGCCGTATTGCATGGATGGAATGAAGTCACCAGATGTAAAGCTTTCCCCCTCTCACTAGCTGAGCAGGCGCAACAGTGGTTTATTGAATTACCCGCTGGGCACATCCGATCGTTCGAGCAGTTGAAGAAAGAATTTTTGGCGGCATTTTCTGCCTACGTTCCAAAGAAGAAGAGTGCCATGTATTTGATGAGCTTGCAACAGAGGCCAAATGAATCTCTGAAGCAATATGTCGAGAGGTTCAGAGTCGCAACACAAGAGGTAAGGGATCTCCCGGTAGGTCTGGCCGCATCTGCTTTGCTTAATGGAATCGCTTACGCCCCGCTCAGAGAATCCCTAGCGTTTTCTGAGCCAAGCTCAATGGCCGAACTGTTTGCTCGGGCTGAGCAATTTATTGTCCAAATGGAAATCTTGGAAGCATGGGAAGGTAAAAGAAGATGGAGGCCAAATGACGTTGGGTCAGACAGATCAGTGAAGGCACAGAGAAGAGAAGAGCCCCCGAAGATGCAGTTCCGGAGCTTCACCCCCCTTACTGAGCCCAGGGCCGCTATCCTTTTGTCCATTGCGCATACGGGACTCATCAACTTCCCTCCTCACTCTAATCAGCCAATGGGTAGAAACGCGGATTCTTTTTGTAAGTTTCACGAAACCACGGGGCATGCCACAGAGCAGTGCCGAGAACTACGGAACCAAATTGAGCAACTAATCAGAGAAGGAAAGCTAGACCGATTCATACTGGATAAGCCAAAAAATCAGCAAGGTCGGAAAGAGGACCTTAAAAGAAATAATCAGGGAAGGCCCCCGCGACAGAGGAGTGAAGTATCAGGCAGAAGAGAAAATCAGCCGCCCCGGCAAAAGGAACGGGAGAGAAACAGTCAAAGGAGGGAGCAATCGGGGCCTAGCATAGAAGAAGACGGAAATGAGCCTACTATGGATAGAATACACGTAATTTTAGGAGGGGAAAATTTGGCAGGAGATTCATCCTCTTCTAGAAAGGCATATGCGCGCCAGGCACTATGCATTCACTTGGTGGAAAAGATTCAAGAAGACGAAGACCCCCTTATTTTCTCACCCGAAGATCAGGGGAGTGTGCTGCTCTCCCATGATGACCCCTTGGTTATTTCCGCTGTTATTGCCAAGCACCCGATTGAAAGAATACTGGTGGACAGTGGAAGCTCTGTGAACCTTTTGTACTAGAATTGTTTTGAGAAGATGCACATCGCCCATGATCGATTGAAGACAGTCGTCTCCCCCCTGTATAGCTTCACAGGAGAAGCAGTGCCAGTGGTCAGGTCGGTTCAGTTGCCTATTACACTCGGGGACCACCCACAAGTGGTTACCCGGCAAGTGAGCTTTATGGTAGTCAGGACTTTCTCCTCGGCCTACAATGTAATCTTGGGACGTTCACTCATCAATGCTATGAGAGCTGCCATATCTCCGGGATATTTGCTGATGAAATTCCTTACTCCACAGAGAGTGGGGCAGGTGAGGGGTAACCAGAAATAGGCCAGAGTATGCTATGTGAGCTCCACTCGGGGTGTCGCAAGTAAGGGAAAAGCGATGACTGAGGAGACTTTGTTGATTGGCGAGCAAACCCTTGAAGCTAGCAAGCCTCAGCCGGTGGAATCGTTAGAAACTGTCCCCTTGGACCCTGATGATGAACGTCGGCAGGTACGCTTGGGAAGCCAGTTGGGGAGTCAGGAGAAAAAAGAGATCGTCGAATGTCTACGCTCTTATGCAGACATTTTCGCCTGGACGCCCGCTGACATGCCTGGGATCAGCCCAGAGATCATATCCCATCACTTGAACGTGCGTGCAGAAGCTCGACCAGTCAAGCAGAAAAAAAGGCATGTTGCCCCAGACAGGCTGAGGCATATGGAAGAAGAAGTAGATAAGCTCTTGAAGGCAGGATTCATTAGGGAGGTGCAGTACCCCGAATGGCTGGCCAATGTTGTGATGGTGCCAAAGGCCAGCGGAAAATGGCGAATGTGCATTGATTTCACTAATTTAAATAAGGCGTGCCCGAAAGATTCTTACCCACTCCCGCGAATAGACAGGCTAGTTGATGATACAACCGGATATGCTGTATTGAGTTTCTTGGACGCATTCTCAGGTTACCACCAGATCAGCATGTATCTGCCTGACGCCAAAAAAATGGCTTTTATAACAGAAAAAGGGACGTATTGTTATCAGGTGATGCCTTTCGGCTTGAAAAATGCGGGGGCAACGTATCAAAGGATGGTCAACAAAATATTCAAAGATCTACTAGGGGGTGATGGAGGCCTACGTAGATGACATGATAGTGAAAAGAAAACAAGGCGAGTCGCACGCCAGCCAACTTAAGAAGGTTTTCGCAATATTTAGAAAGAATAACATGCGCCTAAATCCAGATAAGTGCACATTTGGAGTAAAGTCGGGAAAATTTTTGGGATATATGATTACTCACAGGGGGATAGAAGCTAACCCTGAAAAGGTGCAAGCAATAATTGACATGCAGTCTCCCACCATAGTCAAAGAGGTTCAGAGATTGAATGGCCGTCTGACAGCATTGGGTCGATTTCTCTCAAAGCAGGCCGAACGCAGCCTTCCTTTCTGCCAGGCTTTAAAAGGAGGTAAGAATTTCCAGTGGACTTCTGAGTGCGAGAAGGCCTTCCAAGAGTTGAAAGCATATCTCAAGGAGATCCCTCTATTGACACGACCAGAGGCGGGAGAGAGGTTGTACCTGTATCTTGGGATTGGCTATCAGGCGGTAAGTGCTGTCCTCGTCAGACAAATCAGCCAGGCTGACAACCCAGTAGTCTATGTGAGCAAAGTGTTACAAGGAGCAGAGGCGCGATATCCCCATGCCGAAAAGGTAGCTTTGGCACTGGTAACAGCAGCAAGAAAATTGAGACCCTACTTCCAAGCACACGCAGTTACAGTGTTAACAGATCAGCCATTGAGACAGATTTTGCAGAAACCAGAATGTTCGGGAAGGCTAACCAAATGGGCAGTAGAACTCAGTGAGTACGATATCTGCTTCGAACCTAGAAAGGCGATAAAGGGGCAGGCGTTGGCAGACTTTATAATGGAGTGCACTCATTTACCAGAGACAGAAGCTCGCACAAAGACGTGGATGTTGTTCCTAGATGGAGCATCGAATGCCAGGGGAAGCGGGGCAGGGGTGGTATTGATCTCCCCCGAGGAAGAGGTGTTAGAATACTCTTTACGCTTCATCTTCCCCAGCTCAAACAACACAACCGAGTATGAAGCATTGCTAGCTGGGATGAGATTGGCAGAAAAGCTGGAGGTAAAGAGCTTGACCGCCCACAGCGATTCGCAATTGGTAGTACAACAGTTTCAAGGCACTTTTGAAGTAAGGGAACAGGTTTTGGCTCATTATCTACAGAAAGTGAAGGAGCTCTCTCATAGGTTTGAACGTTTTGAACTCATTCAAATCAACAGGTCCTCCAACCAGCACGCTGACGCATTATCCAAGTTGGCCTCGGCTCGAGACACTCCGGGATGATTAATCCATATGGAGGTCCTGCAACAACCAAGTACAGAAGAAGGTGATGGGGATGTCCACTGCATTGATATAGCAGACGACTGGAGAGCACCAATACTGAAATACCTGCTTGATCAAGAACTTCCAACCACACCCTCAGAGGTTAAGAGATTGAAGACCTACGCAGCCCGCTTTACAATCATTGGCCAAGATTTATACAAGAAATGGTACTCTTTTCCATTGCTCAAATGCTTGGGAGCGCGAGAAGCAGAACAGGCGCTGGAAGAGGTTCATGAGGGAGACTGCGGTGAGCACCTTGGCGCCAGAGCGTTGGTTAGAAAGATCTTGCGAGCTGGTTTCTTTTGGCCCACCTTAAAGCAAGATGCAGCTCGAAAAGTGCGAACATGTGACAAATGCCAGAAGCACGCTCCACTGACAGTACTGCCCCCTTCGTCTCTAAGACCGATATTCCAACCAATACCGTTCGCACAATGGGGATTGGACATTTTAGGCCCGTTTCCTATGGCGACAGCCCAAAGAAAGTTTCTATTGGTAGCCACAGATTACTTCACAAAATGGGTCGAAGCTGAACCCCTAGCGACCATAACTGAGAAGCGCGTAGAAGGGATGGTGTGGAAAGATATAATCTGTCGTTTCGGCATACCCCAGATTCTCAACACGGACCATGGAACACAATTTGATTCAGAGGCTTTTAGGGCCTTTTGCCAGAGGTGGGGAATCAGCTTAAGGATGGCGTCCATATCATATCCATAAGCCAATGGCCAGGCAGAGGCGAGCAACAAAACTATCTTACACGGACTAAAGACCCGACTAGAGCGAGCTAAAGGCAGATGGGCTGACGAACTTCCTAGTATTCTGTGGGCTTATCGCACAACTAGTCGCGTGACTACAGGGGAAACGCCTTTCAGCTTGGTATATGGAACAGATGCCCTAATTTCGGTGGAAATAGACCTCATTTCGCCGTGAGTTATGGCTTTCAATGAGGAGGATAATCCAGACAGCCTGAGGGAAAACCTGGATACGATAGATGAATTGAGGGAGAAAGCGGCTGTCCAGCTGGCAGCATATCAGAGAAGAATTACCGGCTATTATAATGCAAAGGTCCGACCCCGAATGTTCCAAGAAGGAGATTTGGTGCTCAGGAAGACAGTAATCACGAACGCCGATCGGGAAGAAGGAAAGCTCAAGCCAAATTGGGAAGGGCCCTACAAGGTACAAAAGATGCTGGGACCCAACACTTGCATGCTGCAGACGTTGCAAGGAGAGATGATGGGCAAAACCTGGAACATAATGCACCTTAAAAGATACTTCACCACACAGACAACCGAGATGAGCCAGGAAGGACTTGAAGCCGAGGGCAGAGAGACACGTGTGCTACAAGAGGCGCTACTCGACTCCACGGAGAACCCAAGTTCTCTGTGATCTTTTAATTTTCTCATGTAATAGTCCCTATATAAATAAAAGAGTACCCCTGTGTATTCCCGTGGAGTAGGCAAAACTATAAGCCGAACCATGTAAGATCTCGTGTTTAAAGTATTTGCATGTATGATGAAGCAGGATGCAGGTACTGTAGCTCGGCCAAGGTCCCTAGCGATATTAGGATGACCCGGTGGAAATCAAGCACCCATGACTGGAAACCAAATCGGGATCATCAGATGCTCCGACACCTGTGCCCGCAGACTCACCTAGATCCCTCGATTGAGTTCGGTGCAATGCTTTTTAAGCTAGACCTAACTCCTTAGGTCGATCTGGCGCTTAGGTCTCCCGGCAAACTCGGACACCTTGAGGGAATCCCGAATTGGACTGGTTAATGGACCCAGAGTACAACGGGCCGCAGATTAATTCCTAGAAGAGCCGGAAGATCACAAAGCTGCTACAAGGTAAGTTGAAAAACGCCTCCACCGCATGAGACTCGAGTCGTCAAATTGCAATCTGGTGCCTATGACCTAAGACCAACTCGAGATCAACGGATGCTCCGACGCTTGTGCCCGCAGACTCACCTAGATCCCTCGATTGAGTTTGGTGCAATGCTTTCAAGTTAGACCCAACTCCTCAGGTCGATCTGGCGCCTAGGTCTCCCGGTAAGCTTGGACTCTTAGAAAGAATCTCGGGCTGGATCGTTGGCCAAACCCAGATCCCTTATGATAGACCGAACCTCGAAAGAGGCGAGCAAGGAAGGGAACGTCACCGCCCGGGATCATCGAATGCCCTGACACCTATGCCTACAGACTCACCTAGATCCCTCAATTGAGTTTGGTGCAATGCTTTTTCGCTAGACCCAACTCTTCAGGTTGATCTGGCGCCTAGGTCTCCTGGCAAGATAGGATGCTCGAGGTAAATTCGGCATGGGATTTCTAGCGTGATCCAATTATCAGGTGACTGGCAAAGGCCCCACTCAAAAACATTCGTGGTGGCCCATTGATCCCCAATTTTGATAAAGTCAGAAACTTGGTAACTACTGCACGACTCTTGTAATCACATCAGGAACAGGCCTACCCCGAGTTTCTCCGGGATGAAGAGCAGCGAAGAAAAAAAAATTGAATCACCAAGGCAGATAAATTAAAATACAAGTACGAGTCACGTAGCCAACAAACAAATGAAAATAATATATGACCGAGAGATTATATATAGATGCAAATAGAATAATTACATGAACCGTGTTGAAGCGATCAAAACATTGCATTCTCTTAAACTTGGATAAAATATGATACATCCAAGCAAAACGCCAGAAATTCTAAAAAGAACGCTCTAAAGGAAAACTTGGTCAAACAAAAAGCATAAGACAAAACAAAAAGTCTACACTAGTCTTCTGGAGGAAGGTGGTCCACATGGCCCGAACCCTCTTCGGGAGGCAGGCTTTGGAAGGCGTTGGCGGACATGTCCCTTTCCAGCTCCCTCTCAAGCATCTGCGCAGTGCTGAACGAGCCGGCGCCCACTTCACCTTTCTCAAGATCCAGAACATAAGGACTCCACGGACCCTGCAGATTACCGAGATCATCCTCTAACGCTCGCCTTACGCATTCATCGGGCCCGATATCATCTGGCTCATACTTCCTCCAGTCGGGGGGCGTGCCGGCGGACATGGCATTATCAAAAGTCACTTCCGAGAAGGAATCCCCGGGGTGCCTGCTCTCCACAAAATTGCGGCAGAGGTAGAAGCCAAACTTCGAAAGACAGCTGGCATACTTATCCTTACGATGGAAACAATCCTTGGAAAGACGGTACTGCCTCACTACCTCTCTCGCCGCTTCATCAACCTCTCGCTACCTATCCCCGCGCACCCTCTCCATCTCCCGCTGAGCGTGGGCCACCCGTTCTTCGGCACCAGCTAAATCTCCCTTCAAGCGAGAAACCTCACCCTGGGCCTCCGCCAAGAAAGACACCTTCTCTTCATAAGCCCGGTTGCGAGCCTCTAATGCTTCTTCCCACTTACGGGCATTGTCTTCGGCTGCCTGACGGCTTATGGAAAGATCGTGAAGTTGGGCTTCGAGTCCAGTTTTGTCCGACTCCAAGTGACGGATCCACATATTCAGAAGCTGCTCGTCCTCTTTCCATCGGAGGGACTTTTGTGTTAAATCATAAATTTGTGCCTCTTGACGAGCCAGCCGAGCGCGATTCATCGCGTTAGTCACAACTGCACCCTGAGCACCCTGCGAGAAAGAGGGGTGTAAGGGTAAGATAGGCAAGCGAAAAAGAAGAGAAAAACACAAAAAGGAAAGAAAACTTACTATCGTAAGATAACGTTCAAACTCGTCCATATCCTGTGGGGAATTACGAAAATACCGACCCTCGTCACGAGGAAGAATGGAAGAGTAGAGTAGACGGGCCGCAACTCCAGGCATATCAATTGTATCGGTATCCAGGACTCTTGGTTGCATATTAAATTGCTCCCCGCGTACCCAGTAATTATCATCCAATCGAATGGCCCCTTGCTGGGGATCGGGCAATGCAGGCAAGATAGGGGCCAGTCCCTTGGAGGTTAATCCTCTCTCAATATGCAGCGTACGACGATCGTCGCGTTGAGGATTGAGCATGGCGCGACGATAGAGACCTCGACCCCTGTCATGAATCGCATCAACAGCGGCCTGATCAAACCGAGAGGTGACCTCGCCCTCTAGACCTGCCCTGCGCCTGGTCGGCTCATGCGGGGTGTGGTGAGGAGCCCCACTCGCGGCAGCAGACATGTCCATCGCAAGCGGGGAAAAAGTAGGGAGACCCATAAGCTCTGTAGGTGAGCGGTGAGCCTGAGGGTCGTCGACAAGTTGGAAAGTCGCGGGGTCTACTTCCGCTTCTTGGCGACGACTCCTCTTCCTCCTCCTGTGTCGAGGGCGTAGGGGAACCAAAGTTTCTCTCACCCCTCATCTCGTTCAATATTGTGGGAGTCAGGGGCAAGAGTCCCATCTTGAGGATTAAACGCGGGAGCCGTCCTGCCTTGTGAAGTCCTAGGGGCTGTCTGCTGGTTAGCAGATCTCATCAAATGTTGCATGATTGCAAAAGGAAAACACAAACAGTTAGACACCACGAAATAACCTTTGAAAATAGAAAAGAAAAATAGCAAAGCAGCTAGGGGGTCCCCACCCTCAGAAGAGGGTTGCTCCTGGAGAAGGGCATCTCCCCCTCTCGCCGTGACATCAGGAGTTGGGTCGACTGGAGGGTCGGGATACAAGGCCCTGGGCACCCTGCAACGAGATGATTCGCCACGCTCTGGAATCCAGCCCACCCTCATCAATCTGTCCACGGACAAGAGGCCAAGGAGATGTTTAGGGCCACCCCTAGTTATAACACGACGGCTATCCTCATATCTCTCTCTAAGCACAGGCAAGGGTGCGCTCAGTACGGGTTTTCCTACCCTCTCTGGGTTAGTGCGCCATTCACGAGGAGCATTCCACACCCCGTTCGGAGGTTTAACCAAAAACCACCGAGTGTCAAATGAAGCCTCACGATGAGGAGACTCAGAAAAAAGAGTCTCGCCTTTGATCCGCTGAAGGGTATACATATGGAAACGCTCCTTAACCAAGTGTAAGAGAAAGAGACAGTAGAGGAAATCGACTGTAGGATCTATGTCATTTTCGCGACAGAGGACAAAAAAGCCAACTAATTGGGCCCAACCGTTAGGGTGTAGCTGGCCCGGAACTAGTCTGCTAAGGCGAAGAAACTTAAGGCCAAAATTATGGAGGGGGAGATGGAAACCCAAACGGAAGCTAGCCTCATGCACACTCATCCACCCCTCTTCTACATCTACCGCGCAATTTTCCTCAGGGCGAGGGAGTCTAGTAAGGTAGTTCCCAGGGATCCGGGGATTTTGGCGGATAAGGGCCACGTCGTTTTCGTCCATTTGAGAACATTTACCCTTTAAAAAGAAGTGGTCGACCCCGTGGGAATCAACATCATGATGATATATTTTCCCACTAGCCATAGTAGGAAGGAAAATAAGTCTAAAGAATTTGTTTAAAGCTAAATTATGTAGGAATCTTCGGAACAAATATTGATCTTCGGAAGGCTGTTTAAAAATTCGCTTCGAAAGTGATGATTGATCTTCGGAA
Source organism: Diospyros kaki (assembly GCA_036245055.1). Taxonomy (NCBI): domain Eukaryota; kingdom Viridiplantae; phylum Streptophyta; class Magnoliopsida; order Ericales; family Ebenaceae; genus Diospyros; species Diospyros kaki. The sequence goes on along the minus strand of BSEG01000016.1, from coordinate 32,021,541 downwards.
GAGTTAAAAAGATTTTTAAAGTTTCGGAACTAGTGTTGATCTTCGGAAAAGCCTAGATCTTCGGAAGACCAAGTTCAAAAGGGGGTTTGATACCTCGGAACGATATCGGTTCGGAACCGAAAGCACGCTTCGAAAAAAATAAATATCCCTTCGGAAGAGTAGTGAACGCGGAAGAAGCAAAGGAAACTCGAAAAATTTGCTTCGGAAGGAAAGATTGAACTAACTACGAAAGGTTCAATTCTTCGGAAGTGGTTTATCTTCGGAAGGGAAGGTTTGATCGGAAGAAAGGCACGGGAGCGAATATGGGAGTCGCGGAAGCGGTAGGCCTTATTTATAGGAAAGCAGCGAAAGACGAAACGTTCGCGTGAAAAAGCTTCGAAAGAGAGCTTCAAAAAAAAAAAAAAAAACTCTTTACAATGGTAAACCAAAATAAAGAGTAGGGGACAATTGTGGTGCCCCCAATACTAGCCTTATCTTCGGAAGGGTGTCTTCGGAAGACCTCTTCCGAAGCCTTCCGAAGACACTTCCGAAAGACCTCGAGGCTTGCTACCGAAGGGGTCTTCGGAAGATCCTTTTCCGAAGGACCCTTCCGAAGACACTTCCGCCTACCATGTTTTGTTCCCTATTCCGAGCCTATAAAAGGAGAAGTTCAACACCAGCAAAGGGATGAAAAACATCGGTATTTTCTCTCAATTTATTTACTTCCGAAGAGTATAATTTCCTCTCTAGCCATATCCCTTCCGTATTGACTTGAGCATCGGAGGGTCTACGTGGGAGAGAAACCCACAAGCCTTTTGACCATCATTTTCTTACAGGGATCTTCGAAAGATAACATTGCGACAGCCTCGAAAGACCAGTGCTTTAGAACTTCGGAAGACCAGTTGTTTAGAACTTCGGAAGACCAGTTGTTTAGACCCTCGGAAGACCAGTTGTTTAAACCTTTGGAAGACCAGTGATTGACATCTTTGGAAGACCAGTGATAGATATCTTCGGAAGACCAGTGATTGACATCTTCGGAAGACCCATATTTTTATCACCGAGTTGCATCCGGAACCCGTGGGCCCCACCAGTGTCACCTACGAAAGCTCTCACTCAGAGGTTCTCCTTTAGGAGCTTTGTTCCCATCTCGGAATCTACGGCATCTGCGACTGTCCCATTCTTTAGAAATTTTAATTGTTGTATTTGAGCAACAACAATAACCTTTGTATCTTTTTTTTTTTCTTTTCTTTTTTTAATACATATGAAGACAAATGTGAAAAAATTTAAATCTATAACTTCATGGTCACCGATCTTTAAAGTGTCACTAAACTTTTAAGAATGAAGTCATGTTAACCAACTATATATATCAACCTTCTGTGTTAATGTCATTATTAGACAAGCAATTGTTATAATGACCTAGTTTATAAAAGTTTTGAGTGTCTTATTTGGTCCATTTTAAATTATAATAGTCAAGTGCCAATTTACAATTCCACTTGTTTTGGCCCTTTTTAGTATTAGGACACTGATGAGCAAAAGCATATATATATTCGTGCTAACAAAAAAAAAAATCACTTTTATCCACTGAGTGATAGAATAAATTGTTGTATATACATAACATCTTTGTACCTCAACACATTAAAAAAAGTTTCTCATTGACTTATTTATATAGAACTTCACATGACATGGCATCTCATTATGTATGGTCCCACCCTTACGTACGTCGCAAGACTACTTGTGGATTGTTCTCTCAAACTTCACATGACATGGCAATACAACTTTATAAACATTACAAACAAAAACTTTTCAACCAATACCAACAAGCAATCGTTTCACCTTTAACCCTGACAAATTAAATAAACTCACCATTCTCTCTCTCTCTCTCTCTCTCTGTAACTGTGTAAATTGTATTAAGTGAGATTAAGTGCAAAGATTTCATTCAATTTAATTTTTTTAACTCTAATTTTTTAAAAGTTACCCAACTATTAAATCAAAGAGGGCGTGAATTGGCCCTTTTATTCTTTTTTTAAAAAATTACTTAGTTTGTAAATTTAATTTAAATTAATTTCATAATGATTTGAGATGGCTACGTAATACGAGAATTGACTAATAATAGAAAAAAGTCAAACTTTATCGCGTTTTTGTAATTTAATCCAAAAGTTTCAATTTTTGCAATAGACTCCCGATTTAGTTGATTGCTTGTAATTTTATTCACGAACCAAATCTGATTCGAGAGCCATGTGCGACAGGAGATATATCTGTCACTAAGAAAGAAAAAATTAAATTAAAATTCTAAAATTTAGCAATAGAATAAATTTGTCGCTAACAAACAAGAAAAATTAAATTAAAAATGTAAAACTTTAGCAACGGAGGTTATACCCATTGTTAAAACAAAAAAAAAATTAAATTAAAATTTAAAACTTTAGCGATGGATTAAATCCGTCACTAAAACAGAAAAAAAATTAAAATAAATATTCAAACTTTAGCGATGAAACAAAATCCGTCGCTAGAAAACAAAATATAATTAAATAAAAAATTCAAATTTTAGCGACGGAATAAATCCTTTGCTAAAAAAAAGATATTAATATTTTGTCCTGTAAGCAAATCCAAAAAAAAAAAAAAAAGATCTTCCTGTAAGCAATAAGGCCTTCACACCGAGTTGTCCCCTCATTTAAATGAGTAATTAGAACAACAAAAAATCATTACAAGAATGCAACTTATGGAGAACTTAGAATACGACATGAATTAAAAAAAAAGAAGGTATAAATAAAGATCTCATTCAATACTCCAACTTTAGTAGCACACTTTCTTTTCCTTGATTGAATTGAATGCTATTGCAAGTGCTACTACACTTAATTTAAAAACTAGCTCTTAGAGAAAGTAAAGAAAAATGTGAACAATTTTTGTGAGCTCTGAACCAAGAGCATCTCTTCTTTATTAATGGGATATCAATAACCTAGAAATATATAGCTAAAAGAACAGATAACAATCTACAGAAAACATCTACAAGACTAATGGAGGCTAAAAGGATGATAAAGTAGTCAAATTCTATATATAATAGGCAAAATATCATAACAAGGATGCACCCATAACAAAAAAACTTAACTATCCAATTTGGGAAAGATTTTTTTTTGTTTGAATTACTCTGCAATAAACTAGTTAAACAAATTTTAATTTTCAATAGAGATATCAGTCACAAAAGAGCAAAAAGATCATCTCTTTTGTGCACTTTTGAAGATTATGAAACCTTGAAGATGGTGTATAGTGATGATGGTTTTTGGGACCAACCACCACGTGCCACCTCTATGAATGGACCTCGGGAATAAAACCTTGGACTTAGCGGGGTTGGACCTTAGCGATAGAACCTGCAAGACAATGGAGTGACGGGACTAGGGTCCCCTAGGGTGGACTCCAACGCTCAAATTAGTAGAGTAAATGCAGGAAGTAATAAATGTAAGAGCTGGAGAGCTTCGTCATACATGGTGAGGGCCTTTATTTTTATAGGTGGACTTGTCATGAGTTACTCGAGATAAAACCCGAGATAGGTGGGCACGCCTCCCGAGGACCCCGGTCAAGTTGGAACGGGTCTTACGGTCTGGCCCAAATTTTTCTTGCTCTACTCCAGATTGTTGACTTGCCACATGTTAGTCTCTCAAGCAATCCAAGTGGTGAGTGAGACTATTTGTGCATAGGGGTATTCTAGTAATTTTAGGTGGTGCCACATCACTTGCCCTCCACTCCTTAAACTGATTTAAAAATCATGTTGGGTCGAGGAGTAGTTTAATTTCTGAGGTTATTTGACTGTAGATTCTCCCCAAGATGCATAAGAGTATTTTTAAGTATGAGACAACCAAACCTGAAACTCTTGAGGTTAGTTTTTTCCTCCCTTTCTTTTTTTTTTTTATTTCTTCCTTTGCTTTTTCTATTTATATTATTTTTATTTTATTTTATTAGTTTTTTCTTTTTTTTGCCTTTATTTTTTTATTTTTATTTTTATTATCTTCTTCCTTGGCTAGGCAGACCTCTCCCTGGCCGAGGGCAGACCTCGGCCAGGGCCTCGACTATGGCCAAGGGGTTAGGCCATGGCTAAGGTGCAACCAAGACCGGCCTGGCCACCCTCAGCCAGGGCCGGCCTGACCGAGGTCGGCCATGGCCGCCCTATCCTTGGGGCACTTGCCCCCTTTCCTTCTTTTATATATATATATATATATATGGATATATATTGGGTCGGCCATGGTTGACCCTTGGGGCTCTTACCCCCCTTCCTTTCTTTTTTTTATTTACTGCTTGCTTGCCTTTTTTTTTTAATATATATATATATATATATTTGTTAATAGCAACAAAGTAAGCCTTAACTTGACTAACCTGATTCTTTTGGCTTTTTACCGCACGTGTGGTTCGAGATTTCCCAAGCTAAGCCGCGCCAGTTGAGCTCCATTTAGCTCGTGCTTGGTTGTGGTTTTCCTTCCCTGACCTTTGCCTCTCTTTAATTCGAGGACGGTCTAGGGCTCTTGACCCTTGGATTTTAGCCACTTCTTTGCGAAGAAGGGTGTTGAGTTTCTTCCAACCATTAGTCCACCTTCGTCTTGGGGACATCCTAGGGCTCTTGACCCTTAGATTTTAGCCATTCCCTCGCTGAAGAGGGTGTTGATTTTCTTCTGACCATTAGACCACCTTCATTTTGGGGGACGACCTAGGGCTCTTGACCCTTGGATTTTAGCTGCTCCCACGCAGATGAGGGTTGTTAGACTAGAGTTTATCCTTGGCCATTAGTCCACCTTCGGCTTATGGACGACCTAGGGCACTTGACCCTTGGATTTTAGCTACTCCCTCACGAAAGAGGGTTGTTGGACTAGAGTTTTTCCTTGGCCATTAGTCCACCTTTAGGGACCGCCTATGGCTCGTGACCCTTGGATTTTAGCCACTCCCTCACAGAGGAGGGTTGTTGGACTGGAGTTTTTCCTTGGCCATTAGTTTATCTTTGGGGACGGTCTAGGGCTCGTGACCCTTGGATTTTAGCCACTCCCTCACGGAGGAGGGTTGTTGGACTAGAGTTTTTCCTTGGCCATTAGTCCACCCTAACTGGGGGACGACCTAGGGCTCGTGACCCTTGGATTTTCCTTTAGCTAAGTGTTAACCTTTATGAGATTACTATTAGGTGGACAAAATCCGAAGTCTTGCCATTAGTGGTAAAAAAGAGTACAAAGAGGTTCGGGGAATTCTACTCCTCATTGATAAAACTTCCTTAAGTTTTGCACATTACAGGTATGCTTCACGGCTTTGCCTTCAATGTCTTCTAGTCGATATGCCCCCGGACTTAAGGACTCCATAACCCGGTACGGTCTTTCCCGATTCAGAGTTAGTTTATTCGCGTCCTGAGGATGACTCACATTAAACTGTTGCAGTACAAGATTGCCTGGCATGAAACTCCTAGCGTGCACTCGTTGGTTGTAGTACCTTGCTCGTTCGCTGGCTTTGAGGTCTTAGGCTCCTCTTGACCCTCCAAGATGAAATTGGTGACCACACCAAGAGGGGCACTAGAACTCTATCCCACCTCTCTTTCCGACCGTTGATCTTCTCCTATACTTGGGGCTCTTGCCTGTTCCCACTCTATCTAGTGTTGACCGGCTTGAGGAACAACATCCTGATTCGGTCTTGAGTCTATCTCTGAGCCCTTGGCCATAGTGGCATTCAAGGAGGCCACATAGCATTCCCTAACCTACTGTTCGTCTCCTTTTACCTTGCTAATCCCACCCAAAGTAGGGAATTTCAACACCATGTGATAGGTGCTCGGTACGGCCCATAGAGCCCTAAGCCCAGACCTACTAAGGATCATATTGTATGTTGAGGGCATATCAACAACTAAAAATCCAGCGTCACCTGGGACTTGCGAGTGCCACTACCGACCATTAGGGGCAGCCGGATCAACCCCTCCGAATGAATCACCATTCCATCAAAACCAACCAATGGGACTCGGACTCACCTCAGCTGATCGAGCGTGAACCCCATCCCCAGGAATGCCTTTTGGTAAAGAATCTCTGAAGAGCTACCCGGATCCACGAGGATTTGCCTCATCTCCCACCCTTTTACCTGAGTAGCGATCACTAGGGGGTCTGAGTAGTTGGGATAGCTCTGAAGATCCTCTTCGAAGAAGGTGATGACCACCTTCTCCTTTATTGCATTCTTGGGAGTGGTGGATTCTAACCTACTCTGGACCCCCAACCAATTATCTTGAGGCCCGGGAACCATTCCCGCTGCCAACTGGTCGAGCAGTTGTCGAACCACTCCAGAATTAGATTATCCTTCTCTAGTTTGCAGCAAAGTGCACCCTAGGTCGTCTCTCACAAGGAGCCTCACTTTCTTCTACCACATGGAGAACCAATATAAACATCACAACAGTTTGTTTAGGGGGGGATTTTGACAGAAAATTAAGTAACAAAACAGAAACACAAATATAGATGAAAATCAGTAAATAGAGAGCAACCAGTTGTGTATTTATCCCCTATGTGAAATCTTCCTTGTCCAACCTATAGATCTTGGTTTGTTAGATGTTATAATCTCTGGATATCAAACTCAAAGCATCCCCAACAACCGTCCAAGGATTAGAATGATTGGAACAACAAAATGAATACAGAAATCTCTTATAAACAAAATGCAGTCATTCATTCTCTATTCAACCCATCCGAAGCTATGCAAGAACAACCATTCAAGCACATTATATTCATTTCCGAGATGTTATACCAACCAGCTACAACATTCTATTCTCTTAAGCATTTAACAGAAAATGAATCCATGTAAATTCACACAAACCTGCCATGAACTTCATGCATTCCAAAATCTGTTCAAACTAAACCAAATGAAAATGAATAAGATTAAAACAAACAAACCAGGTTTTTGTAGTTCATCCGGGACTCAAATTCCACAAGGGTTCAAGATACAAAACCAGTTACAATAGCCTTAGCCTTTCATTACAGCAAGGAAGACAAAATGGAAACAAAATGGAGAAAACAGAAAAATGCTACAATCTGAAAAACGGCCAGAATTCTCCTCCCTCTCTCTCCTCTGGAAATAAGTGCTAAGAGGCCTTAAATACATGGCCAAGAAATGGAGACCTAGGAAGGCTAGGGTTGGGCCTAGCCTAGCTCAAAAGATATGAGCCCAAGACAACAAAAACGAGCAGCCCAAATGTAGCCCAAAACAATAGAATTGAACAGCCCAAATCTGCTCCCGCTGGATGCTAGCCTCCAACAATTTCTCTAAATGCATGGCCCGCTGCTTCCAGTATACAACAGTATCATACTCGGCATCTATCTCTAGTCCTTTGTTTTGAACAGCCACATCATTTCTCCTCCGAGGAACCTTAGGCCAAATGTCGTAAACATCATCCAATATAGAAACTGGGCGTTTATCACCACCATAGCTTTCTTCCTTAAAACGATGTTGCTCCAGGCCTTTCTATATTGAATTGCTTCCCAGCTTCATTCATATCTTCAGGCCACATTGAAGAGACAACTTCAATGTCCATTTCTTCTACATTTTCAGTTTCCATTTCGCAAACCATTGATGCTATAATGTAGGTTGATACCAGAATGTCATTAAAGAACGCTTGCTTGCCTGTATAAATGCATAAACAGCAAGTTCAGGCTATTCCAGCTGCTTCTCTAGCTTGGATTCATAGAAGTAAGATAGAAAATAGTGTAAGGACAATTTGAAGTATCATAAAATAGAAACAATGAAAGATCAGCAAAATTACTTCAAATTGTGTAATAAGATTGAGGTGAAATGCCAAAATATAACATAAATATGCATGCTATCAACTCCCCCATACTTATACTTTTGCACTCCTGGGCAAAACACTAGACTCTATGACTCAAAAATAAAAACGTGGAAAAACACAAATCAGATGCAAGGTAAGTCTTCAAGAATTCATCATTCAAAGATCATCTTTCCTCTACTTCCAAGAAAACAAGTGACATGGCAATTCATTCAATAAGACAAATCAAAAGTAGAAGCCTCTCACAGGACAAGTGTATGCTCAAAAATCTCTCAAGAGGTGGTGGTGAATGTTTCGCTCAAATTCACTTAATCACAATTCCACTACTATAAGCTTGTTTATCTTCTCAATCTCCACTATCCATGTCACATGCATGCCACAAATCAAAAGGACTTATTCAGGGTTGTAATGTGGGGAAGAAAGAAATGGAAAGACAACAATGAAGGGAAACATGCCTTAGGTCGAGGAAACATTTCATGCAACTCTAAGATCAAGAGATTGAATTTCCAAGCATTATGAAAAACATTGCATCTTTATTCGGTTGAGTGCGTTTTACGCTCCGTCTCAACTTTGCTTTCTTCTTTTTCTCATCGATTTTGTTTTCATTTTTTTTTTGAAAGAGAAGGTGAGTGCGTTTTACGCTCCGTCTCACCATTCTATCCTTTGTTTGCTTTTCTTTTTTTTTCTTTTCTTTTTCATGGATGCAAATGGCCTTTGGCCTTATGTCTTGCTTGATTGATGAATTCAATCTCTCTCTCTAGAATGCACTTAATATTCCTCTTCCTAAGGTTGGAAGGTCCAAAAAGGTGTATGAAAATGAAGGGTAAGAATGATGGCTCTAAGTGGCAAGCGAAAGGGATTAATTGATTTTTTTTTTTTAAATAACAAAATGGTCAAATGGGGACAAGAAAGAATCCCTTAATCATGTTTGAGTCATGCATGAACAAATATAGCCTCAACAAAGAATCAAAACAAATTCTAGAGTGGAGATCATGATAAGTGAATGCACACACAAGAAAAACAATAGGCTCAAAATCCTCACGGCTGTAGACTACCCAATCAATCTATCAAATCAAACTCATTGCCAAGTCACTCAAAATCAAGGAAGATAAGATTGAAGTTCTAATCATGCTGGGTTCTTTTAGACTTAATTGCTTAACTTGCATTTCCACACAAAACAGACTCAACTAGACCCAAGGAAAAAGAAATATGAAAAGATAAAGAAATTGCTGCAAAAATAAGAATGCTACCCCCCCCATACTTAGACTTTACATTGCCCTCAATGTAAACATGCAATTCCAACCAAGAATAGGACAAGTAAATGTAAAGTATTAGGGAGAGAGAAATAGCCTGATGTATCAAATGGAGGTGGCGTTGAGGAGATGCAGCTCCTCCACAATATGCTCCTGAAAGCTCTCGTAGAATGGCTTAAGCCGCTGCCCATTCACTGTGAATTGCTTTGCATTGGACTCGTCCTTGATTGCAACTGCACCAAAGGGAAAAACATGAATAACTATGAAAGGACCAGTCCAACGGGAACGTAACTTACCGGGCATCAACTTGAGACGGGAATTGTATAGCAGAACTTTCTGGCCAACTTCGAATGTCTTCCTCACAATATGCTTGTCATGCACAGCCTTGGTCTTCTCCTTGTAGATGCGTGAGTTCTCATATGCGTCTAGCCTAATCTCCTCAAGCTCTTGAAGTTGGAGCTTTCTTTGGGACCCCGCTTCACTGATGTCCATATTGCATTGCTTCACCGCCCAATATGCCTTACGCTCTACTTCCACCGGCAAGTGACACGCTTTTCCAAAAACCAACCTATAGGGGGACATGCCGATGGGGGTTTTGTAGGCAGTGCGGTAGGCCCATAGCACATCTTCCAATCTCATGCTCCAGTCTTTCCTATTAGGCTGGACAGTCTTCTCCAAAATCTGCTTGATCTCCCTATTTGATACTTTAGCTTGCCCATTAGTCTGTGGATGATAAGGAGTCGCCACTTTGTGTATTACCCCATACTTACGAAATAGGGTGTCTATCTTTCTATTACAAAAGTGGGATCCTTGGTCGCTGATGATGGCCCTAGGCATGCCAAACCTGCAAAAGATGTGAGAACGAACAAAATCTGCAACCACAGAAGCATCATCAGTCCTGGTGGCTTTAGCTTCCACCCACTTAGAAACATAATCCACAGCTAATAGAATGTACACATAACCAAATGACACAGGAAATGGACCCATGAAGTCAATGCCCCAAACATCAAAGATTTCACAAAACAATAAGGGTTTTTGAGGCATTTCATTCCTACGTGATATAGTGCCTGTGTGTTGGCAACGTGTGCAATTCTTACAGAACTCATATGAATCCTTAAAGAGTGAAGGCCAATATAATCCAGAATCTAGGACTTTCCTAGCTGTACGTTGGGGACCAAAGTGACCACCACATGCAAGTGTGTGACAAAAATTTAAGACAGATGCAAACTCATGGTTAGGCACACATCTCCTGATGACCTGGTCACTACACATGCGCCACAGATAGGGATCATCCCACACATAATACCGAGCCTGACTCTTAAATTTATTTAGCTGTTCCTTCTTGAAATATGCAGGTAATTCAAAAGTAACTAAATAATTTACCAAATCAGCATACCAGGGCTCAACACCATGAATGTGGTATAATAACTCATCTGGGAAATCATCCCTGATAGGCTGGGAGTCCATGACAGATGGATCTGAGGTGGAAGGAATGCGACTGAGGTGGTCGGCTACCAAGTTCTCTACTCCACTTTTATCCTTGATCTCAATGTCAAATTCTTGGAGCAAGAGCATCCACCTTATCAAACGAGGTTTGGCATCAGGTTTCTTCAAGAGGTACCTAAGAGCTGCATGGTCAGAAAAGACAATAACTTTAGAACCAAGTAAATAGGATCTAAATTTATCCAATGCAAAAACAATAGACAAGAGCTCTTTTTCCGTAGTGGTATAATTAGACTGTGTCGCATCCAATGTACGCGAAGCGTAGGCTATGACATGGGATTTCTTCTCCAACCGCTGGGAAAGGACGACACCCACTGCAAAGTTAGAGGCGTCGCACATCAACTCAAAGGGCAACTCCCAGTCGGGTGGCTATATGATGGGTGGAGAAATCAATCGACTCTTCAGTTCCTCAAATGCCCGCTTGCACTGCTCATCAAAGTGGAAGGTCACTTCTTTCTGGAGAAGGTGGGAAAGTGGAAGTGCAATCTTGCTGAAATCCTTGATGAACCTCCTGTAAAATCCTGCATGGCCAAGGAAAGAATGCACCTCCTTCACAGAGGTGGGGTAAGGCAACGAAGCAATAACATCAACCTTAGACCGATCCACTTCTATACCCTTCTTAGACAGAACATGCCCTAAAACAATTCCTTGTTCTACCATGAAATGACATTTTTCAAAATTTAAAACAAGGTTCTTTTCAATGCATCTCTCTAGGACTCTACCCAAGCTAACCAAGCAATCATCAAAAGAAGTGCCATAAACTGAAAAATCATCTATGAACACTTCCATGCAATGCTCTAGAAAATCTGAAAATATACTTACCATGCATCGCTGAAAGGTACCTGGAGCATTACATAGACCGAAAGGCATTCTTCTATAAGCGAATGTGCCAAAGGGGCAGGTGAAGGTGGTCTTCTCTTGATCCTCTGGGGCTATGCAAATCTGAAAGTATCCAGAAAAACCATCAAGGAAACAATAGTGTGACTTACCAGCCAATCTCTCCAACATCTGATCAATGAATGGGAGGGGAAAATGATCCTTTCTGGTTGCTTGGTTCAGCTTTCTATAATCAATGCAGACTCTCCAGCTGTTCTGCACTCTCATGGGGATAAGCTCATTCTGCTCATTTGGGACCACCGTGATGCCCGTCTTTTTTGGAACAACCTGCACGGGACTCACCCACTTGCTGTCAGAACTAGGGTAAATAATACCGGCTGTAAGTAATTTACTTACCTCCTGTTTTACCACATCAAGGATGGTTGGGTTAAGTCTTCTTTGAGGCTGCCTTGCTGGTTTTGCTCCTTCCTCCAATAAAATACGGTGCATGCAAACAGATGGGCTGATTCCATTTATGTCCGCTAAAGTCCACCCAATTGCTTTCTTATTCTTTTTCAGCACGTCCAGCAACTTTCTCTCTTGGTCAGGCTGCAAGTTGTTTGCAATGATGACTGGCAGCTTCTCATCTTTCTCCAAGAATGCATACTTGAGGTGCCGAGGCAAGGGCTTGCACTGAATGGTGGGTGGCTGCTGCAAAGAGGGGGTTGATCTATTTGACTGCAAATCTAACTCCAAAGCACTATCAACCTGCTTAACAAGGTCAGCAACACTATCTTCCACTTGGGAAATGTTAGCATCAAAATCAAACTCATGCCTATGCAAAAATTCAGCAATCTCTAAACATGCAGCACATTGACTCTCTCCATCACTACAATCAGTGCAAATAATCGTATCTGGGAACTCATGCATAGTGGGGATTTTATCAATTAAATCAGAAGGCTCAAAACATGCTTCATTCACTAGCAGGTCAACTCTATTTACTTGAAAAGTGGAATGATCCTCAGCAAGGAATTTCATGGCATCAAGTATCTTGAAGTTAATTGTGTTACCAGCAAATTCCATGGAAAGTGTACCCTCATGCACATTGATAATAGTTCTAGCAGTTTTTAAGAATGGTCTCCCTAATATCAAGGGTGCATGCTCAAGTGTGCTATCATCTTCCATATTCAAAACATAAAAATCAGCTGGAAATATTAAATCCTTAACCTTAACCAGCACATCTTCTAAGACTCCAGTGGGGTGTGCAGTACTTCTATTGGCCAGCTGGACAACCACTCCTGTTGGCTTCAAAGGACCACACTGCAATGAAGCATAAATAGAGTTAGGCATAACATTAATGGATGCACCTAAATCTAGTAAAGCATTGCTAAATTGCATGTCTCCTATAGTACAAGGAATGGAAAACGTCCCTGGATCTTTACACTTTGCTGGCATGACAGGTTGGATAAGAGCTGAAACATTCCTCCCAAGGTTGATCTTCTCATTCCCCTTAAGCTTCCTCTTGTGAGTACACAAATCTTTGAGAAATTTTGCATACTTTGGAATCTGTCTGATGGCTTCAAGGAGGGGTATGTTGATTTCCACTTTCTGGAATGTCTCCAAGATCTCTTTATCTAATTCAACCTCTGCTCTTTTCTTATTTTGAGTTGCTCGATGTGGGAATGGCATGGGCTGTTTGTTGGAAGACTCTCCTTCTCCTTGTTCTTGATAGCTGGAGTTTTGCTGCTTGGCTTCTTGGATTCAGGAAGGTTGCTGCTCTTTGCTACTTTCTACATGATGCTCCTCTACATGCTGCTCCATGTTTGATGATGGTGGAAGGGTTGGGATGATTACTTCTTTCCCACTTCGAAGCATGATGGCACTGACATTACCCCTCGGATTGGCAACTGGTTGTGAAGGAAGCTGCCCCGAACCTTGACTCCTTAACTCATTGATGTTTGTGGCTAGCTGGCCTATTTGGGTCTCCAAATTTTGAATTGTTGTTTCTGTCTTTTGTTGGAATTGGAGTGTATTGGCTGCTAGTTGTTTAACAAGATCATCCAAACTAGGTTCTGACTTGGGTAATGGTGATGCTTGTTGCATGGCTTGATTTGGCCTTGGTGGTGGAGCATGGTTGCTGGAATTTGAAGGATGGAACCTCTGCTGGAATGGTTGATTATGGTATGGCTGTTGCTGCACATGTTGATTGGAAGGGTTGCCATATCTGAGGTTCGGATGGTCTCTCCAACCTGGATTGTAGGTGGAGGAAAATGGATCATATCTGTTTGGAGGTTGTGGTTGGTTGTGCTGCTGGTGTTGGAATGGTCTCCCAGGAAAGATGCCTGCACATGTCTCATTATTTTCTTGCAACTGTGGGCATTGGTCTGTTATATGGGATGGCAAGGAGCAAATGCCACAAAGCTGCTGCTGGGGTTGCTTTCTTTCTAATGCCAACTGCCTGACCATGGAAGCTAATTCCTCAAGCTTGTTTTCTATCCTTTGCTGGTCCATAGCGGCAGCCACACTGACTTCATTGATGGCTTTTGCAGGAGTGTTAATTCTGGTGCCAAATTGCTGGACATTTTGTGCCATCTTTGATATCAGTTCTTGTGCAGCTGCTGGTGTCTTCTCTGCCAATGCTCCTCCACTTGCAGCATCTACCAAGTACCTGTCCATGGGGATTAGACCTTCATAGAAATATTGAACTAAGAGTTGGTCACTTATCAGATGGTGAGGGCAGCTGGAACATAACTTCTTGAATCTCTCCCAATACTCATGTAGAGTCTCACCACTTATCTGCCTTATACCACAAATTTCTTTTCTTATTGATGCTGTTCTGGAGGCTGGGAAGAATTTTTCCAAGAAGATTCTTTTCAATCCATCCCAGCTGGTAATGGCAGTTGGTGGCAGGTAATACAACCAATCCTTGGCTGATCCATCAAGTGAGAATGGGAAGGCTCTCAACTTGATTTTCTCTTCGTCTACTCCTTGTGGCCGCATGGTTGAGCAAACAATATGGAACTCTTTCATATGCTTGTGCGGATCCTCTCCTGCAAGACCATGAAACTTGGGCAACAAATGGATTAGTCTAGACTTTAGTTCAAAATTAGCATCCAATTGTGGGTATTGAATACATAGGGGCTGATAATGCACATCAGGTGCAGCCAGCTCTCTAATGGTTCTACCATCCAAATGACCATGATTTCCATCACCATTACCATTTCCATTTCCATTACCATTATTTCCATTACCATTATCTGCCATATTGATGAATTCTGGAACAGGTTCGAATGAAGTATTGGAAACACTATTGGGGTCAATCCTATTTCGAGACTTAAGCTCTCTAGCTTGCCTTCTAAGAGTGTTCTCTAATTCAAGATCCAAATCAAGTAATTTTTCCTTAGAATACCTGGTCATGCACTAGAGATCAACACAAAAACAGAACACAAAATGGCCTATGCATACCAAGAACTCAAAAACTCAAAAACTCAAAAACAAAAACACAGAAACACAAAAACACAAAAGCACAAAACAAGAAGCCCTTAGATGATTTTTTTTATGCAATGTTTCACAAAATTTCAACACAAAAACACTGAGGGACCTAAAAACACTAAAAACCACACAAAATTAGCCACTGAGAAACACAAAATGGCCCAAAAAGTGGTCTAAACGTTCGAATTTGGCTAAAAAAGGCTCTTGTCACAGCAAATCTGTGAGTCTTGATCCCCACACCCCCATTTCTTTGGACACCAAAAATCAGCTCAATCAGAGCAAGTTGAAAACTGTGAACAGTACCCAGAAAACTGATTTTTTTTCAAAATCGCCTCCTATTTTGCCTCAAAAACCACTCTATATGCAAGAAAACATCAAGGGAGGCATATGGAATTGAAAGAATATCAAGTAAGGATGAGAAAGCAAGAGGGTAGAACCGGTATCTCGAGCTCAATCCTTAAATCTTGCTATCTGTCATGGAGGTGGTCAAAAATGCTGTCAAATGGGAGGCTGCCAAAACTGATTTTCTCTTGGTTGCAGCAACTGGTGCCTTTCTCTGCCAAACGAAAAGGAAGATTAGTGGAGAAAGGAAAGACTTAAAAGGAATGTTAAAAGAGAGAGAATAAAATGAAAAAGTGAAAAAGAAAAACAGAATATCCTCTTGGTCAAGTGATTTTGCTGTCAGAGGCAGAAAAGTGGAGCCCTGATCTGATCTGCTGCTGATCTGGTGCAGCCCCTTTTCGATTTTTGTGGGGTAGTCTACTTGCTTGCTGTGAGCTTGTTGTGAAGACCATACAAGAACACGAGGTAGTGATACTAAAAAGAACACAAAGACACAAGGTAGTGATACTGAAAAGAGAAGTAGTGACACTGAAAAGAGAAAGACTGCAGGTATTTTGTTTTTTTCCTTTTTCAGTTGCTGTAGGGTTTCTTTTCCAGTTGCAAGGTCGTGTAGCCCTCTCCAACAGCCACTTCTTTGTTCAAAAATAGTTCTAGAGATGAGAAAACAGAAAAGAAAAAGACACACACACAAAAAGAAGATCGAAAAGGCTTGCTATCAGTTTATCTCAAGAACAAAACAGAATGGCTCTTCAAGTTTGTGAGCAACAACTGATAGCCTTATCACCAAGAACACAAAACAAACGAAACACTCAAACAAGAGAACAAAACAAACAGAAAATAGGGTCGGTCCTCTATGTTTTTAGAAGAAAAAACTTGGCTCCCCGGCAACGGCGCCAAAATTCTGGTCGAGCAGTTGTCGAACCACTCCAGAATTAGATTATCCTTCTCTAGTTTGCAGCAAAGTGCACCCTAGGTCCTCTCTCACAAGGAACCTCACTTTCTTCTACCACATGGAGAACCAATATAAACATCACAACAGTTTGTTTAGGGGGGGATTTTGACAGAAAATTAAGTAACAAAACAGAAACACAAATATAGATGAAAATCAGTAAAGAGAGAGCAACCAGTTGTGTATTTATCCCCTATGTGAAATCTTCCTTGTCCAACCTATAGATCTTGGTTTGTTAGATGTTATAATCTCTGGATATCAAACTCAAAGCATCCCCAACAACCGTCCAAGGATTAGAATGATTGGAACAACAAAATGAATACATAAATCTCTTATAAACAAAATGCAGTCATTCATTCTCTATTCAACCCATCCGAAGCTATGCAAGAACAACCATTCAAGCACATTATATTCATTTCCGAGATGTTATACCAATAAGCTACAACACTCTATTCTCTTAAGCATTTAACAGAAAATGAATCCATGTAAATTCACACAAACCTGCCATGAACTTCATGCATTCCAAAATCTGTTCAAACTAAACCAAATGGAAATGAATAAGATTAAAACAAACAAACCAGGTTTTTGTAGTTCATCTGGGACTCAGATTCCACAAGGGTTCAAGATACACAACCAGTTACAATAGCCTTAGCCTTTCATTGCAGCAAGGAAGACAAAATGGAAACAAAATGGAGAAAACAGAAAAATGCTACAATCTGAAAAACGGCCAGAATTCTCCTCCCTCTCTCTCCTCTGGAAATAAGTGCTAAGAGGCCTTAAATACATGGCCAAGAAATGGAGACCTAGGAAGGCTAGGGTTGGGCCTAGCCTAGCTCAAAAGATATGAGCCCAAGACAACAAAAACGAGCAGCCCAAATGTAGCCCAAAACAATAGAATTGAACAGCCCAAATCTACTCCCGCTGGATGCTAGCCTCCAACAATTTCTCTAAATGCATGGCCCGCTGCTTCCAGTATACAACAGTATCATACTCGGCATCTATCTCTAGTCCTTTGTTTTGAACAGCCACATCATTTCTCCTCCGAGGAACCTTAGGCCAAATGTCGTAAACATCATCCAATATAGAAACTGGGCGTTTATCACCACCATAGCTTTCTTCCTTAAAACGATGTTGCTCCAGGCCTTTCTATATTGAATTGCTTCCCAGCTTCATTCATATCTTCAGGCCACATTGAAGAGACAACTTCAATGTCCATTTCTTCTACATTTTCAGTTTCCATTTCGCAAACCATTGATGCTATAATGTAGGTTGATACCAGAATGTCATTAAAGAATGCTTGCTTGCTTGTATAAATGCATAAACAACAAGTTCAGGCTATTCCAGCTGCTTCTCCAGCTTGGATTCATAGAAGTAAGATAAAAAATAGTGTAAGGACAATTTGAAGTATCATAAATAGAAACAATGAAAGATTAGCAAAATTACTTCAAATTGTGTAATAAGATTGAGGTGAAATGCCAAAATATAGCATAAATATGCATGCTATCACCAACTGTACAAGATAAACTTCTGTCCTCCATCCCAGGGGGCTGTTTTCCTTCTCTCCAGGGCGATGTTCGACTTCACTCTCGGAAGCGATCACGAGTAGGAGACCTTCCCCTATTCTTCGGCTTGGACTCAAATCTACCCGAACTCTCACCTTCTAGGACAACAAAATCCTGGAGGTAACCCTAGTTTATAAGCTCCTGAATCTCTTCTTTTAACTAGATGCAGTTCTCTGTATCATGGTCGTGGTCGCAGTGGAATCAAAAATAATTATTTTTGTTTCGAGTGTTGGGTGGAGACCTCAACGGGGGAGGATGCCGCATATAATCCTTATCCTCCAGTGCCAGTAGAATCTCTGCTCGACTGGCGTTGATGGGAGTATAACTCACTAGGCTGCCACGGGCACCCCCAAAACCCAGGCGATCTTGGGTTCAGGAGGGGTGATAGTCCGTCTTTTGTTCCACCATTGGCTTTTTCTTCTCTTTTTCTCTTTCCTTCTTGTCAGGTTGTTCAGCTTGCTTTACCTTCATCATCTCTTCGGTGTTGATGTATTTGTTAGCCCGGGCAAGGACTTCTGTGAAGGTACGAGGTAGAGTCTTGGCCAAGGACTGAGAAAATGGCCCAAACCTTAAGCCATTCTGGAGAGCCACCATTGCAATCTGCTGATCAAACTCGTCGATGCTGAATGCCTCCTCATTAAACCTAGTCATGAAATCCCTTAGGGACTCACCTTGGTTATGCTTGATGTTAACCAGAGCCATAGAAGATTTCTGGTGGTGCTTTAAGGGAGCGTAATGGGCTAGGAAACAGGTCTTTAGCTCTCCCCAACTGTTGATGGAACGATGGGGAAGGCAAGAGTACCAATTCCGAGCATGACCTCCCAAAGTAGCTGAAAAGGCCCGGCACCCCATCGCGTCTGACCTTGATTGCACCAGCATGTGAGAGGAGAAAAGCTCAACATGATCATATGGGTCTGTGTTTCCGTCATAGAGCTTGATGGATGGGATATGAAACCTCTCTAGAGGAACCTCTGCCATAATGCTCTTACTCAGGGGTTGGTTAAAACCGAAGTGGGGCAGCTCTTCCTTTCCCTTCTTGAGTTCTTGGACCTACCTTTCCAAAAAACACAACTGCATTTCCTACAAAGTCCCTCCTTCTCGTGAGGGGGAAGAAGTAGATCCTGCAACCTCAGAGGGATGGATTTCCTATCCCGATTCGTTGGATTGACAGGGCTCTCGAGTAGGAGGAGGTGACTATTACTCCTCTTGTTGAGAGGGCACATGCAGACAATGCTGTTCATTCTAGTATAGATAGCCAATCAACAACTCAGTTAATTGTTGGACCTGATTTTCCAGTCTGGTGAGTCGGTCCTCTAGCATTGGATTAGCTGGAGGCGGTAGATTCTCCCCCTTGTGTGGGGGCCTCCAGATTGGCACTAGCCTGGCTACGAGTCACGTCTCTTCGGGGAGCCATGTAGTTAGTTATAGCAATGAGCGAAAGTAGTTGACACTTGTGGAAAGACCAAGGTCTGAGGTGAAAAGTGGAAGTCCAAAGCGCGAGGCAGGGAAAGAAGAGGCTAGCGAGTATGGACGTCGGCCCCACGGTGGGCACTAAATGATGATGGTTTTTGGGACTAACCACCACATGCCACCTCTACAAATGGACCTCGGGAATAGAACCTTGGACTTGGCGGGGTTGGACCTCGGTGATAGAGCTTGCAAGACAATGGAGTGAAGGGGCTAGGGTCCACTGGGGTGGACTCTGACGCTCAAATTAGTAGAGTAAATGCAAGTAGTAATAAATGTAAGAGCTTGAGAGCTTCGTTATACCTGGTGAGGGCCTTTGTTTTTTATAGGCAGACCCATTATGAGGTACTCGAGATAAAACCCGAGATGGGCGGGCATGCCTCTCGAGGACCCCAATCAAGTTGGAACAGGTCTTGCGGTCCGGTCTGAATTTTTTGGGCTCTGCTCCGGATTGTTGACTTGCCACGTGTCAGTCTCTCAGCAATCCACGTGGCGAGCAAGATTATTAGGGCTAAGGGTATTCTAGTAATTTTAGGTAGTGCCACATCACATAGGATTATCTTTGAATAGATGTTTGAATTCCTTGGTTATTCAAATGTTTGAGGGATCTTATCAAGATGTTGTGAATAACTATTTTAAAAAGGTTCGGACGTCTAAGGGGATTCCTTTAGACTCCTGAATAAGGCTTGTAATAGGAGATGGGTTTCTAGAGAGGTTTTAGAGGTTCCTTTTAAACGTTCAAATGAGGTTTAAAATAAGGGGCAAATTTTTAGAAACATCCGGACATTTGAGAGGTTCCATTCATACACCCAAATAAAGCTTAAATACGTGAGACCATTTTGGACATACTCAGACGTCTGAAAGGTGTTCTTCAAGCATTTGTAATCATTTAAATTTCTTATGCTTTATCTAAAATTTTTTAGATAATTTTTGTAATCATCAAATAGATTTTATAAAATACACTTGTATCTTGAGACTGTCTTTCTCCTCTTTTTAATAACAACAAAGCATTTTGAAAATGATGATTTTCAACAAAAGAAAAATGGAGTAACAAATATTTTAAGATTACTCTTTTAGAAAATTTTGGAAAGTTTTCACTTATCTATCTCTATTGCAATATGATCAACACATCCATAATTGAGTTCAAAAATTATGATATCCAATGCATATGTTCCATCACCAAGTTAAGATGATCAACAGAAATGATAATCCAATGCATATCCAAAAATTATGATATCCAAAGCATATATCCAATCACCAAGTTAACTTAATCAAAACATATGATAATCCAAAGTATATGTAACAACCCTAACATATTCAACAACATTTATTTACAATAGAAAAAAAATTTACTTATAATGCGTCAGGGGTTTTATCATACATAATAACATCACCTCAATAAACTCAGTCTAACAAACGCAATGCTTGAGGCCTTGACATAACTCATTCCCAGAGGTCTTTTCGGTCGGGATTGCCTTGTACACACACCGCCACCTAAGACCGACTCGCCAAGCCCATCCTCGACATCAGCTCTCATACTTGGAATGATGTTAAAATAAGGTAAGCCACGAGACTCAACAAGTATATTTGAAACAAGAGGGGCACAATAGGAAATTGGATAAGATAAGATTACACCACCCATTACACGAGAAATGATTATGTTATGACTTACAACACCCTATGCTCAAGCTTTACTTTTCGACATTATGAAATCAAATACACCATGTACAACCATGCCATACTATATCACATTATGCCCCCATGCCATGCCTTAAGTTACATCATGCATAATGCTATGCTTTTCCAATTTTGGTGCCCATGCTATGATATAGATTTTCACAAATGCACAAATGCTTGCATTACAAGCGCTAATGTGGGCTCCACAAGCCATAAGTATACATATAAATATGCTATGACATAATCACTTGCTCACATACTGCCTGCCATATACAGATGCCGGGACGTATTCACTTGCTCACACACCACATGCATTAATGTGCACTCCATAGGCTATATATGTGTATAGAGATGTCGTGATAGCATTGCAGACCATCTTCCACCCTCATCATGGCTTCAACCCAAGTGAGTCTATTGTGTAGGCGCCCCTAACTAGGGACCCACAACAAGATGACATAAAAGCCAAAACCCATTAAAACATTACACATTCTCCTTGACAACAGAAACCACACTCATACATTCTTACTCATAGACAAACACAATAGTGTTCACATGCTCACACAAAAATAAAAGTAACTCAGTATTACACACAATATCAGGGTCCATAAATCCACCATATCCCCTCAGGGGTACAATATAAACAAGCATAACACACCACAAAACACCCCTAAGGACCTTTGATTGAGACTACTCTGTACACACTGCTACCCCATGGATCCTGATTCACTTAGCTCGCCCTCTACTTTAACCTTACTCTTACTTGGAATGATGCAAGCAAACATGAGCCATAAGGCCTAGTAAGTATAACTGGAAGAAAGCGAGCATAAGAGTCATGGGTATCAAGAAACATCATCATGCTTATTCCTTCAATTTCCAAGCGTCATCATACTTATTCCTTTAATTTTCAAGGGTCATCATTCATATTCCTTCAATTTCCAAGGATCATTATTCATATTCCTTCAATTCCCAAAGCCAATTGCATCAAAAAATGAAAAAGATATATTATCTTGAATTTCCAAAATATTCCCAAATAAAATAATTAATTACACATTTCCTCAAATATCCCTTAAATAATTTCGAATAATTACCAAAACTCACTTGATAATTTTAATTTTTCTCCAATTAATTTTTCACACCCAAATTCACATTAATACACAAATAAACGGGTCGTTACATATTAAGCCGTAGCTCCCTCGGTTACCCTGAGTATCCCTCATCCTAGCTTACACCTATGTGAGTCTAGCGAGCCGTAGCTCCCTCGGTTACCCACCGAGTCTATAGAAAGTTGGATATCCTCGTCTTATAGTCACACCGCTATGCAACAATAATGGTGCACTATTGCAAACATCAAAATATCATGCACATGCAACAGATTTGCATTCACATTATGACATTCTGCCTAAACATATTTCCCATTTACATTGCTTTTCATGTGATATGGTCCGTGTTATAACTTACTTCATGTATGACACATGCTTATGATTATGAGATGTAAATGGCCCGTAGGCTCACATATTCCAATATGTTTAACAATGACATATTTAGTACTCTATCTCACAGTATTCATCTACCACATGCTGCCTTCTTTGGCATAGCACACGTCTATCCTTCCCAGACGTTACCGACACGGTGATAACAACGTTTTCGCTCAGAGGTCGAGGGGACACATACCGTCCTGTACAAACCACTTGCCTAATGCACAAATACATGACTTCACACACAGTATGCCACTGCCCACACTATTTGACACCCCCCAATTAAAGTTAAACATCCCTAAACCCATGTTTGTATGGTAACAACACCCCTGTGACATTAGGCTCTAGCTAAATACTTATAGATTGATGTGATAACATGCTATGCAATTAGCAGGGCCAGATTATGAACCCCTATATGGTGTAAACATTGGTGCCACTTCATCTCCAGGATTAAAGGCAATGCCCGTTTCTGTGCATATTATTAGCCGATCCAGATTACTCGATAATATTAAAGATTAAATGGAGTTTGGTAAGTTGACCGCTACTACCATGTGAGATAATTATGTGGACACACCAGTATTTCCCCAGCCACACTGAGTCTTCTCAACTCTCTAAGAACCTAGCCACATGGTGCCACCTATGGCCATGCACGGTTGCCACTGCCCTAGCCTAAAATGATGTTGTTTCCGGCTAGCCTTTGTTAGAAAAACTAGCATTTTTCTTTCGCGCACACGGCCTTCCCTCGGCCTCAAACTCGAGATAGCCATCTTCACGCGCGCGGGCGCAACTGCCCAAGCTAGCACCACTTTCAATTATTATATGCAAAAAATTAATTTTAATAAACTACACCATAGTTTCTAAAAATTACACCTAAACCCTACATTTTCCCGAATCTGACATACACACCCCGCAACTTAATACCATTTGTACCCTAAAGATTTCACTAACTTTCGGTTACCCTTCTCCATTAATACAATAATTTCGTACATAAAATACCACATATTTGCAATTCTATAACCACCCCTAATAAGATAATTTAATTATTTTAATTACCAATACATTGTTTGGCACTCAATTTCACAAAATCTCCAATTGACCTGCCATGTCGTTATTTTATAGTAAACCCACTAGTCCAATAATACCTCGGCAGGCTACGACGAATCCCTCAATTAGATTCCTTAAAATCCTAAGTCCCCAACAAATTATTTTCAACACCCAAAATTACGTATTATTATTTTCTCAAAATTTTAGGATGTTACAATATATCAAATCACTAACTTTAATATCTACTCAAAATATTACAAAAAATCCGTCCAGGTTCAACACTTATTCAAAAAAGATCTCTCCCTTATTGTAATCAATTAAAAAGGTGGGGAAGTAAGAGGGGCATTACTTTTTTAAATATTATATTAATTAAACTCACCAAACACGCGCGCGCGCGCATAATTGGTATATAGTACATTTAAAAGGAAGAGATTGAAAATGAAACTAGTCCAAAAGCATTGCCATGGCTCGTGGCTTGTGGGTGATGATGGGCTAGTTATAACTCATAATTGGCTTCTATTGATTGCCTGCATGCATAAACTGCAGTCATAACTCATAACCTTATCTTGATACAAGTTTATTTTTCTCATTTTAACAAATGCTACCTTAAAAGGATAATATCCGTTTGTGAATAATCGTGACCATTAAATATAACCACCAAATAACTATTCTTTGATAAAAAGTAATATCCCTTCATAATTAAGAGTTGTAACTGTTAGCATAACTACTAAGGTATTTTAATGCAGTTGCAACTATTTTAAGTGGTTATTTTTTATAGTTAGAAGTTAATGAATAATCAATTATATCTTTTTATTAATAAATATAATTTTTTGAAAAGTATTGCTTTTAATGTTAAAAATGTTCCAACAACTACTGAATTGGCTGAGACCATGCATTTTTATTTTATGCTTCTAAGATCAAAAGTCATGGTGGTAGTGTGATATTGTGAAGACTAAAGTGCTTTTAAATAAATTATCAGACTTTGATCATTTGCAGAGTTAATAGATTAAATCATCAATTTCTTTTCAAGTTAGGAAGCCATGATAATTCCCATATATCATGAGAAGCCCATTAGGATGCTTGAGAATTTAGTGCATTTAATAAGTAGTTTCTATGGGAAGAGCATGTGAAACTTGTTCAAATTCTATTCTTGTTGTTTTCAGATTTTTAGTTCAAAACAAGACCCCAAAAAAATTAAAAAAAGAAAAACAAGTAATTATAGTTGGGCGGTGAAGTTGTCGCCAAGGATGAGTATTTAGTTTGTTTGGTAAAATTGAATAAACTGAATTAAAGTAAAAAATCAAACCCAATCGATTGAATTGCTCCATGGACCGAATAGACCAAAATAGGCTAAAATATAATTTGGGTCGATCAGTTAACCAAAAAACTTGAAGATGATGGGCAAGTTGTAGATGAGAGGGATGAAGAACGAAAGAAGAAGAAAAAGATGACAATTGACGATGGGCAAGTCACAAACCAGATGGACGAAAGAGAAGATCGTTGACTAGTCGTAGGGGGTATGGGTCGGTGACAAAGAGTCGTAGATTAAACTTACTAGATGGATGATGTAACGCCTTGCTTTTCAAATATACAATGATGTAAAATATAAGCTAACATCATCTAAGGGCATTATGGAAACCCTTGCCAACAGAAATACTGGATCGAACCTGAAAGCTTAACCAAAGCTAGACAAAAAGGGTTTCCACTATATTTTCTTTAAAGTACAAGAAATGCATACGACTTTCAATACTCTAAAAAGACACAACACATCACTGCAGTATAACTGCAACACATGCCCAAACTAACAGATAAGCCCCTATCATGGCAGTTTCCCCATATAATGTCCAGAGTGCATCATTCAAGATATGCACATAGTGGTTTTGACACATCTTTTAAACACAAGTATCATGACCACCACCATAATACAACATACCCCGTACACCTACTAATCTACAATATTACAATGGGATGTCTCGTGCATCATTTGTAGTACAACTATGGTACACCCACACACATTCTTACAACCTTGAGTATTCTAGCTGTTATTTACAATACATCACTTGGACTGCACGGGTACATAATAAATTAAAACCCATAGCTAGCCAAACATCATCTCTTTGCCCTTGCTTGAACTAAAACTTGGACCACCTGGCACATCGAATATACTTGGAATGGTGAATATTTCAAGGGTATGAAACACCCAAGTTAGATAATGATATCTAGGTGAGTGGTATAAGAAAGGAAATAATGCATGCATGTGCAATATACAATATGTCATGAAATCTTCTTGATGGTAACCATGCTAGAATGTCACCATGTTCGACCTTCTCAACCCCCTTATAGAGGCACGAGATAACCTCCTTACTTGCCATGTCTTGAATCTCTTGGCCCCTTTACACAGGCATGAGATAGCCATGCCAAGATGTTGCCATGTCTGAACCTCTCAGCCCTCTTACACAAGCACGAGATAACCCTCTTACACAGGTCCACGTGGTCAACCCCTTTACACAGGGCCCCGTGATAATTCACATATGAAAAACCACCAACAAGCCACAATCATCAAACGACATGATGTAAGACAAAGCAGAAGGAATATGCATAAACCAAAGGAAATATGATATGCAAGTCACAAGCCGCACACGAGAGTCATCACGTTTAACCTCAGTCCCATTACATGAACATGTAATCGCTTTTCATAGCACTAACACGATGACCCATCAATGAACCACAACCATAAACTTCATGATGCGTGTAAGATTTGAAAGATATGCTCGAAATAAAGGAAACATGAGATGTAAGCAACAATTCACCCACAAATGAAACCAAGAATGATCAAGAGGAAGCAAGAAGCATGTGGGAACCACTCACCTTGACTATTTACTTTAGGAAGCCCTGTTTACGTCCAGCGGGAATGGGTTTTCTACAAAAATCACGCATTTTAGTAAACCGAACACTAAATATTTTTACATAGGGTTATAGAGCATTAGGAGAGGGTTAAAACTATAAAATTATAGGCAAAAAGGAGCTATCATGTGCCCTCACACGCCAAGAGAAGGGGTCCCACACGTTGCCATGCGCAGCCCCTGCCGGTGCATGTACTGCACGCGTCAGTCTTCTCCGTACACGACGAGTTGTTACCCTGGTTTTTCGGCTATAACTCCTTCACTTTAACTCTTATTCAACCCCCATTTTGTAACACTCCCTTTCCTAGAACTGCTCGAGAAGAGGTGCTACGAGAAAAATAGATAAAATACAATAAGACTTACTGATAAACTGAAATCTGATACCATAAACGAATATCTCAAACAACTAAAATAAAAACTTTGAGTCAACATAAACTGAAAACCAAAAACTCTGTCTAAGGGACAATCCCTCAATTGAAATATAAATGAAATACTACTAAACTTGACAAGACACTATGTAACATCAACACTGACAAAACTCTTATACATCTTTAGTCTTGAGCGGCTCCACGTACACACACTATAGACCACTGCTGCTAGGCCTCACATCTGGTACTCCCGTTAGAACCTGGAAGGGTGAAGAGTACAAGGTGAGCTGCAAAGCTTAGCAAGTAATAAGCTAGAAAGAATAATTGAAACGAAATTGAAGAATATCGATACTGATAAATACTCACTGAACTTGTACTGAATAATAGCTATTTGATTGCATTCATAAAAATATAATGCACATAAACTGTAAACTAAATGCAGGTATACAACTTTGGCTCATAAGCCTACATAATTGTAAAACATACTTGACTAATCTGAATCCTGCAAACATAAAAACTGTAAGCACATACTGTGGGCAATATGCCCCTAGCCCCCTGTTGGCCACCAGTCGGGTAACTCATAAACTGAGCTGAAACTAAAGCTGGTGGGATCCTTGCGGACAAGCCACTTGGCGCACATAATGCAATGCTATGCTCATATAAATCCTGGCACACGATATGTAGTGCTCCATATAAAATCATGCTAAATGCTCATATCACAATGCATGCACATAATCTCATAGAATAATGTTGAACATGTCATAATAAATACTGAATATGGAATCTGATCTTCAATATATTGGAATACAAAGATTCTATGAATAATGAATTATGGTATGGGCATATTTAACTTGTTAAATTCGGGTATTCAAATTCAATATTTGGAGGTATTGAACATTTTCATTTGAATAAAACTTGAATTAAGATGTACTGGAAGTTCAATTGGATTCTTGGGAAGGCCATCTGGATATTAGGAAGGATATCCGGATATGATGAAAGATATTTGGATATGAAGAAGGCTCATCCGGATACACTGGCGCTCAATCAGAAGCTATTTGGATATGTTGGGATGTATTCGGTTATGAACTAAGACATTCGGATATGATTTAGGTCATCCGGATATCTTACTAAAGCATTCGGATGCTACTAGAGACTATTTGAATATAAAATTCAACTTTTGGAGAGGCATCCAGATACTGAAGGAGGCATCTGGATTTACTAGACCTATCTAGATACATGGAGAAAGTGTATGCACCTTAGGCGAATCCCACATCGGCCATGCAAAGGGGGAAGATTTGGGACCAGTTGTATGGTCGCATGATGAGGACGTCATGTGCTCAAGGGAGGGAGAATGTAATACCCCAAGAGTCCAGAGAAGTGTAGTATATATCGAGGATAAGTAAGGAAGGAAACAACACCAACTGCATACCTTTTGGGCTGAATATAGGGAAGGAACTCCGAGGTTAAGCGTGCGTGAGCTAGGGAAGCTCAAGAATGGGTGACCCCCTAGGAAGTTCGTGTAAGCCCATCAAGGTAAGTTATTCCAGTCCTTCCTATTGCTCGATGCAGGATGTTACAGGTGGTATCAGAGCCAACCTCCTAGCCTCTGAGCGCGGTGGTGAGGCAAACCTCAGCGAGGACGCTGAGTCCCTAAGGGGGGGTGTGTAGGCATCTTAGGTGAATCCCACATCGGCTATGCAAAGGGAAAAGATCTGGGACCAGTTGTAAGGTTGCATGACGAGGACGTCATGTGCTCAAGGGAGGGAGAATGTAATACCCCAAGAGTCCAGAGAAGTGTAGTATATATTGAGGATAAGTAAGGAAGGAAACAATACCAGCTTGATACTTTTTGGACTGAATATAGGCAAGGAACTCCGAGGTTAAGTGTGCTTGAACTAAGGAAGCTCGAAGATGGGTGACCCCCTGGAAAGTTCATGTAGGCCCATCAGGGTAAGTTGTTTTGGTCCTTCCTATCGCTCGATGCGGGATGTTACAGAAAGCATCCAAATATCATTTGCAAAAATACTATAGGCTCATTCGGATATGGACCAAGACATCCAGATATTACCTACAGAGAATAATAGACACATCCGGATACAACTCAAGGCATCCGAATACTACTCACAATCACTGTTGGACACATCTGGATATGAACAAGATCTATCCGAATACCATTCACAATAGGCACTGGACTCATCTAAATGTGATACAAACCATCTGGATATATTGCTAAAGCCATCCGGATGTCACTCACATAAAACTTTTTAACACATCCGGATAGCCTCAAGCCCATCCGAATGTCACTCACAAACTATGAAAAATCCATTCGGATATGAAGAATACATTCGGATGTCTGCAATTATTTTTGATGAACACAAACGATTATAGAGGCTTTGTTCTTGATCAAAACTCAATGAAATTATGTCATTCTGAAAGAAATCTTGGTAACATGAATCCCAACTAATATGAAACAACTCTAAGGATGATTCAAAGATAATATTGGATTGAATCGCTATAAAATCATTCACCTCTTGATTATGCATTCACTATTTATGTATATATATATACACGCACTGCAATTGATATAAAATCTGAGAACTCAATGAAAAACTAGAGTAATCTGAAAAACTGATATGAACCTGTAATGGAAGGGGATTATAGGAAGAATACTTGCCTTATGCTTTGATCGGATTCCTCAAATGATATAATAGAAATCTCTTAAGCAACTTTGAACTCTCTGTGTTGCTTCTTGGCTTCCTGCTCCTTCACGGCGTGAGGAGAAAACTATGGCTAATGGCTATATTTACACACATAAAAACCCTAGATCACACTCATTCTACAACTTGGATTCCTTCTCCAAATCTAACTAGGAGAGTCTCAATTCAAATCTATCTCATACATGGATCATCTTAATCCCTTAATCATAATAACTTTAATTAATAATTAAATTCTAATAACAAATTTCTAAATGACCTTCATGTCCTAACATTTAATTTCCACACTAAATAACTAGAATTAAATGCTCTTTAAATGCTATTTAAATACTACTTTCTCAATTAAAAATTATTAGATTGCCACCTTGGCAAATTCTTTTAACTCCAAAATTAAATAGAATTAAATGCTATTCTTTTGTTTCAAAATCTCTAAATTGTCACATTAAATAATTGATTGAAAAAATCTCTTAATCAAATACTTCAATAATTAATTAAATAATTCTTGAATAAATACTGGACCCTCTAACGGGTCATTACACATTCAAAGGGTCCATATCTTTCCCCTTTACAGGAATATAACAAGAAACCGAGCTTACCTCGCGATCTTTCTGACTGTTTGGCATAAACTACGAGGAAGACCCGAAAACTTCGACTAGGCCCGTTCTCACTCATTTCTCCACCGATTTTCTTCTTTTTTTTTTTTGTAGAATTCTCCCCTCTTTCTCAAAAACAAGATCCTCCCATTTGATCCTCTCAATTTGGCGTGAAATTTCCTCAACATTATTTGGAATGGTTTGTGAGCAAACCCATGGCCCTGTTTATAGACTTCCTGGGCCAATCACATGTTGTCACCTTGTGGGGTCATCATGAGGCTTTAAATCCTATCTCAAAGTGACCAATGAATGCTTGCCACATGTCCCAAACTTGGAGGCTAAGCAAACTTGAGGCTAAGAAAAGCAAAGACTTGGACTTCAAAACAATCCAAATGTGGAATGGAATGTGATTTGAACTTCAAAAATGATCCAAAGCTGAAATGGATTGTTAGTTGAGATTCGCAATCATGACTCCCAAATGGTTTAGTTGGTTTAGTTCATTACCCTAATGATCTAGTCGCAAAGTTCTAAGAACTATACCTTGACCCGAACTTTTAGGATAATTGCACTTAGACTCCTTGCAACTTGGTCTCTGAGCCATTTTTTTAATTACATTTTAGCCCCCGGAGAAAGGATAAATTATGCTAATACCTCAAGGTTTTAGTTAAATTACACTTTTATGTGAATTTTAATATTTACAATTTTGCTCTTGGCTCAGAAACTGAATTTTTCCCTCAGGACTTCCATAATCCTTTGAAACACCCTATTTCCTCAAATTTTTGTATCTAAATATCTCGGGTATTATCTCAAATTTGAGTCTGAAAATCTTGGGTATTAGAGATGAAGAATAGTAGAAGAAGATGGTCAGCATCGGGGAGAGTAGAGAAAGGTGTGGGATGTTGACAACGAGTCAAGACTAGAAGGACAAAAATCGAAGAAGATGAAACAAAAACTGAAGATAGAAGATGAAAAAGAAAGAGTCAAAGAAGATATAGGTAGAGGTAAATGACAAGTTTGTTTATCACAAATCGGATCAGAAACTAACTGTAATTTGGAGAATGGAGACTCAGAAAGGGTAAAAGGCCAAAGGCAAAGAAGGAGAGGAAGGGTTAGGTCGGAGGAGAATGGGCACTTGGGGAGGGCAATGCTTTGCTTATTTAATTCTCTCTAATCAAATTAGAAAACAAGCATTTTATGAGTGAATGAGTTAAATCAGTAAAAAACGACACCCTTTTTCTAATATTTTGGTCGGTTTGGTTATTTTAACTTTTTAAATAAGGAGATTTGAACCGACCAAATTAACTGAAATACTCAAAAAACCTAATTGAACTGAATTGTTCTACAAATTGAACCGAACTGAATTGCTAATTTCAATCAGTTCGATTTGGTTAATTCGAATTTTTTGAATTTTTGCTCACCTCTAACTAAAAATACTTGCCAAACTTTAGCAAAACTTGACTTGGAAAAGAAATAGATTGTTGGAAAAATTGGGTTATTTTCCCTAAATTCAACTTCACCACGAATAGTACCGTATAGATGAACAGTACCTGAATAGCTGAGTAGTGCGTGAATAATCAAACTAAAAATTGCACTAGGAAAAATCTCAAGAAAAACTGGAAGGGTCACAAGTGGTCCCACTTAAAACCCATACTCCTAAGACAGACTTTCGTGTACATTGAGAGTCGACTATCAGGGAATTAAGGGTCGACTTTCTGATCCAGATTTTGGAAAAAGATAATTTTTATGCAAATTAAATTTTCTAAAAAATAATATTAATGGAAGATAATATTTTTGCTAAAGCATAGATTATAAAAAATATTTTATAAATTAAAAATAATTAATATTTTCAAAGAAAATACTCTTCTGGTTAATCACCCAAAAACACTAAAATTTATATATTGAAAATTTCCTTTTTGTCAATCATCAAAACTTAAGTAATATGAGCAAGTTGGCTCAACATTCTCCTCATTTTTTATGATGACAAAAAACTTGATTTATGAGGTGATTAATTTTTTAAAAATATTTTTGTACTCCACCTTTCAAAAATACTAATAGCATAAAAATATTTTGGATATAGCTTAATAAATAAAATAATTTTTCAAGGATTTTAAGGACCAAACCTGTTTTCCTTGATTGATTTGACTGCACTTGTTTACCTTGAATGCCTAGCCTGATTTTCTATCTCTCAGATATACAATTTCCTCATATATAGTCTCTAAAAAAAAAAATATCACACATCCCCATACAAAAATATTTTTCATCATAAAATTACAGCACACTCTCATACATACAATCAATCTTTCATCTCATAACATCTCAGTCTTCTCCCCATTTTTTGTTAAAATCAAAAAAATGTTAGTGGAGAGAAAATAATATAAACAATATAATTCATGAGATAGAGTGTCCAACGAAAAAAAAAATGGATCATGAATCATCGTGAGGTAGAACACAATATAACAAAAACATTAGACGAGAACTAGTATCGTAAGCGTCTTGCCATACAAAAAGAGTAATAAAACAACCAAAAATACATAAGATAATCTAGGCATCCCTAGGTGGCAAGAAAGCCCATGCCGGAGTGTCACCGGGTGCATTCGAATGACGAGGAAGATGATGATTAAAGACTCGAAACATATCTCATATCATGCTTCGAAGGTCGATTATTAAGTCAGTCACGTAGCTCCGAAGATCTTGTATCTCATCATGTATAGCAACATGATCGTCGATGAGCTGGTCCAAACGTGCCTAATAGAAGGAAGTAGATAGAGGTGGAGCAGATGATGGGCTAGGCGTGTCAGAGGGCTAAGAAATATGCACCAGTGTGCGAGGAGTAGTGGTTGAAGATTGGATTTTTTATGGCTAATATACCCAAGCATTGTCAACCCATTTATAATGCATTTGGTTTACAGTGCCTTCATTTATAGTATCGTAATGGCAGGTAGGGGCAGATTCTTCATTTTCTAGAGGAATATGGAGATGAGTAAAAATATGAGGTATAGAAGGCTACCGAGAGATGATGCCATAAAGGTGGTCATCGATGAGGACTGGAAGATTTATGGACCTACCATTCATGAGTGTCCAAAGTAAATGGGCCTCAAAAGGGGTGAACTTGCTATGGTTCCCTTGACGAGGAAGAAGAATATGAGTGAGGACATTATGGGCAAGGCGAAGATCAATGGACTTAAGAAGGGTAACAGAATAGGCAAACTCAAAAATAAGGTCATGGTTACCCTTGAGATCAAATATGACAGTCCACCAAGGAACCTAGAGATAAGAGGGGTCAATCTCATCGGTGACAAGGGGAATATCAAGTATGGAAAAAAGAGACTCAAGAATGATAGTGATGTCAATGCCCTTGATGAAAGTGTGTGCTTGATCGTTGAGGTTGTTATAGAATGTACGAACCAGATAAGGGTAAACAGGGCAATTCAAGGTAAGTAGAGATGTCCAAGGATGATCTTGAAAAACCAATGGTTCCAAGATAAGGCCACGGTCGACCATCGTGGTCAAACAATAAGGCTATGGTTGTTAAAAACTTTGCGGTCTTCAGTAGAGATGGCAAATGGGCCGGGCAGCTCACGGGCCAGCCAGCCTCAAAGCCCGGTCCGGTACTATAGCAGACGGGCTAGCTTGGCTCAGCCAAAAGAATACGGGCGGTGCCGGGTAAGTGATCTGTGGCCCACGGCCTGGCCTGACCCACCAAAATGGCCCGTGGGCCAACTGCCAAAATGGCCTGACCCAGCGTACCAAAAAATAAAAGAAAAATATTTTAAAAAAATTATGTTTGTAATTAGTAATTATAAACATATTTTAAACATAATAATTAAAAATTATGTTTACAGTAAACATAATTTTACAAACATAAAAATTATAAGTAAACATTATTTTACAAACAAAATTTTTGTTGTTTACAGTAAACACTATGTAAAATTATGTTTACAGTAAACATAATTTTACAAACATAAAAATTATAAGTAAACATTTTTTACTTATAAACATTTTTTAAAACATATTTGTTGCATTTGAGAAAAAAATATTTAAAAAATTATGTTTAAAAAATTAAAAATAAATAGCCCACGGGCTGGCCCACATAGCCAAGCCCACAGGCCGACTCAGCCCACCTTGGCCCATTTATTAAAGGCCAGAGAACCGTGCTGGGCCCCAATTTCCATTGCCCCGGCCCACATTTCTCGTCGGCCAAATTCGGCCCGGCCCACCAAATGGGTGGGCCAAGCGAGAGGAGGGCTGGGTTGGCCCGACTCGCCCATTTGCCATCTCTAGTCTTAAGTTGTTTCCGTCTAAAACGTGTTTTTGAAAAAAAAAATTGTTAAATTGTGTTTCGAGATTCGAGTTGGGAAAGTAAAGAGGTTGAGATGCTGGTGGTGGTGGTATAGGAATTTGGGGTTGGGCCTTTCTTCGTGATGACATTTTGTTTTTTTTTTTAACATAGTGCTGGAGGGTTAACTTTTGGCATTTAGAGGGTTGACTTTTAGGATGTCAAGGGTCGACCCTTGGAAGGGGAAAGGTCAACCTCTAAAAACCGATTGGACAAAAGGATGTAGAGGAGATGGAATGTAAAAGAAAGAAAAAAACAAACAAACAACATAAGAAGCAAACACCCAACCATAGATTCAGTTTGTGGGCAACACAAAAAAATCGAACAAAAAGAACAAGATAGAGACGACTTACCGAGAGGGTGTTCAGGCGATTTGAACAATAATGTGAATGGGGCTAAAAATGAACAAAGAGTGGGTTTTAGAATTAGGGAAACAAAACAACAAACAAACAAACAAACAAAAATAGCCAAAGAAGAAAAAAATGGAACAGGAAAAAAACTTACTGGCAGAAGACGTGAAGGTGAATGAGAGGAGATTTCGACCAATGGAATGGGAGGGAGGAAAGATTTTGGGGAGGAAAGAAGTGTGAGAGAAAAGGAGAGATGATTCGAGGGACAAACTGGGAGAAGAGAGGAAGAAAGAGGAGTTGAGAGTTTTAAGAGAGGAGGAAGACTGATGGTCGAAGTTGTTGGGTTGGCCAGTGAGGGTCGACCTTTTGTCTCATAAAGGTCAACCTTTTAAAATACAAGGGTCAACCTTTTAAATCCTGAGGGTCAACTTTCTATTTTTTTTTTTTTTAGGGGTTAATATCAAGAGTTTTGATTTATACAAAAGGGTTTATTATTCCTAATTCTCTTCGAATATAATTAAAACGATATTCTGGAAAAGGTTTTGTAAAAATATCAGCTAATTGTAAATCGGTTGGGACAAACTCAAGTGATATTCCTTGATTTTTTACATGGTCTCTAAGAAAATGATGTCTAACCTCTATATGCTTTGTTCTTGAATGCAACACTGGGTTCTTAGAGAGATTAATTGTACTGGTATTATCACATTTAATGAGCGGTTTTCTTAAATTTTTTTATGAAATCGTTTCTTTTTTTATGAATCCAAAGAACTTGAGCACAACAACTATCAGCAGCTATATATTCGGCTTCAGTTGTGGATAATAATGCTGCTAAAATTTCCTTCTTAAAAAACCATGAAATCAACTTATTTCCTTATAATTGACAAGTTCTAGAAGTACTCTTCCGGTCTACCTTGCAACCGACAAAGCCTACATCGGAATATCCAATCAATTCGAAATTATCCCCATTTGGATGCCATAATCCAACATCTTGCATTCCAATTAAATATTTGAAAATTCTCTTAACTGCCAATACATTAGATTCGTTGGGATTTGATTGAAATTTTGCACATAGACATACACTAAACATGATATCGGGCATACTTGCAGTTAAGTAAAGTAATGACCCTATCATACTCCTATAGAGTTTTTTATCTACACTTATCCCTTGATCATCTTTATCTAATTTTGTGGATGTACTCATAGGTGTGCCTATTGCTTTAGCATTTTCCATCCCAAATTTCTTTAACATTTCTTTTATGTATTTTGCTTAATAAACAAATATCCCTTCTTTTGTTTGTTTAACTTGGAGGCCTAAAAAATATGTGAACTTTCTCATGAGACTCATTTCAAATTCACTTGTCATTAAATTTTGCAAAATCTTTGTAAAGTTTTTCACTCGTACCTCCAAATACTATATCATCTGCATATACTTGAATAATTAAGATATTTGATTCCTCATGTCTTATTTATAAGGTTGTGTCAATTTTCTCTCTTGAAAAACCTTTCTCAGTAAGAAATTCACTCAATCTTTCATACCAAACTCTAGGATCTTTTTTGAGACCATATAAGGCTTTTCATAGTTTATACACATGATCCTCTAAATGAGGATCCTCAAAACCGGGAGGTTGTCTCACATAAACCTCTTCATTTATGTAGTCATTTAAGAATGCACTCTTCACATCCATTTGATATAACATGAAATTTATGTGAGAGGCAAAGGCTAAAAGCATCCTGATTGCTTCTAACCTAGCTACAGAGGCATAAAATTCTTCAAAATTGATGCTTTTCTCTTGGCAATATCCTTTAGCTACAAGTTTTGCCTTGTTTCTTATTATATTTCCATTTTCATCTAATTTATTCTTGAAAACCCACTTGATTCCTATTATAGATTTATCCTTAGGTCTAGGAACTAATTTTCATACTTCATTTATTTTGAATTGATCTAGTTCTTCTTGCATAACCTTAATCCAAAACTCATCTTCTAAAGCTTGATCTATGTATGTTGGCTCAACTTTTGATATGAAGGCTACATTGTTGCAATATTGATGTAAGGATACCCTAGTCCTTACACCTTGATTTGGTTCCCCAATTATTTGATCTATTGGATGGCCTTGTACAAATTTATAGTTCTTGGGAAGCTTACCTAGATCATCCTCATCTAATGGTTTCACTTGGATTCTAGGTTGATCATCCTTAGCTTCTTCTTGTATATGTAACTTTTCCATTTCCTTAGATGGATCTATCAACTTTTCATCTTCACTTTTTCTATTTATCTCAAGAGATTCATTGAATTTCACGTGAATCGATTCTTCTAATGTGTTTGTTCTAATACTATACACTCTATAAGCCTTACTGATGTTTGAGTATCCAAGGAATATGCCTTGGTCACTTTTAGGTTGAAGTTTTCCTACATCGTCCTTTGTATTTAGGATAAAACATTTACACCCAAAGGCTCTAAAATATGAAATATTAGGCTTTTTGTTATCATATAATTCAAATAGGGTTTTCTTGATGTCTTGTCTTATATTAAACCTATTTAGAATATAATACGTAGTATTGACTGCTTCGACCCAAAAATAAGTTGGCAAATTATTTTCCAAAAACATAGTCCTAGCCATTTTTTGAATTCTATTTCTTCTTTCAATAATTCCATTTTGTTGTGGGGTTCTAGGTGTGGAGAATTGGTGAAGAATACCATTTGCTTCACAAAACTCCATGAAATGTCTATTCTCAAATTCCCCACCATGATCGCTTCTAATAGCGACAATTCTATCATCTTACTCTCTTTCAACTCTTTTAGCTAGTTTGACAAAATTTTGAAATGCTTCATCCTTTGATGCTAAGAACATAACCCATATAATCCTAGAATAGTCATCTACTACAACATATGCATAAAATTTTTCACCATAACTTCTAGTTTGAGTGGGTCCAAAGAAGTCCATGTGCAAGAGTTGTAAAGGCTTACTGGTTAACATTTCACTCTTGGATTTAAAGGAAACTCTAGTTTGTTTTCCTTGGCAACAAACATCACAAGATATATCTTCATTAAACCTTATCTTAGGGAAACCGATAACTAAATCTTTATTAGCTATTTTTCTAATTAAGTCCGGATTAACATGACCTAATCTTTTATGCCATAAAAGAATATCTTTATTTTTCACCATAAGCCATTTTGCATTAATTTCCTCAATATCAGTAATGTATACATTGCCTTGCCTATTAGCAAAAATAATAATGGAGTTAAAATTATCAATAATGAGATAGTTGCTTTGTTTGAAAATAACTTCATACCCATTATCACAAAATTGACTAATTCTAAGAAGATTATATTTTAAACCTACTAATTAATAGAACATTTCTAATAGTAGTGGAATGTGGCTGGCCAACCATAGCTATACCAACCACTTTACCTTTGGCATTGTCCCCAAATGTGACAAATCCTCTATCTTTGGGAGCGAGATCTAAGAATAGATCTCTCACCGGTTATGTGCCATGAGCAGCTACTGTCCATATACCACTTGTTGCCCATTGTGGTTCTCACACATATCTATACATATAAAAGATCATGCTTTAGGTTTGGACACCCATCTATAAACGAGTCCCTTGAATCTTTCTTTATTAGGATTAAATGATTTAATTAATCTTGATATATGTGGACGAGGAGCAACATTTAAAATTTTTTGATTGAACTTATTCATTGTTTGTATTACCCCTTTGGATATCCACATTTGCACTATATTGTTTCTAATAGGTTGGGGTCTCCATCTAGGTTGTTTCCATTCTCTCTTAGGTGTTTTGTACCTTGACTTGGGTTTTGAATTTTTCTTTGAAATTAATGTGGCTAAATTTTTCTCTATTGCATTCTTTTCTACTAATAATTTATTATTTTGAGTTTTTAATATTTTGTTTTCTTCTTGAAGTTTATTTAATTGATCTTTTAATTTATCTTCATTTTTTTTCTTCAACTCTTGTGATTTTCTTCTAAGTTCTTTATTTCACTCTTTAATTTTTCATTTTCTTCTTTATGATTCTTCTTGATGGTTTTTACTTTTTTCTTATATTAATATTTTATATATAGTTCTTCATATGCTTTTTGTAATTTTTCTAACTCCATATCTTCTTCTTCTTCTTCTTCTTCTTCTTCTTCTTCTTCTTCTTCTATACCCATGAAGCACATATGTGCTTGTTTCTCTTCTGATTGAGATGAATCATCGACATCCCATGCCAAGAAAGCGTGTTTGATTTTTTAAATCTTTTCTTTTTTACTTTCTTCTTTTTCTTATCTTCTGGGCAATCAAATTGCATGTGCCCACTATTCTTACATTTAAAGCAAGTAGAAGGTATTTTTCTAATGCTCATTTTCTCTCTTTTTCATTATTCTAGTAAATGTTTTTGATAGAAGAGCTGTTTCATACTCTTCTTCCTTTCACTAGACTTAGATTCCTCATTTGCTTTTAAGACTAGTGTTTTCATACCTTTAGTATCTTCATTAGTCTTGTTTAATAATTAATTCATGAGTTACAAGTGTTCCTATTAATTCTTCCATTTTTAATTCTTTCAAATTTTTAGCTTGAGAAATAGTAGTCACTAAAGGCCGCCAATCTACTATTAGAGATCTAAGAATTTTTTTAATTTGATATTTTTTTGAAATTATTTTTCCTAATATTTTAAGATTATTTATAACCTTTTGGAATCTACCATTCATATCACTAATTTTTTCATTTTGAAGTAGTTTAAATTCTTCATATTTAGACATTAAGAGATTAATCTTAGTATCCTTTACTTAGTCGGTACCTTCATACACTATTTCTAATTTTCTCCAAATTTCATGTGATGTAGAACAAAAAGATAATTTTTCATATTCACTATGTAGGATTGAACAAAAAAATTATGTATTTAGCTTTATGATCCATTTGGTGTTTTTTAATGTTTTCTTCGTTTCAATCATTTTCTTTGATTTTAGATGTAACAAAGTCATCTCTAACTATTTTTTACAAATAATAATCTATTGAAAATAAATATGGCTACATCCTCATTTTCCAATAAGCAAAATTTATGCCATCAAAGAATGGTGGTTTAGAGGGTGAAGGTCTTTCAGCTATAGTTTGGTTGGTGAATGAGGCCATCTTGATCTCTTCTAAGTATAAACTAAGGGTTCAAATATTTTAGAAGTCCACTCTGATACCAATTGTTGGTCCCTTAGGGTATGGCTACTCAAGAAGGGGGTGAATTGAGTAATTAATTTTTTTTAATAAATACTCTTGATTAATGATATATATTTGATAAATATTATGTTTGAGATTAATAATTAATGTAAGCCACAAGATATAACAAAGATAAATATAACGAGACACAAGATAATTTATAGTGGTTTAGTGTTTCCACACACACTTAGTTCACTCTCCCAAGATCTAACCACCCTTGGGATTCCACTAAATCAAATCATCAAAATTTTCACATTAGCTCATATTGGAAACTAGATACACACCTAGATTACAATGAGTTCTAGACAACCACTACACTAAAGTTTCTATCCCAACTTTCTTTAAAAACTAGATACACTTAGATTTTAATGGTTTTAGGAAACCTATACAATCATTTAAATGTTTATAAATAATTTGTTCACACTTGGACACAGATAAGCAATTAAGCACAAAAATATATAAGGTAATAATATTTAAATAAATAAATAAATTTAGTGATCTCGGAGAAATTTTGGGGTAGACTCGAAAATCTTTTCTCCTCTTGCCTTGTGACTCTTCGGTTGATGTGCAATAATGCTTTGTAAGCCTTGAATTGCTTGGATGAAAGTTTGAGAGCGTTTGGGATCTTTCGAGTGCTTTGGATTTACAATAGAAGTACTTGATTTCTCAAAAATGAGATTGGGGGGGAGGGGTATTTATAGGCCTTTAGGGCACTATTTCAAAAGGTCATATTTCTGACCGTTAGCCAAGGATCAACCTTCCAAAAGGGAAGGGTCGACCTTTGCTTGAATTTTGCAATGGTCGAAAATTCAACTGTTGGGCCAAGGGTCAACCTTCCAAATACCAAGGGTCAACCTTCTGGCACACCAAGGGTCAACCTTTCGAACTCAAAGGTCAACTTTCGTGCACACTGAGAGTCAACTTTCAGGGCATTAAGGGTCGACTTTCTGATCTAGATTTTGGAAAAAGATCATTTTTATGCAAATTAAATTTTTTGAAAAATAATATTAATGAAAGATAATATTTTTTCTAAAGCATATATTATAAAAAATATTTTATAAATTAAAAATAATTAATATTTTCAAAGAAAATACTCTTCTGGTTAATCACCCAAAAACACTAAAATTTGTGTATTTAAAATTCTATTTTTGTTAATCATCAAAACTTAATTAATATGAGCAAGTTGGCTCAACATGTTGAAACTTGATCGCTATCACTACCTTAGTCATCATATTAGTAGGATTTTCAATGGTTCGGATCTTCTGAATTTATATATCACATTCTTCTAGAATTTTTCGTACAAAGTGATATCTTACGTTGATATGCTTCGTTCTTGCATGATAAACTTAGTTCTTTACTAAGTGAATAGCAGTTTGATTGCCATAAGGTATCTTGATATACTTCTGACTAACTCCCAATTCATCAAGCAACCCATAAAGTTGAATTGCTTCCTTCACATCCTCTGTAATTGCCATGTACTATGTTTTTGTTTTAGACAGAGCAACTATAGACTGTAAGGTAGATTTCCAACTGATCGGTGCCTTTGCTAAAGTGAAAACATAACCAGTCGTAGATCGACTTATAATAGTTGAAATCAC
This sequence comes from Diospyros kaki, assembly GCA_036245055.1. Classification (NCBI taxonomy): domain Eukaryota; kingdom Viridiplantae; phylum Streptophyta; class Magnoliopsida; order Ericales; family Ebenaceae; genus Diospyros; species Diospyros kaki. The sequence goes on along the minus strand of BSEG01000016.1, from coordinate 31,980,145 downwards.
AAATAACCAACTATGTATTTACCCATTTTCTTATCCCAGTCAAACACTAAACTAATATCTACTGTGTTAAGAATATATCGCAGAATCCATTTCACAGCTTACCAATGTTCCTTTCCAGGATCATGCATATATTTGCTCACAACTCCAAAACTCTAATTACTTGTGAAATATTGGGTCTTGTACACACTATAAGATACATCAAGCTATCAACAACATTTGCATACAAAACTTTTGGTATATACTCTTGTTCCACAACACTCTTTGGAGATAAAGATGCACTAATCTTGAAATGAGAAGCTAACAGGGTACTCACAAGTTTTGACTTTTCATTCAAGCCAAAAAGTTGTAGTACCTTCTTCAAATATGTTTTTTTAGTCAAACAAAGCCTTACTCTTTTCTTGTCTCTAATTATGTCCATGCTGAGAATCTTTTCGACTTCACCTAAATCTTTTATCTCGAACTCCTGATTCAACTGAGCCTTTAATTTTTTAATTTCTTTACTATTCTTTGAAACTATCAGCATATCATTAATGTACAAGAGTCGGTAGATGAAAGATCCATCTTGTAGCTCGTGTAAATACACACAATGATCATATTTTCTTCCTGTGTACCTCTACCCTAACATAAACTTGTCAAATCGCTTGTACCATTGCCTCAGAGATTGCTTTAATGCGTACAACGATTTGTTTAGTTTACAAAGCCAATTTTCTTTACTAGCAACCCTGAATCCTTCTGGCAGAGTCATATAGATTTTCTCTTCTAAATCACTGTGAAGAAATATGATTTTCACATCCATTTGAACTACTTTTGTAACGCCCCATAAATGTCAATTTAATTTAATTTTGGGGTAATTGGATTTAAAAGAAATATTAAAATAAGTTGTTGGGATTAAATAAAAATGTAATTATATGATTTTATGGAAATAAGAGATTTAGATAATTAATTTTGTTATTTTAGGAATTTCTGGAATTAGAGAAAAAATTAAAAAAAAAATTAATTGTGGGATTTTCAGAAGTTTTGGGCGTTACCGTAATTAATATAGGGGGTGAAAGTGTGATTTCTGGAAGTTGCGGGTAGCTGGCGTGAATTACGGAAAAGCCCAAAAAATCACATTAAATATAACTTAGGTTATATATAAGCTAAATGAGGCGTGTGGCGCGGGCGGTTTGCACGTGGGACGGGTGGAGGGGCGGTCGCGGGTTCAAGTCCGCAGGTGTGGGCGCGCGGCAGGGAGAATTTGGCTGATTTTTAATCAGCCTAGGCGTTAAAACGACGTCGTTTTGTTAATGAGGCGGTGGCCTCCTGCGGCTACCCGCGCGTTGCCACGTGGCGCCTCCTCCTCTTTTCATTTTAAAGCCAATTTAAGGCCGTTTTCTGCCCGATTTTTTGCTCAGTGATCAGCAAACAATTGTAGAAAAATTCCAGCGAGCACGCGAGCAAAAAAACTAGAAGATTTTGGAGAAAAATCAAGATTAAATCAGGTTTAATCAGCGATTTAAATTGCCAGGTATGTAGACCAGCTAGTAATTAATATTCTGTACAGTCAGAATTTCTTTTAGAGCCCAATTTTATTAATTTTGGCAAATAATTGGGATATTGCAGTTGGTATAAATTTTTTCCGTGTTTGGTGGAAACGAGCCTAAGGATACCTTCGTAAAGGCAAGTTCTTTTCACCCACCTCGTCGATTCTTCCGTTATCAATTTATTTGACCTCCCTTCGTTTGATTCGGCTGTTAATAAATTATGGGATTTTTAAACGGTGTGTTTTAAAATTTTAATTTATTAACCGAGTCTCAAGGATTTTATTCATTGATTACCTACGGGGGTTTGTACAACCCTCAATCCTATGGGAATGATGTTGTACTCGCCCGAGGCTAGGTTCTTAGCTGTTGGGTATTATTATTGGATTTTTGGTTGTTTATTGGTTAGAGCGGTTGTGCAGTGGGGGCAGGGATTAGCTGTTCGGTGAAGGTATGACTGTCGTACGATCTATCTTAGGCCGTCGGCTAGTCTCTCCCATTCACTGACTGCTGACCGGCGCCAGGCATTGCTGACTAGCTTCGCCGTTATGTGATTATAGCATGCCTGTTTATATTTTATTCTTGTTGCATGGTTTGATGTGCACATGGGTACGGGCTGCATGCTGGGATTATCATGATTTGGTTATGCTTGGTCACGGGCATTCTAGCTTGGTTAGGTTGCATCCAGCACGGGCATATGCATCGCGTGTGATTTACTATGTGGGCGGAGTATGGCCTGATACCTAGATGTATGGGCGCCTTGTATCATGTTGATGCTCACTACATCGTTGCATTTTTATGTGCATTGCATGGCTACTAGTAGTATTTAGTTCTCGGACGGGAGTACCGTTCCGAGGGAGCCGATGGCTCGGTTGTCGGGAGTACCGACATGGACACGGGTGACGGGAGTACCGCCCTGGGACAGTGCGCACAGGTTTGTTGAGGATTTGGTTGCCTTTCAGGGCAGCTGCAGGTTGGTATGGGACTTGGGTGCCAATTGTCTTGTGTGGGCCCCAAGGACTGGTATGTGCTTTTATTATGCTGCACTGTTGTGTTGTAGCGTCACATGGCTTGTGTGTACTTGTGGGGCTGTGTTTGGGATGGTTTCTTCTCTACTTATAGCCTTTCATTTCTTATAAACTTGCTGAGTCTTGTGACTCACCTTGCTTTCCATCATTCTAGGTAAGGGTAAAGCAAAGGCCGAGGGCGAGGATCGTTCCACTTAGCAGTCGGCCCTGTTGGTTCGGTGTACAGTTAGCCACCTCCGTTGTCTCTGGTATTTTGTTGGTATTTTTGTCTTCATTTTTGTACTGTGCCGGATTATCCCCTGTCGCTTTCATCTATTGGCACAGGTGTCTGTATATATTTATATATATACTCCTTGCCCGCTGTTCCAGCGGGGTACCTGTGGACATGCATGTATAGCATTTTGCTTCTGCTGTGGTATTTCTTTTTATGTATGCATGTCAGGGTATTTTTTTATCTTGTGTTTGTTTCTCTTCCCTTACATAAGCGCTTTCGTTCGGATAGACCGGGTGGTTGGGATATCTGGGCGGGGGTGCTTACAATGTTGGTATCAGAGCGTCATTGAGTCAATTTGGGGGACAAGTTACTGTACACCAAGGCTGTTAGGTAGAGTTAGAGTGTTAGGACGTGTCTGTTATTTCGAAGTACGTTCTAATTAATTTTGGTTGTATAGGTATCATGGACGCACGACGTGGGCGGGGTCGTGGTAGACCGCAGGCACGAGGTAGAGGACACCTTGTCCCTACTCCGGAGGTTCAGGCTATAAGTGCGGGAGAGCAGAGACAGCCAGGGCCACCAGATATGCAGTAGACATTAGCAGGTATTTTACGAGCTGTAGATATACTGGTAGCATCTCAGTTGCAATAGGAGCGCAGACATGATGATAGGACCGCTACGGCCCAGGCGTCGCATTCAGGTACGTCGGGAGCAGGGGACGGTTCAGGTGCTACAGTGCTTAGAGATTTTATGGCCTTACGTCCACCAGAGTTTAGTGGAGGCGCTGATGCGACGATGGCTGAGGATTGGTTACTAGCGGTGGAGAAGCATTTGAGATCCATAGACTATGCAGAGGGCCACAGAGTTCGGCTGGGTACTTTCTTGTTACGAGGTGACGCCGAGCGGTGGTGGGAGACCACCAGACAGCGATATGGAGATGAGGGCCCGACCTGGGCACAGTTTGTTGCGGCATTCAATGAGACCTATGTACCGGCTTGGGTCAGAGAGCAAAAGGTGTTTGAGTTTATCGAGTTACAGTAGGGGAGCAAGACAGTCACGCAGTACGAGACTGAGTTCGTGGCGCTATCCTGTTATGCTCCAGAGTTAGTGACCCCTGAGTCACGTAGAGTCAGCAAGTTTCAGAGGGGATTGCGACCAGAGATTCGTCACGCCATGGCAGGTATTGAGGCACCCGACTTTCCTACTACTGTTCAGCAGGCCCACGCAGTGGAGAGGGATCGATTAGAGGCTCGAGCAGATCAGTCAGTTATGAAGGATGCAGGGAGCAGCAGTAAGAAGAGGAAGTGGGATGCAAGCAGTCAGAGTTCAGGGCTTCCACAGTGCCGGCAGTGCGGGCAGAGACACCAGGGGCAGTGTCGGGATGTATGTTATCGCTGTGGTCAGCCGAGGCATTTAAAGAGAAACTGTCCACAGGCGCCTAGATTAACTACACCAGCCCCACCAGCTACACCGGCCATAGGGCAGGAGATTATATGTTTTCGCTGTGGACAGAAGGGCCACTGAGCGAACAAGTGCACTTAGCCAGCACAGAGTGGAGGGCCACGGACTTGAGGTGTGGGGCCCAGACCAGTTCAGAGACAGTCTGCACCTAGGGCACAGGGTTCAGGAGCACCATTACCTCTTCCAGTAGCACAGCGCCTGTTAGAGATATGCCCCACAAGCCAATTATATTTACATGTAATTGATCATATTTTATATTGTGACTCTTTATCTTCAATCAATTATTATTGCAAGGCATTATGTTTTTTATTTGTCATTGATGGTTGTCTTTATTATTTCCATATTTGACAAAGTCCATAGATCAGATAGGCTCGTGGAATATGGTCGTGGATAGAGATGACGATCATGAAACATATTCCTTATAAGCCTTGATCTTAAATGTTCCTAGTCGTAGAGTTATTAGGATTGGACACTAATAACTCGGATAAACTAGCATATATGACGCATGCTCAATTAGGAGAATGTCTTGTTTCATGGACATTGGTGTGTGGACACTAGTGCATATATGTGGGTGCTTATTATAAGAATAAGTACACTAAACTGACCCGTTACAGAATTCCTAATGGTAATTGTTGATTGTCGAATTGGAATTTCTGTGTTGCAGTAGTGCAGATTGGTCCTTAGACTTGAGACATCATGGTAGTCTTATATTTAACTGGTTACGTTTTGGTTCTTTTTGGATTCCAATGGAGTCATTAAGAAATTATCACTGGGCGTAACCTTATCACATATGAAGGCTTGTGAATGTCGAAATAGGATTCATCACTTATCGACAAGATGAGAAGATGTCCTATGTATTCCGATGATTTCATGACTGAGGAAATCCTTGGCCAAGGTGAGATGGAAATCAAAAAGTGTTTTGATTTCATCGAACAAGTCATAAATCTGGAATGGATACATAGTTGTTGAATGACTAGGGTTTCGTCATAAAACCATACCCTAAATTCAATCGGGACATAGTTGATGAAAGGATTTTACTGTACGATAATTGCAATCGAAAAGGTCCGTATTTTTTCATCGTTGGCTAGGCGTTCATGGCATGTTGCTAGACGTTAACCATGATATGTAGGGTTTTAGAATTAATATGGTTAATTCTAAAACTATTAATTAAAGAGTTTAATTAAGAAGCCCATGAGATGAGTTAATTATGAAGCCCATAAGTATAATTAAAGAGTTTAATTATTCTAATGAGTTGGGCCTTCATATAGCCCAATAGAATTGGCCCTACATCTAGCCCAATGGTGGACCTAAGGGGTCACACACTTGGGTCGAGCCCGTTCCACAAATTTAAAGAGAGATACGGCCCAATATGATTATGGGCCGGACCTAAATCGTTTAGGGTTTTTCCAAAGGCATAATTAGGGTTTTTACTCTATAAATAGGCCACTTAAGAAGCTAGAAAAATAAGGAGAAATTCGGATCTCTCATTGGAGGCGCCTAGGGTTTGCTAGCACTACTCGAGGCATTGTGGAAAATGGTCGATCGTGTGGACCGACTTGGAGGAGTCTGCGCTTACAACTCTACGGATCAAATAAGGCAGAATCGAAGCTACGCGGTTAGCCATTTTCCTAACAGCGCCTAGGGCCTACAGAGAGAGTTCAGATGCAGGGACAGACATTTGCAATGTCAGCGGCCGAGGCAGCTGAGAGCAGTGATATAGTGCAAGGTATACTTTCTCTCTATGGCCATGACATACGTGCCCTATTTGATATAGGTTCCACCCACTCTTTCATAGCACCCCATTTGTTGCATAAGATCCCAATCCCATGTAACCCCTTACCATATGATTTATCTGTTTCGACGCCAGGAGGGATGGTGTTGTTGGGGAGTGAGATGGTCAGGGATTGCGAGATAGGGATTCACGACCAGGTGTTTGTGGGGGATCTTGTTGTTTTGGCAATCCAAGATTTTGACTTACTGTCGGGTACGGATTGGCTCTCACGGCACTATGCTCAGGTTGATTGTCGTCGGAAGGTGATTTCATTTGAGCATCCGGGGAGACCAGTTGTTACATACCGGGGTGTGAAGGCAGTGGTGACTACACCGATGATATCGGTTATGCACACTGAAAGGCTTATACGACGTAGGTGTGAAGCCTATTTTGCATTTGTCACCGTGATAGCGAGGGAGAAGAAGGAGTTGGCTGCCTATCCTGTGGTGCGAGACTTTCCAGATGTGTTCCCAGATGAGTTACCGGGACTACCACCGCACCGGGAGATTGATTTTGCAGTTGATCTGGTGCCAGGTACGCAGCCTATTTCCAAGACTCCTTACCGTATGGCTGCCAATGAACTGAAAGAACTCAAGGTGCAGTTGCAAGATCTTTTGGATAGAGGTTTTATTCGGCCGAGTACATCGCCATGGGGGGCTCCAGTATTATTTGTGCGTAAGAAGGACGGGTCTATGCGACTGTGTATAGATTACCAACAGCTTAATCAGGTAACAATTAAGAATAAGTACCCCCTACCCCGTGTGGATGATTTGTTAGATCAGTTGCGTGGTGTAGCGGTGTTTTCCAAAATAGATTTGCGGTCAGGTTATCATCAGGTGCATGTCAGAGATGAGGATATTGCGAAGACCGCATTTCGTATACGTTACGGCCATTATGAGTTTGTGGTCATGCCATTTGGGCTGACCAATGCACCTGCAGTGTTTATGGATTTGATGAATAGGGTGTTCAAGGAATATCTGGATTCTTTTGTCATAGTCTTTATTGACGACATCCTAGTCTACTCACCAAGCCCTGAGACACATGAGGTGCATCTGAGCATGGTTCTGCAGAAGCTCAAGGAGGAGCAGTTGTATGCCAAGTTTTCCAAATGTGAGTTTTAGCAGACCCGAGTTGTATTCTTGGGACACGTGGTCTCAGGTGAGGGTATCTCAGTAGATCCAAAGAAGACCAGAGCTGTGATGGATTGGCCGAGATCAATGACGGTGACAGAGATTCGGAGTTTTCTTGGTCTTACCAGGTATTATCGACGATTCATAGAGGGCTTTGCACGGCTTGCATCACCCCTGACGAAGTTGACAAGGAAGGGCGCCAGATTTATTTGGGACGAGTCTTGCGAGAGATCATTCCAGGAGTTGAAGCGGCAGTTGACTTCGGCGCCAGTACTGACGATACCCAGGAATGGTGAGTTATTTACTATTTATAGTGACGCCTCATATACAGGACTAGGGTGCGTTTTGATGCAGGACGACCGAGTGAATGCTTATGCATCCAGACAGTTGAAGAGGCACGAAGAGAATTATCCCACCCACGATTTGGAGTTAGCAGCCGTAGTGTTTGCCTTGAAGATTTGGAGGCATTATCTGTATGGTGAGAGAGTCCAAATATACACCAATCACAAGAGTCTCAAGTATCTCTTTTCACAGAAGGAACTTAATATGAGGCAACGCCGTTGGTTAGAGCTCCTCAAGGACTATGATCGCGAGATCCTCTATCACCCAGGTAAAACTAATGTGGTTGCAAATGCACTGAGTCGCCGTGGAGCATCAGTTGCAGCTATGATGGTGCAGGAGTGGTTCTTACTGGAGCAGATGAGTGATCTTACTATTTCGGTGGCATCAGACAATCCTACCCTCTATTGTGCTGCCATGAGTATCCATTCAAATCTAGAGGGTCAGATTCGCGATCGACAGCGACAAGATGTGGAGCTTGGCGAGATCATGGCTGATATGGAGAGATTTGGGCCATTGGGATGACGGTTTGCTATTGTTCCGTGGACAGATTTGTGTGCCGAGTGACAGTGATATCAGGCAGAGGATCCTAGAGGAGGCTCATCGTTCTCCCTATACTATCCATCCTGGGGAAACGAAAATGTACCAGGGCTTGCGGCGTCAATACTGGTGGAGCGGTATGAAGAGAAGCGTAGTAGATTTTGTAGCACGATGTTTGGTGTGCCAGCAGGTCAAGGCTGAGCACCAGAGGCTCGCAGGATTATTACGACCTTTATCTGTGCCAGAGTGGAAGTGGGAGCGCATAACTATGGATTTTGTCTCAGGATTGCTGCTGTCATTTCGGGGATTTGATTCGATTTGGGTGATTATTGACCGATTGACTAAATCAGCACATTTCCTACCTATTAAGAAGACCTATCCTATTCATCGACTGGCCAAGTTATACATTGATGAGATCGTGAGACTACATGGAGTAGCAGCCAGTATTATGTCAGACAGGGATCCCCGGTTTACTTCACGTTTTTGGGAGGCGTTACAGAGTGCTATGGGGACTCAATTGACTTTCAGTACAACCTTCCATCCTCAGACTGACGGGCAGTCGGAGCGGACCATACGGACTTTGGAGGATATGCTTCACGCCTGTGTACTAGATTTCCATGGGAGTTGGGATGATCATTTGTCGCTGGTGGAGTTTGCCTACAATAATAGCTTCCAGGCCAGCATTGGGATGGCACCATTTGAGGCATTATATGGGCGACCGTGTAGGTCACCGCTTTGCTGGACCGAGACTGGGGAGCAAGCGTTACTTGGACCGGAGTTGGTGGAGCAGACTACAGAGAAGATCCAGTTGCATACCCCTGAGGAGGCTACTTGGGAGCTAGAGGAGGACATGAGGCGACTTCATCCTCAGTTGTTTGTCTAGCCAGGTACGAATTTCGGGGACGAAATTCTTTTAAGGGGGGAGGATTTGTAACGCCCCACAAATATCAATTTAATTTAATTTTAGGGTAATTGGATTTAAAAGAAATATTAAAATAAGTTGTTGGGATTAAATAAAAATGTAATTATATGATTTTATGGAAATAATAAATTTAGATAATTAATTTTGTTATTTTAGGAATTTCTGGAATTAGAGAAAAAATTAAAATAAATTTAATTGTGGGATTTTCAGAAGTTTAGGGCGTTACCGTAATTAATATAGGGGTGAAAGTGTGATTTCTGGAAGTTTCGGGTAACTGGCGTGAATTACGGAAAAGCCCAAAAATTCACATTAAATATAACATAGGTTATATATAAGTTAAATGAGGCGTGTGGCGCGGGCGAGTTCGAGCCTGCGGGTGTGCGCGCGCGACAGGGAGAATTTGGCTGATTTTTAATCAGCCTAGGCATCAAAACGACGCCGTTTTGTTAATGAGGCGGTGGCCTCCTGCAGTTGCTCGCTCGCTGCCACGTAGCGCCTCCTCCTCCTTTCATTTTAAGGCTAATTTAAGGCCGTTTTCTACCCGATTTTTTGCTCAGTGATCAGCAAACAATTGCAGAAAAATTCCAGCGAGCGCGCGAGCAAAAAAATTGGAAGGTTTTGGAGAAAAATCAAGATTAAATCAAGTTTAATCAGCGATTTAAATTGCCATGTATGTAGAGCAGCTAGTAATTAATATTCTGTACAGTCAGAATTTCTTTTAGAGCCCAATTTTATTAATTTTGACAAATAATTGGGATATTGCAATTGGTATAATTTTTGCCGTGTTTGGTTGAAATGAGCCTAAGGATACCTTCATAAAGGCAAGTTCTTTTCACCCACCTCGTCGATTCTTCCGTTATCAATTTATTTGACCTCTCTTCGTTTGATTCGGCTGTTAATAAATTATGGGATTTTTAAACGGTGTGTTTTAAAAATTTAATTTATTAACCGGGTCTCGAGGATTTTATTCATTGATTACCTACGGGGGTTTGTACCACCCCCAATCCTATGGGAATGATGTTGTACTCGCCCGGGGCTAGGTTCTTAGCTGTTGGGTATTATTATTGGATTTTTGGTTGTTTATTGGTTAGAGCGATTGTGCAGTGGGGGCAGGGATTGGCTGTTCGGTGAAGGTGTGACTGTCGTACGATCTATCTTAGGTCGTCAGCTAGTCTCTCCCATTCATCGACTGTTGACCAGTGCCAAGCACTGCTGACTAGCTTCGCCGTTATGTGATTATAGCATGCCTGTTTATATTTTATTCTTGTTGCATGGTTTGATGTGCACATGGGTACGGGCTGCATGCTGGGATTATCATGATTTGGTTATGCTTGGTCACGGGCATTCTAGCTTGGTTAGGTTGCATCCAGCACGGGCATATGCATCGCGTGTGATTTACTATGTGGGCGGAGCATGGCTTGATGCCTGGATATATGGGTGCCTTCTATCATGTTGATGCTCACTACGCCGTTGCATTTTTATGTGCATTGCATGGCTACTGGTAGTATTTAGTTCTCGGACGGGAGTACCGTTCTGAGGGAGCCAATGGCTCGGTTGTCAGGAGTACCGACGTGGATGCGGGTGACGGGAGTACCACCCCGGGACAGTGCACACAGGTTTGTTGAGGATTTGGTTGCCATTCAGGGCAACAGCAAGTTGGTATGGAACTTGGGTGCCAGTTGTCTTCTGTGGGCCCCAAGGACCGGTATGTGCTTTTATTTTGCTGCACTGTTGTGTTGTAGCATCACATGGCTTGTGTGTACTTGTGGGGCTGTGATTGGGATGGTCTCTTCTCTACTTATAGCCTTTCATTTCTTATAAACTTGCTGAGTCTTGCGACTCACCTTGCTTTCCATCATTCCAGGTAAGGGTAAAGCAAAGGCTGAGGCCGAGGATCGTTCCACTTAGCAGCCGGCCGTGTTGGTTCGGTGTACAGTTAGCCGCCCCCGTTGTCTCTGGTATTTTGTTGGTATTTTTGTCTTCATTTTTGGACTGTGCCGGATTATCCCCTGTCGCTTTCATCTGTTGGCACAGGTGTCTGTATATATTTATATATATACTCCTTGCCCGCTGTTCCAGCGGGGTACCTGTGGACATGCATGTATAGCATTTTGCTTCCGCTGTGGTATTTCTTTTTATGTATGCATGTCAGGGTATTTTTTTTGTCTTGTGTTTGTTTCTCTTCCCTTACGTAAGCGCTTTTGTTCGGATAGACCAGGTGGTTGGGATATCCGGGCAGGGGTGCTTACAACTTTCAAATCCAATTATGCTACCCAGGCCAACAAAATTCTAATGGAGGAATGTTTCACAACTAGAGAAAAAACTTCATTGCCTTGTAGCAGACATCATTCTTGTCAGGAGATCCTTCTTTCTTTGCATATACCCATTTGCATCCAATTGCCTTCTTTCCCTTCGATAACCTGGCTAGCCTCCATATCTCATTCTTTTGAATGGACTACATTTCTTCACTTATGGCTTTCTTTCATTTTTTGTTTTTTGAACTTTGGATAGCTTCATTATAAGTGGTAGGAATGTCATCATTTACAATTAGAGATAAATAGGCCACTATATCAACAAAATGAGGATGTTTTCAAATCTCATGTCATGGTCTTCCTTTTGCAATTGATTCCTGTTGTTGTGCAGGTTCTTGGGTCGAAAACTCTTCTTCATCTGACGACTCCTTTATCGCAGGAATGTCTCCATTGTTTCATCATTCACTACTAGGTTAATGATTCTTCTATCAAACTCCATTTGTTTTGGAGTATTCTCCACCTGTTGTGGAACATCATCAATCTGTTGCACAACTTTATTTGTTACCTTATTCAACATGAAAGATTCATCAAAGGTAACATCCCTACTAAAGATTATCTTCTTCGATTCTAGACATTAGAGCCAGTATCTTTTTATTCCAAAAGTGATCCCTATGAACAATGCTTTCTTTGCTTTTGGATCCAATTTGGATTCTTTAATATGGTAGTATGTAGGGGAACCAAACACATGTAATGAATTGTAATCATTAATAGGTTCCATAGATTATACCTTAAAAGGTGTTTTCCCACAACTTGTAGTTGATGGCAATCGATTAATGAGGTGACTTGCATGTCACAATCTTAGCCCAAAATTGTCTACCTAACCCAACATTGGACAACATACACCGAACTTTTCCCAACAACGTTCGGTTCATGTGCTTTCCCACCCCATTCTGTTGCGGTATATCTCTAACTGTGAAGTGTCGAACAATACCTTCATCTTGGCAGACTTTGTTAAATGGATTATTTATATACTCACCACCATTATCTGTTCTGAGTCGTTTGATCCTTCTACTAGTCTGAGTTTCCACCATGTTTTTCTAATTAAGGAAACATCCCAACACTTCATCCTTTTTCTTTAAAGTATACACCCATACTCTTTGGGAATAGTCATCAACAAAGGTAACATAGTAGCGTTTGCCTCCCATAAATGCTGTCTTGGAAGGCCCCTACACATCCGAGTGAACATAATCTAGAATACCCTCAGTATCATGGATTGTCGTGTCAAATTTCACTCTTTGTCTACTTCCCTTTGACACAATGCTCACAAAAGTCCAATTTGTTGGTCTTGACACCTTCCAACAATCCTTACTTAGCTAGAATTTGTAGGGATTTTTCCCTTGCATGTCCCAAATGCATATGCCATAGTTTGGTTGCTTTAGTATCCCTGTCATCAATGGAAGCTACTACTACTGCTAGCCCAATAACTGCATTATCCTGATAGTAATACAAGTTATTCTTCATGTCCCAAATGCATATGCCATAGTTTGGTTGCTTTAGTATCCCTGTCATCAATGGAAGCTACTACTACTGCTAGCCCAATAACTGCATTATCCTGATAGTAATACAAGTTATTCTTCATTCTAATACCTTTCATCAATACAAGTGCACCAGAGATCACCTTCATAACTCTATTTTCTGCAGTTACTTTAAGTCCTTTGGATTCTAAAGTTCCCACAGAAATGAGATTCTTTGTCAAACTCGGCACTTATCTAACATCTGTTAGTATTCTGGCTGATCCATCATGATTCTTCAAATGGATTGTTCCAACTCCAGTTGTTTCACAAGGTGTGCCATTTGTTGTGTAAACAACTCTTACATTAAGTTATTGAAAGCCAAAGAACCAGTCCCGATTGGGACATATATGGTGGCTGCAACTGGAATCCAAAAGCCGACCACTAGAATAACTTGTCAAAGACATAAGAACCAATGAAAGGTCTGAGTTTTTATTATCAAACTCAACTACATTTGAGACAACTTTCTCTTTGTGTCTGCTTTTATTTTTTAACTTTGGGTAGTCCTTCTTTGAGTGGCATTTCTCTCGACAAATGGCACACTCATCTTTATTTGGTTTAGATCTCGAACTACATCTCCCTCTATTTCCTTTCTTCTGGCTTTACGAATAACCTATTACAATCAATACTTCTGCTGAGCCATGCATTATTCTTTTTTAACTTTCTTTCTCGACTCATAGCTATACAAAACAGCACAAATTTCATTAAGAGAAACCTAAACCTTTCTATGAAGTAGAGTAATTTCAAGAAATTCATACTCCTCAGGAAAGGATCCCAATAGCATTAAAGCTAAAACCCCATCTTTGAATGTTTCATCCAAATTCATCAAATCAGCTACCAACTGATTAAAGGTAATGATATGATCATTCATCGTGGTACCAGAAACATACGTAAAGCGGAATAATCTTTTTTTCATGTAGAGCTTATTCTGACCCTTTTTAAAAAAAAAAAATTCCTCCAATAGCTTTCATAATATACTTGCAGAAGTTTCCTTAAAAATGCATACTTCTGATCTCTAAATAGGTATGATCGAATTATACCACACACCAATCTGTTGATGTTCTTCTATTCGTTTTCTTCAATATCAACCAGTTTCTTTTCCTTAATGACGATATCTAGACCTTGTTGAAAGAGTGCGTCTAGAACCTTGCATTGCCATATGTTGAAATGACCTGAATTATCAATCACGTCCACTGCAATTCTTGTATTTGCCAAATTTCTCGTCAAAGTAGATGAGGAAAAAGTTTCTGATATGGATGGTTTTGAACTCTTTTCCTCTGCCATTTCTACCATCTCTATATTCATTAGTTATCAAAGAGAAATATTAACAATCTAAGAAAATTATTTCAAATATGGAAGATCAAACACAACTGCAACCATAGAGCATACTAAGAAACCTTGGCTCTGATACTAGTTGTTGGGAAAATCGGGCTATTTTTCCCAAATTCAACTTTAATATGAATAATACTCTATAGATGAACAATGCCCAAATAGGTGAACAGTGCACGAACAATCGTACCAAAAATTGCACTAGGAAAAATACCAAGAAAGGCTAAAGGGATCACAAGCAATCCCACATAAAATTCACTCTTAAGATTGATTTTCCTCGACATGCATTTAATAGCACAATATATCACTAACACCGCTATAAATATACCTGACAAAACTATTGAATATAACAATAAATAGAACCCCATAATTTAACAAGATTCGACTAGTTTACCTATGTTCTCGAACATCACAAAAAATATTTCACTAATTTTCAAATCAAGAAATACAAATGATAAAGGAGAATACAATTTTTGGGATGATCTACATAAGAAGGGAGATGACTCTTTTTATAGAGAAAAGAAAGCCTCTTCGCCCCCATAAACCTACTTCTAAACGATTTAGAAAAGAGACACCCAAGTTCTAAACGATGTGGGATTAAGAAACACTACAAAAAAGGGTTATTTTGCTGTGGTTTTAAAACTTGTGGCAAAACATGGTATTTTGCAGCGATTTCTTCAACGATTTTAAAAAACTGTTACAAAATTTTAAGATTTAAAATTTTAAAATTAAAATTTGCGATGGTTTTCGAGAAACTATCATTAAATTTAAAAAATAATTTAATAATAAAAAAATAAAATAAAATGAACATTTGTGGCAGTTCTTAACCGTAGCAAAATTTATTAATTTAATCATTAAAAATTAAATTTTGGGACAATTTTTGTAAAACTGCTACAAAATTTAGAAAATAATTTAATAATTAAAAATAAAATAAAATTAACATTTGCATTAGTACTTAACCTCCGGAAAATATTTGAAATATTGCCGCAAAAAATAATGTAATATTCATATTAAAAATTTATAAAATTTTGATAATTTATAAAAAGAAATTTTTAAAAAATATGCTAACTTTTCTTTTTATTTTGTAATTAATTAATTTATTTTTAATTTATTCTATTATTCTTTTTATTTTATTTAATTTGGGGTCCAAGTGTAATTTAAAAAACTTGTGGGCCTAAGTGTAATTACAAAAACTTGAGTTTATGGGTCTAAATGTAATTCTGAAAAATAGTGGTTGGATTACTATATAATTAATATGCACGAGTATATGACATGGAAGTTTTGCAGATCAGCTGGCTTTGCATGCGCATACGAGTATGGGATGTCCTGGGATCGAAACTAGAGAAAGGCATTGTTGGAATAAAATTCCAACATTGCCACGCGGTGAGCTGCTGTAGGCACACGTGGGCTTGGTCGATAGCCTTGCAAGGGCATAGAAACCACTACTAAAATCATTGAAGTTTAGCGCCACTAAAATCACTATTAGTTTAGATAGTAAGTGATTTTGTGACGGTAAACTGCAGCTAAATGTTACTAGCTGTTGCGAAATAATAGATTTTGCGACAGTTTTTAAATCGCAACAAAAAATATAATTTTACAGCGATTACTCCAACGACTGTTGAAGATTACCGCAAAATACTTCGCGACGGCTGTATTTATGACAATTTTGAAAACTGCCGCAAAATGACAAAAACCACCGCTAAAATCCAATTTTTTTTGTGGTGAAGGAGCCACCCAAGTCAACAAAGATAAGTGAACTTTATGCAACATATATACACAAACAAAAACATAAAGAAGAAGAAGATGAAGAAGAAGAAGGCATTGTCCATAGGATTGGCCCAATGGTAAAAATATATAATGGCTTTCTTTGACTAGAGTTGAACATATAAATATTTGCGTACTTAATGTAGTGAGTCTTATAGTGGTTGTGGTGGTTATCTTAGGATAGTAGAAAATACAAACACGAAAACAAGGGGGATTTGAAATCAAAAGAAATTAAACAATCAACATTCTGCATGCATAACGTTAAAGATACTCACTGTCCTTGATAATAGAGAATCATGTTTAACTAAAACAAGAAGTCATAAAAGTTCCTATATAGTTTCATCATTCTATGCTATAGAAGCTTACATTACAGCTAGCTAGGCAGGCTTCCAAGACGAGATGGCAAAGAAGGCTCGACCTCTCCATCCATATATCATCCACTTGTCGGCCTTGTCGATAAAAAAGTCCTTGTGGTACAATGATTTGATCTTATCTCTTACTTCCTTAAGAATCTCCTGATTCAAAGGAAACTGCTTGAACCCTGCTCTGAGTGTCCGAATCTCCCATTGTCTGTATGTCTCTGGCCTTTCAACTCTATCTAACCCTTCACATGCTATGATATTCAAAATGGCCTTCCCATATATTTCCCTCTCAAGCATGATTCTATCTTGATTATGACGCGGCAAATTAGCATCCAACATATCA
Source organism: Diospyros kaki (assembly GCA_036245055.1). Lineage (NCBI taxonomy): Eukaryota > Viridiplantae > Streptophyta > Magnoliopsida > Ericales > Ebenaceae > Diospyros > Diospyros kaki. The sequence goes on along the minus strand of BSEG01000016.1, from coordinate 31,963,599 downwards.
AACTTTGAAGAGAAATCAAAGAGAGACTCGCGAAACCGTGATACAAAAAATGGGGAATTAAAGGTGCCATTAACTACTCCATGTATGAAAATATCTGGATTAATCCTCCTGATTAAGTTTAAAACAGCATCCCTTGGACTACGCTCCATAACTGTCTCATCAAGTAAGTATTCAAACTGGTACAAACTATTAACAATAAGCACCTCCTCGTTCTGAATCTTGAGATCCTCAACACTAACAGTTTTCCATTTTTGTCCGAAGCCATTGTACTCAAATGGAACCTTTAACTTCTCACAATAAGTTGCTAAACGCCGTCCTGTTTCCTTAACCCTTGCATCTGGTCGGAAACCAATTTGGGGAAGGTCTATTGCCGTTATGCGAAGCTTGGGAGGTCCACCAGGTCTTTCAGATAAACGCCGAATAAGTGGGGGCCATTGGAGGCCAAGAATAATACCAAAATGAATAATGTGAAGACAAGTAGCTTTCTCAGACAGTTCCATTATCATTTGGGTTGCAACGAAATAAGAAATCCCCAAGAAAGGCAATGCTGAAACGTACAATTTATGAGCTTTCCAAACATCAGTTTCCACTAAGCTCTGGACAGAAAAGGGTTTATGTTCTGGGGTCCTAGAACTGGTCAGGCGTGCCTCGAGAGCACTAGCAAAGTAATGAGCCAACCTCTGGGATGCATCACCTAGTGGAGATGAAAGCAACCTTATACGCTTCAGTAGTTTAATTGCTGTCATCAGATCATTGTCTGCCACAGATTGCATGCACTGTATCAGGAGTCGCCTCATATGAAGTGCTTCCTTTTTCACAATTCCTTTCTTATGGTAGTTTCTTTCTTCATCATATATTTTTGCTTGCTCATATTGTTGCCCCTTTCTACCTGCCTCGGTTGGCAGGTCATCATCAGAAGTGTGTAATGCAGACTCGCCAAAGGACAATACCTTATCAAACATCTCATGTAAAACAGACTCCTCAACATCTACTGCCAACTGCTTGTTACTTCTCCCTTCGTCTAAGGCACTCTCCTCTCGGTGAAGACTTTTTCTTCCCCTCAATAAACTACCCTGCCAGTCCCCTTCATCCTTTTCCAGCTTGGGTGTCATTTGCCAAACCTTTTCCTTTGCTATAGCTGATGCTAATCTGTTGTTCTCAAAATTAAAAGTTACGCCATTTTAACTAGGTATAATGTTCCTCGGGTTCTCTCTAGTCAGTACTGAATGGTCGACAGAAGGATTGTGCATAAGAGGAGATATAATTGCACCAAATTTAACCAAGTTGCCAGCATCAGAAGAGCTGCCACCGTAACTGCTGCTACATTGGGCGCTAGTTGTTTCCTCACGAGGCATCACCAGATTGGGCAAGGAAGGATATCTTTCATGAAGTATATCATAGAAGTATTTCTCAGCAGCATGAAGAGTGGAGTCCTCAATCATGGAGGCCTTGTCTTCCATGTCATCTTCCATTAAGACCTGGTCTATGTACTTGAGAACAGAGTCACAGAAATCATATTTTTCTGTAGGATCTCCACTACAGCTCACAGACAAATTCGTGGAGTGAATTGCAGGGGCTGGACCATCTGAAATGGGGAGAACATTCGCGTATTCATATTGTCGCTTCACATCTTCAAGTTGGAATCCTGTAACCGAATTAGGATCTGAATACGCAGAAAGAGACTCCTGTTCTGGCTCACATCCATCCGTGGAACCAGAAAACGACCGGTGATACAAATCCATGGATTTGACGGAAATCCAACTTCAAGAACTAAACCTGTGGTCTGCTGATGTCCAAAACTAACAGCTTGTATAAGCTAAATTAAAACACCTAACCAAGAGAAAGAACTACGACAAGGGTAACTAAAAGAGATTAAAAGAGAAACTGCTATCACCGGATAATAAAGCTAGAGAACCCTAGAAATTGAAAGGAATTCTAACAGAAACAGCATTCACCCAAACAGAATCAATAGAAAGATAATATGAATAAAATAAGAAATCCTCGCCCAGACAAAAGTTAGATAAAGGTTGATGCATATATTAAAATCCGAGAAACAACGCGAGGAATAGAAGACCAAGATAAATGGAGAAATTAATTTGAAGAACAAAGAAGCTGAAGAATCTTTACTCCAAATTTCACCGTTCCCGAAGACGAGAGATCAATTTGAAGCACAGCGAAACTCAAGAATCTGTATGGGATATTCACCCCGATTTGGGTATATAAAATCAAAACAAGAATAAACCAGAACCCGTACCTCGCACGAGACAGAACTCAATCAAGATCTCTGTAACAAGGTTGCCCGGTGATTAAATAAAAAAGGGATGAACCATATATAAATCAGCTAAAACCAGTCAAACCTAATGGTCAAGTTGAAGGAATTGGCGTAGTCCAAATGAAGGAGTCTTATCTGCAACGATGATGTAGACCTAGCGTTCTAGTTTATGACCAAGGAACTTCCTCCGACTCGACATGAATAACCCATGCTTCTTCAAAGGAATGGTCCGTTGGCTTCTCGCTCCCTCCCTCCAGTGGCAGTGGGAAGTGGGAACAGAAACCACCCGCCAATTAAAAGATGATAATACCGGAGAGAAGGTCGCTGCGCTGAAGATGAACCGTGCGTTAATGCTCGGAAGAGATTTCTCCTTTCTCCGCTCGCCATGCCTACGGATTCGGAAATTTGAAAATCAAGAGAGTTTTATATTAATATTGATTTTTTTGTTCAAGAGCGGTGGGCCGACTCCATCCGTCTGACTGAGAATCAGTTCACTATTGGCCCCAGGGCACAGCTCAATTGGGAAGGAGCGTGTAGAGTTACTCTCGAGTGGCAAGGATCGAGTCGGGCAAGTCGCACTGTGGGATTTTCTGCTCCTCAGGGGTCTTTGTGGGCGGCTCGCACTGGTCCTTCCCGTCACCTGTCAGCTGGGTTTCTGATTTACCCCCCTCACGTGGCGTGGGACAGTTCGTGGGGGGCCCTCGGGATGTGGGTTAACACCTTTGGCTCCCGAGAATCAGTTCACTATTTTTGACCTTTTGGGAAAGAATTGACAACAGGAGCCAGAAGCGCGGAGCGTGACTCACGTGCCATCCTTGGCGCGTGGGCATCTAGGCTTAACAGAAGTCAAAGTCTTTGCTCCCTAAAAGATTTGTGTTTTCTTTTCCACTGACCATTGTTAAACAAAAAGCTTTAATTTATCTCTTTCTTTCTTTTTCGTTTTTTTGTGGTTTCCCCAATTAGATTATCGAACCCCTTTGTTACCCCGCGAGAGAGTCGTTAATTATAATTGTCAAACATGGCCGAGAATCCGATTCTGGGCAGTTGTTATCTGAATCTCCATCTCTTTCTCGTCACTTCTTCATTTTTTGTGTGGTTTCATGCCCTCTCTTCCTCCTACCAAGTACAGCAGCGTGGTATTCCGAACAATTCCTTCACTATTTCCAGCTTCAGCTACTCCAAAACTGAGCTCAAACCCTTCGAGTGGCGTTATATCAGAGGTAGCCCTTAGATAATAAATATAATATGTATATATTTATTATTTAAGAACCCCAATTCATTGTTCAAGTTGGAATCATCTAATCCCCCTCCCCCCCTCTTTTTTTAACTATTAACATATCATCGTACATGCAATCGCGTCTATAATTATTATTTAATTTAATTTTTTTAATTAAGGGATGAATTTATCATAAACATCTATTTAATTTTAATCTTTTAGTTCTTTAATTTTAAAATTTATTTAATTTTTTTTTACCCAAACACTTTAAATTTTTATAATTTTTCATATTAATTTTTAAATTTTCTCAAAAAAGACATAACAACCCTTAAACCCTAAATTCTAAAGCTCAGGTTGGAAATGAAGTTAGTTAAAATTATTCTTGATATTTATTTAATTGAGTTAAGTTAAGAGTTAAGTTGAATTCAATACAAAATATTTTAAAACAAAATCAATCATCATTTTTGGTTGATAGAATGGGTTAAAAAACACAGGAAAATCACCGCTCAACTATGTATTCTATTGCACCATTGTAACACCCTATTTTTCTTTCTTATAGGCAATAGAGAGTAAATAGAGCTAAATGCTAAAGTAAATACGGGTGTTAAAGTAATCTCGAGATGCAAAAGCGAGGAATGAAACCTGAGGTGGTTAGAATTCCTTAGGGTATGATGAAACACATACCTGGCGCCAAACGTCCAATACTCGAACCAAATATCCCTCGGTGCCTCAAAGCATTACTTACACATGATTTGAAAAATAAATGCAACGTGACCAACTTAGTTTATAGTAAAGTACAAGAACTACCGCTATTTTAAATACACAAGCAGTTTACAATGGCAACAACTGAAAAATAACTAAACTAAATGTCTACCTCCTTGCCTTTGCTAACACCGAGTCTCGGGGCACTTGGCACGTTTGAATATGTCGTTAGTTAGATGTGAACATTAAGTGAGGTGGTTTGTGGAGTGAAATAAATAAGTGCATGAAAATACAAAAAATGAGATGTTATGTAGTTTCCCCCCTGTGGAAGCCCATGCCAGGGTTTTACAATCACCCTCTCACCGACATGTCCATCACACCAATTCCATTTCACGGTCCACGACCGTACATGTAGGTCCCCCGATCTTGCCACAACCAAAGTGAAGTGAAGCATGATGAAACATAAGAAAAGTATACATTTCATGAAGGAAAAGTGAGATGCAACCAAAGCCTCCACAAATGTAAGCAAACATGATCAATATGTACCAAAGTCATGTATAAACCACTCACTATAGCTCCTCACTTATCGATTACGTAGTTTAAGGGCCAAACGTTGCTCCAAGTGAGTTGTTTCTGTAAAAATGGGACTTTTCAGTGAACAAACCAAGAATATTTTTTGATAGGTAGGTAGCCAATAAAAAGAGGAGAGGCCATGTAAAATTTCAGACCCAGAGATGCCCACATGTGTGGCCACAAGGGGCAGACACGTGCCTAGACACGTAGCCCTACTGGGCGCATGTGGCGCACGCGCTCCACGAACTTTCGCTGCTGAAACTTAAACATGACGTATCTTACTCATTTTGACTTTGATTTGAGCCTCATTTGAACCTATGGACTCGTATTTCGACCCTTTACACGATTACTGAAAGAAACTGGTCTTACCTTGTAACACCCCTTTCTCCTAGAACTACACGAGAAAATGTACTATGGGGAAATAAATTAAAACTAACTAATAAACTGAAATCTGATACTATAAATGAATATCTCAGTCAATTGAAATAAAAACTCTTGAGCTAACATAAATTGAAAACCATAAACTCTGTCTAAGGGACAATCCCTTAACTGAAATATAAAATAAATCTAAATTGATAAAACATCAACTAATCCCAGACATCTTTTATCTTGAGCGACTCCATGTACACACACTACTGAACCTTGCTACTAGGCCCCACATCCGGTACTCCCCCATTAGGACCTGGAATGGTGAAGAGTACAAGGTGAGCTACAAATCTCAACAAGTAATAATCTAGAAAGAATAACTGAACCTGAATCGAAAAACATCGATATTGATAAATTGCTTACTAAACTTGTACTAAGAGGTATAATCACTGTCTGTTTGCATTCATAAAAATGCAGTGCACATAAATTGTAAACTAAATACAAGTATGCAACTTTGACTCATAGGCCTACATAATCTGATAACATATATCTGACTGATCTGAATCTTGCATATATAAAAACTGTAAGCACATACTGTGGGCAAAGCCCCTAGCCCCTTGGTCGTCACCAGGCAAACAACTTATAACTGAGCTGAAACTGATACTATGAGATTCCTGCGGACTAAGTCACCTGGCGTGCATAATGCAATGCAATGCTCAAATAAATGCTGACACACGATATGTAGTGCTCCATATAAAGTCATGCTCAATGCTCATACCAAAATGTATGCACATAATCTCACAAAATAATGTTGAACATGTCATAATAAAATAATGCTGAACATGATATGATCTTCATCTATATATTGGAATACAAAGATTCTATAAATTATGATTTATGGTATGGACATGATTAACTTGTTATATGCTAGCATATAAATTCAATATTTGAAGGTATTGAATATTTTTACTTGAATAAAACTTGAATTAAGCTATTCTGGAAGTTCAATTAGATTTCTGAAAAAGCCATCCGGGTATCAATAAGAAGGATATCCGGATATGAAGAAAGACATCTGGATATGAAGAAGGCTCATCCAAATACACTGGCGCTCAAATAAGAAGTTATTCGGATGTGCTAGGATATATTCGAATAGAAACTAGGACATTTGAATATGATTCAAGTTATCCGGATTTCTCACTGTGGCATTCGGATATATCAAGAGACTATTCGAATATGAAATTCAACTTTGGAGGAAGGCATTCGGATATTCTAAACTTATCCGGATAGAAGAAAACGGCATCCGGATATGAGCTATCTGGATGTACGAAGAACCATTCGGATATCATACACAAAGAACTTGGAACTCATTCGGATATCTTCAATTAAATTTGATGAACATGAATGCTAACAGAGACTGAAATCTATAACAAACCTTAATGATTCTACACCATTCTGAATAAAATATTGAGAAAACGAATCCCAATCGATATGAAACAACTTTAAGGATGATTCAAAGATAATATTTGATTGAATCGCTATAAAGATCATGCATATATGAGAACTTGCTTCTAAAAGAAATAAAAGGAGGAAAAAACTTACAACTCAAAATTCAAATTGGAGAAGGAGTAATAAAACTCATAATCTAAAATGGAGAAGTAATAGAACTTGCAATCCAAAATGGAGAAGGAGTAATATAACTTGTAATCCAAAATGGAGAAGGAGTAATAGAACTCACAATCCAAAATAAAGAAGGAGTAATAGAACTTGCTCATAACTTCACTACTATACGCACACATATATAATGTCTCTGCTTACTGATATAAATCTGAAAACTACAATGAATAACTGATATAATCTGAAAACGAAACTAATATGAACTTGTAATGAAAAGGATTACAGGGAAGATACTTGCCTCGATATATCTTGATCGATTCACACGATCTCAACCAGAAATCTCCTATGCAAAACAACTACTACAACTCACAGACTTCTTGGCTCTCTGCTCCTCATGCGGTGTGAAGAAAACTATGGCTTATGTGCCCTTAAATAGAGAAAGAAATAGCCTTAAAAACCTATCTCCTTCTTCTTTTATAATTTGGAGTCCTTATTCTTAATTAACTTGGAGACTTAAAACCTAAACCTTTTCACGCATGGATTCTCCCAATTACATAATATCTCTAATTAAATAATTCCTAATAATAGGAAATTATTATTTAAAACTCTAAAATTACCTTCATGCCCTTGCATTTAATTTCCACATAATTTAAATGCCATTAAATACTATACTCTTAATTAAAAATTCTAAATTGTCACATTAAATATTTAATTGGCAAATTCTCTTAAGCAAAAAAATTAGCTAAATAATTCTTAATAATTCTAGGCCTTTCTGATGAGTGGTTACAATTTCTCCCCTCCTTAAAAGAATTTGGTCCTCTAAATTCGTACCTGCTTACTCGAACAACGAGGGGTAAAGACGCCTCATCTTTTCTTCTAATTCCTACGTCACCTCTTTTGACAAGTGTTACTGCCATTGCACTTTTACAAGAGGAATTGATCGATTCCTCAAAATCTTCTCTTTTTGCTCTAATATGATGATAGGCATCTCTTCATAAGACACATTTTCTTTAAGGGTGTGCTTGATTGCATTACTTAGAATTTAATTCTAGGTAATATTTGCCTAGAAAACAAAAACCACCCCACCCCCCTTAGAAAATGAATTCCATGGAAAGAATGTTTAAATACTTGTACCATACACATTTTTCCATAGAAAAGTTAAGAGTGTTTGATTGCTTCCATAGAAAATATAGTAATAATTACACATTTTCTATGGTAAATATGTGCAATCAAACACACTCTAACTTCTAGAGTCTGAAAATCAATCACATGCTGAGGATTTGGCACATACTTGCTCAACATCAAAACTGAAACATATTATGAACATAGGACAATTGAGGTGGCAAAGCTAACTCATATGCCAAAGTCCTTATCCATTTCAAAATCTCAAACAGACCAATCTAACAGGGACTAAGCTTCCCTATTATGCCAAATCTTTGAACTTCTTTAATAGGCATAACTCTCAACCAAACTTGGTCGCCTACCTCAAATTTGAGGTCTCGTCATCGCTTATCTGCATAACTTTTTTTTATCTATATTGGGTTGTTTTCATTCTTGCTTTGATCACTTGGATGTTTTCTGTCATCTGCTTAACAATTTCAAGACCTAATAAGGCCCTATCTCCAATCTCTTCCCAACATATCGACGATCGACACAGTCGCCCATACAAAGCCTCATACGGTGACATTCTAATACTTGAATGGAAATTATTATTGTAAGAAAATTCTACCAAAGGTAGATGCTCATCCCAACTACCTTGGAAGTCTAAAACACAAGCTCTCAATATGTCCTCGAGACTTACCATTTGTCTGCAGATGAAATGTCATACTAAACTTCAACTGAGATACCAATACTTTATGCAAAGCTCCCTGAAAATGAGAAGTAAAACAAGGATCTCGATCTGATACAATGCTGGATGGAACACCGTGTAATTTCACGATCTGCACAATATAAATCTTGCAAATCTATTCAATGGATAAATCTTCTTAATAGGTATAAAATAGGTTGATTTAGTCAAACAATCAACAATCACCCATATAGCATCATGGCCTCTAGTCGTTCTAGGTAATCCTATCACAAAATCCATAGCAACATTATCCCATTTCCACTCCAGAATAGATAATGGAAGTAATAAACCTGTGGGTTTCTGATGTTTCGCTTTAACTTGTCGGCATACTGAACACTACGAAACATAATTGGCTATATCTTTCTTCATATCACTCCACCAATACTACCGCTTTAGGTCGTGGTACACTTTCACAACACCTGGATGAATAGTGTAACGACTCTTGTGCACTTCATTCAAAATTTCTTGCCTAAGATTTCCATCATCAAGTATACAAATACGTCCCCGAAATAAGAGTATTCCATCACTCCGTATAGTATATTCCAAAGGAGAAAACTTCTCGATGTCTGTTAAAATCTGCATCAACTTCTCATCTTTTGATTGCTGGTCCTTGATTAAATCAAATAATTCGGGTTGCACCCTCATATAAGTGCAACTTGTCAATATACTATCCTCTGAGGTTGAAATGAATAGAGCACTCAATTTCTCCAATAACTTCCATTCTTAAACCATCATCGTAGGAATAGAAGCTCATCGCTGACTCAAAGCATTAGCTATTACGTTAGCATTTTCTAGATGGTATAGAATCTCACAGTCGAAGTCCTTAAATAACTCGACCCAACATCTTTGCCTCTTATTCAATTTTTTCTGGGATGGAAGATAATGTAAACTCTTATGATCTGTATAAATCTCGACTTTTTCACCATATAAATAGTGTCACCATATCTTCAATGCAAATACAACCACTGGCAACTCCAAAACATGAGTAGGGTAATTGACCTCGTGTTTCTTCAATTGTCTCGAGACATAGGCATTAACTTGACCCTCTTGCATCAATACGCATCTCAATCCTGAATGAGAGGCATTACTGTAAATGAAATATTTTTCTCAATTTCTTGGTATGGTTAAGACTAGTGCAGTAGTTAACTTTTGCTTCAATTCTTAGAAAACACGTTCACACACTACATTCCATTCAAACGTCTCTCATTTTCTTGTTAGGTTGGTCATAGGGGAAGATAAACGAGAAAATCCCTCAATGAATCGCCTATAATCACTACAAAAAAAAGGTTTTTAACGAGGGGAAAATTAGTCGTTAAAAGTTGGTTTCCCGTCGTTAAAGAGTTTTAACGACAGAAAAAATCCGGTCGTCGCCCGTCGTTAATAGAAAAGTATCGTCGTTAATATATGTAGTGAGGGCAAAAGTCCCGTTATTAAAAATAATAACAACGATGGATATTTCCATCGCTATAACAATGTGTATGGTCGTTGAAAATATTATTAACGATGGATATTTCCGTCGCTATAACAATGTATGTGGTCGTTGAAAATATTATTAACGATGGATATTTCTATCGTTATTGTAATATTTATTGATCATTAAACATAATATCAACGATGAATATTCCCGTCATTATTACAATATTTACTGGTCACTAAACATAATATCAACGATGAATATTTTTGTCGTTATATCTATATTTATTTGTCATTATTACTGTTATTACAATTAATGACTATTTTAACTATTATAAAAAAAAAAAATTGTACCTATTAATTTTGGTAAGAGAGATACTAATAATATTGTTGTGGTTCTCAATTAATTTAATAAAAACAAGATATATGCAAAATATTATCATCAACATTAATTATGTACTAATTACAATCATCTTAAGAACTTCCGTACATCCACAATCATAGAAATGAGAAGGGAAAAAAAATTATGAGTTTCATATTATTCTAATCTCTCCCTATAATCAAAATTAAAAAATTGTTACAAGTGTCATTAGAATCCATGTATTATAGTCACAACCAATGCCAAGTGTTCCCTGCTGGACTTATATCTTCAAGTACCTACAAATTATGAAGAGAAAATCATATTACTCATCATCCTCCAGAATAGTAATACTAAATTTATAACACTATCTCTACTCAATAAATTTCATAAAAATACGAATACATTAATCCCATGATTAACACTATCTTTACTCAATAATCAATATTATTAGCGATTAATTAAGTTCACCATTAATCTCATATAAGAGATTTAAGAATGTTATGCCTATTTAATAAGAAGTTGCTGAAAAACTTTCATATGGTCTAGCTATGAACATTATCCTGCAAAAAAGTGCCCACCGCAGAGAAAATAAAATCCATGCAATAAATAGTTTACATCTACATTATCACTGAACAACTTCAAACAAAGTTAACGTTTGAAGGCTTCCAATGAACAACAATGTTTCCAGGCTGCATTAATTACAATTAAGCAATTTTCACCTCAGTAAAAGGTAAATTCAAATCAAAACATGCTTGTAAAACTACATAATTTAGAATATAAAACTCTTCCTAAATACCCTTAAAAACATGAAAGTCAATCACGAACAGGTCAATCAACTCATGGACACAAAACCATACTTCACACAAAATGACTAAACATATCAAACCCCAATTAAAATGTCACAAAACTATATGAACATGCAAGCAATGCAAATTATTATCACATCTCAGCAAGGCCTTCTTTGAAAAAATTACCAAGTAGAATCAAGAATCAATTTTGTTGAGAACATCAAAATAAAATTCCCAGAATACCCCAAAACTGGGGGAAAAAATACATATAGGGCAAACCAAAAATAACAAACACCACCACAAATATTTCTTTCTTTGTCAAGGTCTTGTTTGGTTTGCTGATTTTCTCTTCAATTCTTCTAAGATTTCATTTTAGGTCAACAAATCCTTCTAAACTCTGAAGGATTAAAAATGTGGTGTGCCATGAGTTCCAATTAAAAAGGTGGTGCGGTAGCAGTTCAAAAGGGAACCTTGTATTAGCAGAGAAACAAAAAGAGCAGCATGAAACTTTCACTAGAGTACTTAACATGTAAGAGAACCAACAAGGTGGAAATTTATTCCATGTGTTTCTAATTGATTTCATCCACAATATTATCAAGTTTAAGAACTCAAAAGAAGCTACAGTTTGAGCTTCTAGTATGAGTATAGTCTTAATAATGAAATATGTAAATGAGGCAGGAAATATTTCAATTGATTTATGTAATCTCACTGTACAAGTTAATTTGCATCAAACATACTTCAAATTTGTGTACATGAATATTAAAGCTGGCAAAATACTGAGTGAGAATTTATTATTTCAAATCTTGAAACTCTAATTGACGTACCTTTTTCATTCATTTAATCTGGCATGTAAGATCTCAAAACTATCTTAGGAAAATCACATTTGGCATGAATGAAGCAGGAAATAGAAAAGAAACATAATTGCCATCAAACTTCTTAAATTTAAGCCTATTTTTAAAATTTTAAGCCTATTTTAAAGAAAAATTGCAACCTAAAACCCAACTAAATTTTTTCCCTAAATGAAACTCTCCTTGTTAAATGAAAGCTCCATCAAACACAAATATTATTACAAATCAAACTATAATTACCAATATCAGCTTTGCAACCATTTAAAAGATGGAACAAAGATATGATAATCACCAATTTGTATAAATAAATCAACATCAACCTAAATATTACATACATGACATCTCCAAGGAAGAAATAGGTTTAGACCTAGTATTAAGGAAAAAAGGACAAGAAAGACATTGAACAACATTGCCATCAACAAAAACAATTAATAGTAATTAAATAACAATTAACAAATATTATATGCAAACTATGTTAAACTAAGATCCCCACCATTATGGACATAGGCAGTTAACAAAACCCCTTTCAAATGGAAACTAGCAATCTCTTTAGCTAAAAGGGCTCCAAAAATGGAACAAGCAGTGAACCCTGCCCACCCTCCTGACTCCCGTCTTCAGAGATTGTAGTTCCTCATGCTTAGTAGTATTGAAAGAGAAATGAGATTCTGTATTTGAAGTCAATGCCTATTAGTTTTTGTTTCTGTGTTTGTTGATTTTGCATTCGACGAGAGGAAACTAGACATATTTAGGAGGTGAAATACTGTATTGAGAGAACAAGCAGCTAGATTAGATATTTTTTCGAGCTTTATTTTTTTAGTACGTTTCTGAACGTGGATTCTTCATAATGGATTTTACAGTTGTCAACATGGGAAACAAATTTGGAGCCATTTTTATTGTACTTCTGGAAACTTTTCTGTGTTGAGTGACAGAGTGATTAGAATTGGACTAAAGAAGAGGAAGCTTGACCAAATAATCAAAGTTGGTTGGCAAATTGACATAAGGAAAGGACTTTCTGGTGCTTTAAGAAAGTCTCGTCATTGCAGTAACATGGGGGACTCTAAAGCTGATATTATTGCTCTAAAGAACTATATGAATGCCCAGTACTTTGAAGAAATTGGCATTGGCACTCCACCACAAAAATTCAGCATCATATTTGATACTAGAAGTCCTAATCTTTGGGTGCCCTCTGCTCTGCTAAGCGTTATTCCTCTGTGAGTTTTGTTCTACTAGTTCTTTCAATTCTTTAATCGTGTTTCTTCCCTTCGAAGTTTGGTTACTCTCAGTGTTGTATATGGATGCAGGTTACTTGCTATTTCCATTCCAAGTATAAGTCAAGCTACTCAAGCACCTATAATAAGAATGGTGTGGTCACTTAACTCCTTAGTTGCACCACTGCCTTCTTTTTTTTTTTTTACTTCTGTTTCATGTTAGAATCCAATATTTGTAGGAATCTGGATTCTTATAAGTCAAGGTTAACATAAATGACTCATGGTGGTTCCAAATTATAAAATGGATAAAATATGTAATTCTCAATTATATTGATACAGATGAACCATATATATATGTTGAGGGTAATGCAAGGGGAGATGGGAGGGCAAAGACTAAGTTAAATTCAGACAATAAAACTAGATAGGACATACTTCGTTTGACAGAAATTATGACTATTGATAGAGCAGAATGGAGAAAATAATCCATGTAGTTACTTAGTGGAATGACTCATGATTACTTCTTTCCATAAAAAAAACGCATAGGATTTCACCAAACTTAGGGAACTTTGATTGGCCAATTCATGAAATTTTCTGTGTCTCTGGGAATATTTTGACTTTGTTCTAAATGCATTCTTGATGCAGGGAAATCTACTGAAATTCATTATGGAACCGGATCTATTTCAGGTTTCTTTAGCCAGGACCATGTCAAAATTGGTGATCTTGTTGTAATGAACCGGGTATATTTGAAGGCAGAGAGCATTTTTTTTTTTATCTTCATTTCATCATTTACATAGTTTTTCCTCCCTCAATGCTTTGTGATCATTAGGATTTTATGGAAGTAACTAAAGAGCCTAGTATCACATTCTTGGCTGCTAAGTTCGATGGCATACTCGGACTTGGTTTTCAAGAGATTTTAGTTGGTAAAGTCATGCCTATCTGGTAAGTCTATTTTTTCTTTCTTATCAATATTATTAATTGATTATTACTCAACTTAATATTGGAAAGAGGTGCTTCCATATCAGTGGTGATCCCGACAATTGCTTTTGGTCTTATGGGCATAGAGTTCGTACATGGTGTTCGTTTTCAGCCCATAATATATGCTTTTGGGGTAGCTCAACGAGCCGGATTGAACTGGTAGCTTTGATGCTACTATTATAGTGTTTTAGCCATTTTAAATTGCCTTTTATGATTATTTACAATTTCTTTATTTTACGTTTGATATAATCATGCTTTTTTTAACAATCCAAGCCTGCAACTTAAGACTTATCTTTACACACAGTGTGTCTATATATATATATATAAGATTAGGGATACAAAATAAGAAAGACAAATAAGGTCTCAATTAGGAAGGAAAAATAAGGAAATTCACATAGATAACATAAATTAAACCACAAAGTAACGATTGAAACATAAACTCTCAAAATCAAAACATACAAAGGGATGTAGCAGAAATTAAAACATAAACCCTCAAAATCAACCACAATTGAATAAACCATAAAGTAACAGTTAGCTAGGGTTTCGCTACACATACAAAGGGATGAATGATTCTAATAACTGAGTACTTAAATATTGAAACTGAACAAAAGGAAAGAAACCCATATCTGAACTGATTGAGATCTGAACAATGAACCAAAAGAAAACTTGGATGAGCGATAGAGAAACTTACATGAAACCAAGATTGACGATGACACTAGCAACAACGATATGTAGGAGCTTTGATCGCCGACTAACAAATATGGATTGACGGGAAGAAGGCGAATTTGGTAGAGGGTAGTGCGATTTGGATTGGTAGGATTTGGATTTGGCAGGGATTTGGATTCAACGGAAAGAGGCAGAGTTGGACGCGCGAGAAGGATGAGGAATTGATGGAAGTGTTGTGTTTATTAATTAGAATAAGGGTTTGGGAAATTTAGAATAAAAATTAATAAAATAAGATTTAAAAAAAAGTAAAGATGAAGTGTTAAAAGAGAAATTAATAAAAAAAATTACTTAATTAAGATCATGGGTATATATTTGGTGAGAAATATTCAAGTTAATTTTTTAAACTTAATAACGACGGGACTTTTAATTAATAGTGAGAAATTAAAATATCCGTCGTTAGAAAATTAATTTTACACCACATTTAGCGAGAGTAAAAATAATCCCTTGCTATAATCATGAAAATTATGTTTTTAGCGACGGGATATTTGTCCTCTCATTAATTTTTTCTTGTTAAAAGTCATTTTTTTTATAGTGAATAGCCTACAAGTCCCAGAAAACTACATATGTCTATCACTGTCGTAGGTCTCGACTAATCCATAACTACTTTAGTCTTATTAGGATCCACTAAAATACTGTCTCTAAACACCACATGGCCTAGAAATCCACTATGAGTGAGCTAAAACTCATACTTGCTAAACTTGGCGTATAGTTGTTATTCCCTGAGCCTCTGTAGTACCGAAGTAAGATACTTTGTATGCTCATCTACACTGGGTAAGTAACTAGAATATCATCTATGAAGACAGTAATGAAGCAATTTAGGTACTCACGTAGAACTCGATTCATCAAATCCATGAAAACAGCTGAAGCATTCGTTAACCCAAATGACATCACCGCAAACTCATAGTGTCCATAGCGAGTCCTGAAAGTAGTCTTTTTAAATATCATCATCCCTAACTCGCACCTGGTGGTATCCCAATCTCAAATCTATCTTTAATAACACTTTAGCTCCTCGCAATTGGTTTAATAAGTCATCCACTTGAGGTAAAGGATACTTGTTTTTCACTGTCACCTAATTCAACTAGAAATAATGTATGCACAACCTTAAAGCTCCATCTTTCTTCCTCATAAATAATACTACTTCGCCCCACGAGGATAAACTAGGTTGGATGAAACCCTTCTCTATTAATTCTTCTAACTGAGCTTTCAACTCTTTCAGCTCATTAGGTGCCATTCGATATGGAGCCTTAGAGATAGGCTGCGTACCAGGCAATAATTCAGTAGTGAACTCCGCTCATCTCCAGGGAGGTAATCTTGGTAACTCATCAGGGAAAACATATGGGAAATCACGTACTACTGGCACCTCAAACAATCTCTCTTCCTGTGCCCCTATTGGCTATACTGGTAACATATATTTTGCCCGGCTAGGCACTGTCTACCGTGCTTTCTCCCACATTGATTTTATTGTGGATTACTTGCTGCACTATTTCCTAGTCCGGCCGTCCACTTTCTCTTCTTATTACTAGATGAGCCTTGAGATGTACTTGCTCCCTTATTGGTTACTTATGCCATCCTTCACTCATTACAATCTCTCTCGATAGCATATGCTTGCTCGACTACTGTGGCATAATCCACACTCTGAGCTCCTCCAAAAGCATGGAAAATATCAACACTCAATCCTCTCTGAAATTTAGCAGCCGTCTTAGCTTTAGTGGACACCAACTCTGAGGCTTATCTAGTCAAGGCTGCAAACTCTGCCTCACATTGGGTCATTAACTTGGTACCTTGCACCAACTCAATAAAGTCGTAGACCTTCTGCTCTTTGAGCCATGCTGGGCAATAAGTGTTATTGAACACACCCATGTGGGTTCTCGATTACCAAACCTTTGGCATTCGGTCTTCCACCATCTCTTGACATCACCTCTAAATAAAAATGTACTAAGTCGCACTCGATAATAGTCTGTACAATCGATAGCATCCAATTCTCAACCGTTGTTGCATCTATGCCTCCATGGAATGCTGATGGTCGGAAGGCCATGAAATCCTTTAATATCTAACTCCTTGTATCTGTTTCCACAATTAAAGCTGTTGGAGTGACTGGCTTATCTCTTCTACTATCTCCCACTTCTTGGGGAACTTGTGGTTGCCTTAACTGATTAGTAACTAGGGTATCTATCGCCCTCATTAATCTTGCTATCATACCTTGCATCTCGACCATTCCTTGTCGTAGATCACTACTAAACTCCCCTGGCGTGCCAGGCGTGGATACTGGAACTTTGTTAGGAATAGAAGCAATCTGACTGCGAATATGGGGTCATCCACCTCTATTACTTATCTTCCTGCATCACCATTTAGGGTTAGAATACTATTAATTGGGCTAACGTATCTAACTGATAGACAGAAGTCCTAACTCTACCTAACATCCTATGTGTGTATAGGAGACTCCTCAAAACACCGCTTTGATACCAATACTGTAACACTCCCTTCTTCTAAAACTTCCCGAGAAGATGTGCTACAGGGAAATAAAATAAAATTAGCTGATAAACTGAAATTTGATATTATAAATGAATATCTCAGTTAACTGAAATAAAAACTCTTGAGCCAACATAAACTGAAAACCATAAACTCTGTCTAAGGGACAATCCCTCAACTGAAATATAAAATAAACCTAAACTGATAAGACATCAACTAATCCCAGACATCTTTTATCTTCAGCGGCTCCCCATACACACACTACTAAACACTACTACTAGGCCCCACATCTGGTACTCCACTGCTACGACTTGGAATGGTGGGCTTTAGGGCTACTTCTCTTGCGTGTATATATATATAGAGTCATAGCCTTAGTTTCTTCACGCCGTGAAGAAATAAGAAGCTAAGAATAAAGGAGTCTTCAAGTTGTAGCAATGTCTAGATCTTCCATTGGAATAGTTTGAATCGATCAGAGAGATTGAAAGGCAAGTATTCCATCCCTGTAATCCATTCTTATGGGATTATATTTCAGTAATATCCTTAGTTGATTCAAGATTTTTCAGTTGTATTTCAGATTAATACAGTCAGTATGTATATATGTATATATGCACACATATATAGTGAGTTTATATCAGTTCATGCATTTTTCTTTGCAACAATTCCATTAAATAAGATCATTAAATCATTTCTAAAGTTGTTTCATGTCGATAGGGATTTGTTTTCCCTAGATTTTATTCAGAATGGTGTAGTTTTGTTAAGTTTGAATCAAGAACAGAGTCTCTGTGTTCGTTGGTTTCTGGGTTATCAAGTTGCAGACATCCGGATGGGTTCCCTCATATCCGTATAGATTTTTCAAAGCATGTGAGTAGCATCTAGATAGGTTAGAGGCTATCTGGATGGGTCAAAAATTTTTATGTGAGTGACATCCGAATAGCTCTTGTTCATATTCGGATGGCCCAGTCATATCCAAATGCTTTGTTTTCATATCCGGATGTGTCCAGCAGTGATTGTGAGTAGTATCTGGATGCCTTGAGTCATATCCGGATGTGTTTAAATTATTTATAAGTGATATCTGGATAATTTGTGTCGTATTCGGATGAGTATAAGGTTTTTTGTGAGTGATATCTGGATACTTTGTGTTGTATCCGAATGTGTCCAAATATGTATATGTCTTGTATCCGGATGAGACCTTGCGCATCCGGATAACTCTCACAACTTATCCAAAGTTCATGTGTCTTGTATCCAGATGAGACTTTACTCCTTTGGATGACTCTCTCAAATCATTTAAAGTTCATGTGTCTCGTATCTGAATGGGAGAATTCCATCTCTCATATTTGGTTCCAATATTTTCAAAACTCTAAAGTTAAGTGTGCTCGGGTGGGGGTAATTCTATGATGGGTGACGCCCCTAGGAAGTCTTCATGTGGCAACCCTCAAAATAAATAAAAAATTAAATAATTAAATAAATATCAGTAAATGTTGTATTTCAAGGGAAAATACGAGTAAATCTTTGTATTCCAATATATTAAACATCATATTACATGTTTAGTATTTATTAGGACATGATCATCATTACTTTTGTGAGATTATGTGCATACATCTTGGTATGAGCATTGAGCATGACTTTTTATGGAGCACTATATATCGTGTGCTAGCATATACGTGAGTACTGCATTATGAGCACTAGGCGGCTTGTGCGCTGGGATCCCACCAGTTTCGATTTTAGTTTATGTTTTGCTCGCCTAATGTTGACCAAGGGGCTAGGGGCATATTGCCCACAGTATGTGCTTACAGCTTTTATGTTTGTAGGATTTAGATCAGTCAAGTATGTATTATAGTTATGTGGGCCTATGAAGCAAAGTTGCATACTTGCATTTAGTCTACAGTTTATGTGCATTACATATTGTAAATACAATCCAGTGGTTATTATATCTCTCAGTATAAGTTCAGTAGTATTTTCTTAGAATCGATATTCTTCGATTCAGTTTCAGATATTCTTTCTAACTTATTATTTGCTGAGCTTTGTATCTCACCTTGTACTCTTCACCATTTCAGGTCGTAGCAGGGGAGTATCAGATGTGGGGCCTAGCAGCAGTGGACAGTAGTGTGTGTACGTGGAGCCGTTCAAGATCAAAGATGTCTGGGTAGTTGTTAGTTTTATAGTGTCCTGTCAATTTAGATTTATTTTATAATTCAGTTGAGGGATTGTCCCTTGGACAGAGCTTATGGTTTTCAGTTTTTATTGACTCAGTTTTTATTTCAGTTGATTGATATATTCATTTATAGTATCATATTTTAGTTTATTAGATAATTTCATTTATTTCCCCATAGCACCTTTTCTTGGGCAATTCTAGGAGAGGGGGTGTTACAGTATTGGTATCAGAGTGGTGTTTTGAGGAGTCTCTCGTATACACATAGGATGTTGGGTAGAGTTAGGACTTGTGTCCATCAGTTAGGTAAGTTGGCCCAATTTATAGTATTCTAACCTAAGTGGTGATGCAAAAAGATGAGTAATAGAAGATGATGACCCTGTACCTGCAAACAGGGTACTTCTATGCCAGATGAGATTCCAGTACCCACACCAGGCTCACTAGGGGAGTTCGGTAGCGACTTGCGATAGGGTATGGCTGAGATGTGAGGTATGTTGGCAGGATCGATAAGGGTAGTCAATACCCTAGTTACAAATCAGGCGAGGCAACTGCAAGTACCCCAAGAAGCAAGAGGTAGTGGAGGCAATCCACTAGTTACTCCAACAGTTCTAGTTGTAGAGACAGATACCGGGAGCCAATTACTAAAGGATTTCATGGCCTTTCAACCACCAGCATTCCATGGAGGTACAGATGCAGCAGCGGTAGAGAATTGGATGCTATCAATAGAGAAGAATCTCCAATCTATTTGTTGTGCTGATGATCGATGAGTACTGCTTAGCACATTCATGTTCAAAGGCGACACTGAGAGATGGTGGGAGATTGCCCTCCAGAGGTTTGGTAATCGAGAGCCCACATGGGTCAAGTTTCAACAAGTGTTTAACGACCCTTATTACCCAGCGTGGATCAAGGAGCAAAAAGTCTATGAGTTCGTTGAGTTGGTGCAAGGTACTAATACAATGGCCCAGTACGAGGCAGAGTTGACAGCCTTATCTCGATATGCTTCAGAGTTGGTGTCCACTGAAGTAAAGAAGGCCGCCAAGTTCTAGAGAGGATTACGTGTAGATATTCGACATGCTTTTGGAGGAGCTCTGAGCGTGGATTATGCCATAGTAGTCCAGTGAGCATATGCTATTGAGCGGGATCGCAATGAGTGGAGAGCAACACAAGCAGCCAAGAAGGGCACAGGTACTTCTCAAGGTTCATCCAATAATAATAAGAAGAGAAAGTGGACAGTCGGATAAGGAAAAAAGACAAAGAATAATCCACAGTGTGGGAGGAAGCACGGGGGACCATGCCTAGCTAGGAAGAATGTATGCTACAAGTGTGGACAAGAAGGATATAGGAAGAAAGATTGCCCAAGGAATCAAGCAGCACTCCTCGCATCAGAGGTGACTTATTTCAGGTGCAGAAAAAAAGGACACACAGCTAACCGATGTACACAACTGCCCCAAAAATAGAGGCCAGCAAGCGTATCAGAGGCCACCACCAGCTAGAGGGCCAGGAGCACCTTTACTTGCAGTACCAGTAGCTTAGCATTCACTAGCCGCAGATAGACAGGTGCAGGGTAGAGTTTATGCCCTCATCACAATTGAGGCAGAACAGGGTGACGAAACTATACAAGGTATTTTATCCCTATATGGTCATGATATGCGTGCATTATTTGATATTGGTTCCACACATTCTTTTATTGCATTGTGCACAGTATGTTATGTTCCCCGTTCTCGGATTTTTTTGCCGTATCACTTGATTATGTCTACGCTAGGAGATAAGATTATGGTGGCTAGAGAAATGTTTGAGAATTGTGAGATTGAGGTCCATGATAAGAAGCTACTAGGAGATTTGGTAATTCTCGATGTTAAGGATTTTGATTTGATTCTTGGCATGGATTGGTTGTCACGGCATTATGCAAGAGTCGATTGTCGGCGAAAGATTATTAACTTCGAACTACCTCAACAGCTGGTTCTTATTTATGGAGGAGTTAAGCCTATGGCTACGATTCCTATGATCTCAATGATGAAAGTCGAGAAGTTGATTCGTGATGGATGTGAAGCTTATCTAGCCTTTATAACCACTAACGAGGGAAGCAAGAAGAAGTTATATGAGGTGCCAGTAGTACGTGAGTTCCTAGACATTTTCCTTGATGAGTTACCAAGATTACCTCCTCGGAGAGGAGCGGAGTTTACTATTGAGTTATTGTCTGGTACGCAACCTATCTGTAAGGCTCCATATCGGATGGCACCTAGTGGGCTAAAGGAGTTGAAGGCCTAGTTAGAAGAATTAATAGAGAAGGGTTTTATCCGATCCAGTTCATCCCCGTGAGGTGCACCAGTATTGTTCGTGAGGAAGAAAGATGAATCTTTGAGACTATGTATTGACTATCGCCAATTGAACCAAGTGACAATGAAGAATAAGTATCCATTACCTCGAGTCAATGATTTGTTAGATCAGTTTTGAGGAGCTAAGGTATTCTCGAAGATAGATTTGAGATCGGGATACCATCAGGTCCGAGTTAAAGATGAGGATATTCAAAAGATTGCTTTCAGGACTCGCTATGGACACTACAAGTTCGGGGTGATGCCATTTGGGTTGATGAATGCCCCCACCGTTTTCATGGATTTGATGAATTGGGTTCTGCATGAGTACCTAGATCGCTTCATAATTATCTTTATAGATGATATTCTAGTTTATTCACCTAATGTGAAGGAGCATATAGAGCATCTTACTTTGGTACTACAGAGGCTCAGGGAAGAGCAACTGTATGCCAAGTTTAGCAAGTGTGAGTTTTGGCATACTCAAATTGGATTTCTAGGCCATGTGCTTTCTAGAGACAATATTTCAGTGGATCCAGATAAGACTAAAGTAGTTATGGATTGGACGAGCACGATGACAGTGATAGAGATACGTAGTTTTTTGGGACTTATAAGCTATTATAGGCGATTTATTGAGGGATTTGCTCGTTTATCTTCCCCTATGACTAACCTAACAAGAAAATGAGAGAAGTTCGAATGGAATGACGCGTGTGAACGTGCCTTCCAAGTATTAAAGCTGAAGTTGACCACTGCACCAGTTTTAGCCATTCCAAGAAGTGGAGAGAAATACTCCATTTACAGCGATGCATCCCATTCAAGTTTGGGTTGCATATTGATGCAAGAGGGTTGAGTTAATGCTTATGCTTCCAGATAATTGAAGAAACATAAGGTGAATTACCCTACTCATGATTTAGAGTTGGCAGCGGTAGTATTTGCATTGAAGATATGGCGACACTATTTATATGGCGAGAAAGTTGAAATTTATACAAATCATAAGAGTTTACATTATCTTCTATCAAAGAGAGAATTGAACATGAGGCAAAGATGTTGGGTCGAATTATTCAAGGACTTCGACTGTCAGATTCTATACCATCCAGGAAAGACTAACGTAGTAGCCGATGCTCTGAGTCAACGAAAAGCTTCTATAGCTATAATGATGGTTCAAGAATAGGAGTTATTGGAGCAATTGAGTGCTCTATCTATTTCAGCCTCAGAGGATAGTACAGTGATAAGTTGCGCTTATATGAGGTTACAACCCGAGTTATTTGATTTAATCAAGGACTAGCAATCAAAAGATGAGAAGTTGGCACAAATTTTGGCGGATATAGAGAAATTTTCTCCTTTGGGATATACTTTACGAGGTGATGGTATACTTTTATTTTAAGGATGAATTTGTATACCTGATGATGGGAATCTTAAGCAAGAAATTTTGAATGAAGTGCACAAGAGTCGTTATACTGTTCATCCAGGTGTTGCAAAAATGTACCACGACCTAAAGCGACAGTATTGGTGGAGTGGTATGAAGAAAGATGTAGCCAATTATATTTCACAGTGTTCAATATACCAACAAGTTAAAGTAGAACATCAGAAACCCGCTGGTTTATTACTTTTATTACCTATTCTGGAGTGGAAGTGAGATAATATTGCCATGGATTTTGTGATAGGTTTGCCTAGAACTACTAGAGGCTATGATGCTATATGGGTGATTGTCGACCGTTTGACTAAATCAACCCATTTTCTGCCTATTAAGAAGACTTATCCATTGAATAGATTTGCCAAAATTTATAATGAGGAGATCGTGAAATTGCACGGTATTCCATCCAGCATTGTATCAAATTGAGATCCTCGTTTTACTTCTCATTTTTGGAGAGCTTTGCATGAGGCATTGGGATCTTAGTTGAAGTTTAGTACAACATTTCATCCATAGACAGACGGTCAGTCAGAGAGAACTATCAGGACTCTTGAAGACATGTTGAGAGCTTGTGTTCTAGATTTTCAAGGTAGTTGGGATGAGCATCTACATTTGGTGGAATTTGTCTACAATAATAGTTTCCATTCAAGTATTGGAATGTCTCTGTATGAGGCTTTGTATGGGCGACCATGTAGATCGTCGATATGTTGGGAAGAGATTGGAGATAGGGTTTTATTAGGTCTTGAAATCGTGGAGCAGACGATAGAAAAGATCCGAGTGATCAAAGCTAAAATGAAAATAGCCCAAGATAGATAGAAGAGCTATGTAGACAAGCGACAACAAGACCTCGAGTTTGAGGTAGGCGACCATTTTGGTTGAGAGTTATGCCTATTAAAGGAGTTCGAAGATTTGGCGTAATAGGGAAGCTTAGTCCCCGTTACATTGGTCCGTTTGAGATTTTGAGACAGATAGGGACTTTGGCATATGAGTTAGCTTTGCCACCTCAATTGTATCATGTTCATAAAGTGTTTCACATTTCGATGTTGAGAAAGTATGTGCCAGATCATCAGCATGTGATTGATTTTCAGAATCTTGAAGTTAGGAAAGACGTGTCTTATGAAGAGATGCCTACCAGTATTTTAGAGCGGAAGGAAAAGACTTTGAGGAATCAATCAATTCCTCTTGTGAAAGTGCAATGATAGCGACACTCTCAGAAGAGACGACGTGGGAATTAGAAGAAGAGATGAGGTGTCTTTACCTCTCGTTGTTCGAGTAACCAGGTATGAATTTGAGGACTAAATTCTTTTAAGGAGGGGAGAAATTATAATGACCCATTAGAGGGTCTAGAATTTATTTAGAATTATTTTGGTATTTAGTTATTTCTTGAGTTAAAGGAATTTATCAATTTAATTTTAATGTGGTAATTTAGAATATTTTTAATTGAGATAATAGCATTTAAAGAACATTTAATTCTAGTTATTTATTATGAAAATTAAATGCTAGGATATGAAGGTCATTTAGCAATTTGTGATTAGAATTTAATTATTTAATTAAAATTATTATGTTTCGGAGGAGTCCATACGAGAGAGAGTTTTGGATTCGTAGTCTCCTAGTTGCGTTAGAAGAAGAAGAAGTGGGTTTTAGGGCTGCTTCTCTCACGTGTATATATATATAGAGAGAGAGTCATAGCCTTAGTTTTTTCACGCCATGAAGAAGTAAGAAGCCAAGAACAGAGGAGTCTTCAAGTTGCAGCAGTCTTTAGATCTTCCATTGGAATCATTTGAATTGATCAGAGAGATTGAAAGGAAAGTATTTCATCCCTATAATCCATTCTTACGGGATTATATTTTAGTAAAACCCTCAGTTGATTCAAGATTTCTCAGTTGTATTTCAGATTAATACAGTCAGTATGTATATATGTATATATGCACGCATATACAATGAGTTTATATCAGTTCATGCATTTTTCTTTGTAGCGATTCCATTAAATATGATCGTTAATCATTCCTAAAGTTGTTTCATGTCGATTGGGATTTGTTTTCCCAAGATTTTATTCGGAATGGTCTAGTTTTGTTAAGTTTGAATCAAGAACGGAATCTCTATGTTCATTCGTTTCTGGGTTATCAGGTTACAGACATTCGGATAGGTTCCCTCATATCCAGATAGATTTTTCAGAGCATGTGAGTAGCATCTGGATAGGTTAGAGGCTATCCGGATGGAAAAAGTTTTATGTGAGTGACATTCGGATAGCTCTTGTTTATATCTGGATGGCCCAGTGATATCCGGATGTTTCGTTTTCATATCCGGATGTGTCCAGTAATGATTGTGAGTAGTATCCAGATGCCTTGAGTCGTATCCAGATGTATCTAAATTATCTGTGAGTGATATTTGGATACTTTGTGTCGTATCCGAATGAGTATAAGACTTTTTGTGAGTGATATCCGAATACTTTGTGTTGTTTTCGGATGTGTCTAAATATGTATGTGTCTTGTATCTGGATGAGAACTTGCTGATCCGGATGGCTCTCATAACTTATCCAAAGTTCATGTGTCTTATATTCGGATGAGACCTTACTCATTCAGATGGCTCTCTCAAATCATTCAAAGTTCATGTGCCTCGTATCCGGATGGGTGAATTTCATATCCAAATGAGCCTAGGGTGTATAACACTCACACCAAAATTCCATCTTTCTCATATTTGGTTCCAATATTTTCAAAACTCCAAAGTTAAGCGTGCTCAGGTGGGAGTAATGCTATGATGGGTGACCTCTCCCGGAAGTCTTCATGTGGCAACGCTCAAAATAAATAAATAATTAAATAATTAAATAAATATCAGTAAATGTTGTATTTCAAGGGAAAATACGAGTAAATATGTGTATTCCAATATATTGAAGATCAGATTACATGTTTAGTATTTATTAAGACATGATCATTATTACTTTTGTGAGATGATGTGCATACATTTTGGTATGAGCATTGAGCATGACTTTCTATGGAGCATTACATATCGTGTGCTAGCATGTACGTGAGCATTGCATTATGTGTGCCAGGCGGCCTGCTCACAGGGATACCACTAGTTTTGATTTCAATTTATGTTTTGCTCGCCTGATGTCGACCAAGGGGCCAGGGGCATATTGCCCACAGTATATGCTTACGCTTTTATGTTTGCAGGATTCAGATCAGTCAAGTATGTATTACAGTTATGTGGACCTATAAGACAAAGTTGCATACCTGCATTTAGTTTACAGTTTATGTGCATTACATCTTGTAAATGCAATCTAATGATTATTATATCTTTCAGTATAAGTTTAGTAAATATTTTCTTAGTATCGATATTCTTCGATTCAACTTCAGATATTATTTCCAGCTTATTACTTGCTGAGTTTTGTAGCTCACCTTGTACTCTTCACCATTCCAGGTCCTAGCCAGGGACTAGCAGATGTGGGGCCTAGCAGTAGTGGATAGTAGTGTGTGTAAGTGGAGCCGCTCAAAATTAAAGATGTCTGGGCAGTTGTTAGTTTTATAGTATCCTGTCAGTTTAGATTTATTTTATAATTCAGTTGAGGGATTGTCCCTTTAGATAGAGCTTATGGTTTTCAGTTTTTATTGATTCAAAATTTTTATTTCAGTTGATTAAAATATTTATTTATGGTACCAAATTTCAGTTTCTCAGATAATTTCATTTATTTCTCCGTAGCACCTCTTCTCGGGCAGTTCTAGGAGAGGGGGTGTTACAGAAATATACCTCACTATTTTGTTAGTTTCGAAATATAGATTGTATGTTTCGAAATATACTTTTCTGTTTTGCTTTATTCACAATCTTTTGGTTTGTATTTCAAAATAATAATCTTTGGTAAAGATGATTTATATAAGTAAGAGTATATCAAAGGTGTTTGAGATCAAAGATATGCTTATATGAATATATATGTGTAAGCTCAAGGAAACTTTGTTTTAGTCTTTGAAAACAATTCTTTTGAAAGTATGAGTAATAGGCAATATAATGATAAACAAAAGCAAAAGAACAATTGCACACAAGATATATAGTGGTTCAGTACCCCGCCTAGTCTACTACTTTCAAGTTTACCCACTTGAGGGATTTTTCAATCCTAATCACTTTTACTAGTGATCAACCACAACAAGGGTTTTACCACGGTTCACCCAAAAACCTTGTATAATGAGTTTTTACGAGCTCAACTCAAACCTTATATCAAGTGAGTTTTAGGCTCAACTCAAACCTCACAACATTAACAAGATAAATAGAATTTTATCTTTACAGCCCAATAGAATGTATAGTAATAAATATCTTATCAATGGTTGGACAAACCTCTTAACTTGAGGTGAGGAGAGCTGGACAAGATGAGACTTCAGTTTTCGCTTGCTTCTCGTTTTCACTCACAATGCACAAGAGTAGGATTTGTAGAGGATATTCTTTGAGAGCTTGAATAAATGATTTGATCAACACTTGTGCTTGTGTATGTGTCTCTAGTGTGTGCTCTCTTGCTGTATCTTCTTCTTGTCTTCAAACACCTGTTATTTATAGCAAGAAATAGAAATCTGGTCATTTATAGCCATTAGAGACAAGACAGAAAAGAAGGTTTCAAAACATCACAAATTAACACTAAGGTTTCGAAACATATTTCCTCATGTTTCGAAACATACAGCCTTTTACAGCTGGACGAACGCTGGAGATAGCAATGAGTGGGAGACAAGGTCTTATGCCCACCATGATTAAAAATGTTCTCCACTTCAAATTTGAATTTGAATTTTGCAGATCATGGAGAATACATTTAAAAATATTTTGAGAAGCTTTTAGAAAAATAATAAAATGGAAGACAAAAGCACCTCAGATTTTTAAATATTCTGCTGATAGAGTTGTCAGAGATTTCGAAACATAGTCCAAAATTTGATTTGAAAACATGTGCATTACATAGATGTTTCAAAATATCATATACAAAAACATTGAAACCTTTTCAAATGGGGTTTCGAAACATGCATAGAAACATGACAAATTTTCAGAAGATTTTGCTTGAAAGTACAATCCATAACATGTATACATTACAACATATTTACATTTCTATAGTTTAAGTAAATGTCCACATTTTCTTTTATTTATATTTTATCTTCTATTTACTTTAATACATAAATGTAAATAAATAAGTACCCCCTATTTGAATTCGATAAAAATATCAAAAAAATCAAAATCCATAACAATAAGAAAGTAGAAATTTGGTTTTAGAATAAACTTAGAATTTAATAATATTACCACCTTCAAAATACATACTTTTTATGTCTTGAAAAATTTATTAAAAATCATTTTATCATTAATGGATATTAGCTATCGAAATACCGAGAGATAATTTTCCAAAGAGAGAACATTTTCAAAAATATGTTCTAGTTGGTTTTTTGCCTTAGAACAATTTTAGCTTTATTTTGACCAACGATTTTAAGGCTAAATTTGAAAAACACTTTAGTAGATTCTTTTAAATCTTAATACTTATTTTTGCAAATCTCTATATGGATAAGAATGAAATTAATTTGGTTTTCATTTGAACAAAATAATACTTGATATTGAAATTAATATATGTTTGAAAACCATAACCTTGACTCATGACTTTGGGATTAAGCCAATAGATGTTTTTCATCATCAAAACTAATATACAAAAGTACAACAACAAACTTTTCCTAGCACAGGCGTAGGACTTTATTACACGACTACTGGTATAGTTATATCTTAACAATCTCTCTTCCTTTCCTACTTCTGGTCTTGCCTAGAACATTGAATGTCCTAGGGACAAAGTCCAAATTAGAAAATGAAACTTCTAAATGAGGGTTAAAACAATTTTTATCTATGTATGATGCACAGGTATAAAATTAATCGACAACCTGAAGTAGCTTTTGTTAGCATTCTAGCCCTGACACGAAATGCTAGGCAATCATCCCAACAAGCAACGTACAACACAAGATACCCTTATGGTTATTTTGGCAATCGCACTTGGAGAAATGCAGGTCAAACTACTAGGGCAACATCCCACCCCATCATGTTTAATATGGATGACACAAATAACAATAAGCCAATAATACCATATCCAATGGAATATCACATTTATCGAGGCAACATAAAATGAATATGCATTTCTATGACAAGATGTATAATGTCACATAAACTTGGCGAATCCTTTACAATTTCATACTCATTTAAGCAAATAATACCACGTATAAAATTTTCGAGCGAACTATTTACCTTTATTTAGCTTTTTAGGCTTCCTCAGTATGTGTGCCCTGACCTCGAAACTCAAGCCCTACCAAATTTTCTAGCCAAAATTTTCAAAAAATTAATAAAACTAAAATTTTCCAATCTTTTAGAATTTTTCCCAATTTTTCTCTATTTTTTCCCTTTTTCCTCATTTTCTCCTATTTTTATCTTTTTCTTACCTTCTCACGCGCCCTCACATGCCGACAGCCACTGACCCAATGTGTGCTCCCACACCCCCGAAGCCGTTCGTCTTCTCGGTTATTTTCCTCGCCGTTGGGGATTGGTTTTGGCTAGTTTTCTTGGACTTTTGTTCCCTTTCTGGTTCTGTTTTTCCTCCTAAACCTGATGGTACCCCTATTACACGATAATTCCAACTGGAAAACCTTCAATTTGGCTATTAAACCTCGACTTTGATGACTTCTCAATTTTTTGGCAAAGCTTAAAACCACCTGAAATCGACACCAAACTTGCTCAAATTTTCCAAAAATAATCTCCATAACTTTCTCTTGATTGTTTCTTATCAAAACTCTTAAACTTTCCCTTGATTGCTTGGATTACACGATTTAATTTTGTAAAACCCTCAGCCTATTTTCCTATTATTTATATCCTTTCAGACAGACTTTTAGGGTAATCACAGCCGTGCCTTGCACCAGAGGGCCTACGTCTAGGCCAGGATGGATTAAGACACCCTCAAACAACTGGGATTCGACCCCAAAGCCGACGACTAGTGCGGTAGTTAACTACCTTGCAGTGTTTACACTACCTTTGTAGATTTGCCCTATTTCTTTCAATTTCTTTCACTTTGGCCCTCTCTCCTCAAGTCCTTTTGTTCTCTGAATTACACTTGGTCCTATAAATTTTGAGAAATTACATTTTTACCCCAAAATTTTGACAAATTTCACTTATGCCCCAAAATAATTACATTTGAGTCCTTAAGGAATTTTTGGGTATTACACATGTAATGGCCGAATTTCATGAGGGGGTCTGCGAAAGCCACATTGGAGGCCAGTCCTTAGCAGCAAAAATACTGCAAGCTAGATACTATTGGTTGACCATGCACAATATGTTATACCCCATATTGCGTAGTGTTAAGTAATTTCAAAGAACTAGAAATTAGTTTGAGAATTTAGTTAATAAATTATCGAATCAATGAAAGGGCGTACCCCAGAACGTAAATATCTAAGGAAAAAGGTATATCTTTGACGAGTATCTTGAGACGAGATTTATGACACTAAAAGCAATCAAAACAGAGACAGTTTTCAATACAGCTAATTTCAAGACTGGAAAATCGAATGATGATAAAAGATGCAATACCAAAGATTTTTAGATTCAAATATTTTAGGAAATAGGATATTTCAAAGGATTATGAAAGTTTGGAGATAAAAGTTCAGTTTTTGAGACATGAGCAAAATCGTAAATATTGAAGTTCGAGTAAAAGTGTAATTTACCTAAAACTTTGGGGTATTAGCGTAATAAATCCTTTCTCCAGGGGCATAAGTACATTTGAAAAATGGCCTAGGGACCAAGTTGAAAAGGGTCTAAGTGTAATTATCCAAAAAATTCAAACCAAAGTGTAATTCTTGAAACCTTTTTCCTAGGGGCATCTGGGAGATTAAAGATAAAGTCTCATGATGACTTTAGAGATAAAATAAAGTCTCATGATAACTTTAGAGATTAGGCTAAAGGCTCATGATGACTTTAGAGATAAGATGAAGGCTCATAATGACTTTAGAGATAAAGATAAAGCCTCATGATGACTTTAAGGATAGGATCTAGTTTGGATAAAATTTGATTGGATAAGATTCGATAAGATTTGATTGGATATGATTTGATTTGGATAAGATTTGATAAGATTAGATTTGAATAAGATTTGATTTGGATAAGAATGATTGTAGAAAATCTTAGGAGATTTGGAATGATTAGAAAATATTCTAGAAGATTTGAAATGATTTGGAATGATTGGAATATCTTGGAAGATTTGGAAAAGAATTGAAATGATTAAGAAATATTGTAATATAATGTGACTTACTTAGTGGCCAAGTTTCAAAGCCTATAAATAAGGTGTTTATGGCTAAGGGTTTTCTCATTCAAAGTTGTGATAAATTCGTGCTAGATGAAAGTGCTTTGGGTTTAGTGGATAGAGGGATTTTAAAGCATACGCGAGTCATCACGTGTGTAGAGCATTTGAGTAGTGCGTAAGGGCGTGTAAGGAGGTGGTTTGGTCAAAAGACTTGAAGAATTGCACAAAAATCGAGGATGGAAATAAGATTTGAGGTGTTTTGAGTTTCGTTCAAGGTGAGTAGTTCTATCCTAAATACTTGTTTTGATTCTACTTAAACTTGATTTGATTACATGCAAAAGGGTTTGGTTGCATGTGAACGGTTAAACCTATTATAGTTGTGTTCATGTGCAAAGTTTGTCCCAAAATGGTTTATGCATGTGCATTGAACTTCGTGCGATAAATTAGGTACATGAAATGTTATTTTTATATAATGCATCAAGTTGTGGTATGTGGCATCGACATGTGTTTGTGCGATCCATATGGGATGTCAGCCTGGGATGCTATTCGAATAGTGTAGCCATAATTCTCCAAGGGTGTGCCGGATTAACGTATAGGGCTATCACATGTCGAGGGTGCTTGCCAGGATGGCCGCCTAAGGTTCCGTGCTGGGCTATGTGGCCAGGAAAGTTACACTAAGACGACTGGTAATCAATGTGGGATATGGGTTGGGAATGGGTCATGTTTTAGGAATGCTTTTGAGTGGGAACGTAATCCCTGACGTGATTGAGGTGAGCCGGGTTTCTGCGTTGATATTGACCCTCTTGGGTCGGGAGTGGTAACAATTATTCCCGAGGAGTTGAGAAGATAGGTTGACTTTGTCCCTCTTAAGTTAGGATTGTGTTGTGCTAATGTGTCGGTGTGATAATGTTGCCTTTAGAGAAATTGTTTTTTTCGCGTGATTAGGTTAAGCACTGTGTGAAATTCTTTTGGGCTGGGACTTCTCAGGTTATGTTGGTATGTTTCATGTCTTGTATACATTCTTGAAAACATGTTTTGAACTCTCACTTAGATGATTCAACATTTTATTTTGACTTTGTCCCTAGAATATTCAAACGTTCCAGGTGAAGGTAGCGACACTAAGGGGAAAGGAATTGCCGATGATTGACGACGATTGGTAGATAGTTCATAGCATGTCTTTCAATTATGGTGTGCATTTTGATGAAGTCATGTTAAGAAATAAGTACTACTATTCATGTTATGAATAAGATGAGTTCGGTTATGTATCGTTTGAGGTTAAGATCTAGCTTTCGCATTTATGATGATTTACTTGTCTTAACTTATTGATTCTTACTTTGGTATGCTGAGAAGGTGTAACGGGATTGCCGGGGAACGATTTATGTTGAGTTTATGTTGGAAAAAAAAAAATATATCCCCAAAATCTTACGTTATCTAACGCCTTGGGAAA
This sequence comes from Diospyros kaki, assembly GCA_036245055.1. Classification (NCBI taxonomy): domain Eukaryota; kingdom Viridiplantae; phylum Streptophyta; class Magnoliopsida; order Ericales; family Ebenaceae; genus Diospyros; species Diospyros kaki. The sequence goes on along the minus strand of BSEG01000016.1, from coordinate 31,930,634 downwards.
AGCAGGGAGTTACACAACGAGTGCCTGAAATACATGAAAAGATGCAAAAAGTGTTAGAAATATGCAAATGCGCATCACTCCCCACGGGAGGAACTGCACAGCCTTGACGTTTCTTGGCCCTTCTACAAGTAAAAGATTGACTTACTCAGACCTTTCCCCCTAGCTCTGGGCCAGCTCAAATTCATTGTGGTGGCCATCAATTGCTTCACCAAGTGGATTGAAAATGAGCCCCTAGCAACAATTATGACAGAAAAAATCAAAAAGTTCATTTGGAAAAATGTTATTTATAGATATAGCCTGTTCGAGCTAATCATTTCCGACAACTGTACTCAATTCACCAACGTGAAGTTTCGAGGATTCTGAGAGGAGCTCGACATTCGTCAAGCCTTTACGTCAGTTGAGCACCCCCAAACAAATGGGCAAGCTGAAGCCGCCAACAAGGTCATCCTCACTGGGCTTAAGAAGCAGCTAGATCAGGCAAATTGGGCATTGCCAGAAGAACTCCCCATGGTGTTATGGTCATACCACACCACAACATAAACATCCATGATGGAGACCCCTTTTAGGCTCACCTATGGGTCGAAAGCAATAGTTCCAATGGAAGTCTAGGAACCAAGCCCTCGAAGGCAATACTTTCAAGAGGATACCAATGAAAATGAACAAAGAGTTAACCTATATCTCCTCCAGGAAGTGTGAGACCTTGCCCATATCTGAGCGCAAGCAGCTAAGGCAAATGGCAGCCCAGAGGTATAATTCTGGGGTCACACCCCAGAGTTTTTAAGAAGAAGACCTAATCTTGAGAAAGGTAGAGATTGCGAAGTAGCAATTCGGGGAGGGAAAGCTCGGAGCCAACTAGGAAGGCCCCTACATGTATTCATGCATGACACATATATAATACATTAAAATACATTTCAATTGGATTGCATGCGTTAAGCATCAAATTGAAGGCCCACTGATTGGAGTCTAAAGCCCAGCGCAAGCCCCATTTTAAGAGCCAAATCAAAAGCAAGTGAAGGCCAGCCCACTGATTTTATTAAAGCCCAGCATCCCATGCGCTGAGGCAGCCCATGAAAGCCCACCGATCAGAACAGAAGGCGCACAGCAGCAACTTGAAAACGCGGTCCCTGTCTGGTGATTCTTCATCAAATTGAGGGCAATTTGGGAAGTGGCCATAAGAGATATATATAAGAAGCAGGAGGCACAGAAGTAAGGGCATCCCCCATCCATCATTTTTGCAATCAGAATAAGGGGGGATTCTCGGCCAGAAGAAGCACAGCGCAGAAGGATTAATTTCGGACAACAGCTTGAGGACGAACGCAGTCAAGAAGCGCACAATACTGTTAATTCCTCTTCTTCCATTTCATTTTTCTTAAATTTCTATTCTGTTCCTTAATTCTGTTCTTGGCATTTACATTTCAGTTATGCAATTTTACATTTTCCAATGTTTAATTTCTGTCCATTTTAATTCCGCAAATTTACATTTTGTATTTGAATTTTCACAATTTCAACTCCGTCAATTAAATAAATTGCACCTTAAATTTTGTAATTTCATTTCTGCATTTACTTTCCAGTCAATTTAATTTTTTGCATTTTAAATTCTGTCATTTATATACTGTAATTTATTTTTCTGTATTTTATTTTATGTGCACTTTAATTTTATATATTTAAAAATGAAGATGTGTGGCTAATAATTCTCGGGCCAAGGTAAGAACAGTGTCTGATATCAAAATTTCCCGAGTTAGCTGAACTTCATTGTAAGTTGAGGTGTTAAAGTTAATTTTTAGATTTTTGCCAAATACTTGAATTTAGATTGGGGTATATGCCTAACTTGGAACTCTTATACCATGTATGTAGGTTGTCCAACCTAGAAATATCATCATCCCCAAATTTAAGTGTACTTTATATACATTTTGGTTTATGGTGGTTACTTAAATTAGAGTTGGCATCCTATGTAAGTCGGTTACTGAAATTAGAACCATCATCATCCCGAAACATAATCAATAGCAAAGATCTTAAAATTAATTTAACCTGATGATACTCTCTTTTGTGAGTCTTGAAAAATATTTGGATTGATATTGAAATTATCTTAATCCAAGATGTTTGGTTTTCAGTCGCACATTCAATTTCTTTTTTTTTTCTCTCTAAAATCAGTTGAATTGGTCTGACAAACCCGTTCAGCATATAAAATTTTTGTTGTTTTTATTTCAGTCTTAAAAAGATCTCCTTGTGAATCGATCTAAACTCTCATCTAGTAAATAAATTTGTGCTACAACGCACACTCGTACACTGACAAATATAGTCGCCTTGTGTCTACATGTTTGTTTTCTTCTTTGCTTGTTTGTATGTATTTGTTTCAATTAATTACACAAGGTTAAGCGCAATCAACCTACCACCTTGTCAAGCTCTCAGGGCGACCCTTGCCAAGGGCATGGAATGCAGCTAGTCTACAGAAGTATTACAGCTAAGAAATGGTCTCATAATCTTCCTCGATAATTGTTTATGGTTCAAAGCATACTTAATTTATTTGCTGACAGAAGTTAAAGTCCAATTTTTATGTTTCTTACTTAGATTCGATCTATTATTTTCTTTGATTATGCCATAGTTTCTTTAGTTCTGTTACATGGCATATTATTTAGTTCCACACCGAGGTTCTCTTATCAATAAAATTAGACGTTCAGTTCATTGCATATTATCCAGTTCTACACCGAGGTCCTCTTACCAATAAAATAGATGTTTAGTTCAGATGATTAGGTCTTTTTCACGTCACATCATTAAGTTGTGCCTATTAGATATGAGCCCTAAAGAACAATTCTAGTGACACAAAAGGACTCGATCTTGTAATTCTTTAAATATTATTTAAATGACAAGTTTATGTTTTATTTAAATTGTAATATGGTTTAAATTATAAAACATATATTTATTAGTATAATAAGGAGTGAATACCATTCTTAAGAATTAAGAATACGAGTTATAGATAATTCACAGTTCGTTATACTATAAACATGTTCCTGGCCGTAGAATTCTCAATCTGGATAATAGCAACTCGTAAAGGCCAGCACATCGTCTTCTTTCTTATTCAGTATGAGATACTGAAAGATAAGGATGGTGAGTCTCGTGGCATTTTATATGAGATATAAAAGGAAGATGAGTGGGTGCTCGTTACAAGAACGAGTTCACTAAACGGGACTGTTAACATTAAATCATATGGGTTTTTTCTCATGGGTCAACGATTTAATGTTAGCTACGATTGTGTAACTAGTCCTTAGACCTGAGATGACATGGATATCTATGTATTAGTGGATTAGGATATCAACGATATTATGTGGTTGTTTTAATCAAGGATAATCATACGTATCTATGTGCTTGATTCAGTGATACATGATGTATGTGTGCATTAGACATGTGATCTATCACCTCGAGATTTATGAGGAAGATATCATATGCGATCCAGTAATCACTTGACAATAAATCCTTGGCTAAGGTAATATGACGATGGAATTTGTTCTATAAGGGTTGTGTCATAATTAGTCAAGATTGATTTTGGATTTGATCATATGACGAGATTAAGAGATTCGACCTACTGACCACGATCTCATATTTTATCGGGATATAGGATGATAGAAGGACCGTATTGCATGGTAACATAGTAAAAGGTTCACAATACCCGCTTCAGAATAAATTGGGTAATCATGACATATTGCTAGATGTCACTCATGATTTACGAAGAATTAATCGTTGATTATTCTTGTTGCCAATTTATTTGTGAATCTAGAAAATCCCACCCAAAAAGAAATTACTTTCAAAGAGAAGATTGATAAATTAGTAATTTTATAATTACTAATTATAGTGCATTTATTTATTGGATAAATAAGAATAATTAAATAATTATATTATAAATATGATTATTTAATCATTAATTAGGTTGGGCCTTTTGCTAGCACATTAGGTTTGGCCCAATGGCACTATTAGATTTAATTTTATAATATTGGATTGGGGTTGGCTCAATTACATTAAATGGAATGGGTTTGAGAAGCCCAACCCATTTAATGTATATATAAAAGCTCTAAATCTCTTTATTCAACATACTTGAGTCTTCTTGATTCACTTGAATGTTGAAAGAGTTTTTGGAGAAGTGTTCTTAAATCCAAAAGGTAAGTTAGAAATTTTTGTGAAAATTTCATTTCACTTATCTCTTTCTTTGATATTCTTGGATAGAAGTGGTTTCGGGTGGACCGACTCAGCATCCTACATTTGGATGATTAAACGACGAGAAATCTAACGGTGAAATCGGATTTCATCAAAGAGGTAACCTTTTATTTTTGTTTCTAATTTATTAAACCATAATTTCTGAAAAACAGGATACCCGTAAAATAAATTTTAATTCCGCTGCACATATGATAAGATCTATACAATCCCAACAATACCCTACCCAGTCAGGCTCAGTCAGTCTTCCCACCTACTCCTGGGCCAGTCCTAACGAGTGAATCTTGAGTCATCCCGATCTCCTAAGCCGTGCCCTGTCCAGCCATGCTCAGTCAGTTGGCCCACTTGCGCTCGGGCCAGTCCCCACAAGCTGACCTCGAGTCATCTCGACCTCCTAAGTCATGCCCTGCCCAACCAAGATTAGTCAGTCAGCCCACCTATGCCTGGGCCAATCCTGATGGGCGGACCTTGGGTCATCTTGACCTCCTCAAATCACCTTGAAACAAATGCACTCAGCCAACCTAATGTTGGAAGTAAGAAGGAGGCAACAACAAAATATGCTACATACAATCAAATCGACATGCAAAATCAATCATGTGTAACAAATAGCCGAGCAAAAGTGTCATTTAAGAATCAAAATTATAGAAGCCTTACACCAAACAATGCAGAACATCGAGGAAAGATTATTGCATTTACTGACTCAACCTTAGAAGGAAAACAAAAGGCAACAGAAGATATGCAACTAATAAGAAGACAAACATTAAACAAGACAAAAAATCAAGAAAATATTCTTTATTGCATCAAAGTCAAAATTATAGAAGATATGCCAACTTATATTACAAATTTATAGCAAAAAGAAAAGAAAAGAAAAGAAAAAAAAAAAGAGAGAGTCAGGATCTAGCAAGTCTAGGGGTAGGATCGACCACATGCTCGATAATTGCTCCCAAAATGAACTCAAAGGCAGCCGCGGGCTCGCCAGGTTGGTCAAAGTCTTCCATAAGCCAGTCCCTCTTAGCCCCCAGCACTTTCGCCGAAGCCTTGGCCTAGACAACTAGATCCGTTAAAGGCAAATCTATAAGCTGACCAGCCATGACCTCTTTAAGGCATCACAGGTCGGGACAAGGCCTTCGCAAAACCCTCTAGGAATTGGTCGACGACTTCTTTCTTCAAGCTCTCAACCTCAGCTTGCACCGTGGCATTGAGTCCTTAACTTTACAGTCTCAAGTTTCACTTGGTCTACATGAAGGACAACGGTGGTAAGGTTTGTCGTTAGCTTTGCACCTTCTCGACCCCTTTTAGAGTAATGGCTTTGGCAGCTTGGACTTCCCCCTTTAACACCTCCAGTTCCTCCAAACTGCATTCCTATTGCTACAAAAACTTCTTTGAGCGGTCCTCAGCCCAGATAGCCAGATCCTTTGCTTGTGCAACTTG